>CM065473.1:18065509-19382263 GCA_032872505.1 Leptopilina syphax
TAAAATGTCCAGGAAAAAGTTCAGTTAAAAGTTAAGTGAAAAGTCCAGTTAAAAGTACAGTAAAAAGTCCAGTTAAAAGTTAAGTAAAAAGTCCAGGAAAAAGTCAAGTTAAAAGTCTAGTTAAAAGTTAAGTAAAAAATCCAGTTAAAAGTTAAGTAAAAAGTACAGTAAAAAGTCCAGTTAAAAGTTATGTAAAAAGTCCAGGAAAAAGTCCAGTTAAAAGTCTAGTTAAAAGTTAAGTAAAAAGTCTAGTAAAATGTCCAGTAAAAAGTTATGTAAAAAATACAGTTAAAAGTCCAGTTAAAAGTTAAGTAAAAAGTCCAGTAAAAAGTCCATTTAAAAGTTAAGTAAAATGTCCAGGAAAAAGTCCAGTTAAAAGTTAAGTGAAAAGTCCAGTTAAAAGTACAGTACAAAGTCTAGTTAAAAGTTAAGTAAAAAGTCTAGTAAAAAGTAAAAATGAATAACTAAATTATTAAAAATAATTTAACTAATTTACTTTAATATTGTAAATGTACCAATTGTCGAGAACTGTCTTAGTTGTCTAGTTAGCAGACTTTGTATTTTATTTAAACATTGTATTACATTGTAAATTTAGTAATTAATAGATACTTATTTTCGTGTGCGTTATAAATGTAACGCACAATGTATATTCATATTACATTACCAAACAAATGAGACATTTTAGACAATATTTATTGGTTATCATTATAGCAACTTTGACAAATAAGACACCCTCGGTAATTGGTATAATTACCACATTTTAAATTTAAAATTAAATTGAATAAAGTAATAATTGAATTAATTAATAAAATTATTAGATTTTATGTATATTTCTCTTCTATTATTAATTTGAAAATGTGAACATGCCAAATTTTTGTAAATTTAGAAGGTTAGTTTTTACTATAGTTGCAACATTCAAACTATATTCAACAGTTGTGTACAACCTTATTGTATTTAAAATCTAAAAGTCCAGTTGAAAGTTAAGTAAAGAGTCTAGTAAAAAGTCCAGTAAAATGTCCAGTTAAAAGTTTAGTAAAAAGTACAGTTAAATGTAAAAAGTCCAGTTAAAAGTTAAATAAAAAGTCAAGGTAAAAGTCCAGTTAAAAGTACAGTAAAAAGTCCATTTAAAAGTTAAGTAAAATGTCCAGGAAAAAGTTCAGTTAAAAGTTAAGTGAAAAGTCCAGTTAAAAGTACAGTAAAAAGTCCAGTTAAAAGTTAAGTAAAAAGTCCAGGAAAAAGTCAAGTTAAAAGTCTAGTTAAAAGTTAAGTAAAAAATCCAGTTAAAAGTTAAGTAAAAAGTACAGTAAAAAGTCCAGTTAAAAGTTATGTAAAAAGTCCAGGAAAAAGTCCAGTTAAAAGTCTAGTTAAAAGTTAAGTAAAAAGTCTAGTAAAATGTCCAGTAAAAAGTTAAGTAAAAAGTACAGTAAAAAGTCCAGTTCAAAGTTAAGTAAAAAGTCTAGTAAAAAGTCCATTTAAAAGTTAAGTAAAATGTCCAGGAAAAAGTCCAGTTAAAAGTCTAGTTAAAAGTTAAGTAAAAAGTCCAGTAAAATGTCCAGTTAAAAGTTAAGTAAAAAGTACAGTAAAAAGTCCAGTTAAAAGTTATGTAAAAAGTCCAGGAAAAAGTCCAGTTAAAAGTCTAGTTAAAAGTTAAGTAAAAAGTCTAGTAAAATGTCCAGTAAAAAGTTAAGTAAAAAGTACAGTAAAAAGTCCAGTTCAAAGTTATGTAAAAAGTCTAGTAAAAAGTCCATTTAAAAGTTAAGTAAAATGTCCAGGAAAAAGTCAAGTTAAAAGTAAAGTGAAAAGTCCAGTTAAAAGTACAGTACAAAGTCTAGTTAAAAGTTAAGTAAAAAGTCTAGTAAAAAGTAAAAATTAATAACTAAATTATTAAAAATAATTTAACTAATTTACTTTAATAGGGTAAATGTACCAATTGTCGAGAACTGTCTTAGTTGTCAAGTTAGCAGACTTTGTATTTTATTTAAACATTGTGTCACATTGTAAATGTAGTAATTAATAAATACTTATTTTCGTGTGCGTTATAAATGTAACGCACAATGTATATTCATATTACATTACCAAACAAATGAGACATTTTAGACAATATTTATTGGTTATCATTATAGCAACTTTGACAAATAAGACACCCTCGGTAATTGGTATAATTACCACATTTTAAATTTAAAATTAAATTGAATAAAGTAATAATTAAATAATTAATAAAATTATTAGATTTTATGTATATTACTCTTCTATTATTAATTTGAAAATGTGAACATGCCAAATTTTTGTAAATTTAGAAGGTTAGTTTTTACTATAGTTGCAACATTCAAACTATATTCAACAGTTGTGTACAACCTTATTGTATTTAAAATCTAAAAGTTCAGTTAAAAGTCTAGTTAAAAGTTAAGTAAAAAGTCTAGTAAAATGTCCAGTTAAAAGTTTAGTGAAAAGTACAGTTAAAAGTCCAGTTCAAAGTTAAGTAAAAAGTACAGTAAAAAGTTTAGTTAAAAGTTAAGTAAAAAGTCCAGGAAAAAGTCCAGTTAAAAGTCTAGTTAAGAGTTAAGTAAAAAGTCCAGTAAAATGTCCAGTAAAAAGTTAAGTAAAAAGTACAGTAAAAAGTCCAGTTAAAAGTTAAGTAAAAAGTCCAGTTAAAAGTTAAGTAAAAAGTACAGTAAAAAGTCCAGTTAAAAGTTAAGTAAAAAGTCCAGGAAAAAGTCCAGTTAAAAGTCTAGTTAAAAGTTAAGTAAAAAGTCCAGTAAAATGTTCAGTAAAAAGTTAAGTAAAAAGTACAGTAAAAAGTCCAGTTAAAAGTTAAGTAAAAAGTCCAGTTAAAAGTTAAGTAAAAAGTACAGTTAAAAGTCCAGTTAAAAGTTAAGTAAAAAGTCCAGGAAAAAGTCCAGTTAAAAGTCTAGTTAAAAGTTAAGTAAAAAGTCCAGTAAAATGTCCAGGAAAAAGTCCAGTTAAAAGTTAAGTGAAAAGTCCAGTTAAAAGTCCAGTTAAAAGTTAAGTAAAAAGTACAGTAAAAAGTCCAGTTAAAAGTTAAGTAAAAAGTCCAGGAAAAAGTCAAGTTAAAAGTCTAGTTAAAAGTTAAGTAAAAAGTCTAGTAAAATGTCCAGTAAAAAGTTAAGTAAAAAGTACAGTAAAATGTCCAGTAAAAAGTTAAGTAAAAAGTACAGTAAAAAGTCCAGTTCAAAGTTAAGTAAAAAGTCCATTTAAAAGTTAAGTAAAATGTCCAGGAAAAAGTCCAGTTAAAAGTTAAGTAAAAAGTCCAGTAAAATGTCCAGGAAAAAGTCCAGTTAAAAGTTAAGTGAAAAGTCCAGTTAAAAGTCCAGTTAAAAGTTAAGTAAAAAGTACAGTAAAAAGTCCAGTTAAAAGTTAAGTAAAAAGTCCAGTTAAAAGTACAGTAAAAAGTCCATTTAAAAGTTAAGTAAAATGTCTAGGAAAAAGTCCAGTTAAAAGTTAAGTGAAAAGTCCAGTTAAAAGTACAGTAAAAAGTCCAGTTAAAAGTTAAGTAAAAAGTCCAGGAAAAAGTCAAGTTAAAAGTCTAGTTAAAAGTTAAGTAAAAAGTACAGTAAAAAGTCCAGTTAAAAGTTATGTAAAAAGTCCAGGAAAAAGTCCAGTTAAAAGTCTAGTTAAAAGTTAAGTAAAAAGTCTAGTAAAATGTCCAGTAAAAAGTTAAGTAAAAAGTACAGTAAAAAGTCCAGGAAAAAGTCAAGTTAAAAGTCTAGTTAAAAGTTAAGTAAAAAGTCTAGTAAAATGTCCAGTAAAAAGTTAAGTAAAAAGTACAGTTAAAAGTCCAGTTAAAAGTTTAGTTAAAAGTTAAGTAAAAAGTCCAGGAAAAAGTCCAGTTAAAAGTCTAGTTAAAAGTTAAGTAAAAAGTCTAGTAAAAAGTAAAAATTAATAACTAAATTATTAAAAATAATTCAACTAATTTACTTTAATAGGGTAAATGTACCAATTGTCGAGAACTGTCTTAGTTGTCAAGTAAGCAGATTTTGTATTTTATTTAAACATTGTTTCACATTGTAAATGTAGTAATTAATAAATACTTATTTTCGTGTGCGTTATAAATGTAACGCACAATGTATATTCATATTACATTACCAAACAAATGAGACATTTTAGACAATATTTATTGGTTATCATTATAGCAACTTTGACAAATAAGACACCCTCGGTAATTGGTATAATTACCACATTTTAAATTTAAAATTAAATTGAATAAAGTAATAATTAAATAATTAATAAAATTATTAGATTTTATGTATATTACTCTTCTATTATTAATTTGAAAATGTGAACATGCCAAATTTTTGTAAATTTAGAATAAAGTTTTTACTATAGTTGCAACATTCAAACTATATTCAACAGTTGTGTACAACCTTATTGTATTTAAAATCTAAAAGTTCAGTTAAAAGTCTAGTTAAAAGTTAAGTAAAAAGTCTAGTAAAATGTCCAGTTAAAAGTTTAGTGAAAAGTACAGTTAAAAGTCCAGTTCAAAGTTAAGTAAAAAGTACAGTAAAAAGTTTAGTTAAAAGTTAAGTAAAAAGTCCAGGAAAAAGTCTAGTTAAAAGTCTAGTTAAGAGTTAAGTAAAAAGTCCAGTAAAATGTCCAGTAAAAAGTTAAGTAAAAAGTACAGTAAAAAGTCCAGTTAAAAGTTAAGTAAAAAGTACAGTAAAAAGTCCAGTTAAAAGTTAAGTAAAAAGTCCAGGAAAAAGTCCAGTTAAAAGTCTAGTTAAAAGTTAAGTAAAAAGTCCAGTAAAATGTCCAGTAAAAAGTTAAGTAAAAAGTACAGTAAAAAGTCCAGTTAAAAGTTAAGTAAAAAGTCCAGTTAAAAGTTAAGTAAAAAGTACAGTAAAAAGTCCAGTTAAAAGTTAAGTAAAAAGTCCAGGAAAAAGTCCAGTTAAAAGTCTAGTTAAAAGTTAAGTAAAAAGTCCAGTAAAATGTCCAGTAAAAAGTTAAGTAAAAAGTAGAGTAAAAAGTCCAGTTAAAAGTTAAGTAAAAAGTCGAGTTAAAAGTTAAGTAAAAAGTACAGTAAAAAGTCTAGTTAAAAGTTAAGTAAAAAGTCCAGTTAAAAGTCCAGTAAAAACTTAAGTAAAAAGTACAGTAAAAAGTCCAGTTAAAAGTTAAGTAAAATGTCCAGGAAAAAGTCTAGTTAAAAGTCCAGTAAAAAATACAGTAAAAAGTTAGGTAAAAAGTCTAGTTAAAAGTTAAGTAAAAAGTCCAGTAAAAAGTCCAGTTAAAAGTCCAGTAAAAAGTTAAGTAAAAAGTACGGTAAAAAGTCCAGTTAAAAGTACAGTAAAAAGTCCTGTTAAAAGTTAAGTAAATAGTCTAGTTAAAAGTTAAGTAAAAAATACAGTAAAAAGTCCAATAAAAAGTTAAGTAAAAAGTACAGTAAAAAGTCCAGTTAAAAATGTACCCTATTAAAGTAAATTAAATTATTTTTAATTATTTAGTTATTAATTTTTACTTTTTACTGGACTTTTTACTTAACTCTTAACTGGACTTTTTACTTAAATTTTGCTGGTTTTTTTACTTGACTTTTTACTGAACTTTTACTGCACTTTTTACTTAACTTGTAACTGGACTTTTTACTGTATTTTTTACTTAACTTTTTACTGTACTTTTTACTTAATAAAATTATTAGATTTTATGTATATTTCTCTTCTATTATTAATTTGAAAATGTGAACATGCCAAATTTTTGTAAATTTAGAAGGTTAGTTTTTACTATAGTTGCAACATTCAAACTATATTCAACAGTTGTGTACAACCTTATTGTATTTAAAATCTAAAAGTCCAGTTGAAAGTTAAGTAAAGAGTCTAGTAAAAAGTCCAGTAAAATGTCCAGTTAAAAGTTTAGTAAAAAGTACAGTTAAATGTAAAAAGTCCAGTTAAAAGTTAAATAAAAAGTCAAGGTAAAAGTCCAGTTAAAAGTACAGTAAAAAGTCCATTTAAAAGTTAAGTAAAATGTCCAGGAAAAAGTTCAGTTAAAAGTTAAGTGAAAAGTCCAGTTAAAAGTACAGTAAAAAGTCCAGTTAAAAGTTAAGTAAAAAGTCCAGGAAAAAGTCAAGTTAAAAGTCTAGTTAAAAGTTAAGTAAAAAATCCAGTTAAAAGTTAAGTAAAAAGTACAGTAAAAAGTCCAGTTAAAAGTTATGTAAAAAGTCCAGGAAAAAGTCCAGTTAAAAGTCTAGTTAAAAGTTAAGTAAAAAGTCTAGTAAAATGTCCAGTAAAAAGTTAAGTAAAAAGTACAGTAAAAAGTCCAGTTCAAAGTTAAGTAAAAAGTCTAGTAAAAAGTCCATTTAAAAGTTAAGTAAAATGTCCAGGAAAAAGTCCAGTTAAAAGTCTAGTTAAAAGTTAAGTAAAAAGTCCAGTAAAATGTCCAGTTAAAAGTTAAGTAAAAAGTACAGTAAAAAGTCCAGTTAAAAGTTATGTAAAAAGTCCAGGAAAAAGTCCAGTTAAAAGTCTAGTTAAAAGTTAAGTAAAAAGTCTAGTAAAATGTCCAGTAAAAAGTTAAGTAAAAAGTACAGTAAAAAGTCCAGTTCAAAGTTATGTAAAAAGTCTAGTAAAAAGTCCATTTAAAAGTTAAGTAAAATGTCCAGGAAAAAGTCAAGTTAAAAGTAAAGTGAAAAGTCCAGTTAAAAGTACAGTACAAAGTCTAGTTAAAAGTTAAGTAAAAAGTCTAGTAAAAAGTAAAAATTAATAACTAAATTATTAAAAATAATTTAACTAATTTACTTTAATAGGGTAAATGTACCAATTGTCGAGAACTGTCTTAGTTGTCAAGTTAGCAGACTTTGTATTTTATTTAAACATTGTGTCACATTGTAAATGTAGTAATTAATAAATACTTATTTTCGTGTGCGTTATAAATGTAACGCACAATGTATATTCATATTACATTACCAAACAAATGAGACATTTTAGACAATATTTATTGGTTATCATTATAGCAACTTTGACAAATAAGACACCCTCGGTAATTGGTATAATTACCACATTTTAAATTTAAAATTAAATTGAATAAAGTAATAATTAAATAATTAATAAAATTATTAGATTTTATGTATATTACTCTTCTATTATTAATTTGAAAATGTGAACATGCCAAATTTTTGTAAATTTAGAAGGTTAGTTTTTACTATAGTTGCAACATTCAAACTATATTCAACAGTTGTGTACAACCTTATTGTATTTAAAATCTAAAAGTTCAGTTAAAAGTCTAGTTAAAAGTTAAGTAAAAAGTCTAGTAAAATGTCCAGTTAAAAGTTTAGTGAAAAGTACAGTTAAAAGTCCAGTTCAAAGTTAAGTAAAAAGTACAGTAAAAAGTTTAGTTAAAAGTTAAGTAAAAAGTCCAGGAAAAAGTCCAGTTAAAAGTCTAGTTAAGAGTTAAGTAAAAAGTCCAGTAAAATGTCCAGTAAAAAGTTAAGTAAAAAGTACAGTAAAAAGTCCAGTTAAAAGTTAAGTAAAAAGTCCAGTTAAAAGTTAAGTAAAAAGTACAGTAAAAAGTCCAGTTAAAAGTTAAGTAAAAAGTCCAGGAAAAAGTCCAGTTAAAAGTCTAGTTAAAAGTTAAGTAAAAAGTCCAGTAAAATGTTCAGTAAAAAGTTAAGTAAAAAGTACAGTAAAAAGTCCAGTTAAAAGTTAAGTAAAAAGTCCAGTTAAAAGTTAAGTAAAAAGTACAGTTAAAAGTCCAGTTAAAAGTTAAGTAAAAAGTCCAGGAAAAAGTCCAGTTAAAAGTCTAGTTAAAAGTTAAGTAAAAAGTCCAGTAAAATGTCCAGGAAAAAGTCCAGTTAAAAGTTAAGTGAAAAGTCCAGTTAAAAGTCCAGTTAAAAGTTAAGTAAAAAGTACAGTAAAAAGTCCAGTTAAAAGTTAAGTAAAAAGTCCAGGAAAAAGTCAAGTTAAAAGTCTAGTTAAAAGTTAAGTAAAAAGTCTAGTAAAATGTCCAGTAAAAAGTTAAGTAAAAAGTACAGTAAAATGTCCAGTAAAAAGTTAAGTAAAAAGTACAGTAAAAAGTCCAGTTCAAAGTTAAGTAAAAAGTCCATTTAAAAGTTAAGTAAAATGTCCAGGAAAAAGTCCAGTTAAAAGTTAAGTAAAAAGTCCAGTAAAATGTCCAGGAAAAAGTCCAGTTAAAAGTTAAGTGAAAAGTCCAGTTAAAAGTCCAGTTAAAAGTTAAGTAAAAAGTACAGTAAAAAGTCCAGTTAAAAGTTAAGTAAAAAGTCCAGTTAAAAGTACAGTAAAAAGTCCATTTAAAAGTTAAGTAAAATGTCTAGGAAAAAGTCCAGTTAAAAGTTAAGTGAAAAGTCCAGTTAAAAGTACAGTAAAAAGTCCAGTTAAAAGTTAAGTAAAAAGTCCAGGAAAAAGTCAAGTTAAAAGTCTAGTTAAAAGTTAAGTAAAAAGTACAGTAAAAAGTCCAGTTAAAAGTTATGTAAAAAGTCCAGGAAAAAGTCCAGTTAAAAGTCTAGTTAAAAGTTAAGTAAAAAGTCTAGTAAAATGTCCAGTAAAAAGTTAAGTAAAAAGTACAGTAAAAAGTCCAGGAAAAAGTCAAGTTAAAAGTCTAGTTAAAAGTTAAGTAAAAAGTCTAGTAAAATGTCCAGTAAAAAGTTAAGTAAAAAGTACAGTTAAAAGTCCAGTTAAAAGTTTAGTTAAAAGTTAAGTAAAAAGTCCAGGAAAAAGTCCAGTTAAAAGTCTAGTTAAAAGTTAAGTAAAAAGTCTAGTAAAAAGTAAAAATTAATAACTAAATTATTAAAAATAATTTAACTAATTTACTTTAATAGGGTAAATGTACCAATTGTCGAGAACTGTCTTAGTTGTCAAGTAAGCAGATTTTGTATTTTATTTAAACATTGTTTCACATTGTAAATGTAGTAATTAATAAATACTTATTTTCGTGTGCGTTATAAATGTAACGCACAATGTATATTCATATTACATTACCAAACAAATGAGACATTTTAGACAATATTTATTGGTTATCATTATAGCAACTTTGACAAATAAGACACCCTCGGTAATTGGTATAATTACCACATTTTAAATTTAAAATTAAATTGAATAAAGTAATAATTAAATAATTAATAAAATTATTAGATTTTATGTATATTACTCTTCTATTATTAATTTGAAAATGTGAACATGCCAAATTTTTGTAAATTTAGAATAAAGTTTTTACTATAGTTGCAACATTCAAACTATATTCAACAGTTGTGTACAACCTTATTGTATTTAAAATCTAAAAGTTCAGTTAAAAGTCTAGTTAAAAGTTAAGTAAAAAGTCTAGTAAAATGTCCAGTTAAAAGTTTAGTGAAAAGTACAGTTAAAAGTCCAGTTCAAAGTTAAGTAAAAAGTACAGTAAAAAGTTTAGTTAAAAGTTAAGTAAAAAGTCCAGGAAAAAGTCTAGTTAAAAGTCTAGTTAAGAGTTAAGTAAAAAGTCCAGTAAAATGTCCAGTAAAAAGTTAAGTAAAAAGTACAGTAAAAAGTCCAGTTAAAAGTTAAGTAAAAAGTACAGTAAAAAGTCCAGTTAAAAGTTAAGTAAAAAGTCCAGGAAAAAGTCCAGTTAAAAGTCTAGTTAAAAGTTAAGTAAAAAGTCCAGTAAAATGTCCAGTAAAAAGTTAAGTAAAAAGTACAGTAAAAAGTCCAGTTAAAAGTTAAGTAAAAAGTCCAGTTAAAAGTTAAGTAAAAAGTACAGTAAAAAGTCCAGTTAAAAGTTAAGTAAAAAGTCCAGGAAAAAGTCCAGTTAAAAGTCTAGTTAAAAGTTAAGTAAAAAGTCCAGTAAAATGTCCAGTAAAAAGTTAAGTAAAAAGTAGAGTAAAAAGTCCAGTTAAAAGTTAAGTAAAAAGTCGAGTTAAAAGTTAAGTAAAAAGTACAGTAAAAAGTCTAGTTAAAAGTTAAGTAAAAAGTCCAGTTAAAAGTCCAGTAAAAACTTAAGTAAAAAGTACAGTAAAAAGTCCAGTTAAAAGTTAAGTAAAATGTCCAGGAAAAAGTCTAGTTAAAAGTCCAGTAAAAAATACAGTAAAAAGTTAGGTAAAAAGTCTAGTTAAAAGTTAAGTAAAAAGTCCAGTAAAAAGTCCAGTTAAAAGTCCAGTAAAAAGTTAAGTAAAAAGTACGGTAAAAAGTCCAGTTAAAAGTACAGTAAAAAGTCCTGTTAAAAGTTAAGTAAAAAGTCTAGTTAAAAGTTAAGTAAAAAATACAGTAAAAAGTCCAATAAAAAGTTAAGTAAAAAGTACAGTAAAAAGTCCAGTTAAAAATGTACCCTATTAAAGTAAATTAAATTATTTTTAATTATTTAGTTATTAATTTTTACTTTTTACTGGACTTTTTACTTAACTCTTAACTGGACTTTTTACTTAAATTTTGCTGGTTTTTTTACTTGACTTTTTACTGAACTTTTACTGCACTTTTTACTTAACTTGTAACTGGACTTTTTACTGTATTTTTTACTTAACTTTTTACTGTACTTTTTACTTAACTTTTAACTGGACTTTTTACTATACTTTTTACTGGACTTTTTACTGTACTTTTAACTGGACATTTTACTGGACTTTTTACTGTACTTATTACTGGACTTTTAACTGGACTTTTTACTGGCCTTTTTATTGCACTATTTACTGTACTTTTTACTTAACTTTTAACTGATTTTTTTACTGGACTTTTTACTGTACTTTTACTAGACTTTTTACTGGACTTATTACTAATTTCTTTACTGTACTTTTTATTGTACTTTTACTTTACTGTTTATTTAACTTTTTACCGGACTTCTTACCTAATTTTTTACTAGATTTTTTACTGGACTTTTTACTCAACTTTTTATTGTACTTTTTACTGTACTTTTACTATACTGTTTATTTAACTTTTTACTGGACTTTTTACCTAACTTTTTACTAGATTTTTTACTGGACTTTTTACTAAACTTTTTACTGGACTTTTTCTGTACTTTTACTATAATGTTTATTTAACTTTTTACTGGACTTTTTACTTAACTTTTTACTAGGTTTTTTACTGGACTTTTTACTCAACTTTTAACTGGACTTTTCACTGGACTTTTAACTAAACTTTTTACTGTATTTTTTACTGGACTTTTTACTTAACTTCTTACTGGACTTTTTACTTAACTTTTTAATGAACGTTTTACTAAACTTTTTACTGCACTTTTTACTTAACTTTTAACTGGACTTTTTACTTAACTTTTTACTGGATTTTTTACTAGACTTTTTAGTGGACTTTTTACTAGATTTTTTACTGCACTTTTTAACTAGACTTTTTCTGCACTTTTAGCTGGACTTTTTACTTAACCTTTTTCCAGGTTTTTTACTTAACTTTTTAATAGACTTTTTACTTAAGTTTTTACTGGACTTTTGACTAGACTATGGTACTATGTTATTCTACCATTGCCTATACTTTTCTCATAATTTGCTTTATTTTTGTCTACACTTTAATTTCTAGACGTGATTGTCATTGATGAATTTTTCTACACTGAGTTTATGAAAATTGTTTTTTATGAAAAATTCCAAAAGTTATTTTGAGAAATTTGTCGAGTAGGAGAAAATTAAGATTTTGTCGCATATGTATGTTTTTTTGTAAAAATAAACACTTGTCAAGTCCAGGAGAGAAAGCTGTGAGGACTTTACGTAATCTTTGTGTGTTTAGAATGCAACATTCAACTCGAAGATTTATGTTAGTGCACGGCTGACGTGCGATTATCGAAGGCATCGTGAGACTTCTGTCAGATGACATGCCAAAGATTAATTCACTTTCAGATAAGATCAAAGCATGTCGTTCTTAAGAAAGCGAAATCCTACTCTCCGCAGGGTATTTTATTGAAAATGGGACGAAAAGTAGAATTTGTTTCTGCGGACATCTTCAAAGAATAATTTCCTAATGTAGGATTTGATTTTATAAATTTTTAACAATTCTTCCTTTAGCTATTTCTCTAGTTTCTCTAGAAAATTTAAAGAAATAAAATTTTCCACTAATGATTTCTATTTAATCCAGAGGGAAATAGAATGTATCCTACAAGAATGTTCTAAAATGTCTAGGATGACTAAAAATGTTCTTAGATATGGAAAAGACCATATGTGCACAAGATGTTATGTTTCTGATCCAGAGACGGTTTTAAAACATCTAATGGATCTTGGTCCTTCTAAGATATATCAAAAAGAATCCCAGTGTTATATTAATTCTTGTTCATTATTAATTATATTTCGGTAGCTAGGCATTATAAAAGACTAAAAATAATTAAAGTCGGTTAGCAGTTGTAAAAATATACTATAAAAGAAAGAAAGTGAAAAAAATATGCATGGGAGATGAAAGAAGTTAAAAATAGTTGATTGGAAAAAAGATGGGGTCAGGGACAGCGGTCATTCGACGACTTGGAAGATATTCAAATACCTGCTCGTCTTTCAGTGAACGTCACTGGCGAAGGACAGTTTCTTGCGCATTGGGTGCGCCTGTAAAAAGAATCGTATCAACTCAACTCACTCATGGCTGGCAAGGTTCAGCAAGTCTGCTACAAAGCAGTTAAGTGAGCAGCCAGTCAAGCTAGGCTTCATCGCCGCAAGCTTTGTCCGTCCAGGATATTCGCCTGCTATGCCTGGCATTTTCACGAGAAGTCTTTGATTCAGTCGCGGCAGAAATACCCCTATCGGGCAGCCACGCGAGTGTTTTGCCAACTACCGCCATACGCCTTTTGAATCTCACAAGCCATCTTCACATCAGCGTTTTTTCTCATCCTCCCAATGCATCATATGCGACTCTACATTAACTTATGAAAAATTCGTGTTTATTCTATTTTTTTTAATTTGTATCTATCTAGTGGGCACTAGGATATTTTAAAGATATTATAGAAACGTTTTATAATCATCCAGAATAAATCTAAATGTTCTTAGAACATAATAAAGACGACAATAAGCAGTATATAAATTTTTTTATATATATCTAATATTCTATTCTATATTCGAAGACGTTTATAAACCATCTCTAACATCTTTAGGATAGTCTTTAGACATTTCTAGAATGTCTGGTTATAAGCTAAAATCTGAGTGCTTTTTGCACTTAAATTATTATTTGTTATAAATACAAAATTAAAGTATCTAATTAAATCAATTAAAATTTATAATTACAATGTAATTGCGTTTACAGAAAAATGATTGAAACAGGATTTACTTTAATATTTTTAACTTAGCTTTGTCAGAGAGTACTTTTCCGGATGTTGGGAAGAGCACAAAGATGTGTCCTGTTTTTAAACAGGGTGGTAAATCTAATGTAGAAAACTATCGGCCAATTTTTATTATTAATAATTTTTCCAAGATCTTTGAAATCTGTCTTTATAATATTATTTTTAGTAAATTTTCAAGTTCTATATCTATTTATCAACATGGTTTTGTTTCTAAAGAATCAACAGTAACAAGTTTATTAATTTTCACGCAACATATTTATGAATTATGTAATGATTTCCCTCAAATTCATGTTACCTACACTGACCTTATCAAAGCTTTTGATATAGTTGATCATAAATTATTAATTGATAAGCTTCTTACATTTGATTATCCTGATAAATTAATACAATTAGTCAGGTCTTATTTAACTAACAGACCAAATTTTGTACAATATAGAGGCAATGTTTCAAATCCTTTTTTTCCTTCATCTGGAGTTCCTCAGGGATCCAATTTAGGACTGTTACTTTTTTCTATATATGAACGATGTATCTCTTTTTTAATTTGCTACCATCTACTTTATGCTGAAGATGTAAAACTTTACCTTCCAATTTCTATTATTGATTCATGTCAAGTTTTGCAAGATAATGTGAAAAATTTTTAATATTGGTGTAAAGATAATAAATTGAAAGAGTAAATAAAATTAAAGATCTTGGTGCAACTTTTTTGCCTAATTTATCCTTTAATGATCACATTAGTAACATTGTTGACAGCGCTAGTAAAATCCTTGGATTTTTTATTAGATCATGCAAACAGTTTAAAAGAAGCTCAACTAGAAAAATTCTCTTCCAAAAATTTGTAGTATCCAAATTCATTTATGCGTCTGTTATTTGGTCTCCGAACTTTCTAAAGTATTGTGAGGCAATTGAATACTGACATAAACAATTTTAAAAATTTTTAGCTTGGAAGGAGGATAAAGTTTATCCTCCTAGAGGAACTGAATTCGAGATTAATTTTCTAATATTGCGTAGAGGTTGACTTTGATCCACAAGCTAACGTGTTCCTTGATAATTTTTAGTGTTTAACAGTAACTATTTGCAGAATTGATGCGTAATCATTATCACATTTATATTTTGTTCAAATATTGTCTTTCTTTTTGGAGAAATGTTTTAAACGAGAAAATTATGATAATTCTTATCTTTACTGAAGACATGAATTCAGCTCAGAGGAGATATTCGAAATCGAAGAAGCATATATAGGAATACTTATCAGGTGCACGCAGAGGGTCGTCGTGAGGCACTGCTAACCAGTACGTGACCGCGCATGCGCGAGCTTTTTGCTCTCAAAGAATGCTGCAACGGCGGGTCGTTTGAATCGGACTCTGATTGCACAGTTGCCCACAAGATCGACCGATTGTTACTGACTCGTCGGCTGATTTCGTATGAGTTGCGGCGACCGGTTGATCACCGTGGAATTTGTAGCTCAATTAAACCTTCACTACAAATACCACTATATACACAATGTATTCTCATTGTTCAGTTAATTTATTTACATTTTTCCATACTATTTTTAATCCTCTTTTTAAAAAAAGAAACACTCTCTCTGTTTGGGGCAATATTCTTCTATATTAGATCCTCTCTCCATGATATGAAATTTTCTTCCAAGAGTATATTTAGATGAGAAGTAAATTCGATCAATGGAAGGTAAAAACATAAAAACAAATTTGTTTTATTTTGTCAAGTTGTGACATTTCGATGATGGGATTTACTATCTTCTTTAGGCTGAGTATTTAGAATAGTAATGCAACTAATCAATGTTAAAAATGATAGTTACAATTTAAAATTATTACATAAAAAACAAGCGACAGTTTTCGTCATTTCGATGCAATTATCAAGTAAAAACTGATGCAATCATTTTTTTTTACTTTCTAAATAAAAATTAGAATCCGAACTTCTGCAATAATGCGGCAATTATAGTTAATTAAATAAAGGAGAAAAATGATCATTTTGAGTGAAATATCATAAAGTTTGTTGACTTTTAGCTCAATTTAGACCTCATGACATTTCCTGGTCAATTCGTTTCGAGTGGCGAGTTGATTTATCATTAAAGGGAATGCAGATACTTCATAAATTATATACGATGGACATTGGACGTCGTTTTCTGTGTGCGCACTACTGCCAAAGAGATGTCGTCTGGCACGCCAAGCACGAGCCTCGAATACCGTCCTTCTCTGATCAGGAATCCCAACTTGAAATCTAATGGGAAGAAAGTAGACAATTAAAAATGATGGACAATAATTATATCATATAATTATTCTCTACTATAAAGAGTTTACTAAAGAGTCTACTAAACTGTCCACACCAAAAAAAAGACTCTAGAAAAAAGTTATGAACATTCAGAAAATTTGATGTCTTTTTGCGGACTAAAAAAAAAGTTCCGGATTATTAGCGTCTTGGTAAAGTATCAAAAAATGAGAATGTAATATCAGTGGGTATGAAAGAATTATTGAAAAAATAATATTGAGACAAAGGTTGGGATATAAGATATGCGTTTGAATGGAAATTTCTTGCGAGTTAAAGAATCAATTTATAATTAATCAAGCATAAAAGTGGCATTCAATATTTCAATGTCGACGACCCTGCAGGTCCCACGCGATTAACCAGACGTCATTATACCCAATGATGATGGTCGATCGATGGACAAAAGGACACAGAAGGAGCGGCGATCGTCTCCTCGTAAAATTATGCAGCAGCGCCAACAACAACTATACTCAACGGGGGACACCTGACAACCTGTTTAACCTCGCGGACGACTCTCATTATGACAAAAAGAGGAAGACCTGGCAATATGGCGCTTGTGCTTATTAAAGATGGCGACTCAAGAAGGCGGCGACGGTCACATTGGTTTTCTTGCTTCGCCCTCGACACACCATATTTGAATGTGACTTGAACAACGTTTTCTCATCCATCCGACAAGACATCCACGCATCAGCTTCGGTGGACCAACATCGAGGTAAATTACTCTGAAAGATTCTGTATTCTTTTACTTCCATTTTCAGTAGACACATGTGCCTCTTAACATGGCAAACATATTATCGTTTTATTGCAAAAGAGACACGAGATTATTATCCTGTCGACTAAAGACAGAGGGACTCTAATAATCTGTAAAAGAAACACTTTACGTTTTTTTGTCAACCTGGAAAATTTAATTCTTCATTTTTGGTTGGGACAGAACTTTGCAGATCAGTAATTATCGCCGAGGTCTTTTGTTTTTTCTTATACAGAGTGTATAAAAGTAATGACTTTGTGGAATGGACAACTGATAACTATGAGAAAGACAAATTTATGGTAGGCTGATGACTTTGCATTTCATTGCAAAGCATAAGGTCAAGGTTAGGCCCCCTATAACAAAAGAGATTTTTTGATCAAGTTAACACATTAAATAATAGTCAAACAAATTCTATTTTATTAATAATACATTTTATTAAAAGATTTTAACCACTTTAATATTTCATTCATTTTTCCATTTCAGGTTTGATCCCTTTCAAATGCGCAGAAAAGTCAGAAAGATATTCCAAAGCAGAGGTTACTACAGCATTAGGTTACGTTTTTAATCGCTCTTATGATTGGGGAAGCGGTAGAAACGAATCTCTCACAAATTTATGGTTTACCCAAGATCCATAAGCATAACAATCCTTTAAGACCTGCTGTTCCTACTATTAACGTACCAACTCATTTTTTATCCAAACAATTATTTAAACTTTTTAATAATTCTACAAAAAAAAGACTAAAATCGCATATACGTAATAGTTCTGATTTTATAAACAAAATTAAATCTTTTGCTATTCCTGATGATCATATTTTAATTAGTTTAGTCGCTGCCTCTTTGTTTACAAATGCCGCCTCTGATCATATTCGTGGTTCACTTATCAGAAGTTATACAACTATATCACAATGTTTAATATTTCTATGTATGATCTACTTATGTCTTGACAATTTATTTTTGACAATATTTACTTTAAATTTGATAATAAATATTATTATAAACCGGTGGTGGACATTTTTTCCACCAGCTGAAATTCCCAACCTATTATTTTACCAACGTATATTTTTTCCAAACTATTTTTTTCCCGCCGAACACCTTTTCCAAGTTATTTTTTTCTTAAGAAACCATTTTTCCAATGTTTTTTTTATTTCAAGCCGACTTCATATTAAACAACACTGTCACTAATCTTGGAGATTGTGGTTGTGTCAAAATTGTCTAGTATATTTAATTATTTACACTCGTTTTGTTAGTTTTTTTAAAGTGATCGTTGACTTCAATACTTATTTAAAATACTCTTATTTTTTTTAAACAAAACATAAAACTGTGGTAGTTTGGCACCCCAGGCGACGTTGAACACCACACTAATCAAAATTAAAGTACTACTAGTCGCGAATGGTCGCGAACAAGGATCGAAATCATTAACATAAAGTAAACAAAGAACTACAAAAAGGAAACAGTTGGCAACTCTGGTTTTCTCTGGGTCAAGAACGTTTTAAAATAAAAAAAAAATGAAGACGTCTTTAAAAACATATTTAATAAATTTATGATATACGAATGCACACAGTAACAAAGAAAAGTGAAAAAAATTTGCACCTGTTTCCGGCTATCAAAACAAATTATTGTTCGCGTGAAAAAGTGAAGGGTTATAGATGTTTTTTTTCGGCACCTTAAAGATTTATCGTGAAAAACGTTTGGTCGTTCATTTGCAAAGTATTCATTTAATTTCTGTTTTTTTATTATTGTTGTTGAGAATTGCATCTCAAGACTCCGTGACTTATTGCTTTTCGGCAGCAGAGCATGACATTCTTGTCGGCATGCTTGCGATGAGCTGCAGCAATAAGAAAGGTGGAATCAGTTTGGAGAGAAGTTTTGCAGGTGGGGTTTGTGTTACTGAAAGTCAGAAGAGCGATAAATGATTTTTTCTGAATTGATCTATTTATTTGACAGGGTATACACATATACGGGGAGGGGGGAGGATGAGGGTTCAAGAAAAGGGGGTTTTGTGCTGGTGACCAACTAAAATTCCGTTGGCGTGTACGTTCTTACATATCGATGAAGGCGGAGGAGAAATAACATTGTGGTGTTGCCGGTACAAGGTAAAAGATGTCGGCCGAGAGTATCGCAAGAACGGATTTTGCAACAAGAAGGATGACGGGGATTGCGGGGCACCTGGTTTCAGCGTCAAGGATGACGTATGGCCCGATCCCCAACTCGCGCAACTGCCACCTTCAGCTCATTCTTATTCCGCGGGTCTCCACAAAGTGCCTCGTACATCTTTTTATCAGAGAATTTCCCTGTCAACATCAACACCAATCCTTGTTCTGCTCCATTCTCAGCGAAACACGTCTCAACGGAAGATATAGTTATAAGCTTACTTGAAACTAAATATAAACAGTCTTTTTTACTCAGAAAGCTTATTTCCAAAGATCTTTTCATTTTTCTCTTTTTAAAATTAGAAAAATTACAAACAGGTAGAAAGTTTTCATAATTCAAATATGTTTTATTTCGATTTTGTTGTTGTAGATGGAAATACTTGAGGCGTGGGATGATTTTTAGTCCTGGAACAAATATCGCATGAGCATGAACGATACAATTCGTAATCAAAGATCAATTTATCAATGTCAAAGGAACATTGAGCAAAAAGGAATGCTACCATCTCGCTGTGTAAACGACTCGGTGGCGTGTATATTTCGGGGGTAGGACAAAACAATTATACATTATTTAATATGTCCCCGTACGAGTCTGGGAGCCTCCCTAATTGTAAAGCAAGAGACTGAGCGAGTTTTTTTTTCGTCTATCACCCCCTTGCTCCTCAATTCCGTTCCTCTTTGCCCTCATCCCTATATCCATTCCTCCAGTTTCTGCCTCCGCATGCCTCTGTTTTTTCTGCTTCCTCTCATGTCTTATATTCTACCCGAATTACAAAGTCAGAAGGACCCATACATCCATTTCTGTAGGTGATCGACCTCTCCTTACGAAAATACACCTCTACGTCATTGCCTTAATTTTCTTATTGATTGACAGATCGTAAAGAAAAAACTATTCATCCCATTGGGAGTATTATCGTCAAATTTTTCTCAAGGAAGCTGATCTTTAATAAAGAAAAATATATTTTTTTAAAAGCTTAAAAATCCCCAACACATTGTCTGGCGCATGACTTATATATAAGTATCTTTTCTTTTTATTCAACCGTCTTGAATCATCAAAATCTATTTTCATTTTCGTATTTAGCGACCCTAAAAACCCCTTAATAACAGATTTCAAGTAAATTCATTCGATTTTTAATCTTTATGTCCGCCATATTGGATCCGCCATTTTGAATTTTCGAAAAATGACCTCAGATTTGTATTCAGCGACCATAAAAACCCCCGAGTAACAATTTTTCAAGTGATTTCGATAAATTTTTAATATTGCCATCCGCCATATTGGGTCCGCCATTTTGAATTTTGAAAAACCGATGACAAATTCGTAATCAACGACCCCGAAAACCCCTGAGTCAAAAATAAGTTTACGACAATGTATTGTGCTTGTTTCTCAACAAGGGATAGAATGGTTTTTCTATTTTTCGATATCTTTCAAATTGTTATAAAAAAAACCCAAAAAATTTTTATTTTTTAAATGTTTGGTTTTAATTATTTTGATATTCCAAGGACTTTTAGGGCGCAAAAAAGTATTTATATGTATATTTTAAAAATTCCCTAACGGAGAACGAGTTTATTGCCATGAGTGATATGAACATGTTTAGAAATCGCAGTGTAATTACTCGGCGGAATTAGAATCTTATAAAAGAGACTTATTTATGGGAAAGAGTCGCACGACTGTTGCAAGTGTAATTAGTTGACAATCTTTCCGTGAACAGCTGCCATAGTGACATTATACGAATTGATAAATAAACGTAATTTTAACTTACGTCAACGTTTCTTGTTATTTTAATTATACTATAGAGTCGCAAAAGAGTAAAGACTATACAGTATCTTATATAGTATAATAAACGCATATAGTATATCTAACATCAGGCAATTGAAAATAATTTATATACACCCTCATAACAACAGGTTATATTTAAAAAAAAGTAATTTCTTTCACGTGCTTAATAAAGAAAGCAGTGGACGTTTCTAATTTTTTTTTCCAACTCCAGATGTATTAGCTTTTCTTCCGTCTCTTCTTTATTTTCTCTAATTTAGGTTTGGATTATTATCTGCGAGTAAGATAGAGTTTCGTTCGAGCAAAACTATCGCCAGTTGTCTTTATGCTGGAAAAAATATCGGAATCTTTCTGCATACTCATAAAATTAGTTGTTTTTCTAGTGTTATCATTTGTTGATCTCGAAAAAAGTCGTCAATTATTTCTTTTTGCTTAAACAAAAAGTTGCAATCATTTATAGCAAAGTTATCAGTTGTCCACTTTCGTCAGTTGTCTATTTAGAACGAAGTTATCAATTGATTATTTAGAACAAAGTTATCAGTTGTCATCAGTCATCGCCAGTTGTTTATTTAGAATGAAGTTATCATTTGTCCATTTTCTTCAGTTGTTTTTTTAAGTTTAGAGGTATCAATTGTTTATTTAGAACAAACTAATCAGTTGTCCATTTCCGTGAGTTGTAATCAGTCATCGTCAGTTGTTTATTTGAAACAAAGTTATCAGTTGTTTATTTTCGTCAGTTGTTTATTAAGAACGAAGTTACCATTTGTCCATTTTCGTCAGTTGTTTCTAAAGTTTAGAGTTAACAATTGTATATTTTAGAACAAAGTTATCAATTGTCCATTTTTGTCAGTTGTCAGGCATCGTCAGTTGTTTATTTAGAACAAAGTTATCAGTTGTCTATTTCCCTTATAAAAAATATAGAAAATTTTTCTCAGCATTAAGTGTACATTTGTTGACATTTTAGACCATGAAAGTTATCAGTTGTACCTCTCATCGCCACCAATACTAACTCTAGTATCATTTTAATGGTGGAGAGTTATCAGTTGTCCTTTTATTATAAAGTTATGGTAATTGTTCACTTAGAAAGTTTGGAGGTTTGTCAGTTTTTTACAGTTGTCTTTTAGCTATTATTTGCTATTTAACTGAATGTAAAATTGTTTAATGATGATGCTTTTCATTTAATTCATCAGAAGTTATCACTTATCCTTCCGTACAAGATTTTCAATTAACCCTTACAGTTTTTTCTCTACCTAACAAATATTTTTTATCTACCAAAAATAAATCTACCAAATCAACCAAAAATTAATCATTGAACAGATCCAAATGAAACTTAAATCTGTCACTACCACTGATGTTGGATCACGGACGTTGAAACCGAACCAAGATTCCGAGGAGGAGGAGGGTTGAGCATGAGTAAAGAGGAAAGGGGAATCATAAAGAGTAAAGGGAAAAAGGAGAGGCAGTAAGATGATTCTGGACCAATGAGACGCTGTACTCTCTAACCGTATGCAAACTGCATGACCGCCTCCACATGCCTTGTTTCATCGACTATGCAAAGTCCTTGCGACATGCTCCGCCCATCAAACACTGAAATTCACAACAAGAATATTGTTTCTCTGTGTGCTGTCATCTCTATACCACTCTACATTATACACTCAACGCCGCGGTCACTCTTAAAATCCATTTACTCTCATTAACTCCATCGAACTTCTTTGAATGCTCTCGCAAGGGGAACTTGTTCTCATAAAACATCTCTCGCCGAGCTGCGTACACAGAATTTTGTTCTTGTATACATTTCATTATATTAATTCCCTTCTTCTCACTGTTATAACTTCAAAGTTATCAGTTGTTCTTCTCATCGCCTCAATTCATTGATACCAAAAATTTGGATCAAATAAAAAATTGATCAAAACTTTCTGCATCAATTTGATCCGCACTTTAATACCAATTTGATTAAATATAACTTTGAAGAAAACTCTGAGCTAGCAATAAGATTCTATACCTTACTATATAATCATATTCTCAAAGCAAGAAAATTATTTTCTTCCTGTTCCAGTACAAAGGTTTTTTTTATTTCTTTTCCTTTGCGATTTTCCTGTTTTGGTTCTATTTGGAAAAAAATGCAGATCGTTGTAAATGTTTGAGAGTTGGAAGGACGATGATTTAGGCAGGCGTGAGATTTCAAAGAGAAGTTTAGAATGAAGGGTGGATTTTATCAGTGGAAGGAAAACTCGTTTCGCGTTAACGTTACGCAAGCTGACCCGACACACGACGGCTTCTTTACGAGCGCCCTGTATATACGTCGATAGTAGTTGTGTCCCGGGAAAAATTCTCAGCTTCCCGGGGTTTATAGCCTTCAACTTGTCGTATAGCCATGCGAAAGGCTCGCTATGTCCGCTTGCTTTTTAACTATATAGGGTGCACACTATTTTCCACCCATAACTCAATGGAAAAACCAAATTTTCATTCGCTTCCAATTTCCCTCACTTTGCAGTAAAAAAAAAATTTTGTTAGTCAGTATATTATAATTTGAAACTATGGCAAAAATCTAGAAAACCATGGGAAAAAAGAAGAATATTTTTAAAACAAAAAATCTTTTTTTTTTCGATTTTTAACTAAGTTTAAAATCTAGCGAACCATTGACGGCGGCAGAAATAGTTTTAAATTGATTTTGTCATTGGACATGGCTTACTATAACACAGACACAAAAAAAATTAAAGTGGTCTGCTTATTGAACCGCAGACCTACATGTCTTATAGTATTTTTGTCAGAATTAAAACATCATCATTTTAGTATCATAAAGAGAAATTTTTTGGAAAATTAAAAATTTCTTAACAAGTAAAATTTATAAAAAAAAACTCTAAATCTTCAAGCAACCTAGAAATAATAAAATCTTCATGATTAAAAAGTTATTATTTTTACATGAAACTTAAATGAAATAAATAAATTATTAGGGTCAGTTGGGGTAAATAGAAATAATGGGTGAATCGGAACAGTAGTTATTTCAGTTAAATAAAAATTTTTTTTAAATAAATACGGCCTTAAACCTTAAATTTTAGATAACCCCCAACAGATTCTAAGTATTTTTTCATTGTCTGTTTGTCAATTAACAGCAGTATATAAAATATATTTCTATTGCATGAAAAATTGAAAATCAAAGAAGACACCCTTTCACTTTTTTGACTCGCATTTGGAAAAAAATAAACTAAAAATTCATATTAAAATTTACAGTTCTCTCTTATTAATACTGCAACAAAAATCAACTTTGATTTTTTCATTTTGCAAACATTAATTAAAATTAGGAGATTGTTTCTATTTACCCCTAAAAAACTGGAAACTCGGGGTAAATAGAAACAGAATAATTACAACAATATTTCTTATAATATAAAGAGAGAAAATTATTTCTATCAAAGTACAACACTATTTTCAGCATTTTAAAAATTCATTGAGAGAGAACAAACCTTTATTTGTGTAATGTGTTTCAACTTTTGGCATGGTTTGTTTTTAAACTTATGTAGTGCATTATTATTTATTAGTTTAAATTATTTTATAACTAACAACATTTTTTGTGTAATTCTTTTTTTGGAATTCTTTTTCTTTTTATCTTTTAATAACATTTCCATACTTGAAATTGATTTTTTCTTAAATTTTGTAAGAAATATCAACTGTTTCTATTTACCCCTAAATTTGGGCAAAGTTGATAAATTTAGGGGTAAATATTGATTATTGCGATTTAATGATACCCATATTTTCTACTACCCCCTAAAATTGTTCCACGGAACTGAAATATTAACTCAATGCACAAAAAAATCGAAAGTATTCCGATTACAAAGAAAAAACTTATGTTATTAGTGAAACTTAGCAAATCTGTTTCTATTTACCCCAACTGACCCTATTCAATATTATGGAAGTAAAAATTAGTTGTCAAAATGTACTTTTAAAAAAATTATTCCAAAAATTAAAAAAAGCCTTTCTAACCATTAAATATGCGAAAAATGTCTTGCTCAGTGACACTTTAGAAAATCAACATAAAGAAAATATTTTTCCATATCATATTTTAGATAATACGTATTGAATACATCTAAAAGCTTAAAAAAACTAATAAGCTTACTAGAAAAAATGTAATAAAACTTTATGAACTCTGATATCTTTTGTAAACAATCTGATTTTTACGACAAATTATTGGAAGCTAATTCCCAGAGAACACAAAAGATTCCAAGAACCTTCCTGGAATATTTCTCTGGCATATTCGGAACCTTCCAAAAAATATTCGAGGAAGGTTCACTGAAGTAGGTAAATGTCTGCGAATATAGAATATAATAATATTCATAATAAGCGACCCCAAAAACCCCTGAGTATCAAGTTTTAAGTGAATCTAATGAAATTTTAAAAATGTCCGCCATATTGGGTCCGCCATTTTGAATTTCTAAAAACTGTTATTATATTCGTAATCAGCCACCCCAAAAACTCCCGAGTAACAAATTTCAAGTGAATCTATTGAATTTTGAAATAATTTGTCACAGGTAGCCGGAATGCAATCAATACATATCTATATACATTAAACTAATTTTTTATTTATTTATAAAAAAAATATTGTTTTTTAATAAAGAAATTTCTTTTATTTAACATAAGTAACGTGGATCTGGAGCGCTGAGACGAAATTTTAATATTTATTTGACTAAAATGAAAAAAACGTGTAGTCGTGGGTACCCGGGTATGAACACAAGGGTTAAAAAGCTCATTTAAAATTTGTTTTTCCTAAGTCTGAGTTGTGAGAACAAAAAACCAGAAACGTATGGTTTTGTTAAAAAAATTAATTTAAAAATATTTTTTTCTAGTTAACTCTGTGTTCTTCTTTTTAATCGAAGTTTTTTTTATTTAAAAAATTGGAGGGTGATGAAGCAATTCTGATGCTTTTTTGAGCTGTTAAAATAAAAATACAAAAACATATGCTTTAGTTTAAAAAATTAATATTTTTTCATTTTTTTCCTGCCAAGTTTGAGTTTATTATCTTTAGGGTTGTTTTCTTTAATTTTAATAAAAAATTGGGTTGTTTTTGAGTTGTTGTAAGAGAAGTACGTAAATTAATTGTTTAGTTTTGAAAAACAACCTGTTATTTCATTCTTTTACTTTAAAGTTTGGATTTGCACATTTAAGGGTGGGTTTTTCCATTTAAAAAAGAAATGTAATGGAGCAATTCTAACATTGTTTCTGATATTATTAATATTGTTCGACTTTGAAAAACAATCTTTTATTACATTTTTTTGTACTTTAAACTTTGAATTTGTACATTTAAAGGTAGTTTTTTTCGATTTAAAAAAAACAGAGGGTGATGGAGCAACTCTGACTTCATATTCAAAATTTTCAGATTTAATGTAGTTTTTCCGTTGGCCATATGTAAAAATATAACAATTTTATGGTTTTAAACTATTTTTGCCATTGCTCATGGTTCGCTACATTTAAGCAGTGATACATATTATTTTTTAGTACGAGAAACGAATATAAAGTCCAACCTAGCTTAAATTAATTTTTTAAAAAGTTATAAACAAAGTTCAAAAGGTGGTCCAACCTTGACCATGTTCACCTATACTGTTTGCAGTGCGTCGTCGAGTCAATCGATAACTCTCTATTGTCGAGATAGCCTTAAAATTTGTCGACTATCACGCTCGTAGTGGTCAATTCAAAAAACGATGCTTTATTCAAAATATGAGTCATAGCCATAGAGTAAATAAAAAACTAAAATTTACAAGAGAAGAAAACAAAATGAAGAAATAATCATTAGCATAGAGAATAAATGAATAAAAATATTTATAACCATATATGTTTTACTAATTTTTTTCACACGCGCGAATAAATAATTTTTTTTCCCCATTGATTCTTTATAAGTTAATATGGCCGCCAGAGTGAAACTTGGAAGAAGGAGATGCTTATGTGCGCGCACAATGTCGGTTGTCTTTATTGCGGTGAATCCGAGCCGTGGGTTAATAATGGATTTTCAACCTGTCCTTACCTTTACGAGAATTTCTCTTACATGACCACCGCGCCTACCTACTGTATATATACATGAGCGATAAGGTTTGCCGCATATGTGGACAACGCTCATCGCTCGCTCTTCCCATCAGTTTCGCGATTATGCCACTTTTTGCCATTAGTTTCCCTAAACGTGCTCGGCAGTCTGTCGTCTGACTTGTTCAGCATAGTTGCGATTTATCCCTACGATACATGATACAATCTCCCTATATCGTTTCATTTTCATATACAATTTCGTTTCTTTGTTGAAAACAAAAAAATTTACTCTAAATTTGAAAAAAAAATGTTTCCTAGAAGATCTGAATAAAAATATATTCTTATAATAATCACAGTCTGGGAAAATTTTAACTAAACTCAGAACCGAGAAACAGACAATGCTTTTTTGAAGTTTTTAATTTTTTATAGCTACATTAATTCAAATCTGAATTCAGAAGTACAAAATTCAAAATGGCCGATCCAATATGGCGGACTTATCCCAGATTATTTTTATGATACAAAAGTTTTTTTTTAAATAGGAAATTTTTATTCACTTCTTTTAAATTACATTTTTTAGTTATTTACTTTTTCAGTACTTCTACTCTGCACAAAATTAATTTTTCTAAATTCTGTCGAACTGTGTAATCTAAACTGATTTTAATAATTCAAAATGGCCGATTCAATATGTCGGACACTTGCTACTGTATTAGATTCAAGAACGATTTTTATTAACTGCTTTTAAATATTGATAAATTTTTCAATTTTTTTTTTGCAATTCAGCAGAAAGCAATCTTTTTTTGTTAAATACCGTTTTGAAATGTGATGGTATCAGAACTGTAGTATATTGAGCTTTAGCGGCTCACGGAGGCAATGAAGTGTAACACGTATCAAAAGGTGTAAGAAATATTGTACATTGCATTATACTATGATCCGCGACCAGAGTCCCTTGTAATTCAAGCGGTCAGACAATTCCAGATATTACATTGGCCTACGTGATATCGCACACACGACATAAGGCCATAAACATCTGATGGACGCTGCGCTGGGGAAAACTGTTAGTAATGTTCACTATATATGAACAATTTAAGATTCGAATAGATATATACAATAAGTTTTATGAAAACATTTCTGAAATGAAACTCTCATCCGTTCAACTAAACACTTTACCAACAGGGTCAAATTTTCTCAAAAAAAAAATCAAAATTTGGTCATGGGCATTTCAATTTTTCTAAAACTTGTTATAAATGTAATGTTTTGTGACAGAAGATTTTAGGAAAGAAAAGATTTTTAAAAATTTGCAAAATTTTGGATTTTATCGGTCATTAAACATAAAAATACATTTTTTTTTTAAAAACGAATAACTATTATTCATTTAGTTAGATTTTGGGTAATAATAACTAATTTTCTAACAATTTAAAGTGCAATATACAAAAAAATCCAAAATTTGACCGGAAAAAAAAGTCAAAAAAAATCAAGTGGGGAATTGTGTCCAGTTGTGAGACAGTCAATTTTTTTAACACGAATATTAACTAAAAAGCGTTTTTTCAATAAATGCAAAGTACTTTTTTTCCAAGTTAATTAATTGGAAAAGGTAAATATAAATCATTTTCTTTTAGTATTTTTCTTATATTTTGTGATGCAATATTGCATTGTTCCAATCTACGGTTGAAAATAATTTAAATTTCCTTTTTCAAAATAGCGCCAATTTCTGGGTGTGAGACACAGCATATCACCAGTTGTGATCAAATTGTGTTTATTTGATAGTCACATTTTGACGAATAAATATTATTATTTAGTATATAGTAATAATATATATTATTAATATATTTAATTATTTATACTAAACATAACGTTTTATGTCAAACTTTTTAAATTTGAGCAATTTTTAATAAGTGTCTCACAACTGGACATATTTATTTTTTGACATAAGCGATGTGCTCGGAAAATTGATCATAACTTTTTTTGAGTCCATCAGAACACTATACTTTCTTTGAATAAAATGTTGCGTATTTAAATCAATTTTCGAACGGTATATTTTATTTACAATTTCGTTAACCCATGTATAATTTATGGGTCAAAAACAAAACCTGTCTCATACCTAGACACACTCCCCTATAGTATTAATTTTTGAAAAAATTATAAAATACTGTTCAAGAAAATTTAAAGACAAATAATCATTATGAATAGCTATATTCTATTATTTAAAATATTGTATTTTGAAAGCAGACAAGTATAAAGAAATTATTTTAAAAAATTATTTTCTAATTTTTTTATTATGAAATGTACAAGTTATGAATTTTTTTGTTAGACGCTACGCTGTTGGTTTTTGAACTTGGCGTGACATCTTCGGCTCATAACTTTTATATCTAAAAGCAAAAAAAAATAATATAAACAGTAAATTTATAATTTAGGAAATTTTGTAATAAAACTAATTTTTTTAGGTATTTTTAAATTGTAAATATTTACCCATGACATTTTTGTAATGACATATTTTTTAATGAAATTCATATAGAGATAAAAAAATGTATTGTCGTTTTTGTAGTAAAAGACGCAGGGTTTATAGTGGTTACTTGGACGTTATCGAAGTTATATGACGGTAGAGCAGCACCGTGTTGACCTCCCCTGACCTTTCTATAGATATCACCCACTCTAACCTTCGTTTTTTATTATACTAGCACCAGCAAATATAAAGGATGGTTTAGCGCTTTTATATACGAGAAATTCAATAGCAAAACTGTTACAAACACTTATCAATAACACTATAGATAGGAATACCTTAATATTATGCGTAAGACAATAATTTTTTTTACTGTCTAAATTTTCCATATATTTGTCGTTTTCCAAAAAAGAATTGGAAAATAATTTCAAAATTATACTTGGAAAATTACAAAATTAAACAAATAAATAATGTGTCTATTATTGGACACAAAAATAGGACAAATTTGAAAATATAGATAGAAGGAATAATTTTTTATTTTATGGTTTACTTGAAAGAAATGAAAATTGTAGTTATAATATGTAAATCAGAAACGATTATAAGAAGAAAGATTATAAAATAAAAGTAGTTAAACTACTAAAGAGGTATAAACTTGGTAAACCCATCACGACCGGATGTCGAATACGAGACATAAAATGGACCATAAAAATGCGTGTGTGAATTTAGTTTCATTACCAACAACATTTTCTTTATTTTCCCTCGTTTTCGAATTTAACAATTCTTTAATTAATTTGTTTTATTCGGTTTTATTATTATCAGATCAAATTTGAGAATTTTTTTCCATAACAAATTTCCTTTCTTTTTTTCATTAAAAAAATTAATTATGATTTTGACTTAGGTTTATACTTTATAGCAAGTGTAAACAAACAAGTGCTAACTATGTTCCACAAACTTTTAAAAAAAAACTAAATACACAAGTCAGATATACTCAAATAATCCCATCATTGGGATATTTAGACAAATATATTTTACACATTGATATTAGTTTCATATTATTAGATAAAAACAAGCAGATAATAAATGAAATTCACGTTTGTTTTCGTCATGCGGTAAGACAAAAAGAAGATTTTTAATTTTAGACAACTTTGATAATGCGGAATTGTATATTGGGTTTATTTACAAGAAAAGTAAACTAACGACTTTGGCATATTGCCAAGAACCGTAAATTCCGCCTAGCGAGAAAAATAGTGCGAATGCATCTTGTACCTTCTTTCTTGCTTTATAAGAATGAATCGTGTTTCGTATTATAACTTTTCCAAATTTATCAACAGGAAGGTTATTATTTTTTTAAAAAAAATATTTCTTGTAAAATGAATTATATTTTTAACTCCACAGTTTTACTATATGTGAACTTTGCAGTATATGACGTTACCGCAATATTGTAGCAAGCGATCTGACTTCATATTCGTATTCAGCGACCCAGAAACCCCCTATATACCAATTTTAATGAAAATCCATTAAATTTTAAATTTCAGATCCGCCATATTGGAACCGCCATTTTGAATTTTCAAAATCTGACATCAGAATCGTAATCGGCGACCCTAAAAACCCCTAGATACCAAGTTTCGTAGAAATTCTTAAAATTTCAAATTTTGGGTCCGCCATAATGGATCCGCCATTTTGAATTTTCAAAATCTGACATCAGATTCGTAATCGGCAACCCTGAAAACCACTATATACCAAGTTTCATAGAAATTCTTTAAATTTTAAATTTTTGGTCCGCCATATTGGATCCGCCATTTTGAATTTTCAAAATCTGACATCAGAATCGTAATCAGCGACCCTAAAGACCCCTAGATACCAAGTTTCATAGAAATTCTTTAAATTTTAAACATTAGGTCCGCCATTTTGAATTTTCAAAATCTAACATCATATTCGTAATCAGCGACCCCGAAAACTTGTAGGTGTTATTTGCAATTAAATAGATTAACCCTGCTTGAAGATAGGATTTTTATTTCTTTATGGTACAAGCATAGGTACTGCTGGACGTTATAGGGTTAGTTCTAAAATTCAGTCTCAATTTATAAACATTAATTAATTATCAATTTATTCCAGTTTCTGTAATTTGATTTAACTTTGATTTTGACGCCAAATTCATTTTAAAGTCAATTATAATTGAAAACAAAATGAATTTGGCGCGAAAGTAATTGAAATTCAAATATAAAAATGAATTGGACCTCAAAGTCAATTCGGATTTGAAATCAAAGTGAAGTTAAATTACACAATTGCCCTCATGAGTTGTTTTTAAGACGTTTGGTTTATTAACTTTTAGCAACTTTGAAACTTAAAAATTATTAATATTTGTGTAAACTGTAGCTGATGCCCAAAAAAACTTTTTTTAAGCGGCTTGCGATGTGCACGATAAAACAGGAACAAGTTAACTGAAATAAAAATCAAAGAAAATTTTGTTAGTTTACTATGTTTACTTCGTTCGTGAAGAAAGGAATTTTAATTTGAACCGAAATTAATATTTTTTTCAGTCAAAAAAACCGATTTTTAAAAAACCTAAAAATTTGATTTTTGAGGAAAATCATTGCTATTTCTAGAAAAAATTGTTTTTCTCAAATCCCTTTGTTTACGAATAAGGTGATGTAGTAAACTAACAAAATTTTCTTTGATTTTAATTTGAGTTAAGTTAAGAACATTATTTTAATAAAGTTTTACTGAAAAGTCTAAAAATAATTATGAAAATCACTCATTTTTTTGCAGTCAAAAAGGTATGTAACGCCTCAATTATTAATTAATTATAATTCTGCTTTGATATTTATTTTACAGTCTTATTTGGGCTATTACTTTTTTGTAATTAAGTCTTCCTCTAATAGAACAGTATCGTAAGCTTTTATCAATCGTTTTTTATTTTCCCGTAGAAGGTAAATAGATATCTTATGGTCTAACTTGATGCTTCATCAATTATCTCAAAAATTTTTTTGACTTGTAAACTAAAAACATTTTGACAGAAATGATAATTGTGGTGATACTTGGCATAAACCATGTTTTGGGGGATTTGGAAGTAACAAAATGGCATCGAGCTAAATAATTGGATCCCAGAAGATTTAAAGTTGTTGGCGTCGATCGCTTCAAATATTTAGCACTTTTTCGTACTTCATAAATTTAGGACTAGACGCACAGTTAATCAACAGGTTAGACACGCTTCTTCTTCTTCAAAAATTTTAGAACCATCCAACACCTTCAACTGAAACTATAGTCATCACCTTTATCGTAGTGTTATTAGATGGTTCTTGTTGCGTCGCAACAAAATAATTTGATTTTAATTTTTTTTATCTTTAATTTACTGTATTTGGTTTTATACGAATATTTATAAATTTTATAATTGTCAAGTGGTAATTTAGAAATAGTTGTCATAAAAGTGTTTATTAGATCGAGCTCACAATCAGATCACCTATCCCTTTAGGATTAACGTCATTGTTCGAGCATAACAATAACTAGTCGTTGTATAATTGCTTTTAGCTACACTTAAACCTTCTGAATTTTCCATACCTTCGTCTTTTTGGGTTTTTACTATAAGTAACCAATCCTAGGAAACCTGATCCCTCCTTTGCCAAATTTGTCACATCCCTCTCATCCTCAATACTTCTCCACTTCAAATTTTCCGAAAAAACAAGTTAGAAACATTTCAAACAAGTTTAATTAATTCAGAACCATACATTAAAATAAATGTGTGGATTTAACAGTGTCTAAAAGTATTTACCAAACATAATAGTTATTATCGTATCAAGGGCACAAAATAGGTGATTGCGGCGATGGCGAGATGAAGGGACCGAGGGGACATTTTCGCGCCCGAGGCGAAGCCGAGGGTGCGAAAGTGTCCCTGAGGTCCCGAAATCTCGCCAAAGTCGTAATCTCCTTTGCGCTCATGTTGCGAACATAATTTTTTGTCCTAACTGCATGAAAAGTATGGCATCGAGGGCACGAGCGAAGCGGGCGCAAAAGTACAGCAAGCGGGCGTAAAAGTACTTTTGCGCCCGCTCGGGCTAGATGAAGCGGGCGCAAAAGTACTTTTGCGCCCGCTTGTGTGACGTCAGCGGGCGTAAAAGAACTTTTGCGACCGCTTCCCTGGCCCCGGGCGAGAATAAGTTACTTTGCGCCCACTTTAAGTGCCCGAAATGACATACTTTTCGTGCAGGTAGCACAAAAAGGTATTTAAATATAGTCTACCACGTATATCTATGACTAATCCAAATATCTTTATCATCTTTTTTTATAATTGGGATTAAAATTCTATTTCCCTCTCTCCCACCAACCAATGTAATATTTAAAAATTATGTTTTCCTGGCAACCTTATTTTTAATGGGTCAATTTTCAAAAAGTAATGAGTCAGCACTTATACAAAAGAAATGTTTTCGATCGCCATCATCCATAAGATTACCGAAAAATTTGCTTGCATTCCAAAAGGAAACTTTTTAATATTCCTTTCCTTCGCTAAGAATAGTTGTACGGCTATCGTGAAACTTTCTCGGTAAATTTATTGTAAAGAGGGCAAGAGCTGGAGAATTTTTCTATGAAATATATTGTGAGCCACGCCTCGTAACTCTTATCAAGATGGCGCCGCGACGCTGAATATTCGTACGAATGTTCCCTTCTATGTTGAATGGTATTTTTCCAAGTGTAAGTAGAAGAGGTTGTAGGGGGTTTACATACATTTCTATATCTACTAGTGTGCATGAGTTCGTGAAATGAAAAGGCCGCACCAAGACGGACTTCTACTACTTAATGTCTGATTCTAATTTTACTACTCAAAGTGGTAGTTGGTTTTTTGGTACCACACTAAATTTTATTATTTCACCGTATGAATTACTTGACCAAAAGATGAAAGAACTTGATTTCAAAAAACTTTTGCACAAAATAGGTTTATTTTCTTATAAATTTGTTTCGAAGAAAATCTTTAAAATTGGATATGCAAATTTTTTTTTATTTTTTAAACAAAATAAATGGAACTGAAAAGTTTAAAGATTTGATAGGAATAGAAATCACGGTGGCTTCAAAGTTGAATGTGGATTTTGAGATGTGGACTCTGGTGGGAGTGGAAGGGTATGAGCTGAGGTTGCGAAGGTTGAGGGGTGGGATGTTGTACACCTCTGCGATCCATATTTTACAATATGGCCGAGGGTGGCAGGCAGGTTAAGGGGTGGCCTATAGGCGGCCCTCTGATGTACGCAGGTCTGGCAACGATTGGTCGATAGCACCGCGACGTTTCTCGCCGTGTTTTAAGATTTATGCTATGCGTAGGCGTCCCGACGCTCGTATGCAGATCCCCAATATTTTTCCATCCCCTCTTCTATTTTTTAAGATCCCCTCTCGATATCAAATCATCTCGATCCCGACGAATTGCCATCTAACGGGGGTGGATCTTATACAACCACTCTTCGAATATGGCGGAATTTATCAACTATCATAAAAATGGAAAAAAATTATGTACCAAAAAAGTACAACTATAAATTGTTCTTATTTGTAAATTCATTTCCAGTCCGAAAGAAGAAAAGATTATATGAAAACTTTGTATCAACTATCAAGCTTTTCTGACTTCTAAGTTTCTATATTGAGAAGCATTACTCGAAGATAATCCCTTTAAAATCCAAGATAATTCTCTCATCTTATTCTCATCTCGGTCGCCCTCGATCATTTCGTAAATGTCTATCCCTCGTAAATAAGCACAAGGAAGAGTTTTTGAAACCGGAAAAGTTTCGTGCTTCCGAAGAGTGCTCGGTTTGAACGGGAAAAGCGTCTCTCATGAAACAATGGCAATGGCAAACAAAGAATCCAGCAGTCTTCTTCTACATTATGTCCTCCTCTCAAACTCATAAGAAAACGAGACTTCGAAATAGTAATGATATTATGTTTGCGCCCATTTCCTCAATACTGCAAGATGATCCGTGTTCTCTTTCTCTTTATGGTGTATAGGAGGGGATGGAAAAAAAGAGGGGGTGGAGGGTAAAACGTGAACCCGAAAGAGGTAAAAGGAGTGGAAAGGGGATTAAGGAGAAAAAAAAGTGGGAGGAAGGAATCCTATGGCGCGTCTGTGAAAAGAGGATGAGACGTAATATCCCGAGTAAAACTTTTCACTCAACGCGAGAATAGAAGACGAGAGATGGAGAGTTGGGAAGGAGACAAACTCGAAATGGAGGGGTGAAAAAAGGGGAGGCTAAGTACAAAGAATGTAATGTCCTCCTTCGGGTCGAGTATGTACTTTCTCCGGATTTCTACGGGGAATCATCTCGAATAATAAAGATCATAGTGTTAGTTTTTGGAAATAGAAAATATTTTTGTTTATTTGACTTTATTTGTATTTATTACCATCTTGAGTATGGTAAATGTACTGAGTTGAAGCAGAAGGAATTTATAATATAGTCCACCACGTAATTATGACTAATCAGAACACTCTAAAATATTTTAATTTTCAATTTAATATTTATTTATACAGTAGGAGTTGAATATTTTCTATTCCAAAACTGGGGGTCGATTACGTAAATTGATTTCATTTTGATTTGCCTTCCAACCCATTTCAATTTTTTCACTAGACACATGTTTTTCAGTGACAGTTCGTACTGTAAATAAATAGAAATAACCCTCAGTAAATAAATAAAAGTATAGTTTTAAGATCTTTTAAAGTTCCTTACTAGTGGAGTGGTAAAGGAGCTGACCAAGCAATTTGAAGAAATCTCTCTGCGATTCTCCGAAAATGAACGTAATTCCTCGAAACAGTGTCCGAATTAATATATGAATGCATTACTCGGGGGTTTCTGGGGTTGCTGAATACGAATCCAATATCAGATTTTCAAAATTCAAAATGGCGGATCCAATATGTCCGACGCCAAAGTTAAAAATTTATTTAACTCACTTGAAAATCGTTTATCGGGGGTTTATGGGGTCGCTGATTACAAATTCGATGTCAGTTTTTTCAAATTAAAAATGGCGGATCCAATATGGCGGACGTCAAAGTTGAAAATTAATTTAAATCACTTGAAAATCGTTACTCGGGGGTTTTTGGGATTGCTGATTACGAATCCAATGTCAGATTTTCAAAATTCAAAATGTCGGATCCAATATGGCTTTTAAAATTCAAAATGGTGGATCTAATGTTTCGGATCAAACATTTAACAACTTATTTAATTTAGCTGTAAATACTATCCTAAGGGTTTTTATGATTTCTTATTATGAATGTGTAATTAATAAATCCAATTGACGGACCCAAACTTTTAGAATTTCTTTTTAAGCTCATTGTGGTTTTAGGTTTATTTAGGTTTATATTTACATTTCAGTTTCAAGGCGGAATAATAAGTGGAAGTGATCGGAAATATAAAGAATTTATAATATAATCTACCAGCACGTATTTATGATAAAACGTTTGTTATTAATTTATGATTTCTATCATTTATCGTTTTGCATGGGAACTGCTTTCATTATAAGTGAAAATGATTTTTTTTATAATTGACACACTATGTTAGCAATCGGTGCGAGACCTCCTGTCTTAAGTGTTTTGATTACCACATACGTATGTGTAAATTCGGATAGTTTTTTGCCTTGAAAATTTACGAGATTGAAGCTCGTTATCTTTTGGAATAGAAGTTATATTTAAAATGCTTATAATCCAAGTTTGATTCATCCAGAGGTATATACTATTTTGTTCAAAAAATGCGCTATACCAGTGGGAGCACCATTTACGGTGATTTTAACCATTATTACGATGCCGTTGGCATAATGAAGGTAAGTTTTTATCCTCTGGTGCTAGCCTAGTCGAGAGAGAACTATACGCTCGTTGTCGCGCTATAGTTCCAATTCTCACGGTATCCCTTATGGACGGTTGTCCACTTCAACTCCCACCGATCTTTATATACATGTATATAATCAATCCAACTATGTATATGTATAAGTATACTTGTCTCTAGAACCTCTCGATACAGATTATCGAGGAGGTCGCAAGAACTATCCTCCGCACTGTCGCCGCACGACGATGAATGTTTAAATAATTAAGGCTACGCATCGAGGCCGAGTTAATAAATCAGGGTTCCGAGAGTGTCTTTAAACTCCGCATGTCTCGAGTAGTCGAATACTCAAAGCTCACAAGCACTTCCACTTATATGCTGTTGAATTTTAAATGGATAATTCTTAGAATTATGTAAAAGTCCATTCGTGACTGCGGAGCTTATGGTGAAAATGAATTATTGGAACGGATGGACGGATCAAAATGGTAAGTGACTTGATCAGAAAAAACTAATAGTATTCTGAATAAGAAAAATTTTACCTCTGCAATGTACATGTTTACTGATGTAAGATGCATTTGATATAAGCATTTAGAAAATGTTTCTTACCTTCGAGGGTAACCAGTCATGGTGCTAAATAGTTCTTGTGTGACATATGAAACATTTTTATATGGAAAAGTAGGGCAATAGATTATTTTTCCCATTAAAAAGGACTAAACAAAAGGGATAAGCTTTTTTATTTCGCATCAACATTAACAATAATCATTACAATCATTATACATTTATTTAAAAATTGACATAAATTATTTAAGCATCTCAGACGGCATTTGCCATTCAAAGAACTAACAAGAAATAATGTAATAGCAACAGAAGTATATTTAAAATATAATCTACCACGTATTTATGACTAATCCCAACATTCCTCAGAGTTAACTTAAACAAGATTTTCCTTATTAATTTATTTTTATTCGGAATTTCATTTTGCCTTCATTATATGTGGAAATTTTTTAAATTTCCAATCGAACATTAGTAATAATACCGTATCCAGGTTTTTATAACAAGTTTCATGTAACATTTAGAATAAAATAATTATCTTTTCATTTATATAATCAAAAATTCACAAACATAGTTATAAAACAACACAGAAGAAGCGCAGAAAAATAATAGACCTTTCCTTGGGAAAGTGGTTACGGTATTTATAAACTGTTTAATAACAATGACAGTTTTTACTTATACTTAATTATTAGAATGTAAGAATAAAAACGATGAATTCGAGATGTAAGATCATATTTCTTTAGTGAAGGGGTTATGCCACTCTAGAAACTGAAAAAAATTGGTTTTTTGTGAATTTTTTTCAGATTAACATAAAGAGAATTAAAATTAGAACATGAGTTTATTTGCGACATCACTTGATGTATAAAAATATAAATTTTTATAATGATTTAATAAAAAATAGCGGCTTTGTAGGAGTTGTCCGACGACTATAATTCTGTGATGTATATGCTCCGTAACAGGACCAACGAAGGTATTCTTATGGCATTTCGAATTGTCTAGCCAGAGAAATACAATGTGAAACGAAAAATTATTTAAGCTCACTGTGTACTTGTAATGGATGCAGTAGATGATTATCAGAAGAATTATTTTTTACTACACATGGAAAAAAAATATTATTACCAATGATTATATTTCTGCTTCTAATGATCGAGATATTGTTGTTGACAAAGATGATAAATGCTTCTATAGTTAGCAATGTCCCCTAACGACAAGCATAAAATAGATATGTTGTTACTCACAATGATAATAATTTTAATATTATACAGCAAGAATATTTTTAACAAACGTCATTGATAATCATAAGAAACCTATAAACAATGAAGCATAACAAGAGAAGCTGCAGAATTGCAAGAAAAAAGTCACCTCCCTGAAAAATCGGTTACGGTATCTTAGAGAAGTTTAATCGCATTGAGAGTTTTTGCTGGCACTAAATAGCTGGAATGAAAGAAGGGAAACGAAGCGATCGAGATGTAAGTTCGTCGTCTCTCTCTCACTCTTGTCGCTCGATCTTGTATAAACGCGCATTAAAGAGAAGCTTACCCACGGCCATGGCTGCAATTAAAATGAGAGACGTCCCTCGGCAGCTGCAGAATCCTCGTTTCCAGCTATTAGTAGCCGCTGTCAAGCATGTTTTGCCCACTGAGATGGAAATAGCTGCGCTTGTAATCGTAGAAACATAGGTGCACATATATGTCAGAATGCATCGCTTACGATCTCAGCATAATTACATGGCAATTATTCATTAGACGTTTACGTATATACCATACCAATTCAATAACAACTGACCCCTACAATTACTCACTTGAAATTGAACATTTCGCGCTTCTCTTGAAACAACCTCATCACATCTTTTCACTAATCTTCTATTTTACCTCGATTTCGCAGCTTTTTTTTAAATTACATTTTAAATTCATCTAAAAATGGTAAATTTATGGTTTTGCAATTTTAGTTTTTCCATGCTTCATGTTTTCGCGTGTGACTTCTTATCAAGGTGACGAACATTCATTCATTGAATACATAAATAAAATAACTATCATGAATTGCAAATACATAAGTTATTGCAATTGAAATTTTTTTTACCGGCTTACGAAAGTTTTTTTTTAGGTAAACATGAGTATAATTTATAATCTTGTGTGTGTACGTTTTTTTTAAGTAAGACACACAGTTAAATAGTCGTTAATTTAAGAATAAAATTTATAAACATGAGAAATATTTTTATAATTAAAAAAACGAATCATTCTGCTAACACTTTTATTATGACTCTCTGCTTGGGCAAGTTTCTTCTTTTTATAACTCCATATAATCTAGGAGTGCGAAAACCGCACACTGTATTTGAATCATCATCTAATCGAAGTACTTCTAATTCCTCCCTCCCTCTTTATTATAATAAAAAAACATTCCAACGCAGTGTCCTTAAATTTATTCAACCAAGTGCTAAGCTTTCGCTAACTTCTATCAACCAGTTGCCAACCTATCGCCAACTTCATCAGCCAAGTGCCAATCAGTTGACAATTTATAGTTAAGGCAGTAGTCTCCTTTATAGGCTTAAAAATCGTCTTTTTTGTCTTAAATCTATTCCAAAACTATCAAAGAATATGTCTTTAAAATTTTAGAGGCCAATTCGACATACTTTCGAAGGTAGAACAGATTTTGTGACCGACCGTCGATAACGTGTGAATACTCGGTCAGACCCCAGCGGGCGCGCTCTGCCCCTTCATGCGTTCTATTGTTTACCAAACTCAAAATTCGAACGAAGCGTTCAATTCGCTTGTGTGGCGCCTAAACACAAAACACGTCAATTCCGGCTCTAAAATTGTCGAATTAGCGGCAAATTTGGCTGCAGGCATTTTTAACGAGGCCTATGCATCTGTGCTTTCCACTATGCAGCTCTTCGATATTGTCATCGGGCAGCAATGCAAGAATTTTGCAGACAACATCGATGCTGAGCGCATTACGCGGGAGAACCGGCGCGCATCATTTTCGAGGTTTTCGAGCAAGGAGGCTCGCGCAGCTCGACTATCAGAAAGCCACCGCCAAAATGAGTTCTTTGAAGAAGCGGAAGGATTGCTGTATGGCCCAGGAATAGCTGATTAACATTTAATTAGTGTAATTATCCAGAAACTTATATTTTTTGGACCGAAAACTTTAAAGCGTGTTTTCTCGAATTTTCATTTTCACACATCAAAGAAAACGGTGCCGGCGATAGCAACAAGAATATTTGTCCGATCGACAAAAATCAAAGTGATCTAGCTTCAGTATTAAATTATCTTCTATTTGAACTAAAATAGTTGGATAAAAGTATTATTTAAACTACTTCTTTTGCAACTTAAAGTGAATTTTTTTTTAAAAGTGAATTTTCTTTTTAAACTTTGAAAAAAATTGGACTTTTATAACTTCTTCGGTATTCTTTTAGTTTAAATAGAAAAGAAACTTATAAAAATTTTAAAAAAAATTTGGTTTGACTGTTTTAGATGCATCGCACGACCTCCATCACCGGCACCGATTTTTAAGTGCAGACTGCAGGCGCTCCAGAAAAATCGTTATAACTTAGAAGAATTTCAATATTTTTTAATAATAAAAATTGGTTTTTTTAAGCTGAAATATAGTAGAATATGACCTAAAAATTTCGTTTACCGCAATCACTTTCTTCCCTTTCAAAAAAATTGCTGAAGAAACGCTTTTTTCGGTTTCTAAAAGAGACTACTGCCTTAACTAACTGGAATCGACTGCTAACATATTGCCAAGGTTCCATCAGCGTATCTTCTAAACCAGAAACCTGTCAATATCAAAACCAACTGGTTCTTGTTTCACTTATCAAACCCGGACACTTAAGCTTTTTGGTGAATAATTTGTGTTCATATTTTTGGAATGTTAATTAAATTTTTTTTATGTGAAACAGAATGCTTCTTTCAAGCTTTATCATAAATTCATTTCTGCAAGGGTAGTTAACTTTACAACCGAATAAATTCAATTGGAAAGGTTATGAAAACATTAAAATCTTTTTTAGAGAACCAATTTGTTACAAATTGATTCATACAGGAGTCTGTTCACTGTTCTTTGGATGGGAGACGTCTCTACGGAAACATTGTGGATGTTAAGTGGGAAATTTTTGCGGACTCAGGATTTTTGGTACATAGGTATAGGGTCTCTAACTTTGGGCCTGCTGCTACGCAAGTTTTTCTGAGTTTGCGTGAGACCAAAAATTTTCTCAGCGATCTCTGGTAGCTTTTCGGTTGAAAACAGAAAATTGTAATTATTTTCCTCAAAATCATTAAAATGAAACTCATCTTAATTATAAAAGTATTATTTTCAATTAAAGAGAAATGATTTTACTGTCTAGGCCCGAGTTGGTTTTCGGTGCATTCTCAAGCTGCTGTCTTGCTTATTCTTATCCCGGTGTTCGATGTCTCTTTAATGGACCGAATGAAAATAAAATTAGTAAAAAAAAATAATTTTGTTAGGATATATTTTTAAAAATTATGTTACGAACTTGCGGAACATACATGCGTAGTTTTTATAATCGTATTGATTGTTGATGACCATTAGGTTACATTCTATTTGATTCCAATACGTCCATATAACTTATAATCTATTAATTCTTCCGTTACAGGGAAAATTTTTTTTCGCAATACTCAGCAAAAAAAGAAAAAGTAATGTGGGAACAAAGGCATGACAATGCTGAAGATGCTTAACTGTCAGAAGAGACTTTTAACGAATTCCTGGTACATGGTAGCGGGGAAAAATCACGGTGTCCTGGACCAGTACGTGATGTCGACGTGTGAGAGGATGAGGCATGATAAGGGAAAAAGAATTCGAGAAGGGAAGAGGCACAGAGGGGTGGAGGGGTCTATGGTTCTGAACCTCTGAGAGAAGAAGTAAGAAGAGTAGAAAGGGGGTCGGGGGTGGGAATAAAGGGGGCATCCAGGGGTTGAGAATTCGCTCGGTGGCGTTTGCAGAAGCGAGGTCATTATATTTTCTCGAAGCGTCGCGGAGAAGCTTAATCAAGACGCTAGCCGAGTGGAATCAGCAAGAAGCCCATTAGTATAACCCTCTGTATGTTCCTCCCTGACTCCTACTTCTCTTGCCCCTACTGAATTTCGCTCCTTACTCCCTCTTCTATGACCCTTTCTACTGCTGGGACACTCAGGGGACTCATTGTCCAACTTAATAACCGCAACTTTTAATTGAATTTCTGACTGACTCGAATCAACTTTTAGTCATGTCCCCCTCTGCTGATTGGTTCTCTCCTCCTTGTCGATTACTCACCTGAACAAGTTTTGGTAAAGCAATCATTTCTTCTTGATCATCCACTTTTTCCTCTCAACTTGCAAAAAAAAATAATTGTCACTAAAATATAACAATTATTCCCATTCACAATAAATATTAAAACAAAATGATAATAATACGAGACAAAGAAAAAGTTATAACGATGAAAGGATAAATTTATTGAAGTTAAAATTCTTGTCGCATTTGATTTGCTTTACAGTTAGAAGCAAGAAATATCTATTTTCCATAAAATTGCATCTGTCTCTTAAGTTGCAAGAGGATAAGTGGAGGTTTAGAAATTATAACCAGGATCGAGTGATATACAAACAAACGTATATCTAATAAATCAGACTGTTTCCCCTTTGTAGAATGAAAAACAGTAAAATGATTCCTTAACTACACTGGCACGAAGATTCAAACCGTTAAGCTTTGCAGAGAAAACCATCTCAACTAAGACAACCGATTATCTGTCAAGAAAAATCTTAATTCTTAGGATTCACCGACAGACCGGTTGCAAACGAGAAGAGGGAGTTCGAGGTTGAGACAAAAACATTTGCAGACACGCCTTTAGGAAAATATAACAAGAAAGGTTCATAGTCGCTTAAGGCTAAATCGTCATTATCAACCTCAAGACTATTCTGGTTTTGTAAAATAAATTATTTTTTAACACTTATTTAAAAGACACTTCCTTTTTATAAATAAATCATCAATTAAAAAAAAACCTTCCAGTAAAAAATGAAGGCAAATGATTACGGTTTGTTTCTATTTTTCCTTGAATTGAAAAACGCAGATTATTGGTGTAATTTGACATCAAAATTAAAGTAGAATTACCTACAAAATTAGAATTTTAAATTTCAATGTGTTTCATATAATTAATTATCGAATTTAATTAACTTTGAAAGTCAAACTAAATTAATTGCTTTTAAATTAATTTTCTTTTGCAATAATTACATAGAGGTCATGGATCATCTTTCAGGTGATTATTCATAATGCCAAATCGATATAGCCCTATTGTTATATATATGAATTCAACTCGTTGAAATTGAAATTTCTTTTTTAAAAACATTCAATTAATTCATGCTGTTGCAGGTCAATATAAAAATAAAAGTAACTTTATTAATTTAAATTAGTATGAACAAGATATTTTTGGCATTTTGGATGATGCATTCATAAAATTATTATTTTTTTTATTATAAAAATGTATGATTTTGTATGAATAACTTCACAGGTTTCCATGCATACGTTACCATTAAGATTAATTTCCAAATAAAATCAATAAATAAAATTCAGAAATCATTACTTGTTACGTTCTTAGTTCTCTACATTCCCTGATTTAATTTTATTAAAATAATAATTAATATTGGGACGGGGTTGGTGAATAAAGCAAGAATTATTCTGCTTAAAATTTATTAATGAAAATATCATAATGACATGTATTTTTAATAATAATGAGAAAATGGAAATTATAGACCCTTTAATGATTAGACAGAAGATGACTATACGTAAATGGTTTTATTTTATTACCTATGGACACAAGTTCTTGTTTTTTCTTTGGTCGACGTCCTCCTCGCATATAGACTGAAAATTTAATTGAAAATGAAACTGAAAATTTTTTAATTTTTAGAACATAAAGGAAAAAATTTTATTGAAAAAAATGTTCTGTTAAATTTAATTAAATATATCTTTAATTGCAATATTGTTCGAAAACAATTTCTTTTTTTTAATATTTTAAACATTTAATTATTATTATTTTTCCATAGGAATTAAGATTTTAAAAATTTTAAATTCAAACCTTACATTTCCGAGTCTTCGACTCGGAGTGATCGATTTCTTCAAGTTTTATAATAATTAAAGAATATCGAGTGTTAAAACCATTATTTTATATTATAAGAATATTATTACTGTAACTTCTTAAAAATTATTTGCATATTCTATTATTATCTAAAATTTAAAATAAAATTCATTTTCAAATCAATTTTTATTAGACAATTCTACGAGAATTCAATTATTTAAATACAAAAGTAAATTAATTATTAAATAATTGAATGTTTCTTAAAATTTAATTCTTATAAAGAATTTCATTAAAATTTTTGAAAATAATTGAATTTTGAAGAAGAATTTTTTTATTTATAAAGATAATAAATTGGGATTTTGTGGAGATTGTTTTGTAAATCTTGAACATAATTGAATTTTGTGATATGAATTTTATTACTTTTGAAAATAATTGAATTTCTGCAATTATTTATAACTTCTTCAAAATTCAATTTTTTTTAGTGTTTTTAACTAAAATTCTTCTATAAGTTCATTTTTTAAAATAATTAATTAAATATATATATTGACGGAATAACTAATTTTAGAAGATTTTAAATTATTAAAATTTTTTAAATCTGAGTTCATTATAATTTATAAGTAAATTCATTTAACACTGAAATTTTATATAATTTCAAATTGAAACCGTTTGAAGTTCATTTATTTATGAAAATTGTAAACGCAATTCTTTTAAAATTGAATTAATTTCTGTATGCTGTACGGTGTTCAAATAACAGATTAAAATGTAAGTAGTTTTTTACTTTCTCTTCAAACAAAAAAAATTATTATATGTACAACAATACATTATAATTTTAAAACAATTGAAAAATCATTTATTACTAAATTGAATAGTTAATTAATTAGTTAAAACTGCTTTATTGTTTATAACAGTTATTAAACTCATTAAATTAACTATTTATAAATTATCAGGATTCAATAACATTCAACGAAATAACTACATTAATCAAAAGTCATTTTAATTGTTTATGCCAATTGTGAAATTTATTAAATTTACAATTAATTTATTTATAAATTATTATTGTAAAAATTAAATATTTAGTTAAATGTTTATAATATTATATTTGTCATTAAATTTTGAGAAAAATGATTTTGTGTTATTGCTAAAGATAAATATATTATTTTAGAGCAAATGATTCTTTAGAAATACTTGCATTTATAGTAAATACTAAAATTGCTTTTTTTAATTTTTGAGATACAAAATAATAATATGAAAAATTTGTTCAACACTCATCAAAAATGCACAGCATTTGACTCTTCATCTATATAAAATGTAGAAATGATTAATTTACAATTTATTCATAAATATATATTGTCAAACTACATCTATTTCAATGTGAAAAAACATGATGATTGTCATTTTACCGAGCGACAAATTTCGAACTTTTCATTTGAATAAAATAACACTAAGGAGTAGATTTTTACTTAAATTGGTCAGGAATCAATGCTACATGTCAGCTAACATTTCCTAAAATATTTTTGAAAATTATTATTTTTCTGATAGATATGAAGTAGTAAATTCGATCAATAGGAAGGTAAAGTATAAATAACATTTATGTCATTTTTAAAGTTTCGGTTTCGACGTTTCGACAGTTTGGTTCACTGTCTTCATCAGGCTAAATCTATTTAGTAATAAAACCAATTAATAATATTACAACGAAAGACCATAATAAAACACATGTATAAATTATTAATACCTGAATGTACTAAAACTTTATCATATTGCAACTATGTCAACATAATGCCTATTCTTTGATAAAAACCATAGGAATTATTGTATGTACTCATTGAAGTTGGCTGCTTCCACATGGTCTCAATACTTTACAATTAGTTAACAACAGTAATAGTTCAATTATATTAATTTATATTAATAGTTTGAGAAATTAAAAGCAAAGAGTTAAATTATTATTGTTTTATTACATCAACGATGTTTAGGGAAACCATCTTCAATCCATTCAAATCTAAACAAAAATCTAATTATAATTTAAATGAAAACATATTTTAAGTAGATCCATTGCTTTTACGAAAAGGATGCAAGAAATTGTAACTGAAATGAATTTTCAAGCAATGTATACTAGGGATAGTAAATATATAAGTGTTTTCGAAGAGTAAGCAGTTATCATTTGGTCTCATGCTGGGCAAGGATGAATCTTCAGTGTACGCACATTACTCGTTGTGCACGATCGAAGAGGTAACAGTGTTGCAACTCAAGACCGCGAAGTTCAGAACGTCCTGCATATAAAAGCCTGTCACGCATGCATCCCTCGCCTTATTTATCGTCCCTTTTCAATATGGTTAGCCGTAGTTTCGCACCCATGGACCAAAAGTTATGTCGCCGCTGTTCAAGGATCATGGGGTCAACCCTTCTACACAAGAGTCCTTACTCTTCTCTCGATTTTATTCACAGCATCATCCAAGGAAAGAGATGTGCCCGATCGATCGCATAAAATCAATAATAACCTGAGAAATTTGCAAATCAACGTCATCGTTGTATAAACTCGGGCATATCGTTATGAATATTTACGACTCATGTTTATTTTTACCACGCCTCGAAATTCAACTGTGTTGGAATATAATTCTCTTTAAAACTCCTATGGCTTCCTTCGTTTTACCCCCCACTTATTAAATCCTCAATATCGTAACATTATTTATCGCTCGTTTGCGAAGGAGAATAAAATTTATTTTTACTTTGATGGCCTGTTGCTGAGAAATTTAGAGTAGTTTTAATGTTCTGTATGATGACTTATATGAGATGCAATTTGTATCACATTCCTTTGTTTATTTAATATTTAAAGATAGAAATCTTTTACCTTTATTTTTATTCTAATTTTCAAATTTTAGACTTTTTATTCTCCAATTGGGTATACCTATTACCATTAATAAACTGGAATTAATCCCAGGATAGTGCGTTGAAATAGGTTTGAGGTTTCATTTTCAACTGTTGTCGGGTTATTCGTCTAAACTGTCTGCAGAAAGTAGGCTCGTAACACACCCTCGATCGGACTAGTGCTAACGACTTTTAGATCATTAGTTACCGAAAGTACCAATACAATTATCGATCCAGCAAAATTTATTCCCTTAATCTTGGACCGAGACTCCAAACAAGATTGGGCACCACCAGTGGCAATCCTGGAAAAAAAGCCATTTCGTGCCAATAAGCTTTGTTCTAACCACAATTTTCCGACGACTTCAATTAACAGGAAGTCGATCGACAAAATTTACAAACATACAATTCTGCCCTTTGCTTAATTCCCGAAATTGGTATTTTTCACATGCTTGTTTGTAGATATTTTCGAATAGAAAAAAATTACAGACTATTACTGAAATGATACTTAATAATTTACAAATCTACATTTTTCTCTATCTATATTTTTTAAAACAAAAATTTAGATTTCGCTCGAGACTTTTCTTTTTTCTCATAATCAATTATTCGTTTCTGACGATATTTTAGCGTTAGGAATTAGTTTCTGAATTTTTAGGAACTAATATCAGATTCGTAATGAATTTTTTAACCTACATAAATTTCAATTTAATTAGATTTCACGTGTATTCCAAAATTACTGTATGACAGTTGAATATAACTCAAGATTTCTATCTTGAATTTAGAGATTTGCATACGTAAAGAAATTTAAGATAACTGCATAAAGTTGAGAGAAGGTCATGAAGATATTTTGAGACGTCGGACACCTGTGCCAAGTATGAAGCGCGCCTACATATATGCCGAACATTATTCCTCGCTTCTTTTCTCATACTCTTCTCTCTTCTGGTGTTCTTGCTACTTGCTCATCTCATCTTTTCTTCTATGTGGTTAGATCTCGCGCGTGTAATGTACGCAGCCGCGTATACTTATGTAGATATATGTTATATATATGTACGTATATGCGAAGGTATACGTATATATATACGTAGGTAAATATATATACGTACCCTACATTAAGATGCAACCGATGATAAGGGCGGCTTTACGATCTCACGCTCCGACGATTCATAGCCATGCAATACGAACAGCCGTCGTTTACCGGTCTTTCAGTATTTCGAAGTCAAGTTTTCACCTTCTTTCTTCACCTCTTCATATATTGCTTCTCCTCTTCTTATTCTCTCTATTTTTCAATATTTATTAACGCTTCCGCAGTATTGTTTCCAAGTTGTGTTAAAATTTCTTCTCTTCTGAGAGTCTAGTGCTCCTTTCGTTTAGCCTCTTCTTCAGTTTTGTTTGTAGTTGTTTTCTCTTGGTAGACTATTATCTTGAACATAGTAGGCTAGCGCCTACTGACTTGAAGACTTCTTAACAAAAAAAAATACATATAGATAGATAGATCTTTATTTGTTTATAATAGTAATTGTGTTTATTTACTCTCCCTACAATAGGCAGGGTTCGAGACTCGAAATGCAATTACATACACAAGTCAAACTTATTCTATAAATACAAAATTCTTAAACTATAACGCCGTACATAACCCACAACAACAAAACTTAACCTAAACGCAACTTAACCTATTCGCATCTCACTCATCCTCTCAAAATTCGGCAGTGCCAGGGCTTCCGTTTCCAGTTTCCTTTGTCCATACTGACTGACTCCCCATTAACGTCCCACCCCTTCAAATTACTTAAATCCTTACCCTCAAACTTCCTTCTCCAACCATTCCTTCTCATTATTTCGTCCTAACCTTTCACTACCATAATCCCAACAAACATACAATCAAACTATCCTTCTTCATTTCTCTCCATTCACCCGATCATTCATTCCAACCTCAAACACTCGACCATTACATTCCTTTACGTACCATTTTACCCCATCCACCCACACACATTCCCTACCCATTCTTACTTCACTTCCATTCCTTCTTTCGATCCATGCCTTCTCTCCCAGCAACCATCTTATTCTCCTCTCCCTCCACGTACTGTCCTCATCTATTCTCTCAGCACATCCTTTCAACCTCCCTTTCAACCACATAACCTCCTCTTTCTCCTTCTCACTTCCCAGTTCCACTAACCACATCCTCGGAATCCCATTCGTATCCATACTCATCGCTTTCACCTGCCTAATATTAATATTCACCCCTATCCTTTCAGCCAGTCTCTCCACCTCTTTTCTTCCTTCACTCAATCCTGCATTCATGCCCCTAATCACTATATTCCTTTTTCTTTTATCCTTTTCCATCCTCTCCACTCTTCTTTCCAACTCATTCACATTTCGTTCATAATATACACTTTCACTCCCCTCACTACTCATTTTTACCTCTTTTTTTAAAATAACCTCAATTTTTCTATCCTCTTCCTTCTTCTCTAATATAAATTCTTCCAATTCATCCACTCTTTCTCTCATATCTTCCAACTCACTCGCGCACCTTTTCCACTTTTCCTGCATTCTTTCCATTTCCTCATCCAATTCATCCATATCTTTACCCCTCTCATCACCTGCTTCACACACCGTCACAAAATTCTTCCCTACTTACACAAAACGCTCTTCCATTTCCTCATTCAACATTTCCACTAGCTCCATCAAGTCCATGCAGTCTTCACACGTCATCACCTTTCCATTCTTCCCTATTCCTCTTTTGAAAATTCGCGCCTTTTTCTCACTCTCTCGCACACTACTTGAATCAAATTCAGCTATTCCAGAAATCTACCTTATCACACTATATTTCCCACTGCCTCTCTCTCCTTTTTCTCACTTCAAGCAACCTAACCTCACAATATCCACTACTCTTTTTTACCTTTTTTATCATTCACACTTACCCACTCGTACACATACACTCTTTTAAATTTCACCACCACTCTTTCCTTTGTTATCTCAAACTCTACACTACCCACCCTTCAATAAAATACTCCAGATTTTGCCAAAAACTCTTAACCCTTTACAAACGCGTGCACAACTCAACGGTGCCGGAAACAGAAGCCTGTTTATAATAGTATATTGTTACAAACTACAAAGGTTCGAGTATCAATTATTACAATGTGCATCATACGACGTATTTCCAAATCACCTAATTTACAATTATTCATTTTTAATGAAGGCTATAATTTTCAAAGCATTTCCAACATAGCAGTACACATCATTTACCTGCTCAATATCATCAATACATAAAATGTTTTGCAAAACTTTGGTCTCGTCAAGGTTAAAATCCTTCTGTATATATTTACTAAGAAATCTAGATCTAATTGGTGTGTATATAGGACATTGTGTCAAAAAATGAAAAATTGTTTCTGGCAAATTAAAGTTATATGTTTTACAACACTGAGTAGTGTCAATAAAATAGTTTTTTTGGTAAGTTATTTCTAAACGAGAATTTTTAGTCCAGAATAATTCTAAATGTTTTTAGGGCAAAAAAACTACCAGAAGCAGACCATAGACTACTATCCTTTGGATAGTAGTAGCCTAAAAGTGTTTTAAAATTGTTGAAACAAGCAAGCTATTAGTATAATACAGACAAGCAGATACTTAGTATTTGAAGGAACAGACATTAATTAATCAATCCTCTCTTCGTTATCAAAGATGCCAACGACCGTCCCCAAACGCAACTGCGCTTGCGCTACGACAAATGCTCTTATTGGTAGAATAAAACTTGTCCATTAGAATGCATTATATATAAAACATTTTAAATAAACGCGCTTTTTCTAACCAATAAGAGCATTTTTGTAGCGCAAGCGCAGTTGCGTTTGGGGACGGTCGTTGGCATCTCTGTTCGTTATAACTGGAAACATTGTAATTGGAATTTGCATCATGATTTACATGATTATGAATTGTTTAAGCGCCTTCGTACAGATATTAAGAGACGTGTTGACATTGCTTATTCTAATTATACTAATCGGGTTGAGGACAGGATCTCTTCATCTCCAACAGTGTTTTGGAATCATTTTCATCGTTTAAGATCCAAGTCTAGAATACCTGGAATTATTAAATTTAATGGTATTGAATTTAATTCCCCTACTATCATATTAAGGGCCGATTTCACCACCGGTGATTAGTGTAATAATTCGTGATTAAAGTATCTTAACCATCAGAATGCGTTTCACCATAATCCAAATGATGATTAACGGAAAGTAATCACCGATTAACCTAATTGTCCAAATTTGACTCGTTTAACAACTTAAACAGCGTTTTCACAGAAAAAAAATATTATTTTAACACCATATGTGCAACATTTTTAACTGACACCTATTGAAAATAAACACGAGTAATTAATACATCAGGTACTGATCTTATTCCTGCTTTTGCAGTAAAAACTCTTACATACTTTAATTGAGCCACTTACAATTATTTTTAACTTAGCTTTGTCAGAGAGTACTTTTCCGGATGTTTGGAAGAGCACAAAGATTTGTCCTCTTTTTAAACAGGGTGATAAATCTAATGTAGAAAACTATCGGCCAATTTTTAGGAGCATTACTTTTTTCTACATAAATGAACGATGTCTCTCTTTTCTTAATTTGCTACCATCTTCTTTATGCTGATGATGTAAAACTTTATCTTCCAATTTCTAATGTTGATTCATGTCAAGTTTTGCAAGATAATGTGGATAATTTTTATAATTGGTGTAAAGATAATAATTTAAAATTGAACATTCGTAAATGTAAAGTAATGAAATTTCTGATAGGGAAATCAATCATCACATACCAGTACTTTATTGAAGGTATGCGCTTGAAAGGCTAAATAAAATTAAAGATCTTGGTGTAATTTTTTTTTCCTAATTTATCCTTTAATGATCTTATTAGTAACATTGTTAACAGCGCTAGTAAAACCCTTGGATTTCTAATTAGGTCATGTAAACAGTTTAAGAGAATCTCAACTATAGAAATTCTCTTCCAAACATTTGTAGTATCCAAATTCATTTATGCGTCTGTTATCTGGTCTCCGAACTTTCCCAAGTATCGTGAGGCAATTGAATACTGCCATAAACAATTTTTAAAATTTTTAGCTTGGATGGAGGATAAAGTTTATCCTCCTAGAGGAACTGAATTCAAGATTTTACAAGCTAGATTTGGTCTTTGCTCTTTGGTCGCTAGAGGATAGACGTCCTCATATATTTTATTTATTTTTAAGATTATTCGTGGTTTGATTGATTGTTTTGCTTCCTCATGAGGAAGCTTTGCATTGGTGACGATTTTCAATTTTTCAAAACAAGGTTATATGGACTCATTTTCATCTAGAACATATGTATATTCAATTATGAGCAAATGTCCAAATGTATGTGTGTGTGTATGTATGTGTGTATGTGTGTGTGTATGTGTGTATGTGTGTGTGTGTGTATGTCACAAAAATTGTGTACAAATTATCTCAGACAAATTTTGATGGATTGTCCTGAAATTTTGCAGGTTTATTGCAGTCATTAATACCTGAAATCTGACACAAGGATTTTCAAAAATATGTACAAAATTTTTTTTTATACAATTTTTTTAAAATTCAGAAAATTTTTTTTTTGTATTTTCTGAAATAATTTTTTTATTTGTTAATATTTTTATTAATTATTCTCAAAATTACATTCCTGGCAAGAAAACGAATCGATTGATGTATACAAAGTATATATTTTATCAAAATTTATAAAATTAATAAATATTTTTCTTTTTCACAAAAAATTCAAATTTGGTATTTTTTTCATAATTAATTTAATATTAATATTAATATTTTGAAATGATTATTCTATCATAAAATAGAAGCAATTGGCAAATGAAAGTGTAAATTTCACCAAATATTTATACAACAACTTATAAATGATTTATATAATTTTATTTTTAACCAATCTTCTGGACGAACCCTTTTGTACATAATTTTTCAAAAGTTTGCAAAACCGCAATTTTTATATATTGAGGAAGCTTAATGGTCATAAAATGAACAACTTGTTTTTATTTTGCAAATGATACCTATCAATATACCAAAGTATACGATGCGTTTCTGTACTCCATTTTATTTACCATTGGTAAATAAAATTTGTAAGGTGGTTACAAATTCATTAATAACAATTAAAAAGTGAAAATGAAAGTGAAAACTGATTTATATTAGTTTTTATTGATAATAATCAAACGAAGAATAACCGTAACATTTTCCAAAGGGTCATAAGGTCATTTAGGAATAGATGAGTGGGAAATTGGACAAGTGCAAAATCTCCTTTAGTAAAATTAATTAGGCCGTCCCTTGCTTTCTCACTTAACCAAGTTCGATTGTATACATCTGATAAGTCTGATTAGTACCTTATCGAAAGGGTTGAAAAAGGGATGAAAGATCCTCTTCCACCTTATTTCATATTTCAAATCGTAAACTTCTTCTTCAACTTCTCCTTTTAACTAAAGCCCAGGTTATGCGTTGCGTTGTGTGTAAATCAAAGTTTGCTGCCTGCCAGTAAATCATTCGATAAGTACACACTGCTCGGATAATTTACGCAGCCACATCCACCTTAGTTTAGATCCAATCGATTTAAATTTCTCACAATAGGAAAATCTATCAAAAAAAAGAAATTGTTTCCTTCTGAATTAGTTGCTACTTTTACAGAAGATGCCTTTATTTTTCATACAAAAAAATCAATTAAAATAGATCACAAAAATTAATTCCAGTTCGGTAATTATAATGTATAATATGCCTCCAGTCATATCAAAAATGAAGAAATTTTAAAAATTGTTTAAAAATAGAATTGAGATGAAATGCAGAAGTTGAAAGATGTCGATGAAAATAAAGTCGATATGTTATTTGTTATCCGGGAGGCATGTCTTTAGGAAGGTGCAGGTCGCTCGTATATCGTGTGCGTTCGTATTTCATTTTGACAATGAGATGCGTTTACACGCACCTAATGGTACGATGCACGCGTGTGCTGGAGGACCCACCTTCTTCTCTTCTTTCTCGGGTATGAGAGAAACTGAAATGCCAAGGAGTGACGACAGGTGGGCTAGTTCCTTGATAAATGAAGCGAGAACTCAACGCTACTTATCCGCCAATGCATCAAATCTGTCTGGCACACTGATCCCTGTACATTAGATATGTTTATGATTCACATCCAAGATACCGACACTTTGATAAACTTGTTAGTTGTTAGCAGCATAAATTCACCTTCTCTCTTTATCTATTTCTCCTACAATACTGTTTCTATTTCATGTTATTATTTCTCTTACAAATATTTTGGGGTTTTCTTTTAATAAATGTTCTTGCTGAAATGGTTTTGCTTATCCAAATTACATTCGACACAAAAATAATTTTGAGTCGAACCACCACATAAACATAAAGATTGGCATTGTTTTTTCCTTGATAGATAAAGTGATAAAATTATCTGAAGCAAAACATCATTCAGATAATATGAAAATGGTTTTTAATACTTTACAGGAAAATGGCTATCCAACCATCTTTTTAAACAAGTATATAAATAAGAGAATTGAGAGTTATGAAATCGAAAATAGACCAAAAGTCGATTTAGATTTTTCTAGAGTCATTTTTGTTCTTAATATAAATGATTACACAAATGAAGGGCATCATTCAATGTTCATTTATTATCATAAAGATTTTTATATGCTGACATGTTATTTTTATTTAAAATTATCAATGGTTTAATTAATTTTCCTCATTTATTTTGCTTATTTAATTTATATGTACCTCAGAGATCTGCGTGACATCCACAATTGTTTAATATTCAATTTGATGGCAAAATTTACTAATCCCTTATTTCTATCAGTGTACTAATGTATAAAAGAAGAATAACCCGTTTGCTTTTTCAAATAAATAAAGTTGTAAGATTAATATTGCAAAACATCAAAGTGGTTATAAAGTTTTAAAATTGATTTCTTTTCAAAAATGATTATTCTTCTAAAAAAGTTAACTTTTCTAAAATTAATGGACAAAATAATTTCTCAATAATTGAGAAAATGAGATTGCATTGTGTCGAGAGAATGAATTCTGAATGAAATAATCGTAACCATTGAAAAGGGGGAAATCATTTTTATCGTTTGAGGAAACCAGATTCCAGTTAGCAGGTTTATTCGCGAGCAATCGAGATCACAACTTGCCGACTTTGAATGACGAGTCTTGGGGTTTAAATCCAAGGCACATACCAGCGCAATTTCTAGCTTGACAGAGTGAGGAGTATCTCGAGGTCCAGGGCCGTTGGCTTCGCGGAGATGAGGACTAAAAACCAGGGCTCCGCAAAGGGACATTTAAATGATGTCGCCGCAGTTCTCGTACGACCGGTCCACCGGCAAGGAATAACTCAGGCAGTCCCGGCCGGCAACGGTTAGACAACTAGATGGACAGACGGACGGATGGATGAAAAGACGAGGCACTGCCAACGGTGACATCGCGACTCTACCTCATCTTGTCCTCTTCGTCTATCACTCGGACGAATGATTACATTCTACTCTCTTTCCTCTCCCTCTCACTCCAAATGAACGAGGTGCAGGGTGGCGCGGCTCTCTCGACAACCGAGCGGGAAGGGGAATGCTAATCAGATGCCGACAACCGCGGCGACATCAAACGAAAGTATAGCGTCACTGCTCGTCACCACGCGCGCGGACCTCTTGCTTTATTTGAATAAACCTTATTCCATCTCTTTTTGCCTCCTTATTTTTTGCTCATCCTCATTCATACATAGAAATATTCCTTCCAAATCAGAATTTTTCAAATAATTCCTAATTTAAAAATTTCACTACCCTATTTAGATTTACTTTGTACGAACGAGTTTTTCACTTATGTCTGTAATTGCTCCTCTATGGTATGCACATCTTGTCACAACATTGCTGCATGTGCAGGACTCATAAGTTATTGAAACGAAAACGATGCGAAGGAAAAGAACAAGTACACTCTGAAAAGGAAGGAGAGACATAATTGCCAGTGGATTAATGAGACGGCATAATTGCACGATAATCGCTGATCGTTTTATTAGATGACGGTCTTTTCTTGAGGAGACAAACCGCATATTATTAAAGTCTCACAAATGCAATGGGGTATGTTCGGATGGTCAGAAATGACAATTACGAAAGTCCAACTAAAAAAAACATTGTCCCCGGAATGTCGTGGTCCCTTTCCCTCCCTACAAAGATTCATTTACTTATTTAATAATTAAATCCTGTTTAATTTTTCGATCAGTCCTGGTGGAGTCTGACAGAGAAAGCATAAAAATCGGTTTTCGTTTCAGGATCAAAAGGAAAGGGAATTGCGGATTCAGAAGAGAAAGATTTCTGTGATGATTGAAAAAATCCGCGATCCATTCTTTTTGAGGGGATATCCTCAAGTCCCTCGATTCTGAGTGACGGGCGGCGGCGCTTTTGCCACGATGTAGATTTGTTTGCATTTAAAAATCAAATCGCGACGTGTCCCTTCCCGCGCTGAACTCGATTGGGAGGTTAGTGGTAGGTATGCATGGGTCCAAGCGGGTATCCACTGACTTTTGAAACGCGCTCTCCTCTCAGACAATGCTCGCCAGTTTTTGTGTCGTTTGCTTCCTTCTCGAGCGAAAAAGAGAGAGAGAGAGAGAGCAGCAAACGAATGAAATCGCTGATCTTCTTGTCTTTCCTTGTTTCCCTCCTTTTCTTTTCCCTTGACTCGACGATGTTGTTCTCTCCATTCCGCAAGACTTCCAACCTTGTCTTTTTGATTCTCCTCTTCCTCAACAATGAAATCCAAAAATTCCCCGACAAGTCTGGAGTTCTGACCATCTAAAATCAAAAATATATCTTTAGAACTAATGAAAATTGTCTTATTTTATTACTCTAACATTTTATTAGGAAATTCCATGAGTAAATCACACAATATTGTCTGTGAGAAGTTACCGATTTGGCTGAAAGTTTTTAGGTGTATTCTACCTCTAAAAATATTCAACTAACCAAAATTACAAGTTCCTGTCTTATAAAGAACACTCGTAATTGTTAATTTCATGAATTGAAAATTGTTACTCGGAGGTTTTTAGGGTCGCTGAATACGAATCCAGGGTCCGTTTTTAAAAATTCAAAATGGCGGATCCAGTATGGCGGACATGAAAATTTAAAATCGACTGGATTCGCTTGAAAATTGTTACTCGGGGGTTTTTAGGATTGCTGAATACGAATCCGGGGTCAGTTTTTAAAAATTCAAAATGGTGGATCCAGTATGGCGGACATGAAAATTTAAAATCGAATGAATTCACTTGAAATTCGTTAGTCGGAAAGTTTTAGGGTCGCTGAATACGAATCTGTGGTTAGTTTTAAAAAATTCAAAATGGCGGATCAAATATGGTGGACATGAAAATAAAAAATCGACTGAATTTACTTAAGAATAGTTACTAGGGGATTACTAAATTACAGATTATCTGGTACATGACTTATATATCAGCATCATTTATTTTTATTATCAACCGTTTTGAATCATCAAAATCTATTTTCATTTTCGTATTCAACGACTTTGAGCCAAATCGGTAAATTCTCACGGACAATATTGTGTGATTTACAAATGGAATTCCCCTATTATGCTTCTCAAAAAAAAAAGATATTAAATATACAAAAAGAATTCCGTAATATTCCCAGAGTACATAATTTCTATATTTGTCTAAATGGACTAATCTTTTTGCAGTATAAGATTATTTCTTTGGCATTTCGTGATTTCAAGTTATTAAAACGAAAGAAAATACAAAAGACGAAAACCCTGTCGTGATTGTTGATGATCGATTGGATTGAAGTACCCCCGCACAAGTAGAGAAAAAACATCTTCGTTATATACAAGAATAGTGAGTATCTGCGCGAGTTAGAGCTGTGAAAAGACGTGCTCGATACTCTTTTTTATCGTTCAACCGGTTACGACTATTCTATGAACTTAGACTGTTGAATTTATAAAGAAGAGCCCATGAAGATGAGAAAATAGAAAAGAAAATATAATTACAACAAGTAAACAACAGGATGATGAAAGAAGAATCAATCCCTTTTCCTCATCTCATTATCTCTTTTTCACTTGATACTAAATACCTTTAAAGAAATTTGTCTAATTATAACCAGAAACCAATATTTTCCCAGTACTTATTCCAATTATCGATTTCTTGAATCGAAAAATCATTAATCAGATTTTTAAATAGAGGAAAAAAGTTTTTTGATAAAAAGTATAATGAATCGAGTAATTATAGAGTGGAATTAACAAGAAAAAAATGGAGTTAAAAAGGAAGAAGGTAATAGAGGCAAAAATATTATAAATTAAATAAAAAAATTTTTAATTATCTGTCAATGGATAGTGAATGATGAAAATTTAAAAAAGTTTTTAAACGCAATTGCTTTTCATTTTCTTAATAAAAAAAAATAAACAATTGACCATGACATTTTGACCCTGGGGTTTAGATCTGCAGTAAAGTAGTTGATAATCTTATCTTGATACACGTCGCGCCAATATGTCAGTACAGCACCTGCGGTTAATAACAAAAAAAAAATTTTTTCCATTTTTAGAAAATTTTTTCACCTTCTCTTTCCATTTAATTTTAATTATTAACTATATTAATCTCCGTATTCTTTCATTCATTCTGTGTATACTTTCGTTTTTTTTTCTTGAAAAAATATTGTTTGACAAATCGAAAATATGCAGGTATTTTTTCATAATTTACAATAAAATAATATTGCAAATTAAAAAATTAAAAAAAGTTTTGATTAACAAAATATACCCATTTTGTTTCTTATATGCTTTTTTGTATAACAAATTTCTTTTGACTGATTTAAATTATTAGGCACATTATTCTCCTTTTTATTTATAAAAAAATAATAGAAAATTTTGATTAAGAACTAGGAAATATACCCATTTCATGCATAATTTTTATTTCTCAATAACAATATTGTTTCCAAACTCCATTTTTTTTTTCTTTTGGGAAGAAAAACATTAGATATTCCAGTTTCTTAATATTTTTGTAGAAATTCTCAATTTTCATAAGAAAATAATTTTCAAAACAATTCTATTTCTTAATTTCAATATAAAATTCAAAGTTTTTTAAAAATAAAGGAAAAAAATGTTTATAAATTATATTTGTCAATTGGAAAATTTAATTGAAAATGAAACTGAAAATTTTTGAATTTTTAGAAAATCATGGAAAAGTTTTATTGAAAAAAATGTTCTGTTAAATTTATTTACGAATATCTTTAATTGTAAAATTATTCGAAAACAATCATTTCTTTCTTAAATATTTAATTATTATTATTTTTTTTTAATTAAGGTTTTTAAAAATTACAAATTCAAACCTTTTTGAAATTAATGAACTTTAAATATTTATATATTGTTATAATTGGAATTTTGAAAAGAATTTCATTAAATTTTTTGAAAATAATAAAATTGAATTTTGAGAAAGAATTTTTTTATTTATAAAGATAACAATTTGGATTTTGTCGAGATCTTTTTGTAAATTTTGAACATAATTGAATTTTGTGATAAGAATTTTATTGACAAATTTTTAAATAATTGAATTCTTTTGACGAATTTAAATAAAATTTTTTAGAATAGTTACATTTTTCAAGAAATTTGTTTTTAAATAATTGAATTCTTTTGGGTAATTTTATTAAAATAATTGATATTAAAAATCATTAAAATGAGGAAATTTTTTGAAAATAATGGAAATTTTGACAAGAATTTTATTTAAATTTTTGAAAACAATTGATTTTGAGAAAGATTTTTTTATTTATAAAGACAACAATTAGGATTTGGTCGAGATTTTTTTGTAAATTTTGAACATAATTATAAATTGAATTTTGTGATAAATAATTTTATTACTTTTGAAAATAATTGAATTTCTGCAATCATTTGTAACTTCTTCAGAATTCAATTTTTTTAGTCTATTTAACCAAAATTCTTCTATAAATCCATTATTTTTAATAATTAATGAAATATATATTGACAAATTTAACTAATTTTAGAAGATTTTGAATTATTAAAATTTTTCAAAAATCTAAGTTCATTAATATTTCTAATTAAATTCATTCAACATTGAAATTTTATTTATTACTTTCAATAAAAAGTCCTGACTTTTTCCTGAATTCCCTATGCCAGAATATATGATTATTACAATTATAATTATATTAAAACTATATACTCCAATTCATATTTTATTTTTATAAAAAAAAATTTTAATTAAAAATTTGAACGTTCTATTATTTTTAAAATTGTTAATTTTATTTAAAAAAAAAGTGAGTGAGAAGTCAGCCGCTATAGTTTAGTAGCTTGCTAGTTTTTCTATTAATAATATGCGAAAAAAGAAAAAAATTGCAATATTTAAAAAAAAATATGTTTGAATTTCAGTGAAGATAATAAGTTAGTAGTGCACTCGCTTTGTGAAAGATATGTGCGTGTAGATGCATTGATGCGCTCTCTGGTGATGTTAACCTTGATAAAAAGATGACGAATGTCATCAGAAGTATCTCCCAGTTTACGAATGGGGCACCAGACGGGAAAATATAAATTTCAAATCGTCACATTGTGACGCGGCCCTGCATTTTTGTTGGAATTTCGTTGACTTAATTTCATATCCAATTAGATTGCAACAAGACGCAAAGTCCTGGGAAAAAAGTTTCTCTCTCTCTGACTCAATGAGATGATCCCCAACTGGTTGTCATCTTAAAATATTTTTATCCCCCTTTTTTTCTTTAACTTTGCCGACACAATTTTTCAATTATATTTATCTTGGGGGAAAAATTATCATTATCCAGAGTTAATTTCTCTTTTTACATGCGACAATTTTTTCAAACAAAACGATATTTTTTAAACTATATCGAAAAAATAATTTAAATATATTCTACAAAATTATTTTTATATGGTAATTTTTTATATCAAAATTTTACCAATTTTTAACTAAATAGAAATTTAAAAAAGGGTTAAAATAATTTATGACTGATTTTATTTTACAACCATTGAATTCCCAACAAGAAATTACTTTAAAAATAATTTTTTGAAATATTAAAATTATTTTCTTAATCGGTGTACCCTCCCCTTATATCCATTACAGAATTTTTTATGACAATAATATTAAATCATTTAAGGGCTGATTTATTTTTTTAATAAAATTTCTTCATCCTAAGAATCCTAAGAACTTAGGGGTTTTTTGGAATGGCAGATTACGAATTTGATGTACTTTTTCAAAAATCCAATATGGCGGATCAAATATGGCTGACAGAAATGATGAAAAAGTTGATTTATGCTCTTGAAAAAGGAAGCTGGTTTTGACAATTTTTTAAAAGAATATTTGGAGTCAAATATCAAATTTAGTCTTTTTTTCATGAAATTGGAGTTTTTTTATTAAAAAAAAATTCTGTTATTTTTGACATGTAGAAATATTATTATTCTTTTTGTAAGAGGAAAATTTTCTCAAATGAAGAATTTAACTTTTGATACAAAACATAAGAAGAAAATATTTTGAAGTGTATAATTTTGTCTTTTGTAATAGATCTAAAAAATTTTTTGTAAACTGAAATACCATTGATAAAAAACGGACTGCGGGCTTGATCTGCTTGAAATTGTATGGGTAACATTTGAGTGACCCGTCATCATGAACAGAATATTAATTTAGAAAAAGCATAATATTATAACAAAAGAGTGAATATAGGTTTTAAATTGAAATTGAGACAAATACTATATGCAACCTGGGTAATAAAGAAAAAGCTAGGGAATTAAATCACGTCGATGTCGATTAGTATTGACAACGGCGATTAAAGAGCAAGAATGATCAGTGGTCAGTCGGTATAATGACTGAGGAGAGTGGAGCATGCAATATTTAAATAGGGGCTTTTAATAGTCCTTTCTCTCTCTCTCTTTCTTTTTATTTTCTTTTTTTTCCTTTCTCTGAAGTGCTTGAGGCTCCACTTGCCCCTACCATTTCTTAAGTTCCCAATATCCCCACTTTTAGACACTGATATGTACAGTCATACTATTTATTGACTTGGTCCCCCCATTATTTCATCCAACTCTTTCATCGCCTCGTGCTTAATCGAGAATCATAAATACACTAACTACATATCAGTTCATATCCACCTGCTCGCCAAACATCTCTAGATAATTATTTGCTTAACCCCCTTTTACTGAATACTAACCATTACCCCCTCCTAACATGTCCAAAAAAAACCGATTCTCTTATTTGTAATTCATTCGATAAATTTTAAAAAAATGTTTTAGAATGAGATTTACATTGAGAATTTAACAATTTTTGTAGTATTATAACCCTTCAGCAAATATGGGAGAAAAATATAATTTACACATCACATAAAAAAATATATTATTACGAATTGAAAGAATAATGAAGCAAGTGCGATTATTATCTGAAAACGTAAAGTTAGCGTGACTGACTGTAATGTTATGTCATATATCTGCCTGAATCCCCTATCTTGTGCACTTAAAAAGCGCAAGATAAAACAAATTTCAAAAAAAAAAGACGTGTATAATGTAAGCAACAAATATGAATGCAAAACACGAGAATACACTTTATGTTTTTAGGAAATGCTACGTCAAAAGCGCAAAAAGGCAAATGCCATGTCTACATTAACTTGTATAATTTCTTATGCAAATCACCTCTATTCAGGTTTACAACTTTTCTCATTCATTAAAATAAATTAGTCGTATTCTTAATTCAAGTGAAATTTTCCTTTTTATATATTTTATAGTATTTTATATTCGAATGCTCTAAACAATGATCCCTAAGCAGGATTGCCACATAAATTTAACTTTGTTTTTCCCTGACTTTTCCCTGATTTCCAGACAGAATTTTGATTTTTTTCCTGACACTAAAGAATATTCTTATTCACTCTATAGAAATTATTAGAAACTCAAAAAAATGTTCGAATATATGCGAATATCTTTAACTGTAAAATTATTCGAAAACAATTGTTTTCAATCATTTTAATTCGATTCCCTACCGATTTTCCTAATCGTAGATTCCTAATTTCAACGTTTCCTAAAAACGAATTTCCTAAATTTGAAATTCCTAAAACAATTTTCCTAAGCGAAAATTCCTAAAGTTATTAAATTTTCCTAATTTCCTAAAAATTTTAATTTAAAAATGAAGTGGAAATAATTCAAAATTAATTACTAAAATTTAGAGAACAATTGTATGTGACAAATTTTCTAGATATTTCAGAATTACGTCTGGTTTATAAACTTCGTTCTATTCATATTTCTTTCACACCAATCTCCATTGTTTTTATTTAAAATATAAATTTTTTTATTTTATTTATAAATTACACTTTTAATTTAGACTCGAAATATTAATTTACATTAAAAATTTTGGAACTTTTGACATTTATATTTGTTACTATTGAAAAAACAATTGCAGATCGCATATCGTCATAAAAAATATATATTAGGAAAAATGATATTGTTCGGAAAAAAAGACTTTAGTAAAAAAAGACTTTAGGAAAATTGAGTTCGGAAAAATGATTTAGGAAAATAGTTTTAGGAAAAATTAACTATTAGGAAAAGTAGTTGTTAGGAAAATACGTTTAGGAATCTATGATTAGGAAATTCGTCGGGGAACGTTTTAATTCAATTATTATTTTCTAGAATTTTTAACTACAATTCTTCTTTAAATCAATTATTATTTAAAAGAACGAAATATTTAGATTTCAAAAGATTTGAATTTGAAACCTTTTCAAAATTCAATTATTTCTAAAAATTCATGCTATATAATGCTTTTAATATTAAATTATTATCTAAAATTGTAACCGAAATTCATTTTTAAATCAATTTTTATTAGAAAATTCTATGAGAATTCCATTATTTAAATACAAATAAAATGCAAATAAATAATTTATTGAATAATTGAATGTTTATTAAAATTTAATTTTTACGAAAAATTTTATTAACAATAACTTTTGAAAATAATTAATTTTTTTTTTTAAGGAATTTAATTAAAATTTTACTGAAATTTATTATATTAATAAATTTTATAACTAAACAATATTTGAAAATAATTGAAAACTTTTTAAAGATAAATAATAATTGAAGATTTTTTTTTAATTTTATTAAAATTTTTAAAAATAATTGAATTCCTGAGAAGAATTTAAATCATAATTTATGAAAATAATTGAATTCATGCGAAGAATTTTATTAAAGTTTGTTTAAATAATTGAAATTTGACAAGAAGTTTATTTATTAAAATATTTATATTTATTTATTAAAATTTTTAACAATAATTTAATTCTTGAGAAGAATTTCGCTACCTATTTATAAAGATAATTTAATTATTGACAAGAATTTTAAAAAAATTTCTAAAATAATTTAATTTCTGCAAAGTATTTTATTACAATTCAAAAGAATTGAATTCTTGTGATAAATTTTGATATTTTATGAAAATAATTGCATTATGGAAATGAATTTTATTAAAATTCCTTAAAATAATTGATTTAAGAGGGAGAATTTTGTTGTTTAACAAGATAATTGAATTCTTTTGCACAACAAACTTATTATTTTATTGAATAATTGAATGTTTCTTAAATTTGAATTCTTTCGTCAAGTTTTAATAAAATTTTTAATAATAATTGCATTTTTCGAGGAATTTATTTTAAATTGTATTAAAAAGATTTTAAATTCTGCTGTGAAAATAAATGAATTCCTAAATGAAATTTTATTATTTATGAAAATAAAACATTCAATTATTCAATAAGTTATTAATTTTTGCATTCTAATAATTGAAATCTAGTTGAATTTTCTAATATAAATTGATTTAAAAATGAATTTCGGTTTAAAACTTTATAGATAATAATTGAATATTAATGGCATGAATTTTTAAAAATAAATTAATTCTGAAAAGGTTTCAAATTAAAATCTTTGAAAATTAATGAATTAATAAAAAATAAATAAATTATTATGAATAATTTTACTTAAATGTCTCAAAATTAATTCTATTTTAAAAGAGTTGCGTTTACAATTTTCATAAATAAATCTCGTTTTTTGTCAAAATTACATTTTTTGCTCTATCAACAAACAAAAAAAAACTATTGAACATTTTTTGCTCTATCAACAAAAAAACTATTGAACCAATTCGGTTCAAATTTATTATAAATGTATATTTTTGAACGCAGAATCTAAAGAAATATGCAAAATATGATTAAGATTTGATTAATTAGTCAAATTAAAATGAATAGATAAAATTTTAAATTGTATTTCAAATTAGTTTGTTAAATTGGAAATTATCAAATTAACTAGTCCAATTGCAATGAATGATTGACAATTCAAATTTTAATATAATTAATTAAGTGAATTGCAATTTACAATGGAAAACAACTTAATTTTTGAAAATGCAATAATTAAAATTTTAAATTAAAATTGAATTTATTTATAAAATTTTAATTATGATTGATATTTTAAATTTTATTGAAATTAATTAGTCACATTGCAATTAACAATAAATTTTCAAATTGAAATGAAATCAATTTGTCAATTATTAATTAATAATAACTTGCAATTAAACTAACTAGTAAGATTGGGCGAATAATGATCGAAATCTAAAATTGCAATTAATGATTCAAATTTCAAATTCCAATTAATTATCAAAATTTTAAATTTAATTCGAATTGACTAATCCAATTGCAATTAATGATTTATATTTTAACTTGTATTCAAATTAATTATAAAGATTGAAATTAATTGTTGAATTTTCAAATTGAAGTCAAATTATTTTGTCAAATTGCATTTAAAAATTAAAATTTTAAATTTTAACCAAATTAATTAGTCAAATTACAATAAATAAATAGAATTTCAAATTAAAATTAAATTAATTAGATCAATTGCAATGTTAATTATTGAATTTTCCAAATACATTTTATTAATTCAATTTTTAAAAGCCAAATTAATTTATTAAATTGCAAATAATAATTTATATTCCGAAGCAAATTAATTTAGTCAAATTAGAATTATTAACTAAAATTTCAACTTGAAATAAATTAATTAGTCCAATTACAATTATTGATTAAATTTACAAAATGCATTTATTAATAAATTAAAATTTTAAATCGGAATCAATTGAATTAGTCGAATTCCATTTAATTATTAAAAATTTACGAAATTTTTTTATAATAAAATAAATTTATAATTTATGCCAATAAATTTTTGCAAAGCGTATTTGTTTTTAAATTTGTGTTTCAAATAATGTGAGAAAATTTACTTAAATATCAAATGATAATTAAATATTAATTACATTTAACGATCTTTGAATTTAGAAATATATTTAAATTTTCTCAACTATTCCATTTTTTTCACAGAATTCTATACACAAACCGCAAGTTATTCATAATAACTGTATTAAAATGCAGTATTATTTATTTATTTCCCTGTATTTAAATAGAAATCAATTAGAAAAAATAAAGTAATTTTCACATCTTTGTAGTTTCCAAAAGAAAACACACTACTTTCCGCAAATCCTCACAATAATTATTCTATTAATTAACGGTATATAGTTATTTTTTATTTGTTTTAGAGTGTATAAATTTATCGGAGAAACATGAATTCCCAATTTAAAATGCGCACTGTATTTATATACATATGTAAATGATGGAAAGTCAATTAAATAAATTTAATAATTTCGCGCACGCCTTTATTAATGAAATAAATGACTTTTGTATAAATATATATATGTACGTAGAAAAGAAATGATGTTGGTATATGTATAAAGTTGGCGCCAGTATTCTTTCACGTGCCATTTTAATTAGTTTCAAACTAATATACATGTACTAAATCGTTCTTAACACGTTTAAAAATGTGTAATTAATCTCCAAGTGCATAGAATGAGAAATGAAATTAATGTTCCTTCATAATCACAATGACGGTAGAAAACGGAAGGAACTTGACTGCGCACTTGATTAACATCTGGAGTAATTATAAACGTATTTCATTCGCTGCTGATCATTTAGATCATAAAATTTATGTATTACTTCATTAATTCAATTCCTCGCTTTCGTAAATCGTCAGAAAATGGAACATCAATGTCTCTTTTTTTCGCTTTGATAAAGATATGTATTTAATTGTCAGTGTAGTTGAAAAATTACGCGTCCTAATGAATAGTACAAAAGTTAATGCTTGTATTTTAAACGTTTTATCTTCAGGTAATATTTCATTCTTCTTTTTCTAGATCTTGCTTTTCTTCATTTGTATTTTTTCTTCTCTTTAAAAAGATTTTGATCTTGAAAAAAGTGACATTGATTGCTGGGAATATTTTCCATATGATGAAAATTATGAATCTTTTTTATAAAAGAATAATAAAAAAAAATATATATTTTTTTTTTATTTCTCCTTTTTTTACCTTCTAGAATCAGTTTCACCGATTTATACACGTGCTTTCAGTAATGTCATCAAAAACTGTTAAAGTAGGAAGAACGAGAAGCAGGCAGGAAGAACGTGTCGGCTTTGTCAAAGGGTTGATGTAGAAGGAGTCCGAATCAGAGATGAGATCAGATACAGAGTACCTTCTCAGATTACTGTATGTGAGCCCCTGCTGGGACCAAGCACCTTAAAACATCATTCTCACGTGCTGCGGCATAATAAATGCATGGAGATTTGCATTCGGAATTCAGAATTTCTAATAAAACTGAAAACAGAAAGAATGGAATTTCTGGAATTTTAAAGTCTCTATTTGGATCATTTGACCAGGTGCGATAAGGTATTTTTATCACTTCGGGTAATTAAAATTTTATAAATTGTAAATCACAGTCATCCTCGGTTTAACCTTTTTATGCCCATATCACACCTGTAAAAATATGAACATTATATTATTATTTTATTTTTACTTATTCAGCAACAATTTAGGTACACAGTAAAACGTGAGGTGTTAAAATAACACCAGAATGGATTAAAATAATGTGCAACAGTTTAATCCCTCTAGGATTAAATTAACACCAGAAAGAATTAACATAATCTATTTTGCGATGTTATTTTTAACTATGAATGAAATTTTACTTTAAATAAAACACAAAAGTCAACAATTTGTAAAAATTCAACGAATTTAGCTTCTCCATCAGGGAGAATAGTACATAAGTTAGTTACTAACTTATACCAACTAACTTAGTAATATAGTTACTGATAGTTACTAAATTCAATTGTGTTCAAAAATTTAAAAATTTCTCGTCAAAATTTCAATTTTCTTTATAAATAATAAAATTCTTCTCTGATATTCAATTATTTTACAAAATTTTAATCAAATTCTTGTCAAAATTTCATTTATTTTCAAAAGTTTTCTAAAATTCAATGATTTTCAATATCTACTATTTCAATAAAATTTTCCAAAAGAATTCCATTATTAAAAAAAATTTGAATAAAATTCTACGCGAATATTCAATTATTTTCATAAATAATAAAAATTTTTACAGGAATTCAATTAATTACAAATTATTTTATAAATTTCTTCGCAGAATTCAATTATTTTCACAAATTTTAAATAAAATTCTACTCAAGAATTTAATTACTTTTCAAAATTAGTAAAAATTTTCACAGAAATTCAATTATTTTCAAAAATTATTAAAATTATTAGCAGAAATTCAATTATTTTCGAAAAATTAGTAAAATTCTTAACAGAAATTCAATTATTTTTAAAATTAGTAAAATTCAATTATTTTCAAATATTAATCGATTTTTTTCACAAAAATTCAATTATTTTCAAAAATTAATGAAATTTGTCGTAGGAATTCAAATATTTTTAAAAATTAATAAAATTCTTACCAGAATTCAATTATTTTCAACAATTTAAAAAAAAAAATTCTCCTCAATTTTTCAATTATCTTTATAAATAGCAAAATTCTTCGTCGAAATTCAATTATTTTCACAAATTTTAAATAAAATTCTACTCAAGAATTTAATTACTTTTCAAAATTAGTAAAAATTTTTACAGAAATTCAATTATTTTCAAAATTTATTAAAATTATTAGCAGAAATTCAATTATTTTCAAAAAATTAGTAAAATTCTTAACAGAAATTCAATTATTTTTAAAATTAGTAAAATTCAATTATTTTCAAATATTAATCGATTTTTTTCACAAAAATTCAATTATTTTCAAAAATTAATGAAATTTGTCGTAGGAATTCAAATATTTTTAAAAATTAATAAAATTCTTACCAGAATTCAATTATTTTCAACAATTTAAAAAAAAAAATTCTCCTCAATTTTTCAATTATCTTTATAAATAGCAAAATTCTTCGTCGAAATTCGATTATTTTCAAAAATTTTAATAAAATTCATGGCAAAATTTTAATTATGTCTTTTCAAAAACTTTCCTCAATTCAATGATTTTTAATATATCTACTACTTTAATAAAAATTCCTAAAAGAATTCAATTGGTTAAAAAGTTTGTTAATAAAATCCTACGCAAACATTCAATTATTTTCATGAATAATAAAAAATTTTACAGAAATTCAATTAATTACAAATTTATTTATAAATTTCTTCGCAATAATTCAATTATTTTCATTAATAATAACATTTTTACAGGATTCAATTATTTTTATAAATAATAAAATTCTTTTAGGAATTCAATTATTTTCATAAATAATAAAACTCAATGCAGAATGTCAATTATTTTTAATGCAATTTTAATCAAATTCCTCGAAAAATGTATTTATTCTTAAAAATTTTATTAAAATTAAAATTCGTCCAAAGAATTTAATGATTTAAAAAATTTGTTGATAACATTTTTTTATGAGAATTTAATTTCAAGAAACATGAAATTAATTAATTACTTATTTTTGTATTTAAATAATTGAATTCTCGTAGAATTTACTAATAAAAATGGTTTTAAAAATAAATTTCAGTTAAAATTTTAGATTATAATTAAATATTAAAAGCATTATAACGTGGATTTTTAGAAATAATTAAATTTTAAAAAAGTTTCAAATTAAAATCATTGAAATTCTTAATTTTTCATATTTTTGACAAACAATTAATTCTGTAGAATTAATTCTTTTTAAAAGTTTAATAGGATTTTTATTGAAATTATTTCAAGTTTTTATTTTTCAATATATATATATATATATATATATATATATATATATATATATATATATATATATATATATATATATATGTTACGTACCAAGTCCGAAATTGTACAAAGCCCGATCTGTACAACGATTTTTGTACTGATCGCGGTTGGTACAAGCTGTTTTGTACAGAGCTGTTATTTCCGGACTCTGTACAGAGATATTTGTACTGAGCTAGCTCGGTACAGAGATGTTTGTACAAAACTAGCTCAGTACGATTTCTCCTGTACAATGTTGTCCATAGCAGTCGATTAAGGATTGCCACGGCGGTGGTGAGGGGCAAGGGGATTGTTCCCATTGCTCCCATGTAAAATCTTGCATGTTTGCAACCTCAAAAAAAAATTTCAATTGCATAATTTTAATCAAAAAACCTATATATTTATTTTATTGAAAGAAAAAAAAAACATTAAAAAAAGATGTAAAAATTAATGATAAAATTTTTCAAGATTTAAATATTATAAAAAGTACGTGTACCTTTGAATAAATTTGCTTTAATACTGAAATCGTTTCCAATTTATAATTGAAATTATTAATCATTATTCTTTTGATTTGATTGTTGGTAAAGTGTCAAGAATAAACAAATCAACTGTTATGGACAACATTGTACAGGAGAAATCGTACTGAGCTAGTTTTGTACAAACATCTCTGTACAGAGTCCGGAAATAACAGCTCTGTACAAAACAGCTTGTACCAACCGCGATCAGTACAAAAATCGTTGTACAGATCGGGCTTTGTACAAATTCGGACTTGGTACGTAACATATATATATATATATATTTAATTGCAGAATTTCCAAATAATTGAAATTTTGTAAAATTCAATTGTAAACGAATAAATTTGAAAATTGTCAAAGAACTTTTTTAAAAATTATTAAAAATAATGGATTTGTTGAAGAATTTTAGTTAAAAACACTAGAAAAAAATTTAATTTTAAAGAAGTTACAAATTATTGCAGAAATTCAATTATTTTCAAGAGTAATAAAATTCTTCTGAAGGATTCAATTGTTTTTACTAATAATAAAACTCATCGCAGCGCTTCAATTATTTTTCATACAATTATAATATTGATTTATTGAATTCCTTTAAAAAATTAATTATGTTCATGCAAGTTTTAATAAAATTCGACAAAAGAATTGAATTATTTAAAAATTTGATACTAAAATTCTTTATGAGAATTAAATTTTGAGAAACATTCAATTATTCAATAAATTATTTACTTTTGCATTTAAATAATTAAATTCTTGTAGAATTTTCTAATAAAAATTTATTTTTATTTCATAAAAATGAATTTCAGTTAAAATTTTAGATTATAATTGAATATCAAAAGCAATATAGCGTGAATTTTTAGAAATAATTGAATTTTGAAATTAATTTTTTTGAAAAAGTTTAATTGAATTTTCTTTTATATTATTTGAAATTTTTATTTTCTAATAATGCATTTAATTAAAGAATTTAGGAATAATTGAAATTTCGTGAAATTGAATATTGTAAACAAATGGATTTGAAAATTGCCAAAGAACTTTTTCGAAAATTATTAAAAATGATTTATATATAAAGGAAAATTGTAGTTAAAATTTTTTGAAAATAATAATTGAATTGAAGCTAATCCGAGTAGTTTTAATTTTTTTCTTCCGACATATTAGAAATTAGATCGTGCATGTCGAACTTCGAAAAACTGTCTACAGATGCATAACACAGGCACACAAAAAAATAAAAGTGGTCTATTTATTGAACCTGACCTACATGTCTTATAGTATTTTTGCCCGATGAAAACGAATATGAAGTCAAAATTACTCCATCACCTTCTGTTTTTTTTAAATAAAAAAAACTACCCTTAAATGTATAAATTCAAAGTTTCCAGTACAAAAATGAAATAACGCAGATTGTTTTTCAAAACTGAACAATAAATTTTATTTTTTATTTCTGTGTAATCTTTAGAATAATAATCAGCGATCCTGATATCAATGAAAACGGTTGCAAATTATGTTTCTTTAATATAGTTCAGTTTTTGCATGAATGTAAAAGAATTAGAGTTTGATTTTTAAATATTTATGTACATTGCGCATCCATGGGAAGTTGTCTATTTTATTGATAATAAGAAATTCAGAAATTGGAACATAATCGTACATCTGAGAGAAATTGGTTTTGGAAGCAGAACCGATTTCTGTCGACATGATCTATGGTACGTCGATATTAGCATCCGAGAACCATCGATCACGCAGGCTTGGAGATGAACGAGTGGTATATAGATTTAAAATGAAACGCAGGGACGTGATCTCCCTTTATTATCAGAGAGAGATCAATAAGGCTCCTCGGAAGGCACTTCGAGTTTGCATGCCCGACCTTAATAAGCGGTTTGCCTCAGAACAATCCGATTAATTCGAGAGTGCCTCGAACTCGATTCGGTTCGAAGACTTGCGCTCTCTGTGTGTCTGAACCTGCGCTGATAAAGTTGGCTTTTGCTTAGCTTAGGCATCAAAGTATCCTCAGTAATCATAGTATTTTCCTTTGCATTGCTCGAACGTGACTTGTGACCGAGCACTCCACCAGGAGTCCATTTCCCCGAGACCTACAACCTTCATTTCTTTGAAATTAATTATTTACTCTTTAAAGATATACGCGACTGATGTATAATGGACATTCCAGTGTCTTCAAAAAAAAAAAAATTCCAATGTTTTCCTTATTTCTCTTTAATCAACAAATTGCAATTATTATTGTGACTTGCCATTGTCTTTTTCACGCGTAGCGATAGAAATTTAAAATGCATTTTCAAATCATTTTTCAAGAAAGTTTACAGGAACGATTAAATATTTTTTTTTCCATTTCAGAAATAAGGTGGAGTCGCGGTAGAATAAAAAGCATCAAGATGAAACAATAGATTCTGTTGAATTGAATTAAAAGCCGATTTATATAATCGATCAAAGAAATATTTTTCTTTTTAATAGACCATTTGCTATTAAATTAACAATGAAATTCATTGACTTATTAACAATTGAAATAATTACGATGTTTCAATTTCTCGAACGGCACGGAAGAAAAGAACAAAGTAACTTTTACCATCTAAAATCTAAACTGACTCGAATCTCAACAAATTTCTATCAATTTTCAATATTTCAGGAGTGAATGTTTTCATTTGCAGATTTAATTTTATTGCTTACTTTGGGACAATCTTCAATAATATTTCTTAAATACAAAAAATTATTTTTATTAATTTATTAACTACATTTCCTATACTCTAGAAAAAAAATTGTAAAAAATTTTTCTATTCCTTCTTAAAATAATTTTTCTAAAATTTTGTAAAAAGGTGTAATTTTAAACTTTAACTTTGATTTGGTTATTTTTTAGTAAATGTGTCCTCTACTTTTGTTCCTGGCATCAGATTCGTAATCAGCGACCACAAAAACCCCTGAGTAACGAGTTGCAGGCAAATTAAATCTATTTTTAAAAAAGTTGTCCGCCATATTGGATCCGCCATTTTGAATTTTGAAAAACTGACAACGGATTCGTAATCAGTGACCTCGAAAACCCCTAAATATCTCCTAGAAGCCAGAAACGACTTGATCTAGCAAAACGGACAGTTTTTTTTCCTAGTTTCCGAAAATGTTTGATTTTTTATGTGTGAAAAAGAGTTAAATTTTGTCGGATAGTGATTACACTACGTTAGTGTATTCTGAATGTGTTTCTTCTCGTCGAATCCAAAATCAAGGTCAGAATTGTCAGATTTGCTGAAAATTTTTTAGAAAGACTCAAAAAACGACTCAAAAACATTGAGTCGTTTTTTTAGTGTAATTAAAATAAAAGAACTTCGGATTCGGATTTAGCGGACAAAAATACAATAAGTAGGATTAATTTTTGCGCTCATGGTAGGGAATAATTGAAAATTAGATAAATTCTTGCACAAGACATACAGAATTCTTTTATTTTTTCTAAATTGTTACAGTAATTCTGTTAAGATACCATTTTGTAGAAATATTAAGAGAACAGTTGTATTATATTTTATAGAAGTTCAAATTTTTTTATTGATATTTTTTTAAATTCCTGATTAAATGAAAGTTGTTTCTGTCGTCTTGCAGTTTTTAGATTTTAGTCACATTTGTTATATCCTCATTTTGAGAAGTGTCCTGAAATTTTATAGGACAGCATTTATTGAACTCTGGATATTAGTTTTTCTTATGATCTGAAAAGAAAAATTTTATTTGATTAGAAAATATTTTGACGATTTTCAATATATGAAGGTATATTTGTATAAAAATTGTATATAACTATATATATATGTGTATCATAAGTTTGCATAGAAACGGCATAAATGTAGAATTAGTACATTATGCAACAAAGCATGCTGATCAATAAAGTGTCCAATATTGCCCTAGGGTTCCAGGTGGAAAAGTTAACGTTAGTTAACGTCAGCTAATGATATTAACATTATGCTAACGTTAATCTAACGATAATGGCTAACGACCAAAACATTTTTTGGTCAGTAACGATAGATTAACGTCAACTAAACGTTAGTCTAACGTTAGCCTAACTTTAGTTAACATTAATATCATTAGCTAACGCTAACTTTTCCACCTGGGGTAATAATGAGTACTTTATTGACCTAGGGCAATAAACTACACTTTATTGCCCTAGATCAATAATAAGCACTTTATTGGCAGAACTGCTATAAACGTCTGAGTTGCATACAAAACTTTTTTATAGATTTAAAATTCGATTTAAGGATGTCAACTATTCTTACCATGAATTTACATCTTTGGTGCTTGGCAAGAAGGTGCTTGCTTTTGTGGTTCTGGACAGCTGACCTTTTTTGGTGTCTGTGGGCTGCAAACTTGTTGCTTTGGTGGCTCAGGGCAGCAGACTGGCTTTTGTGGTGCCTGGCACACTGGTTTTGGTGGCTCAGGGCAACAGACTGGCTTTTGTGGTGCCTGGCACACTGGTTTTGGTGGCTCAGGGCAACAGACTGGCTTTTGTGGTGCCTGGCACACTGGTTTTGGTGGCTCAGGGCAACAGACTGGCTTTTGTGGTGCCTGGCACACTGGTTTTGGTGGCTCTGGACAGCAGACTGGCTTTTGTGGTTCCTGGCAGACCTGTTTTGGTGGTTCAGGACAGCATTCTTGCTTTGGTGGTGGAGGACAGCAGACTGGCTTTTGTGGTTCCTGGCAAGCTGGTTTAGGACAGCTGACTTGCTTCTTGGGTGGTGGGCATGGCATCACAACCGTTTGTTGGCTCATTTTCGACACTGAAAGATCTCGAGTTTCTCTTTCCTAAAAAAACAGAACAAATTTGTCGTCTTTTGTACAACAAAAATAGTATAAAATTCTGATAAAAGAAAATGTTTCAAAATTGTTCTAAAACTTTCTCTGAGATTAATCTTTGATATGACAGTATTACCTAGATTTAAAGTTTGGAATCCAAATTCTCGAATTTTGTACAATAAAATCAATCAATTATTTATTATATAATCAAATTTAATAATTTTAAATGTAAAATGTTAAATTTATAATGTCCCAGTTTTTCTAAGGATATCAAATTGAGACAAAAAATGAATTAAACGTCTTGCGAAGCAGCATTTTGATTAGTTTTTTGTCTCAATTTGATATTCTTAGAGAAACTGTGGTAGTATATATTTAAATACAAATGTTCTAACAAAAATAGTTTGGACCTAACAGAAAATATTTTATCCGAAGAAAAATTTACAATTTTACGCAAAAGAGGTGAATACTTACAAAAAAGAAGACTGTAGACTACTTTGCTGTAGACTGAGAATTGTTGTAGAGACTTGAAGGTACTCTTTCACTGTATATCATAATGAACTCAACAACCGTTTATATATTCGATGTCGTGCTTTACACCTTAAGTGTTAATGATCTTTTTAATGAGGATATAACGATTTTCCAAAGGCAAATCTACATATTGAGGCATTACAAAAGTAAGCAGACACTATGTCATTATTTTTATACAAAATATAATAAATATATTATCACTTAATTTATAATTTCATCAGACGGTATGGAAATTGTTTCATGCTACACTTACTGTTTAAATGTATCATAATCACAACGATAATTACTCGTGTATAATTACCCTGATGATATTAATTTGGAAATTTTTATTTTTAATCTTATTTTAATGTTAATACTTTAAAAGTGGAACAGAAATTAAATTATGCATCAACCATTTTCAAAAACCGTTTTCAAGTTAATTTAAAGTTTTAATTTAATACATTTTTTATTAAACATTTTTTGCAATTATTTTAATTGTAAATTAAAAATATACGCACCTTTAATTAAAATAACTAATTTCATTCGTCTGTCTTCATTCTTTTTGTTTCTAATTATCCAGTTGGCTTTTCCATTTTGTCATTTTCTTTTGGCAATTTTTACTTCAAAGCTTCAGTGATCTAAAAAAATGTCTACTGTTAATATCCATTTATAAAATGCCAAAAGAGTTTATTAAGAGGAGGAGACATCGATATTTTAAAAATATTTTTAAAAATTTCTTTAGAATATAAAAAATTGTTATTTTCTCGGCTTTTGATTAATGTTACAATGAAAATATCAATCTTTTATAAAGAAATTAACTTATTTTAAATTTAGTAAAGTTTTTTTTATGCAAAAGTTTCAGAGTGGACCTAATAAAAAAAGTTTTAATTTTAATTCTACTGTAAACTTAATTTCACGTGAAATCGACTTTTATAATTTTGAGAAAGAGAAAAAAATAGGATTATTTTATGAGAAACAATGAAAAACAAAAGTCTAACAATATTTACTTATAAATAGGTACAAATTTAAAATTACAAAAGATGTTAAATAAAAAAAGAAATCTTAAAATTTCCATTATATTCCCAAGTGGAACGTGTTCATCAGTAAAAATCGAGGATCTGGATTTTCAACTACCTCATAGTCATGCCTTTGAATGGAGAATGACTTTTACGATGGCAATAAAAACAACAACAACGACAGCAAAAAAAAAAAGAAAGAAAAAAAAGATGAAGACGAAGAAGAAAAGAAAAGACAAAAAAGCATATAGACTGTTCTGTTGACATAGAGTCGATCATAAAAATATATCTCGAGAGATAAATCCGGGAAATCAATACTCAATAGGAACATCATACACAAGACTGTGAGATGCATGATTTCATGGAACTGGCTCCTCAGCAAACGTTCGCTCGAGTTGCGTGTGGGAAAAGTTGCCGGATGCATTATGTATTTATTGCTTTACTTATTTAGTTGAGAATTACTTTAACCCGACGTAATGACTTTCAGTAGGTAACGCTATCTTAGGCATTTCATAAACCTGATTTATTGGCAATAATTTTTTTTTAAATTCCACATTTTGTCATCTATGAGTCCTTTACTCCATAGATTTTCGCATTAAAAAAGAAAATTTCACCCCGAAAGAATTTTTATTTCAAGAATTTTTAGATCAAAATCCGTGTACATAGGTATTAGATCTCCGTGTACATAGGTACACGGAGAGATTCTGTTTTAACATTTCGTATTATTATATTAGTATTTAGTAAAACCGATTGCAATTTGGGGAAATCATATACATTCATGAATTAATATTACCATTATTAAAAAAGTTTATAATAAAATTGTTACTTTGTAATATTTTCAAGTAACAGAAATTAGAATATATAAGTACACAATTTGATATCCTATATTTTTCATATTCCTCAGAACATTTCCTATCGATAAAAAAAAATTTAAGGGTTAATATAAAACACGATTTTCCTAAAATGAAAATGAATATATTAAATTATATTACCAATTTTAACAAATATTGATAAAAAATCTTTCTCCGTGTACTTTTTGCATATATACGTTTGATATTAATTTACGATTTTTCCTTCGAATTTATAATATCCAATTTTTTTTTGCATCAAATTAAAAAATAGTTGACTGATGATGTTTTAATAGAACATTTATTCCTTCGACAAGTTTTTGAATTAAATTTCCATAGGAAAATCTAAAATTATTTCTTTGATGTGCAATTTTAAAATTTAAATTGAAATAATTGTAATAAGAATCTAAAAAAAGCCGAGAGGAATTAATTAAATTGCGATATATTTTGTAATGCAAAAAGAAAAAAATTGAATTTTTTATTTCTCAGACTAAACACACATGATCGCTACTAGTTTTGCTGAATAATCATGTCATGAACAAATACCTTTGAATTCCTAAGTTTGCCTTAATGAGAAACTTATCTATAATGTTTGGAATCTAAGGAACTTTCAATGGCACATACAAATAACAACTTATAAACTAATTTTACTTTTTAATTTTGTAAACTAATAGTAATCGTAATTTCAAAAGACAACAAACTAAGAAGCGTTTCAAACAAAAAGAAAGAAAAAATCGGAAAAAATTTGAAAAAATATTTCCAAAATTTAAATATTTGGAAAATTCAGTAATGGCGGAGCTTTTCTTAATTGGTATCAGGAAGCTAAATACGAAGGAATGGACTTCTAATGAACTCATTATTGCGAGGAAGATGTTTGCTGACTTTCAGCAAAACATGGCAGCACCTTGCGTTAAAGAAATCTCAATTTTTAACGCTTACATTTCGCTAATTGCCGCCGCTTGCATGTGAACTCGCAATAAATATTCGTGATTACATACGTGAGATATGCAGAGGCGTTATGAAAATAAAGGAAAAAAAAATAACTCGCTTCAAAGTTCCTTTAATTAGGTCGACGTGTCCTTCCTCTGAAACGAAGGGGAGAACTCAATTCGCAAATATTTAACCTTTTCCAACACCCCCTCCCCCACCCACTAGGGGAAAAATTTATTTAAACTAAAAAAAAATCAAAATCAACTCAAAAAGTAAAAGAAAAATTCTCTCGAGAAACCCAAAAAAAGAATAAATATCTATATATACATTTTAATAAAAATTAATTCTTTAGGGCGTTTAATTTAATTACTCAACGAGTCACGCGCTTAGACTTTTAAAGATAAATGTTAACGATATAAAAAAAATATGTTTTAATGAAATTCATGACACTGATTGATTTGGTGAATATTGTAAGCATCTCATAATGCAAGAAATATAATAATAATTATTCTAGATCCTCATTTCCGGTTAACAAGTAAAGATAATAATTTTTCTGTATTTCTTTCATGCTTCTTAATACATAATATTTTCTGCATATACAATATATTATATTTTCACGATCTTCGTTGTTTGAAATCGCGAATCAAATTCCTTGGAAATTGTATATTGCCTCCACGCAAATGTCACGTGAAATTAAAAAAGAAAAAGAATTTTTAAACACACGAGAGAAAAAAAATTCACGGAAAATATTATCGCTCTTATCCATTTTGCAGAATCGATTAAACAAATCAATATCCATTTATTCCAGCTAGAATGATAAAACTTATACGCTAATACTATTGATACAGATTTTTTTATTCCAATCATTTATTTGTACAGTGGCGACTGTCTATCAACGGATGATAAATTCTTGATTTATGATAAGCTGATGAAGGAAGAGTTTTCTAGAAAAAAAAATTTCATTTTTATTTAATTTTGAAGGTGATATTTTTATTTCTACAATTTATTTCCTGTTGATATCTTAGTATTTAATGAAGATGAGTAATTATTATTTAAACTATGTCTATTACAGTGTTTTGTTAATACTTTATTAGATTTTTCTTTTGAGATCTTTAGATGATATCTTTTGAGATGATACGAATAGTCGATTTATAATTAAAATGAGAGTGAGGGAGAAATTTTTATTTGAGTATAGAGTCGTTGGAATGGATGATGAAAAGGGAGAGTTTTGAAGTTACTTGATCAGCCATATGTGGAGGAAAAGTATCATCGGCATTTTCCTGTTGGTGTCAATAAATCAATGCGTAGTTAACGACAATGAGCCAAGAAAACTGTTCTGCCATGACAGGGTGTGTCATTACTGTGTTACTTATAAGCTCCTTCATGATACGTTTACCGCATACAAATGAAGTGACCGATTACAAAACCTATTGAAAAAGCGACCTCCGTGGCATGCGACGTATGCAAGGATGCAGGGTGCTCGCACCATAGAAACGCGCGGGGAGATTTTATCTTGGCGAATTAATCGACCATTAACATGCAACTCGAATATTGATTTATTGTTGAGGAAATGTTTCTTAAGTTGAACAAAATGAATGCTGGACAATCGTTTTGATGAAAAAGTACACGTAGTGGTAGTAGTAATAATAATATCAGCGCTGTAGAAAAAGAAACAAATTCCTCTTTTTATATTAGAAGAACAAGAAAAATTTGTTGATAAAAAATTATTACTAGAGGATGGTTAGTTTTATGAAAAGACTGGTAAACCTTTTGTCCATACTGACTTTATCCCACCAAATTTTTTTTTCTTTATCAACCACATTTATTTATTTAAAATCTTCTTGAAACTAATCTCCATCCATTAAAATATCCTCATCTATATATTTTCATCCATACTTTTCCCTACCCTATTCACAACAATTTTACTATCACCCAAGCTTTTTAAATTTTTCCTCATTAATACCATCATACGAGCAGCGTTACAAGTCAAGCCAGCTGCATTTCTGTCTCCAGTAATGCTTCGGCTAATGACATTATTTGCTGCAATAATGATCCAGACTAAGCTATAAGGCTGCAGGAGGATGAAGCAGCTTGCGTATTTAAAGAATGGAGGAAGAGGTCAGACAGATACTAATGTCTTGTGATGTCCAGCAAAACGTCAATATGACGATCAAGAACGGACTAAAAAGCATAACAACTCTCATATAGGAAATTAAGGAGCAGCACACAGCTGAAAAAAGTAGATGGGAGGTTTTACCAACAATTGGTGTGGTCAGAGGAATCAAGACAAGATCGAAGAGTTAGACTGTAGTCTAAAGAAATGTCGTCTTGGAAGGTCATAAGCAGTCGTGAGTTGTCTAAAAACTCAAAGAAGAAGAAGAATGAAGGACTGTGTTTGGTGCAGAAGGAAGGAAGGAAGGAAGGAAGACCTCAGAAGAGAGATAACCTCTTGGTTATCAATGATTATTAAAGTGGCTGAAGGTTCGACGTTTGCAGCAGTTGTGGGAAAGATCCGTGAGGAAGTGAACCCAAAAAAAGCCATACTATTTCATTGTGTAGGGGCTGTATCTGCCAAGAAGAGAAACCTGGGTAAGGTGCAGATTGTGGACTGGCCAACTACTATGAAAATCCGCGATCTGGATTGTCTTACAGAGCCAACAGACGTCCAGGAGGCCATGGATAGTTTCGACAACGCCAGTAGGAAGCAGAAAGGTAACTTTTTTGGGACCTAATAAGCGAGGTGCTAAGCTCGCTATTGTAGTAACCACACAGCAAGAAGCAGAGAAGCTGGTACATCTCGGCCACATAAGGGTTGGGTTTTCATTTTGTCCAGTGAGGAAAAGAGTTATGGTCACAAAGTGTCATATGTGCCTTGACTACGGTCATATAGGCATAGAGTGTAAATGTCGCAAAGTCCGAAAGCTGCAAGGTCTTCAGAACCGCCCTAGAGGAAGCGAACAAGACTTTGTCCAGGACACGGAGGAAATAGAGCCTGAACAAGAGCGTCACGGTACGGTCGCACAAGCAACAAAAAGGAACCATTCATCTGCGAAGTCTGAGGCTGGAAGATAGTTCCGTAGGTGGATAAAAGGTTCGAAACCCAGGGGTATTAAGAAGAGGTTTTTAGTCGGTATTGGTGACTGCAGGTATGCAAGGTTTTTTATTTTCCTTGCGTTTTGTGATGAGTACGACATACCTCAGCGAAATGGGAGCTTCCTGGGCATGCGTTAAAAGCATTTTTCTCTTCTCCCCCATGAATAAATAAAAAGTTTGTTATAAAACATACCATTTCAATGAAGATCTATAAAAGTGTTGCACTAAAAATTTCTAATGATTAACGAACAATTGATTTAAATTATTAGAAAGTTTACGACCCGTTAAGCGAACCTAAATTTCAGTTTTTCGATTCGGTGCAAGAGACGAATGTAAATGTTGTGCCCGTCTGAAAACTCATGAAATGGTAGTTTTCCACCACCCCGACAATGTATGGTCAAAACCTATTTATCTGCATGAGCGATATCAGCCTTCTAAGTCTCGTCTTGATTTCCACATTGATATTCTCTTGTACATAGCAGGACTATGTTCGTTGCTGCTTTCGATTTTAAGTTTAGTTGCATTACTGAAAACAGACTTATTCAGGTGCTCACACTTCATCTTCTCTTTGCTTGATCCATGATGTCCGGTATGCTTAACTAACCACTATTGGTTGTCTAGGGGATGAAAGTGTATTCATGCTACGGAATTTACGTATACGGCCAGGTGAATAGTCAATCCATATTCCATCATGTGTCGTACAAGCCACTCGTCCAAAACTTAAGACTGAACTTAGACATAAGCTCGCTCAAAGCTCAAGGCTCACTTAAAACTCAAGACTTGTTTAAAGCTGAAAATTCGTCTACTATATAAGCGTGGCATAAGACTGATGCGTCAAGACTTGATTCAAGCTAAAAATTCGTTAATGATTTCAAGCTTACATAAATCTCAAAAAATGTTTTAGAACAATAAGGTCATAAGCAAAGTTAAATCTTCAAACAAGTCTTGAGCGAGTTTTACATCTTAGACCACTCTAAAATCTTGGAAGAGCTTCCAGGTTCAAACAGCTCTTTAGCCTTAAGCGAGTCTTAAGCCTTAGACGAATGTTTAATTTTAGACGTGTTTTTAGCTTCAAAAAATGTTCAGCCTGAAATAAGTCTTAAGCGAGCCTCATCTTTTAGTTCAGTCTTAACTTTTAGATGAGTTTTTAGCTTAAAGCAAATCTTGAGCTTCAATTGAGCCTTGAGCCTTAAACGAGCCTTATATCTAAGTTCAGTCCTAAGTTTTAGAAGAGGTTTTAGCTTTAAACAAGTCTTGAGCCTTAAGTGAGCCTTGATCCTTCATTGAGTCTTATTTCTTAAGTTTTAGACTAGTTTTTAGCTTCAAACAAGACCTGAGCCTTAAGGGAGCCTTACGTCTAAGTTCAGTCCAAAGTTTTAGACGAATTTTTAGCTTTAAACAAGTCTTGAGCTTTAAGCGATCCTTGAGGTAGACAGAATTTTTTTACGCGGGTACTAAATTTATTAAAATTACCGGTTGTCCTCTCACGGTTGAGCAAAGAAACCCTGCCCATCTAGGGGTGTTTGTAATTTTATTTAATCATCGGCATCCTAATAGTTCACTAATCTGGGTTTTAGATGATTTCTGTAACGGATCACAGTTCGAAAAATAGTGTAGCTTCAAAGAGTAAAATTCATGATTTCAAAATTTTACTAAGCTTGTTGATATTCTTGACTGGTTAGAAGAGGAATTTTCTGCAAGGGATAGGAAACTCGTTACGACATTTTATGTCCCCTTTTAGTGTTGGCGGCACTCAGATAATAAAATTGATTTCTGGTATTTTCAGACTCAGAATGATTTAGCATCCTATTGATAGAGAGAAATAATTTATTTTCTTTATTAAAAAGTCGTTAACAGAAATAGTGATTTTTAATTAACTAACCTTTAATTCATAAATTTTGATAATCCTAAAGCTTTTCCACCGTCATGATATTATATCTGCATTCTCGTTATCCGCAAAAAGAGACCTTAAAAAAAGACTGTCATTAGAAATTTAGAAATTAATATTTTAAATGATCGAATAGAAAAAAGGTTTTGGGGCCCGAACTGAACTGAAATTTGGTGACTTATCCCACCTTATCTTAATTAGTTGCAGTTTTTTTCAAACAAAAAAATTTTTTAAATTGTCGTCGAAATTCATCTATCATGATTGAAGATAAATTGATTTACCCATAAAGAATTCCAACAACTTTAAAGACTGATCGAACTGGTTAGCAGTGCACATTCGATAGCTGATAAACACGTCGTTCTTAAAAGCGTCGAGAGTAAATGTCGACAATCCCAGTACGTATCAGACATGAGACGAGGGCCAATGTACACAATTTCCACTTTTAGGAACAACATCATTCGAGAGGGTTGAAAAGCGTCACTATCGCCATCACGTGAGAGCAACAACAATCTTAAAGGTTAAATGGTATCGTACCCAGTTTCCGCCACCAAACAACTCCAAGTCGAACTTTATCTTTTCAACTCGCTTATCCACTATTTCTTATCCCCCACCCAATACTCATTCCCCTATCTTCCTTGAGCACAGTACGAGAAACAAACCAAGTCGGGAAAATTATGAGTCTTAGTAGACCATCTACAATAACTGTCTGATTTATTTCTCACACCGATGCTCAAAAATTGACGTGTTCGTTGTCTACACAATGAAGAAAAGAAAATACGAAATAGATTCCAAGTTCCGCCGGAAGTAGCGCTGGCAACACCGGAAAATGTTACTGGATTTCTTTTTGGATGACTACATATTTTGAGGTCAACAAAAGAAGAAAATAATCATTGGTTACAAAGAGATTTATCTTTATTTATATTTAGATACTAGTTACAATTTTTATTATGGTAACTGGAACTGATTTTTATTACTAGGTTTTTTTTTGTATTACTTCCTGAATCTATAAATCAAAAATTAAATAAGGATGATTTATGTATTTAAAATATAATGCAAAAACTATACGGTTTATTAATTTTTTTCTGTCTGCATTTAAAAATAAATAAAACAAGAAAAAAAAATTGAAGGAAGAAAATAGGTGCAGTGATGAAGATCCACTTGGTGGAAAAAAAAACTCTATAAATCCACCCCGTGTCTGATTTCAGTGCCGTGAAATTAAAGGCCAATGGAGAAATGATCGCTGTTGGATATATATCGCTCGTATTCATCGCATCTCTTTCTTATGTTCTGTAATCTATACTATGATCACCTGTATTTCAATTACTATAGCAACAGATAAAAATGCACATCCAAACCCCTCGCACGCACTTTACAGTCAATTGTTTACTTTGCTTTAAATTAAATTGACTTTATCTTCTACAACTATTTAATTGGAATTATTAATTTAAATTTTTAATTTTCATGTATATAACAATAGTTTTTAATAAAAGTTTGACTCGAAATTTATATTTTGAAAATGACCTTCAAGTTATTGCACGATAGAAAATAAATGAAATTAATTAAAATAATAATGTCGACATTATAAAGCAATGTAAACAACTTAAGGAAAACGAATTTTTGTTTGTTTGTAAAAATGATTCAGTTGATCAAAAAAGCATAAATTTAAAAGAATTATAAAAAAGTTGCAGTGATTAAAAAACCTATTGGGTTTAAAATTTTAGAAACAGATTTAACTTAATAATTAAGATTAAGTGATAAGTTAATTTAAAAAAAAATTTTAAGAATATGAAATATGGGTTTAGCTTATAAATTTGGATTTATATTACTGATCATAAAATTTTATTGTAAAAATGGGATGTATTTATCTCAAAAAATAATAAGTAACACAAATTTCCGACATTATTTACGGACAATTATTATTAAATATAATAATTAATGTTGATTGGAATATTTTTATTAGGAATTTCGTCTTGTAATCTAATATTTGAAAGGCTAGTAGTGGTCCTAGATGAAATTTATTTGTTGGTTCTATTGTACAACGCATAATATGGGAAAATTTTCTCTTCCTTGGAATATCGTCTTGGTTCATCGAAAGAACGGCAGAGAATCGTTCACAAGAAATGAATGAAGGGTTTATCTTAATCCACGGTTCGTCGAACAGACAAGCTCTAACCAACCCCCTATAATATCCGCCTTCTTTCGCTATAACCGATCACACTTCACTTGTTTTACCAGATTTCTTCTACTAAAATTTCCAAATCAAAATTACTATCCAAACATGAAAATTTCTCAAAATCATTTCTCTTTTATATATTTTTTTCACTATTTTCTATTCTAAATTTTTTTAATAAGTTGATACGTTTTAATTTCTGTTAAATATGTAAGTATGAGACTTAAAAAAATTTTAAGTATGTTACATTAATGAAAATTCTAATATTTAAATAAGTGAAAACTAAAATTATTTGCAGTGAATTTATCAGCAGGTATTTTTGAATAAAGATTTTAAAAAAGAAAGGTAGAATAATTAAACGGAAGTTAACGCTGCGAGTCTGTATACTGGATTGATATCTTCCCAGGATATTACGATTTCACGTTCATTGGTAAAAGGAGAAGAATGGTGAGGAGGGCTTGGATCATGATCAAAAAGCAGAAAATCATCGAAAGGTATAGGCAAACACCTGTAACATCGCTGGTAAAGTCACGTGCCCAGGCGTGTCCGTGACTAAATTCGAGCGGATCTGCAAAAAGGAAAATAGCAAAAAGTCACTCAGCCCGTGCCTCAAAAACGTGAAATATCTTTAGCGAATGATCCTGGGAAGTATTAAACCGCAAATCCGTCGCCAATTCTCACAAATAAACGTTTCAATGTTTCTACATCTAACGGATCATCAATTTACAAGTCTTTTGTCAACTTATTTATTACCTTTATACAATGTTGCTCGTAATAAAAAAATTATTATTTTATAATTTAGAAAAATTACGTGGAATGCTTATTATATAAAAGCCCAAACCAATATTTATCTAACAAAAATTTTTTGAAAGTACTTTAATTTACTAAAAGACTATCACAGAAAAAACGATATTTTACATTTATGAATATAATCTTGGCTCCTATATAAGTATAAATTTGCCATGTGTTCTTAAAAATAATTTTAAAAATTGAAAATTTTGTAAAATTTTATATTTTAAAGAATTTGACTAATTTTTCTATTTAAATAATTCAATTCTCGTCGTTGAATTCTATTTGGAATTGATTTTAAAAAAATTTCAGTTAAAATTTTAGAAAATAATTGAATATTTAAAGCGTTATAACAGGAATTTTAGGAATTAATTAAATTTTAAAAGGAGTTTTTCCTAAATTAAATTGTTTGAAAATCTAAGGGAAGCAAAAGTATAAAAATATATTTTATTTTTATTTAAAAAATTATTAATTGCATTATTTATCTTTAAAAATTCTTAAAGTTTTGAATAATTTAATTTAAAAATTGTAAAAAAATAGAGACGTTCGGGTTCTTTTCTTAAATTTATCGGTAAAAATGATTTTAATTATTTATTACTGTAGCCCAGTATTTAACCACAAATAAATTTTCTTACAATGTAAAATCTAAAATACAGTTTTATAAAAAAAAAACTTTTATAATTAAAAATTGTGAGTAAAGTGAATTTAAAACAATTATTAAAGAAGATTAATTTCTGGATACATAAAAGTTCACACGATTTTGTGTAAGTACATGTTGAAGGTCAGATAGTCAGCATGACTTTGCAGTCTTTACCCTCGACCACCAGCAATGTCCTGCTAACTATTTATCTTGTTATATCTAAGAGATTCGATTCTAACCACAGATCAATGACGTCCGCCTTGCTAACAGCTACTTTTTTCTATTTTGTAGACGATATGCCTCATCTTAGTTCACTGCCTCGTGTGACACGCGTGGAAGCATATGTTTCTGTTTACACTGTTAACTTTAACCCTTGTTTATAATTATTAAAAAATTCTTTACATTTTTGTTTAGAAAAAGAATAATGAATTGATGGAAATTTTAGTTTTTTTCTTATGCAATTTTTTTTGCGCAAACAACATTATTTAAAATAATAATCAGCATATTTCTTGTACGGCAGAGCAAAATTTTTGTAGGCAGGTGAAAACTAACCTTAGATACTTTAAATAATGATGATTTTATTTTAATTAATATAGTTAATAAATTCATTTTAATTAGTTAATAATAATGCTTGTGCTGAATCGGATTCATGTATAATCACTACTTTTTTAATAAACACGCTTTTCTTACTAGAGGAAACGTGTTAATTGACGTTTATTGTAACGTACGATATCAATTAAAAAGACTGGAAATTCAAGATGAATCTTAATTATCCATTTTAGCGTCTACTTTTTCTCTAGCGGATATTTTTTAAATTCACTTATAAATTCTATCAAAGGATTGAAGTATCTAAATTAATTTTTCCGAGAAGATAATAATTTAAAGTGTTCATAGAAATGTTAATAACAAAATGGAATTTTTTTCCCTATGTTTCCTTGACATGAGAGTTTGATACTTCAAAAAATAATACAGAAGTAAATTTAAAAAATTTGAATATTTTTTAATTGATTATATTAAAAATAATTATTAATCTAAATAATTTATACCGTTTTAGCAAAAATTACTTTTTAGATTTTTAAGTATCATTTCATAATATTGATTGGTCATGATAAACATTAAAATTAGAGACCTCCCACACATAGTTATAGTAAAAAATCTTTAAAGTCATTGATAATTAATTAATTCTAAGAGAGAAAGTAATTAAAATTTTCAAACTACCCAAAGGCATATTCAATCTATTAATAGTACAATAGATTTTTGTATTTAAGTAGAAATAAAAGGACATTCAATTCTTGATTAGATTTATATGAAAATATTAAAAATCATGACTAACTTTTATGCGTTAATAATTAATTTTTTTCGAATAAAAGCTTATTAATTTAAAATACAAAATATCATAAAAAATTCTAAAAATTTAAATATCAACAGTTACTTTCAGGAGTGAAATAAATAATAATAATTGTTATACTTATACCTATAATTTTTGCTTCCATGATAAATCTCCATTGTGGACCAACTTATGTAATTTTCTCCTAATTTTCCTGTTTGTTGAAAAAATCCCTTTTTAATCTGCAACAGAAAGACAATTTTTTTCTAAATACCGATTTTTTTTTAATAACACAATTATAAATATAATTTCAAATAAAATAATTTATTTGTCTTAATGTCTACAATTATGACAAGTTTACTGATTGATAAGAAATAGTAATTGTTATTCACACTTCTACATATCAAGGACTTTAAAGGAAGACCATTATTATGTTTCAAATTTACGACTCAACTTGCTTAATGACGTCAGAAAACTCTGGGTTAATCCTTGTCACTAATGACTAATACATATAATTATATATGAAAATTATATTGTTTACAGTTCGCTTTTAGCCTTTGTATAAGAAAAATAAAAAATACAGTTAATTTTTTTTCATTCTTAATATAAATATAGAAAAAAATGAATTATTACCTTATGAATGTAATTTATTCCGCAATCCAACTATGTGGAATTTATATTTTAGCTACTTATGAAGACAATAGAATTGAATGGAGAACCTCTGTCGGTTCCGGTTTATTAATTGTGTAAAAACTGTCGGACGCACGTTCATCGCCTTTTTCATGATTTAATTAGTTACCATCCAAGGAACCTGCCCACCTGGTTGAAATAAACCATCACAAGGTTCTTGTCCAATTTTCAATCGCGCAAGTACGGAAATAAAAAATTTGAAATTACTCCGAAAATAATAGAGACTTTAGTGAGACGCTGCGTGAGACGATGGAAAATGGTAGATGGGTAAGTTCGTTATTATTAATTAATTTTGAGATATCATATATAAATTAATAATTAAATTTGTACTAGAATTGAATTTTAAACTAATATATATATTTATATTATATATATATTTTTTTTAGATTTTGAAATGTATAAAAAGTATATTTGTGGTTGAATACTGGGCTACAGTAAAAAATAATTAAAATTATTTTTACCAACGAATTTACAGTGAACTAGATCCTCTCAAGATTCCCAAAAATGGTTTCGACTTCTCTCCCAAATTATTCACAAAATAAAATAAGAATTTTATAATTATCGACCTTCTCTCAATGATTACACAAAAAGAATTAATAAAATGGAGTTGTTTGTTTGTCACCTAGGAGATTCGTTGCCAACGTAAAAAATGAAAGACGCGTTAATAAATTAGAATCGCGCTATACAATTTGTGAATGGTTCTAAGTTAATCCGGAACTCTAGTTTCTTCACGTTGATTGGTTGGTTCAGATCGAAAAGAAATTCAAATACCTAAAAGGTGATTCTTGAATTAAAATATTAAAAATTATGATAAAGCCTTCTAAGGATGGAAAAGTCTTGAATGTTCCGCCAGGAAACGAAGTCAATCAATAATTTCAAAGTAGCAACACTGCACACAATTTGAAAAGTGTTATTTAAAAAATAAAGATATTGACAAACTTGTCTTATAAATTATTATCCGCCCTGCTGCACCCAACATTTTAAATTCTAAACCGCCCCCACTATGAAAAAGGATACTAAACATAAATTGTAAAGTTTCCTTGATCGCGAACATGATATGAAATATCCAAGAATATATGAGAACATGTCCTAGAAGATGATTGGCGAGCAGGAGGGGTGATACGAGTTTATCCAACCCCCTGGTAAGTCGCGATGGGAATAAAATGTGAAACTGTAAATTGTGCGTGGGAAAAATTGGTCCCCGGGCGGTCGTGTTGTGGTCTTTCGGGCGTAGATATATATATATAGAGAGAAAAAGAAACACGGGTCTGTCGCCGCGAAGTCGAGGATTTAAATGTGCAGCCGAGCAAAAATAGAAGGGGAATGGAAAATGGTTGGAAATTTGTTATGTTTCGTTGGACTATCACTCCCTGGTGAATATGGAGAAAGAATTCTTCGGTATTTCAGTGGGGGGATAAGATTTTGAGCTTTCCTTTGGTGGACGAACGGCGTCAGAACACCCATAGTGAAACTGTGAGGGTGAATTCGCAAAGGGTGACACTACACGGTGCCAGGAATATAAAACGAAGGATAAAAGAGATGATGGTCACATATGCGAGTCGTAAAAGCTCTTCCTTGAAAAGTTGCAACTAGTCTTCTTTAACTACCATCATATTGTTTTGTGATCCTGTGTAACACAAAAGTTTTTCTTAAAAAACACTAATTACTGTACACAAATATAAATTACTCATACAACTAGAATTATGGGATCCAACAGTGGACGTCTAGGTATTACATGAAAGAATTTGCAGGTTACCGTTCGAGTTGAGGACTGCAACCCAATCATCGAGACGTAAATGCATATGAGCTTTCAATCACTGACAAAGGGGAAAAAGAAAAACGCTGTAGAAAGCATTTCAAGATAGACTCTAGCCTAAATACAACACACGGTAGATTACAAGGGAACTATTGTAGCCAACAGTCATCTTTATCCACAATTTAGGAAACGCTCTTAGTTAGCAAAAGACAATTTAGTCTGATCCTAACCATCAGAGAAGGATCATCCGTAAATATTATTCGTTCCTCGTGATTTTTATGTCCACGAACTATTTAAACTTATATTGATGCTAATCAATTTTAATCGTACTAATTTTAAAGTGTCTGCACAAAAAAGTGAGTTAGATTCAAAGGTCCAGAAGAATGCCAACATGACAATCAAGGATAGACTTAAAAGCCTAACATTGCTCATACAGGAAATCAAGTTGTAGTAGAAAACTGCTAAAAAGGAGGACCAGAATTTCCTTCTAAGTTTGAGAACTGTAGCAAACCTTTGCTGACAACAGCCGAATTCTAATTGTATGTACTGGACAATAATCTACATTTCCTGTACGAAAAACAATTATATAGAATGAAAAAGGAATCAAATCAAACTATGATGCAATATACGGCAGAATTCTTGAACAAAGCTCATTTAAATTCCGAAATTGATTCCTTACAAATTCTAATTTTGTTTCAGTGTTTCCAATAAAACTTCTTGATCTATCTACTCTCGATTGTAAAGGGTTGGTTTAAAGAAAAATTTATGAATATGTAAAATAAATAATATGATAATATATTAATAATTCTGGCGACTTATTGCCAGCCCCGACACACTAAAATCCGTAACCCTTATTTTGAAGTAATTTGGAAGAAGAAATATCAGAGTTTAAAGTCAGACTATAAAATTTAATTGATAATCAATATTGAATAATTATTACAATACACTTAGAAATTATTATAAAGAGCGCATTTCATAACTCCTCAAATTTAATTTCCTATTGCTAACAATTTTCAAAAAACTTTTTAAATAATAACAATTCACCTTCATGCAAAATATCCCTTTCCCAATTCTAATTTGTAATGTAAACTGTATTATTTGCAGAACGATAAAAATTAAAAGTCCAAGACGAAGCTTTCTGCCGATTAAGTATACGATCGTAAAAGTTGTTTCACGCGAGAGAATGCTTCTCCCAAAGGAATAGGTGTGGAGAATTCTCGTTTCTATGGAAACGTAGTCAGAATCCCTATAGTCTCGAACGCTATCGGCGAATATTAAGAAATAGCTTGCTGGTATTTCCGTATTTGCGGACAGAAATGAGCCATTTGTCTGCCTCGACTGGAATAAGGCACTGTCTATGCATGGCACGCCACCCCCAACCTACCCTACCCCCCTATAAATAATACCTCACCATTCCTTTCTTTTCATCGCTTTTCCCTTTCCCCCATCTTTTCTCGACGCCTGCCTTTTTTCCTCCCAAGAATCGCTTATAATATTTATTACCCAGGCGTGATTTCGCGAAATTTTAACTTTTTCTTAATTCCCGTTAAGATATAATACGAATATGTTTAGGAAAAATAAGAAATTTTTACAAATATAATTTATTTCGTGAGGAAAAAAACGATTAGTTGTTTTAATTGGATAGTTTATAAAAAGAAGGCGTCATATCTGAGTATGAAGTAAACATTAATTTATTATAAATTGTCCTTAGCTGTCTAAGTGGAAGAGTTGTATTACCATTGGAAAGAATTAATTATTATATTTTCCAAAGAAGTGGTTTTTCTGAAGGTGAATATTTCCATTTGGAGTGTTTTCTCTATTGAGGCGTGTATTTTCTACTGGTAGAAAATTATTTTTTTCGTGACAGTGGAAACTATTGGAAATTATTATAAATTGCCTCTCGCTTTGGTTAAAGTTTACCCAGGCTGATTAATGTTTCTTGCCGATACAATTCCAAAAGGTCTTGTTTTAAAATAGAGGTAAATTTTACACCTCTTTTTTGGAAATCCATTCAGATTTAGTGAATCAAGTGTATGTACATTGACTAACATCAATAGTATGTCTACATTAATTATATTAAGTTTGAATCTTTTGTACGTAGAATCAACACCGCATTCATAGTTTCAGAATCGATAGAGGGGAGTTAAATCGTAAATAATATGAGTCAAAAGGCAGGAATCGGGTAGATTTTTATAATTTTAGAAAAGCAAAAAGGGCGAGGGTACTAGTCACAATCGTATTACTAATGATTTTACTTGGAGCAACCCTCGCAAACGTCATATATAGCTATGATAGGAAAGTCTGCCAGCGGAAATGCCTGTCCGATAAACCCCAACCCTAAATCTTATGAGCTGTCCTGGGTTTTGAAGGTTACGTGTCGTTTGATCAACTCTTGTTTATCGATGATTTCGTTTACCGCAAGTCGAAAATAAGAAGATGCCTAAAACGGCTTCTATAACCCACAACGACCACGTTTTCCTAAGGAGTGACTGACGGGTTGATGCTATTGTCTAATTAGCATTCGTCTTCTTCAGATAACTGTTTATATATATATGCTGTCCCCTCAGGTCTGAATAACCATTCGAAATGCGTAGCATATAAGCATATAAGCATTAGTACTAGAGGAAAGAAGAAAATTTATTTGTGGTTAAATACTGGGCTATTATAAAAAAGAATCAACATATAGATTATGTTTTAGTTTTTCATTTAAAAAAGAAATTAAGAAAAAAGAAGAATAAATCATTAATAGAAAATTAAAATGTGTACAAAAAAAATGGGAAAAAAGTTGCAGAAAAAGTTTATTCATTTTAGTTTGATGGGATAGAATGTCAGAGTTTCCTAATAGAGGAAAGAAGAAAACATTCGACATCTCAGTTTTCGGTGTTGTTATGTTCCCGTGAAACACCGCAGGGTATCTCTGTAGCTAAATGTCGTTCACCCCCTTCCCCAACCCCAGATACCACATTCTGCTCCTTTAGAAGAAAATCCCTCGCGGCGCTCACTCAATCATACGCTATTTTTGTCGCCATACCACGTCATTCCTTGTATCTATACAGGACCTCAAAATACAACGATAGAGAAAAAAAACGTCTACCAAGTGTGATACTCGCCCTCTTTTTCAAACCACCCTTTTCTTCAACCCCCCCAGCGACACCTAATCGTTTCGTAAACGTAGCTTAGTTCTATATACAGAAATAAGATTTTGTCAGTCCCTTTAAGAAAGTCTTAGGGTTTCTTTTTAATTCTTTAAGATTCGATATTAGTAATTTAAAAAATATAAATGGTTTGCAAGAAAATAGACATTTTTTGGGGGGGAATTGATATCAAGAAAGGCTATAGATACCAGTAAACTGGGGAAATTTCTGACTAGACGTTTCGTATCTTATCGTAAAGCAGACGTCCAAAGCAGAATCTTCACATCTTCTCATGTGTTAGTGGATGTACCTGCGCTATGTGGTTCGCGTATTTCAGTGGACCCCATCAGATTCTTCGATATATCAATATATGTGGTACATGTACTCACGTATACCTACGTGTCTATATTATACTCCGCAAAATATCGAATAGACATCGTATCGTTTTTACCCTTCTCATCTTTTTTTCCATCTTTTTGAACGGACATGCCATGCGAAGGAATAGGATCTTTTATAATAGGATATCGTATTGTATACATATATATATTATCGTTCATCGAACCATATATTCTTGTAGTAAAACCTTACTTTTCTATTTTTAATTACCTATACACGCACTGCACAATGGAAAAATGAAATTTATTTTTAAATATTAGTATTTTCAAATGTCATAAAAAGTAATTTTTTTAAATTAGAAAATGATATAAAAATTAGCATCAAAGGAAGAAAATTTATCCTCAAGTAAAATCGAAAATAATTTCTATCCAAACCTTCTAATAATTTCAGGTAAGTCCTAAATATTCAAGAAGGATACAAGATTAATTATTAATCTGATGATTGGAGAACAACTGGATAAGTTATGAAAGGTAATTATTATTCTAAAGAGTCGTTACGAGTGCAAAGTCTTCCTTCACTTGTGCGTGTAATTCTCAACGATCTATAATCACTTACAAATAAACTATGGCGCCAGTGATGAACTCTCAGTTCAATAGTACATATCGCCACGCGATTATTTTTAACAGGTTATTTGTGGTTAAATGCTGGGCTATTTTTATAAAATATAATCGTTTGCTTTATTAGGAAGCTGAAACTGACTCACACTTAATAGCACCCACTTAGTTTTGGAAATTAAATTTTTAAGTCATGGATGACCTTGAAAGCAATTATTTAAAAATATTTAAAAATAAATTTAATTGTATTCCTGTTTTCTATTTTAGATATGTTGACTATACATTTTTAAGTGTTCACACTGATTATGACGATGTAATGATTCTTTTTTCTATTGTCCTATTTTTGATGAGAGATTTTTTATTAACGAGAATGATCCTAAGATGTAAATCAAACAAAGACGGCACTACAATTTATTGTCTTTGATTTCAGTGCTTGTAACTTGAAATAAGAAAACTATTAGAATTTCCAGATAAGTAAACTAAAAAACAATTCCCTTCAAATTAATCTACTATTATTTTACAAAACCTGTTTTGGAGTTTCGTAAAGAATTTGTTAATTAAAAATAGTTGAAGTTAAAGGCAAAGGTTTTGAAAAGTAAAGGTGGCACTTTCGCAATGGCACGTCGAACAAAACAGCAATCAATAAAGGTGAAGTTAGGAGCCGTTCGCCGGATTCCTTCAATCAAATTAGGAACATCAAAGTACCCGGGAAGGCGAAAAGGACGAAAGGACGTTGAAGCAGGAATTGGACTTGGACATTCCTCAGGGGTTGAGGATAGAAATTAGCCTCTATCTCTAGAATCCAAACCCTCGAGACAAAGAACCACCCTCAAGTCCTCTTCGTCATCTTTGGAACACGAATCCAAGTATCTGCTTTTTGATAAGATGTTCACTAAATCAGCAAAAGAAGTAATGTTAAGTGTGAATTTTTTGACATTAACCAAAGAATCCTATTTTTAATCGAAAATTATTATTTCACAAAGTACTTTTGTTAAACAGGAGAACATTTTTTATGTATCAATATTTTTTAGTTCAAATGAGGAAAAAAGCTAAAAGTATAATCACAAATTAAGCTATAAAGTAATTAAATCAAATTAAAAAAATATACTGTAATTAAATTTTACTTGAGTTTAACTCAGTCTTGCTATGCATCCCAAATTTATTTGAATCAATTACTATCGTGTAAGTGGATGAGACATGTGATAAGTAAAAATTACAATTTTTGCATTCTTTAAAGATTATAAAATACTTGTATAAGAGAGAAATTAGTGTAATTTTCACTGTAAGTTGCGTTGAATGAGGTGTAATTAAAATCATAAGTTCTATTTCTATCCTCTCAAAACTATATTATCATACTAACAATTAAATTCAAATGACCGTGAATGCATGCGTTAATTACGTTATAATTACAGTATTTAGCGATTTTCATAATATTTTTATGGCTTATTTAAGTATATATCAGATTGGCAGGATCTTCTTTAATTTTCAGGAAAAGAAATCAAATTCAGTCGAAACTGAGATTCGAGAAGAGTTCTATTAATAAACTATGTGGAAAAGACGACCCTAGGAAAATTTTCTAGTAGCAATGTATTAATAAATAAATAAGTCATGACGTCACGCGCCACATAGCTCACGCAAACTAGAATCACCGTATGGCTCCTTCCGTTTTCAGACAACACACAGGGTGCAATATGGGGGTTTTACAGCATCATCAAAAAGGGAACTCACAATAAGATCAAACAGACCGAGAGTTTTTCATTCTAATTACATATGAGCCGCAACAATTATTAGATAACATCGTCGCGCCTTTTGTTTCCGAAGGACGACTCATGTTTCGTGCAACATTACTCTTTTGCACAACTTTTCTTCGCACCTGCTGCGTGATTTGCAGTAATAAGTTTATCATATCTCGTTCGAGGGTCAAGATTTCTGTATAAACTCGTCTAATCATAATTTCATCTTCATATATTTATGGATTCACTCATTATTTTATGCATTTCTTAGACATATATTAAATATGAATTGCATTCTAAATATGTACAATCATATAATAATGGTTATTCCAAATTATCACGAAGAAGTGAAATTAGAGATTTTTAAATATTATTACAAATTTACTTTTAAAGTATGTACAAGACAAAAGAAGAAAAGATGCTTGTAATTCTTATTTTCTCAAGTGGAACTAATTCTAATTTGCAAATTATATGCATTAGAAAAAAATTTAATTATGTGTTTAAAGGAAAGATAAATATTTCTCCAAATTCGGAATAATTTATTTCTCATAGATGCAATTTTAATAAGTATAATAAGAATAAGTTTTAATAAGTAGAAGAAAAAATTATTTAAATACGTATTCGAAAAATTAAAATTAAGAATTATTGTAATTTGACTATGTATTTTATGGGCAATCATAAGAGAGCGCCCCTTGTGTCAGATATATGAGTAATTTTTAAAGATCTATGATTAAATTCAAAGAGACTATGGAGACAGTAGATATCCATCCGTTCACTAGAACACATCTATCATCAACCAGACAATTTAAATTTATTTGTGGTTGAATACTGGGCTTTATGTATGAATGATAATTTGAATTATTTTTTAAAATTAGATTCATATAATTAACACATAAGTTTAAAGTATATTTATTATATTTGTTTGTAATGTTTTGTGTGCAAATGTAGTCAAAATCTAAAGTCGAAATTGCAAAATTCAAAATGGCGCATCCAATATGCCGGAAGAAAAAAATTAAAAATCAATAAGATTTACTTGAAACTTTTTACTTCAAATTCAGCGACCCCAAAAACTCTGGAGTAACAAGTTGCAAGTCAATCCTATTGATTTTTAATTTTTTCGCCCGCCATATTAGATCCGCCATTTTGAATTTTGTCATTTTTACTTCAGATTCGTAATCAGTGACCCAGAAAACCCTTATATTATTATTTTTTTAAATAAGTGGATTAATAAATTTATTTACAATTTTATAAAGGAAAATTAAATGAAACTGCAATATTAAATGCTTATGAATTATTTTAAGAATATCATTTCTACCCTTTAAATAAATTATCTGCAATTGCATTAAAAATAAATGTGACAAAGAAATGAAAAGTATGTATAATGTAATTTTCTGACTTCATCAATCGGTAGTATTAATTATAAATAAAACTTTGAGGTTATCGATTACTTCGAGTCAAATGTTTCTTAAATTAGATCTTTCACATCAATACGAGCGGATCTGTTAATGTTATCTTCATATTGTATTCAGAATTTTTTTTATTAATATTATCGTCAACAATGTTATAATTAAGAACATTGAATTGACCTAATTTAGAATTACGAGTATTTCTATGAAAAATAAAATGGTCTAAACTGAAATTATAATAGTAATTTTTTACTATAATAATATAATCATTTAGATTTTCTTAAATATTTACATGTATACATTTAAAGCATACAAGAGATAAAACCTATGTAATTGTTATTTCTCCAACTGGAACTAATTCTATAATTTGCGAATTATATGCATTAAAAAATGTAATCTTTTTCAATGAAAGATAAATTTTCGTTCGCAAATACGTAATTGCTTTCAATGTGTTAATCTTAATTAAATTTTATAAAAACTAAAATACTTATTAATATATTGATTAAAATATATAGAACTAAAAAATAGTTTAGCTCATTTATTCAAAAACAATAAAGAATGGAATAAAAAATGAATTTCTACTTAAGAAATTAGAAATAAAGTTCATTTACGAGGTGAATTGCAAATTTTTTTTCGAAATGCTATATTATCATAATGAATAAAACAAAGCAGGAGAATACGCATTCGAGAATGCCACCAATTCATGGTATTCGAATCCCGAATGTGTAAACAGAATACGGTTCGAATGCGATGCGAATGGTGGGGTTGAAAATTGACGCGTAGACAATGGCCGTTGCCTTTGGTAGGGAGAACAACGAGGCAAAGGGATAAAAGAAGAAGGTGATTGCACATGCGCAGTTGTGAAAAGTCGCCGCATAAGCATCCCTCAGAAAAAAGTGGGAAAGCCCGCGGGTATGGTAGCTCTGGGTACAGGAAAGAAAATCAAGAGAATGAAAGAGAGAAAAAGAAAGAGAAAGAAGTCGAGCGAGATAGCGAGTGGGGGATGTAAATGCCCCTGTGATGTATCGGATCGATGCCGCAGCATCCAGACACCCCTTACTACGCGACCTAAAAACGTTTTCCTCCAATGATTGACTACTTTTTCTCGCTACACATTTCTATTTATTTCCCAATTGTCACATTTTTTTTAAATCTTCACAGAATCGCAAAACGATTTTATAAAAATAACATTTTTTCCCCAACGTTTTTTGAAAAATTTTAAACTCAAATTATTCACAAACCCCCCTCCCCCTAAAAGAATAATTCCTGATTTAATTTATTTGCGGTTGAATACTGGGCTATGATTATTTCAAAGAGAATGGAAATTATTTCTTCAATATTAGAAACAACAAACCTTTCAACAACAAACCCCCTTCCCCCTAAAAGAATAACTCCTGATTTAATATATTTGCGGTTGAATACTGGGCTATGATTACTTCAAAGAGAATGGAAATTATTTCTTCAATATTAGAAACAACAAACCTTTCAACAACAAACCCCCTTCCCCCTAAAAGAATAACTCCTGATTTAATATATTTGCGGTTGAATACTGGGCTATGATTACTTCAAAGAGAATGGAAATTATTTCTTCAATATTTAAAACAACAAACCTTTTAACGACAGCAAACCCCACTCCCCCTAAAAGAATAATTCCTGATTTAATTTATTTGCGGTTGAATACTGGGCTATGATTATTTTAAAGAGAATGGAAATTATTTCTTCAATATTTGAAACAACAAACCTTTCAGTTAAATAAGAATTCCTTCTTTGAAATTATAGAAATTATTCCGTATTAATTTTCCTAGAAAAACAATTTCTCGTCTTTTCAGAAAATTTTTACGGTCCAGGTAAGCAGTGTATCTCATCAGCAAGCGTTAATAGAAAAATAAATATGTAACGTATAAATATACTGGCAGATATAGAGAATACTACAAATTAAGAGTTGTAATTTGTAAAATAATTATGTTGCATGGAAATGATGAATATGAATTTAAAACCGTTATGCTGAATGATAATACGAGGAGTACTAATGAGATATGCACAAGTGTGACTTTGATTAATGAGAAAATGTGAGCGTGATCATTTGCCATAATTGCGTTAGGTTACAGTGAGAGAAAAAAAGGAAGCGGGGGAGGGACTTAAGCGACGAGAAACAAAGTTTGAATCGTTGGAAGCGCGCGCTGTACTTTTCTTTTCGTCTAGGAGGTTTCTTTCGTATCTTTCCTTTTGCCCGAATCTCGGTAAACCGCCACTACCGCAACTCTACTTCCCTTATAGCCTTATATGCGCTGCACAACTTTTTCGACAGATACATTTTTCGCGAAAGGCAGCCAAACTTAGTCCGTATTTTGCCACCGCTGCGGTGTTAGGAACACACGAGTAAAAAGAAAAAAGAAAGTTACTTTTTTCCTGTTGAGGAAGATGAGAATTTTTCCCTCTTCTCAAAAAAAAGGAAAAAAAATAACCAAACTCTTGTTTTATACTTTCCTCTATTCTCTCCCATAAGCTTTTCGACAGATTCTCTTTTGTTTTATAAAGAAAAGTATTAAAAGTGTTTTTTTTTTAATTTTTCTCCCCATGCAAAACTATTTTTGAAAAAAATCTGATTGAAAACAAATTAAATTTTCTCGATGTTCTAAAAATAGAGTTAATATAAAATCATTCATTATCACACGGATCACCATAATTATTAAAAGAGCAGTAAGAGCGAGTTTTATGACTAAAGTTTGTTGCCTTAATATTACGCTACAATGAATTTTATGGCAAATGCATTTTCATAAAGTCATAAACTGTGAAGTTTCATACGATCCTATATGGTGATACAGAATACCAGAAGAGAGAAGAATATTTTCACTATATAGATGATAGAGTGAAAATAAATGAATACAAGGTATCTTAAAGAAAATTGTAACAAATCTTCTCATTTGTACTATTTCACTGTTTTTACAAATGATAAAGATTATTAATTATTAATTTAATCTCAAGCACGTGTTAAAGACTTTAATTAAACAACTCACTTTATTTTATCAAAAGAATCCCGCTTATCGTCTACATATCGCAAGGAAATGCACTTAATATAAAGTGCATATACTCTCTCTTAGAAACAAAATTGTAAATCCAATTGTCTAATTACGGCCTCATAAAGTTTATTTAATTACAATTAGAGATTTCAGGAAATGAGATTTAAAATTTTATCTGTAAATATTTCTTTATCTACGTGTATTTTATCACAACAAACAGTATTTTAATGTTTTATTCACTGATTTTAATAATTATGAAAATTACTTTATTTTTGTTTTTCAATTAAAATATGGTCAAATTAATACGCAGATGGACATAATTACTAGGAGTACCAATGCACCTGGAAATGTCAGGGAATTTTATAAACCTTGAAACAACCTGGAAAAGTCAGGGAATTTTGATTGAAATCCTGGGAAATTATTGTTTTCTAATTGTACTTATTCTTGAAATCTAATTTTACTCAAATATTTCAAAATTAATTGAATTTTAAAAGAGTTGCGTTTAAAATTTTCATAAATAGATAAACTTCAAATTTACAATTTTTTTTTTTAATTTCTTCGCAATAATTCAATTATTTTCATAAAGAATAACATTTTTTTACCAGAAATTCAATTATTTTTATAAATAATAAAATTCTATATAGGTTTTTAATTATTTTCATAAATAATAAAAGTCATTGCAGAATTTCAATTATTTTTAAAACAATTTTAATGAAATTTCTCGAAAAATGTAATTATTCTTAAAAATTTTATTAAAATTCGTCGAAAGAATTCAATTATTTAAAAATTTGTTTATACAATTCTTTATGAAAAATTAATTTTTTCTTACAAATATTAAAAACTTGTCACAAAAAATCGAGAATTCAATTATTTAAAAAAATTTTAATAAAATTCTTTGTAAAAATTCAATTAATTTTAGAAATTTTAATATATTTCTTCACAAGAATTCAATAATTTTCAAAAACAATAACATTCTTCCAAAAAATTCAGTTATTTTCACAAATAAAGATAAATCTTCACAAGAATTCAATTATTTAAAAAGATTTTAATAAACTTCTTCTTAAAGATTCATAAATAATAAAATTCTTGTCAGGAATTCAATTACTTTTAGAAATTTTAATAAATTTCTTTCCAAGAATTCAATTATTTTCATAAATCATAAAATTATTCTTAGGAATTTATATATTTTTAAAAACTTTAATGAATTTCTTCACAAAAATTCAATTATTTTTAGAAATTTTAATCAGTTTCTTCCCAAGAATTCAATTATTTTTATAAATCATAAAATTCTTCTTAGGAATTTATATATTTATAAAAACTTTAATGAATTTCTTCCCAAGAATTCAATTATTTTTATAAATAATAAAATTCTGGTCAAGAATTCAATTATTTTAATAAATTTCTGTCCAAGAATTCAATTATTTTCATAAGTAAAAAAATGTTTCTTAGGAATTTATATATTTTTAAAAACTTTAATTTTCTTTCTAAGAATTCAATTATTTTCGTAAAGAATAAAATTCTTGTAAGAAATTTAATTATTTTAATAAATTTCTTCCCAATAATTCAATTATTGTTAGAAATTTTAATAATTTCTTCTTAACAATTCAATTATTTTCATAAGTAAAAAAATTCTTGTCAGGCTTTCAATTATTTTTAAAAACTTTTTTAAAAATTCTTCCCAAGAATTCAATTATTTTCATAAATAATAAAATTCTTGTTAGGAATTCAATTATTTTTAGAAATTTTAATAAATTTCTTCCCAAGAATTCAATGATTTTTATAAATCATAAAGTTCTTCTTAGGAATTTATATATTTTTAAAAACTTTAATGAATTTCTTCCCAAGAATTCAATTATTTTCATAAATAATAATATTTTTGTCAGGAATTCAATTATTTTAATTAATTTCTTCCCAAGAATTCAATTATTTTTATAAGTAAAAAAATTCTTCTTAGGAATTTATAAATTTTTAAAAACTTTAATAAATTTCTTCCCAAGAATTCAATTATTTTCGTAAATAATAAAATTCTTGTGAGAAATTCAATTATTTTAAAAAATTTCTTCCCAAAAATTCAATTATTGGTAGAAATTTTAATAATTTCTTTTTAACAATTCAATTATTTTCATAAGTAAAAAAATTCTTGTCAGGAATTTAATTATTTTTAAAAACTTTAATAAAATTCAATTATTTTTAGAAATTTCAATAAATTTCTTCCCAAGAATTCAATTATTTTCATAAATAATAAAATTCTTTTTAGGAACTCAATTATTTTTAAAAACTTTAATGAATTTCTTCCTAAGAATTAAATTATTTTCATAAATAATAAAATTCTTGTCAGCAAATCAATTATTTTTATAAATAATTGAATTTTGAAAAGGTTTCAAATTAAAATCTTTGAAAGTTTTTGAATTTTTCCTACTTTTTCAAAGAAATTTTTTAAAAATTATTAAAAATAATTAATTTAAAGAAGAATTTTAGTTAAAAAAATTTTTAACGAAACATGAAGACATTGATTGTTCCGATTCGAAGACTCGGAGTGATCCATTTCTTCATGTTTTATTAAAAATTTTTTTAAAATTGTTTAATTTCAAAATAGTTTGAATTTGAATGTTTTGAAGAATTTTAATTCCTATGAAAATGTAATAATGATTAAATATTTATTTAAAAAAGAAGCAATAGTACATTATTCTGAGTAATAATTTTTAAACTGAATGAGAATATTTTTTAAATCAAGGAGAAGTAAAAATTTTTTCTGGAGGAAAAAATAAATAAATAAAAATAACTAATCCTTAAATCCTGAAAAAGTATAATCTTCATTTTATTATAAAGAAGGTCAATTAGATACTTGTGCATAAAACGATAAAAATTCTCCATTGTAAAAATCTAAAAATAGAAATAGTACAGAATTTATGCGTAAGCATGTTTTTTTTTGTCCGAGTCTCGACCCCTAAAAAGGAACACTCAACGTTTTCCTCACGAACTCACGCAATCTTTCAGTTATCAGTTTGCCCCCGACACTCTTCGAAATTAATGTGTGCTGCCCTACACTCACTGGCCCTACATTGGACACGCAAACTTCTCACTACTCAATTTCTTCATCTCATGAACATGAATTGAACATAATCTGAAAAAAATTCTCAACAAAAAAAAAGAATATTGACAATTGCCTGAAATTATATACCAATTACTAGTCGTACAATTATAAAAACAAGTACAAGTCCAAATAAAAACAAGTATTTAAAGTAAATAAATACAAGTAACAAAAAAAGTTAAAAATTAAAAAATTTTACATTTTTCAAACAAGGAGAAGGTATACAAGATAACATGATGATGATTTTAGAAATTGAAGTAAGGGAGGAAAATTGGCTCCATCTTAAAAAGAAATGGTGCGAATAATTTGGTAAAGATTTCTTTTTTGAAATGAACGTTTTTAGAATTGAGAGGGTCCAGAGTTATCCTTTCAATGCAAACCATCTAACGAACCATCCTTTTTCTGATCTTTCCCCGCAGTATTCATCCTAAACGGATTTGGCTTCATTAACCATCCCTATCGTTACCCCCAGCATTTCTTCAACGCAGGAAGGACGCGTAACTATGGCAACATTCGCAAAGGCAATCAGTGTGCGGCTTTTGAATTAACGTCCTACTATTCCCGATAAGAATACGATTCGAATTTTAAGAAAATCCACGTAATTCAGAAGAAACTAATTTAGAACCAACCAAAATATTTCTTTACTTTCTTGAGGCAATTTTCAGGATTGACACAGATCAGGAAAATCAGGGAAAAGTCAGGGATTATTATTGAAAGTATTGGAAAAAATTAAATTTCTAGAATTCATAAGAAAATTTTGAATTTTTGTGTCTTTTTTGTTTGCCTTATAAACTATAAAGTTACCACGAATTCTAATACAAAACTTCTTCACTGAAATTCAATTATTTTTAAGAATTTTAATAAACTTCTTTGCAAAATTCAATCATTTTCATAAATAACAATATTCATCACAAGATATTAATTATTGGCAAAAATTTTAACGAATATCTCGTCAACAATTCAATTTTTGTTTATAACTTGCATAATTTTCAAAACAAAAATTGAACAAAAATTCAATTATTTTCAAAAATTTAAATAAAATCCTTTGCAAAATTGCAATTATTTTCAAAAGTTTTTTTCAATTCAATGATTTTCAATATTTACTATTTTCATTAAATTTATCAAAAAATTTAATTATTGAAAAACATTTTTTGATACAATTCTACAAAAACATTCAATTATTTTCATAAAGAATAAAATTTTTTTTTAGGAATTTAATTATTTTCATCACAGAATTTCAAATATTTTTCATAGAATTTAAAATAAATTTCTCGACAAATACAATTATTCGTTATTAAAACTCGACGAAAAAATTCAATTTTAAAAAACATTCAATTATTCAATAAAATAATAAAATTCGTTGCAGTAATTCAATTATTTTCCTAAATTAACTTTTAATTCTTGGCAGAAAATCTATTATTTACGAAAATTTTCAAGTAATTCTGCAAAAGAATTCAATTGTCTTGGTAAGCAACAAAATTTTTCATATAAAATAAATTGTTTTAAGGAATTTTAATAAAATTCCTTTCCTAAATTCAATTGTTTTGAAAAATATAAAAATTTATTAGAAGAATTTAATTTGAAAAGTAATAAAATACTTTGAAGAAATTAAATTATTTTCAAAATTTTTGAAAAATCCTCGTCAAGAATTAAGTTATTGTTATAAATTGGTAGCGAAATTCTTCTCAAGAAGTCAATTATTTTCAAAAATTTCAATAAAATTCTTGGCAAAATTTCAATTATTTAAACAAAATTTAATAAAATTCTTCGCATAAATGCAAATATTTTCATAAATTTATTATTTAAATTCTTCTCTTGAATGCAATTATTTTAAAAAATTTTAATAAAATTCTTCAAAAGTTTTCAATTATTTTCAAAAATTTTGATAAAATTCTTTAATTTAATAAATTTGTGTAAAATTTTAACTAAATTTATTAAAAGAAATTAATTATTTTCAAAAGTTGTTAATAAAATTCTTCATAAAAATTTAATTTTAAGAAGCATTTAACTATCCAATAAATTAATTATTTTTGTATTTAATTAATTGAAATATTCGTAGAATTCTTTAATAAAAATTTATTTCAAAATGAATTTCAGATTGATAATAATTTAATATTAAACAAATTTTATCGATAAATTTTATTTGAATTTTTTTATTTTCTAATATCTATTTAAATGAAGAATTTCCGAATATTTGAAATTTCCTAAAATTGAATTCTAAACAAATGAATTTGAAAATTCCCAAAGAACTTTTTCAAAAATTATTAAAAACAATTGATTTAAAGTAAGAATTTTAGTTAAAAATTCTAGAAAATAGTAACAATTGAATTTAAATGATAAAAATAATTTCGAAGAAGTTCGGATCACAATATTTTTATGTAAAATAATAATTTTATCACTGCCTTATTTTTAATTATTATAAGTTGTTGAATTAAAAAAGGTTTGAATTTGAAATTTTTGAAAATCTTAATTCCTGTGGAAATATAATAATGAAATATTTATTTAAAAATGAAATTATTGATGTTATCGAATAATTTTACAATTTAAGAAATTCGTAAATAAATGAAATTGAACATTTTTTTGAGTATGTCTAATCATTTTTAGAGTGAATCACAATATTCTTTAGGGTCAGGGAAAAAGTCAAAATTCTGTCTGGAAAGCAGGGAAAAGTCAGGGAAAAACAAAGTTTAGTTTTTGTGGCAACCCTGATTTAAAACTTACGGATTTTTAGAAAATGTATTTTTAGTTTTCTATTAATTTAAAATTAAATTAAATTGTAATCCCTAGAAGAAAGAGGAGGGGTTTTCCGCCGAAACATGCGCACTTGAAAAATATTTACGTCCAATAAAATGCCTCGGCTCCTTTCGCGTATTTAAATTTTAAAGGATAGGGTGAGCTACCCTTTGAAAGGGGGTTTTGAAAACATGCGCAGACTATGCAAATGGGCAGACCAATCACGATACTTTAAAGGGTCGAGAAGGCTGTCTTTTTATATGAAGAGGGATTTACTCTCAAGGGTGAAAATATTGAAAGGGTTCTAAAATGCTCTATATTTAAGTACCATTGAAAAATATCAGTAAGTAAGTCTAGATCGCCGTAAACATGGCCAAAAGTCGAAAAAGTGAATAAATCTTTATAAAATTTGTTTGTCAGGGGTTTTTAGGGTCGCTGAATTCAAATTTGACGTCAAAATTCAAAATTCGAGATCAGTTGTTGAAAATACAAAATGGCGGATCCAATATGGCGGACGAAAGTTTAAAAAGTCGAACTAAGCTTACAAAAATGACTACTCGGGGATTTTCGAGGTCTCTGATTACGAATTCGAGATCAGTTGTTGAAAATACAAAATGGCGGATCCAATATGGCTGCCATACAAGTCTTCTGTCAATTTTCGCCTGTCATAAATAAATAGAAGCCTAACAATCGATTTTTGAATAATGTGACTTTCACTTACGTCTTAAATTTAATATTTTTTTTTTGCTTTCAGGAATTGATTTAAATATTAAAATCCCAACTCATTTATAAAATAAAATAGGTACATGTAAGACAATATGAAATTGTACCAAACCCCAACTGGAAGGTAGTTGGCGTCCATTTCTTTACTTCTTTTAATCTTACTCTCCCGCAAACGGGCAGCCAGGCGTTAATTCAACAGCATTGATTGCCACACGAGTCCCCCCACACATTTCTTCTCCACCCCCTCTACCATCGTCTATTTCATGAATCTACCACCTCTTCTTTTACTTTGCCATTTCTCTTTTTTATCCTTTACTTTTTCGACCTTTTCCGCCCTCAAGCAACGTTCTCCCATTTGCTCATTAAAGAACTTTAATAACACTTTTCCTCGTCAATTGATTTCAAATAAATATTTCCCTTTATAAAAGTCCCTATAATTCTTACAAATTATATAAATTACTGTTGCCTAAATAACAAAACTCTATCGCCGAGAATTGTCAACTTTTATTTTACCTTTTTTTTATATTTAAATTTACAAATAATTTTTTCATTTGAAGAAAAAGAACTATTAATGCATAAATGTCAATAGAAGTAAATAAGAAAAAGAAATAAATTCTCTAGGGGGTGTAAAGTTGATGAGGGTAAAGGGGAAATCCTATAAAACCAGAGTGACATTTTATTAAAGAATAGCATTTTTATGGTAAGGCCATACGTATAACGTAGCATTTGCTCGATGCAAACGATCGAGATAAATGGTTCAGAGCAGGATGTGTAGTTGAGAGGAGTAAAGATCCAGGAGAATGTAAGGGATGGCATGACAGACAAAGCGGGATAAAAAGAGAAAACAGGGAAAAAAAAGAAAACTGGGGTCGAGTGTGGGGGTCAATCTATAATAAAGCCGGTGCTATCTCGACTGGCTAGTGCGAACCAACACCCAGAGTGTCATAAAAAAAAGAGGGGGTGACGTTGCTTAAGAACGGATTACGAGGGAGAAATCGCACGACCGATGACCGCTATTCATGTATACAATCTGTTTTTTTTACTGATTTAAAAATTATTTACACTATAATTATTGATTGTTCAAATCCATTGACACAATGTTCAAGACCGTAAGCTAAAAGTTTATCACACAAAAAAAGACCTGGTAAATTTGACTACTTTTTGACTATTTCTTGTAGTTCCAGAAGGCGCCAATAACAAATTTTACTTGAAAGTTGAAACAAATGGCAGAAGAAAATAATTAAATTAAACATTTAACCCTATAACGCCAGACTTTTTGAAGTAACAAAAAGTTTATCAATCACTGTAGTTCTTAAGAGTTTTTAGGGTCACTGATTACTAATTTGATGTAGGATTTTCAAAATTCAAAATGGCGGATCCAATATGGCGGACGAAATTTAAAAGGGGCGCATGATTATTCCCCAAATGTCATTTTTCCGAAATGTCATTTTACCGAACAGCACTTTTGCGAATTGTCATTTTTGCGAAATGTCATTTTTACAAATAGTCATTTTTGCGAAAAGCCGTTTTTGCGAATAGTAATTTTTGCGAAAAGTCATTTTTACGAATTTTCATTTTTGCAAATTGTCATTTTTGCGAATCGCCATTTTTACGAATTGTCACTTTTGCGAATCGACATTTTTACGAATCGCCATTTTTACGAATTGTCACTTTTGCGAATCGACATTTTTACGAAATGTCATTTTTGCGAATAGCCATTTTTGCGAAAAGTAATTTTTACGAATTGTCGTTTTTGCGAATTGTCATTTTTGCGAAAAGCTATTTTTGCGAATTGTCATTTTTGCGAAATTTCATTTTTGAGAAATGTCATTTATGCCATTTGTCACTTTTGCGTATCGACATTTTTACGAATTGTCACTTTTCCGAAAATGGCGATTCGCAAAAATGACAATTCGCAAAAATGAAAATTCGTAAAAATGACTTTTCGCAAAAAATACTATTCGCAAAAATGGCTTTTCGCAAAAATGACTATTCGTGAAAATTACATTTCGCAAAAATGGCTTTTCGCAAAAATGACTATTCGCAAAAGTGCAGTTCGGTAAAATGACATTTCGGAAAAATGACATTTGGGGAATAATCATGCGTCCCAATTTAAAATTCATCGGATTCACTTAAAACTTGTTAGTTGGGGGTTTTTGAAGTCGATTATTACGAATCCGGTGTCAAAATTCAAAATAACGGATCCAATATGGCTTACACAACTTAAAATTCATTAGGGGGTCGATTAAGTAATTTAATTTTTATTCACTTTCATATTCATTCTTACTTTCATTTTTACTTTCACTTTGACAGATTTTTATTTTCACTATTACTGTGACAGATTTTAATTTTAATTTTATTATCACTTTCATTTTCACTTTCACAGATTTTTACTATCTCTCTTATATTCACTTTAATTTTCAATTTGTCATTCAAAAAACAGATTTCCACTTTCACTTTGACAGATTTTTATTATCTCTTTCATTTTCTCTTTCAGTTTCATTTTGACAGATTTTTATTTTCGCTCTTGTTTTCACCAACATTGACTTTTATTATTATTTTCGCTTTGAGTTTTCAATTTCATTTTCACTTTGTTACATTTTTTTCTCTTTCATTCTCATAATTTTTTTAACTTGCATCTCAGTTTGACAGATTTTCATTTTATTTTCAGGTCTATTGCGTAATTTCATTTCTACTTTCACTTTCGTTCTCACTTTAATTTTTACTTTAACTTTGATAAATTGTTATTTTCATTTTTTTTAATAGAATTTTATTTTTACTTGCATTTTAACTTTCAGTTTGATAATTTTTTTTCATTTATTTTTATTTTCATTTTCACTTTGATATAATTTTATTTTTCCTTACATTTCTTCTTTGACTTTGATAAATTTTCTTTTCTTTTAATTTCATTTTCATTTTCATAGAATTTTATTTTTACTTTCATTTCTACTTTCACTTTAGAGAAATTTTCATTCTCTTTTTGATGATTTTCTTTAGACTCATTTTCTTTTTGAAGATAAAAATAAATTTTAATTTAAAGTTAAAATTTATCACGATAATAAACGTAAATAAAAATATACGTCAAAGTAAATGTGAAAATGAAAATAAAAGTCTATCAAAGTGGAAGTAGAAATGGAAAAAAAAATTCAAAGTAAAAGCAAAAATGAAAACGAGAATGAAGGTGAAACTATAAGTGAAAATGAAAAACTCAAAGTGAAGGTAAAAATCAAAGTGAAAGTAGAAATTAAATTACATATAATCCAGCCCCTGAAAATGAATTAAAAATCTGTCAAACTAAGATGAAAGTTAAAAGAAATCTGTCAGAACGAAAGTAAAAAAAGAATGTAACAAAGTGAAAATGAAATTGAAAATAAATATTTGTCAAACTGAAAGCGAAAGTGGAAATAAAAGTAAGAATAATAATCTATTATAGTGAATGTGAAAGTGAAAATAAAAATCTGTCAAAGTGAATGTGAAAGTGAAAACAAAAGTGAAAAAAATATGTCAAAGTGAAACTGAAAGGGAAAATAAAAGTGATAATAAAAATCTGTCAAAGTGAAAGTGAAAATGAGATTCTGTCAAAGTGAGAGTAAAAGTAAAAATGAAAATTAAAGTAAGAATAAAAATCTGTCAAAGTGAAAATGAAAGTGAAAGTAGAAATCCGTCAAAGTGAAAATAAAAATATGTTTATTGAATGTCAAAGTGAAAATAAGAGAGATAATAAAAATCTATGAAAGCGAAAATGAAAGTGAAAATAGATATCTGTCAAAGTAAAAATAAAACTTAAAACAGAAATGTGTTAATATGAAAGTGTAAATTAATGAAAGAATAAATGTGAAAGTAAAAATTAAATTACGTAATCAATTTTAAATTTCAATCGAATCCGTTAAATTTAAAAAAAAATTTCCTTCATGTTGGATTCGTTTTTTAAATTTTTTAAATCTGACACTTTAGTCATAATCAGCGACCCCAATAATCCCCGTGTAACAAATTTTAAATTTTTTCCGCCATATTGGATACGCCATTATGAATTTTGAAAATATGACATCGGATTCGTAATCAGCAACTCCTAAAGCCACAGAGTAATAAATTTGTAGCAAATCCGTTGAATTTTTAAAAATTTCAATTCCTCTGTAGGATTAAATTAACACCAGAAAGAATTTAAATCATCCATTTTGGTGTTATTTTTGACTATGAATGAAATTTTGGTTAAAATCAAAGACAAGTCAACGATTTAACAAAGAAATTTAAAGTGAATTTAGGTCTAAAACTGACTATGGTCAAAATCAAAGACTAGGTCTGATACTAAGCCGTAGTATTAGACTAAGAGTTTGACTAAGACTTTGACTATGATTTTGACCACGACTTCGACTAAAACTTTGACTAAGACTTTGACAACGATTATGACTAAAAATAGGGCTTTGACCGTTGCTTTGATCACGACTTTGACTGAGACTTGGACCGTGACCACGACTTAGACTAAGACTTGGACTCTCACCATGACTAAGACTTTGATTTAGACTTGGACTTTGACCATGACTGACTTTGACTTAGATTTTGACTTTGATCATGACTAAGACTAAGACTTGGAACTTGTCCGAGACTTAGACTTTGACCATGACTAAGACTTTGACTTTGATCTTGACTAAAACTAAGAATTTGACTATCACCTTGACTAAGACTACGACTCGCTTTTACTTTCTTTGACAAAGACTTGGTTTTAATTTTAAGTCAAATTTCATTCATAGTTAACTAATAATTTTTTAAATGTTCTTCCCTTAAATTTATCATTTATGAATAAGATATCATTAGATACGAAAAATTAGCTTCCAAATGAACATATATAGATTCAAATTAGGAAGTCATTTCCCTTCCGAAAGTCAAGTGAAGTGCATTCTTATTTAAATTGATACACCTGCAATTTCCGTCAACCTAACAGGTGACACATCTCCCCTACTGTTAGACGATAGTCACTTTTCAGGTGACCCTTTATGCTAATAAAAAAAAGGGATACAGCTTGAAGCGTTTTTTTTGATATTATCACTGGCTCTTTGAAGCTCATTTATTCAATAGGGTGGAGAATGATGCCATTTATAATAACACTCGATGAAGCTAACGAATTCTGAGTGTAAAATTGTTAGTCTGGTGTCGAGCAATTGAGAAAAATACTCGGTATTTCACGGGTTACATACAATCTACAATTACTATAATCACTTCCTTATGTAATTACACACGCCTCTGGGCATGAAGTTCTCCCATAAAATTCTGATTATTTTAAGCACTTTTGTGACTAAATGATATGTTTGCCATTGCACAACAACAACAAATTGTTCTCACTTTTTGTTTATAACTTTATTAGTACACATTTTTTTACAAAGATCTCTCGCAAATATAACTTTAAACACTCTCTAATTATCTTAATAAATGGATTAAAAATTACTACATTGAATAAGAAGAAAAAATTAAAATTCATATATTATAAATTTTTAATAAATGCGTATACGAATTATGTATGAGTAAATTATTTTTTAAAATTGCCAAAATTATCATACAGAGTGCTTCTAAATATATATTGTATATAAGTATTTTGTCTAAAAAGGAAATCTTAATGGGAAAAAAAAAATATATATATATACTTTTCCTACTTATATCCGATGAAAAGTGTGCGTCAATTTTCAAAAACTCGTTTAACAATCGTTATCATAAATTGTATTTCGTGCACGAACTTGCTATAATTTTCGTTATTACAGTTATACTTCATGTGTTTCTTTTAAGAATCCTTAATGGTAAAAGTGGTGAATTTTCGCAAACAATACAAAAATTATGTTCACGAGAGTTTTCCAAGCAAGTTTTGTAATCTTTTTCCTAGTTTCATTCTCTGCGTCACTGCGGGATGTTGGTCGTTTATTCAGGACACATGATGAGTAGAGCACAACAAGCTCTCGAGTCCTTATAGTTATAGTTGAACAAAAAACCCCAAAAATAATTTTCCAAGAATGTTAACTTATTTGGGATTTAGGGCATTGTTTCCAGTGCCAATTTTTTCTTCAGTTACAGAAAACATTTTCCAAAAGTCATAATTTCAAAAGCCTGATAAATCTTTTAATTCTTCGTTTAAAATATTATCAAAGTAGATTTGTTAATTAATGAAGAAAATTTTTGTCTAAACCTAAAATATTAGAATTTTTAAGCCTATCTTGCAAATATAGATAAAAATTTGAGTTGGCAAAGAGGGGTGTGGGGCTGTCATAAAGGTTACGACCCTTCGCATAGACGAGTTCCGACCTGTCTTTCCGGCAAACGAGGTTTCTTTTAATTAAACTGTCTCCCCCCCGCTCCGTTGCTCTTGGTACGTTTCTCAAAAAAAAAGAAAGAAAAAAAAAAAAGAACCTGGACTCTCGAGACATAACAACCGACAGGCACGCGTTATCAGCACTCACCAGCAATCCGCCTTCTTCTTTTGCTAAGACTCACCCACCTCCTTCCACTTTCGAAATCCCCCAGCTTTTGCTAAGCGTGATATCGACATCGCGATGCCAATGCGAACTGATACCTCCAAAGGGACGAGCTAAAGAAAATCGACTCTTTCTCAAGTTAATCGCCCTCGATTTTTTTGTTGTTGGACGTAATGAGATACTGAACTCTCCCCCCTTCCCCCTCAAGGCAAACTGTTTCTAGACATTTTTCTACTGTCGTAGGGGACACAATCTCGCCCCTATTTTTGGTATTATTCTTTTTGAGTTAGAAATATTCCATATTGGAATTTTATTTGCAAAAATATTATTTTATTTATTAGTCAGACCAGCTCAATTGTGTTAGAAAAATTTTATTGATTTTCTAAAATGTTAAAACTTTTATGAAAATCTGTAGTTCAGAACAAAACAAAAAGAACCTTTTAACCGTTTGTTGAAATTTTAAATTTTTCTTATTTTTTTTTTGCATTAACAAAATATTATAAAATTTAAAAAAAATTAATAACTCAAAAGCCGTTTACAATAAATTAATGAAACTTACACTGATTACACAAAATTGTTCACTCTTTTAAAAAAAAAATATTTGGATGATTGTAAATTTAAAAATTTCATATTTTTAATAACAATTTTATAAAAAATTTGAATTATTTATGTATTCTACCCCTGCAATTGCAATGAAACTCACAGGAAGTGTACTCAGTAGTCTCTTCTTGAAGTCCCAAAAAAAAATTTTGTTTTATATAGGTACAAATATATATAAAATCTATTTTTTAATTACAAATTTTAATTGCGAAAATGAAACTTTTTAAATTTTTAAAAAATAAAGTAAAAAATTTTACTCAAAAAAATGTTTTGTTACATTCATTTACGAATTTCTTTAATTGTAAAATTATTCGAAAACATTAATAACTTCTTCTTTTAAAAAAACATTTAATTATTATTTTTCCAAAAGAATTAAGATTTTCAAAAATTTCATTTTGAAATTAAACAACTTATAAAAGTATTGTTATAAAACATGAAGATATCGATTGCTCCAAGTCGAAGACACGGAGTGATCGATTTCTTCATTTTTTATAATAATTTAAAATGATCGAGAAATAAAATAATTATTTTATATTATAAGAATATTGTTACAGTAACTTCTTTAAAATTATTTTCATATATTCAATTCAATTTTTATTTTCTACAATTTTCATTTATTTTTTATGAAAATAATTGAATTCCTTAAAGAAATTTTATTATTTATGAAAATAATTGAATTATTGTGAAGGGATTTATAGAAAATTTGTAGATAATTGAAATCCTGTGAAATTTTTAATATTTATATGAAAATAATTAAATGTTTGCGTACAATTTTATTAACATTTTTTTTAATTAATTGAATTCTTTTTGGGAAATTTTAATTAAATAGTAGATATTGAAAATCATTGATATTAGAAAAATGCATTTTATTTTTGAAAATAATTGAAATTAGGACAAGAATTTTATTGACATTTTTGAAAATAATTTAATTTTAGGGAAGAATTTTGTTATTTATAAAGATAATTGAGATTTTGACGAAAATTATTTTTTAAATTTTAAACATAATTAAATTTTATAAAAAGAATTTTATTACTCTTGAAAATAATTGCATTTTTGCAATTATTTGTAATTTCTCAAAAATTGGAATTTTTTTAGTGTCTTCAACAAAAATTTGAAATAAAAAATTTTAAATTCTATTATTTTTAAAATTGCTAATTTTATTTTGAAAAAGTATACGTAACAAGTTAGTTATTAACGATAATAATCTTCTTATTCTTTAATTTTTTTCTGTCTGTCCACACTTTGAAGTTAGTTTTTGTGGATTCTTTTGGAAAATTTTATTAAAAAGTAATAGATATGGAAAATTATCGAAATGAGGTAACTTTTTGAAAATAATAATTAAAATTTTGACAATAATTTTATTGACAATTTCGAAAATAATTGAATTTTAGAGAAAAATTTTGTTATTTATAAAGATTTATAAAGAGAAGAATTTTATTACTTTTGAAAATATAATTGAATTTCCGTAATCATTTGTAACTTCTCTAAAATTCAATTTTCTTTTAGTGTTTTCCACTAAAATTCTAAAAAATAATTGAATTTTAGAAAACTTTTAGTAAAAATTCATTAACTTATGAATTTACCAAAATTATTTTGAAATATAATCGTATTTTTGAAGAATTCTGAATAAAAATATATCTTACATTTAGATTGTTGTTAGAAATATGTTATGAATAATTTTTATTAAATTTCAAAAAGAAAATCTTTTAAAGTCACAAATGGCAATGAAAATTTCACGGGCGTTCGCGTGCGTGTACTTTTGTTAGTTATTTTATAAATTTCACTATTCTGCATTAAAAAAAAGTTTATTAATCTAGTTGACATAAATATTGCGTCAAAATGAGCATTTTCGCAGAAAAAATGTCAATTTTTATCAGCTTTATTCCTTCTACTGTCGTAAAAGTGAAAAAATTATTTTACACAGATAGTCTGTCATTGGTCAGTGGAACATAGAATCCCTTGGACAACATGTACATATAAACAAGTTATGATCGTGATGTCACACTGGACGCTCGTAATGTTTACCTGGAACACACCCCTATTCCACTTTTTCTAATGCAGTCTCTGCTTTTCTTACGCCGACTCGCAGTTATCTTTCAGAAAAAAATGCTTTATATTGTTTTGTAGGCAGCACACGCTCAGTAAGAGCGAAAAAGTCAGAAAACATTATTATGGTAAAAAATATAAATTTTAATAAATAGAATTCATAAAAAATAAATTTTACTTTACGTCCCGAACAGAAGGCGAGGTAAATATTTTTCATTTAAATAAATTTTTAATTTAAAGAAGGGGAGGAAATGCTTCAATTAGTTTGAAACTTGATACTTTCAATTTTTTATGTAGTAGATCCACTATTTTTAATTTCAAAGTTCTGTCTCCAAATTTGTAATCAGCAATTATATAAAACTGCGAGTAACAAGTAACAAATGAATTAATGCAATTTTGTTCATTCGTCGGCCATATTGGATCCGCCATTTTGAATTTTTAAACTATGACTACAGATTCATAATCATTTTATAACTTTGATGAAAAATATTAAGAATTAAATTTAAGTTTCAAATATAACCTTATAAAAAATGGATATTGGAAAAAACTATTTTTTCTGTATTCAATTGTTGTTAATATATTGTACCTACATAAAAACTTAATTGTTAATAACATTAACAAAAAAAATTTTTTTTTGTTCTAAAATTTTTAGGATCTTTTTTTTATTCTACGAAGAGTAAAGAAAATAATTTTAGATGAAAAGAACATAATTTTTTTTCAAGTGATCCGTTTGAGAAATTCTGACCCAATAATAGATTTTAAAAATATTAAAACTTTTGCACCTTACTGACCTTTCCTATCAAATTTTACAATATTCCACAAAAAAATGAGCTGAATTTATTTTATATCTTAAAAGTAAAATGGTCACCAGAAATTAGAATAATTTTTTTGGAGCATTTTAGGATTCTTCGTCCGGGAGTTTCTCGAATTTTTCGTTCACTTCAAAAATTTTGTTGATGTTCCCTATCTTCTGAAAGCGTTTCACTTCCGATTTTTCATCGTCATCGCTTTCTCAACTTTTGAATAGTTCTAGCATCAATATCTCCCTTTCGTCGTTTAGAAGTTCTTGGTTATAGATCCAATCTTCGCTTTTGAGTTTTTCAGAGTAGAATTTGCTTTCTATCCATTACTTCATCCCCGCTAAAGATTTTTTGAAAATTTATAGGAATTAAGGTGGTGTTCTTTTTGGGAAAATTTAAATTATTTTCAAACATGAAAATTTGTAATTTTTTTTTTTAAAGAAATTTTTTTTTTTTACTTGAAACAAAAATGTAGTCTTTAACAGAAGGGAATTGGAATTGAAAGTCAAAATCCGCAGTAGATGTCACGCTTCATTTGATGCCATTCCAAGTCACTACAAATGCCTTCGACATCCAGCGGTATAAACTGGTCAGCTAATTTAGACAGACTGTTCCGTAAAATTACCGGGGGTTGTTGGTAATGAGAGGGTGAGGGTAAAGAATCCATCCCCCTGAACAGAGCTCGGCTAATCACCAAGACCGCTCGTTAGCGAATTGAATGCGCCCTAACTTGTGCGAAATCAAGACCAACACGACTAAAAAGTTGAACGATTCTTTGTTATTTTTTCTTTCTTTCTTTTTTTTGCTAAAGAAAATTTTCTCAAGTAAAAAAAAAAGAATTTAATTGGATTAATTCCTTATTTCTATTTATTTAAACTATTTTTTTGAAACATAATCGAAAAATACCTTCAGGAATTTAAAACCCCTGTTTTATAAGTTTTCGATTGTTGGTGATAATTAGATTGGATGATTTAGTTAGACCTGACTTCTGTGGAGTTATGAAAAATTCTTTTTTTTTTCATCCATGACAGAAAAGCAGAAATTCGATCCTCGGCATCTGTTCGTTTTTACGATCACTACATTTTTTAATTAGAATTCAAACAGCGAAGCGGGTCCTTCTTCCTCACCACACGTTCGAAACAAAACTTGCGGCACAATGCATTGGGCACATTGCATTGCAAATCCGGCCACGTACTTGTTCGACTGCAATTAGCGATTTAACTCTCCCGGGAGAATTTAAATTTTAATTGATTTATTTATTAGCAGCTATGCCTGAGTATCTGAGACCAAGGATTCTTCATTGGTACGAGGAGAAATGCGAGCGGCCTCGAAAGCATCTTCTGCGCGTTCACATCTTAACGAGCGAATCGGACGCGATTAACTTGCGGCAGGAAAAAAAACTATAATATTACCAACGATTATAATTCCGCGAATTGAACAATGTTTGTAGTTTCACATGAAGTCGTTTTAATAGATAGGAAAAATGTATTTTAAATTTCATCGCAGAGAAAAAAGGCAATCGAAGATTGGGGATGAACAATAATCACAGAAAAACAAAGCGGCTGAAATAATTTCAAATTTTTGTGCGCGCGCAGTTTTGAGGTTCTAATTTATTCCATGTTGTCGAGTGCGAGTATTATATACATGATACATGATGTATATTACAGAGCATTACAGATTACAAAGTGAAGAACACTTTTTTTTCTTAAATATTCTTCATCATTCTTAATAATATTCTTAATATATAGGATGATAAAAAGTGACAAAAAAATTAGAAAATAAAAAAATATATATAAAATATAACTGATCAGAAGTGAAAAAAGTTTTGTGATTAAAATAAGGATAAGGAGGATATAGGTAAGTTTTTAAAAATTATGTAAAGTACTACTTTTTAGTGATAAAAATAATTTTTTCTTTTTGTATGTAATTGCAATTAATAAATAAACATCTTTCCCGTCTAAGTCACTTAAACATAATCTATTTTTTCAGCAATTAAACTTATAATAAAGGAATTTAAGTAACTTTCTAGAATCAGTTAAAAAATTCTTGAGTTTGCCTTGTTTAATTAAAATATTAAAATTAATGTAATTTCTGAAATACTTTACATGTTTTATTATCTTTTTAATGAATCTTAAACAAGTACCCAGATTTTATTTGAAAAATATTTACGTTATTTTTTTGTAAAAAAGAATATTTAGGTATAAAATCAAACTCTGAAACTTAACCCTCACAGGCTCGAGTTCGATTTTTGAAATGCGCGCACAAGGTGGGTCCGAGGGACCCGGATGTTTCAATGCAATAAAAAATAAAATTTAATAGCAGAGTGCTTCATATTTTCTATATTTAACACAATTTTAATGATATAATTGCATAAAAAATTTTAAATATTAAAAAGTAATCAAGATATAACTAAAATTTGTTTAATTAATTTAATGAGTCATTTTAAATAAATCGAACTACATACTTATTAAGCAAGATTTTTTTAATGTGTATTTTTTGTTCTATTAAATTTACCGATGTATTAAGTATATGTTATCACTTATTATGGCAGTTGTTGATAAAAATACCATAAATAAATCCAATATTGCATAAAAATTGCAAATTTTTAAATTGTTTTTTATAGCCCGGGTCCCTCGGACCCAACTTGAGCCCTTACGTATGTTCGACTTAAAAGGTAATTTTTCCAAAATATTTTATAAATAAAGAATTGTTTATATTGATGAAAATGTGTGTTTTTACGTCCCCAAGCCTAATGTGAAGTTGATTTTCCAATAATATTTTTTTAACCGGAAGTAGATCAAAAAAACTTTCCTCCGGGTCCGAGGGACCCGGCTCGAGCCCGTGAGGGTTAATAAACATGCTATAATAATTGGATTACAGTTTTAGCATCTTTAACTTTTAGAATTAAATTTTAATGCGGTAAATATTCTTTTTCTTAAAACAAAAACATTAATATTTTTAAAATAAACTGGATGCTTATTTCAGCTTTATTTAAAGAACATTAAAACATGTAAAGTATTTTTGAAATTATATTAATTTTACTAATAAATATAATAGTAAAAATCATTTATCACATAATAATTTAATTCCAACAAAAACATCTTTGATGTTATAATATAATATAAGTAAGAAGATAATAAAAGTTATAATAAACTGATGAAAAAAATCTGTAGTGTTTTTACTTTGTAATTTACATATTATCATGAACGCAGATAGTGAAATAATCTTGCATAATTGTTGTGTTCTTAAATTAAGGTTTTCTTTTGTCTCAAACGTTCAGGAGAGAGCGCGCCGTTTTTGTTCTGGTGGTCAAATAATATTACAAATTGGAAAATTTAAAAAAAATTATGAACATAATTGAATTTTATGATAAGAATTTTATTACTTTTGAAAATAATTGAATTTCTTCAATCATTTATAACTTTTTCAAAATTCAATTTCTTTTAGTGTTTTTAACTAAAATTCTTATATAAATAATAATAATATATTATATAATATAATTATATATTATATATAATAATATATAATATATAATATATAATATATAATATATAATATATATATATAATATATATAATATATAATATATTAATAATATATTATATAATAATATTCTTATATTTTTAAAAACAGACATCGGATTCGTCATCAGCGACCTCGAAAACCCCCGAGTGAGAATTTTCAAGAGAATCCAAAAATTTTTTTAAAACATATCCGCCATTTTGAATATTGAAAAACCAACATCGAAATCGTCATCAGCGACCCCGAAAATCCCCAAGTGACAAGTTTCAAGTGAATCCAAATTAAAAAAAAAATTTACACCTTATTGGATCCGCAATTTTTAATTTAGATCAATTTATAAAAATCCATCCGCCATATTGGATCCGCCATTTTGAATTTCGAAAAACCGACATTTGATTCGTAATCAGCGACCCCAAAAACCCCCAAGTAACGAATTTCAGGTAATTTGGATTAATTTAAAAAAAACGTCCGCCATATTGGATCCGCCATTTTGAATTTTGAAAAACCGACATCAGATTCGTAATCAGCGACCCCGAAAACCCCTGAGTAACAAGTTTCAGACAAATTGGACGTTTTTTTATTTTTGGCATTCTGGGCACATTGAGTATTTTTCAGCCGGCGGGGTTAAACTTTATAATTAAATTCATTCAACATTGGAATTTTATCAAATTTCAAATTGAAACCATTTGAAGTTCATTTAGTTATAAAAATTTAAAACGCAACTCTTTTAAAATTGAATTAATTTTGAAATATTTAAGTAAAATTATTCATTAAATAATTTATTTGTTTTATGATAGTGTTCAAGCTTTAAGTTATTTAAAGAGAAATTTTTGTCAGAAATTGAAAAAATTGATGGTTTTGTATTAGAATTCGTGATAATTTTATATTTTACGAGTCAAACAAAAAGGACCCAAAAATTCAGAATTTTCTTATGAATTCTAAAAATTTAATTTCTTACAGTACTTTTAATAAAAATTCCTGACTTCTCCCTGAATTCCCTCTCTGTGTCAGAATATATGATTATCATAATTATAATAATATTAAAACTGTATATTCTGATTCATATTTTAGAATATGAATATACCTTTGCCAATAAGGTATGGGCAACAGCTAGAATCAATTGTTTCGAAATTTTTTACTTTTCTATTCAATTTTATTAATTATTCGAATTATGGAAAGAGTCTGCCAAAGTGCGGACAACGATTGGAACAAATTTCTCCGAAATTTCATATTTTTCTATCAATTTTTATAAATTTTCCGAAAATTGTCAACGTCTGGTGAATGGATTTTTCCAAAATTATCCCAAATTATTGCTTACTTGCTTATTTTCTTATTGCTTACTTGCTGACTTACGTAATTACTTGCTTATTTCCTTTTTGCTTCTTTGCTTACTTACTTACTTAGATTAGGATTTATTGACTCTGGTACAGCTAAATTCGTTGAATTTTGATAAATCCTTGACTTGGTGTTGATTTGAAGTAAAATTTCATTCATAGTAAAAAATAACTCTAAAATGGATTATTTTAATCCTTTTTTGGTGTTAATTTAATCTGCAACGCTTTTTAATACCTCAGAATTTACTGTGTTTGTGCTTAGAAAGAATAGTATTAACTTTTTTTTATAATTTATTGTCTGAAGTTAGGTTCCCTTTGAATAGCGTTAAAATGACAAGAAATGCAGTGTGAAAATGAAGATTTTCTGTAGTGTTACCATTATTATCCGGTGACATTTTTGTTGCTCTTAATTTTAACATAATTTAGAAATCGAGTTCAAGTGATACTGTGATGGAAATTTAAAAAAAATTCTAATTTTGAAATATCAATTAAACGAATTACTTGCAAGAGCGCATTTTCAATCCATACTCAGAACAATGAAGTTATTCTATCGACTAAAATTTGATTTCTATCGTTTCTTTTTTCTGGTGACTTGTACAATTGAAGTTAATCTCTACTTGGTGGGGCGGTAAAGAAATACTATTTCTATGAGCTATATCTGATTGTTCTCGTTTTTGGGCAGTCAACTGTATTCGTTTAATTTCAGAATGAAAATGTAATTTAGTGTCGCTTTGAGTCGGTATTATTGTTCCTCATAGTGTTTGTAACGAGAAACACTATTTCTCCTTTTTATCGAGATTTTCTCCCTTCCTTATTTTCTCCTCCCAATTCCTGAAAGTCGACTCTTATTTTATCACGTATAATAAGTTCATTGATAACAAAACTAATTATTTCACATTTAATTCTAATTAAATTTATTCTTCTCACTAATTAAATTTATTATCCTCAATTCTAATTTCAGTATTTGAAAGAAAGAAGGAAAAAAAAGATTAACATTCTGTATAACATAAAAGAAATTGACATTCACAAACTGGAGAACCAGTCTGATATGAATTAAAATCCAACTGGAAGAGAATTGTTAAAAATTTTGACATTGAATGAAAGTAGTTTTTTGCCCGGATGAATTCCAGAGTGAATGTATGTCTGGATTGAAAGTTCATCGTCCCCTCCATTTATATGTTGACGAATCGAGATCACTCTTTCCGGAATCTGTGATCGTGAGGAAGGGAAAAAGTGTGGATTCCACTGAAATGTATAAAAAGAAAAGATTTCCTTTATGAATTTTGATTAATCCTTCAAGAGATACGAGAAAAAGAAAGAGGATAGGTGTAAGAAGTCAAAGGTTCGATTGCTCAAGTTCTTTTATAGAGATTGTTTCAACATATATATCGGATCTGGTTGATGACTTTTGATGAATATTCATGTGGGTATTTTATGCAGAATCAAGATTCTGCTTACACCAGAGATGGCACAAACCTCAGAAAGGTGGTTGGTGAAGAACAGTGAAGAAAGAAGGAGGTAAGAAGGGAGAAATTGTTCGATCGGCATTCAAGGTTCGAAACGAGTCATCTTTTTCCTGACCACACGACTTTCTTGTATACGTGTGTTCTGCGGTTTGATTCTTGGTATACTCTTTAAAGGGGGGTGTTCGTAAAGGGGCCTTCCTTTAATTAACGAGAAATCAATCAATGGCAGAATGGCACGGAATTCCGAAGAAAGACAGAATAACAAGAGAAAGACCAATAGTTTATACTGGAATGGAAGAAAGAGATGAGGAAGAGGAAACAACTTTTCTCATCCTCGAGTTTAAAACTACAAAAGTAGAAATGGAATTCACTTCCGGATGGCCTTCACACTCGTACCCTTTCTCTTCTTCAAATCTCCTCCGGAATATAAAAAAAAACATTTTAACAGAACCTGGAAACATGGAAAACCTGGAAATGTCAGGGAATTTTATAAACCTTGAAAAAACCTGGAAAAGTCAGGGAATTTTTATCGAAATCCTGAAAAATTGTTGTTTTCTAAAGTTATTGTGTTTATTCTTGAAATCTAATGTCACATAAATATTTCGAAATTAATTCAATTTTAAAATAATTGCGCTTACAATTTTCCTAAGTAGATCAACTTCAAGAGATTTTAATTTGAAATTTTGTAAAATTTCAATTTTAAATTACTTTAATTAGAAATATAAAAAAAAACTTAGATTAAAAAAAATTTTTTTTAAATAAAATTCTTCTGAAATTAGTTAAATTTTTTAAATTAAGGCAAATTAAACGAAAACATTCGGACAATGGATAAATAAATAAATAAAACAATAAATATTTTATTTATTGTCTGAATATTTTCGTTTAATTTGCCTTAATTTATAATAGATCTCCGACGTTGAAGATTATAAACTAATTAAATTTTTTAATATATATATTTAATTGATTATTAAAACTAATGGATTTAAAGAAGAATTTTAGTTAAAAACACTAAAGAAAATTGAATTTTGAAGCAATTACAAATGATTGCAGAAATTCAATTATTCTCAAAAGTAATAAAATTCTTCGCAAAAATTCAATTATTTTTTTAAATTAGTAAAATTCTTCACAGAAATTCAATTATTTTCTCAAATTAATAGATTTCTTCACAGAAATTCAATTATTTTCAAAAATTCATAGATTTCTTCACAGTAATTCAATTCTTTAAAAATTAATAAATTTCTTCATAGGAGTTCAATTCTTTAAAAATTAATAAAATTCTTCGCAGAATTCAATTATTTTCACAAATTTTAAATAAAATTCTACTCATGAATTTAATTACTTTCCAAAATTGGTAAAAATTTTCACAAAAATTCAATTATTTTTTCAAAAATTATTAAAATTATTAGCAGAAATTCAATTATTTTCACAAAAAATTGGTAAAATTCTTCACAGAAATTCAATTATTTTTAAAATTAGTCAAATTCAATTATTTTCAAATATTAATTGATTTTTTTCACAAAAATTCAATTATTTTCAAAAATTAATAAAAATTTTTGCAGGAATTCAAATATTTTTAAAAATGAATAAAATTCTTACCAGAATTCAATTATTTTCAACAATTAAAAAAAAATTCTCGTCAATTTTTCAATTATCTTTATAAATAGCAAAATTCTTCTTCGAAATTTAATTATTTTAAAAAATTTTAATAAAATTCATGGCAAAATTTTAATTATTTTCAAAAACTTTCAATTGGTTAAAAAAAATTTTCATAAAATTCTACGCAATTAAATTATTTTCATAAATAATAAAAATTTCACAGGAATTCAATTATTTACAAATTATTTTCATACTTTATTCAATTATTTTTATAAATAATAAAATTTTTTAAAGGGATTCAATTATTTTGATAAATAATAAAACTCAATGCTGAATTTCAATTATTTTTAATAAAATTTTAATGGAAATCCTCGAGAAGAGTTACAAATTTTGTTAAAATTTATCAAAGAAATTTAATTATTTTAATGACCTTTGCTACAATTTATTTATTTATTAGAATTTAAGTATTATTTTCAATAAATTTTTAATTAAATTTCTTTAAAGATTATAATTATTTTCAAAAATTTTAATCTTTGCGTAACTATTTAATTTTTCTCGTCAAAGTTTCAATTATCTTTATAAACAATAAAATTTTTCTCCAAAATTCAATTATTTTCAAAACTTTTAATAAAATTCTTGGCCAGAATTTCAATTATTTTGAAATATATACAATTTTCATCAAATTTCTCGAAAAATGCAATTATTCTTAAAAATTGTACATTAAAATTTGTCAAGAGAATTCAATTATTTAAAAATTTGTTGATAAAATTCTTTATGAAAATTCAATAAAATAAAATATTTATTTTTATAGATAAATAATTTAAATTCTCGTAGAATTTTCTAATAAATATTGATTTAAAAATTAATTTCAAATTAAAATCTTTGAAAATTTGTACTTTTTATACTTTTAATTAAGAATTCTATAGAATTAATTTTTCTCAATAAGTTTAATTAATGGAATTTTTTTTTAATTATTTGAAATTTTTAATTTCTAATATATTTTAATTGAAGAATGTCAGAATAATCGAAATTTCGTAAAATTAAATTGTAAACAAAAGAATTTGAAAATTCATAAAGAACGTTTTAAAAAAATTATTTTAAAAAAATTTATTTAAAGAAGAATTTTATTTGAAAATTCTAGAAATGAACAATCGTAATGATGAAAATAATTTTTGAAGAAGTTACAGTAACAAAGTAGTAAGTTTTAATTATTATAAAACGTGAAGAAAGCGATCACTCTGAGTCGAAAACTCGGAGTGATCGATATCTTCATGTTTTAAAATATAATTCTTATATGTTATTGAATTTAAAATTTTTGAATATCTTAATTTCTATAAAAAAATAAGGATTAAATATTTATTTAAAAATGAAGTTATTGATGTTTTCGAATAATTTTCGTTTTTAAAAACCAGGAAAAATTACGTTTTTTAATCTGGAAAACCTGGAAGAGTCAGGGAATTTGAAAAGAGCAAAAACGTGGCAATAGTTTTCCCTTTTCTGCAAAACAAATTTTTTAGATCCAAGAAACATTTTTGAAAAATCAAACAAATATTAAAGTTTCAATTGAATTGTAGAAAAATCGGCAAGGACTTGACTAAGGGGGTATTGATACAAAGAGTCGTTTTCTGGAAGTCTGTACGATTGAAGAAGATACAGTTTAAAGAGGTGGGTGGTCTTTGCGGCTCCTGTGGGAGAACGACAAGGACCTGACCAAATATTTGGTTAGTCTTTGATGGGCTCGATCCCGGGAAAAAGGAGAGGCAGAAAAGAATAAAGAAGGGAGTTTCATAGTGATAGAGAGAGAGAGAGAGAAAAAAACCAGAGATAGAGAGAAAGAAAGACAAAATGAAGGAAAAGAAAGTCGCGAAGTATCAAGTCCTTTAAAGAAGTTTGAAGGCGCGTGCTCCCTTCGTAGGATGAATCCAGACAAACGAACAAACGAATGAGCCGTTAGACAGAGAATGTCGAGCATTTTTATTGGTTTCAACTTGGCTCTCTTTTCGCAAACCCCTTGCCTCATAGAAACCCGATCAGAGGGGCAGAAAAATCAAGAAAAGACTTTAGAGATCCTTGTTTCGCATGGATCCACATTCTCTGATCATTCAACTATACCAGTGTGGTCTCGTGATATCCGAAATTCACTATCAATTTTGAATTTTTTTTTAATTTCCCTTTTCTTTTTCCTAAAATGAATTTTTCTTTTCCTTATTTAGAAGTTTCATTCATTTGGTACTTGGAGTTATTTTAATGGAATTTGGTAACTTAACCAGTGATATTGATTCTAATCGGAATTGGAAAAAATTACTTCAGGAAATAACAATCTCATATGGATTATTTCTGAGAATAAGAGGACACGATGTCAGTTAAAGGCGATCAAGGATTCTAGAGTCAAATTACCCTCTCACCCTATATTCCTCTAGCTCTTCAATCCAACGATATTGGATTCCTAAATGCTGATGCTTGAATGGCGTCTAAGAGGGCATTTCCAAAAGCATTTCACTTCTTTGTTCACCGATCTCCTCTGTCAAATTAGTAGGATTATTGCAGTCTTCTTGTATTTCGTTCTAGAAACAAAAGAACAATTTTCTCCGGGAAAAATATTTTAATTAAGGGGGAAAAACCGCATCAGATGGTTTAAAAAATCAATTTTCTTTAATTGCATATATATCGATAGTATAACTAATCAAAAGTAGGTTCATCATAATTTTTCACATAGGTAGTGTAAAATATTTTACACATTGTGCAGTGAAATATATTCTTTTAGACACAAAATTCTGCTGACAATTTAAATCTCAACCGATTAATTTTTTTCTTCTGAAATACTAAAGATGGTTTTTGCTATAAGACGCTTCATATTGCTATAAACTTGAAAATTTTGCAAAAAAGAATAGATTTAACTTATTCAGTAATTATAATGACTCAACTTCTAGAAAATTATTGCAAAGTAATAAATAATTTTTTTGAATTTTAGATAATATTTTAAAACATTAAATTTTTCAATGTATTATTTCAATTTATTAAGCAAAGGAAAATAGGTATTACTAAGAAACTGTACATCTTCCTTCTTCTTAATAATAAAATTGTTATATTTAATGTAAATCATCTTAGAAATAAATCATTTTTTATAAGAAGTTTCATAAACTAAGATTTCTCCATCGTCAAAATTAAAAGAATGATTATATTCAATTTGTTATTTGTGCACAACAGATTCGAGGATTTTGTTTTTATGTTTACCAATTCTCTTTTTTAAAGTACGTTTTGATTCACCAATATACGTGTCTGAGCAATTATTACAATTAAATTTATAAACAATATTATTCCAATCCCATTTTTTCGTCAAGTCCTTTCATAGAACTAGCTGTCGTACCCGTCTTCAACGGGTTTTAGTTTCTACCAATACATTTAACAATGTTTCTACCAATCTGGAAAATCAGAAAAAAGCCGGGAATTAAATTTGACCAGAAAATTAATAATTAGTTACCATTAGCTATTTTGGTAGTATAATATTACTATTTAAATAGTCTCCACCCTTTAGCAAAAAATCAAAAATTATCAAAAATTCGAAAAACCGAATTTCTTAAAATTCAACAATTTTTCTTCTCTTTTATGGCATTTAGCTTCATTACTCATGAGCTCTTCAAAAATACTTTACTTATTTAATAGTCTCCACACTTTGGTAAAAAATCTAAAATTATGGAAAATTAGCAAAAATTCAAAAAACCGAATTTCTTAAAATTCAACAATTTTTCTTCTTTTTTATGGCATTAACTTCATTACTTTTGTGCTCTTCAAAAATACTTTACTTTTTTAATAGTCTCCACCCTTTGGTAAAAAATCTAAAATTATGGTAAATTAGCAAAGATTCAAAAAACCAAATTTCTTAAAATTTAACATTTTTCCTTCTTTTTTATATAATTTAGCTTCATTATTTTTGTGCTCTTCAAAAATACTTTACTTATTTAATAGTCTCCACCCTTTGGTAAAAAATCTAAAATTATCGAAAATTAGCAAAAATTCAAAAAACCGAATTTCTTAAAATTCAACAATTTTCCTTCTTTATTATGGCATTTAGCTTCATTATTTTTGTGCTCTTTAGAAATACTTTACTTATTTAATAGTCTCCACCCTTTGGTACAAAATCTAAAGTTATGGAAAATTAGCAAAAATTCAAAAAACCGAATTTCTTAAAATTCAACAATTTTCCTTCTTTTTTATTGCATTTAGCTTTTTTATTTTTGTGCTCTTCAAAAATACTTTACTTATTTAATAGTCTCCACCCTTTGGTAAAAAATCTAAAATTACGGAAAATTAGCAAAAATTCAAAAAACCGAATTTCTTAAAATTCAACAATTTTCCTTCTTTTTTATAGCATTTAGCTTCATTATTTTTGTGCTCTTCAAAAATACTTTACTTATTTAATAGTCTCCATCCTTTGGTGAAAAATCTAAAATTATGGAAAATTAGCAAAAATTCAAAAAACCGAATTTCTTAAAATTCAACAATTTTCCTTCTTTTTTATAGCATTTAGCTTCATTATTTTTGTGCTCTTCAAAAATACTTTACTTATTTAATAGTCTCCACCCTTTGGTAAAAAATCTAAAATTATGGAAAATTAGCAAAAATTCGAAAACCGAATTTCTTAAAATTAAACATTTTTCCTTCTTTTTTATAGCATTTAGCTTCTTTATTTTTGTGCTCTTCAAAAATACTTTACTTATTTAATAGTCTCCATCCTTTGGTGAAAAATCTAAAATTATGGAAAATTAGCAAAAATTCAAAAAACCGAATTTCTTAAAATTCAACAATTTTCCTTCTTTTTTATAGCATTTAGCTTCATTATTTTTGTGCTCTTCAAAAATACTTTACTTATTTAATGGTCTCCACCCTTTGGTAAAAAATCTAAAATTATGGAAAATTAGCAAAAATTCAAAAAACCGAATTTCTTAAAATTCAACATTTTTCCTTCTTTTTTATGGCATTTAGCTTCATTATTCTTGTCTAATGTAGCAAATTTCTGACTTTACATACTGATCTTTAATTAAAAAACTTTAATAACTTTTCCTGAAAAGCTTGCTTAAAGATTAAAAATCACTATTTTTTTAGAAAAAAGTTGATCTAAAAAAACGAAAAAAAATTCCAAAATACGTCGTTTTTTAAAATTTTATTGTATAAATGGGTTGTATTTATCTGAAAATGTTAGCTAAGGATAGTTTTGTATTCATTTTACAAAAAATAAAAAATTTGCATCTTTTTTATTTTTCGAATTTTTTGGAAAAATTTCATAACTTTCGTTCAAGCTAATAGTTTTTATTCGGATAAATCTATGATTTTAAGTTACGTTAATATCTAATAGACTGCTAAGTTTCACTTTAATTGGTTAAACGGTTTTCAATTGATGCGCGAACAAAGTTTTGCATACAGACAGACAGACAGAATTTTTTTTTACATTTTTCGAATTCTAATGTCTTAAAACGAAAAAATATATAAAAATTTTCAAGTTTGGAGCAATGTACAGACAGAAGTCTGATTTTATTAATATAGAAGATATAGAGCCTAAGCTTTTTCCACAATAGGAATAGAAAGTAAATTATATTTTTTTAAATATTAGTTAATTGATAATAAATATCATTAAAAGGAATACAGACTTTAGGTAATTGTTGATAAATATTAACGGCATTGTTACTTTGTTTTTTATCTATTGTTTTATGAAATGAATGTTCTTGTTCTATAGAATTTTTTTGTATAAATTCTAAAGGGTAATGGTTGTTATCCAAAATTTTAAAGATTCGTTTAATATTTTCATTGTGAAAGGACTTTGTGAGACAATACAATAACTCTATCATATAAATTGTAAACAATGTTCTTCTTTTGTTGAATTGGATGTCGTCGAAAATAATTTATTAATCAATTATAAGAAATAGATTTTCGATACAAATTAGTGATGAGTTGATTATTGTTTTATATTAATGTCATATCTAACAATAAGAGATTTATTTTATTATCCATATTTCTAATTCATGAGTGAATTTTAAAACTCGGATATGATAAGAGGTTCTGTTTTATAAAATCTTAGTTGATTCTTAGTTAGACATATAATGTAAAAAAGTTTAAATAATAGTGTAAAGTCAGAACAAAAATTAATTTAGAAATAAATTTTATGAAATGAAATCTGAATTATTTGTGGAGAATAAATGCAGAATAGAAAAACGGTAAATATATTAGGTTTTTCTTGAACTCTCGTTGCATTGTTTAAGTGAAAAGTTTTCTTTTCTTCTTCATAAATAATTATTTAGTACTGCGGGGTTTTTGAATAATAAACTAATAATTAATCTATTGTTTTAATTATATATTCATTTATTTACTGGGAGGTGTTTCTATTTATTTATTATTCCCACAAAGCAGGGTGAAAGAAAATTATTTGTCACGAGGACATGACAGAATAAAGACTAAAATAATGTCCGAGTTCGAATAAATCTGAATCATTTTCCCTCTTTTAAATATAAATTTCTAAAGAAACGCTTGAAAATCTATCTGCCTAATAGTATTTCCCCCCTTTAACTCAAAATGAAATTATTTTACTATTTTTGTTTAGGACGATTTTTCCCCCATTTTTCAAACTTTATGAATGCAATTATCTGAAAAGATATAAGTATTTCAATGCGAGTGTTTTTCTAAAGTGAACACAGAATAGATGCACTGTGCGCAACAAAAATATAAGGTTTTTACCTCGAAGGTATATTCAACCCTGATCCCCTGTACAATAACATTTCTCTCGTTTCGCTTTTGTATTTTGTGAGTCAATCCGAAACATGAATCGTATAATAATTCAACGGGGAAAAGGAAAAATACTGCGAATATTATTCGTCCCTCCTAGAGCATCCCCTGAATCCACCTCCATATGTATGGGGTACGTTTTTAAATTTTTTATCCCACTTTTCGCATATTTTTATATTTTTAGCTACTTATATTATCTTTCCCTACACTATTATTATATTTCCAAATTATGATAATTTTCCAATTTCTATTTACAACTTTGTTGAAAAGCAACATTTTCTAAATTTTTTTTAAAAAATTGTTTAATTCTTCAATTTTTCTTCGTAGGCAAGAGTCTATGTGAGGGGAAAAAAATTTCTGGATTTAATTTCACAATTCTATATATGACATATAAATGTATTTTTCAGAATTTTTTTTTTCCGTGCTTGGTGGGGGCGGTAATTTATACAGACCATATGAGAAGCAAACTCATTGCAATTCCAATGAGAAAAATAGGTGCTAGGTACGTTTTGCGCGCTTCGACGGATTTCTCTTTCGCTTCTCATACATATTATGATTACTTTCAAGCGAAATCGAGACATCCTCCACAAGTAGTCATGCGCAATGGCAAGAAAATCGGAAAATCCTATCAAGTAGTCATGAAAAAATGCTCCTAAAGAATTCAGATGATGTCAAGTGCGACTAAGTGAGTTTCTAAAAATCTTAAATTACGAATTAGAATCTCCCTTTCAACTTGCAAATTGTAATGTAACCTGCGAAGTTAAAAATCTCTAACCTGACGATTTTAAGAATCATGACAAATTTCAAATTATTTATTGCAAAAGTTTTATGAAATATTTAAAGATTTTAAATCATTTTAAATCATTTTAAATCATTTCAAATCATTTTAAATCATTTTTATAAAGTTTTACAAAGTTTTATACAAGGGTTTTTTGAATAGAAATATTTTGGTGGTTTTTCGTATTTCTTGATTTTCTGTTTCATTTCCTGTTTTCAACATTATCGTGAATATGCCTCCCTCGCACATGGCCACAATGCTTCTCGATGCTAAATAGAAGGAGAATAATTTTGTGAGTGCAGCCAAATCGCTTTATCGACTGGAATAATGTTTCTTATTCAAGGGTAGCGCTCATAACTCTCCTTTCTATAGATCCAACTTTTCGGAAATTGCACGTGTCCTCACAGGAAAGATTTCCACTCGAGGTATACATATATGAGTGGATGGAAAATAAATTATACACGTGTGCATCTCGTTTATTACATAAGTACATTGGACGAATTGCACTGACATTGATATGTGAAAAGCATTAATGAATCATTAGAATCATTCATCTTAAAATTAAATTATTATTCTTTGTCATAATGTCACATGAAATTTATATTTCAGAATTCAGAAGTGCATTGTTCTTGATAAAGCAAAATTCGCCATTTTGAATTTTTCAATTTTGACTTCAGATTTTATTTTAATAATTAACCAAATTATCCGCGCATAAGCGCGCTGGAATATTGTATTGCACTATTTATTGTAAACAATTTCAAGTCATTTTAATTTAAAAAATTTTTTTAAAAAATACTTAATATGACACATAACTGAAAAACTAATATAATTAGAATTAAATTTTCAAATTATATTATATTTTTAAACTTTAAAGTATATAAAAAAACTTTAACAAATTTTGATACTAGTTTTAAATTTGACATCAGATTTTCAAAATTAAAAATAAACTTTCTTGTACGGGGAAAATTGAATTTCGCAAAAATTGCTATCTGATACCGAAATTAAAAATAATCTTCATTACGAAAATTTTAATTATTCTGAAGAATAGAGAAGGTAAAACAAATTATTATATATTCAACTTTCTGAACAAAGAATATAAATAATATTTTTTTAGAGAATTTCCACTACTTTTAATTCGCTAATTTTCAAAAAAATTTCGAAAAAGTAAATTATTTAACAAAATTTTATGCAATTTATTTTTCACACTAATTCAATTACTTTCACTGTTTCACTAATAATAAAATTTTTCATGAAAATTCAATTTAAAAAAAAAAATTTTTTGAATAAATTCAAAGCATGAATTTAATTATTTTCATAAATAATAAAACTCATTGAAGAATTTCAATTATTTTTATTATTATTTTAAATTAATAATCGAAAAACTCAGTTATTTTCACTAATAAAGTTTCCCACATGAATTCAATTATTTAAACTAATAAAATTTTCATAATATTTATTATATTTCGAAAGAATTAATTATTTAAAACAATTTTTATAAAATTCTTATGAAGAATTCAATTACTTTAAAAAATAATAAAATTCTTCTCTGAAATTCAATTATTTTCATAAATAATAAAATTCTTCTCTAAAATTAAATTATTTTTATAAATAATAAAATTCATAGCAGAATTTCAATTATTTTTAATAATATTTAACAGTAATTGCTCAAAAAATGTAATTATTCTTAAAAACTTAATTTCCATTCCTCGAAAAGATCGATTATTGAAAAAAATGTTTTTTTAATATTTTTTGAAAGGATTGAATAATTATTTTAAAAAATTTAATAAAATTGTTCGAAAGAAATTAATTGTCTTAAATACAATTTTAATAAAATTTTTTTGAAGTAATTCAATTATTTTTTAAATTTTAATAAAATTTTTTATAAAAATTCAATTATTTACATTAATAATAATAATTCAATTATTTTGAGGTATTTTAATAAAATTCTTTTCAAAATTCAATTATTTTCATAAATAACACAATATTCATCGCAATAATTGAATTATTTTTAAAAGTAATAAATTTCTTCTTGGAAATAGCATTATTTTAAAAAATTCTAATAAATCGTTCGCAAGAATTTAATTATTTTCATAAATAATAAAATGCTTTTTAGAAATTCAATTATTTTCAAAAAAATTGAATAAAATTTCCCACAGACATTCAATTATTGACAAATTTTTTCATAGAATTCTTTGTAAAATTTAATTATCGTTAAAAACTTTTCGCCATTCAATGATTTTCAATATCTACTATTTTTATGACATTTTCAAACAGAATTCAATGATTTAAAAAATGGTTTGTAAAAATTTTCGGAAGAATTTAATTCTTTTCATGAATAATAAAAATTTTCATCAATTCAATTATTTAAATTAGAATTTGCATAAAATTATTCGAAAGAAATGAATTATTTAAAAAATTTTATAAAATTTTTCGCAAAAGAATTAAATTATTTTTTATAAATATATTTTAAATTCTTTCATGAATAATAGAATTCGTTGCAGGAATTCAATTTATTAGCAGGAGAAGAAAAAGGAAATATCTATTATTCTGTTCAAAAATGTTTTTTTATACGTGGTAAATTATATTAGTCCGGGAGCTAGCGACCAAAACAACTATCTCATTTCATACCGGCTGAAAATTTGAGTAAAGATTACTAAAGACATGTAATTAACAGAAACCCACGTCTGGCAGGCCGGCGCTGGGGCAGGGGGCGGCGGCGGGGGGGCGAATAGGTGAAAAATAATGTAAAATTTTCTGATTTCATACCGCTTAAAACCTTCATAACTCGAAAGTAGACACCCACACGAGTGTAAAAATGTGCGTCTGGCAGTTCTGGGGTGGGGCAAAGTACGTCTGGCAAAGGGTTAAACACGCAAAAAAAACAAAATTTTTTTTCTGATTTCATACCGCTTAAAACCTTTAGAAATCGAAAGTTTACATCCACACGAGTGTAAAGATGTGCGTCTGGCAGTTCTGGGGTGGGGCAAAGTACGTCTGGCAGCCCTTCGAAGATGCGGCAAATGTGTCAATAGGTGAAAAATAATGTAAATATTTCTCATTTCATACCGATTAAAACCTTCATAACTCGAAAGTTTACACCTACACGAGTGTAAAAATGTACGTCTGGCAGTTCCGGGGTGGGGCAATGTTCGTCTGGCAAAGGGTTAAACACGTAAAAAATCGAATTTTTTTTCTCATTTCATACCGATTAAAACCTTTAGAAATCGATAGTTTACATTCAAACAAGTGTAAAAATACTCGTCTGGCTGTCGTGGGGTGGGGCAAAGTACGTCTGGCAGCCCTTCGAAGATGTAGATTTTTATATTTGTTTAAATGTAAACTTTCGATATATGATGGTTTTAATCAATGTGAAAGGAGATTAAATTTTATGATTTTTTATGTGATTAACCCTTTGCCAGACGTATGTTGCCCCACCCCAGAACTGACAGATGAATATTTTCACAGTTGTTTGCATATAAACTTTCGATTTAAAAAGGTTTTAATCGGTATGAAATAAGAAAAATGTAGGTTATTCTCACCTATTGACCCATTTGTCGCATCTTCGACGGGCTGCCAGACGAACTTTACCCCACCCCAGAACTGCCAGACGCACATTTTTACACTCGTGTGAATGTAAACTTTCAAGTTACGAAGGTTTTAATCGGTATGAAATGAGAAAATTTACTTTTTTTTTCACCGCTTGACCGATTTGCCGCATCTTCGAAGGGCTGCCAGACGTACTTTGCCCCACCCCAGAACTGCCAGACGCACATTTTTACACTCGTGTGGATGTAAACTTTCGATTTCTAAAGGTTTTAAGCGGTATGAAATCAGAAAAAAATTTTGTTTTTTTTGCGTGTTTAACCCTTTGCCAGACGTACTTTGCCCCACCCCGGAACTGCCAGACGCACATTTTTACACTCATGTGAATGTAAACTTTCAAGTTACGAAGGTTTTAATCGGTATGAAATGAGAAAATTTACTTTTTTTTCACCGCTTGACCGATTTGCCGCATCTTCGAAGGGCTGCCAGACGTACATTGCCCTACCCCAGAACTGCCAGACGCACATCTTTACACTCGTGTGGATGTAAACTTTCGATTTCTAAAGGTTTTAAGCGGTATGAAATCAGAAAAAAATTTTGTTTTTTTTGCGTGTTTAACCCTTTGCCAGACGTACTTTGCCCCACCCCGGAACTGCCAGACGCACATTTTTACACTCATGTGAATGTAAACTTTCAAGTTACGAAGGTTTTAATCGGTATGAAATGAGAAAATTTACTTTTTTTTTCACCGCTTGACCGATTTGCCGCATCTTCGAAGGGCTGCCAGACGTACTTTGCCCCACCCCAGAACTGCCAGACGCACATTTTTACACTCGTGTGGATGTAAACTTTCGATTTCTAAAGGTTTTAAGCGGTATGAAATCAGAAAAAAATTTTGTTTTTTTTTGCGTGTTTAACCCTTTGCCAGACGTACTTTGCCCCACCCCGGAACTGCCAGACGCACATTTTTACACTCATGTGAATGTAAACTTTCAAGTTACGAAGGTTTTAATCGGTATGAAATGAGAAAATTTACTTTTTTTTCACCGCTTGACCGATTTGCCGCATCTTCGAAGGGCTGCCAGACGTACATTGCCCTACCCCAGAACTGCCAGACGCACATCTTTACACTCGTGTGGATGTAAACTTTCGATTTCTAAAGGTTTTAAGCGGTATGAAATCAGAAAAAAATTTTGTTTTTTTTGCGTGTTTAACCCTTTGCCAGACGTACTTTGCCCCACCCCGGAACTGCCAGACGCACATTTTTACACTCATGTGAATGTAAACTTTCAAGTTACGAAGGTTTTAATCGGTATGAAATGAGAAAATTTACTTTTTTTTCACCGCTTGACCGATTTGCCGCATCTTCGAAGGGCTGCCAGACGTACATTGCCCTACCCCAGAACTGCCAGACGCACATCTTTACACTCGTGTGGATGTAAACTTTCGATTTCTAAAGGTTTTAAGCGGTATGAAATCAGAAAAAAATTTTGTTTTTTTTGCGTGTTTAACCCTTTGCCAGACGTACTTTGCCCCACCCCGGAACTGCCAGACGCACATTTTTACACTCATGTGAATGTAAACTTTCAAGTTACGAAGGTTTTAATCGGTATGAAATGAGAAAATTTACTTTTTTTTCACCGCTTGACCGATTTGCCGCATCTTCGAAGGGCTGCCAGACGTACATTGCCCTACCCCAGAACTGCCAGACGCACATCTTTACACTCGTGTGGATGTAAACTTTCGATTTCTAAAGGTTTTAAGCGGTATGAAATCAGAAAAAAATTTTGTTTTTTTTGCGTGTTTAACCCTTTGCCAGACGTACTTTGCCCCACCCCAGAACTGCCAGACGCACATTTTTACACTCGTGTGGGTGTCTACTTTCGAGTTATGAAGGTTTTAAGCGGTATGAAATCAGAAAATTTTACATTTTTTTTCACATATTCGCCCCCCTGCCGCCGCCCCCTGCCCCAGCGCCGGCCTGCCAGACGTGGGTTTCTGTTAATTACATGTCTTTAGTAATCTTTATTCAAATTTTCAGCCGGTATGAAATGAGATAGTTGTTTTGGTCGCTAGCTCCCGGACTATATTTAAATGCCTTATATTTTATATTTTTCCGATGAACAATTAGGATGCCGAAATTTAAATTAATTTGGCGTCAAAATCAATTCGATATTTTTACCATTAAACACAGGGTTTTTGGTGCAATGTAAATATTTTTCATTGTATCTGCTCCATTCGGTAATAAAATTAAATTATTAGAGTTAGACAACATTTTCTATTTATGTAAATTATTTTTAAATTTTCCAAATCATTGTATGAATAATTCAATAATTTTTTTTTTACTACCATTAAGTTTTAAAAATTTTCGTCAAACTTTTGTAGGGTAAAAAAGAAACGATTACTTAAAAATCTTTGAGAGTGTATCTGTCTTGTAGTAGTGATAAATGAACAGCTACAAACAAACGCGATTTATTGTTTGTCATTGTACGATTTCCCGGCCAGCTGGGAAATTTAAGAACAACATAGAAACGAAGAGAAAGAGTGTTATGTTATTTCAAAACTCTCTCTCTCTCTCTCTCTCTCTCTCTCTTCCTCTTTCTTTTTTTTCTTATTCATTTTTACACCTTACACGCGACAGTATTCACCGGACACCCACTCAGTTCCCGAGCACTTTCTGTCCGTTCTTTTCAAAACAGTAGAAACATGAAAAAAAATAAAGTTAAAAAAAGAAACAGTAAAGTGCACTCCCTCGAGTCTCAGTATAAAGCAGGATCGAGTACAATTGTGAAATATCGTGAGATTCATGTCCAACTGTTCAGAAAAACTATAAATTCATCTTATTTCAATTTGACATTTGTTAACTAAAAAAATTATCTCAGACAACAAAACTGGTGTGTAACAAATGTATCATGATAATTCTGACAAGCAGGTTATATATATATATGCCTAAATTTAATTGTAATTCAAAAAAGATGACTAAAGTCTATTGTTGTTTCTATGATATGATGATGATTTAATTCGGTTCAAATTTATTGAATTTTTCGAAAATGGATTATTTGATAAAAATAAAAAATCTATTATTCTTTTTTCTTTAAAATCTTTGATGCTAGGGCTGATTAAGATTATTCGTCACAAAGAGGGTGATGCAATCGACTTTATTCCAAACATCAAAGGATATTTTTCATCATCTATAGAGAATAGCAAACAAAACTCATTGACACTATTAAAGATCAAAGGCGAAACATTTAGTGACCTCTTATTTGACTTACATGGAACATTAAAATAATTACCTACTATCGACATAAAGAATATAGACATTCTACTTTTTTCAATCAACTTTAAATCGAAAAAATTTAGACATAACATTTATTTGAAAAATTCATTGTTAATATATTTTTTTTAAGATGGAAGCTATTTATATTCAAGTACTGACGATTATTATTTATAAAATACATATAAATAAAATACAAATGGATAATTAATTTTAATTTAAAATAATTGTCTTTCAGAATCCAATGCGCAAAATATAAATGGTTCAACAAGAAATAAAATATTAAAACAAAATCTGAAAGCACCCACTGCTGAAATGTATGGTAACATCGAAAAAGTCATGACATCAAAAATCCATTCCTTACAATTCACTTTGAAAGATAAATATAAAGAAATTTCTAGGTTAAATTAATTATTGAATTAATATAAATTTCATATTTTTTAATAACTTTAGTAATAACAATTATAAATAAATGTAAAATATATCATTTTTTATGATAAATTGAAGCTTCTATATTATTAGATAGCATTATAAATTTTTTACAAACAAAATACATATATATATAGAAAAATCCACTTAAAGTTATAGTTTTGTAAAACAACTTAAAAACATTATTAATTGTTTATTACAATTAATTTTTTATTAATTGTGTGTTTTGTTATTACAAAAGTTGTTAAAAAATATGAAATTGATATTAATTTTTAGTATTTTAATAAGTCTTATTATTAAATATATTTTTCAAGAAATAAACATTACTCGGAAACAAAAAATAAAAGTTTAAATACAAAATTTTTTCTGTGATTGTTGATAACAAATAAGAAACATGTTATTATTAATTTCGTATTGCTGAAAAATAATTGGGAAACTTTCTTAACTAATTACTTTCGTTTATCAATAAATATTGTAAATTTTACCAAAATTATCCCTTAAAAAAAAAAATATTTTTTATAATTTTCATTAACAAATAACAAAATTTCAGATATTATTTATTAAAAATCGACCTCAAGAAATCGATGCGCAATTTAATAGGCTTTAATTTTAAAAATTAATCTATTAAATTTTAATAAACTAGCGCCTCAGACGGCCTTCGGCCGTCTTCGTTGCTTCTATTCCATGTTCATTTTTGTTCAATTTTTAAAAGTTTTAATGTTAATTTTTTCAATTTAATAATTTTTTTAATAAAATTCTATTTTACTTAAAATATTTTTTTGCTTAAGTGTAAAATTTTCTATTAATTTAATTTTATTTTTAATTACAAATTATATGTTTTTTATTATTTATATTATTATTTATTTAGTAGTAAAAGAATAATATTTCAGACTGCAGCTCCATCTCTTAAGTATATGTGAATTTTTAATGTACTACAATTTCATTTGGAAACATGAGTTCGCCCTTCTATTCATATTACCGATGCTTAATCTTTTCGATACTTTTCGAGTTACACTTTCGAGTGCATTCGATTCTTTTATCCCATGTCTTTTTTTAGAAAGGAAATTGAAACCCCAAAATACTTCGTACCAAAAAATGGAATCATAATTTACCAGAAAAAATACTAAATTAGGCGGAGAAATTAATTTTATTTCTATTTGTTTATAACAAAAAATTTTTTTTAATAATTTGATGCTTAAAAATTGTTTAACCCGGGGCGCATGATTATTCCCCAAATGTAATTTTTCCGAAATGTCATTTTACCGAACTGCACTTTTGCGAATACTCATTTTTTGCGAAAAGCCAATTTTGCGAAATGTCACTTTTGCGAATTGTCATTTTTTCGAAAAGCTATTTTTGCGAATTGTCATTTTTGCGAATCGATATTTTTACAAATTGTCAATTTTCCGAAAAGTCATTTTTGCGAATCGCCATTTTTACGAATTGTCAATTTTTTGAAAAGTCAGTTTTGCGAATTGTCATTTTTACGAAAAGACATTTTTGTGAAATGTCATTTTTGCGAAAAGCCATTTTTGTGAAATGTCATTTTTCCGAAAAGTCATTTTTGCGAATTGTCATTTTTGAGAAATGTCATTTTTGCGAATTGTCACTTTTGCGAAAAGTCTTTTTTACGAATCGCTATTTTTACGAATTGTCAATTTTCCGAAAAGTCATTTTTGCGAATCGCCATTTTTACGAATTGTCAATTTTTCGAAAAGTCATTTTTGCGAATTGTCATTTTTGCAAAAATTCCTATAGTGAATCTATATACGCATACAAGTTTACTATAGGAATTTTCGCAAAAATGACAATTCGCAAAAATGACTTTTCGAAAAATTGACAATTCGTAAAAATGGCGATTCGCAAAAATGACTTTTCGGAAAATTGACAATTCGTAAAAATGTCGATTCACAAAAATAACAATTCGCAAAAATGACAATTCGTAAAAATTACTTTTCGCAAAAAATGACTATTCGCAAATATGACAATTCGTAATAATGTCGATTCGTAAAAAGGGGCCGTTCAAAAAATACGTAACGCTTTAGGGGGGAGGGGGGGTCAAGCTATTTGTTACGGTCAGCAGAAAAATGGCGCTAATGTATACAACATTGCGTTACATGGGGGAGGGGGGGGGGTCCAAATTTCCGAAAAATTGCGTTACTTATTTTTTGAACGGCCCCTAAAGGCGATTCGCAAAAATGACATTTCGCAAAAGTAGCAATTCGTAAAAATGACTTTTCGCAAAAATGGCTTTTTGCAAAAATGACATTTCACAAGAATGTCTTTTCGTAAAAATGACAATTCGCAAAAATGACTTTTTGAAAAATTGACAAATCGTAAAAATGGCGATTCGCAAAAATGACTTTTCGGAAAATTGACAATTCGTAAAAATAGCCATTTGCAAAAATGACAATTCGCAAAAATAGCTTTTCGCAAAAATGACAATTCGCGAAAGTGACATTTCGCAAAATTGGCTTTTCGCAAAAATGACTGTTCGCAAAAGTGCAGTTCGGTAAAATGACATTTCGGAAATATGACATTTGGGAAATAATCATGCGTCCCGTTCAACCCTTGTAGTCACGCAATTAGGATAATAGACAAAATATTACAAACGCTATTGTAAATGAGGTTTTTGGGATCGCTAAATACGAATCTGGGGTCAGATTTGCAAAATTTAAAAAATTCAAAATGGCGGATTTAATATGGCGGACGAATTTTTAAAAATTAAACGGATTTACTTAAAACTTGTTACTCGAGGGTTTATGGGATCGCTGATTACGAATCTGCTATTAGTTTTTAAAAATTCAAAATGGCGGATCCAATATGGCGGACGAATTTTAAAAATTTAACGGATACACTTGAAACTTGTTACTTGGGTATTATTGGGGTCGCTGATAACGAATCTGGTATTAGTTTTTAAAAATTAAAAATGGAGGATGCAATATGGCCATATTGGGTTCGCCATTTTGAATTTTGAAAAACCGATGACGGATTCGTAATCAACGACTCGAGTAGTAATTTTAAAGAGGATTATGTGATTAATTTTGTATATCGTGAAAATTTAAGGTTATTATTGTCGACAATGCCCAATAATCGATAATGACCGTAACATCTACTTAAAAATAAGTGGAAACTTCGCTACTAAACCAAGAAGAATTACAATAAATATCACCTTATTTTTTTATCATAAAATTAATTAATGATCTTTGGTGGACTCCAGATTAGACATAAATAAAGAAAAAAGAATTTACCAACGACAATTATTTAGTGTGCATTACATCATCGCTAATTTCCAATCAAGAAATTGTATTGCAAGGGAACGTATATTAAAAAAAAGTTCGAAGACTTAAATTATGTAAAAAAAAAGTTTACTGGATTATTGCATGTAACAATTTTCTTTTCTCAGTGGCAATCGTAAGAATTAATCGCCATAGAAAAGAAGTAATGACCGTTTCCCAAGCCGTTAGTCGCACACGATAAAAAGCTGCGGCCTGCTTCATATATATATAAACGCTAGCATGTCAAACGAAAAGGCGAATGTAAACGACATTTTCCCGGGAAAACGCGAGAGACCCTTGTATACTAGCTAAATCGTATATATACTCAACTGAAAATAGCGGCAATACTCTTGAGTGCCTCGAATGGTAGCCTAGGGGCTGCTGAGGGGCCAGGGGGTTGAAAAGGACCAAGGATTTGCTTTCAGAAGGGAACGATCGCGAAGATACCGTACACGAATATTCAGGGGATCCTTTCACACCAACGTAAATCCCTCGACAAAAAAAAATTTACAAAAAAAAAACCAAAGAAGAAACTCTAGTGATAAAAATAAATCTAAGTCTACCTAAAGCTGTAAAACATAAAGAAATCTCTTTTGACAAAACAATTTTTATTTATGAATGTCAATTATTAAAAATACAATGCAAGGGATTTTTCTCTATTAGATTATGAATTCTTATCTAAATTTCCTGGAGGACTGAAAGAATACGTTAACAAAAAATAATGGTAAACAAGATTAACAATAGATTTACTGATGACATAGTGGGAAAATGAAAACGAAGAGTGATGGAAGTTTTTGGAGAAAAATTGTATAAGTGTGAAGGTTAAATGAACCCTATGAGCAACCCTATGATAAAATTTGCCTAGGACATAAGTTATGGACCACGTGAAGGGCTCCGAGTCAGGACAACACGACGCTGGACCCAGAGGGTTAGAAAACCACCCCTCTAGATCAATAATACCACCCTGTTAAAGACGCATGCGTCACCATTCCCTACTCTCACGTTTTCTCCCACCGTATTTGCGGCTTGACGGTTTCCACCCCCGCGAACTTGGATGCTACGTTCACCCTCTCTACCATGCAACATTCATAGCGCCATCAATATTATACGCGAGAAATAATAACCTGTGCATTTATTATGAGAAGGGTGGCGGAATGTAGCCTCTCGTGAATAGATATTGAAACTAGAGGGGGTTCCTGATTAAATTGAACGTATAAATGTCCTATGCAAATCTGTCGGGAAAATATTATTGATGACATTGCCGATGACAGAATCTACTTTGGAATAATTGATTACAAAATTATTCACGTTTGTCGATTTTCTTTGAACCTCTTTCTATTTTTTATTCAATTCTTTGGTCTATTTTACGATGGCGATATTTTCTTCAAATAGCTTAAAGACTTCTGTTCAAAAAATTTTTTTATACGTGGTAGATTATATTTAAATTCCTTATCCTAAGATAGCAATTATTAAAAATATTTAAACTACTTACTGGATAATTATCAATTCCAGCGTCATATATTACAATAACATCTGTTGACGTCTCCCTCCCTTCTAAATGTTTCTTGTCAACTATAGTTTGTAAGTGACTACCTGAATGATCTGCGTTACATGCCACGCGCATCATACTAACATAACAACTCCGTTCTCTCCTTCCCTCTGCTTTCGAATCTCACCTAATGTATGCACGATACTTGTAAGATTAAAAACATATACAAAACAGATAATATCTTGCATCTAATCAGCGTAGAAGGTCTGTCGATTTTATTTATATTAAAAGTTGTATCGACTAGAAAATCCGGTTTTGTTCGTTGCCAGTTGATTTTTAAACGTCGACGAGTGTAGACTACAAATAATCTGATATAAAAAGAAAGAATCAATGAATTCATTGTTTTTTGTTAAAGTTAAAATTGTTAATTAGAGAAATTAATTTTTCCCTGGTAAGTACTACGTCCTTAATACAATATTCATCAGAAGATAGATGTTTGTAAACGAAAGATACTTTTTAAAATAGTTCGGTATGTGTATTATGAAAGATAATTAATTTTTGATTACCTGGAGCAATTTTTTAAACTTTATCAATTTTGGTAAATATTTCAGGAACAAATTCAACTTTTATTTGCAACAACAGAAATGTAAAAAAATAACTGTTCGTGATTAAGAATGTAGGAAAACTAGAAAACAAGTATTGACTTTCAAAAGTTCAATTAGATATGAAGTAAAAGGTCAAGATCATCTTTAGACGAACTCTATTAAATAACTATCCAAATAAACATCGAACATTTATAAAACCAAAAGTCATAATTTCTCAAATTTTAAAGGTTCCAACATTTTTAGAAAAAATTAAAGAATTAAACGACAATGTCAAGTCACGTTAGAAAAATAATTGCCAACAAGGAGACGAGAGATTACTTCATGAGGTAATTAATCATCATCCACAAAATTATTCCTCTCTCTAATTTAAATATATTCAAAATAAATATTTAAAACAACATTTAATTTTTTACTAATTAGACAGAAAGAAAAACTAAATAGTTAATTGATTTTTACCAAAAATTGCAGCACCCACTTTTGGGGACCTGTTTTCAACTGGATGATTCCAATTTCGACCATTGGTGACATTCAAAGGGATCCAAAATACATAAGTGGAAAGATGACATTAGGTAAAAATTAAATACCGTTTTTGAAAAATTTTATTTTAAGTTAATCAAATATTTTTTTTAAATTTTAGCACTATCTTGTTATTCAATGGCATTCATGAGGTTTTCCATTAAAGTGAAACCTAGAAATTTATTACTCTTTTCATGTCATATCGCTAATTTTGGAGCTCAATTAACTCAAGGATATCGATTTCTAAAATATCAACGAACCTTGAAACAACAAAATACATTTGGGTGCTGAATATTCTTAACTTACAGTCATCAAGGTCAATCAACTTAAAGTGTCATTATAGTTGTTATTCATTAAATAAGTGTTAATCAATTAATCAAAGTCACATCGAATAAGAAAATAGAAATAATTCTTCTTTTAATGCTTATTATTCCGCAATTTCTGACAATTATTTTTTTGATTAAAAGAAATTAAAATTAATTCTTATTTGATAAAAAGAATTTCGATCGAATAAAGACTCGGAAAATAACAATTGGAGACTTTTCATGCACCTCTTTATTTTTAAGATTTCTATTCTATAAAAATTAGATTTAATTTTAATTGAAAATACAGATCTTTTGACGAAGCTGAAGAATATAAAATTTAGAATATTATTTAACATTCGTTTAATATTGATAAATTAATAATTATAATAGTACAGTATTGGTGACGGTGTAAAGTGACATTATAAAAGAATTTCTAAACACAGAAAAAAGTGAGTGTTATTTTAACACTGAATTCGGTGTTAAAAGTGTCTGCATCAAACTTTAGCTTGGAAGTGTTATTTTAACACCGAAAATAAGGTAAATTTTCTATTATAGAAAATTTATCCTCACTAAAATTACCCTACCAAAATTTACCCGCATCAAAAACAACACTCGCTTTTCTCTGTGAAACACAATTCACCCATTAACATTTGAAAAACTTTTGTTATAAAAAAAAACAGTCAAGTGCATATTTTTCTGGAAAAAAATATAATTCCTCTTCCATACCCTATTGAATGTTCCGAGTCAGTAATTCTTTTTTAGAACAAGTCATGCCGAGCAGAAATTTCTCTCTTTTTTTATTTCCATCTGATTCAGTCTCACACGAATCGAGAGTAGAGAATTATTCGTTCAACCCCACGTTCAAATCGACGAATATATAAGAAGAGCAATAATTCCTTCTGCGGATCTAAGGGGGGTCTATACGATACTGCTCATAGGGATGGTGAAACTGGCCTAGGGTCACTTTATGGGCTCTCTCTCTCTCTCATGGTTCTAACTCCAACATACAAATCCATCGATGCCAAGTCACAGTCGCATTTTTCCGAATTCTAAGCCAAAACCAACCTACCACTTCTTTTGCCCCCTTTTGATTCTCCATAAAAACTTCTATTCCCCTTTGAATAAATATATATGGCCTTATTAACCCTGCTTGCCTTCGATTATGCCCTTTTCCCTGTTTTTGCATTTTTTTTCTTATCAAATCACCAAAGTGTGACGTCACAGTGGAAATTTATCGCGATTGGAATCAATTTAGTTTTGCAAAAATATTTAAATTGTGTGTGATAAATTTTATTGTAATACGTGATCGATTATATTTAACTTCCTTTTTTCATATTGAGATGATCCAAATATTGAACTAGGACTGAATATGAGAAATATTTTGAATATTGAAGTCTATTGGATGCAAAAGGATGCGATGCAAGGGAGGGATAGGTCCAGTGGGACTGATTTCACAAACAAATGCCGACAATTGAATCCTGGCAAGTCGCAAGATGGATCGCTCTCTTTGAATCACAGATAACCTGACTTGCCTTCGTTCGATCCTCTCACCACTCACCAATTCCTTTCCTTTTATTTTTTTTCCTTTCGTACAGCAACCAAACAATTTGCCACATGCCTACACCCATTTTATCCGCTAACCAAATCGTTCGTCAATTGAAAAATTAGTTTGAAGAAAAATTGTATCACACATTTAATCACTTTCCTAATTGGAATTAATTTAATTTTTAAATTGCAAATTTTAAAAATTGTTCCAAATAAATAAGAAAGTACTTTTGACATTTTCTTCTTCTTTTTACATCTAAGAAAAGAGTTTATTTTTCTAGGGAAATAGAATGTAAAAAATGATAAGCGAAACGAAAACATGAAAATGACATAAATTCCAGAAGAACACTCTGACTGGGGTGAATTTCCACAAGAATAAGAAAAGAACTGGAGAATTAAGTGAACTGTAAAGCGGAATGCTTGGATTATAAACCAACCCCACTGACAAAAAATTTCTGTCGGATTGAGTCTCGACCCCTCAAAACAGCGACGACGAACCTTTACTTCTCGACAGCCTTTAAATTAAGTGTAGAAGCTTATAACGCCCATGTAAAGTCTTCAAACGGATTTTACTCATGAAAAGAAAATGTGAAAGATCTTGAAATGCGTAGCAAATCTAGAATTACTAAATCCAAAGGGATGAAAAATGATTCCCGATCCACCAACCAATGTACAGTTCATAATTTAAAAAACTATTTCTCAGCAGTAGAGAGAAAATATTTTTCCAGTTTGTGAAATTTTTATTACTTAAAACAGAAGTGATGGTTAATTAACCATCAAGTTAATTATACTGTAACAATTATAGACCTAATATTATTAAATTATCCCAATAAAAAACATGTTTGAAAAAATTATTGTGATTAGCATTTACGATTTATGAATTCTAGGAACATTTGTTACTAAAATTAATTTATAAAAAAACTTATCTTTAGGTATCGTTGTTTCATACCAAAAGTAAACATTCTAGAGATCGCAAGGGATTGACTTATGAACGTGGCCATTACTCGAACAAAATAACATGTAACGACCCCTTTTCTACCTCCCAACCAGAAACGTACTTACTGATGGTGAATTCATAAAAAAGATCTCGAGTCACCCCTCTAAAAAAACATGGCAACCAGTTCGTCACACGCCACACTGGTATTAAAGCGGTCCATTAAAATAAAAATGGACTCCTATTATTTTTCACTATCGATTTAATTATCACCATGATATGAATATGAAATACGATGCATTTTTAAACCAGGAAAATTGTTATTTTTTAACTAATCTACTCTACAAGAACAAAAAACTTTCAGTCTGCCTCGGTTGGAAAATAATTTTCTACCAACTATGTACACTGTCAATTGATTTCCCTTTTTAAGACTAACATCTTAAATTACTAAAATAACTAATTCAGAGAAAGACTATTTCCATCATCTTCATTTTTAGTCAAGCAGGTTGGGTCATTTGGATGCGACGTAACGTCCAAGGGAGTGCCAACATAGATGGCAACATAATCCCTGATCGAGGGCTACACGTTTGGGGTTGGAGATGTGTTGGGGATGTCTTATCTTCATATTACACACACTCAACGCGGTTCTCAACTTTCGGATCAAAAATCCATCAAATTATGTTTCACACTAAACCTTAATTCAATTTAACGACAATATTTATCAATTTTCCTCTTCCGCATTTAATGGGTTTATTTATTTTTATTTATAAAATTACAAACGTAACTGTGGATTTTCTAATACGGAAATTGCTATGTTATGTCTCAGTACGAAACCAACGAAGGCTCTGATATTAAGGGACAGGTTTTAAGAAAGATTAACTGTTAAATTGCAATTAAATTATTAAAGTTTTTATTTGAATCCTTTACAATTAGAATCAGAGAGAAAAAAGTAGATTCTGATGTCTTCACGAACACTGGAACAAAATTAGAATTTTGCGGAATCAGTCGAGAATTTAAATGAGGATAACATAATTATTAGAGTCGTAGACCCAACAAACGATACCTCCTAGCGGAAACAGAGAATGCAGTAGATTTCCCTCAAATTGTTTTCGAGTCAGCAAAAGTGAAAGGTCCAGAGTCCAGATGTCGATGTAAATGAAGTAAAACACACCTCAGCCGAAGAGAGACCGAATTATTGATTTGACGTCGATGTCGAAGTAATGCAGTCCTTAGAAAAATAGAAATATGCCTCGCAGTAGAAATTATCTGCTTGAATGAATTTGACTAGGACGAGACTCGAAGAACCCGAGTCGAAATTTAGACCCTACTTAGCCTCTGAAAATGTAGGGCCTATTCAGGTTTAGCAGTCGTAAAGTAGGGTCTGATTTCAATACAATTTTTAAAAACTAGACCCTACTTTGACTCCCAAAACAGGCTGAAATTTGCCAATCTTCCATTTGGAGAATCAAAGTAGGGTCTACTTCTAAGAAACCTATACCGTACTTTTAAACCTCGTAGACCCTACCTTCATACTCCTAGACCCTACAATTAGAAAAAGAAAAATTTGAAGATTTGCTCAGATTCAATTGAAGCACTAGGGATGAGTAAAAGTGGAATTTTATGTGTTTTATAGCGTCTATATACACGAAGTGTATATAGACGCTATAAAACACATCAGTATTTATGAATTTGGAGTACTTTTTGCATTTGCAGTGTTTCAAGTAATGCATTAAAAAATAATTCTAAATTTTCTTTTAGAATGTAGGGTCTAGGAGTATGAAAGTAGGGTCTACGAGGTTTAAAAGTACGGTATAGGTTTCTTAGAAGTAGACCCTACTTTGCTTCTCCAAATGGAAGATTGGCAAATTTCCGCCTATTTTGGGAGTCAAAGTAGGGTCTAATTGTATTAGAATTAGACCCTACTTTACTACTCCTAACACTCAATAGCCCCTGAAAATTCAGGGTGAAAGTAGGGCTTAAATTTCGACTCGGGAAGGCACTTGGTACTTGAAGACGTTTTCTGAACTGGAGTCGAAGAATAAACTTGATGACAGTACACAACTTACTAGTTATCTTGGTCACGGTTGCTGGACTGACGCGAAGAAGATGCGAAGTTTATTCCGTGGTGGCTTCTGGACTAACTAACTTGAAGGCTATACCTGGACTGACTAATTCGGCTAGGGTAGCACCTTTTATAGGTTCCTTTTGGTTCCTTTGAATCTAATAAAAATTTTATTACATGTAAGTGGGGAACCAATAGAAGAATGACAAAATACAGATGACCATATTTGGCATCTGCTATCCAGACAAAGATTTCCGATAAATACTGCTATGATTAGAAGAAAATAAGGATTCGTCGCCATGACGTGACAAAAGTTTTGTTTATAGCCAGTTCCAGCGAAAAACAATACTTTTCTTCTAATGAAGAATTTTTATATGACCACAGTGCAAACTGTAAAGAAAACTAACACTAATTGATTAAAATTAATTCCGAAGATGGTACCTGAATTTCACCCATAAAAGCCATAGTATAAAAATTAATGTTATTATATTTATGAACAATAATATGTTTTCTATAACTCTAGTACTAAATTTGATTTTACTTTAATGACCCAGGTGCGTTACGAGATAAGAAATAATTGAAGTTTCTTCTTTTGGTGAAAGCGATAAAAGAGGTGTTTCTGTAATTACACTGTAAGACGAATTATCGTAAGTGTATCTAGAGCAAGTTTCACACTCGTTATTCTTTTTTAGAGTTGGTATGATAGAAAAGTGGTGCAAGATCGCAATTCTATTACTTTAAAAGTGCACGATAAGCAGTAAACAACCCCCTGGAGTGCACACGCATCTGGAGTCTGGACATCGTGACAGAATCGTGCACACCCGCACCTTCTAGTCTTGGTCTCAATGACTGAGGATGCTTTATGACCCGTAACGTTCTATACTCCCCACTTGGACCCCAAAAAAACAGTTCTTGTCGACTCACACTCCCCTTTTTCCATTCGATTCATCCATACATTATTATTTCTTACTTTCTTTTTTTTCGCCTCAAAAACCAGATTCGAAAAAAGTGAGGAACATGTTTTCTGCAAAATTGTCTAATAAAAAATTAATTTAATTTCTAAATTACTCCATCTAGATAAAAAATGTATTCCAGAAACGTTTGTGAGAGTAAATTTGAAACGTCGAGTCAAGAATAGAAAGCGGCTGAGAAATTTCCACTTTTGGAGATATGCAGCCTCTTTGCTGGATAGTTCATAGGGGTCAGCTTGAGGGTTGGGGGATTATGGGTGAGTGGGTGGTAAAGGCAGACGCTGGGGCTGGCAACTTTGAAGGATATTTTTTATTCATGTGACGTATTTGAGGGCGCGGAAAAAACACATTCTACCGATCGAGTCCCCGTGATGTCAGTAGACCCGTGGGGGGTTAGAATGGGTTCTATATAAGCATCCTGGGTTTGCCAATTTTAAAATGCCCTCGCTGAAAAACGAATCCACCATCTCGCGAATAATACATAAACCTTGGGAAAAGTCTTGTAACTGAGAAATAAACTCAGAGAAAACGCCCCTTGCCTTTTCTTTGATGCTTTTGATCGTTCGAATAAAACATAATTTTCCATCGGCTAAAATATAAATGCGCGCACCCCCTTTTTCTGCCAAAGAAATATTGACACTTAAGAGATGAAATTTCACTTGTTGATTTTCATCTTTAATATACAATCTCAATTTTAAAAATAAAATAAAAATTTTATGATTTATTCGCTCCCTAACCATCTCTTTATAATCTCAAACGTAGATTCAAGTTGGTAAACATTATTTTTCGTATCTAAGATCATACAATATTTGAAGGATTAGTTGGACCACGATCAACTTTGGGCACTAATAGCAAAACGCAGTCTCCTATTTCAAATGTTTCCTTAATTTTTATCTAATGAATTTTATTCCATCGTTGAAGAAAGATAAAAATGTTGTTTTGAAATTAAGAGAATATATTTGACTGAATGTTGGATTCTCACCCTTCTGGTTGCTTACAGTCTTATGAGTAACGTTGGTCCCGAAGGGTGATGTCTGAATAGGGTAAGCGCAATATAATTAATGTAAGATATTGCCTCGGGGACTGGATTCGGAAAAAGAGCGTTTGGTCATAGGAAGAAGAAGAAGAAAAGAAGGAGTGCAGAGAGGGGTGGTGGTTCCAGAGAAGTTGCAGATCAATATTATCGTAGGTATTCGTAGATATTCCCGTATGGAAGGGAAAAGGCGATATTGAATGCACTTGCTTCTGTATGAGTGGAAATTCACGTATGTGAATGTCACTGAGGTTCTAAGATATGTGCACGTTCCGCCTCGGAAACAGAATTTCTTATCGCGAATACAATGCAGTTTTCTTTTCATGTAGAAAAAAAAACTTACAGGCGATACATCTTATCCAACGAAAATTTCTAATAAACAGATTTTAAATTTAAAAATATTTTAGAAGAGAATCCTTAATTCTTCAATCTGGAGGAGCAACAAAAATTAAGATACGATATTAGGATTTAAAATTTCATTCCTTAAAAATGGAAGTTGTCTCAGGGGCGAATGTAACCAAGTTTCATTAACACAATTACATTAATCACCAAAATTTGGGAATTCGGAAAATCACTTTGATGAACGTTAGGGGAAACCCTTTTTAGAAGTTGATAAGAGAATGAATGAAGACGTTTAGTGTCAGTGGCGAAAATATAACCAGTCAATTTGAAACTGACAGAACGTATAGGGGATTCCTAAATTGTTGAAACAAAGGAAGACACTCGAAAAGGACAATTAGCACCCTGATGAATGAGAATTGACAACCTGTCAAAAGAATCTAATGTCGTCTTACTTAGGTCTCATAAAGTTTTTCCTCTACTTTCTGGAACCTAATAATAGCACCAAAATTTTGCACGTTAACAAATTATGTCAAATAACATGAGGACAACCTGTGAGGAAAATTCCGAAGAGATCGTAGGTTATCCAAAAAATTGTAAATATGAAAGAAAACTAGCCAAGGTACACGTAACAATAGTGCTAAAAACTTATTAGCAAAATCCTTTGTTCCATCAAACAATTTTTTGTTAGCATCTAAAATAACACCAACAAAAGAATTACTATTTAAATGAATATACTTAAAAAACCATAATGAATCTGATACAATCGCGGGTTTTTTTGTGTGGAACCAATTTCTGATTGAAATTCTCGCCACAGCGAAATGAAATAATTTTGTGACACAATAAAAAGTCAACTGAACAGGTTGAACACCACAATGAGAATGAGAATTAAATGGATGACCTGTCAAGAGAATTGGAGACCTTCCTTTTTTGCCGCCTTATTTAGGAGTTAATTTACAAATCAATAGTCCGTTGTCGATAATAATTCCCAAGGGTCCGGTTGTTGCAATAACATTTGCTAATTTACCATTCGTTTGAATATTCTAGAAATATTTTATCATAATTGTTGCACTTATTTAAAATAGATTCACTTATATATGTACTGATATTTTTTATTTAATAAATTTATAGATTCTGAAGAGGACAACTGTGAATAGGTTTTTCCTTATTTTTGATTTCTTGACTCGGTGTGATCTAACTTTCACTAATTAGAATAAGTTTAGACTTTAGAATAATCAAGTGTCTTACGACGATAAGACGCGGAGAAATCTATAATGACACCAAAAACATCTCAATGGATAAGGCTTTTGTGCAAACTTCATTTAACTTAAAGCATGATCATCATTTATCCATGATGAAGATAAGTTTTCAAAGGTTTTTAGAACAGAGCCATAACTTGAGCAAATATTTTCGTAACCATTGGAGTCAATGTGCTTTTTGCTAAAATATCAAAAAATCGGCATGATTTCGTAAAAGCAGATAGCAAGAGAATTAAAGGGTGAGAATTAAAGTAGATCCTATGTATAGAATAATAGGACAGCAGGGTGATGCATGTCCAATGTAGCATATAGGAACGTGAGACTGTGACTGATCCACGAAAGCGTGAAAGGGTTTTCCACCCTTTCTCTCGAGCCCTTTATCCACTATCTGAGAAGCTTCGGGGGTGTCGCGAGACGATGATCAATCACTTCCTTGGCAGTTACCGTGGGTGGAGGTGGATGCTATGTCAGTATTCACATAAAGGGTTTTCTACTGATATCGCTAAACGAACCCCCCCAATGTGAATGCCTCTCCCTGCCTTTAACCTCTCGGTTGCAGTTGCGATAAAACTGCGCAACGATATATTATCCACCTGCATGTCAAGAACGAATATGCTTCTAACTTCTGGGAAATTTCATCAGCCTTTGCTATACTATATATACCCAAAACCGTTCAAACAAAAATATCAACTTTTCAATCCCAGAAAAATAATAATTAACGTAATTCCTTTTTATAAATAGTTGTTATTAATTGAATAGATATAAATTTTAATTTTAGTTTTTTTAGGAAAGGAAATAGAATAACATTTATTTATATTCAAAGGCATTCCATTTTGTTCACACCAGATAATGAGGGCATCTAGGTCTGCCTGTAATTCCTCATAATCATATTCTAAACTATTAATTACACGATAAATCTTCAAATCATCTGCAAATAATAAGAAATTAGAAAACTTAATTGTAAATTTAATATCATTAATAAAAAGTAAAAATAATGGAGGACCCAGTGTAGAACCCTGTGATCCAGATTCAGCAAAAAAAACTTAGATGAAAACCGCTGCCAAGTTGTACATTTTTATAATTTTGGTGTTCATTTCATGGACACTTTGCTTCCTCATAGAAATACTAATAATTGAAATATAAAATTACTTTTTATAAAAGGGTTAAAAATCATTAACTCTGGGTCCAAAAAATGTGTCTTTATATATTCTATAAGATTAAATAATATTATTTTAAATTCCTGTTTTATTTACGGAGCTGAAGGCTACGAACTAAGGAAAGTGGCAAAGGATTTCAATGGTCAAAACTTAGGTCAATAATTCGTTTCATAATCCGTTTTATATTTCAGCTAATATTAAACATAAATAATTATAATTACTGACTGGAAGAAAAAAATATTTAGAATAAATGAAAAAAAAATGGTGAGAAAGTTATTGGACAATTCCAAAACGTAGATGTTAAGAGTCAAGCAGTGAAAATTGGGGGTCAAGATCAGGACTGCCGCCTTTTATGGTTCGTTCCGTGTTGGAAGATAATAAAACTAATGTATTCATGAGATAATTATTTCTTGCATTCATTACGCGCGGTTGTAAAGTTTTTATTGGTCCGACTGACTCGCGAGCGCGAGAAACAAACCCTTACAAAGTTGACGTATCTTTGGGTCAAAAATTCTTCTTTAAAATTGTAAATAAAAACTTTGTATAATTGAAATAAATAATTTAATTGGAATGTCGAGAAAAAGTAAAAAATTTAAATGTTTTTGATTGTTATTCACATGGGGGAAAAAAAGTAGCAAAAGATGTATAGGCGTCGCGACGCTAGAATACCAATAAGGAGGAATGGAATATATGACACTTGCTGCCAGAACAAAGGGTGGTCAACATCCCCGATGGGTCTAGGGTTGGAAATATATCAAACAGAGTGTCATATAAAAATGTGTTTATGCGTCAGTCCTCAGAATTGTGAGAATGAAAACATCATCGACCAAATGGTGGACTGTGTATAGTTTGTCAAGAGTTGCATTAAACGAATAGTACTATGCTGATCTTCAAATAAGGACTTGCGTTGCTCCAAACTCCTATTGGTGAGTATTATCATAATGATGATCTAGCGTCGAATTAATGGAGGAATCTTATTAATTAAAATCTCAAAACACATTCACTATCGCGTCAAATTTGTTTATTTAAGTTAATTTAATTTTCAAGGTAAATAAGAAAAATTGCTTTTACTTAACTTGGTAGCCTTCGTGTATCATCAATTCATCAATTAGTTATCTGAAGAATTTGTTTACAGATTGATATACTTAGCTTGATGACCACATTTGTCGATAATAAATATTTACTTAGTTTCAATTTTAGTTTTGACAATTACAGTAAAATAAATAATGTGTACATTCGATTTATTGGTGAATAAGAAAAGCGCCCATTTGATGACTTAGTTCATCATCATCATTAGGATTAGTCTAAATAAACTGAAACTTGTTCAAACCAACTTGTCAGGATTAAACCAGAGAAATCTAGAGGTATTTACCTAGAAGAGTCAAGAAACTCAAAAAGTAAACAGCCTTGACAATAAAAATCGTTCAATGAAGAACTTTTTTGAAAAAATTTATCAATCCAAAAAGAAGACCCAAAACGAAATTATTTTGCTAAAATTGCTTGAAAGGTATTTAACATTTTTGAATTCGAATAATACGTGATCCGATTATTTTATAAATACCTTTCGCCATTGAAATTAGAATTAGTTTTCAATCACCTTCATTAGAATAATTATTTTTAGAATACTTTGTGCAAAAGGAAAATTTACTATCATGAAATTCAAAGAGGTGTTCTTTTGTGAATGACGTCACATCGCAGTGAGCTTCGTTTCCGGTTCCGACCTTCATGATTTTCGCCCCGTCAAATCCATTCTTCCCTTCCCCAACATCCAATCTATTCTTTTTCTATCCTATCCAAGAAAAGTCGACGTTTGCTTTGTGACGATTCACAAATCACGTTTAGATTCTCTGCTTTTATAGATAAAAAAAAACTTTCAGATATATATATAACTTCTTCTTAGAAAAAGAAAATGAAAAATTTATCATAATTTTAAATTGTTATTATATTTCATATTGCAAATAAAACTTTGTCTTTTTCCCTCATTCTAAAAACTTTATTTTTAAAACAAATATTTAATTTTTTTTTTTTTTTTTTTTTTAATTTTTTACTTTTGAGAATCTTTATTCAATAACATAAGAATATTATTATAAAACATGAAGATATCGATCACTCCGAGTTTTCGACTTGGAGTTATCGCTTTCTCTATATTGTTTAAAAAGTTCTTTGACAATTTTTAAATCCTTTTGTTTACAATTTAATTTTACGAAATTTCGATTATTCTGACATTCTTCAATTAAATATATTAGAAATTAAAAACTTCAAATAATTAAAAGCAATTCAATTTAACTTTAAAAGAAAATTAATTCTACAGAATTCTTAATTAAAAGTATGAAAAGTTCAAATTTTCCAAGATTTTAATTCGAAACCTTTTCAAAATTCAATGATCTCTAAAAATTCACGATATAATATGCTTTCAATATTCAATTATAATATAAAATTTTAAATGAAATTCATTTTTAAATCAATATTTATTAGAAAATTCTACGAGAATTCAATTATTTAAATAAAAAAATGAACAATTTATTGAATAATTGAATATTTCTTAAAATTGAATTTTCATAAAGAATTTTATCAACAAATTTTTAAATAATTAAATTCTCTTGACAAAATTAAACACAATTTTTAAGAATAATTTCATTTTTTAAGAAATTTGATGAAAATTGTATTAAAAATATTAAAATAATTGAAATTCTGCCAAGAATTTTATTAATATTTTTGAAAATAATTGAATTTTGAAGAAAAATTCTATAATTTATAAAGATAATTGAAATTTTGAAGAGAATTTTTGTAAATTTTTGAACATAATTGAATTTTTCCGAAGAATTATATTACTTTTGAAAATAATTGAATACCTGAGACGAATTTTATTATAATTTCTTTTTAAATAATTGAATGCATTTTTGAAATTTTATTGAAATTGTAGACATTGAAAATAATTGAATTTTGAAAAATTAATATTTGTTGATTAGTTTTAAATATTGTTAAGTACTTTGCACAAAAGAGCTTTGTGCCCGTAAACACATATAAATAAATAATAAATAAATAAATAAATTTCTACGAAGAATTTTATTAAAATTATTTTGAAAGAAATTGAATTGTTTCAAAGAATTTCAACAAAATTTTTGAGAATAATTTAATTCTTTGAAGATATTTAATTAAGAATGTATTGAAAATATAGGTTGGCAAAGGTTTTTAAAATAATTGAATTTCTTTGATAAATTTTAATAAAATTTTGTAAGAATAATTACATTTTTCGATGAATTCCATTCAAATTGTATTAAAGATAATTGAAAGTCTGCGATGAGTTTTATTTTTTACGAAAATATTTGAATCCTTGTAAAAAATGTTATTATTTATGAAAATTATTTGTAAATAATTGAATTTTTAGGAAATTTTTATTATTTATGAAAATAATGAAATGTTTGCGTAGGATTTTATTAAAATTTTTTTAACTAATTGAATTCTTTTAGGAATTTTTATTAAAGTAGTACCTAGATATTAAAAATCACTGAATTGAGAATAGTTTTTGAAAAAATTAAAAAATTTTCCAAGAATTTTATTAAAATTTTTTTAAAATCTAGTTTTTTTAAAAGTTTTATAATTAAATTAATTTAAAATCGAAATTTCACAAAATTTCAAATTAACAGCTTTTGAAGTTCATCATGAAAATTGTAAACGCAATTCTTTCAAAATTGAATTAATTTTGAAATGTTTAAGGTAAAATTAGATTTTAAAAATAAAATTCCATGACTTTTCCAAGTTTTTTCAAGGATTCTAAATTTTTTTGACATTTCCATGTTTTCCAGGTTTCCATGTTACGTGAAATATCATAATTTCGATATAATTTAAAAAAATATAAATTTGTTTTTGTTTTTTAAAAAAAACTTACCATTATTTTCAAGGGGTGAGATCAAATGTTGATCATCGGTTCCAAAAGCTCTTGAATTTTCTCAGCTTTGACAGCTTTCCGTAATCCTGTAGTGTAGGCATCTCCTGAAGATGAGATGAACCGGACCCAAAGGCTCTCGAGATTTTCTTCTGAAAAGGACACGAAATTGAAATCGGCTTTCGGAAATTACACGGCGTCCGCCCCTTGGGATGGAAATGCAAACACGTCGTTGCGTAATGGAGAAAAGCAAGAAGCAAAAGGAGAATTGAGTGGAGAAAATAAGTACAAGTGAGATGGAGAAAATCGAAGAAAGGTCCTTCGAATAAATCGTCCCTTTGAGGATTTTGACCCTCGCTAAAGTTGAACGCAAAGCAAACTTGAAGCTCGCGCTATATTCAAGCTTGCTTTGAAATCGGGTAAACATTTTAGCACAAATCTCCAGAAAAAAAGATACTGTAAAAAAGAGGTACATAAAGGGTCTACAGTCATAGAATAATGTATGTCATTTAATAAAATTGTTTACTCTTTAACAAAAAACGAAAAAAAAATTCAGTTAACTTGAGAGGACATTTTTTCCCAAGGGACGAAAATTGGATTGTCTTTAATCAAAATAAAACTTTCTACTAAATATTTGCTTTTTGTTAAAATCATTGTTTAATCACTTATCCAGTGATTATTAATAATTAATTCAATTTATATATTTTAGTATTTAGGCATTTTATTACGAATAATAATTAAAAGAAGTTCTCGTTCATTCAATATGCGAAAATTGATAAATTATAACAAAATTTACAAAAAATTATTAAAAGTTATAAATAAATAAAACTTATGAATTTTATAAAACTTTTCTCTATATGATCAATAGTTTGCAAGATAAAAAATCCCGAAGAAAAGTGACATTATTTTTAATTTAAAAAAGTTGTAAATTAATTAAAAATTAAAATTTTGTAACCAATGTTTATTCACAATTATTTAGAACCTTACACACTTTCAAATTAAAAAAATGAAGAAAATCCACTTTAACTTTTATTATTTAAATTAAATATTAAATTTAAATAAATGTTTGAATTCTTCATTTTAATTTTTGTTTATTAAAAATAAATTTCATAAAAATTAAAAATTTCCTTTATTTTTTAAAAGAAGCGGAATAAAGCAATTTTTGGAAAGAGAACAAGAGTGCCATCTCCAAGAATGAAGACGAATCTTCTATTAACGAGAGAGTTATTACCAGTTGCGGAACATTTACCAACATGAAAAGAAAATTCAAAATATTTTTAAACAAATTGATTCTAGAAAATTCTATCAACTACATAGAAATTAATATTTTTAGCAAACTTAATTATTAATATAATTAAGTAACAACTTTTTTGTTTTTAATTTATTTTTAGGATAAAAATTTCTTCCATACCAACAGCTAGAGAATTGAATTCACAATTATAAAATATTATCACTACACGCATAGAAAATATTTTTGTTTCTTATTATTTAAAATTATATTTTTTTAAAAGTTTATTTATTAAAATGTTTGTGTTCGTTTAATTTTGAATTAATTATTCGTTCGGGAACCTTTTCTTTAATCCTGTATTCTCTAAATTTACTTCTAAATCATAATTAGATTTCCTTGATTATTTAATTTTTTAACGCCCCCAGTCAGTATTTCAAAATTCAAAATGGCGGATCCAATATGGCGAAATTTTTTTTGCGTTAATTTTTAGATTAATTATTTGTTGGGGAGCAAACAAAAATTTCCAATTAAAAACATAAACTAAATACTTTATTACTTTCACATTTTGACTAATGCTAAGTTTAAATAATTATTAGTAAAAATGTCTAATCATTTTTTATGTCCACTTTAGAAAGAACGATGCTGAAAAATGATCAAAATTTGCCCCCAAAGGGGATTGTAAAAGAAGTATATGTTTTTATAGATTTTGACCTGCTGAATCCGAAAATCACCCTTAGAAAGTTCTAAACCTTGGGGAAACGGTTAAAAAACCACCCTTAACTCAGAGACACCGTTTTTAATAAACAAAAGTAAAATATGATAGAATTATGTAAATAAGATATGTTTACACTATAATTTAATAAATTAAGGTAACAGTAATAACAACCGCATAATTTAAATCACGATTACGACCCTTGCAGTTTAAAAAACTACCCCCTCATACATCAACACTTATGCCAAAACCCCAAAAAGTTATAAAACGTCAATATATTGATACATAACAAAGCAATAATTAATCCTTTAAAAATAAACAACGTTTACCACTACTGTAGAAATATCGGCCACCCCTAAATATGTTAAAAAACCACCCTTAAACAACCAAAAACGAAAAAAAACTTAAAATGTCATGGACTAAGATTCTAATGTTTTTGTTAAAGAGTTATCCCTACCAATAACAAATAAGCAACTATTGTTACATCTACTATTAACTCAACAACCCTTAATCATGATCAGAAACTACCCCTATATCATTCCTCAAAAATTACCTCCAAAGTTACAAATTAAAAACCAAGTTATTTTGCTATTTATGACACTTTAAATAATTGTTTGATATGGTGATAATCAATTTATTGCAATCAATAAAGAAAACACATAAAATATTCAAACCTTGAAGGTACAGTCTTTGGTGGCTTAATTAATAATGATCAGAGTTTATCAGATAAACCCACTGAAGGTAAGAAACATTGTAGTCCAATCAATAAATATAAGGGTTATCAGGTCCAACCACTGAAGGTAAGATACATTGTTGTCCAATCAATAAAGATCAGAGTTAACAGATCCAACCACTGAAGGTAAGAAACATTGTTGACCACTCAATAAAGATCAGTGTTATTAGGTCCAACCACTGAAGATAAGAAACATTGTTGTCCAATCAATGAAGATCAGGGTTATGGAATCCAACAACTGAAGGTAAGAAACATTGTTGACTAATTAAAGAAGATCAGGGTTATCACGTCCAACCACTGATTGATTAGACAACAATGTTTCTTACCTTCAGTGGTTGGACCTGATAAACCTTATCTTCATTGATTGGTCAACAATGTTTTTTACCTTCGGTGGTTGGATTCCATAACCCTGATCTTCATTGATTGGACAACAATGTATCTTACCTTTAGAGTTTGATCTGATAACCCTGATCTTCATTGATTGGACAATATTTCTCACCTCCAGTGGTTGGACCTGATAACCCATATAATAATTGATTTGATTATTTAAAGTGTCATAAATAGTAAAATAATTTGGTTTTTAATTTGTAACTTCGGAGGTAATTTTTTAAAGATCATATAGGGGTAGTTTCTAATCATGATTAAGGGTTGTTGAGTTAATGGTACATGTAACAATAGTTGCTCATTTGTTATTGGTAGGGATAACTCTTTAACAAAAACATTAGAATTTTAGTCCATGACATTTTAAGTTTTTTTTTGGTTTTTGTTGTTTAGGGGTGGTTTTTCAACATATTTAGGGGTGGCCGATATTTCTGCAGTAGTGGTAAGCGTTGTTTATTTTTAAAGGATTAATTATTGCTTTGTTATGTATCAATATATTGACGTTTTATACCTTTTTGGGGGTTTGGCATAAGTGTTGATGTATGAGGGGGTAGTTTTTTAAACTGCAAGGGTCGTAATCGTGATTTAAATTATGCGGTTGTTATTACTGTTACCTTAATTTATTAAATTATAGTGTAAACATTTCTTATTTAATAATTTTATCATATTTTACTGTTGTTTATTAAAAACGGTTTCTCTGAGTTAAGGGTGGTTTTTCACCCCTTTCCCTAAGGTTTAGAATTTTCTAAGGTTGATTTTCGGATTCAGCAGGTCAAAATCTATAAAAACATATACTTCTTTTACAATCCCCTTCAGGGGCAAATTTTGACCATTTTTCAGCATCGTTCTTTAGAACTTTCACAATACGATTACAAGGCAACCCGCTGTACACTTGTGCTCGACGAATATCTACTTTTACTTATGTGTACATTGGGTTGCAGTTATTTAGGGTTTATTGTCGATAGTCGACCATTTATTAAAACTATTTTAAAAACATTTAACAATAAATTATTATCATTTTTCACATTTTTAACAACGTACCCCGTTTTAACCGCACGTATATATGAAACTAAAAATACGAAGTAAGAACTTTCACAAAAAAACAATTTAAAAGAAAAAATAAAAGCAATTTTTTACTGTTTTTTTACTGGCATCACAATACACACAGAACATCGAAAAACCACTTTTCAAAAAAAAAATTAATTATTAGTGAAAATGGTTCAGATTTTTAAATACTTTCAAGGAATACATATTGTTGAAAGTAAAAATATTTTCTTTTTTCTAAAATCCTTCCATTTCTGTAAACGCGAGTGCGCCGTTTTACAATTAACTTATGTAAATTTGTCGATTACATATTTATATTTCATGTTCGAGTCAACATCAAATTTAAATTTGAAGGTTTAATGCAGATTACAAGATTCAATTGATTGTTCGACTACTCTTCTTGATTGTATCTACACGGAGAGAAATCTGTTGCTCTTAGCGCATAAGCAGGCCGTACTAAAAGCGCATACACACCACCATACGTAAGTTGCAAGAAATCCATGCTGATTTTTCATGGATTAGAACAACTGTGGCACAAGTGGAAAAAAGCTGTGCAAAGTTAGCACCGGCCTTTGCAAAATTAGGTACAGACGTCTATGCGAAAAGCGAACCAAAATGTCTCTAGCGTTATTCGTAACACATTTCTCTCCGTGTAAGAAATTAATAGACAAAATCAACATTAATTATTTTTCTGTTATTTGGTTTTATAATAAAATTAGAAGATTTATCCAATTCTTGAAAGGCTTCATTACACATTTAGAACGTTGCTCAAATCTTTTAATTTCTGAATGAAGATAAAGCCCGTATATTTAATATTTCACCCAATATTATGTCAATTTGGAGTTTAAGAACATTATAGATTTTATTTTGAATTTATAAATATTTTCTTGGAAAAGTGGGAGAAGTGGGTCCACTGCCGAACATCATTGATTTTTTTGATGTGTTGGGAGAAGTGGTCCTACTGTCGAATATGATTGATTTCTTTGATGTACTGGGAGAAGTGGGTCCGCTTCCAGACACGACTGGCATCATGAATATGTTCGGTAGACCTTGCCTTGGTGTCGGAGCTTTCCACTAAAGGACAACCAAACAGAAAGAAACGAACATGATGAGAGACCGTCAAAACCAGAAATACCTGCAGGGTAATACTTCGGTTAAATCCCTCACCGGTTCCGATTGTCAAGCGCCTAGCGTGGGGGTAATGGCCGGTGGCCCGTGGATGCAGGAGGGCAACGCCGCACTGAAGGTTCCACAGATCATCGTGGACAGAACAAAAAGAGGAAGTGGAAGAAGTCAACAAAGTGTGTTGAGTAGCAGCAGCAGGAAGTCCGCATTCAGCCCCGTACACTTGGAAGTGGATGACGAGGCGATTAGAGAGAATCGCGAGGACAGCCTTCGATTGAGGAAGGAAGAAGCATTGTGTCTTGAAAAGATGCAACTGGAAGTCGCAAGGATGAGAAACTCTTGTGACAAGAAGAAGAATGTAAACAGCACCGTTCAGGACGGACTTAAAGTTCTTCAAGTCCTCCTGGAAGAAGCAAAGGCAAAGCACGCGGAGGCTGACGAAGCGGATATGTACACTTGATTACATCGATGCCTTCATCAGATGAACGTGTTGCATTCATGTTTCCATGTGTGCAACACGTTCGTCCGAGGAAGTTATCAATGTAATCAAGTGTATTTAGAATGTACTATCGGCATGGCAGAAGGTAACCGCGAGGACAGAAAGGAGAGACGAGAGCGCTACTATAAACGTCAGTTAAGGCGCGCTGTCATAGATGCGCCGAAGAGAAGATGTAGTTCCGGCAGTCCAGATGGGACTCAAGAAAAGAAGAAAGCACCTCCAAATAAGGTGGACAAGAGTGCGGAGGATAAACTGAAGCCAGAATGTTAAAAACTGGAGCAAAAGGCAGCAAGAGGATCAACAGTGCTCATCCGAGTGGCTTAAGGTCGAACGTTTGCCGAAGTTTTGGGTAAGCTTCGTAAGGAGGTTGATCCGGACGTTAGCTACACAAGGATGGTAGTTACAAAGGCTACAAAAAGGTGAGACCTCCTAATTAAAATCGGAGGCGACTCCAATAAAGAGGCCTTCACCGCTGAGGTTTCCAAAGCAGTGAAAGGCATGGGTAAGGTACAGTCTGTGGATCAAAGGGTAACGCTGGAGATTTGCGACTTGGATTGCCTAACCCAAGTAGAAAAAGTCCAACAAGTGTTGGAAAGTGTCCGACCCAGAGGAAGCGAAAAGGATAAAAAAAATGGGACGCATAAAGATTGGCCTTATGTCTGGATGCCTAGATTATAGCCACATAGGAAAAGAATGTAAGGCGGTAGACAGATCGACTGCGTGCTTCAGGTGCGGAGAAGTCGATCATAAGTTCCCAAAATGTAACAGAGGACTAAGCTGCTTCCTCTGTAAGGAAAAGTATGGCGAAAAGACCTCGACGGCCGCCAAAAAGCTTCAAAAAAAGTGTTACGGGTTTAAGTAGATCTTGGCTGACAGTAGGTTGCCAGCTTATTAAAAAATTTTTATTTTATTTATTTTCTTTTATTTTTATACCAATCACCCATAACCTTAGAGTGCGGAATCCAAGGTAGATTTTCTAAAATTCTCTAAGCAAAAAAAATGTCAAATAATTATATTGGAGAAGTGCTGTAATGATTTAACATTTTGCATCAAATCAATTTTATTGATTCCAAAAATTTTCTCAACTTTTAACTTGAACTCTATTAATGTCTTCAAAATTAACTTATCGATTTTTTACAATGCATTGTTGTAATTTTAAAAAAATTTGATCTTCAATTCTTGTTAGCAACAGATCTCCAGGGAGAATAATAAACAATCTTTTAATTTTAATTCTTTTTGTGAAATCATATGAGACGGACGTGTAAATTTAACTCGCGAAGTGAATTTGATTTAATTTAATTTGATTATTTATTGTTAGTGATTTATTATAACTTTCTGCGAATTAAAGCCATGATCGTGAATTGGGATTTAAATTATTGATTTCCTGGAGATTTGATGAATCTGTCGTATAATTTTCAACTTTTGGTAAGATTTTGTCAAATTGTTTTCACTCTTGAATATTGAATTCAAAGATTAAATTAATTCAGTTGTACTAGTCTCAAATAGATAAAAAATTTTTTTATTCTCAAACATTGTTATATTCTACTAAAATTTTTAATTTAATAATGTCAATGATTTTATAATTAAAAATGCAGTTATAATTCTTGAAATATTATAAACGAACCTCCCCTCTGTTATTACCCAGCAAAGGGGCTATTAAGTTAACTAAAATTCATTTGGGAAGAAAATTTAACTTAAATTTAGTCTTTTGTTTATTTTTTTTATTTGTCCAATGATAGGACTGGCGCCCAACAATTTTGGAATCTTCCGAAGGTTACCACAGTGATCTAACTTGGGTCTCTTTTTTGTTAATCTTATATGTCTATGATATACAATCTATTTTTTAACATATTTTTTTCCTTTTTTATGCAGATGATCTTAAATTTTATATAAAATCATTGAAAATTATCAGGACTACTTTAACTTACAATCAGAATTAAATAACCTTAGTAAATAGTATTGTCAAATTATTTTAGCGAGTAATTTAATTTCCTAATATAAGAAAAGATTTTCTTACCATTATTTGTTGCATTTTTAACTCTATTTCATAATCCATTATCCCAAATTGGAACTTAATTTCAAATCACTCAATAACCATTGTCTAAAAATCTATACTTAAAACAAAAACAGTAAGCATCAATTACACTGGTCGACAAAATTAGGATTTTTTTGCTACAAGAATATACGATAGTGAATCTTACAGAATTTTTGCCGTAGATTATGAATTTATAAGTGAAATTGTCTGATAACCTCTCAATTTTAAGAATAACAGGGTCAACGTGTCAGAAAATAACATTTTTGACACTTTTTGAAGCACTTTAAAAAAAAGAACGCGACGTGATGCGACAATTTTACTTATGGATTCGTAATCTACAGCAAAAATCCTGTAAGAATTACTATCGTTTATTCTTGTAGCAAAATTTTGTCGAACAGTGTTATGAACAATATGTGAAGTAAAATGTTACAAAAACAAAAAAATTTTTTTTGGTACCGTAAATTGGTGATAAATACTACAAAAAAGGGTTTTTTTTTGAAAATTTAACAGGTAGGTTGAAATTTAAACACACAACACCCACGACGGGTTTTTTAAGACTGACAAGATTTCGCCTTCTATTCACTAGAGGATGCAAAGTAGTAGGGAACAGAAGCTCCACCCCTTCGCGAGAGAATTCTAAAACAGGGGATGTAAAGGGTGAACTGTTTTTTATCTACAACCCATTCGCTAGCATCAAAAAGGAAAATTATTGTCAAGCTAATAGAAAAAAAAATTTCAAAATAAAATCAATCGGTACGAAAATGTGATCATAACTGACTCACCAGAAATGGTGATTCGGTAAAAAATTTTAAAAAATCTCTTTTTGATCCCATTTTTTAAATTATTCGACAAAAAGGATTGAAAAGTACAAAATAAAGTTAGCATCATTGACAATTTTTTCCAAGCTCTTTGCTCTGATCTGGGGGTATAGTATAGTAAAAAGTGTGATTCTCGTGAAAGGGGTGAAATAGAAAAAGGGGTAAATAGAAAAGCGGCACACGGGAGAGGACCACTGAATCAATTTTTTTATGAAGGTTCAACATATTTTTTACTATAACCCTTCTTCTCTATTCGAATTAAGAGGAAATTATATAAAAGCTTAGTAAAAATAAGTTCTCTTGTAAATTTTTTAAAAATATTAATATAATATTTTTATGGCTTGTGTAATTTTTTTACCAACTGCAGTTTTTGAGACTCCAGCTAATCAATAAATGAGCTTCATGTGTTGCTTCAGCTATACGTTGCATAGTTTTTCATTTTCAATGTTAAACGATTTATTTGTTCATAGTGACTTTTGGGAAATCTGATTACAGATACCTTGGATTACGCAATCGAAGATTGTCTGGGATTTTTATAAAAGGTAGAATAATTATAAATAAATGAAACATAATTTTGGTACTATTCTCATCCTCATTGGACACTACACAAAGTCAGTTTTTATACGTCCCAATTCCTCTAGCTTTTCAGCTTCCTCTGGGTCGTTGACTACAAATGCAAGCTTCATTTCTTGTCATTTAACAGCTTCCTGGCTTCTTTAGCACATCTGCCAACACTCTTCCTCTAGTATATCTCTATCTTCATCCTCACAGAACAAGACACAAAGCTGAGTTCTTCCAGCTTATTTGCATCATGTTGTGTGGTTAATAAAATAGCAACCTTTCCACCTCTATTTTTAGGTCCCAGGACCGTTATTTTTTTGATAGCTACTGACGTTGCCCAAACCCAATACAGAGCCTCCTGCATATCTGTTGGTTCTGTAAAACAATCCAGATCACGGACCTCCAAAGTAGTTGGCCGGTCCACAATTTGCACCTTACCTAGGTCACCAATCACCCTTGTCAATTCTTTGGTGAACGTTTCCTTATCCAAAGAACCTCCAAGTTTGATAAAGAGCTCTGCCTTCTTGTTGGGTCAAGTTCCAACACAAAGAGTATGGCTTTTCTCTGGGTTCACCTCCTTACGGATCTTTTTCATAACTGCTGCGTACGTCGAACCTTCAGCCACCTTAACGATCATTGTTGACCATTTCTATGACCTTCTTAATGCTTTGTTTTGTCCTTAGTCTTTTTTGGAGGTCCTTCCTCCTTTTTTTAGTCTTTCGTCTGAATCTCCTATCTTGTCTTGATTCCTTTGACCACGTCAATTGTTGATTGAACCTATCGTCTACGTCTTTTGCAACTACGTGCTTCTCCTTGACCTCCTGTATGAGCGATGTTATGCTTTTCAGTCTATATTTGATTTTCATATTGGCATTTTTCTGGACATCACAGGACTTCAGCATTTTTATGACCTCCTCCTCCATTTTTTGAGTGCAAACTGCTTCCTCCTCCAGCAGCCTTCGTTGTCCTTTAGACCTCCTCAAGAGCCGCACTAAAGACTCCGCATCTACCGCTGCTTGCGACATGGTTGACGTCAACTTTGACGCCGCACTTTTCTTATTGCATAAGAAGAAGGTTGAGCTTCTTTCGCAAGACGCAGACATATGACAAGTTTATAATCTAAGTGAACTTCGACCATATGAAAAAAGCGGTTACTAGGCTTTTAATTTGGACAGCAGCATACACCTTTCTCTGATTAGGCACGACTTAGCCCAACTTTTTAAGCTTTTCAGATTCTTCCATGTTCGTGACTACAACAACGAGCTTCAGGCAACGCTTGTTGGGCCCTAGGACCGACACTCTTCTACTAGCTGATAGTGTTCCTAAAATTTTCACCAAGGCTTCCTGGACTTCGGCATTGTTAGTAAGGCAATCCTGGTCACTGATCTGCACGTTACCAATCTCTCCTACTACTCTTGTCTGGCTGGCATCAGGTTCAGACTCTCTTAATCTTTCCCAAGACATCAGCAAAATTAATTCCTTTAGCTACCTTGACAATCATTGTTGATTCTCGCGGTAGCCTTGGTGGTTTTCTGCCTTGGTTTGTATTCGACGCTTTGTGAACCTTACCTGCAGACAGTTATTTAACAGGAACCCCGAAAGATCCTTCAAGAATCCTTGACAATATCTTACGTAAGATGTAAATTACAAGACAACTAATTTAAAACTTCATAAATTTCTATGAACTTTTTGAGAATTCTTAGAGCTAAATATTGAAACATTTACAAAAAATTGCTTATGAATAAATAAAATATTTATCATGAGATACCTGACAATTATTCTCTTGAATTGAACTAGACTTTTGTCTATTATTCTCAAAAACTAAATAAAAATATTTTTTTTAATGTTAAAGCTGCTTTTTGAAAACTGTTTTTATTCTTTTAAATTTTACAATTTTTAACGATAATTTAAGGTCTTACTTATCACTGAACTAAACATTTTCAACGTGACGGTTGATACAATGAATCACTTTCAACTTAACCCTTTGAGGACCAAATTTTTTCTTAAAAAATCGCGATTTTTCATTTTTAAGCAAACTTTTCAGGGAAAGTTATTGAAGTTTTTTTACTTAAAGACCAGTGTTTGTGATACGAAATTTTCCAGACTATGTGAAAATTATTGTTTCAATATTCAGTTTTGAAAATTAAGAAATTTATGCCCGAGTTAATAAAAAAATGTTCATGTTGCCTGAAAGCGACACTGGTCCTCAAAGGGTTAACAATTGTATTGCAAGTGACAGAATTATTTCAAATATAGGAACTAATTTTCAAAAAACTTTTATCTACCAACCTTGTCATCTACTAAAAAACTAATGAACTTCAAAATAAAGTTTAAAAGTTGAAACAATGTCACAAATAAATTCATAAAAATTTTTCTCAATTATTAAAAATAAATCATATTCTCTAAATTGAAGTTGCTTCCTTTCTTTGATTAACCTCGTTGTATTCGTAACATATTGCCAATTAAATGAAATTCCAGCTTAATTTTTGAAATATTATATAAAAGAACTAAACTGATCTATGTAATATTAAGTAATTCGAAAAAATAGACATTATTCAATGTCAACATCATACACAACAAGCAGTTCAAAAAAAAAAATTATAAAGATCATCCGTCGGACAGAAACTAAACTTATCGAATTTAGTCTCTTTTTTGGAATTTATAAAAGTTTAACAAATTAAAAATTGAGTTCTTTTTTATAAATATCGATCAGTTGTGTTCGTACTTATTTCAAAAATATTAAAACTAGAAATTTTAATTCTATAACAAGAAAAATTCTGATAAAAAACTAAATTGTAGTATAATTTGAAAAACGTATTAAATTAAAAGAATTCAGAGTAATAAATAGTATTAACGAATAATAGAATTTATCAAACGGTTGTCTAAATGTTTTGTAAGCGATTAAAATTGAAAAACGCGTTTTAAATGAAGAATCTAATATTAACTTTACGGCGATTCTATTTTCTATACCGTCGGAAAAAGGAAATACTCTTTGTATTTTTACGATTAATTTAATTTTTTAGGGAGAAAATAAAAAATTCTTACCATTATTTGTTGTATTTTAAATCCTTTTCTAATTCATAGTCCATTATCAAGAATTGGAACTTAATATCACATCACTCACTTTCCAGCTTCTAAAAACATATATTTTAAGACAAAAAAAATTAAGCATCAGTTTTAATAATATATAAAGTGTAAATGCTCCTTTATTTTAAGCTGTTAATAAAATCAGTTTTTAATAACAAAATAAAGTAGAGCCAAAAAAATAAAATATTTAAATTGACAATATTTTTTAATTTAGAAACAGAAAATTATTTCTTTTCTTAAATACTTTTTTACATACTTTTTTTTGAGAAATTAAATTTTTATTATCAAGGAAAACAAGATTATTTCAACTTGAAAATCAAAATCTAATTCTAGAGGGAAAATTGTTTTCTCGTCCAAAGTAATTCGTTCAAAATGTAAATAATCGTTTTCTAACATAGTTTCAATTTTTTTACAGAAAAAAATTACAACTGTAATTTTGAAAATTTGTTTTGATATTTTATTCTTAGTAGAAATTATAAGACAAAAATTAAAAAGAAAATATAAATTTCGATAAAATTATGTTTCTGTAATTTTGCTAAAATTTAAAATTTTAACAAAAACATTTTGTAATTATAGATTTTTGGTACCGTAAATAATTGATGATAAAAGTACTACAAAAAAGGAATTTTTTTTTTGAAAATTTAACAGGTATGTTGAAATTTAAACACACAACACCCACGACGGGTTTTTTAAGACTGCGAAGATTTCGTCTTCTATTCAACAGAGGATGCAAAGTGGTAGGGAACAGAAGCTCCACCCCTTCGCGAGAGAATTCTAAAACAGGGGATGTAAAGGGTGAACTGTTTTTTATCTACAACCCATTCGCTAGCATCAAAAGGGAATATTATTGTCAAGCTAATAGAAAAAAAAATTTTCAAAATAAAATCAGTCGGTACCAAAATGTGATCATAACTGCCTCACCAAAAATGGTGATTCGATAAAAATTATTTAAAAAAATCTCTTTTTGATCCCATTTTTTAAATTATTGTCAAAAAAGGATTGAAAAGTACAAAATAAAATTAGCATCATTGACAATTTTTTTCAATCTCTTTGCTCTGATCTGGGGGTATAGTAAAAAGTGTGATTCTCGTAAAAGGGGTGAAATAGAAAAAGGGGTAAATAGAAAAGCGGTGCACACGAGAGGGGACCACTGAATCAATTTTTTTTATGAAGGTTCAACATTTTTTTTTTAGCTTCTCTATTCGAGTTAACAGGAAATTATTATAAAAAAAGAAAAAAAATATTTTCTCTTGAAAATTTTTTGAAAGTATTAAACTAGTTTCAAAACTTGACTAAATATTTCAAATTCATTTTTATTTAAAAAGAAAAAGACTTTCAGATGGAAAAATTCAGACACAAAAAATACAATCATTTTTTGACATAATATGATGTAAATTAAACGAAGGTCTTCAGTGGACTGAAGCACCCTTTCCTTGAAAATGTTTTACGTGTATGTAGAGGCTTCAATTCCGTCCAATAGAACTCCAGAATCCGCCAATCCCGAAGAGAACCTGCTTCATTGGGGGTGGTCGAAAAGAAATATAAGTTTAAAAGCTCTTTTGCCGTTGGCTGTGAGGAGAACAGTAACAGCCTCTCTCTCTCTCTCCATTTGTTTTCAAGCAAAAGAGTTGAAAAAATATTTGTTTTTAAAAAAGTATTTCTATCTTAATCAAAATTTGTTACCTCTGAAGATTTAATTTTTTTGATTTGTATGTTTCTTATTTAAAAAAATTCAAAAGGAACTAAAAATTGTAAATTGCTTTAATTATTTATAGAAATAGCGAAAATAATTTTGTCTTGTAAAAATTTATGTTCATGAAACCCTAAAATCGAAATGTTATAGTATAGAAAAGTTTTGAATCATCGATTCTTAAAACTCCCCTAAAAGACTATTGGGAACCCTTTTTTTAATATATCTATCCCTTTTTTTATGAGGCAAAGGGGTGAATTGTGCTCTTTTCAAAACTTACCAAGAAGGGTTGGTGAAATTTTTTAAAAACTTATACAAATATACTGATTTCGAACATTTACAGTAGCAACACTAATATTTTCTAAAAATCATTCTGTCTACACAGTGGTCTGAATCTGCAATTTACTGAACGTTCAAAAAAGTGTAAAGTCCTCAGATTTTGTCGAAATCTCGCAAATTTTTTTTAAACACTCCAAAATAAATTTTTAAGAAACTTAAAAAGGTTTATTTAATTTTATTTATTTCTTGAAAATAATAGACAAGTCCAGTTTAATTTAAAAGAAAGTTTCTAAAAATTATGTATACATTTACTAAACAAATTATTACCTACTTTTAAAATTTCGTGATTCAAAAATAAATTTTTAGGTATCTGTTGATAAGTATTTTATTTATTCACAAACAATATTTTTTGTAAATATTACAACATTGTACTATCTATACCTAATATAAAGTTTAGATTAACTTCTTTTGTGCAAGAGTATTGATCTTGATCATTTCCTTGAATACAGTAGCCTAAAATTTGAAAAGTTACACTTTGTTATGAAACCATAATTACATATTAATTTTGTTACAGAGCTATTTACTTACGTAGAGCATCTGTTGCATCTGAAGCACCAAAATTATTCCCTCTACACTTATATTCGATGAAAGTTCTTTTAATAGTATAATTTTCTCTTTCAGCACTGATCTTTACTTGAAGGCAATTCTCTGAAATGAATAAAATATTTAATTTCACAAACATTACTTTTATTACTATTATTAGCTTTAATATTATTACTGATATATAAAATCACTTTTTTACTTTTAATCAGAATTCTCAAAGATTCATAGAAATTTATGAAGTATTGAATAAAATGTCTTGTAATTTATATATAAGATAATTTAATTTACTTGTTGTTTCTATATTGTACAAATGGTCTAAAATTACCCATAGCTTCTTCAAATGTGGAGAAAGTTTTGTTAAGTATGAGTCCATACGAATCGCCAGTTGAGGTGACTAATGTAAAATCTAAAAAAATGTATTAAGTGAAAATCTGTGAAATGCACAAAATTAATTTAATTATAATAATTAGTAACTAATTTTATATAATATTAGAGCAAATGTATCAATGTCTCCCAGAAAATTATTTATTTTATTCTCTACTTAAAATGTAGTTTTAGTGAATCATGTAATATTATTGACCACGAGCGAAATTACCTTCATATTTGCAAGTAATTGGACTTCTGCCAGACAAGGCTCCTTGATCATCACAACTTTTGCAGTTACAATTGATTAAAACACATGAAATAAAAAAAATTAAAGAAAAGGCAAATTTCGTGAGGAACATTGTAAAATTTTGAAAAAAATTCTAAAGCAAAGATATTTCTTTCAAAAAGAAAGAACGTTTTATGATACAGTTTAAATTTTTATAAGTGATGCATCAAATGGAGTTGAACTAGTTTTTATACTGAAACATGAGTACATTGCTTTATGATATTTTACTTTATTGCGTAAAGTACACAAATAATTGAACAGTTGTTCAGAATTTGAAATTTTATTAAACTATTTTTATTTCAACCGGAACTGTTTATCAAAGTTTAAATAATTTACTTTAGTCTTAAAATTCTTAAAAAAATGTTAATGTAAAAATTATATTTTTCTATTTCTAATAATTATAGCTGAAATATTAGAAAAGATATTATTTCTCATAAGGATAGTCTCTCACGTTATTAGATTCTTTGTATTTAAATTTTGTTTATAAAAATGCCGAATTTTTTAAAAGGGTTCTTGCAGAGGTAGGTACCATTTTTGAAATGTGACAAAAATAATCTAGAAAGAGTGTGTCTAATACTATGTTTTGGTAGACAGGTCCCTTTCACCTTTGAAGCTTCACATATATTTTTAATAATTTAATAAAACATTTATATTTTATGATACTTATTTAAAAATTTATTTTTATTTATTATTAAAAAAAATAAAATAATTAAATTTGAATAATGCTAATAATGTTATTCGTTAGAATAAATATTTTTCATTTTCTGTCTAATTTTAAACTATTTGTACAGCTGTTATTAGTTATCAGCAAATGAAAATTCAAAAACAAAACTAAAATTTTTTATTTCTAACTTTGTGCTTATGTGGCAAAAATTAAAACAAAATATTTGAGCAGAAAGAAAATATGAAGAAGAAGAGAAGAAATAAAATTAAGAAATCAACGTTGAGAAACAGTATAACGGCAGCGAAATATTCTATTAAATTTTAAATTCGATGCAAATGCAGAATAATCTACTAATAAATCAGCACTTCAAGATGCTTTAATTCTTTTTCTAACATAGATGTTGTAAAAAATAAATGTTACGCAGATAATGAAGAAATTATTATACCCTAAAGAAGTTATGAAATTAGTGATATTAAACCCTATACTTTATATGCAATGTTTATTATTTTTTAAGCTTCTTATTATAGAAAAGAATCACAACTAATTTTATCAAAAAAAGAATTTTTACAATACACTCCTTTAGCTGTCGTGGATTGTTCAAAACAAAACATATCCTTACAACATGGACCAGTTAATCCATGGAATTAGGAATTAGGTCAAAACAAATAGTATATCAACCCTTGGTTAGAAAATAATTATCATTCAATTCGTTGGAATATTGAATTAATAATTACTAATTACCATAATAGTTTTGGAACAGTTACGTAACGGTACAAAATGAAGCTTACTTTTCTCCCTAATTTTTAACTATTTATTTGTCTATACACCCGTCTTCAGCCTACAATACTTGGCTATACAAGTGTTTCTACATAATATTTTTTTTACAATTTTCTTACTACAACATTATTCTAAGTTTTGCGTCTACAGAACGACTTGAAATTAGGAGTACTCGCATTTGCATGGACCACCCATCTAATAAGTTTCACTTACAATATCACTTTCACATGTTAAGAAACTAAATCTAGGTTGGATGCCAGTCCATAGAAAATAATAGAATTGACTGGAATTAAATTTAAACGTATTTTCATGCCCAATTTTATTTTTTATTTGTAGTCGGAAGTGGAAAAATGTTGGATATTCTCCTTTTCGCCAAACTTCGCCTGGAATAAGAAGCAGCATGGGTTATTCTTACAATCTGCTACCTTATGGCCGGCTTCTCCACACTTGAAGCACGCAGCCGACCTATCTATTGCTTGTCGATCTCTGCCTATATGGCCAAAGTCAAGCTATGACACCTTGTGACTATAACTCTTCTACTAAAACGAGGATACACTTGATAAGAGACTGTTTGTAGTCTATACAAGTAGAGTTTCAATTATAACGCAAGCAATAAACGATGGTATCAAACAAAATTCAAATAAAAATAAAACACACACACAATTAAACTCCAGACGGCTGATAACAATAATATTCCTTAAAATTCAAAATTTCATCGATCATAAAAATCAGTTTTTTAACAATAGTTGGGTCATTCGATGATAAAACGGAGATCCAAAATGTTACGAGGTCTACATTTGAAGGGATTGTAAAATACTTTATCCGATACCAATTATATAATGGGCATTCAGCTAAAATGTGATAAAATTCATCCCCAACAATTCCACAAGTGTAACATGTAGCGGGACTATTTGATAGTTTGAACTTTTTCTTTCTTATATAAATATGTGTCACATGTCTATTCAAAAGTCTAATTTGAGAAAATACACGTTTAAAAAAGAGAGGGCTACGTTGGTATAGAAAGTTCTTACAATTAGTATTGTCAGTAAGTATTAAATTGGGGTAAATTAAAAGACTTTTAGATTTGCCGCAGCTATGAAAATCGCGTTGAGACAAAAATTCTTTATATTTCTAACTCTTCTACTAATTTGCAGGACACGAAACCAATCTTAACGTACCCTATTTCCTCCAGTTTGTTAGCGTTCTCTTGGCTGGTAACTACGACAGCGAGCTTTATTCCTCCCTTATTTGGTCCCAGAACCGTGACTTTTCTGCTTCTGGTACCGTAGATAGTTAATCCAGGGCCACCTTGACGTCGTCCTGTTCCTTAAAGATGTCCATATCGCGGATTTCCAGCGTAGTCTACCGGTCCGCCATCTGCACCTTACCTAAGTCACCGATTACCTTTGTCAAATCTTCAGCTAACGTCCTCTTGTTTGAAGACCCTCCAATTTTAATAAGGATGTCTCCCTGCTGAGTGGGTCTTACTCCCACAACTCTTGTCTAACTAGCCTTCAGGTCTGCCTCTACCCGAACCTTCCGCAGCACTGTGGCGAATGACGTTCCTTCATACTCACTTTAACGGTCATCGTTTGTTGTTGTCTCTTCTTGCTGCCTGAACCCATCTGTGGTGCCTTTTTAGTCCTCTTGCCATCAGTTTTTTTGGGGGGATCCTTCATTTTTCTTCTTCTTTAAGCCCTTCGGAAACTTAGAAGTTAGAACTACTTCTCTTCCGCTTCTGAGCATCCAGGACAACGTTACTTAACACGATTGCGTTACAGCTGTCGCGTCTCAGCCTTAGGTCTTGGCGTGCTTCTTCTGACCAGTCTAGTCCCTGGTAGAACATCTCATCTCTTGTAACAAGGCATTTGTTACTGAGACAATAGCGGTTTGTTAGTATCTCTTTCTTAAATTTCCAAAGTTGATTTGATTCTGGTTGCGGCTCACTGTATGTGATGATAATAAGGCGTGGTGACGAATTTCCACGATTGTTAGCGGCCAGAGACGAATTTATTTACAGGTGATTTGCCGTCGTTAGAGTGATAAGGAAGGATTTATCAGATTTGAGTGACCTTAGGACAAGGACAGGAAAACCGGCGTCTCAGCTGACCAGTGAATTACAAGCATAGTGATAATAGTCATTCGTTTACCGGCAGTCGTGTTAAGAACATTTAATCGGTTTTGGTAATCAAATTATATGTGGATTGTGGTTTAAATAAAAAGTTATTTGAATACGAAATCGAGTGTAATATTATGTGTTTAATTGGTATACATCATTAGGACCCTACTATTAATTCAACTAAAGTGTAGTTTGAAATAAAATCAATGTTTTATAATTAATATTTAGAGTAATGTTACTATGTTGATGAAATGGAAACAAATCTATTTATAAAATATATGCATTGAAACGAATTCTTTTGCTTTGGAATTCAAATTTAATATAATTTTTGTTTAAAGAAATTATAATAAATGACGTAAACTTATTATTTTATTATTAATAAAAACGACAAACTAGGAAAAAAATTATTTTTTAGGAACTATATAGACTTTGCCTAAAAAAAATGGGTAATTATGAAATCATTAGGAAAAAATGGAAATTTATGAAAAAGGTGTAATTTATAGACAAAAAAATAAATTACTTTTATTCGACTCATATTAACAGTATTGCGTTATTAATTTTTCTAATTCGTCAACAAAGCGCTGATGTTTTTTTGAACTCTTTTCACACGACAATATCCATTTCTTAACTCTCCTTAATGAATTTAAAGCGTCTGCGGAAGTAACTTGATCTTCATCGTCATCCTTCACATCCTCTAATTCATTCTTCCATGTCTCATTAAATGTCATTTCACTCTCATAATTCTCTGTCGGCGTTAAGGGAATATTTTCTTGAAATTCACCGTCTATTCTAAGGGGATCATCCAACAATTCATCCTTTCTCTTATTATCCAGTGTCAAATTTATGATTTTCTCATCCGTCAGTGGATCCCAACCAAAATCATCACGTATCTTAAACCATTTGACAATAATTACCTTGTCTTTCTGTAATTTTCTTATCGAACAATCGGCACCTGGCGAAAGGCGTGCAATCAATTTATCACAAATATCATCGGGAAATGATGATAATTCGTCAATGAGATTATTAAAGAATACTGTTGTGTTCGGTTTCACTGTAATTACATCGGATGTATCACAATAGTTATCTAGAAATAGTACCCAAGCTTTACGGAGAATTGAAGAATTTAAAGTCTCCCATGATGAGGCGAGAAATGTAAAACATTCCTTTAGAGTGAATGTATTCCAAAATTGATCAACATTTTTTAATTTTGCCTTAAACATCAGAAGGAGGAGATTTCTTTTATAGATCTTTACTACTGTTGTCATTAAATCTTGCTCCATGGGTTGTATTACAGATGGTACGTTATGTGGCAAATTTATAACCTCACATTGACTGTGTACTGCATTCAGTTCATCAATATCCGAATGACATGGTGCATTATCTATAATTAGAAGTATTTTTCCAGATGTTCCAGACGCTGTCCGATGATTCAGAGCACTTGGAATAAATACAAACTCATACCTGGAAAGTAGGTTATCATTTAGTATCAAAAGTCAAGAAACCAAAAACACTAGTAGGTACAGATATCAAAGAAAATATATTTAGTTTATACTAAGTACCAAAGTTTGAATATTTCCTTGCTCATCCTGGCATTCTTTTGTCCAGCATAAGTGACATTAATACTTGTGAGGAAATTCAAGCGATTATGTTTCGTTTTTTTAGTTATTAAATCCTTTAAGCAATTTGGCATTTTAGCTTCTCCGATAATTAAAAGAGGAATTTTATGATTACCAGTAGAGTTCGAGGCAAATAATGCTGTTACACGATTAGAAACATCATCATCGTGACCGGAAAATTTGATTTCTGATGTTTCTATCGACGATGTACAGAAATCGGGAACCTTCCAATTAATACCGGTTTCATCCGCATTATAAATATTCTCCAACGAAAGATTTTCGGAACTAATTTTTTCCTTTAGAATATTGGAAAAATATTTTGTTCCTTCGGAACTGTTGTATTCCTTCTTTTGAAGGTATTGAATTCCACAACGTTTCTTGAATTTATAAAGCCAAGAGCTACTTGCCTAAATAAAAAAATTAGTATCAATAAAAATTGTCGAAGAATTTAGAAAATATTAATAAAAAATTTCTAGGATTACAATTGCAATATTAATTATTTTATATGTATATCTAGTTTACTAACTTTGAAAGATGATGTACCATTAATTTTTTCATGGAAAAATAATGCCTTATCTTGAATCATTCGTCCGGTAATTATTTCCCCTCTGTCTCTTGCTTGCTCAAACCATTTTTCCATAGCATCAACTAAATATTTTTCATTATTCTGCCTTAGTGTTTTTCTAATCATCACCGAAGAAGAATTGCTTACTTTATTTTTTACAATCTCTGGATTCGGGAATATTATACAGCAAGTAGCATCATTATTAATATCACAATTTTGTTCAGTACTTTTTTTTGGTGTCTCTACTATAAATTTTTTTACAACTTTCGATTTTTTATTAATATTTCGTTTCATTTTTCAATTTCTCTAAATTTCCATCAATTAGGAACAAATACGGATTAACTTACTTTTGTCGTCTGCTGTTGTTAGTAAATATTAAGCTTGAAACACCTATAAATTTCAAGGAAACTTGAAGTAGTAATAAAATTCAACTGTGTAGCGCTGCGTTCGACTATTTCTAAACGTCTTCATTGATCTTCGTCAACAGTTGAGTTAAATTAGAATAAATTCCCTTTTAAACTACTTTTAAAGCAGAAAAATTTGATTTAATGAAAATTAGGCTATTTTTGAAGCACATAAAAACCAAAAATATGGTTCGGTTATATAATATCAAGGTAAATAAATGTTATGAAACTGAAACATGCGAGAGAGTCAAGGCGACTCGACACGAGTAAATGGTGAAAGTTAGAAGCACAACAATCAATACGACATATTCTCTGTAGGAGTTAGCAGTAACTATATGAACACGCTTTTAAGTCGTTACTCCAAACAGCATGTATCTGTCAAACTATACAATTCATAAAATATTTACCTCGACTTTTTTTGAACGTTTTTCCGCAAACTACTTAATGTTAAACAAAAATAAAAATGAGACGCAAAACTCTATCGTGTATAGAGCAATTTGAACTTTTAAGAAAAGTAAAAGATGGTGTACCAAAGGAAACAATTGTTCAAGATTATGATATTTGTACATCAACATACTATAGAATAATTGAACGTAAATCGGAGATTTTAAAAAATAGCAACAATTTTGAAACAAATAGAACAATTTCGAAAGCAACTAGTGCCAAATTGTTAGATGATGCTGTTATAAAATGGTATTTACAAGAAAGAGACAGAGGTAGTACACTTTCAATGGCAATTATTCAACAGAAAGCTCTTACATTTGGTAAAATGTTGGATATACCGTTGCATAAATTTAAAGTACGTATAGAAAATAGAAAATAAATCCTCTTTTTCTACTCTATCAACATACTTCTATTTCTTTACAGGCAAGCAATGGTTGGTTTCAAAGTTTTAAAAGAAGACATTGCATTACAAATATTCAAATTAAAGATGAAGTCGTATCAAATGATTTTGGAGCGGAAAAATTTTTCTACTGTGTTCTAAATCAAAAAATAGCTGTTGAAAATTTATCAACCGAAAATGTTTATAATGCTGATGAGACTGGTATTTTTTGGAGAACATCTCCATTTTCTCAACAGTGCACAATGGAAATGAAATATCAAGAAACAAAACATTTGAATAGTCATATTACGGCTTTATTTTGTTCGAATTTCAATGGTAGTCATCGAATACCTCCGCTAATAATTGGAGATTCCGAAATGTATGGATATTTAGAGGATTTTTTTACCGGTCATTCAAAGGATAAACGGTTAAAATATAATGAAAATGTTAATATCATTTATGCTGATCAAAATAAATCATATATGGACAGTGAACTCTTTATGCTATGGTAATTTTATTTCATTTCATTAATGATTTAGAATTTAGATTTTGAAGTATATAAAGCTGATTAGGATGAGAACAAATGTTTTAAACTTTCAGGTACACGGATATTTTCATTCCACATGTCTTGGCACATCATAATTCGAGAGGCAAAACGGGAAAGGTGTTATTAATTCTAGATAACGCACCATGTCATCCAGATGTAAAAGATTTAAATTCAGTACACCAAAATTTTGAAGTTATCTACTTACCGCGTAATGTGTCACCCAAAATTCAACCCATGGAACAGGGTTTAATATCAACGACAAAAAAACTTTATAAAAAAAATTTACTACAGTCATTATTAAATTACAAGAAGATACCATCTTCTGATGAATTTTTCAATCATTTAAATTTTCAGGATTGCTTAGACCTGTTAAGTAGAGCTTGGTACGGTATTGATTCAATTAGTCATGAAAAATATTGGAAATCACTTTTGGGTGATCCTTCCTTTAATGCCGAGAATTTTACATTTAAAAGAAATTCAAATGAAGATTTCATAAAATCTTCCGAAACGTCTAATGATAATTTTTTTAAATTCCCCACTGAAGTATGGAATCAATTGATTCAATTATCACCACAATTAGAATATTCTAAAGAATTGTTCATTAAATGGTTTGAAAAACACTACAGCGACTGTGGATGGGAAGCATTAAGTGATGTTGGAATTATAGATTTTGTAACAATAAAAAAGAAAAAATTGGTGATAAATAACACGGAATTTGTTGAAATATCAGATAATCCTGAGGGAAATGAAAATAATTGTGGAACAATAGAAGCAGTAACATCATCAGATGCATTTGAGGATATAATAACATTTGATGATTGTTTAAAAATGGAATGTGCAAAAAGTGACAATGAGAAAAATGAAAATAGTGTTGAAGCTGAAAAAGCAGAATCAGTAAGAAGTGAAATTGAAGAAAATGTGGGAAGCACGATAATAGAATCTACTGTTAAGAGTGAAATTGAAATAATTGATAATATTGTGGAAAGTACGGATTCACAGCAAGTCACATCATCAAATGTATTAAGAGATGATGAAACAAATGAAATAAGGGAATTACAAGAAGTATCATCAACAGAAGCACATTTGGGACTAATGACATTTAGAAGGTGGATGGAAGCTTCGGGAAGAACATCAAAGAAATATTATCGTTATATAGATCAATTAGAAAATCTTATAACAAAATAGGATTTTTCTAATTAAAGTAGATCTTCACAAAATTATTTTTAAATTAACTTATATGAGCTGAACAAATAAAAATTATTGAAAACTATTTTTTTTAAACAAAAGAAAATATAAAGAAGTACTAATGTATTTTATTATGAACTTAATAAACAAATTGCTATACGCTTAGTTAAATGATAACTCCTGCAATGAGAATATTTCATTTCAATATTTTTCATAATATACCACTTTATATTTTTGTTTTACTTTTTTAGTACTGGGCACCAATGGCTTTGATCCATCCCTGATGATTCTTAATGCAAAATGCTTTATTTCATTTTACATTCTTTAATCACAAGTGTTGATAACACGTAACAACAATGTTTTCTGACTTACAAAGAAAGTTATTTAATTCAATGCGAAAATTGTATTCTAACAATAATTTAAAAGTGATGAATTTTTCAACAAATGTCAAACATGAAATAAAGGTGCGTAAATACTGATAGATTTTATTCCAATATTTCTTAACCAATAAGCGCCCAGAGGAAAACTTTCAACTGACTTTGATGAACTCGTTTTCTACGAAAATGCAAACAAAAAACTTGTCATGTGCTTGTCATATATCTCTTCTTAAGTAAAATTTATTCCTCTTTCAGATTCTGAGGTTAAAATTTGGCTGTAACAAATACTATAAATGTTAAAAATAATTTATTTAAAAAAAACCAATTTACAATAAAAAATTTCTTTTCTCTGAGAAAAAACAAGATTCTCTCAAAAAAGCTCAAAATATTGCTACCATTAGTTACGCAAACACTTGTTGCGACCAATTTTTAATTTCAAGACAGCGAACACAAAATGGCGGCTAGGACTCGAAAGAAAGAAAAATTTTAACAAATTAGATGTTTTTTGTAAAAATTGTTCGCTATATTGGATCCGACATTTTGAAATTAAACATTTTAAAGCAAATTTATAATCAGCGATTATAAAAAACCCCCATGAGACAAAATTCAAGCAAATTAGATGATTTTTGAAAGAAGTAGTCGCCATATTAAATCCACCATTTTGAATTTTTGAAATATAACATTCTTAATCCAAGACCCCCAAAAAAAAACTTAAGAGGAAAAAGGTTATCAGTTCTGTTAAAAAATTTTGAAGTTATTTAGCAGTTCTTCAAATTGAATCCTTTTTTGACGGAGAAACAATTTTTTTACCTCTTTTTTATCATATTTTTTTAGTAAAAAAATAGTATTAATTATTATACATTTTTTCCACCATATTGGATCCACCATTTTAGATTTTTGAAAACTGGCATCAGATTCGTTATTCGTTTCCGCCATCTTGAAATTAAAAATTACTCGCTTTATAGGATTCAAAGCTGAGGATCCATGGACAATAATTTGAGCTTCAGAGAGCATTCACTTGCTTTATTCCGGTGAAAATACGAATGAAAAGAAATTTTATAATATTTATTGCAGGCAAATTTTAAAGGCATAATCTGATAGAGAAATAAATTTTCCATTAGAAAAGTTTAAGTGTTTCTGATTTATGAAAAAAGTATAAAAATTAATTGTTATTTTTTTTATAAACTGTAATTAGGGATAGAAATTTCTAGTTTTTTCTCAACTGTACTGTACAATTTGTTAAGAGTAAAACATCTATTATAATGATAGAAAATAAATTAATTAAACAATTAATTGTTGTTATTCTTTTTATAAACTGTATATTTATAGAGCTAGAAAGAGGCGCATGATTATTCCCCAAATTTCATTTGACCCTACTGTCATTTTACCGAATTGCATTTATCTGAACTGTTATTTTAACGAAATGTCACTTTTGCTAATCGACATTTTTACGAATTGTCACTTTTGCGAAAAATCATTTTTGCGAAATATCATTTTTACGAATTGTCATTTTTACGAATCGTTATTGTTCCGAATCGTCATTTTTTCGAATTGTCATTTTTACGAATTGTCACTTTTTCGAAATGTCATTTTTGCGAATTGTCATTTATGCGAACTGCCATTTTTTCGAATTGGCATTTTTACGTAATGTCACTGTTGCGAATTGTCATGTTTGCGAAAATTAATGTAGTAAACTTGTATGCATATAAATAGATTTACTATAACAATTTTCGCAAAAGTGACAATTCGTAAAAATGGCAATTCACAGAAGTGACATTTCGTAAAAATGCCAATTCGAAAGAATGGCAGTTCGCATAAATGACAATTCGAAAAAATGACAATTTGCAAAAATGACATTTCGAAAAAGTGACAATTCGTAAAAATGGTAATTCGAAAAAATGACGATTCGGAACAATAACGATTCGTAAAAATGACAATTCGTAAAAATGATATTTCGCAAAAATGACTTTTCGCAAATGTGTCAATTCGTAAAAATGTCAATTCGCAAAAGTGACATTTCGTGAAAATAACAGTTCGGATAAATGCAATTCGGTAAAATGACAGTTCGGTCAAATGACATTTGAGGAATAATTATGCGCCTCAGCTAGAAATTATACTAGTTTCTTCTCAGTTGTGCAATGTTTTATTATAATAAAATATCTACTGATGATAAAAAATTAAAAATTATTTATTTAAAAATTAACTTAATTTTAATTTCAACGTTTTCAGGAAGGTAAAATTAAAGTAGATGGTATTGATATTAATTGCGTTCAAGTTGGAACCGGAGAACATCCTGTATTACTTTTACCAGGTGCAATGGGTGAGTAGCAGAAAGTATTAAGATATTTCTTTTAAATAAACTTCAGATTCTTTGGAATGTAAATTAATTTTTGCAGTGAGTTAAGTTAAGAGCCAGCCAGTTAAGTTAAAACGTTTCATTTATTTTTATTTTCCTTTTATATCAATCCCACATAACCTATTGGATTTGCGGAATCCAGAAGATTTCCCAAAAGTGCCTATGCCAAAAAAATATGTCAGGCCTAAGCTGTGACCATTAAAAGAAAATTAATTTCTTTTAAAATTTTTAAGGTTCAGCATGGACTGACTTTAAACCACAGATAGAATGTTTATCCAGAGATAAGTTTAAAATTGTGGCCTGGGATCCACCTGGATATGGAATGACAAGACCTCCAAACCGAACGTATCCTGAAAACTTTTTTGAACTAGATGCAATGTGGGGATGTCATTTAATGAAAGCTCTTGGACACTCAACATTTTCTTTGATTGGTTGGAGTGATGGTGGTATTACTTCCTTAATTTTAGCTTCCAAGTTTTCGGAAAACGTTAGAAAAATGTTAGTACTTGGAACTAATTCTTTTATTTTACCTGAAGAGGTTCAAATTTACAAGTGTTAGTATTTTTTTTTAATCAATATATATAATTTTTATTAACCTAATCCCAAACTACACCCACTTATTAACGTTATAGCTATTAGAGATATTGAGAGTTGGTCAGCAAAAATGAGAGATCCTTTCATAAATTTATATGGAAAAGATTATTTCCAAACAACTTGGAGCAAGTGGGTCGACACAATGATTGTACTATTTGAAAAAAATAATGGCAATATCTGTAATGAACATCTTGCTAATATTAAATGTCCAACATTAATTGTTCATGGGAGGAAAGATGTCTTAGTTTCTCATGAGCATCCTCCATATTTGAACAAACATATCAAAAATTCACGGTGAGTACTCATAATAAACTATAGAAATATAAAAGTACAAAATATTAATATTTCAATCAAAAATATTAACCGTCAATGTTAAAATGGATTTTCAGAGTAAAATATTTTGAACAAGGAAGCCATAATCTACATTTAAGATATTCCGAGGAATTTAATGCTTTGGCGACAGAATTTCTTTGCGAAAAGTCTACGTTGTAAAGGAAAAGATAATTATGAATATAATTCTATAAGAAAGATTTTTATTTTTATGACTTTTAATCAAATCTGCAAGGCTCACTTTTTTATTTTTATCGAAACCAAATCTGTTTGTCGCACCTATTTATTTTGATCGCTTCGAATCAAATCTGACCAGCGCACTAGTTTTTATCAAATTAAATTCAGTTCATGCTAATTTCCATTTATTGTTTAAAAAAAATAATAATAATAAACATTTAATTTAAACTTAATGTAATTATCTCTTCAGAGAATTCGTATACCTATAAAATCATGACTATAATTTATTTATTTCAATTTTTTAATTATTCAGAAATAACTGCAAGGAATTTTATCACATTTCTTTTAAATAATTGAAATCATGTGAAGAATTATATTAATTTATGAAAATAATTGAATTCTTGCAATGAATTTTATTACATTTTTTTTTTAAATAATTGAATTCTTTTGAGAATTTTTACCAAAATAGTTGATTTTGAAAATATTTTAATTTTAACGAAAAATTTTATTATTTTTGAAATATAATTGAATTCTTGCAAAAAATGTTTGAAAATAATTACATTTCTCCTAGAATTCATTTGAAATTTCTAAAATAAATAAATAAAATTGTACTAAAAATAATTTGTCTCCTAGGAAAAATTGTATTATTTATGAAGAATTTTATGAAAATTTTTAAAAATAATTAAATTCTTTCGTCCGAAATTTAAAAAAATTTAAGAATAAATGCAATTTTCAATCATTTTATTTAAAATCTGTTTAAAATTATTGTATAAAAAATAATTTAATTTCTGAGATAAGCTTTTGTTATTTATAATTATAATAATTGAATTCTTGCAATGAATTTTATTAAAAAAAAATTTTTAAAGAATTGAATTCCAGTGAAGAATTCTTATTTCTGAAAATAATTGAATTCCGGAGAAAAATATTATTACTTATGAGAATAATTATTTTTTTGTGAAGAATTTTATTCAAAATATTTTAAATAATTGAATTTCTCAGAATTTTTTAAAACTTTTTCAAAAAAAAATTAAATTTTATTAAAACATTGAAAATAATTGAAATCTGACGAAGAATTTTATTAAATTTTTTTTTAAATAATTGAATTCCTGTGAAAATGTTTATTTTTGAAAAGAATTGAATTCTCGGGAAAAATTTTATTAAAATTTCTTAAATAATTGAATTGCTTCGAAGAATTTTTTATTTTTTACGAAAATAATTGAATTGTTTCGAAGATTTTTACAAACAATTTTGACAAAAATTATTGTATTCCCAAGAAGAATGTTATATTTTACGAAAATAATTGTATGTTATGATCAATTCTATTATAATTTTTGAAATTTATAAAGCATTTTATCAAAATTTTTTTAAATAATTTAATTCTTGAAAAAAATTTTATTATTTAAGAAAATAATTGATTTCTTGCGAAGAATTTTATTCAAATTTTTTAAAATAATTCAATTCACGTAAAAAAATATTCTATTTCTGAAAATAATTGAATTTTTAAAAAGAATTGTATTTGAAAATTTTATTAACTAAATCTTGTAAAGAATTTTGTCAATAACATTTTTTTAAATAATAGAATTTCGAAAAGAATTTTATTTAAATTTTTCGAAATAATTGAATTTCTCAGAACTATTTTTTCTTAATTCTCTGAATATATTTGAATTTTTTCGAGAAATTTCATTAAAAAATGAAAAATAAAATTGAATTGGTTTGAAGAAATTTATAAAAAAAAATTGGTAAGTAATTGAATTCCTGTGAAATTTTTATTAAAATTTTGTTTAAATAATTGAATTATTCTTTTGGAAAATTGTTATTAAAATAGTAGACATTAAAAATAATTTTATGATAGTTCTTGTGAAGAATTAAGTTATTTAAAAATAAATTTTTGTCTGAAATTGAAAAAAGTGAAGGTTTCGTATTAGAATTCTTGACAATTTCATAGTTTATAAGGCAAACAAAAATGACTCTAAAATTCAGAATTTTCTTATAAATTCTAAAAATTTAATTTTTTTGTGTCAACCCTGAGCAGGTGCCGAAGAAAAAAGACAAATATACCATTTTTAAAATTATTTCATTTACACCTATAGCCTCATAATGCTTTTTGGAAAGAAGAAGAAAAAAAGGAGTAGTTTCTTAAAAGATAAAGATTTTCAGTATACGCATATTAAATATTTATTGATATACTGCAAAATGCTAGAATAATATTTTCGCAATATAATTCTAACTCTATATCACAAGTAAATTTAATACTTTATACAATATCATTAAAAATTATAATTACGTCTAGAAATATTAAAATTTTTAACACAAGTCATGTACAGTAATACTGTAAAAGTTGACCTAATGGTCATTTTATATTTAACTATATAATATATATAATTATTATTATTATTATCATTGTATCGGTAACTTAAGTACTGGGCTGCACACTATATCTATATACATAAAAATATTTTTTATTTTCTTATAACAAATTAATTTTTATATATTTATATTTCAATAGACGTGGACAATAGTCGTTTATTTTCTTTTTCTTTTTCTAAAAAAAATATATCGTATAGGCTTCGGTGAAAATTTACAATCACTTTTTTTTACGTGTTTTACACACACGTTCCATCATTGCAGAGTATTATTTAGAAGCCAGTCTTCTTATAAAGCAAGTTTTATTTTACATTACATAAATTAAAATTAGATTATAAATTAATTAATCAAAATTTGTGCGTCTTTTTATTGTGATAAAAAAAATTAGTATAAATTACACTCAGGGAAAAATTTTACTTAAATCAATTATTCTATTTCGTTGTTTAAACCTAAGTTTTAGTTTTTTTATTCTGATTAAAGTTTGTTATTTATTTGATTTAATTAAATGAACATTTGGTTCAGTTTAACAATTTTTGCATTCTGGAAAGAGTTTGGTTATCTGAAGCAAATTTTTATTTGAACTAAACAAACGCACTAAAGATAAATTTTACCTGAAACAGTTACACTTTTTACTATTACTAGAGTAAAAAAAAGACACTTTTTTTTTACTTTTCACGCTATAAAATCGGAATTTTTATTTCAACAAAAATTTATTTGATTCAAATAAATTTTTTTCTGAGTGTAGAACGCTGATTGGAAAAATATTTGCAAAATACATAAATTTGTGTATTTATTTTAAAATGCTTTTTTAATTTTAAAACAATGAAACTTATTTAAGAACATGTTTTATTTTTTTTCGTTCATTTAGTTATTTTGTATAAAAAAAATTGTTACGCTTTATTTTATTTTAATTTGTTTTTAAATCTTTCGCAGTAAAAAAACTGCATTTGAATATGTTTTGTATAATTTTTTTTGTTTTTTTGCACTGCTCGCTTTATCATCAAGGTATAATATATAATGTGTTCTATCACGAGAAATCTTAAATACGAGAAGTAAGAGAAATATGATATAATGATAAATGTTGATGATTTGTAATCTTGGAATTTCCGAAAATTCCCTTGAATTGAATTTGGATTTGATGATGACCTTCATTTATTCATTTCTGCAAGCAGATCATTTTTATTACGAAAAACAGTGTTTTCCGCGTGTTTGTGTGTTTATATTGTTCATTTAGTCATCGGTTACGTAAAACAAAAATAGTTGAAATCAGAATAAAATCACAGCTTTTCTGATTCAAAGGCTGCATTTTCAATTCCTGATTTTTCACTTTCGGTTAAAATTTTCGTCAATGATAAATTATTTTCTAAATTATTATCTCCCTTGTCCTTTTTTTGGTCTGCTTCCTCTTTTTCTAATTTGATTCTGTCTCTTCTGTGTTCTCTATAAAGCCATCTACAAAAAAAATGTATTATAGAGATTATTATTTTTCATTCTTATTATTTATCACTAACAAATGTTACGCGTGCGAAAAGCGGAGTTCAATTTTTTATTATTATTATGCAAATTTTACAATATTTTTTATTTTTCAATATTAATTTCAATTTTTTAATATAATTTTAGATTCAAAATTAAAAAACATTCAGTTATTAACTAATCAACTAATTAATTATTATCATTTATTGCATTTTTTTAAAATAATTAGTAAAAAACGCTACAATATAATTAAATAACCTTTCACTTTTTATAATTATAATATCAATGCTTAACATAAATATTTTAATTTTGTCGAAAGAATTCTTCAATGATTATAAAAATTTTAATAAAATTCTGAAATTATTTTTAAAAATGATAAAATTTTCAGCAGACATTAAATTATTTTCAAAATTTTAATAAAATTTATTGTAATAATTCAATTATTTTCAAAAGTTTTAATAACATTCTTGGCAGAGATTCAATTATTTTCAAAAATTTTAATCACAATCTTTGCAAGAAATAAAAAAATAAAAAAATAAATAAAAAAAATAAAAATAAAATTCTTTGCAGAAATTCAATTATCTTCCAAAATTCTTTAAAATTATCTTCATAATTTCAATTATTTTTATAAATAATAAAATTCTTCTTTGAACTTCAATTATATTGAAAATTTAAATAAAATTCTTAGCATGAATTTAATTATCTTCATAAACAATAAAATTGTATGCTAAAAATGAAATATTTTCAGTATAATTTTAATAAAATTCTTGTCAAAAATCTTTAAAAATAATAAAATTTTCATCAGAAATTCAATTAGTTCCAAAATTTTAATAAAATTCTTGTCAAGAATTCAATTATCTTTTTAAATAATTAAAATTCAATTATTTTCAAAAGTTTCAATAAAGTTATATGCAGGAATTTAATTATTTCGTATTTAATTTTTAATTTAAAACAATTATTTTATAATTTTACAATTTAAATAAAATTAAATTAAGGTTTAATTAATTTTAAAATTTAAACCATTTAGAAGCAGTAAAGATTACCAGAAAGATTAGGAAACAAAAATGGAAAAAAAAATAACTTTAAACTGCGAACAGATATTTTTTTATTTACTATTTTTTTATTTTTTTTACTTAGTATTATTTTATTATTTTTTTTATAATTTTTTCATTTATTACACTGAGAAAACTGGAGTATTGGACTAAACATCTGGAGGGACAAATCGTTGATATTTGAGAGTTAGCTATTGGATAACAATCTAAATGTTCAAATACACCATTGACAGATATTCGTGCCATTTCTCTTGGAGGGAAAATGAGTTTATAACAGAGGGACAAATTAACCATCTTGAGAAATCCCTTCCTTATCCGGCGCGAAATGAATAAATATGGCAACCTAACCCCTAAATTAAATACATAAAATGTCAGAAAAATAATTTCGCGCGCATCAGATCGTACACATTTTCTGCGCAACTTTTAACCCTCAGATATAATGGGAGAGAATATACAAGTAGATTTCCATTATCAATTCAAAATTTATTTTAGAAGGACTATTTAATTCTCTTCATAAGCAAAGGAAACATACACTTTTTGAACCTCCGAATTTGACACTCCAGTTTTCTCAGTGTATTTTATTATTTTTTTTTTATTATCTTTTTGTTTTTTTAAAATAGATTTTTCACTTAAAAGTATTTATTTTAAAACTGTCAATTATAGAATATCTTGGTTTTCAATTAAATTTAATATTTAAAAATGAAGTAGTGTACATAACTCAATTATGTTTGTAATAATATTTTTTTTAATGCTCTTTTGAATTTTACATATGTACAGCACATATATATATGTATAACTTAATAACTAAGAGAATTATTGTTATCTCATTCCTCATATAATTTTATTATCTTCTTTAAGATCTTTTTGTAATTTAAGTTTTTTTTTAGACTTTTTAAGATGAAAAGTTTAAAATTTTAAATTATTTTGTAAAGCCGCACAATTTGATTGTTATGAGCAAATTTGAATGCTTTTTAATTTACTGCTGACAAACTATTTTTCTTTTCAAGATATGATAAGTATTTATGGAGTAACGTAATTCTTGAAATTACTATAGTGTTGTTATGCAAGTTTATAATGGAAAGACATTATCAGAAAATTGCAAATGCGGACCTAGTAAAAGTGTTGATTACAATAAAAAAAGAAGAAAATTTTATCAAAATTCCACATTCTTTTTAAAACATTTTTAGAATTTAATACCTGATTAAGAGAAAACATCTTTGCGGTCACGTTTCTAGTATTTTTCCTTTGGTGATAAATTAAAAATTTTCAATTATTTTTTTAGTTTAACATTTAGTCACATAGTTTTTTAATTGAAAATTTTAATTTTTTTAATAATTTTTTTAAAAAGTTTATAATTTAAATAAAAGTTTGTTTAGTTAAGGGCATTCGGGAGAAAATAATATTTTCGCAAATTTCGACTGAACTGCCATCTAGCGGTGGCCTTGGCGTTCGCAGGTGAAGAGTAGAGTCTCCATATTGAATTTTAAAATTTTCGTTAATATTCATAATTTTATAAATATTTTACTTTATTTATTTTATTTTTATTAACTATTTATTTATTTCAGAGAGTTTTAACTTTAAATATAAACGGATTTCAATTTTTCTTAGTTTAATTTTTCCCGAATAGCGTTAAATAATAAAAATAATAAAATACACTTACAAAAAGGCGAAAACGGCTGGTGAAGTGAGAATTCCACCAAGTATAAAAAATGCTCCTGGAAATGTCTCCATCGTTGATCGATAAACAAAACTGTACATTGGTCCATAAAGTAGTGGCATTAGAGATTCGCAAACGCCAAACAAGGAATTCACTTTGCCTAAAAATTCATTTTATTTATTTTTTTCTAAATAAAACAAAATTTCGAATTTATATTTTGAAAATTTGGTAAAACGGTAAAAAGAGATTAAAGTGATTATTCAACTTTAGATTGTAACATTTAATTGTTAATCGCAGAGTATAATTGATAATTTACCTAATTCATCATTTGGCACTAATTTCGACATAATTGATCGCATTGCAATAAATGAGGTTCCATTGACAATTTCGACAAGAGGGGCTGCAAATTAAAATGATCGTATATTAAAATATATCTGATACATTTTTTCAGGAATTATTTATCTTTTTTAAAAATATTTTCAAAAAAGGAAAAAAAAATACTTACCGAGATAAATCATTGTATTCGTTGTTGCAAAGGCGTATACGAAGCTTGATAAAATTTTACTCATGCAGCTCATAATTCCCACAACAGCATCATCAATTTTTAAAACGTGACTAAAGAGACCTACTGATATTGTAGTACCTGAAAAAGTATTTTTTAATTATTTGATCAGAAATTTAGATTTATTTCATTCTTTTCATTATTTTATATTCTTAGGGTGTCTACTAACCGGGAATAAGCCAGGAATTTTATGACAAACTGAAAATATTTTCACCAAATTAAAAAAAGTTTAATTATTTTAATTTGTTTTTAAAAAATCGCTTTTTATTTCAATTTTTATAGATATTTATACTGTTCTCTAAATTTGAATTATTTAAAAATAATTAATTTGCGATAGTAAAAAATCAGTCACTGATTCAAATATAGTATGTAAATAATTTTTTTTTTAAATTATCGAATTAATAGAAATTTTGTGAGAAATTCAACTGAAAATAATTAAAGTTAAAGAATTTCAGTAAAAACTTTTTAACAAATCGAATTTTCAAAGTATTTTAATTTATTAATTGATAAATAATTGAATTTTGTAAAAAGTCACATTCTAATGTATTCATTTTTCTTAGGGCGAAGATTAATAATTAAAATTTTTATTAGTTAATTTAAAAAAAAGACGCACATTTAAAATTTTTTAATAAAATTGAATTTTCGCAAAGTTTTTTTTGAAAATTCAGAAAAATAAGATTTTTAAAATTTTTCAATTCTATTGTTTCAAGATAATTGAATTTTTATAAACAAATAATTGAAAATTTTTGAAATAATTGAAACTTTTTTATATTCTTGTTAAAAATAATTAAATTCTTTTAAAGAATTTTATTCAAATTTTTCGAAAATAATAATCAAGGGAAGTGAGTCACCGTAATTATTTTAATTTCTAAAATATAAAGTCCCTCTTAAAGTTTTAAATCAATTTTTTGCTTCTAAAAGTTATATTATTATATTATTATTCAATAATTATAATTATTAAACTTCTCTTAAACTTTTATAATTTTAAATTTCTGAATGTTCAAATAATTGATATTTATTTATTTATTTATTTCTTGAGCAAATTAAATTTTTATTGCTTATTAAGTACATAATTAATTATTACTGATTATTATTTTCAAAAATTTTAATTTGAATTTAAATCTTTCTCACCAATGAGATTTGTCACCATGCTGTAAGTTGAAAACATGCTAAACCTCAGTTCGTCCCAGTTGAATCGATATCTCATGAAAAGATACACAACTGCCATTTCACCTGGAGAAAAGTAAATCATATTATTTTTTTGTTTATTTCAACATCGTTTTATTTTAATCACAGTTCAATTTTTTTTCATAAATAATCAAATTTTTACAGGAATTCAATTATTTAAAATGCAATTTTCATTGAATTTTTTTCGAAAAAAAAATCAATTCTTTAAAAGAATTTTTAGAAAAATTATTCTTCTCGGGAATTCAATTATTATTTAAAAATTTTAATGCAACTCTTCGCAGAAATTCAATTATTTTAAAAAATTTAATTAAAATTCTATAGGATAAGAAATGAATTATTTTCAATAAAATTTTAATTAAATTTGTCGAAAAAAAAATTCAATTCGAATTCAATTATTCAAGTAAATAATTAAATTATTCTCTGGAATTCAATTATTTTATAAAAAATAATATAATACTTTAGATAAATTCAATTATTTTGAATATAACTTTAATAAACTTCTTCGCAAAAATTTAATTATTTTCATAGATAATAAAATTCTTGACAGGAATTCAATGACTTAAAATAGAATGTTCATAAAATTTTCCAACAAAATCAACAATTTAAAAAATTTTTTTATTCTTTGCAAGACTTATTATTTTTATAAATAATAATACGTTTCACAAAATATCAATTATTTTTTTATACAATTTAAATCAATTCCTCGAAAAATGCAATTATTTTTAAAAATGTTATTAAAATTCTTTATAAGTATTCAATTTTGAGAATAATTCAATTATGCAATAAATTATTTATTTTTATATTAAAATATTTGAATTTTCGTAGAACTTTCTAAGAAAAATTGATTTAAAATTAAATTCCAATTTCCAATTTAAAATTTAGTTCATAATTAAATATTAGAAGTGCTATATTATGAAATTTTTATAGAAATAATTAAATTTTAAAAGATTTTTAAATTGTAATCTTTGAAAATTTTAATTATTGTAAGACTAACAATATTCAATTTTTCTTTAAATATTTAAATTTATTTTTTTCTTAAAAAATTATTAAAGTTTTAAATAATTTTAATTAAAAACATCAATAACAAAATTATTGAATTTTGGAAGAATTACAGTTGTAAATTTTAGAAATTGGTAAATTTCAAAAAAAAATTTACACAGTAATCATTTAAAATATTGTAATTTCTGTAGAATTTAAAATTAAAATTTAGAAAATTATTGAATTTTGTAAAAATTTAGAATTCAAATTATTAGCAGTATGAGAAAAAATGTAAATTTTTTTGATGAAAATTAGAAGAAAAAATGCAGAATTAAATTTTTGTGATTTTCTGAATCATCTAAAACTAGTTGTTTTTAATCGACAAATTTAATTTTTCAATAACTACATTTTTACTACTTTTTTCGGTATTAAAGCTACTTTTTACTACTTTTTTAAAATTACTTATTGAGTACGAGGCCTGAAAGATATTCACAAATGTATTAAAAACATTTTTTTTTGTATATCTAATAATTTTTATACTGAATCAGAATATTCTTTAGGGTTGGAAATTTAAAATGGATAATTATTTCTCGAAATCAGGGAGAAAGAAAATCAAATTTTTCTGCAGCAATCCTGTAAATTCTCATTTATAACAAACACTACATTTCTGCATTAAGTTCAGTTTCACGGTAACTAATTGTAACTTAGAAATAATTTTTCAATTGTTTTAAATTGTTATTGTCATGTAATGATTTAATATCATACTATCTTCCTAATAATATAATAAAAATTTCTCGTCATTAAGGCTTATATAATAGGAAGTACTAGTTATATTTTTAAAGTCTTAAGAGTATAGATAAAATTTTCTTCTTAATGTCAGGATCATTTATTTCGTTATCCTTGATACACACATAATCATTATTATCTCCAAAATCGTATGATTTTGAAAATATTATTAGAGATATTAGAGATATTTTACTTAAATTGTCAAAATTTCTCGAAACGTAGACAAATTAGAAATACTAAAAAAAGTAGAAATACTAAAAGGGTAGGTGCTCACTTTTTCTAAAAAATATTTTTTTATCCTTTTTTTCTATAAAAACAATTCTGGTAAAAACTAATTAAAAATGTATTTCTTCTAAATAAATAAATTTCTTCTCCCTATATTAAAAGCAATATAGCGTGGATTTTTAGAAATAACTGAATTTTGAAATTATTTTTTTTTATTATTTGAAGTTTTTATTTTCTAATATATGCATTTAATTGAAGAATTTAGGAATAATTGAAATTTCCTGAAATTGAATATTGTAAACAGATGGATTTGAAAATTGCCAAAGAACTTTTTCGAAAATTATTAAAAATAATTGATCTAAAGTAGAAAAAGTAAAAGAAAAAAAGTAGAATTTGAAAATAATAATTTTGAAAATAATAATTGAATTCTAAATGATGAAAATAACTTGGAAGAAGTTACAATATTCTTACAAATGGTTGATTCCATTTCAATTCATGCAGGGCGAATAGGTTAAAAATTCTAAATCAAGTTAAAGGTAATTTTTCTTGTTCTTTAGGACAAATAAAGAGACACGTATTTTTTTATTTAGCGAAAGAAAATTTTTTAGCTGAGTTATGAGTGTTAGAAAATTTTAGGACATATCGTGATTTTAGAGCTAAACAGCTGACAAATTATTTTCAAATCTTTCTAGTTTTTGCAAAAATAAATATTTTTCAATTTTTTTTCTTGATTTTAGTAGTGTTTTTGATACTTTTTCTTTGCAAACTTGAAAATTTGAAAATTTGTGAAAATTAACAAAATGGCGGCCATTTTTCGATAAATCAAAAAAGTCAATTTTCTCAAAAACATCATTTTTTACTTTTCTTAAAATTTTTGTGTGATAACTAGATGAAAAAAGGAACTTTTTCCAAAAGGTTTCAAGTCCACTAAAACTGTTTAGAAGTCGCTATAATTTTTTTCAGAAAATATACAATCTCATCATTTTCTCTCTAAATCTGAACCAATGAAATTCCACTGAAAATCAGTGAAATTTGACTGAGAATCAGTGACTCTATTCTCACGATTTGAATCAGTGAAATTTCACTGAAAATCAGTTAATTTTGGTACTTTTTATTTGCAAACTTGAAAATTTTGAAAATTAACAAAATGGCGACCGTTAAATTTTTTTGGTCGTTATTTTGAATCATAAAATTTTAACCAAATATTCTAACTCAGCGACCCCAAAAACCTCCAAATGAATATTTTTATTCAATTATTTTTAGTATTTTTAGTTTTCGATTTTTTGAAAAATGGCCGCCATTTTGTTAATTTTCAAAATTTTCAAGTTTGCAAATAAAAAGTAGGTACCAAAAACACTACTAATCATCGAAAAACATAAACATGCAAAATATATAAATGCCGATACATTACTCAAAATAATGAGATTTGTTATTTTCTGAAAAAAATTATAGTGACTTCCAAACAGTTTTAGCGGACATGAAACCTTTTGAAATTAGTTCCTTTTTTCATCTAGTAATCACACAAAAATTTTAAGAAAAATAAAAAATGATATTTTTGAGAAAATTGACTTTTTTGATTTTTCGGAAAATGGCCGCCATTTTGTTGATTGTCAAAATTTTTCAAATTTTCAAGTTTGCAAAGAAAAAGTATCAAAAACACTACTAAAATCAAGAAAAAAAATTGAAAAATATTTATTTTTGCAAAAATTAGAAAGATTTGAAAATAATTTGTTAGCTGTTTAGCTATAAAATCACGACATGTCCTAAAATTTTCAAACACTCATAACTCAGCTAAAATTTTTTTTTTCGACAAATAAAAAATACGTGTCTCTTTATTTGTCCTAAAGAACAAGAAAAATCACCTTTAACTTGATTTAGAATTTCTAACCTATTCGCCCTGCATGAATTGAGATAGAATCAGCCCAATATAAAATAATGACTTTATCGCTGGGCCATCTCTAATATGAAGAAATCTATCACTCCGAGTTATTGATGTTTTTTTTTCAATTAAAGAAATTCGCTAATAAATGTATTGGAATTTTTTTTTGAGTATCTAACAATTTTTAGAATGAATCAGAATATTTTTTAGGGTCACAGAAGAAGTTAATATTTTTTCTAAAAATCAGGGTAAAGTTAAAAACAAAATTAAATTTTTGTGGCAACGATGACATGACATATAAAATTGCCGCTCTTCTTTTCATATAAGGAAAATACCTCAAAATCGACTTTGCTCAAAAATTCCTTTCTTCTAATTTGACAATTATTTCGTACAGTATAATTCTTTCTAACACAAGAATAAAAAAACAGTTTCCTATTTTCTGTTACATATACATTAAGTAAAATATAACTTTCAATGTTTGGTTTGATTTTTTGCTTGGCGTATATATTGAAATCTTCGTACTGCATCTTCATTGTGGCAAAAGACTGTTGCTAGCTGTTCTTAGCTTCATCGCCTAGCTTCTGTCAATTGTCTCAGAAGTTGAAAAGGTCGACAGAAGAACAAAGCATAATTCGATAAAGACCGGAGCTCAGCGGAAACGATTAAATGTCAGCCCTGATAGATGAATGTGTTGTGTAACTAACACGAGCAATCTTACATAATGTCGAGCATGTGTGTAAAAATTGTTCGGGACAAATTTCGTCCCGTGTTATATTCTGTTGATCCAAATCAACTTCCGGATACTAAATCGGTAATTTTCTATTTCCTCGTCAAGCTCCTCCTTTATATTGTTGATCATATGACGTTTCCCTGTCTCATCTAATTAGAATTATTTTTAATCCTCGCGTCATTTTAATGAAACTATATCTCGTTTTCATTTCTTCTGGAAGAAGGAACTCATTTTGAGTATTATATAGATTTTAAATAACTGAGTGAAAATTCAGATCACTGTGTAAGCGAATTTGGTCTTTCTGAGGATTGTCGAAATTGTGTCATTGTAATTTTTATTCTTGGGGAATGTTTCCTTAATTCCTGATTTGAAAGGTATTAAGGATTTAACGAAGTAGACATTTCTCGACTTGCTTCTAAAGGAAAAGAATATTACCTCACAGAAAAAATGATCATTTGGAATAACTTCAAATTTCACAAACATCAATTAAAATTAGATGATATTCTTCTTAGACAACATTATGCTTCTAATTCTAAATTATGAATTATTATATTTTAATATATATTTTCTTAATTCAATACAGAAATTATCGCTTTACTTATTCAAAGAAATTGGATTCAATAGCATTGTCATTATTGGGCCAATAGTTTTTTTTCTGTATGAGGAAGTAAGAACGAAAAATATAAATATTATATTCTATTGACAATTACAATTCATACCAATGATATTTCGATGAAATAGTTAATAGAGTTCGGAAGAAATTTGTAAATATTGATATAAGAATAATTGGAAATTGAGTAGATTGAGTTTTTCTAGTAAAGCAGCGAATGTTGACGGATGCACGTGTTTCGCTCGCGGTCAAAGATCTTAAATTACATCATGGTCGGTAGATATGCAAGCGGGTGTACATTAGTTATTTTAACAAACTTAAACATTGCTGACGCAGTCACTGTCACCCTTCGTGTGATCATATCATAACATGTGTCATTATATTCCGTGTCATATATAAATATTTAGCATCAATCTTCCAAAGTTTCATATTTTTATTATTAACTATTATTTTTTTTCACTTCTTTCCCCAAAATTTTGAGGGACAATATAGTTCAAGCGAAAAAGACGTATTATCCAGTCAAACATAATTCTTTTTTTTTACTATAATTCACAAACGGTTTCCAATAATATAAATTAACTATAAATTTACAAAAGGAAATTAATAATTTGTTTATAAATATCGAGGTGAGATTCAAGACATCTGTTTGTTCTTTGTTAAATACAGGGCTCGAACTAAGTCCAAAAAATCATTAAAGGTCCGTAGCTTCAAGTCCGTAAAAGTCATTTTTTTTAAAAACGTCCGTAAAGTTCGTAATTTGGTTGAAAAAGGACGAAAAGTTGATAAATTGTACGATATAATTTGGAGAATTTTAGAGGAATTTCAAATGATTGCATGCAGAAATTCAATTATTTTCAAAAGTAATCAAATTCTTCGCAAAAATTCAATTATGCTTAAAAATTAAAAAAAACTTCTCATCATTTCAATTATCTTTATAAATAATAAAATTCTTCTCTGAAATTCAATTATTTTCGAAAATTTTAATACAATTCTTGACAAAATTTCAATCATTTCAATTATTTTCAAAAATTGTTCTCAATTCAATGATTTTCAATATCTATTTTACTAAAATTTTCCAAAAGAATTCAATTATTTAAAAAAACAGCAATAAAATTCTACGCAAATATTCAATTATTTACAAATTTTTTTATAAATTTCTTCGCAATAATTCAATTATTTTCATAAATAATCAAATGTTTACAGGGATTCAATTATTTTCGTAAATAATAAAATTCTTTTTAAGAATTCAATTATTTTAATAAATAATAAAATTCATTACAGAATTTCAATTATTTTTAATACAATTTTAATCGAATTCCTTGAAAAATGTAATTAATCTTTAAAAAAATTATTAAAATTCGTCCAAAGAATTCAATTATTTAAAAATTCATTGGTAAAATTCTTTATGAGAATTCAATTTTAAGTGATATTGAATTATTCAATAAATTATTTAATTTTGTATTTAAATAATTAAATTCTCGTAGAATTTTCTAATAAATACTGATTTAAAATTGAATTTTAGTTAAAATTTTAGAAATAATTGAATTTTGAAAAATGGTTTTAAATTAAAATCTTTGAAAAGTTGAATTTTTCAAATTTTTAACTAACAATTCTGTGGAATTAATTTTTTTTAATAAGTTTAATTGCGGATTATTTTTTAAATTATTTCAAGTTTTTATTTTCTAATAAAATAAAAAACTTTTTATTTTCTCATATAGATTTAATTGAAGAATTTCCGAATAATTAAAATTTTGTAAAATTGAATTATAAACAAATGAATTTGAAAATTCTCAAAGAACTTTTTCAAAAATTATTAAAAATAATGGATTTATAAAAGAATTTGAGTTCAAAACGCTTAAAAAAATTAAATTTTGGTGAAGTTACAAATTATTACAGAAATTCAATTATTTTCAAAAGTAGGTAATAAAATTCTTCGCAGAAATTCAATTATGTTCAAAAACTTTTAAATTCTTCTTAGAGATTCAATTATTTTCAATACAATCTCAATCAAATTCAATATTCAAATTTTTAATTATAATTATTAACAGACATAATTATTTTAAAATGTTGAAGGACATTGTTTATTTGATTTAATTATTTTTAAACTTTTCAATTGAAATTATTATTAAAAACTACACATTATTTTCAAAAAACTTAAAGAAATTCTTCAAAATAATTTTATTATTTAGAAAAACTCTAATAAAATTGTTTTAAAGAATTTAAGTATATATTCTTCAAATGAATTCAATTATTTTTAATATTTTAGTAAAATTCTTTGAATAAATTAAATTAGTTTACAAAATTATACCAAACTTCTGAGATGAATTTAATCATTTTTAAAAATTTTTAATAAAATTCAGTTTAATTAATATTCAATAATTAATAATTCAATAATTAAATAATTAAAAAATAATTTAATAATTAATATTACTCATGGTGATGATGTGACATTGTAAAAAATATAATTACAGTAAAAAATAGAAAGTAATAAGTATTGTGTAAAGAATTTTTAGAGTAAAGAATAGTGAGTAAAAAATATTGACAGAAAAAAAGAGAGTAAGAAATAGAGAAAAAAATATTGACTAATAAATATTTATAGAGAGTAAAAAATGGTGTATAACAAATATTTTTAGTAAAAATTCGAGAATAACAAAATGATTATAGAGTAAAAAATATTTAGAGTAAAAACCAGAAAGTAACAAATATTTGAATTCTATATATTTTACTTCGATTTTACTAGAATTCTGTAGTAAATTCTACTACAATTTTACTGAATAAAATAAATAGTTATCATTATTTAGATTTTCACTAAAACAATTAAATAGAATTGCTACATGAAATCTAGAAAATATTAGATAAAATTATTTACCATTTTTTGATCGATGTTAATTAATTGTGTGATTATTAATAGCAAACTATTATTATTCATTTGGTTTTTCCTATTTTGAATTTCGCGCCAATATGGTTCCTTAAACTGCCGCCTAGATGGCATGAAAATTCTCTCGTAAACGAAATGAAGTGAAATTCTAATTTAAATGTTTTAAAGAATAAATAATAAGAGAAGTAAATTTTGTAAAACATATTTTGAAATTAAAAATCGTAATTTAATTTGTAACTTAATTTAACATTCTAAAATTTTTAAATTATCTTTGTGATACTATTTTTGCAAAAAAAAAATTGATTATTATATTTTCCATAATTAGACTGTAATTGAATTTTATTTAAATTCTTGAAAATAATAATTAAATTCTTGCAAAGAATTTTATTATAATTTTGGAAAACAATTGAATTAGTCCAAAGATAATTTTATTATTTATAAAGATAATTAAATTCATGCTAAGAATTTTATTAAAACTTATGAAAAATAACTTTTAGAAAATAATTGAACCTTTGCAAAGAATTTTGTTCAGATTTTCAAAATAATTGAATGTCTGCTGAGAATTTAATTATTTATAAAGATAATATTAAATTTTTGGCAAAAATCTTATTAAAATTTTAGAAAATAATTGCATTATTGCGAAGAATTTTATTTAAATTTTCTAAATTAATTGAATTCTTGTTTAAAATGCTATTAAAACTTTAGAATATAATTTTAAAAATAATTGAATTTCTGTGCGCAGAATTTTATTATTTGTAAAGACAATTGAATTCTTGCCAAGAATTCAACTTCTGCGAAAAATTAAATTATTTATGAAAATAATTCAATTATTGCCAAGAATTTTATTAAAACTTTTGAAATTAATTAAATTCTTGTATAGAATTTTATTTAAAAAAATTTTATGTATAATTGAATTTCTGCAAAAAATTGTATTAAAGTTTTTAAAAATAATTGAATTCTTTTGAGAAACTTAATTAAAATTGTATGCATTGAAAATTATTGAATTCCTGACAAGAAGTTTATTATTTTTATGAAAATAACTGAATTTTTGAAAAGAGTTCCGTATTAAAATTTTGAAAAATAATAAATTCAATTTTTACGAAGAATTTGTTTAAAACTTTTGTAAATAATTGAATTTTTGCTAAAGAACAATTCTCAAAATCGAGAGACTCATTTTTAATATCAATATTATTATTATTTAAAAATACCTCTCACGCTTTATAGAGTTAAATCCTTTTCAAAAATGCCGATTCTATTAAATTGTACAATTAAAATTGTAAATCCCTATAAGTTTATTATAATCAAGAATCTCATAAGTTCCCTAAGATTATTATCTTAATTTCACACCTGTCGGATAATTAATAATAATTAATCAACGATTCGTAATTACAGTTAATTTAGTATCTTCGCATTAAATAAGTAAGTACTTGAAATAATTTCTAGTCTGATGTTAGTTTTTGATATAAATATCTATTTATATAACATAAGATAATAATCATTAACTGAAATTCTTTTTTTATCATGAAAATGTCTGTTACATCTTCCAAGGACTAATCAGCTTCATAAATTTTTATTTTAAAAACTTCTTTCCTGCTTTGCATAATATATTAACATTATAATTCACTAATTTAATGGATTAAAAAAAAAATTCTAAAAAAAATTCTAATTACTAGTTTATTGGAAAATTTTAATTAAATATTTATTACATTATAAAGGAGATGAATTTATATTTTCTGTAATCATTTGACTTTCATTTTTTAACTCATCTTTAACTCAACTTCATCACTTTAAATTGATGAGTGTCATTTCACTTTCACTCTCCACTATACTATACCTATCAATGAAAACGCATCCTTTTTTACAATTTGATTTAAAAATTTTATTTTATTTTTACTTTTTATTCTATTTAATTTCATTTTTTATTTTATTTATTTTTATTTTTATTTGATTTCAAATTTTTTAAATTAGTTTTTAAAAAACATCAAATTTTGATGATCTAGGAAAAAGGAGAAAGAAAAAAGTTGACTTAGGTTTTATTATGAGCTAATAAATAAATTAATATCGCTCCATAATTTTATTCATAAAAAAAATATCAATCTTCTTCTATTATCTAATGTGCGCGCACTTATTTTTTTGCTCAAGGATTGAGCATCAATTTTTTTTCATAAGCAATGAAAAAGTATGTAAAAGATTATTCTAAAAATAATCCATTAAAAAAAAAATGTTAATTGTAGGAAATAAGATTTATATCCTGTGTCAGACAATGTTTCAATCTAATATTGCGAAAGTGATGAAAACTTAATTATAATCATTATTCTTCAATTTGTATTAGCGTTATTTATTTTTAATATTAAAATAACTTCCGTATTTTGTATATAGCGGCAAAAAAAAAACTGTTATGTCATTGAAAACGAGACAAGGGGGCAGAGATTGTTTATTACATTGCGACAGCTGTTTAAATAAATTGTAAGTTAATTTACAAAATTAAGTAGGTCATTCACTTGTTTTATTTTGTTTTAGGTACTCTTTTTTGTAAAAGGAAATAATTTTTTTTATCATTTTTTATTTATTATTTTTTTATTATTTATTTATTTATTTATAAACGGTACAAGCCGTTTAGTACAAATAGTATTTCTTATTGTTATTTATTTTATTTTTTAAACAAATACATTATTTTAATTTTTAATTATTATTATTATTTATTTCTTTTTTTTGTAAAAAGAAATAATAAGTTTAATTTTTACTGTCTAGTTAGTAAAAAAAAAAATTGAATTGTCATTTTCTGGACAATTTACTTGGAAATGTTTTGTCCCCATTGGGCCATTGTAAAACAATGACTTTGAAAGTTAAAGAAACTGAAGGTGAAAGTGATACATAAAACAATGGCACAATTAGTAAAGAATTTGATTTGTTTTTGAATTAGGATCTCACTTTCATGGAGAAATCGCTCAAAATTTTGCTCCAGTTATAGATTCTATATAGTAGGTTGAGAAAAAAAAATTTGTTTGATTCGCAAATATCCGATAACTTATTTATTGTCAAATAAATATTTTCTTGAATCAAATAAATTTTATTTAAACAAATTATTTTTTGTATTCGAAACAATATAATTTCTGTGTTTGAAACAATAATTTCTGTATTCGAAACAATAATTTCTGCATTCGAAACAATTATTTCTGTATTCAAAACAATAATTTCAGAATTTCTGTGTTTGAAACAATAATTTCTATGTTCGAAACAATAATTTCTGTATTCGAATTTCGAAACAATAATTTCAGTATTTGAAGCAAATTTTTATTGATTGAAGCGAATGACTTAATTTAAATAAAAGATTATTTTATTGAAGTATGTAAATATTTAAGTGGTATTTTTGTCTTTTTAGGTAACTTCATTAAAAATCCGAAAATGGTCAATAAATTTTCTTTAAGTTTATGAAATTTTTGTATCTTTAGATGTAAAAAATATTTAGGGTTTAACAAAAAAGTCCGTCATCTTAAATTCATTATTTATTTTATTATTATTATTATTTACATCATTATTTACAGTTTGGACAGCATAAAGTTCTGATAACATATGTTCAGAAATCGAGGTTCTACTGTACTTTCAGTGATAAATGTCTGTTATTTGAAGACTTAATTAAAAAAAGCCAAATTAAAATCATTAGAATTCGGGTTAAAAATTACTGGTACATTTAATCATAACTTCTTGTTACAAAATGCTAGAATTTTTTTAGCAAAAAAACTTCTGGTTATTGTTTAAAATACAATAAAAAAAAATCTCGTTTACTCGAACCTCTGTTATCCGAACTGTAAATCCAAATTTTTAGTTTTTACATAAAAAATCTCATGAAAATAAAGGAATTTTAATTGGTTCTCTAAGTTTCTGAAATTAGCGTCGACGCTGATTTCGTCTCTAAAAACCTCAAATCTTTGTCACAATTGAGTTTTCGACTCAATAGTGTGTAAAATAACTGCAAAAAAAATCATTTATCCATGAAATATTTGTAACTTCTATTATCGGAACTTTTTTATCAAAAGCATGTTCTGCCTGAATTAATTTGGATAATCGAGGTTCTACTGTACATCCTAACCCGAAATTCAGATTCAAAAAGACTAGTCGATTTCTCTGTGTATTAACCAGAAATCTCTAGTTTTATAAAACACAAATTTCCAGTTAGTTTAACGAGAAATTTTTAACCTGCTGCATCTAGACTTTTTAACAAAGGAATGTTTTTAATTTTCTTCTTATTTTGCGTACGATTTTTGAATGAACTTGTTTCGTATAAATCTAATTTGTACAATCCGAGTACATTTCACTTTCATTTTCTTGAAAGTATCAAATTAATACCAAAATGTATCAAATTGATACCAAAAATTTGAATAAATTTATGATTTAATGGAATCAATTTGATTCATTCTGGTATCAGTTTGATAATTTATAAAAGTTATCGTAATATTGTATGATAATATAATTAATTGTAATTAAGTACTTAAGGTACTAAAGGTCCTGTACCGTTAATATTTAAATAAGTAATTGTTAATGATGATGGAAAATAGCAGATGGTGATGATGATGATAGTAACAATAGAGATTTCCGTCAAAGAATTGATAATTAATTAAATTCAAGTTAACAGTGATCGTAATTGTATAATAATATAATTAATTGTAATTAAGTTCTTAAGGTACGAATGATCCTGTACCGTTAATATTTAAATAAATAACTAATTGTTAATGATGATGGAAAATAGCAGATGATGATGATAGTAACAATAAAGATTTCCGTCAAAGAATTGATAATTAATCAATAAAAAGTTTTTCAGAATAAGATTTGTTTGGAGGAATGTTTTATCTTTACTGAAATGAAAGAAAAGACCATTTGAGAAATGGGAGAAGAAATAAAAAAATGCATTGAAAGAAAAAGAAGCAAAAAATAAAAGCGATAATTGGAGGGCAGCTGCTGCGTATTTTTGAATTAGCCACAGGTAAACCGTTGGACCGTGTAACGCACTTAATTTTGTTGGAATTGGTATTCCCAGTATGAGCATTAGAATCCCAGAGAATAAAGTGGAGTACAGAGTCAAGGCCAGAGAATAAGACAGAGTAGGCGAGAAAGAAACGACCCTGTTTTGATGAAAATGAAACCACTCTTCCCTCACTTGTCCCACGTTTAATAAATCACACTAATATCTATTTTTTACATTTCAATTCATTCGAATTAGTAATGCATTGTTTTTTTTTGTTTTTTAATCCTATTTTTTTACTCTAAAAGATCTAAAATATCTAAGATATCTAAAATTAAGAAGTGTTAATTGATCATTAAATTCTCGATTTAGTATTTGGATTTATGGTTTAATTTTAACCGCAGGTGTTATTTTTTTCCGTTTCTTTTTGTCGAAACATATTTACATCTCTGGTAAATGTAACCTTGGAGATAGAAATGTTTCGAAACTGTTCTAAAAATGGAATAATAACAGATTTTTGGTCAATGGTGTCCTTCTATTGCTCTGAAGGATGCAACTATAAACATGAAATAATTGTGACTTTTGACAAAAAATTATAGTGTCTTTTAAACCAATTATTTTTTACGTAATAACATTCAATGCGAAAGGGGAAATTATATTATTAGTAGCACATGTAATTAAATCCTTTCGAGTATCCTTTCAATAATTGCTTTAAGGAAATGGAAATATTTTTCTGAAAAGGTTCTTGGTTCCTTATTTTAGAATTGGACAAAGCAAAAGATAAATATCTCTTTTGGATTGAACTGAAATACTCACCATACATTGGTCCAACGATGACCATAACAACAACCATGAGAACTGCTACTCTTTGTTGTCGATTATTTTCTCCCTTCTTGAAGGCCACTTTGAAAGTATTTGAAATGTGCTTGAGTGAAAAGAAATGAAGAGTTGAAGCACAAGCGGATTTCTTGATTTCTTGATCCTTTTTGTCCTGTGCCAAGGCCGGTCTTGGTGCCTCTTTGATAACAACCAGACCATAAATGAAGCTAAGTACATAGCACACAGTGGAAATCGCGAATACACCATAGAAACCAATTTTCATGTAGAGAATTCCTGAGAGTGCCATCCCCACTGGCACACCCAAGGATAGAAAAACATTCACGAAACCAATTCTCAATGTTCTTGATTCAACGCTGGTGATGTCTGCAATATAACTGAAGACAGCCATGAACATCGTGAACCACCCTCCGGTAACGGCTGGCCATAAAGCCTCCGATAGACCCGCAAACTCCATTGGCAATTCATAAAACCAATATGTACACGCGATCAAACTGATGCTGGTTAGAAACTCCCCGACAATTGGAAGTAACATACAAGGTTTCCTCAGTCCAGTTCTGTCACTCCAGGCGCCTAGGAAGAGAATTAAAATCGTTGGCAATGCACTTTGCAGTGCAGTCTTCCATGTCTGCATCCCGGCTACTAATTGCTGTACAGCTTTTTCCTCCTCAATATATCCTGATGTGTTTCTCACTGCAAGTGCATCACAGACTTGATCCGAATAAGCTAAATTTACTCTACAGGCTTTTTCTAGATTTAGATTTTGAGTTGCCAACGATGCCAGGACACTTGGCATGATATAGCAGGCAACCATCGGCTCCACCGTGATATTGCTGGTGAAGAAATTCCACTTTTGTCTTATGCTCATAGTCTTCCAGGTGACAACTTCCTTTTCCTTGGAGTTCTCCCTCGAAAGAGTGCAAACCGGTGGTGCGAGTGCCCCGGGTGTTGCTGCATTGCTCATTTTGATAGTGTCGGTTTGGAACAGAATCAGAAAAACCTTCTTAAAAACCCTTGTAGGGTTTTGCTAGATCTTCAGGTCCTGGAGCTCATTAAGATCGTAAATCTTTTTTCTTGGGGGGGGGGGTGTTAAGAAGTTGAAGGGTTCAATGCTGTTTCAAAGGGAGTAAAAGATGAAAATGTTCCTTTCTTGTTTCATACAGCAACCGTTGCGGTTCCTTTTTGAAAATTTTGACTAAGTTTCAGAATATAACGATCCAACTGAAGTGGGTTGAAACAGTGGTGGTAATCCAAATTTCGCATAACAAGAGAAATTTGTTGGGGGCAAAAAAGATGTCATTCAGTTATCAAAATTGAAATTAAGTAAAGAGTAAGGAGTGAATAGTAAACAGTAGAGATTCAAGATTAAAGATTAAAGAATCAAGAATGTAGAGTAAAAAGTAAGAACTAAAGAGTAAATAGTAAAGATTAAATTATAAAGAGTAAAGATTAAAGAGTAAAGATTAAAGAGTAAAGAGTAAAGACTTTTTTTTGGAATAGTAGAATGGGAATGTCAGAAAAGAATGGACTTTTGGGTGACGTGGTGTGAATGTAGTCACTGAAGCACTACTGGACACTACCGGCACGATATTGGTAGCTGTTGAGATGGCCCGGTTGGACTGATTGCGATTCTACCTCTGCTCCTGACTAATGCTGTATTGTGCTTTGCAATATGCTACTCCTTCCCTCTCGTTGCGTTGAACCACCTTCTCTTTAGCATTGCTCTTCCTCCATCGCATCGTCTCTTGCTCTGCATTCCCCCCACTATGAGAATCGAGGGAATAGGTCTAAATACTGGAACATGTTACAGTGACCTACGTATAAGGTGTAGGCATAAGGTCGTCGGACCTTCGACTCATCCGGGTTTCATGACAAGGCGAGTTTTACTCATTCACGTCATGTGACACTCTTCACCTAATCCATCATCATCATCATCTTCCTTCCTTCCTTTCTTGAATTTTTCAAACGCGATTTCCTACATGAGCGCCCTTAACTTTAGGAATAATTAACAAATGTTTATATGTCATTATTCATTAATATTAAAGTCTCCATTTTCTCGGAATAGGGACTTAAAATTTAATGATTGATTTGTACCAAGTTTTATTGATTGTAACCATTACAATTTTTGATGGAAAAAAATTCTTTATAAAAAATATTCCAGTTTACTGGAAAAGATCTTTCTTTATAAAAAAAAGAAATTTCAGTAAGTGGAGTAGAAATTTTAGTAGTAGTAGTATAAAAAATAAAAGAGCTGTTAGCTTATTAAACTGATGTTTGTTATCAAATCTATTTTCATCTGACAAAGTTTGCTAAAAATTCGCGGTACAGCAAATATTTTATCTGCGTAAAGAAAATCCCCAAACCTGACGAAAAAATTGATCATAAATTTATACATCGAAGAAATTGCATTTAACTAAATTTTCTGATTACTTGTTTTGTTGAAAGTCACCAAAAATTGTAGGAAAATAATATTTTCACAATCTATAGAATCTTGCTAGAATAATTACATAATTCTAATATTCCACATGACTTCCCATGTTATTTTAACATGAATTCTAGTTAATATTTAGTTATAATAATTCAAATTTATCTTATCTATTTTCTCCCACTTTATATTCCCTACTTTTATTGATTAACAACAATTATTTACAATTAGATTATTGTAATTTATAATATTAATCATTTTTAAGAAAACAATTTTTTAGCAGCATCATACTTATCCAGCACTCTATTTGCTTTCATTTCGTTTATGAGAGAACTTTCATGACATCTAGGCGGCAATTTAATTAACTCTAATGGCGCGAGATTCAAAATAGGAAATACCTAATAAATAATATTTTGATATTAATAATAAATAATTAACTAACACCTTAAAAAAATAATTCTGTTAACTCTCTAAATTTTTCTCTATTTTTTCTCTCTTTTTTACTTTAAATATTTTTTACACTGTAAATATTTATTACTCAATATTTTTTCTCTCGAAATATTTTTAAATCTCTATTGATTACTGTCTATCTTTTAATATGTTTTTACGCTCTATTTATTATCTTCAAATTTCTGTTAGCAATATTTATTTTAATATTTAACTTTATTATTTACTAAAATATTTGAATTTTTTGAAAATAATGGAGTTTCTTTAATAATTTTAATTAGTAATTTTCAAAATACTTGAATTTAGTGCAAAATTTCTTTCAAGATTTTAAAATAATCGTATTTTTTAATAATTGAAAGGAAAAATTTAATTATTGAATTTTATTAAATATTTTTAAAAACTGATTAAATTCCTCTCAGAATTTTAGTACAATTTTTTAAAATAATTTAATTCATTCAAAGAATTTTACTAAAATATTAAAAATAATTAAATTCATTTGAAGAATGCTTAAATAAAGAATAAGAAATAATAATGATAATTAATAATAATTAATTAATTTTAGTTAATTAATTAATTAATTAATTAATAATATGATTGAATAATAATAATAATAATAATAATAATATTTTATAAGAATACTTAAATTCTTTTAAACAATTTTATTAGAGTTTTTCTAAATAATTAAATTCTTTTGAAGAATTTTATTAAGTATTTTGAAAGTAATGTAGTTTTTTAATAATTTTAATTGAAAAGTTTGAAAATAATTAAAATTTACTAAAAATTTTTCTTCAACTTTTTAAAATAATCGTGTTTGTTAATAATTATAATTAAAAATTTGATTATTGAATTTTATTGAGATTGTGTTGAAAATAATAATTGAATCCCTAAGAAGAATTATAATATTTTTGAACATAATTAAATTTCTTGCGAAGAATTTTATTACCTTTGAAAATAATTGAATTTCTACAATAATTTTTAACTCCCCCAAAATTCAATTGTTTTTAGTATTTTTAACTTAAATTCTTCTATAAATCCGTTATCTTTAATAATTTTTAAAAAATTTCTTTGAGAATTTTCAAGTTCATTTGTTTAGAATTCAATTTTACAAAATTTCAATTATTCGGAAACTTTTTCAAAAGAATTAATTCTACAGAGTTGTTAGTTAAAAATTTGAAAAATTCAAATTTTTAAAGATTTTCATATTTGATACCATTTCAAAACTCAATTATTTCAAAAATTTTAACTGAAATTCATTTTTAAATCAATTTTTAATAGGAAATTCTACGAGAATTGAATTATTTAAATACAAAATTAAATAATTTTTAAAATAATTAAATTTATATCTTAAAATTTAATTTTTTTGGAAAATTTTAGTAAAATAGTACATATTGAAAATCATTGAATTGGGGAAAATTTTTTTAAATAATTGAAATCATTGAAATTTTGCCAAGAATTGTATTAAAATTTTTGAAAATAATTGAATTTCAGAGAAGAATTTTATTATTTATAAAGATAATTGAAATGATGAGAATTTTTTTTTAATGTTAAAGCACAATTGAATTTTGCGAATAATTTTAATACTTTTGAAAATAATTGAATTTCTGCAATCATTTGAAATTCCTCTAAAATTCTCCAAATTATATCGTACAATTTACGAACTTTCCATCCTTTTTCAATCAAATTACGGACTTTACGGACCTTTTTTAAAAAAAACCTGACTTTTACCGATTTGAAGCAAATTTACGGACCTTTAATGAATTTACGGACTTAGTTCGAGTCCTAACTATACAATTCTGTAGAATTTTTTTTAGCGTGAAAGTCAGCAGAAAGAAAAATTGAAAATTCAACTTTTTTCAAGTGATAAATCAAATTTCAGTTTCTTATATACTTTGAAAAGTAAAAAGAATCAAATTTTTTGTTTTTTGATTTATAAATATTATTTTTCAATAATTGATTCAAGAATAATATTTAAAGCATATTATAGGTAACTATAAAATTAATGTTTGCTGCTATTGACTGAAATTATTACTGTTATTACTGTCTTTTATAGGCTACTATCTATTTCAATTATCATTAATTTTGTAAGTACTATAAACTGCAGCACACGGTCGATATAGTTGAAAATAAAATAATTACTACAATTTTTTTTTAATAATCATTATTTATAATTTGATTCATTTTACTGTGAAGACTGACAAGTTTATATAGATTATAACACGTGAGAAATAAGATCGGAAATGTAAGTGGAGAAGATCGGCACACGCTATATGAGGCCAACTTTCTATTTCATTTGATAGCCACTACACTAGACGTTTTATTGCCCAGCAGTAAGATTATTATTGCTTTTTTACTCGTTTTTCCAAGACTTTCGCTGAATTGGGAAAAATTTCTACAAGTGGGTTACATGGGCTTTTCTTTTTTTATTTCCTAAAAGATAAAATTGATGATTAATAATAATATGATGGATGATTAATGATTAATGAATAATGTATAATTGATAAAATATTTGATTACCATAAAATAATTTAGAAATAATTTACAAATGAATAAATGATTTAGAAATTATTTAAGAATAATTTCTTTATTGGCAAAATATATGATACAGATTTGGAGAATGATTTCAAAATATTGCTATGGTTTTAAATATTTTAATGTACCCATTATGATAAGAAATGAATTTTTCATGTTTCATAATGATAATTGTGCGACAAAAATGATTTTATGGCAAAAATATTACTAATGATCCGCTTTATTACTTATTGTATATCTAAAGGAATAATTTCGAGTGACTTTTTATTAATAATTAAGATAACATTTTGAAACATATTTCATGTCAAAACATAGGAAATAGACGATTTTCGGATTCCTTCAATTGTTTCTTTGAATCCATTTAGAATTGCATTCATAATGTGCATGAAATTTAATGGACATTTTAATGAATGAAAAATGATTCATGTGTGCATGAAATTGTTCGAAAAACATTATTAATAGAAATAATAAAACCTTGAATAATGGGTAAAAGTGGAACACATAATTTTTTTAAAAAGCATCTATGTTTTTTTTATTTTGTTTGCATTTCTCGTCTTGAAAATTTTGTGCAGTGTATTTTAATGGGTAATTGTAATTCTAAATTAGTATTAAATGACCTCCAAAGACCTCTTTCAGTTGGAGATTGATATTATTTTATAGATTTCAATAATATATGAAATGAATAAATTTTTTATTATTTTTTTTTTCGTCTTTGAAATATATTTTTTATATTTTTGTTTTTTCTAAGAATCTAAGATAATAAGGTTCTCACATTTTCCCACTTTATTTTCTCTAATTTTATCCTTTAATTTTTTTCATCGCCATAATACTTGTGTACTCTATTTGCTTCATCTCGTTTGTGAGAGAACTTTCATGCCATCTAGGCGGCAATTTAGTAAACTGTTTTGGCGCGAAATTCAAAATAGGAAAAAACTTGATAAATAATATTTTAATATTAATAATAAATAATTAACGTCTATAAAAAAATAATTCTGTAAACAATCTAAATATATTTTGGTCTCGATTTTTTTAACTCTCCTATTTTTACTTAAAATATTTTCAACTCTCTAAATATTTATCACTAAAAATTTTTTAATGCATAAAAATTATATTATAGTATATTATTATAGTATATTATTTTTTTCTATTTAAATATTATTTAATATGTATTTCTTACTGTCAATAAATTTTGCTCTCTTTATATTTTTTACTTTAAAAATTCTTGACACAATATTTTTTTTCTCTCTGAATACTTTTTATTCTCTATTTTTTACTCTAAAAATTTTGCAAAAAATATTTTTGTCTCTAAATATTTATTAATCACTATTTTTGGTATATTTTTTACTGTAAATAATATTAGACAACGAAAAAATATAAAGAAATAGCAATTTAAATTAACAGAAAAAATATATTTATAAAAATAATTGAATTGTTCCGAAGAATTTATTTAAATTTTAGGAAATAGATATAAATGAATTTTATGTAAATATTGAAAAATAGTTAAATTTTTTCGAGGAATTCTGTTAAAATTGTTTAAACATATTTATTAATTAACATTTATTAAAAAATAATTTATGGAAGTATATTTATGTAAATGGAATATTATTATTAATTAATTAATAATTCGTATCGAATGTCGTTCTATAGAGTAAAATTCTATAAAATATTTTTTAATAGCCACTCGGGTTTTTTTTTTTTTTTTTTTGATTTTGTGATAAGATGCTGTTAAAAGATTTCTCGACTATTATTCAGCAAAATTTTTTGAAGAATTTCTTCTTTTCATCGTGTGTAAATTAAGCGATGGTGGGAACGTGAATTTATCATTATGTGATATTATTATACACACAATCTGCTATTCAATTTGTTCCATGACAGGGATGCCTGCACAATATTTTTTCGCAGAATAGCTCTTTATTTCAAATAATTCACCGAACCGAAACAATGGGAATCTTCGGATAACGCTTTACTCACGTTTACTCGATAAATGTCTATAAACAATGCACAGAAAACGAAAACAGCTAACTCTGTAGAAACATGATAGAAAAAATGTCTATTTATAATTCAATTTTTCGAAACTCATATATAAAAAAGAAAAATTATTAATATTTAATTATCATTTTAGTGCTGCTGAAATTTTAATTTTAATTAATTTTGGGTGGTACTTCAGAATAATAAAAAAATGTAATAAGAAATAATAATAATAGTAATAATTAACTTTATTAAAGTCTGTGGTTTTTCATTCTGTCCGTTCGCAGTATGAAGTTAGTTGTTAGTTATCATTTGCGAATTATTATCATGATTTTTTTGTTTGTTTATATTTTTCGTGATGTTTTGACATTTCCGATGTTATGTTATGCGGTAGTGCGGGTGTTTTTAAAAAACGTTAAATTGTGACAAAAATTATTGTGTTTGAAAAATCGTGGAAAAATATCTGGTATCAGGCGAGAGGTTACCGTTTTCAGTGGAAAAAAAACTGTAGATTGGTAAATTCTAATTATTAATTAAAATTTTCTTCTTAATTAAATCATTTATATTATTTCATTTTATTTTGTTAAATAAAAATCTCAAAATAACTTAAAAACAAATTTTATTCGTATATCTTATTATTATTATTATTATTATTTTTTATTTATAATTATAATTGATAATATTTATTGTATTTTGATTTATTATTATTATTGAAAATTTTATGCATTTTTAAAATCTAAAAAAACTGAAATATCGAATTGTCAATAAAAGTTGTATTATTTTCAATTTTCAACGATTATTAATTTTAATTAAAAAATTCAATTTTCCTGAATCAATAAAAAATATCGTTCTAAATTTTATTACATTGGTCGTTTTTGTAAATTACTGTTCAATAATATTAATTATTCAAAATAATTAATTTTTTAATATTTAATTTTTCAAAAATTTAATTAATCTTCAATTATTAACTTATACAGTGCAGGATCTAGAGTCTAAATTTTTTGGGAAGAGCGATCCCTTTAGTGTGTGCTTTTTTTGATTGCTATTATGAGTGATAATATGATGTTCTTTTATGTTTAAAAAATTGTTCGAAATAATTAATTTTTCAAAAATGAAAAAAAAAATTCAATTGTTTCAAATTTTAATTAATTTTAAAAAAATGATTTTACACAAAAAATTTATTTATTTTTAAAAATAATTGCAATTCAAAATCTATTTGAATTTAGTATTTTAATAAATTACTTTTTTTATTATGTTAAAAATAAATTGTTTTTTTAAATATTTTATTAATTTTTTACAATATTTGAATTTTAAATAATTCAAAAGTCAATTATTAATTATTCAAAAATAAATCAAACAATTTTAATTAATTCAAAAATAAATTATTCTGTTTTTAATAAAAATTTAATTATTTTGAAATCATTGAAAAATGTAATTGTTCAAAATAATAATTAATTATTCAAATATCAAAAATACAATTAATTCAAAATTAAATTATTTCATTTTAAATAAAAAATTGAAATTAATTTATTGGCACTTACGTAAAAAATAAACGTATTTCTGTGTGTGTTTGTGTATAGAATTAACTTATAAGTGCTTTCTTTTGCAAGAATTAAACTTATCGTTATCTTCTGTTCAAATAAAATATAAAATGTTAACGTTTTTTTTTAACACAATATTATAGAAAATAGATTTTCTAAAAAGAAAAAAAAATAATGAACTTAAAAAAAAATACTTTAGGCACCGCCTTTCATTTCAACTATTTAAATACTATCAAGTCTTTTAAAGACTATATAAAGTCTTCAAATCATGAAAAATACATAATAAAAAATTGAATTATTCCGAAATAAAATTCAAAAATCAACAAAACAATCAATTTACAATTAGGGCCATTTGGGGTAATTGTAAACAAGGGATAAATGTAAACAATAGATGTTTCAACTAAATTTACAAATTTAAAAATTAGTTTTAAAAACTTGAAAAAAATTGTTCATAAATTTAAATTACTTTAAAAATATCCAATTAAAATTATTAAAGAAACACAATTATTAAACAAAAAATAAAAAATAATTCTTCAGAAAAATTTAATTAGGGTTTCCAAAATTGATTTAATGATTTTTAGCGAAAATTGAATTATTTTCATAAATAATGACATTTTTTGAAGAAATTCAATGATTCTCAAATTTTTTGCAAGAATTTAAATGAAATTCAATATATTAATTTTAATTAAAATTAAAAATATTGAAACATAAAATTATTAAAGAAGATAGGAAACAAAAAAGTAAATTACAACTAAATCAAAGAAGATAGAAGAAGAAGAAGATATTAATATAGAGAGAAGATATAAAGATAGAAGATGTTAATTGAATAATTTTATATTTCTAAAAAAAATGTATTTTTCATTCTTTCCAGCATTTCCATTTTTTAAATTTATTTAAAACATTATAACGTCATAATAATAATTAAAATACCCTTAAAAATAATAATAATAATCATTTTAAAGAATTGCTATTTTAATAGAAAAAATATATTTATATATATATATTAAAACATAAAATTATTAAAATATTAAACAAAAAAAAAATATAAACTGCGAACAGATATTTTCAATTAATAAATAAAAATTTTAATTTATTTATATAAAAAAAGAAAATGCAAAAATATATTAATTAATAGAAGATGAAATAATTTATTTAATGGCATTTGAACCATAATGACGTCACAATTTGTTCACAGCATTTGCTAAAAAATTGTGACATCATAATGGTTCAAATTCGCTGAAAAAATAAAGTTTTAATTATTTAAAATAAAACGTTGAAAAAAAATGCACGCGCGCTCGCGCGCGTCAGTTTTTGCTAGTATCTATATTAATAATCGTTGTATTCCGGTAATCTGTTCGCAGTTTGAAGTTAGTTGTTGTTTGCTTTTTTTGTTTCCTAAATTAAAATAATTATTTTTTAAATGTTTAAAATTTTTTAATTATTGTACTGAAAATCATTTAATTCTTGTAAAGTATTTATAAAAAAATTTAAAAATATAATTGAATTAAATTCAAGAATTTTATCAACATTTTTTTCCATAATTGAATTATTTCATAAAAAATATAATCAAAATTAGATTGAAAATAATTTAATTCTTGGCAAGATTTTTATTAAAATACTTTAAAATAATTGAATTGTTTTTAAGAATTTATTTTAATATTCTTGAAAATAGTGGAGTTTTTAAAAATAATTTTTAATGAAAATTTTTAAAGTAATTGAATTTTATGAAGAATTCAATTGAGGGCCTGGAACGGATAACTGCCTGCAACGCATGGTGGAAAGCAGTGGAAAGGGACTATAACAGTCAGACAACAGTGAGCACCTCTAGGCCTCTCACTGCTGTCTGACTGATACAGTCCTTTTCAACTATGCGTAGCCAGGGTAGCCAGGCAGTTATCCGTTCCAGATTCTCAATTATGTTTAATAATAAATTTAATAATTCTTATCAGAATTTCACTTATTTTCAATTACATTTTTAAATGATTTGTTCGAAAATTTCAATTATATCAATAAATAGTAAATTTTTTCCAGGAATTCAATTATTTTAAATAAAATTTTCATAAAATTCTTCTCAAAAATTCACTTATTTTTTAAAATTTTACAAAAAAATTAATTATTTGCAGGAATAATAAGTTTTTTTGTCAGGAATTCAATTATTCAAAAAAGTTTTAATAAAATTCTATTCAAGAATTCAATTATTTTCAGAAATAATTAAATTTTTAATGCACTGAAAACCATTGAATTCCTGTAAAGCATTTGTAAAAAAAATTTGAATATAATTGAATTCATTTCAAGAATTTTATCAACATTTTTTCAAATAATTTAATTCCTTGGCAAGATTTTAATTAAAATTCTTTAAAATAATGAACTTTTTAAAAATAATTTTTACTGAAAATTTTGAAAATAATTGAATTTTATAAAGAATTTCTTTCAAGTTTTTAAAACAATTGTGTTTATAATTAATTGTAATTAACAATTTTTCATAAATTATATTAAAATTATTTGTAGAAAATTAAATTATTTTAAACAATTTTATCATACTTTTGGAAAAAAATTACATTTTTTTTTAAAATTTCATAAAATTTCGTAAAACGGTAAAAGTATTATAATTTTTATAAATAATTTATTAATTTTAATTGAAAATTTTGAAAATAATTGAAATTTACAAAGAATGTTATTATAAACTTTTAAGAACAAATGAATTGCTTAGAAACATTTTATTACAATTTTTAAAAATAATTGAACATGTTAGAGAAATTTTATTAAAATTATCATGAATATAATTGAATTTTTTCCTAGAAATTTTATTAAAAATTGTATTGAAAATAATTGAATTTCTCAGGAGAATTTTATTATTTACAAAAATAATTGAATTCTTGCCAAGAATTTTACAATTTATAAAAATAATTATTAAATTTGTTTAAATAATTAAAAATTTTAATTAAAATGTTTAAATTAAAATTGTTTCGAAGAATTTTTTATCAGAATTGTTGAAAATAATTGAATTTTTATTAAAACACTTGAAAATAATTGAATTTCTCCGAAACATTTTATTATTTATGAAAATAATTAAATTCCTTTTGAAGAATTTTATTATTTATAAAAATATGTTAATTCTTGTGAAGAATTTTCTTATTTATAAGAATAATTCAATTGTTTCGAAGAATTTTTTAATTTATAAAAATAATTGAAAAATTTCAAAGAATTTCATCTGAATTTTTGAAAATAATTGATTTTTATGAAGGAATTTTATTAAAAATTTTAAAAATAATGATTTTTTAAAAAGAATAAGAATTTTATCAAAATTGTTTAAAATAATTGAATTTATGTTAAAATTCTTGAAAATATAACATTTTTGTTTACAAAATAATAATAAATGGAATACAGCGTTCCGCGCTTATTAATAATATATACTTCCGAAAATCCTTAATTTTAATTAATATTACTGTTGTTTACATTTTAATTAATGTTTATTAATTTTTTGAACAAATTAATTTTGAATTTTTGTATTATTTAATGAAAATTGCTCTTTAGCGAAAAAGAATTTATTCTGAAATTAAGAATATGTCTAACAAAATTATATATATATATATATATATTAAAATTAATAAAAGAGTTTAGAAAAAAGAAGTTTAGCAAGAAAATTTATGATTTTTCATTTAAAAAATCCATTCGACGTTTTAGTGAAGTGTTTAAAACAATGTTATGAGATTTTACATCGCCATGTTGCATAATATTTTACCTTGACTCCTATTTATATTTGCAAATTTTTTTTTACGACTCATGTTACTTGAGTTTTTTTTTTAATAAATTAAAGAGCATTGTGCTTAAAAATTTGTTAATTTGTTTTGTAACGATTTGTTACCTTTTGTCATGATGTGATTTTTGTCACTTAAGAATCATGCTGCATTTTGAATATATACTCGACTGAAAGTTTATACTATGTTTTTGCATAGTCTTAGATTTATTGATTAGTCATATAATAAAGATATTTATTATTGACTCTTGACATCGTTTTATACATTATATGGAGAAGTATATTATGACTTTATCTTGAAAACTATTCTATCCTTGCATATGTCTCTTAATGGACAATTTAGACAATTACTTTCGTCTCGGAAGAAGCTCAGTCGATGACCTTGTAGATTTCACATAGTGTGCCTACATCAATTGCTTACCAACTCTGCAATCAAAAATTCTAATAGAATCACAAGTGCACATATACTCGGCACTTGTTTCTATGTAAATATTTGCACACATGAAAGTAGAACGACAATTTATTTAAATTATTTATTTATTCTGACGAATTAAATGTATTGCTACTCATCAGATACCATTTAATCTTGCACTTAGGTATTTGGTAAATTTTTTAAATATTTTTTAACAACAAAATTTCTAACTGATTAAATTACTTAGAATTATTTCGTATTGTAATAAATAGTACCTATGTACCTAATTAAACAGGAAAATTTCTCTTCAATTTATCAATTATTTTTACAAGATAAAGAATTTTTATTTTACTAAAATATTTTTCTGGAATATGAAAAAAAAATTATTTATTAAATTAATTTAGTTTTAACAATTATTTGGCTAAATAATTTTTTTATTTTAAATTAAATTATGAATAATAATTGTACCTAATTCATTATTTTTCAAATAAGAAGGAAGGACTAATAATAACAGATTATATCTTTATTTTAATTTTTTTTTGATAAACTGTTTTCCTGGAAAACTTAAAAAATATTAATATTTAAATAAATTAATAATTATTATTAAGGACACTTCCTCATTTTAATTTTTAATAAAAAAAAGGAATAAAATAATTACGAAATAAAAGTTACGAAATTTCTCCTTTTAACAATGAAAGAGCGATGAATTAATTCATATAATTATACATGAAATCAGTTTATACATTCTTTGATAAAAGTGATAATTGTTTATCATAGAGTTTAAAATGTTTTACAATTTTCAAAGTATAAATTTACATACAATTACAAATTACAATAAATTTCATTAGAATAATGATAGTGTTGAAATATATGTTTCGGTGCGAGAAAAATAATTTAATTTATTGATGAATTCTTTAAATTGTTATATTAAATTAGGATCTAAACTACTTTGCATAATAATTTGAAAAAAACAAATTAAAATTTTTTAAATTTTTTGGTTTAGGGAAATATTAATATAAAAATACCATCATGAATTTAAAAATAATTTAAATTTATAACCAAAAAGAATTTGACAGCAAGCCAACCGGGCATTTTATTTGTTTCAAATAAATTTTATTTGGTTCAAATAAACATTTTACTTGTGTTGAATAAAATTTTCATTTATTTTTAAATAACATTTATTAGACTACAGCCAACTAGACTTTTTATTTGTTTCAAATAAACATTTTATTTGTGTCGAATAATATTTTCATTTATTTTTATTTTATTTATTTTATTTAAATAAGAAAAACAAAATAAATAGAAATAATTTAGCAGATTCTGAGACAAAGATATTTTTCTTAAACTGAAATAAATTATAATTGATTATATAACAAATTTTCTCTTGGTGCAGAATTAATGTTGCTACGAATTACTTTTTAAAATTAAAAATAATTTTTAATAGAATAAAAATTAAAAGAAATAAATATTTAAAATAAGAATATCGATAGTCATTGAAATAGTTTAAATTTTGAGACATAATGATATGAAATAATAGAAAGTGTATTTGTCAGGCACTATAATAAAAAATTAGATTATTTTTTATTTCTTTATAGCTGAATTAGAAGTTGCGGACAAATTTGTATACAAAAGAGAAGAAATCATTTTATTTCTAGATATTCATAGTAAATAAACTTTCACGTAGAGGAAAATACAGAGAGCTTGTATTAGAATTACCGGGAAAAAGAATATTGCGTCGATATTCGATTTAAAATTCAATATTTTCCTCTGCAAAAGTTTAATTATTGTGGAAACAGTTGAATTTGAAAATACAATTAAAAAATAATTTATCATTTGTATTTTACTTTCCGGTGATAATGAATTTAAGTATGCTGTTGCGACATTAAACCAGATTCATTCAGTTTCTTAGACGATGCACTTAAGTAAATCAGAGCACATTCATTACTTAATTCTTAAATGAAAATCATCTCTTAATCTCGATAAGACAATTTTAATGTCTATAATTTTAGCCGCAACAATTTCGCGATCTAGATTAATCATTATCATTATCACTCAAGTTTCACTTCTATTATTGTAATTTATAATTATAATTAAGAATTGGTATAATTTATAAAATAGGCATTTTTTAATTTATTGATATTTTATTCTCTCTATCCATAGGGTCCGAAGTCTGTAATTTTTCTTAATTTTGAATCAAAACTTTTTTCAGAACTTACTTTTTAGTTTTTAAGTTACATGAATTTTACTGTATGTCTCGCATTAGTAAATTTTAGTATAAATCAGTAAAATTTACTTCGAACTTAATATAAAATCCTCAAAAAATTCATTCGAAGAAAATTGATTAAAATTTCTAAATAAAAATTAAAAGGTGAAAATAGTAAAATTTGATAAAAAAAAATATTTTAGTAAAATATAAGTTCAAGTTAGTAAGATTTATTTTTGAAGGAATGCACAAATTGACAGCACTGAAAATTGTGATAGAGTATTATTTTAACACCAAAATGGATTAAAATATTAATATTTTGTAAAGCTTTAATCCGCAAAGGATTAAAATAATCCATCGAATGATTCTTTTTTCAAAATAATCACAAATGATTTGGTTTTGATTTGAAGACACATTTTCGTCATGGAAAAAATTAATTAAAAAATGGATTATTTCAATATTTTTTTGGTGTAAAATTAAGCTGTGACTATAAATATTTTAATACATATTTATAATATTATATTTTAATAAATGAAAAAATCTCAATTTAATTAAAGTTCTTTTTATTTATTTATTTTTTTTTTGTAGATAACACTACAAAACATTGAAAAAACTGATTTTCTGAAATCAAAAAATAATTAAAATAACAAATATCCAGGCATGATATAAATAAAAAAAGAAAAAAGTCTATTAATTAGAAAAGTTTGTCCTCCAAGAAAAGCGCGTTAATAAAAGTAAATCATATGTTCTTAAAAATTTGTTCCGCTAATTAATTTGATTTAATGCAAAACAAGAACTTCATAATCGTTAAATGATAATTCTTCTCCATCGAATGGGATGTACAAAACTCCATGACTTCCCTGTACCTAAAATCAATTTTAATCAATGAAATTTTCCAAAATGTACAGAAGATTTTTAAAAATACTGTCGTTTACGCATCATAACAATGAAAAAAAATTTATTTGACTCAAATAACCGATTACTTGACACTACATTATCAAATAAATATTTACTTGAATCAAATAAATTTTATCAAATAATTTTTAAACCAATTAAATAGTATTTCAACCAATAATTTGAGTATTTCAGGGCCCGAACTAGGTCCGTAAATTTGCTTAAAGTCCGTAAAAGTCAGTTTTTTTTTAAAAGTGGTCCTTAAAGTCCGTAATTTGATTGAAAAAGAACGAAAAGTTCGTAAATTGTACGATATAATTTGGAGAATTTTAGAAAAATTACAAATGATTGTAGAAATTCAATTATTTTCAAAAGTAATAAAATTCTTCGCAAAAATTCAATTGTGTTCAAAAAATTTTTTAAAATCTGTTTAAAATTTCAATTTTCTTTATAAATAATAAAATTCTTCTCTGAAATTCAATTATTTTCCAAAATTTTAATCAAATTCTTGGCAAAATTTCAATTATTCTCAAAAGTTTTCTCCAATTCAATGATTTTTAATATCTACTATTTTAATAATATTTTAATAAAATTCAATTATTTACAAATTTTTTTACAAATTTCTTCGCAATAATTCAATTATTTTCATAAATAATAACATTTTTACAGGGATTCAATTATTTTCGTAAATAATAAAATTCTTTTAGGAATTCAATTATTTTCATAAATAATAAAACTCATGGCAGAATTTCAATTATTTTTAATTGTTTTTTTGATTGTGTGTTTTTTTATTATGAAAAAAACAGTATTCAACAAAAATTAAGGTCTTAAAAACATACCAAATTATTTTTAATGAAATTTTAATAGAATTTCACGAAAAATGTAACTATTCTTAAAACTTTTTATTAAAATTCGTCTAAAGAATTTAATTATTTAAAAGTTTGTTGATAAAACTTTTTTTCAGACTTTAATTTTAAGAAACATAATATTAATAAATTATATTAATTTTTGTATTTAAATAATTAAATTCTCGTAAAATTTACTAATAAAAATTGTTTTAAAAATAAATTTCAGTTAAAATTTTAGATTATAATTAAATATTAAAAGCATTAAAACGTGAATTTTTAGAAATAATTGAATTTCGAAAAGGTTTCGAATTAAGATCATTGTAATTCTGAATTTTACATATTTTTAACAAACAATTCTGTGGAATTAATTCTTTTGAAAAAGTTTAATTGAATTTTTTTTTAAAAATTATTTCAAGTTTTTATTTTCTAATATATAATTAATTGAAGAATTTCCGAATAATTGAAATTTTGTAAAATTGAATTGTAAACAAATAAATTTGAAAATTTTTAAAGAACTTTTTCAAAAATTATTTAAAATAATGGACAACGCATAAAAAAATTTAATTTTGGAGAAATTACAAATTATTGCAGAAATTCAATTATTTTTAACTTTCAAGAGTAATAAAATTCTTCTTAAGGATTTAATTATTTTTACTAATAATAAAACTCATTGCAGAATTTCAATTATTTTTCATACAATTTTAATTAAATTCTTAGAAAAAATTAATTACATATTTTCATGCAAGTTTGAATAAAATTCGACAAAAGAATTCAATTATTTAAAAATTTCTACTGATAAAATTCTTTATGAGAATTCAATTATTCAATAAATTATTTATTTTTATATTTGAATAATGGAATTCCCGTAGAATTTTCTATTAAAAATTGATGTAAAAATGAATTTCAGTTAAAATTTTAGATTATAATTAAATATTAGAAGCATTATAAAGTGGATTTTTAGAAATAATTGAATTTTGAAATTAATTTTTTTGAAAAAGTTTAATTAATTTTTTTTTTATATTATTTGAAGTTTTTATTTTGTAATATTTATTTAATTGAAGAATTTACGAATAATTAAAATTTTTAAAAATTGAATATTATAAACAAATGGATTTAAAAATTGCCAAAGAACTTTTTGGAAAATTATTAAAAATAATTCATCTAATAAAGTAGAATTATAGTTAAAAAATTTTGAAAATAATAATTGAATTGAAATGATGAAAAAAAAATAATATGAATTGATTCAAGTAAATATTTAATTGATACTAGCGTCAAGTAATTGGTTATTTTAATAAAATAAAATTTTTTTTTCAATGTAGTCTGCGGTGCTGGAAGCTAGTAATTGTATATTGTTTTTAAAAATAAAAATTACTTTTCCAATTGTTTGGGATCCTTTGTGTATAACACGTCCAATGTACAAGGGTTCTCCTTCAGAAGTTTGTCCTCCAACAACAGCATCTTCGGGGATTCGTCCATTGCCACAAAACTCCCAAGAGAACTCGCCTTGACACAAAACCTATAAGATAAATGTTAAAAGAAAAATACATGAAAATACGTTATAATTATAAAAGGACACAAAACTAATTACTTATTATAAGAAATAATAAATAAATATAATTAAGTATTATAAAACTGACCACAAAAAGTAGAAACTTGATTGGAAATTAGTTCATTATTTGTTCTTGTCAATGCTTCGATAATTATTCTTACATAATAAATAACAATAATTGCATATATTTTTTTGGTTAAACTTATTGTAGTTTATGTTTATTAAATTTTCTTAGTAAATAGCCTTCGTTCTATTTTTTTTTAATGGATAATATGTTTAATTTATTTTGTTTCATTTCGAAGGAGAGATGAAATCATTATATAAATATTATATAAATAATAAATTTTACTGAAAAAAATTTATTTGAATTGAATAAATTACCGATTAGTTGTCTGTTATCAAATAAATATTTACTTGAATAAAATAATGTTTCGTCAAATCAAATAAATTTTCTATGAACCAAATACATTTTAGTACCTATTTGAATCAATATTTTCGGTATTTGAATCAATAATTTTAATATTTAAACCATTTCAGTAATTAAACCAATAATTTTAGTATCTATAGCAATTAGGCCATTTAAGGAGGTTCTCCGGCTGCTACTCTTGAAAAAATCGATTTTCTTCCAATTTTATTTAAATTTTGAGGAAATGTTTCTTCGAGTGCGCTCTAAATGTGGTAGAAATTTCAGAACCCTTTGCCATGCTAAATTTTGAAATATTTAAGTTCAAACTTCAGCTTCTTCGTGCGATTATTTTGAAAATGAAAAATGCCAACTACGATATCTCGTTTTTTGACATGGAAAAGGGTTCTGAAATTTCTACCACATTTAGAGCGCACTCGAAGAAACATTTCCTCAAAATTTAAATAAAATTGGAAGAAAATCGATTTTTTCAAGAGTAGCAGCCGGAGAACCTCCTTAATTGACTTAAATATGTAAAAAATATTATTTGGTTATAAATATTTATTTGATAATAGGCATATAATCGTTTTTTTTAGTCAAATAAAATTTTTGTCTGTTTTTATTATATATATATATATATATATAAATGTTGTTTAATAATAATTTAATACTTTATATAATATAATGTATTTCAGATAGGAGCAGATTTCGATTATTAATCTGTTTTTTGCGTTAATATATCGATAAAGCGTTTCAAGGTCTGAATCTGATGGATTAAAGTTTTCTGATTAGATTTTTTCCTCCTTTTTTTCGATTGAAAGAATTTGATAAGAGTTTTAAGAAGTGAGGTAATATTTAAAAAGAGTAAAGAAAATGTCCATATTTATGTATATATAAATATTTATTAGAAATTCAATATATTATTTTGATTCAAGAAATATCGATAATGAATTCTCTTGAATTCAAGTATATTAATAAATAAATAAATAAAATATAATTCTTACCTCATAGCTGCTTTTTGGATGCTCTTGACCACCCCATGCGACATACGCGACATTTTTATCGGGAATTACTTTCGCTGGAATCATATCTCCTTCATGAAATGCTCTGCCTACGTAAATAGAACTACCATCCACATCTCGTCCACCTTAATAAATAATTAAATCATTTAGTGTTGGAATTAAAAAAATTTATATTTATTCGTAAACCGTAATATAAAAATTTTAAACCTACTATTTACTAATTTTATTGCATTATGCTGTACTATTATTTTTATTTATTTTCATCAGATTTCACAAAAGAATTAAATTATTTAAAAAAAAGTTCATAAAATTCATCCAAAATTCAATTATTTTCATAAACAATACAATTTTCTCAGAAATTCAATTAATATAGAATAGCATTTTCAAAAAAAATTTCGAAAAAATTAATTATTTAACAAAATTTTTATACAGTTCTTCACAATAATTCAATTGCTTTCACTGATATAATAACATTTTTCATGGAAATTCAATTTTTTAAAAAATTTTTTAATAAAATTCTAAGCAAGAATTCAATTATTTTCATAAGTAGGTAGTAAAACTCATAGAAGAATTTCAATTATTTTTAATACTATTTTAAATTAATTAATTATCGTAAAATTCAATTATTTTCACAAATAAAGTTTTCCACGGGAATTCAATTATTAAAAATAAAATTTTCATAATATTTACTACATTTCGAAAAAATTAATTATTTAAAACAATGTTTATAAAATTTTTATGGAGAATTCAATTATTTTCAAAAATAACAAAATTTTCACAGAAATTCAATTCTTTTTAAACATTTTAGTAAAATTTTTTGCAACAATTCAATTATTTTCATAAATAATAAAATTCATTTGCAGGATTTCAATTATTTTTAATATAATTTTACAGGAATTGCTCGAATAATGTAATTATTTTTAAAAATTTAATTTCAATTCCTCAAAACAAAAACAATTTATTTAAAAGTGTGTTTTAGAATTCTTTAGAAGAATTTAAGTATTTACAAAAATATTAGAATTATTCGCAGGAATTCAATTATTTTCAAATATTTTAATAAAATATGTTCGAAAGAAATCAATTAGTTTAAATACAATTTTAATTAAATTTTTTTGAAATAATTCAATTATTCTTTTAGATTTTAAATAAACTTATTTCCAAGAATTCAATTATTTACATAAATAATTGTTCGAAAGAATTCAATTATTAAAGATAAATAACAAAATTATTCCCGAAAATTCAATTATTTTTAGGCATTTTTATAAAATTCTTTGCAAAATTCAATTATTTTCATAAATAATACAATATTTATCATAAGAATTCAATTATTTTTAAAAGTAATAAATTTTTTCTTGGAAATTCAATTATTTAAAAAAATTATAATAAAATCGTTCGCAAGAATAATTCAATTATTTTCATAAATAATAAAATGCTTTTTAGGAATTCAATTATTTTTAGAAAAATTTTAAAAAAATACCACACAGACATTCAATTATTTTTAAAAATTTTAATACAATTCTTTGTAAAATTTAATTATTTTTAAAAATTTTTCGCAATTCAATGATTTTCAATATCTACTATTTTCAAAAAATTTCCAAACAGAATTCAATTATTTAAAAATTTTTTGTAAAAATCTTCGTAAGAATTCAATTTTTTACATGAACAATAAAAATTTCTCAGAAATTCATTATATTTAAATTAGAATTTGCATAAAATTAGTCGAAAAAAATCAATTATTTAAAAACTTTTATAAAATTTTTCGCAAGAATAAAGTTATTTTTATTAATATTTAAATTCTTTAATGAATAATAAAATTCATTGCAGGAATTCAATTTATTATAAATATAAATATAAATAATATAAATAAAAATAATTTTTATATAAATTCGATAACAATTTTTAATTGAAAATAAAACTGTGAAGTTTAAATAAAAGATTTTTATAAAAAGTAAAGAAAAAATATTTTCATAATTTTTTGATTACAAAATTTTTGGTTTCTCTCAAAAAAAGACTTTCTGTATTTTCTGTTTTTTAATTACAATTTTTAACGAAATAATTATAATTTTTTTTAAAATTAATGAAAAAAATTTGCTTAAATACTATTTCATAATTTCCCTCTCTTTTTTTGAAAAAGAAAAAATAAATAAATTACGACCATTTATATTTCTCAAACACAATTTTTCAACAAATCTTCCAGTTTGTTTGGTAATAAATAAAAAACTATGCATAATTTATATTTTTTCAATAGCAATTTTTTAACAAAACAAATCAACATCAATTTTTTTAGTATAAGTATTAATTAATAATTAATTAGAACTAATTATTTAGTATTTTCTTAATAATTGATTCAAAGTATATTGTATTATTTTTTAATAATTATAAAAAATGTTTGTTAATTTAAAACAATTATTGATTTTATTTATTTCATTTTTGTTTTTACTGTATCAAGTTTTGAAATGAGATATTAATTATAAATATTTACAAAATAGAAAAACAGTAAACTTTTTTTTTTATTTTTAATGAAAGACTTTGAACATTGTTAAAAAATTGCCATTGAGAAAGAGAAATTATGCCATTGTTTTTCCTTTAAAAAAAAATATATACAATCTTGTAATAATGTGAAAATAATAAATAATGTCTTATTTTTAAAGACTTTTTAGAATTTTTAATAAAATACTGATTTTTCAGAAATAGATAGAAAAAATTGATATAATTTCGATTTAATAATCACAATGTTTGTCTGGCTATGTTTGTACAGACATAAGTCTGATTTTATTTCTAAGATTAAAAGTACTATGATAATAAATGTTTTAGTACAATTAACTAATTTTTTTCTTTAATTATTTTTTTTTAATTTAATAAAGAAAATAAAGAAGAACGTAAATTTTATACTTTTAATTAGTGATCAATTTATTGTATTCTTTCAATGATTCACTTAAAATGCTATCAAAACATATATTTGGTTCAACTAAATATTTCCATCAGGTAACGAAATTCTATTTTCGAATGCAAAATTTATTAAACTTAACCAAATATTTATTTATTTAAAAAAAATATTTATTCCGGTTAAACAAAAATAAAATTAAAGGTATAAAATAACGTAAAACAATATTTTATGCACAAAAAATAGAATATTTAATTTAAACGTAAATTTTCCCTGTGTGTAGTTATTTTATTGTGTTTATTTATTTTGTTGTGAATATTTTTAAATTTAAAAATTTTTTCCTTTATTTATTTTTATCTTTTAATTAAAAAATAAGTTTCATAATAAATTATTACCTTCGACCGCTGTGTGGGGAACTGGAGTTCCTGCCGATCGTCTCAACCATTTGTAAGCTATGAATTAAATTTAATTATTTGTTTTTTTACTTATATAAATAATGTTCCTTTTTTTTCTTTTTCCTACTGTTTTCAATTTTTGAAATTTTATTCAAGTTCAAAGATTTTATTAATAAAAATATTATGTTTGCAATAAAGTAATTAAATTAACGTCTGAATTTGAATTGGTTAAAAATAACTATAATTTAATAGTAAAAAAATAAAAATTTAAATATTTTAAGGAAATAACTTTAAAATTAAATTAAAAATTTTTAATTTATATAATTAATTTATAGAATATAATTTAAAAAATTTATTTTTTAAAAAGTCAGTCAATCAAATAATCAAACCAATCAAAAGTTCAATATTTATATTCAAATCATTCAAAAGGTCAATCAAATAGTAATATTTTACTAATTAAATAGTTATTAGTGACTAATTATTAGTTAAATTTACTTTTAGATTATTTAAGAAAAGTCAATCAAGTATATTTTACTAATTAAATAATTATTAATTACTAATTATTAGTTAAATTTACTTTTAGATTATTTAAGAAAAGTCAATCAAGTATATTTTACTAATAAAATAATTATTATAGTGACTAATTATTAGTTAGAGTTGCTTTCAGGTTATTTACTAATAATTAGTTATTTTTTACTAAAAATTAATTATTTTCTACTAAATTAGTTATTTTCTACCAATAATTAGTTAACTTCCATTTTCACTAATAATTAATTATTTTCTACTAGTAATTATTTAATTTCTACTAATAATTAGTTATTTTCCATTGATAATTAGTTATTTTACACTAGTAATAAACAATTGTGAAAGAATAAAAGCAAAAAATTGAGTATCCTTACCGGGCATTTTTTCCCTAGATTTGCAAACTATAAAATATAAAAAAAGTGTATAAATTGAAACCTTCCAACCAAAACTGACGACTGTTTCAATGGTCTGATATTTAAACTCGGTTAACGGAGTATTATCTTATCTAAATGTACTATTTACAATATTATTCAACGCAGGTGTGACGCGATGATTGCTTTTATAAAAAATTAACGTGGTATCAATTTTCTAAAATTTGACATCATTTTTTTTTTCTTTCAATATTGTGCATAATATAGAATATTTTTTTTATCTCAGTAAAACTAAATTTTAAACTTTCAATTTCTGAAAAAATTCTCCTTATTAAAAGAAAAAAAAGTACACGCAAAAATATTTAGTGAAAAAATTACATCGACATTTATACAAAAGTTTTAAATCTAGTTTTCTAATCTGAAATTGGGTTAATATTTGATCACATAATAAATTATCTATTTTATATTTCTTTTATTTATTTATTTTTTTATTTACACTCTTTTATTTATATTTTTTAATTCAATTTTATTTATTTACTTTTTTTTTCTCTTTTTTTATTTAAACCATATTTATTTATTTATATTTTTCATTTTAGAATTTTAGTTAAAAACGCAACATTTTTTTTTGGCATTTCAGCGAACAATAATAATTATAATGTCACAGTAAACTTTTGTTCTAAAACGTTGACGTCATAATGGTTCAAATATTCTTAAGCTTAATATTTATATATTCAATTAACTTAAATATTTAATTTTGTATCTATACTCTCATTTCTGTGTTTCAACTTTAGAAGAAAAAAAAATTATCAGTAAATTTTAAATGACTAATGCGCTCAATATAGTTTTTAATTTATCAATAAAACACACTCATACAAATATTCTTTTGCGATAATTATTATTTTCTAGCCTCTGCATAGTTATTAACATATAAACTACCGTTATACAAGTGTTTTTTTTTAATTTTGACAAATTACCTATTAATTAATTAATATTTATAATAAATATGACAAAATATCTTCGGAATTAATTAAATAGGTACCTATTATTTTTTATTTCGATAATTATAGCACAATTATTAAACAATTATCAGTCAATTAAAAAATTAGTTATTTTATTAATCATATTCTATTTATTATTATTAATTATTTATTGAAATATTTATTAACTATTTTATTTTAAATTTTATTTTTATTAAATTAATTAATCTCTTATTTTTTATTCTATCAAATTAAAACAATTATTAAATAATTATCTTTCAACTAAAAAGGTAATTATTTTATTATTCACATAATTAAGGACTTAGCATTCGATAATTGATTTTTAAAAAGAAGGAAAAAGAAGTTATTGAAAAAATTAATTTTCCGACTAAACCAATTAATCACGTTTTAGACGATTCACAAAAATCACAGAAATTTCATTCTTTATTTTAATATCCTTACTTTCATAAATTCTTTCGAAATTTTATTAAATTTTTTTATAATTTAAATATTGACAAATTTTATTAAAATTGTATATTGAAGATAATTAAATTCCTACAATAAGCTCTTTATTATTAATGCAAATAAAATGAAAAATAAAAAAAACATTTTCTTTAAAATACAAATTCAATTGTTTCCAAGAAAATTTAATTCTTACGAGGAATTAAATTAAAATTGTACTGATAATATTTGATTTCTTTTTAAAGAGTTTTTTCAAAATCTTTGAAAATAATTATTGAATTCTATTAACGAATTTTACTAAACTTTTTAAAAATAATTAAATTACAAGCAAAAATTTTATTGAAATTATTGAAAATAATTGAATTTTTTCGAAGAATTTCATCTCAATTTTATTATAAAATTAACTGAATTCCACAGAAAATTTTTATTATTTATATAAAAATATTGAAATTTTTGCGACGAATTTTATTAAAGTTTTTTTAAATAATCGAATTCTCGATGAAAAATGTTATTATTTATAAAAAATAATTGAATTATTGCAACGAATTTTATTTTAATCTTTTAAAATATATGAATTCTTGGGAAGAACTTTATTCAAATTTTTGAAAATAATTGAAATTCTGCGGTGAGCTTGATCATTTTATGAAAATAATTGAATTCTTGTAACCGATTTAAATTTTTTTATTTTTTAAGAATTGAATTCTTGTGGAGAATTTTATTTAAAATTTTTTTAAAAATTGAAATTGTGCGATGAGTTTTTTTATTAATGAAAATAATTGAATTCTTGCAAAGAATTTTATTTAAATGTTTAAAAATAATTTGAATTCTGCAATGAGTTTTCATATTTATAAAAATAATTTAATTTTTGCAACCAATTTTATCAAAAAGTTTAAAATTAATTGAAATTCTGCGATGAGTTTTTTTATTTTTGAAAATAATGAATTTCTTGCGAAGAATTTTATTTAAAAGTTGAAGAATAATTGAAATTCTGCGATGAGTTTTATTTTTTTTTATGAAACTAATTCAATTCTTGCAACGAATTTGATTAAAAAGTTTAAAAATATTTGAAATTCAAGAGAAAAATTTTATTAACATTTTTTTTAAGTAATTTCGTTCAAAAATTTTATTATTTATAAAAATGATAAAATTTTTGCAACGAATTTTATTGAAATCTTTAAAAATAGTTGAATTCTTGCAACGAATTGTATTACAATCATGAAAAAGAATTAAATTCTTGTAATAGATTTTAAAAAAATTTTTTTAAATAACTGAATTCTTGCGGAGAAGTTTATTAAAATTAATTGAAATTGTGCGATGAGTTATTTTATTTATAAAAATAATTGAATTTCGGCGAAGAATTTTGCTATTTATAATGATAATTAAAATCTTGACGAGAATTCTTAAACATTTTTTGAAAATAATTGAAATTCAGCGATGAGTTTTATTATTATTTCTGAAAATACTTCAATTCTTGCAACGAATTTTAAAAGAAATTTTAAATATTGAATCCCGTGTGGAAAAAGCCACGCTCGAGCCCCACAGCTCCGGGGCCCCCGTCGGGGGCCCTCGTGGAATATCCATGAGGAGAAATCCACGAGGGCACCAGCAGGGGCCCCGTTCTTTGCCCTTGCGGTTGCCCTGCTCAAAAATTTATCTAAGTTTTAAAAAAAAAATTTTTTTGTTGAAAAACTTTAGTTCAGAATGCATTAAATTACGTTTCAAAGCACCTGAAATAAACATTAAGTGACATTTTTCCAGAAATCCTATCACAAAGTTATGGAAATTTACGAGGGCACCAGCAGGGCCCCTGCTCTTAGCCATTATGAATGCCCTGCTCAACAATTTTTCTAAGTCCAAACGAAAAATTTTTTTTACAACAAAAAATTATTGTTTACTATCATTTTAAACAATGAAAAACACGTTTTTAACAAATATTTAATGTTATTTTTTTTGAAAATATTGAACTTACCTAAGGGCAAATCCATGAGGGCCCACGCGAGGGCCCTCATGGATTGCCCACATCATTAACTAGAAAAAATTTCTAAGTCCAAAAAAAATTTTTTTTTTTCATCAACAAATTAATGTTTATAATGATTTTAAACAATGAAAAACATGTTTTTAACAAATATTTAATATTACTTTTTTTGAAAATATTGAATTTACCTAAGGGCAAATCCATAAGGGCCCACGCGAGGGCCCTCATGGATTGCCCACATCATTAACTGGAAAAAATTTCTAAGTCCAAAAAAAATTTTTTTTTACATAAAAAAATTAATGTTTATAATGATTTTAAACTATGAAAAACGCGTTTTTAACACAAATGTTTTGACATTTTTTTTTTTTTTGGAAATTATAAAAATATTAATTTATGAATATTTATGGTCTATTATTATATTATTGATATTGTTATTATTATTAAACTATTTAATTATTTGTCATGGTGTATTAGTGTTAATAATTAATTTATTGAATCATTAAAAGCAAGTCAGCAAGTCACCTACATTAAAGCAATAATTTTCAAGTAGGTCCCGTAGCATAGTGGTAAGATTGTTGTCTGGTAGTCAGTAGGTCGTAGGCTCAATTCCCGCGTTTGTCAGATTTTTTTTTTTTGGTCACGATTTAATTAAAAAAAGTAAAAATTGTTAAATAAGAATGTTATTTATCAATAATTGGACTAATTTGTTATTAATAAATAATTAATTTATTAATTTAATTGAAAATAAAGTTGAGGGCATTTTAGGAAATCCACGAGGGCACCGCGTGGAAAATCCATATGGAATCCATGAGGATTTTCCTCGAGGGCACCCATGAGGGAAAGCATGTCACGCCTTCGAGGGCTCCGCGTGGATTGCCCCTGCGGATTCCACATGGCAAGAGGGCAATCCACGAGGGCCCCGCCGGGGGCCCTCACCATTTTTCTGCACGGGATGTATCAAATTTTATTTTAAATAATAGAATTATTTTTAAAAATTTATTTAAAATAGTCAACTTTGATAATAATTGAATTTCGACAAATTTTTTAGAATAATTAAATAGTTTCAAAATATTTTATTAAAATTGTTCAATTATTTTTAAGAATTTTGTTAAAATTTTCTAGAATAATTTTTTTACTATTATACTTACCTTCTTATTTTCAATTTTAGTCGCCACACAGTTTGAAACATGCATGCAAGTCGGGTTGCATTCTCATTGACCAACAGTTAATAAACAATTAACTTTTATAACAACAAATATAATTTTTGTAAACAATTTTTTTTATATACTATATACACTTTATTTCTGTATATTTCTATTTATTATTAACTTTAGCATCTATTTATTTTTGTATACCGAAAAAAAATGTTATTCTTACATTTTTTTTTTTTTTTTGAGAATTTAAATGATCCGCCATCTACTAACCTGTCCGAAACTAGTACATCATTTTTTAAAATGTTTTTATTATTACTAACCTCAAAACTATCTTATAAATTTTGTTTACTTCGTTTACTTCATTTATCATCTTCTTTACACCTAAGATGTTGCTTTATTTACACAATTATATTTATCAAAATGTCATAAATATCAAAATGACATTTATTCGTTGTAAGAAATTAGTAAGTTAATCATTATCAAAAAGGTCAAAAAGTAATGAATTTAAATGAATTTTGCATTTGAAGCATGACTTTAAAAAATTTACAATACCACACTGCCAATTTTTTGTTATCTAAATGACGTTTACAACTACTACGTATTACATATGTTTAATGTGATGTGATTGTTATCACGTATAAAATGAAATTAGAAAGATGGTAATGGCCAAAAGTTGATCCATAAGAGACAAAGAAGTTTAAAAGAATTGTCTTCTTTTTTTGTATCAAAAAAATGACGTTTCGCGTGGCATGGACTTACATTATAAGTTTTCTGGTAATTATTACTCATATTTTAGTTCTTAAAAAAATTTAACTCTTTTCAGTTGAAAACATAGTAAATTGTATTAATAATAAGTAAATTGTTTCGAAGAATTTCATAACAATTTTTTAAAACAATAAAATTCTTTCGAAAAATTGTAGTATTAAAATTATATTTGAAAATATAATTGAATTCCTGTGAAAAAATTTATTATTCTTCATATAATAATTGAATTAAAATGGAGAAATTTATATGGAAATAATTTAATCATTGTAAAGAATTTTATTAACATTTCTTAAAATAATTGAATTGTTTCGAAGAATTTTATTACAATTTTTGTTAATAATTCAATTCTTCTGTCGAATGTAATTATAACTTTTGAAGAAAATTCAATTCTTTTAAAGAATATAATTTAAAATGAATTAAAAATAATTCAATTCCAAATAAAAACAAATTTTATCAAAATTTTTGAAAATAATAAAATTCTTTCGAAAAATTATATTAAAATTTTATGGAAAATAAATAAATTCCTCAGAAGAATTTTATTATTTATAAAAAATATTGAATATTTGTAAAGAATTTTATTATTCATAAAAAGAATTAAATTCATGCGACGAATTTTATTAAAATTTTTTAAAATAATTAAATTCGTGAGAAGGATTTTGTTACAAATTTTGTAAAAAATTTCATTCCCGTTAGAAAATTTTATTATTTTATAAAAAATATAGAATATTTGTAAAGAATTTTATTATTTATAAAAAGAATTGAATTCATGTGACGAATTTTATTAAAATTTTTAAAAATAATTAAATTCGTGAGAAGGATTTGGTTAAAAATTTTATAAAAAATTTAATTTCCGTTAGAAAATTTTATTATTTTTTTAAAATTATTGAATGTTTCCAACGAATTTTATTAAAATCAAGAAAAATAAATGAATTCTTGCGAAGAATTTTGTAAAAAATTTTTTAAAAGATTAAAAATAATTGAGTCTTTTTAAAATATTTTATTAAAATTTTTTAATTCTTTTGAAGAATTTTATTGAAATTGATGAAAATAATATATTTTAAGAAATTTTATTATAATTATCTGGAGAAAATAATTTAATTCGTGGGAAGAATTTTAATGACATTTTTGAAAATAATTCAATTCTTTTAAAGAATATAATTAAAAATGTTTTGAAAATATATATATACTAAGTAAATAAAATAATTGAATTCTAAATAAAACCAATATTTTTGAAAATAATAGAATTCTTTCGAAAATTTATATTAAAATTCTTATGAAAAATAATTAAATTCCTCAGAAGAATTTTATTATTATATTTATGAAAATAATTGAATTTCTGCGAATGATTTTTGTAATTTATGAAAATAATTGGATTTTTTGCAAAATAATTTTATTTATTACGAAAATAATTAAATTTCTGCTGAGGAATTTTAATAATTATTTATAATTATAATTGAATTCTAAATGAAGAATTTCATTATTTATGAAAATAATTGAATTCATTCAACGAATTTTATTAAATATTTTGTAAAAATTTTTATTTTCGTTAGGAAATTTGATTAATTTTAAAAATTATTGAATGTTTCCAACGAATTCTATTAAAATCAAGAAAAATAAATTAATTCTTGCGAAGAATATTGTTAAAAATTTTTTAAATAATTGAATTCTTGGGAAAATGTTATTATTTATTTTATAATTTAATGTTTGCGAAGAATTTTATCAAATTTTTTTTTATACAATTTAATTATTTTGCGAAATTTTATTAAAATCGTTTTGAAAATAATGATATCTTTTAAGAAATTTTATTCAAATTGTGTAGAGAAAATTTCTGCAAAGAATTTTATTTTCATGAAAATTTCATGAATTTCTGCGAAGAATTTTTGTTATTTATCAAAATAATATAATTTCTGCAGAAGAATTTTATTTTTATTAAAATAGTTGAAGAAAAAGAATTTTTTTATTTATTATTAAAATTATTTTATCTCTGCGAAGAATTTCTGTTATTTATGAAGATAATTTAATTTCCCCAAATAATTTTATTTTTATGAAAATAATTGAATTCCAGATCAAGAATTTTATTATTTATTTATTTATTAAAATAATTGAATTGTCGCGAGAAATTTTAGTAAACTTTTTAAAAGTATTTGAATTCTTTTAAAGAGTTTAATCAAAATTTTAGAAAATAGTAAACAAGAATAATTAAATAGTTAATTAATTAATAAGTGAATGTTTTTGAAATTTGAAATTACTCCAAAAATTGAAGTTGATATTTAAAAATTTTTAATTTCGTAATTTGCATCAGAATATTAAATTGAATCTAATATTCAAATATAAAGTTTCGCGCATAAAAATTTCTTGTTAGTAATAAAGTAAGTTGTTATAATTGTAATTTTAACTGTAACCATAATTTTAATTGTAATTGCAATTAAATGCATTTAAAAAATGATTTTTGAATTCAGGATTTTTTTGGAATCAGTATTTTTATTCCATTACTATCGGGGCATTTAAAAAGTTTAGGAGCCAGTCACTTTTTTATTGGTGTTCTCAGTTCAGTTTATGCAGGATGTCAACTTTTAAGTGGACCCATAATTGTGAGTAATCGAGAAATGTTTATAAAATTTTTCTGTTTGTAAAAGCACTTAATAAAAAGAATAATCGTAAAAATAAAAAATTGTTTTTTTTTAGGGAAGTTTGAGCGATCGACTGGGACGACAAAATATTCTCATCTTTTGCCTAATTATCACCAGTGTTTGTTACTTTTTTATGGGAATAACGCAATCTCTTTTTTTGATATTAATATTAAGAGCAACTTTAGGTATTTTCAAACACATTCAATCGCTAATCAGAACAGTGATAGCCGATCATATTTTCATGAAGGAACAAACTGTAATTTTTGGCCGAATAAATGCAATTGCAGGAATTAGTTTCACGTTGGGACCAGCGATTGGAGGACATTTTGTTGAATTCGAAAATGGATTCTTTTACATTTGCGTGTTTACTGCTTTTATCTTCATTTTAAATATTGGTTCGTTTATATAATTTTAATTTTCTTTTCTATCTCTTCAAAAAAATCTCCATTTCTAACGATTAAAATTTATATTTTTCACAAAGAAAATCAAATTATTTGTTTGAAAATTTTTCTCTTGAAAATAATGAATAAAAGAACATTTGTAAAAATGTTTTTTGTACAGAAAAATATTTTTTTTTTCTTCGTTTAGCAGAAGGAAAATAATTTTTTGTCAAAAAAAATGTTCCGTTTGGAAATAATGAAAAAAAATCAAGTAAAAAATGTTTTTGTATTGAAAATTAGAAAAATATTTTTGATCGTTGTATGTAAACTTGACAAAAAATGATTGAAAATTTAAAAGATTGTTTAATTTTCAGCAATTGCATATCTCTACTTGGAAGATCCTCCAAAAAAGGTTGATAAATCCGAGACGAAAGAAATAATTCAACTGTCAAGTGTAATAAAAAATATTCCAAAAAATCTAATCGGAGCAATCAATGATCTTATAAATATAGATTGGAATTTATATTGGGATATATTTCTAGTAAAATTTCTAACATCCGTGGCAAAGGATTGTTACGTTAATAATTATTCAATAAAAGTTCGTGAAAGATTTCAAGTTTCACCGAAATTGATTGGATATAGTTTGTCAATTCAGGGATTTTCTGCAGCGTTAAGTGGTCTCTCTATGGGATATGTAAATAAATTTTTATTCAAAAATAAGATTGATTTCGAGAAGCACAGTGTAAAAATTCATATTTTCGTCACTCTGTGCTATTTAGCCATTTTGCTAGCAACCAAAGTTGAAATTTTCGTCTTTTTTGGCATGTTACTTGCCTTTGCGAATGTGATTTTAAGGGTAAGAGAAGCTGAAATATTGTTTAAACGATGTCCCGATTCGGAGCGTGGATGTTTAACGGGAATGGGAACAAGTATCACGAATATTGCCCGAATGTTAACTCCCTTAATTGTGGGGATAATTGAAGATATTTATGGTGCTGGTAGCGGAATCATTTTAGGACTAATTATATCGACTGTTGTAATTTTAGTTTCAATTAATGCCAATAGAAGAAAAATTGTGATGATAAAAAATGACTGATGACATGACAGTATTACAGGGTTTCCACAAAATTTTTAGTTTTTTCTTTTCCTAACGATTATTTTTAATAATTTTTTAAAAAGTTCTTTGAGAATTTTCAAATTCATTTGTTTACAATTCAATTTTACAGAATTTCAATTATTCGGACATTCTTCAATTAAATATCTATTATTTTATTTTAATTTTTTATTTTATTAAAAAATAAAATCTGGAAATAATTTCAAAAAAAATTCAATTAAACTTTTTCAAAAGAATTAATTCTACAGAATTGTTTGTTAATAATATGAAAAATTCAGAATTTCAATTATTTTAATTTGAAATCTTTTTAAAATTCAATTATTTCTAAAATTTTAACTAAAAATTTATTTTTAAATTAATTTTTAATACAAACTTCTACAAGAATTGAATTATTTAAATACAAATATAAATAATTTATTAGTTTAATGTTTCTTAAAATTATATTCTCATAAAAAATTGTATCAACAAATTTTTAAATAATTAAATTCTTTGGACGTTTTAATAAAATTTTTAAGAATAATTACATTTTTCGAGGAATTCGATTAAAATTGCCTTAAAAATAATTGAAATTCTGCACTGAATTTAATTATTTATGAAAATAATTGAATTCCTAAAAGAATTTTATTATTTACGAAAATAATTGAATCCCTGTAAAAATTTTATTATTTATAAAAATAATTGAATTGCGAAGAAATTTAAAAAAAATTTGTAAATAATTGAATTCCTGTAACAATTTTTATTATTAATGAAAATAATTAAATGTTTGCTTAGAATTTTATTCAAATATTTTTTTAATTAGAATTCTTTGGGAAAATTTTGTTAAAATAGTCGATTTTGAAAATCATTGAATTTGAGAAAACTTGAAAATTTTTTTAGTGTTTACAACTAAAATTCTTCTGTAAATCTATTATTTTTAATAACTAGTGAAGTTTAGGTAAAAAATTTAACTAATTTCAGAAGAATTTGAATTATTAAAATTTTTCAAAAATCTAAGTTCTTTAAAATTTCTAATTAAATTCATTCAACATTGCAATTTTCCAAAATTCTAAACTAAAACCTTTTGAAGTTCATCTATTTATGAAAATTGTAAACGCAAGTCTTTTAAAATTCAATTAATTTTGAAATATTTAAGTCTGATTATTTACTAAATAATTTTTAAGTAAAAATTTTGTGGTTCTTAAAGAATTAAGTTAAATTTAAAAAGAAATTATTTTCAGAAATAGAAAAAATTGAAGGTTTTGTATTAGAATTTGTGGTAATTTCATAGTTTACGAGATAAACAAAATAGATACAAAAATTCAGAATTTTCTTATGAATTCTAAAAATTTACTTTTTCCCAGTACTTTTAATAAAAATCCCGGAATTTTCACTGATTCTCCTGACCTTTTTTTTCCTTACTTTTCCCTGACCTGTGGCAACCCTGAATATATATATTAATTTTAGCTATAATTATAATTATATAAATTATATTTCTCTTTAATTTATCAAGGTTTATCGTTATAGAAAATTGTTCAAATTCTTGTACATAATATACGTAATTTTAATAAATATTTATTTGATAGATTACCTCTTGTTTTTTGCCGTAAAATATTCGAAATATGACGTTTTCTAAACATTAATTATCTATATGTACATTTTGGATAGATAAAAAGAGAAATTTCTATTATAAATCCAGACAAACAAAAATGACAATGTAGAAGTCAATTTTTTTTAACTGTTTTGTAGTTTAAGAGCTTGAAACTTTTTGTCACTAGCTTCCATTACTTCTACTTCACGTAATCTTCTCTTTTCATTAACTTTATCGATAAAATCTCTCATTTGTTGTTTCATCTCCGGCGTTTCCTTCGATGAAATTTCTCTTCTTGCAGTTAATATCATATTTTCAAAGTTTTCCGGTTGATTGAAATAATGAAAACAACCAACGGGAAAAGCCATATAGAGGGACATTTTAAAAACTTCCAGTTGCCACTTTCCCATTTTTGGTAAATCTGAAAAAATTCCTTTCGATATTATTTTGTTTTTTTTAGGAGCATAATTTTTTTTTTAATTTTAGTCAATGAAATTTTTTAAAATATATAGAAGATTTTTAAAAATTCTGTCATTTACGCAACACGAAAAGTTTGTAAATTGTTCGATATAATTTGAAAAATTTTTAGAGAAATTACAAATTGATTGCAGAAAAATCCAATTATTTTCAAAAGTAATAAAATTCTTCTTAAGGATTTAATTATTTTTACTAATAATAAAACTCATTGCAGAATTTCAATTATTTTTCGTACAATTTTAATTAAATTCTTAGAAAAAATTAATTATTTTCATGCAAGTTTGAATAAAATTCAACAAAAGAATTCAATTATTTAAAAATTTCTACTGATAAAATTCTTTATGAGAATTCAATTATTCAATAAATTATTTATTTTTATATTTGAATAATGGAATTTTCGTAGAATTTTTAAATAAAAATTGATTTAATAATGAATTTTAGTTAAAATTTTAGATCATAATTGAATATTAAAAGCAATATAGTGTGAATTTTTAGAAACAATTGAATTTTGAAATTAATTTTTTAAAAAAAGTTTAATTAATTCTTTTTTATATTATTTGAAGTTTTTATTTTCTTATATTTATTTAATTGAAGAATTTACGAATAATTGATATTTCGTGAAATTGAATATTGTAAACAAATTGATTTGAAAATTGCCAAAGAATTTTTTCGAAAATTATTAAAAATAATTGATTTAAAGTAGAATTTTAGTTAAAAATTTTTGAAAATAATAATTGAATTGAAATTATGAAAATAATTTTGAAGAACTACAATATTCTTATAACGAAATAATTATTTTATCACTGGGCCATCTTTAATTATTATAAAACATGAAAAATTATGAAAAAATTTAATTTATAGTAAGTAAAATGTTCTTTTATTTGACTCGGACTGGTTATATTTTTGTCAGTAATTAGTCCGTAATTTTTTATTTTTAGTCCGTAAAGTCCATATTTTTAAATACTTTCACCGATTCGAGCCCTGAATTACATAAAATTTATATTAAAAAAAAGGAAATTGCTACAAGAAAAAATAATTTGTTGAAACCAAGTTTATCAAAATAGAAATTAACAAACGAAATTTGCAAACTTATTGAAATTATCAAGAATTAGTTGCTACTATTAAAAAAGATAATGCTTACTTTCAGTGACGAAGTTGATTATAAATTAAATATTATTTACATTCGATCGTGTTAATTTAAACGATTTAAACAATGTTATTTTACTGCGCAAATATTTTTATTTTTTTTACAAATTTTCAGGTTATGTTCCACTGTTATTCTTTTGTTAGCGCATGCGCAGTCAACATAAACAACCGAGGCGGCACACGATAAGATATTGACCAATCAGAATAAGTGTTCAAAAAATCCAGTCATTTGATTGGTCATCACTCTTAATGCTCCTTTGGAGATTCTCCTTTTCTTTGCTAGCGCCTAACTACCCAACCCTGATTTTAGGGCTGCTCCAGGTTGTCCATAGCCATAGCAGTGCAAAGCAAAATGGCCGCTCTACCGAAATGTGTGTGACACACGGTGACACTTGAACGAGTGTTATGTTTGTGTCGTCAATATTTATTGAAGTTTTTTCAGTGCAAATGCAATTATTAAGAAAGTGACAGTGTTCGTCTATAGTTGATCATTGAATTTAAGGATTAAAAAACATTCTCATTGTGTCGTCAGGGTGAGTAACGAATTTCAGACGCGATTGCGCCTGGAATGTGATTAAATTATTATCACCGCTTCGTCTCTTTTATTGCCGTGAATTTACAAAATTTTATTGAAAAAAACATTTTTTTAAAAACTATACAAAATGGAAAAAATATTCTATTTTCACGTTCTTAACATATTTGCAAATTTTTCATAGAAGAAAAATAGATTCATTTAATTATTATTTAGAAAAGTGGAATTTGTCCAAGGGGCTCGTGTATTTTTTTCCTCACTATTTTATTTCCTGGCACAATAGCAGGTGTCATTTAAATGTTATAAAATTAGAATGACAAAAAAAATGATTCGTTACGTTATTCCTAGACAGTGATTGACCCTTGTGGTTTAATAAAAAAAAAAAAAAAAGTAAGAGAAATTGCCCGACTTTCACTATGTCCAGAAGTGGCGATACTTGCAGTCAAAATTATATATAATATATACAAAATACACACGTGTGTACCAATACATTTGACAAACATACATATCACCCATACGGGAATGTGCACATGTCACATTTGTGTCACACTTCATTTAAATTCTTATCGGAAGTGTACATAAACACAAAAGAAACATAATAAATTATTTTGCATCTTTCTTTTTTAATCATTAAATCAATAAAAGAAAGTAAATAATTTTTGCGAATTTAGTATTCATATTGTAAGTGAAGTGTGTGAGAGAGAAAGGTTGATATTCGTTTTTAGAACGTTCTTAAAAGCTCTGTCAGGATTTGTTTTTTTGTAATTAAGTTAGCTTTTTCTCTTATTAACATGTTCAGAACGTCACGCTAAATTTAAAACGAGCCAAGAAAGTTCAAACTGAAGGTTTGATTCGGAACTTCTTGGTAAGTTGCTCTAGCCAAAAATAAAACTGCATTTTTTACCGACTTAAATGGCTGTCTGTGTTTTAAATTATTTCCTTTCAAATGCAATTTGCGAGTTTCAAAAATAGAAAACAATTTAATTCATGCCAAATGTGGATTTTTGTTCGAAATCGCCTTAAAAATACACGATTTAGATTTTATTTTTTAATATTTATATTTTATATTTATTTGTATTAATTTTTTTAGTTTTGAATTTTGTTTAGTACTTTTTAATTACTAACTAAATTTTTGTATATATTTTTTAAATTAAAAGATAATTTAATTGAGTAAAATCTATTTTTTGTAAAAATAATAGATTTTTTTTATTATTGAAAAAATTAAATTATTTTTCAAGATTGATTTTGACGATTGTCATTGTGCAATTCAGGCAATTCATTAGAGACTTTAAAAATAAACATAAATATAGTCAACGTTATTTACATTTCCAATCGACTTGCATTAGCAACTTCTCTATTTCACTGTCACGTCTGATATATCATTTTTTCATAACAAGAAAATTTTTTTAAAAAGTATTTATCTGCAGTTTGCTTTCTTTCTAATTTGATTAAAAAATTTTTAAAAGTCTAATCGAAATTAATTTCTAATTTTTTTCGAAATCAAAGTTATGTATTTAACTTTATAATTAATTTTAATTATTGTTTCTGTAAATTACTAATATTAGTTATTGGTGAAAATTAAGAATTTCCATATTTTTATGTTAAATAAATTAAATATTTGAAGTTGTTAAACAAATAAAATATTTAATTATTAAATAAATAAAATATTAAATTATTCATTATTTTGTAATAAATAAAAATCTAAATACAGTATTTAGACTTTTTTCTATCATCAAATACTTAAAAAGCGGTTTTAACAAAAGCAAATATTAAATTACGTGTTCAATAAATTAAATATTAAATTACCTATTAAATAAAATTACCATATTTTTTATATAATTATTTTTAATTTAAATCCGTATAAATAATGAAATTAAAGAAATACTAATTTGTGATAAATCAATTTAAAAGAAGTGGGTTTAAAAAAAAAATTTGAATGTAGAAATTTGAAACTTTAAGAGATATTTTCTAATAATTTTTAGGAAATTTTCGAAATTTAAAAGTTTGTTTTCTTTTCTATTTTTTTGTCCCTATATTATCTGGACAATAATTTCTGTTATAACGGACAAATTTTCTCACACACTTTGTTCTTTCCTAATAAATTTGACCTTAAAACGAGTTTCCTTATCAAAGATGTGAGCGATGTTAAATTAAATTCTCCCATTTTACTCTCTTTTTAATTAATTTAATAATATTTCTGCAAATTTTCATAATATATTTGCAAATTAGTAAAGAGAAATATATAAAATTTGAAGATAATAATTTTTTTTATTATAATTTCTTCAATTTATTTTATTCATTCGTTTATTAATTTTTCAGGAGTAATCGATTCATGAAGGATGAGCGGTAAATTTGTTATGTAGGTGAGTAAAAGTTTAAATTGATTTTGTTGTAACAATAATATTATTCAAATTAAATAATAGGTATTCAACTTTATTATTTGTTTATTTACTACAAAATTTGAAGAATAATTTCTAAAAAGAATTGAACTCACAAAAATTTTAATGAAAATTCTTCAAATGAAAATTTGAAAATATAAATTAATCAAAATTTGCTTCAAAAATTACATTAAAATATTTTTAAAAAACTAATTCTTAGAATTGGTTTATCATAATTTTTTAAGATTCAATTATCTTCAATAATTGAATTCTTTCGAGAAAATGTAATTAAAATTGTACTGAATAAAATATAATTCTTGTCAAGATTTTAAATTTAAAATTCTCTAAAATAATTAAATTGTTTTGACAAATTTAGATATTTCAATATTCTTAAATAATGGAGTTTTTTTTAAATAATTTTTATTGGAAATTTTGAAAGTAAGTGGAATTTTATAAAGAATTTCTTTTAAGTTTTTTAAAATAATCGTGTTTATGATTAATTGCAATTATTAATTTTTCTATTAAATTATATTAAAATTATTCATAGAAAATTAAATTCTTTTAAACAATCTTTTTTAGAGTTTTTGTAAACAATTACATTTTTTTAAGAATGTTATTAAATTTCGTAAAAATAATGAAATTTTTTCAAATAATGTTATTTAAAAATTTTGAAAATAATTGAAATATTCAAAGAGTTTTATTAAAAACTTTTGAGAACAATTGAATTGTTTAGAAAAATTTTATTACAATTTCTAAAAATAATTGAACCTGTTAGAGAAATTTTATTAAAATTATCTTGAATATAATTGAATTTTTTCCTATAGAAATTTTATTAAAATTGGATTGAAAATAATTGCATTTCAAAGAAGAATTTTCTTATTTACAAAAATAATTGCATTTTTGCCAAGAATTTTTCAATTTATAAAAATAATTAAATTGTTTCGAATATTTGAAAATGATTGCATTTTTTGAAGGTATTTTATTAAAAATTTTATTCAAAATATTGTATTGAAAATAATTGAATTTCTCAAAAGAATTTAATTTTTAACAAAAATAATTAAATTTTAGCCAAGAATTTGACAATTTACAGAAAAAATTGAATTGTTTCGAAGAATTTTATATCAGAATTGTTGAAAATAATTGAAGTTTATAAAAATTATTTATGATATTTTTTAATCTTGCGAAGAATTTTCTTATTTATGAAAATAATTGATTTCTTGTGGAGGATTTTACAATTTATAATCATAATTTCGCGCGCTGGCGCGAAAATTGAGTTTTTGTGTTTAATTAATTGAATTTCGTCTAGAAGAACTTTCAGAAAATTATTTAAAATAATTGATTTAGAGATGAAGTTTAGTTGAAAATTGTAGAAAATAATTGAATTTAAATAGGGTTATAATTGTAATTTTTAGAAATTATTAAAATTCATAAATTTTAATATCATTTTCTGTAAACTTTCACATTTTCCTGTAAAAAGAATTTTGTCAGGGAAAATAATTTTAATGTCTGTAAATTGTCAGGGAAATTGATAAACTGAAACTTGTAACCACCCTGGAGCGCGTCACATTTATTTCGTTTAAATAAATAAAATTTATTTTAATTATTCACTTATTTATTACTCGCTAAATTATTATACAGAAATTAATGTTTTGAATCGACTTTATTTAATTTAAAATTTAAAATTTCTCTTTCTTTTGCAGTTTTCATAAATTTTCAGTTCGAGAGAAGAAAATATTTGGTTTTTGTTACAAATAATTTTTTGCACTAGTTAGGATGTTGCTCGGATACTGCGGAAGTTCATTCGGGAATTTGATGCGAGAACCCATTGAATGAATTCACTTGTGTGTGTACATATATTTACCCCACCTACTGTTTATTCTTTGCATGACGCCAGATGGAAAACGGCAGATTGTGGAATACAGTAATTCTCAAGTTACGTGTACTGTTAGTAAGAGAGACAAAAAAATATGTAACTCTCATTTTTTTTTCTTGCCACACGGTTTATTTTTTTTTCTTGAGGTACCTTTAAAGCAATTTTCATCTCGATATTTCTTTTCAGATGTTCAGAATTTTACTTCGAAATATTATGTTCTTAAAAATCTTAAAAATAAAATTGAAAAAAGTGTTTTCAAACAAAGGTGGAAAAGAAAGGAAAATTTTAATATTTAAATCAAAAGAATTAATATTCCAGTGAATTAGATATTATAATTTGAATTTAAATATTAAAATGAGTTAAATTTTCATTGTGCAAAAGAAAATAGTTTCTGGTTTTATTAATTAATTACCAATGAGGTTAAAAGTTATATTTTGTTTACATTTTATGAATTATGATCGTCGGAAAAATTCTTGTATTTTAATTTCAATGTCTCTTAGTGGTTCGCGAAACCGTCTATCTCTAATAATTTTAAGAATGTGATGAATCACGAATGTGGCGTAGTAATTTCCCCCCACAAGGTCGTCAGTCTTGGAAAAAAAAATTTTTTTTTTCTCACTATTAAAAATTTGTTCATTTTAATGATTATTATTCATGAAAATAATATATACTGGCGAATTTGGAAAAAATTTTTTTAATTTCATTTCATTAAAATTTTTGACAATCAAATTTCGAAGATTAATAGAGTAAATTCTGAAAATAATTAAATTCTCTCAAAAATTTCAGTATAAAAAACATTTAAATGAAAATTAACTTTAAAAAATTACATTGTAAAATATTTGTTTAAAAAAGTAACTCTTCGAATTTTTTCCATCATAATTTTTTAAAATTCAATCATTTTCAATTAAATATTTCTGAAAATTCAAATATCCATAAAAGATAATTACATTAAAATTTTTTAAAAAATCAAATTTTTAAGAATTATTATAAAAAATTTTGAGGGGAAATCAAATATTTTCGAAATTTTTGAATAATATTCTTAAAAAAATTGATTAGGTTTTTTAAATTGTCTAGTTCTTTTAATAAATTTAATTATTTTCGAAAAGTTATACTAAAATATTTGAAAAAACTAATTTTCAGAATTTTTAAAAATTCAAATTTTCACCATAAAAGTAAATTAACATTTTTAAAAAAATCTACTTTCTCAGACTTTACCTATATTAAAATATTTAAAATTTTGGAGAAATTTAGCATTTTTTACTTGTGTACCTAATTAATTTTTATTAAACTCAATTTAATACGTAGTATTCTGCTTTAAATATAGAAATTATTGATTCAAATACAATCTAATTGATTTACATAAAAATTATTTGAATCAAGTAAATATTTATTTGATAATAAACAAGTACCTAATCGGTTATTTAAATCGAATAAATTTTTTTTCTGTGTAAATAAGAACTTAGGTACTATCTTTAAAATCTGTTTAGAAATATTTTTAAAAAATTAATTTTGAATTTTTTTATTATAATCTTTTAAAAATCAATTATTTTTAATATCTTTGGTTGCTATTTGCAAAACTTTTACATTAATAACTTTTTCAAAAAAAAAAAAAAACCGCAAAGAGTTAGAATTTCTAAAATATTGAATTTTGTATATAAATAATTGAATTCTCAAAGAATTTCCGGAAAATTATTGAAAATAATTGTATTTAAATAATTAAATTCTCAAAAAATTTTCAGAAAATTGAGAAGGAGTTCAGTTAAAAATTCTAGAAAATAATTAAATTTTTGTAGGTTTAAAGTTTTAATTTCTGGAAATAATTCAATTTCAGGAGGTTTGAAAGTATATTTTAATAATATAAAATAATATAATAATAATTTTAATTTATGTGGAAAAATAAATATACAAACAAGAATTTAAATATTTGTTTAATAAAATTATTGACGTTTTGAATAATTGAATTTAGAAATCAGTGAAAGGTTTAGGAAAATACAAAATAACATTTTTGTGACAATCCGGAATAAAATAATAAACTTCTTTTTTTTTATTTTTGTATTTGTTATATATCTATCATTTAACAATTATATAAATTGACGACTTTCTAATTAGAATTAATCGTGAATTTAGCATTTAATTTTCTCGTTTTTGTTTTGTTTACATGTGAAGAGATATATATCTAAATCATTTTGTAATTAATAGATTTTTAATTAGAGGATACGAAAGAGATCCTGCGGGAATTTTTTTTTTTTAATAAACTTCTATATATCTTTTGCTCCACTTTGATCTTGGGTCTCAGCAAATAACCTTGAACACGAATGATGTCATCTAAATGACACGCGTATAGCATCCAGTCGATATGACCCTTAGAATTGGCCTGAAAACGAAACATCCGCTCCTATCATATCAGTGATTTATTTTTTTTTTTGAAACCCATTGATATCCTTAGAATTTCGCTGTGCAATTTCCTTTTTTTAATCTTTTCGATCAGTAAATTATTATTAATTTAGTGTATAAAACTGATTTTCAAACTTTTGTAGTTGAAGTTGATGTTTTATAATCAATGGGGAAAAAAATATTTTTCTCTGCGAATTTTAATAAATATTTGTCTGATATTTTTTTCAAAGTTTGTAGATCAAGTATTTCTTTAAAAAGAATTTTTGGAACTTTTATAACTTTTTATAATTTTGAATCTGAAATAATTAAATTTTTTATTAGAATTTTATTAAAATTTTTGAAAAATTCAATTGAAATTGAAAATAATTGAATTCTTTCGAGAAATTTAATTAAAATTACATTGAAAATAATTGAATTCTTGCAAATTTTGTCGACGAATTTAATTAAAATTGCATTGAAAATAATAATTAAAGATTGAATTATTCTTGTGCAAAGAATTTTATTACAGATGAATTTTTTAAATTCTGTATCTGAAATTATTCAAAAGTTGATGATGGTTTTTGAAAATAAAAAATTTTGTAATTGTACATTATTATAATAAATTAAATAGCAATCTTTTTAATGAAATATAATTAATAAGTTTTAAAATAAATATTTCTATTTTATAAGAAAAAATCAAACTTAAATTTGTTTTCAAATATAAGGAACTTTAAAACTTTTAAAATTTATCCTCTACTGAATTAAAATTTGAAAAATTTGTCTCAAAATTAGTCTGAATATTCGTAAAATATTCCTGAAAATTATTCTTATTCGAGAATTAACAAAATGAATGAAATTAATAAAATAAACTGACGAAAATAGTCATTTAATTTAATTTATTAAAGTAAAAATAATCTTTTTTGAATTATTATATTGTATTTTAAATAAATTGACTTTTTGTACCTTAAAATTGATCTGAGGCCTGAAAATTCACAAAGCAAAAAATTTTAATTAAATATAAAATAAGTGAAATATTGGACTATTTTGAACTCATTAGTTTCGCAGAACCGATTTATGTCAGGGCCAAATTAAATTGACAATAAAATTGTTATGCGGAAAACAATACAAAATTTTACTATTTATACCATGTAAAATTTATACTGCCTTGAAATTCTGTCAATTTTTACTATTTCTGGAGTTAATTTTAGTTTCGAAGTAGTAAAATAATAAAATTTTAAATTCACCTCGGACAGTTTAGGTTTTACTCTGTAAATAGTAAAAGCTTTATAATTTTTTTTTTTGAATCTCTATATGAAAATCCCCGGAGACAATAAAAAAATAAATTATGGTTCTTATTTTTCTTTTTTTTCTTTTTTTTGAAACGGTCAAAGCAAATTTTGTTCTTTTCTTGAGTGTGCATTTTTTCTTTTATTCTTACGTACATACTTAGTCAACCTGTCAGCGGGAGTTGACACTTTCTCGATCTGATATAATCATATAAGCCATGTGTCAAAAAATACCTGAAATTTTTCAGGATTTATTCTAATTCCAAGAAACATGGATAGGATGTTTCATTCATAATTTTTTCTCCAATGTTGGGAAATTTCGTTTTATCTTTAATTATTATATAGGTATATAAATTCCTATTAAATGAAAGAATTTATTAAAATAAAAATAACATACATTTTTTTAACGCTAAAATATAAAAAAAAAATAATTTCAATTATTATGCTTTTTTTAGTCGTATTTTCTCAAAGTAATCATTTATGATGTGAGATAAATTTTGAACCCTAAAATTTTAAGTCAAAAATTTTATTTCTAACTTAAAAGTTGTGTTAAATAATTTTATTAAATAAAGTTTTCTCAAAAAGTTAATAAAACTAATATTAATATTTTATGATGATACGAATTCTTTGAAGTAATTCCCAAAGTTCCTGCGCTTAAAGCTCACAGGTCAATAAAGTGTCTATTATTTCCCTAGTGTAATAATTGATAAAATAATTATTTTTATTTATTTATCCACAGTAATTGGAATTTTAAACAATTTTATTTACAACTTTCTGAAATTTAATTATTTTTAAAAATGTGTGTAAAAAAGTCACATTCTATTGAAAAAAATAATTTTTTTTTGATAAAAATAGAAAAATGGGATAAAAGTAAAATCATAGATATGAACTTAATTAAATTAGTGATGCAATGTGGTTTTGATTAAGCACATTAACAATTGCAAATTATTATAGTTATTTCATTCCAAAAATGGATTATGATTATTAAATTACCTTGAGAAAGAAAAATCTCATGAGGTAACCATATGACTATTATGTAGACACTGTAGGTAATAGGCAAGAAGAAGCTGTGACTAACGTCATGTCAAAATAAGTCGTAATTAACATATAAATGACGAACGTAAATATTGCTTAGTGCATGTCAAATATTAAAAACTCAAACAATTCCTACACGTAAAGAAAAAGTCTCTTGACCTAAACAATCACAATTCATAAAAAATGAACTTTCATGATTTTTCATTTTCTTTGGAAAATTTTAACGAAATAACAAAATTTCAGAATTTTTCATTTTCTTCAGCAAAATTTTCACAAAGAAATAAGCAAAAAAAAAATAGTTTCAAAATTTTTTATTTTTTTGAAAATATTAATGAAAGTTTTTAGAACTTTTTATTTTTTCTAGAAATTTTCTTCGAAAAAACCAAAACTTTCAGAATTTTCTATTTTCTTTATAAAATTTTAACATAAAATCGACGTTTCAAAATTTTTCGTTTTCACTGGAAAATAAATAAACAAAAATTTCAGGATTTTCTATTATTTTAAGAAAATTTTAACACAAAAACGAAGTTTTAAAATTTTCCGGTTTTTTCTGGAAAATTTTAACGCAAGAACAAACTTTTAGAATTGTTTATTATCTTTTGAAAATTTTAACACAAGAACAAACTTTTAGAATTTTTTATTATCTTTAGAAAATTTTAACGTAGAACAAACTTAGAATATTTTATTTTCTTTGGAAAATTTTAAAGAAAAACAAACTTTCAAGATGTTTTATTTCCTTTTTGAAAATTTTAACGAAATAATAAACATATGAAAAAATCAAACCTTTAAATTGTTTCATTTTCTTTGGAAAATTTTAATGAATGAACGAACTTTCAGAAGTTTTATTTTCTTTAGAAAATTTTAAAGCAAAAATAAACTTTTGGAATTTTTATTTTTATTTGGATAACAATTTAATAAAAATACAAACTTTTAGAGTTTTTTATTTTTTCTTGAAAATTTTTACGAATAAACATAAAAATTCAGAATTCTTCAGAAAATTTTAATATAAAAACAAACTTTCAGAATTTTTTTTTGGAGAATGTTAATGAAAAAATAAAAAAAAAATCTTTACGAATGTTTTCATTTTTTCTGGAAAATTTTAATGAAAAAAATATGTAAGAATTTTTCCATTCTCTCTGGAAAATTTAAACGAAAAAGAAACTTTCAAAATTTGATGAAAATGCAAAACTGAGAATTTTTCCATTTTCTTTAAAGAATTATATCAAAGGAATACAAATTTATTCATAATTTTTTTTTCTTTTTATAATTTTAATGAAAAAACAAACTTTCATAATTTTTTTATTTTCTCTGGAGAATTTTAATGTAAAAATAAACTTTTTGAATTTATTATTTTCTCTGGGAAATTTTACACACGTTATTTATACAAATACATTTATACAATTATCATTATATTAAAAATTTGCGAATACTGATTTATATTTTTTTTTCGTCTTTACATAAATAATTATTTGTCACACACATACATTACATATTTGAAAGCATGTCAGCAAACATTTAAATTTCTGACAAGTGAGGCAAATAAAATCCTGAAAAGAGATTCAGGTCATATTTGAGAGAAAAAAGCGTAATGTAGACCACGAAATGTGCCAGCTCTTTTTTTTCTCAAGTTTATTTTCAAACGAAAAGCATAAAAAAAGGTGTCACGGAATGTTTCTCTAAAAATCCATGCAACACATACAGATTACTTTTGAACCTTAAAGGAAATTTTTTTTTATATCACGAGATACAAGCTTTGACTAATCCAACAATAAATTATTCAGCACGTGGAAATATTGCATTCCAAAACATTCGTTCAACTCCTTTTTTTTCGTTATTTATTTTCATATCGTATATGAGAAAAAGAAAATATTAAATATTTTCTTCAATTTTTTTCTTTTCACAATTTTTTATAATTAAATATTTCAATTAAAAAATAATTTTAGCAAATGATGCAAATTCACTTATAGTGTTAAATTTTTACAAAAATATTAGTTTTTGTGATTTATGAAAAAAATAATTCCAAATTCAGTTTAAAAAATATTGACGTATACGTATTGAAGACTTTTTATTCTGCAATGCGAACTTTACTCAAGAGACGTGGCTTGGATTTTAATTTACTATACCCATACAAAAATGTTCGGAATTCTTTTCAATGTGAAATGAATCCGATTCACTTCAAGTCTATCTACAAAAAGAAATTTAAAAAAAAAATGTTTTCTTCTCCTGAGGATAGAAAAAATTATCTTCAACTGAAAAAGAAAAACTATTCATACTTTATTATCAAATAAAAATAATTTTTTTTCGAGTTTACATTTTTTTGATGACATTATAGCCACTAAATTTTCAAAATGAAAATTAAATTAATTATTTATTAATTTATTATTAATTATTATTTATTTTGTTAATTAATTATTAATCGAATTATAAAAAATTTCTAATAGCAAAATTTTCAAAATAATTGAATTTTAGCAATTTGCCGGAATTATTATTAAATTATTTCTATTTTTAAAAATAATTGAACTTTATAGATTTGAAATATTGAATTTATTTTAAATAATTTTGCGAATAATTTTATTTAAAAATTCAAAAAATAATTGAAGTTTATAAAAGTTTCGCTTTCAATTTTTATAAATGTTATATTAACTAGGAAAACTGGCTAATTTATTATAATTATGTAAATTACAACATTTTTTATTTTCAAAAATCGTCTTCAATTTTTGAATAATTTTCTAAAAATTTCCATAAAATTCTTCAAAACAATTAAATTATTTTTAAAAATTTTATTGTAAAATTCTAATAAAAAATTAAATTATTTCAGATTAAAAATTATAAAAAGTTATAAAAATTACAAAAAGTAATATAAAAGTAACTGTTAATAAAATTGGAACATATAACTCGCATTAAAATTTGTAAAAATAAAGTTAAATTAGCAACTTTTTTTTACTTTAAATTGGCTAAAAACAACATTTATCTGCTTCGAAGTTGATTCGAGGTCTGAATTTAAAAAGGTGTTAAAATCCTGAATTTTTTAATAATTTTCTTCTAAAATTCGTAATTAGTTTAGTTTAGTTTAGTCTAGTTGAAAAGGGAAAAAATTCAATTGAAGAGTCGTTTGAGAGCAAAATGAAGTTTTAACATTTATCTAAAAAGTAATTCTCAAAAGGCAAAACTTCCTTTGATTCTCGGCTCCATTGCTCTAGAGATTCAATTTCAAAGTCAAAAGCAATTTTCTTAGATCCAAAGTGGCACCCAATGCTTGATAATAATAGACTCAAGTTTCGAAATATAATGAGAAACTTTGTATCGAAATATAAAAACGATTCCAATTTTCGCAAGTTTTTTTTTTTGAACTTTACAAATTTTATTCAAAAATTGCATCTTTTTTGTATTTTTATTTTCGAAAAATATAAGTTTTATAGTTATAAAGTTAATCTATCATATTTTTTGTTTAATATTTTGCTTCTTTTTTTTCAATTCCTTTTATTTTCAACAGGGTTGCCGCACGCAACCTGAAGACCTAAAAAAGTCAGGGAATTTTCATCGGAATCAATTATTGTTTTCTAAAGTTATTGTGCTTATTCTTGAAATCTAATTTTTCTTAAATATTTCAAAATTAATTTAATTCTGAAAGAGTTGCGTTTACAATTTTTATAAATAGATAAACTTCAAAAGGTTTTTAATTTGAAATTTTGTAAAATTGAAATTTTCAATGAATTGATTAAATAATCAAAATTTCACAGGAATTCTATTATTTACAAATTCTTTATTCTTCACAATAATTCAATATTATTTTCCTAAATAATCAAATTTTTTACAGAGATTCAATTATTTTCATAAAAAATAAAAAACTTTATAGGTTTTCAATTATGTATTTTCATAAATAATAAAACTCATCGCAGAAAATTTAATTATTTTTAATACAATTTTAATGGAATTTCTCGAAAAATTTAATTATTCTTAAAAATTTTATTAAAATTCATCAAAGAAATTCAATTATTTTAAAAAGCCTTCCTATAATTTATTTATTAGAATTTAAGTTTTATTGTCAATACATTTTTAATTAAATTTCTTGAAAGAATTAAATTATTTTCAAAAATTTTAATGAAATTCTTTTTAACAATTTTTAACAATTCAATTTAAAAAAAAAATAATTTAAATAAAATTCTTCGTAGAAATTTAATTAATTTCAATAATTTATTAAAATTCAATTATTTTCAATATCTACTATTTCAATAAAATTTCACAAAGGAATTCAATTAGGTATTTAAAAAGAAATATTTTATTTTTTATTTTATTCATAACGGGATTTAATATTATTATATTAAAAAAATCGTCTCAAGAATTCAAATATTTTCAAAAGTAATAAAATTCTTCGCAGAAATTCAATTATGGACTATGGTCAAAAGTTTAAAAAAATTATCGTCAAAATTTCAATTATCTTTATAAATAATAAAATTTGTTTCCAAAATTAAATAATTTTTAAAAATTTTGATAAAATTCTTGGCAAAATTTCAATGATTTTCAAAAATTTTTCTCAATTCAATAAAATTTTTTTTTTACAGAGATTCAATTATTTTTAATATAATTTTAATCGAATTTCCCAAAAAATGTAATTATTATTAACAATTTTATTAAAATTCACTGAAAGAATTCAATTATTTAAAAATTTGTTGATAAAATTCTTTAAATGAGAGTTCAATTTTAAAAAACAATTCAATTCTTTAATAAATTATTTATTTTTATATTTAAATAATTTAATTCTCGTAGAATTTTCTAATAATAATTGATTGAAATATGAATTTCAGTTAAAATTTTAGATAACAATTAATCTCTCTTAATTTGAATTTGTAAAAATGTTTTAAAATTTAAATTAGTAACTGACTTTTTGCTTTTGAATTAGCAGATTTTACTATAATAAATATCCGTTTCTACTAATTTTATAGTAAAATTAACTAATTCAAAAATTACAAATCAGTCACTTATTCCAATTAATGAACATTTTTACTAATTCAAATTTAGAGAGAAAGTATTAAAGCGTGAATTTTTAGAAATAATTGAATTTTAAAAAGATTTAAAATTATAATCATTGAATGTTTGAATTTTTCATACTTTTAACTGAAAATTGTGTAGATTTAATTTTTTTGAAAAACTTTATTTGAATTTTTTTTAAGTTATTTGAAGTTTTTATTTTCTAATATATATTTGACTGAAAAATTTCCGAATAATCGATGAAATTTCGTAAAATTGAATTGTAATGAAAAGGAATAGAAAATTTTCAAAAATTATTTTAATAATAATTAATTTAAAGAAGAATTTTAGTTAAAAATTCTGGAAAACAATAATTAAATTGAAAAATTTATTGGAATTATTTAAATTTGTAAAATATAAATGTAGTTTTAAAAACCTAGAAAAATTCCGTTTTTTTAACCTGGAAAAGTCAGGGAATTTGAAATGAGAAAAAGCTTGGCAACCCTGTTCAATTAAAAAAGTAATAATTATAAGAAAAAAAGATACGTGATGAAGTTATGTTTATTCAAATAGTATAATTGTTTCATGACATCTGTGAAAATAAAGCGTGTGTGACTCATATTCTTTATAATGTAATGTATTTATATTCTCGCAAATAAACATCAGTTTCAAAGAGAGGATTAAAACACGTAGACGTCGATTGTGTAGCAAATGTATTAAAACAATAGCTTCTTAAGTGACCGCCTCTCTTCACCTAGAAGACGTGTCACTCTGATTTGACGAACTCAACTTCCCACATAAAAGGTGACACTCAATTCTATTGTTTTATGAAGTCACAATGAATTAGGATTCGAATTACCTTCACGACACTAAAAAGCTAATGAATGGTTCTGCTTTCACGCTTTTTTTCATTTTTCCGCGACAAAATTGTTTGTTTTCTTATTAAATGAACCGTGATTTTGTTGCCTTTTTTGTGCGCACGATTATTTACCAAATTCCATTTTTTTTAACTGAAATATTTCAAAATTCATTGAATTTTAAAAGAGTTGCGTCTACAATTTTCATAAATAGATCAACATCAAAATGAAATTTGAAGTTGAATTTGAAATTTTATAAAATTCCAATTTTCAATAAATCCAATAAATCAGGAAAAAGAATTAATTTGTTTTGTTTTAATTTGTTGCAGATGATTATTGCCTATCCTGGCGTCAGCAGTAATGCCAACGTATCACAATGCGGGCGGTGTCTACCCAAATTTATCAGCACCAGCCCGTCAAGCAAAACTCGACAGCAACCAAAATCATCATCACACAATTCCATCGACCATAACCAATCTTTCCTTGCTCCATAACACAACACAACATTCAAATTCTTCCAATCTCACTGCTTCCAATATTTCGTCCCATCCAGTGTCCCCAATCATGACTACACATTCAAATATTACATCGCAAAATGTTACCTCTCACATTAATGCTCTTCCCACTCCAGTCATTATCACTTCAAATTCAACAAATAGCGGCAATACTAATGTACTGCCAACGAATCCTAGGCATGAAGTAAAGCTCAATGCAATGCCGTATGTATTGTTTTGGTTCGTTTATAATAATTAAATTTTATCGCATGGTGGCCTGGAGAAATGTTGAAAATTACTGATTAAGTTTTAGAAAACAAAACTTTACAGACAAGAACGAAACAATTAGTTTTTACAAAAAAAGATTAAAGCAACATTTGAATAATGTTTTTTCCGAATTTTCATGGCAAAATATTGAGAATTGAGGGACTTCAAAGAATATCAGTTTTTATAAAAATCGCAAGAAACTTTGTGATAGTCAAATCTAATCATATTTTACAAAATTTTTTTTTTTTTTTATTCTACGTTGAAAAATACATATTTATACAAAATTTGAACCGTATCGGTCGAATAGTATTTTTCCTAGAACAGGAAATGTAATTTTGTCTAAATACCAGACTAATCGGGTTGAAACTTAAAAAAAATGGTGAAATAGCTTTTTGAGAATTTTATTGGAAAGTTTTGAGTGGCCACACTGTATATTCACAAGAAAGAACTCTCAGTTGAACTAAGACTTTCCAAATATTCCCAAGGGCTCGAACTACGTCCGTAAATTCATTAAAGGTCCGTAAATTTGTTTCAAGTCCGTAAAAGTCAGTTTTTTTTTAAAAAAAAGGTCCGTAAAGTCCGTAATTTGATTAAAAAAGGACAAAAAGTTCGTAAATTGTACGATATAATTTGGATTATAGTTTTAAGTAAAAAATGTTTTCTTATTTGATTTGGACTGGTTATATTTTTGTCAGTAATTGGTCCCTAAATGGTTTTCACTGGTTCGAGCCCTGCCTATAATGATTATATATACAATTTGAATCTATTAATAAATTGGAAATATTTTTACAGATGGTTTCATGGTAAAATTTCGAGGGAAACAGCGGAAAGATTGTTGCGACCTCGTGAAGATGGCCTATTTCTAGTTCGTGAGTCGACGAACTTTCCTGGCGATTATACGCTTTGTGTGTGCTATCAAGGACGTGTTCAACATTATCGGGTGAAATATAAAAATAATCAATTAACAATAGACGACGAGGAGTTCTTTGAGAATTTGGCGCTCCTCGTCGAGCACTATGAGCAAGATGCCGACGGTTTGTGTACACAATTAACGAAATCATTGCCAAAACAAGGTAAACAAGATTTTTGCGTTGATCCAAAGGCATTTATCGAAGCTGGCTGGGTAATACAAACGCATGAATTGGAATTACGCGAGTGCATTGGAAAAGGTGAATTTGGCGATGTTTTACTTGGTGTTTATCGTGGGGAAAGAGTTGCTGTTAAAATGTTAAAGGATAATAGCGAAGCGGCGCAAAGATTTTTAGCCGAGGCGAGTTTAATGACATCATTGATACATGATAATTTAGTGAAACTCCTTGGTCTTGTTTTTAATAATCCACATATGTACCTGGTCACCGAATATATGAGTAATGGATCGCTCGTTGATTATCTAAGATCCCGAGGAAGGTTACATGTCTCCAAGAAAGATCAGATTAATTTTGCATTGTAAGATCATTTTTCATTACTTAGAAAATAATATTTTCCTATTTTTCAATATTTTTCAATCGCTGAAATCGCTGAAAATTATTAGCTCAATTTCATTTCTTCTAGTCATTGCATTGGTTGTCTATTTTTGCTTAAATTATGGAAATTTAATGAAATGGAAAAAATTAACAATTATCGTGGTAGATTATTTTTTTGAATATTTTTTTGAATTAAAGAATTTATTCTTGAAAATTTTAATAAAATTCTTCTTAAAAGCAATTAGAAGAATTTTAATATAATTCTTTGACACAATTCAATCATTTCAAAAATTTTTCGAAAATCTTTTGTGAGAATTCAGTTATTTTCACAAATAATAAAATTCGAATAATAAAATTTTCACAATAATTCAATTATGTGAAATAATAAAGGAATTTTTTTAAAACAAATCAATTATTTAAATATTTTAATAAAATTCTTAAAAAAGAAATTAATTATTTTCTAAAAATTTGTTTATGGGAATTAAATTATTTTCATAAATAATAAAATTCATCACAAGTATTCAATTATTTTTAATATAATTTTAATCGAATTTCCCAAAAAATGTAATTATTATTAACAATTTTTTTTAAAATTCACTGAAAGAATTCAATTATTTAAAAATTTGTTGATAAAATTCTTTAAATGAGAGTTCAATTTTAAAAAACAATTCAATTCTTCAATAAATTATTTATTTTTGTATTTAAATAATTGAATTCTAGTAGAATTTTCTAATAATAATTGATACAAATATTAATTTCAGGTAAAATTTTAGATAACAATTGAATATTAAATTATTAAACTCTCTAAATTTGAATTAGTAAAAATGTTTTAAAATTTTTAGAAATAATTGAATTTTAAAAAGGTTTTAAATTATAATCTTTGAATGTTTGAATTTTTCATACTTTTAACTGAAAACTGTGTAGATTTAATTTTTTTGAAAATCTTTATTTGATTTTTTTTTAAGTTATTTAAAGTTTTTATTTTCTAATATATATTTGATTAAAGAATTTCCGAATAATCGATGAAATTTCGTAAAATTGAATTGCAAACAAAAGGATTTGAAAATTTTTAAAGAAATTTTTCAAAAATTATTAAAAATAATTAATTTAAAGAAGAATTTTAGTTAAAAATTCTGGAAAACAATAATTAAATTGAAGTGAAATTATTTAATTTTGTAAAATATAAATGTAGTTTTAAAAACCTGGAAAAATTCCGTTTTTTAACCTGGAAAAGTTTTATATTTAAAATAATATTTTCTATTCAGTTCAAATTTTGAAATAAAGACGAAATATTATTCCAATTTTTTAAATTCTTAATGAATAATAATGGATTAAATTTATTCGTTTTTCTTTACAATAATATTTAATAGTTGCTTTTTACATTTGTTTTCTAAACTAAAATTTTTGTTAGCCGTTTGTAAATAATTTATGGTAGTAAAAAAAAGAATTTTTTTTCAGCGATACTTGTGCTGGAATGGCATACTTGGAATCTAGACATGTTGTTCATCGAGATTTAGCCGCGAGAAATGTCCTCGTTGCGGAAGATGGAACAGCAAAAGTCTCGGACTTTGGTTTAGCGCGGGATGAAAACTTTTCACTTGATGGTGGAAAGTTGCCTATAAAATGGACCGCACCCGAGGCATTAAAACACAACGTAATGAGTTGCTTGACTTTTTTTCCACTGAATCTTTCTTATGCACAAATATTTTTTTCTCTTTGATTAACATACACACAATATGAATAAGAATAATAAATTTCTTAACTTTCTTTTGCTTTATTATTTATTTTATACTTATTATAGATCTTAAAGTTTATTTAGAGTGAAAGAAAACTTTTCAAAACAAATTTTAATTGTATTTCTTTTTTATATTTATTTTGCAGAAATTTTCTAATAAGTCTGACATGTGGAGTTTTGGAATTTTACTTTGGGAAATTTATTCTTTTGGTCGAGTGCCCTATCCGAGAATAGTGAGTATATTTTGGTCTAATGTGAATTTTAGAAATAAAATTTTCTATATATTTAAAGAAATATGTAAAATTGAAATTAAAATTTGTTTTAAATAAAATTATTTGTGTGAAAGAAATTAATAATGAAATAATTTTTAGCCCTTGGCAGACGTTGTTAAAAGTGTAGAAGAGGGTCACATAATGGAACCACCTGATGGATGTCCGCCAGAAGTTTACGAGATAATGCGACAGGTTGGCTTAATTTATTAACGAAATATTTAAATAGCTCAAACACCTTCTAGATTACAGAAAATAGCTTAATAACAAAATTTCAATATTTCAACATTATTTTACACTAAAAAATTTCATAAATTTCAAAACTAATATTTCTTGTAAAATAAAACTAATTACAAATTTTTTAATGATAAATTAATAAATTATAACTTAAATTAACAATACAATTATTTATAAATTTGTTATAAATTTCTTCGCAATTTTTTTTGTAATTATTTGAAATATTTAATTTTCTAATATATATTTAATTGAAGAATTTACGAATAATTGAAATTTCGAAAAATTGAATATTGTAAACAAATAAATTTGAAAATTGTCAAGGAACATTTTTTAAAATTATTAAAAATAACAGATTTGAAGAAGAATTATGGTTAAAAACTCTGGAAAATAATAATTGAATTCATAATGATTTTATCATTCGGTAATCTTTAATTATTATAAAACATGAATTTGATTGCATGTGAAATTTTTAGGCTTGGGACTTGCAACCAGAGAAGAGACCAACTTTTCACGATGTTAAAGTGAAACTTGGACAGTTAAAAATGGAGACGTATTGCTGAAAATAAAGGAAAGCCATTACAGAATAAGATGAAGAAAAGATGGGACTTGCTAGTGCAGAATGCAACTTTTATAATCAGGGAAAATTCGGTAGTAGTTTCGAATAATAATTCAGTTTTAAAGTTGAATTATCTTTCGAATGTATATTGTATAGATGTAGTAGATATTACGCGATGCTTGTATTTATTGTTGTTTTTGTGTGATACGCGAGAACGACTGAAGGTTTGAGGTATTTTTTTTATAAATTTTTTTCTCTTTTTTTTGTAACGAAAAAATATTTTTTCAAAAAGAACGTTACCTATTTCAAGCGTGCCTTCTATTCAAGTCGATATTCTTCAAAAGACGATCAACTTGCAAAGTTTGTCAATAGACTAAATAATTATCTAGAAATCCCAATGCTTTATCATTAAAAATTCTTTAAACTAATTGCAATTGCTTGCTTTTTTCGATTTATGTATCTAAATGAATACATAGACAACCAAGTTGTAAAGAAGTTTGTTATGCAATTATCATAATAATTATTATTCATTGTATTAATTTACTCGACAGATAACAAATCTTTTTATTGTACATTATTTTCTTAATTTTGAAAGTCAAAAGCTAAAAACAATATGAAGCGATTTAAACTAAATTTTTTTATCAGTAAAATTTAATAAAATTAAGTTCGAAAAGTATAATTTTCTTTAAAGATTTTCGAAAATTCAATTTTGTTAAATTTTATATTTACAGATGTATAATTGTATATGTAAATTAATGTGAAATGAAAATGGTGTTTATTACATCAGCTTTTAAGAATGATTTAAAGAGAAGCAATCCTTCGCTCAAAAACTGAGTATTAATGAAATTTTTAATAGTCATTTAAGCTTTTATTTTTCTTCTAATCAAAGATTCTATTTTAACATATTATTATACATTAATTCTTACTAAATTATTGTAATTATCGGAGAAATAATGAGAATTTTAAATTGTCTTGTATGCAAAAAAAATTGTAGATTACTTTATTAACGAAACTTGAATTTAAAAGAATATGAACATTTAAAAATCAACTATTCAAAAATACTGTTAAAAATTTAATTTTTACACTACGATGAACATGAATTATTAATTGATAATGTTTAATTAATAATTATTTGCTAAATAATTAATAAAAATAAGATTCAATTTTCGTTCGTTAACTAACAATACAACTCAATCTTCACAGTGTAAATTTAATTGTAAATATCTTGTAAATATTTATTTAGTGAGAGAAAGAGATTGTATGTTTTTGTGAGATGAAATGAAAATGAAGTGAAATTATGTAAAACGATTAATATCGATTAAGATATTAAATGAAACTGTCCATATTTCTGTTTTAAGATTTGGATGAAAATTGTCCATTAATATGAAATGTATACGCACTTAATATAAATGTCGAATCGTTAATACATGCACCTTTTTTAGTGTATGCGAATTATATATATAAAAGGAAAAAATTTGTGCGAAACTTTGGTAAAGAGAGAGAGAGAGAAAGAGAGAGAGAGTATTTTTTTTATTTTAGGAAAATGTGGCGCATAATTTATAGATCAACATTGTACCTAACAATTCTAGTAGATTCCTAGTAATCGAGACTTCAAGATAAAAATACCATCCAGTTATTGCTGAGGTTAAAATAATTGAAGATAATTTTCTTGACACTTTATTAAAAAAAAGAACGATATCTTTACGTAGTGCACAAAACAGAACTGAATTATATTGGCAGCTAATTTGCCAATTCGAAAGGCAAATAGTTGAAAAAAAGAGAATCAAGGGATTCAGGATCGTCGAAGTTCACAATTAATAAATAAAAATGTCCTAAACAATTCCAGGAATATATTATATGAAAAATTATTATTGCGATTTCAAAGAAAGCAATTCACAAGCGTACATTAAAGCCCATCCAAGCTCTTTTATTGAAAAAGAACCAAATCAGCAAATTTTTTTTAAAGGTTTCGAATTTATTTTACAAATAAAGATTATATAACAATTTAAAAAATACTTAAAAATCAGTTTAATCATTAACAAATATTAAAAACGTTATTATCTAATCTCATATGAGTTTGGATGTATTTTTTACATGTACTTGTGACGATGCATTTCTAAATTGAAGTATGTACTATTTAAATTATAATCTTCTAAAAAGCAGCAAAATAAAGAATGCAAAAATTTATTCACACTTTCGATGAAATACTCATTTTCAATAAAAAAAAATTTTAAACAATCTATTACAATGAGAAAAACATTAATTGTATATAATTTATAATTTTTACCTCTTGTGAAATTCAACTTGATTCTAAAAGTGATATAGAACATTATAAAAACATCTATAAATAAAAGAGTCTCTAAACTAAACTGACTATGATTATTCATCATTTCTCGATAATAAATAAGACTACCTAGGTCACCTCGGCTAGTTAAGTTACATAGGAGACGACTACGTAAAGAATATTTTCAAAAAAAAATATTATTTTATAAATGTTATCTTTATCTAGCAATCGTTTTTAATTCGTCCCATTAAAATATCCAAAGTCTCCTAAGTTCTAAGTTTAATTATGTTAACAGCAATACAAAAATATTTATCCAAGCAGATTTGTTCAAAATCAATAAAAAAAATACTTGCTCCGGGCAGGATTGTTCAAAATTAATAAATAAAATATTTATACCCGGCAGATTTAGTCAAAATCAATAAATAAAATACTTTCGCCGCGCAGGATTAGTCAAACCTGCCCTATGCAAGTATTTTAATTATTGATTTTGACCAAATCTGCCCGGCGCAAGTATTTAATTTATTGATTTTGACCAAATCTGCCCGGCGCAAGTATTTCATTTATTGATTTTGACCAAATCTGCCCGGCGCAAGTATTTAATTAATTGATTTTGACCAAATCTGCCCGGCACGAGTATTTTATTTATTGATTTTGACCAAATCTGACCGGCGCAAGTATTTAATTTATTGATTTTGACCAAATCTGCCCGGTACAAGTATTTAAGTAATTGATTTTGACCAAATCTGGCCGGCGCAAGTATTTAATTAATTGATTTTGACCAAATCTGGCCGGCGCAAGTATTTAATTAATTGATTTTGACCAAATCTGCCCGGCGCAAGTATTTAATTTATTGATTTTGACCAAATCTGCCCGGCGCAAGTATTTAATTTATTGTTTTTGACCAAATCTGCCCGGCGCAAGTATTTAATTTATTGATTTTGACCAAATCTGCCCGGCGCAAGTATTAAATTTATTGATTTTGACCAAATCTGACCGGCGCAAGTATTTAATTTATTGATTTTGACCAAATCTGCCCGGCACAAGTATTTAAGTAATTGATTTTGACCAAATCTGGCCGTCGCAAGTATTTAATTAATTGATTTTGACCAAATCTGCCAGCGCAAGTATTTAATTAATTGATTTTGACCAAATCTGCCCGGCGCAAGTATTTAATTTATTGTTTTTGATCAAATCTGCCCGGCGCAAGTATTTAATTTATTGATTTTGACCAAATCTGCCCGGCGCAAGTATTTAATTAATTGATTTTGACCAAATCTGCCCGGCGCAAGTATTTAATTAATTGATTTTGACCAAATCTGCCCGGCGCAAGTATTTAATTTATTGTTTTTGACCAAATCTGCCCGGCGCAAGTATTTAATTTATTGATTTTGACCAAATCTGCCCAGCGCAAGTATTTAGTTTATTGATTTTGACCAAATCTGCCCGGCACGAGTATTTTATTTATTGATTTTGACCAAATTTGCCTATTGCCAGAACAATTCCAACAATTCTAATCTTAATTAATTTAAGTTACAATTCATAAAAAGTAACCGCGGCCGATAATCAGCTGAAGATGAAAAATTGACTTTTTAGCGAACTTTATCTTCTGTTGACTGACAATATTTGTACAAAACTTGTTATCTTCAATTTGGTTCTACCTAGAGCATTCTATTTAGCACACATGAGAAGTTATGGTCATTTGAATTACATAAAGTGTAAACTTTATATAATTATTATTGATGTTTTTGAGACTAAATCATCAAAAACATTCCCAAATCTTCATCCTAGCCCATGCAGACAAAGTGATAAGGTTTGGGCACCTTTCAAACTTTAATTTGGTTCCACATAGAGATAGAGCATTATATCTAGCCATTGTGAATTTTGCTTAATAGGACATTATGCTCTTTTCACACTTTGAATCCACGAGTATAAAAAGATAGAATTCTAACTTCCGAACTCTGGCATCTTCCTGTTCCGTCAATCCGTCTGCTATAATTTTGACATGCATGGCGTATTTTATTGAAGGGAAAAATGTTATGTTATGCAATACACATAATATGATCACTTAACATTACCAAGCTAAGTTTAAATTATTAGCAAAAAGGCAAGTTACATCAATAATAAATTGCTTTCAATGATATTTTGCCATCACATTGATAGTGTAATAATGTTTAACGCGAAACTTTTAATCCAGCATGTCTATTAAAATTACGTTTAATGACAATATAAACGAATATCCTTTTAGGATGAAAATAACCGGTTAGTGTTTGTCAATCTGGAGGATTTTTGTTTAACATGATATATGTTTTGCATACGGCGAAACTTTGTCGAAAAATATCATGTCTAACTTTATCGAAAGTAATCACAGCAAACGTAAGTCTGAAAAAATGAAAAGATTAATAAGATTTTTTGATATTTTTATTTATTAATAATTGTTGTTATTATAGCTTTCTGCTGGCCCTGCAAAACCGGCTGTAAAAATATCACATGCAAAAGAAAGACAAACAGTGTCAAACAAACAAAGAACACACACAATTGTTGCGGAATCAAAATACACAATTCCTCCTGACATTTTACAGAAATCTACTCCAATTATTTCTGTTAATAAAACAAAAACTTTAGATAATGATGACACAATTGATTCTATCGCCGCTGTTCAAAAGAAAGTGAAATGGAAATTTTTCGAATTCGACGCAACGAAACTTCACAAATATTGTCTTATGCTGTCAAAAGCACGATTAACCTGTGAGTATATTTTTTAAAGGTACAAAAATCAATACTTTTACTAATAATTAATTACTTTTTGAGTACACTTTTAGGTGAAAGAAAGAACAAAATTTTTTATATTTTACTTTGGTGTGGAGAAATTCAGGAAAAAGACAGGGATTTTTATTAAAAGTACTGCAAAAAAATTAAATTTTTAGAATTCATAAAAAAAATTCTAAATTTTTGTTTCTTTAGTTTTCCTTCTATACTTTACAATTATCATGAATTCTAAAACAAACCCTTTAATTTTTTCTATTTCTGGAAATAATTTCTTTTTAAATTGCATAATTCTTGAAGAATTATCATAAAATTATTACTTATAAATTATTTAATGAATAATTTCAGTTAAATATTTCAAAATTAATTAAATTTTAAAAGAGTGGCGTTTACAATTTTTATAAATAGATGAACTTCAAAGGGTTTTAATATTTGAAATTTTAGAAACTTTCAATTTTGAATGAATTTAATTAGAAATTTTAAAAAACTTATATTTTTGAAAAATTTTAATAATTCAAATTCTTTTGAAATTAGTTAAATTTTTTAATATATAATTAATTATCACTTATTAAAAATACCGAATTTATAGAAGAATTTTAGTTAATAACACTAAATAATATTGGATTTTGAAGAAGCTACAAATGATTGCAAAAATTCAATTATTTTCAAAAGTAATCAGATTCTTCGCAGAAATTCAATTATATAATACCTATATATTCAAATAAGTTTTAAAGATTCTTGACAAAATTTCAATTATTTTCAAAATTTTTCCTTAGTTCAATGATTTTCAATATCTACTATCTTACTTCGATGGTATTCAATATTCTACTGTTTTAATAAAATTTCCCAAAAGAATTTAATTATTAAACAAAAGTTTTTAAAAAATTCTACGCGAACTTTCAATTATTTAAAAAAAAAATTTTACATTAATTGAATTATTAGAAATAGAATTTGCATAATTTTTTTCGCAAAAATCTATAATTTTAAAATTTGCCATTAAATTCTTCGCAGTAATTCAATTATTCTCAAAAGTAATAAAATTCAATTATTTTCAAAAATTTTTATTCTTTTTTAAGATTTTAAAAATTTTAGGTTTAAATTATTAAGAAAAAATTGAAATTAATAAATTATTTTGTATTTTACAGCACTTGTAGTTATTACAGCCATGGGTGGATATGCAATGGCACCAGCTTCATTTGATCCATATATTTTCACAATGTGCTCCCTAGGCACTGGTTTAGTTTCGGCATCGGCGAATGCAATCAATCAATTTTGTGAAGTTCCTTTCGATGCTCAAATGAATCGAACGAAAAATCGAGTACTAGTCCGTGGTTATCTTGCGTAAGTCTAAAACGTTCGAAACATTTTTTAAATATTCATAGTTCTTAATTTTTATTCTTTAGTTGATTGAATAATGATGAATTTTATGTTTAGTCCTGTTCACGCTGCAGTTTTCGCTGCGATGTCTGGTTCGATAGGCCTGGCAATACTTTATTCACAAGTAAATACTTTAACGGCAGCATTAGGTGGTGCTAATTTAATTTTATACACTCTTATTTATACGCCCATGAAACGAATCAGTATTTTAAACACCTGGATTGGTTCAGTAGGTAAATATCATTCTTTTTCATTCAAAAATTATTTCTAATTACTATTTATTTTTTTAGGAAATTCGAATTTTAATTTCATTATTTTATCTTACTTCTTTTAAGTTTCAGACTCAAAATTAATTTTTTTTTGTTACTCAAGTTTTTAAAAATTTTTTAATTTATTTATTAAAATTAAATTCTCATAAAGAATTTTGTCAACTTAATTAATTTAATTTTTTCGACGAATTTATAAAATTTTTTAAGAATAATTTCCTTTTTCGAGGAATTTGATTAAAATTGTATTAAAAATAATTGAAATTCTGCGATGAGTTTTATTATTTATGAAAATAATTGAATTATTGAGAAAAAATTTGTAAATAATTGAATTACTACTGTGAAATTTTGATAATTTATGAAAATAATTAAATTTTTGCGAAGAATTTTAATACTTTTGAAAATAGGTAATTGAATTTTTACAATCATTTGAATAATTGTATGTTTCTTAAAATTAAATTCTCATAAAGAATTTTGTTAAAAATAATTGAAATTCTGCGATGAGTTTTATTATTTATGAAAATAATTGAATGTTTGCATAAATTAAAAATTTGTTTATATAATTGAATTCTTTTGGAAAATTTTATTAAAATCGTAGATATTGAAAATCATTGAACTGAGGAAAAATTTTGAAAATAGTTGAAATTTTGTCAAGAATCTTTAAAAATTATTTGAATATGTAATTGAATTTCTGCGAAGAATGTAAAATTTTGAAGCATTTACAATTATAGAGAAAATTGAATAATTTCCAGTTGGTGCAATTCCACCTTTGATGGGTTGGGCTGCTTGCCTAGGAGACATAAGTTCACCAGGTGCATGGATGATGTCTGGTATTTTGTACGCCTGGCAATTTCCCCATTTTAATGCCCTTTCATGGAATCTTCGACCGGATTATTCTCGAGCCGGATATAGAATGATGGCAGTCACAAACCCCGATCTTTGTCGAAGAACTGCCTTGAGATATACAGCATCTTTAATGATTATTTCATACCTGGCCCCAATTTTTGACGTTACAAATTGGTGGTTTTCTGTGATATCAACGCCACTGAATGGTTATTTTCTTTACTTAGGTAAAATACAAAATTTTAACAATTAACAATGATTTTATTTTGAAATTTAATTTAATTACATTTTTTTTTTAATTCACGTTTTAGCTTGGCAATTTCATAAACAATCGGACAGCGCGACTTCACGTAAATTATTTCGATTCTCGCTCCTCCATCTTCCGGCGCTAATGATTCTCATGCTAATCTGCAAAAAGTATTGGTTCATCGATTTCGCAGCAAATAAAAATAAGGAGAAAATAAACGAAGAAAAACATCAAGATAGACTTCCGACTTCTATCGCGGGACTTTTAACACCGACATCTGCTTAATTCAACAAATTCAACAATCAACTTATTTAACTAAAAGAAAAACAAATCAATTTCTTAAATTTATAAATAAGATACTTAATCGAAATTTTCGATTTCCTTTTTTTTTTTTGTTGTTATTTTCGAAAATATCGATTAAATATCATTGTTAGTTGAAAAATAGAATATTTGAGAATATTGTTGAATTTTATTTTTAAAATAGTGCATCGATTGTCAGTGCACAGGTTAAAGTTATTTAACTTGTATAAAGTATATACTTAAAAATGTAAATCTGTAAAATATTGTTAGTGAAAATACAATTTGTAAAAATTCAAGTCTCGATTAAATAGAGGTTGAGAAAAGAACACTGAAATTTCGGTCTTTGTTAATTTTATATAATTTGTAAAATTTATTTATTTACAAATGTTACCATTTTTTGTACAAATAATTGTAAAATTATTTCGAGTCTAACGAATTATCACGCTCCGTGGCATAGTCAATTGCCATTTTTCTTCTTGTTTTCGTTAAGTTCCTGTGTCCAGGACAATCTAAATTTTCACTGTAGCATTTATTCCTACAACATTGACGACATAGTTGATATTCACATTTGAAGCCCTGGAATGCGAAGAAAAGAGTTTAAAATTATTTAATTTCAATCACTAATTAAATTTTTAGTTGAATAGGAAATTATTTTACCAATGGATTGGGGCAAACATTGCACAATAATTTGCTTCGTTTGACAGGCGGAGTATTATTATTAGGACGGCGGGTGATTCTTCGTAATTTTTTTAAACGTTTACGTGACACTGTATTTCCATCCTCATCTTTGAATTCACGTTTTGTTCCATTTTCCTGTAAAATTAATTTATTATTATTAATATTATTAATTATTAAATAACTAGTAAGTAATTTCTAAACAATTTGGTGCCGTTTTAATTTAAGTAATTTGTAAACATATAATAATTATTTTGACACACGTAATTAAAAAAATAATAGGAGTTAAATTTTCAATTTGTTATTTAAAATGTTAAAGCATTTAAAAAAATATTTAGTAAATTTCGAGATTATTAATTACAAATCTGACATCAGGTTTTTTAAATTCAAAATGGCGAATCTGATACGACAATTAATCTTTTTAAAACTAACTTCTTCAAAATTATTTTCATCATTTCAATTCAATTATTATTTTGTAGAATTTTCATTTAAAATTCTTCTATACATAAATTATTTTTAATAATTTTTGAAAAAGTTCTTTAAGAATTTTCAAATCCATTTGTTTTGAATTTTTAAGAAAAATCATTCGCTAAATGAATTGTAAATAATAATTTTATGAAAATGTTTCAAGAATTAAATTATTTGGAATAAATTCATTATTGGAAAAAAACTTACCATTTCAATTTTTTTCGCCTCGACTTTATTTTGATGTATTTCTGGCGGATCGCGAACATACGGTTGACACAACCACGGCGGCAAAACTAAATCGTGATCTAAAAAAATCCGAAAATTTTGTTAATTTTATGTGCCTAAAAATAGTTCCATTTAATATTTTTTTTACAATTTTCTAAATAAAAGTAATTTTTCAAATTTTTAGAAAAATTCGTGTATGGAAAATTCATTATTATAAAATTTATAATATATAAAATATTCTAGTAATTTTATTTAATTTACAATTATATTTGTTTATAAATCGAAAAATTGAAAAATTCAGAAAAAAATGTCTGAATAACGAGTGCAAAGAACAATAAAAAACGAATGAAGATAAAAATAAATTTTTTTTTGAATTATAAAATAGATACCTGTTCTTTCTTCAGGCCACGACAATTGGCCTTCGTGATAAGGCGAATATCGATCTTTCAATATTTCCACGACCTTTCGAAACGATTCCATTGAAGACTGTTCAGCCAATAATGCTCGTGCCTTTTCATTTCCTGCAAGACAAAGTCTACTCTCTAGTTGAAAGTATGCTTTATTTGTCTTGAGTAAGAAAATTTAAAAAGAAAGCAAGAAAGAGAGAGAAAATTTTCCATTTGACAAAAAAATTTACGTTTTATCGAATTCATAAAAATATTCAATTAACTTCAAAAGTAAAAACACAATTTTTTTTTAATAATTTACATCGAGTAGTTAACTGTAAATAAAAGTAGAGCCAAGAAATCAATCAAAAATTAAATTTTTTCTTTGAATAATTAAACAATTCTTTTTAAAACATTTTCATCGAGTAATATAATTTTTAAAGTTGTAAATAAAGAAAAGAATTTCAAATCTGCATATAGAACGATTATTAAATAATTCAGGGGACGATATAAGTTTAGAAACGTTTTTCTTTATCTTTTATGTAATAAAAAAAATAGATGTTCACTTGACCCACAATAAAAATAGACTTTCAGGGAGTGAAATTAGTTGTTAATTTGAAAAAGAAGAGAAAGAATGTAGAAAAATATTTACTCACGTGTGTTGAAATATTTTAAATAAATGGCCACGAATGTAGGAAGAAGGTGCAGGATATTTTTCCACAATGTCTAAATATTCTGTCGCTGGTATCCAACTAGGAGGATAACATCCTTGAAAAATAAAAGGATTGTAAAGATTTCCTTCGGCCGTCATTATTCCCTGTACTCCCGTTTCTTCAATACAATTTTCCACATCTTGAATGCACTGAATATTTCCATTGGCAAAGACTGGAATTCTCACATTTTCCCTATTTTACAAAGAAAATGAATAGAAACTTACAAAATGTTACAATACATTTATTTAGGAATTTCTTTAACAGTAAATTAATTCGAAAACATCAATAACTTCTTTTTAAAATAAATATTTAAACATAATTATTTTTCCATATAAATTAAGATTTTCTTAAATATTTCAAATTCAAACCTTTTTGAAATTCAATAACTTATAAAAATTAACCCTCTTTTTATCTATTGTTTAATAATTTTTATAAGGATTTTTAAAGTATACAAACTTATTTTACAGAATTTAAACTATATTTAAAAAAAATCCTTAGGTAGATTAGATGAACAGTTAAAGATGACTGAGTGATAAAATCATTATTTTATATTATAAGAATATTATTACTGTGACTTCTTCAAAATTATTTTCATCATTTCAATTATTAATTTCTAGAATTTTTAACTAAAATTCTTCTTTAAATCAATTATTTTTAATAATTTTTAACAAAGTTTTTTGACAATTTTCAAATAAATTTGTTCACAATTCAATTTTAATTGAAATTTCGATTATTCAGAAATTTTTCAGTTAAATATATTTAGAAAATAAAAATTTCAAATAGTTTAAAAAAAATACAATTAAACTTTTTGAAAAAAATTAATTCTACAGAATTGTTAGTTAAAATTAAAAGTATGAAAAATTTAAATTAAAGATTTGGATTTGGAACTATTTCAAAAATCAATTCTTTCAAAAAATTCACGCTATAATGTTTTAAATATTCAATTACTATCGAAAATTTTAACTGAAATTAATTTTTAAATTAATTTTTATTAGCAAATTCTAGGAAAATTGAATGATTTAAATACAAAAATAAATCCTTTATTGAATCCTGAACTGTTTTCTCAGAATTGAATTCTCATTTATTTAGCATGTTCTTACTAATTGAATTAGAAGCAAGGAAAAAATGAATTTCTAAATTTACAATTAAAGTGGCTAATTACCTAACAGCGCGAATATGTTTCCAAGACGCCAAGCCAGTAAGTGGTCCTTTTTGCTCCCTCGTACGACCATGAACTGTTAAAAGTTTCGCTCCTGCCTTTTCCAACATTTGAGCATAAGCAATAGTTTTCTCAATGTCCGGAAATACTCGTAATTTACATGTGACGGGAATATGAAGATTTTTGCTCAATTTACTCACTGTGAATTAAGGTCTTTATTTAATTCTAGATATGCAACTAAATATTCTCTAAATTTCACAGTAAGGAAAAATTTTATTTTGTCATTTTTTAGAAATGAAATAAGTAAAAAGAAAAATTAAATATTTCTTATTTGTAATATATATGTTTATTTATTTATTAGTTATTATAAAAAGAAACAGTATAAAGTAATAAAATATTCAAAGCAAATAAAATTTTTTAAATCTATACTTTTTTCAGAAAAATTCGCATTTACTTCGGAATTTTATTTCATGTTTTTTAACTAGAAAATTTTAAACTAAAATATATTTTCTTAAATAAATAAATAAATATGAACGATAATAATACAATCTATATTAATAATCGTTGTATTCAGGTAATCTGACGAAAAAAAAATGTTTATATATTATAGAAAAAGAACTTGTCGGGTTTATTAAAATAAATAAATAAATGTATATTCGACAAAAAGTCGATTTTGAAATAAAATGCTGATTGCTTTTTTACCTATTCTTTCCAGTAATTGCCAATCGTCTTGTAAAAAAGCACCATAGTGTCCTCGTTTGGCAATTGCTTGCGGACAACCGAGATTTATATCGACAGCATCGCAATGCGCTTCCGCCAAAAGAGCAGCTTCCAATAGTATTTCAGGATCATTGCCACAAAACTGAAATACCAATTTTTTCTTTTATAGAAATGTACAATTTATAAAAAATTTAATTTAAAAGCAAAAGAAAATAAAATAAAGCCGGTTAAACATTAGAAATTTTTAACCAGTTTCTTAATAATTAAGAATTATCAATTATTGATAATTTATTTATTTATATTTATTAATTCTAAATTAAATTAATTAAACCGAATTAGATTTTTAATAAAAACGTGTTTTTATTTATTTGTTTAATTAAATACAAAAACAAAAGATTATCAGAGAGTTTTACCAACTTGAACAATTAAAGGACGATCCTCGTTTGTTGTGGCGAGGGCTTCTTTTCTATATTTCGGATCTCGGCAAAAAACCGACGAATGTAACATTGGAGTATAACATAATTGCGCTCCATGTTTTCGACAAAGTAATCTCCATGCCAATTCACTTGCGTCGACCATTGGTGCAATTACAAATTTTGCCGATCCAAGTAAATCCCTCCAAATATTTCCATTCTCCTCATCACAACTATTACCTAAATCTGTCATCTGAAAATAATTTTCATTAATAAATTTCCATATTTCAAACAAAATTTAGTCCTTTTTAAGAAAAATAAAAATAAAATTTGGTAATTTTTTTTTTAAATTCAATTATTTCCTACATTTACTGATTCAGGGTTGCCATAAAAATTAATTTTGTGAATCACTGACTTTTTCCTGATTTCCAGACAAAATTTTCACTTTTTCCCTGACTTTAAAAAATATTCTGATTCATTCTAAAAATTATTAGATACTCAAAAAATATTCTATTATATTTATATACGAATTAAAAGTTTTTTTTACATAATTGAATTCTTTTGAAAAACTAAAATTAAAACAGTAAATGTTTAAAATCACTGAATTGAGTAAAATTTATAAAAATAATTGAAATTTTGTAAAGAATTTCATTAAAATTTATGAAAATAATTTAATTTCAGAGAAGAATTTTATTACTTTTGAAAATAATTGAATTTCTGTAATCATTTGTAACTTTTTTATGATATTTTATGATAAGAATGAAGTTATTTGAAAAGAAATAGAAAAATTTGAAGGTTTTATATTAGAGTTCGTGGTAATTTTCTAGTTTATGAAGAAAAAAAAGATACAAAACCCTGTGATTTAATTGAATTATTCACTTTCGAATTTTTTATTTTATCTTTATTCTTCAATATAAACGAGACTTCCCCTTTAGTACAAAAGTAAAATTTAATTGAAAATTTCAAAAAATAATATTTTACCTAGATAAGAAAAAAGTGAAAAAAAATTAGAGGTTTTTGTTTCAAATATGAAAATAATAAGAAGTGTCTTGATTCGCAGCATAATTTTATTTTCTTTTTTTTTGCATAACAATCAAACACGTGTAAATATAAAATTGATTAAAATATATGTATAAATGGCATTAAAATATCAATTGTGAAAGACACATCATCGTGCTGATTTTTAAATAAAAAATATCATTTTTTATTATTATAGAAAAATTCCGGACGTTATAATATATTTATTTAATTTGTTATTTTCAATTTAAGACAGATTTTTGTTTCTTAACTCGCAACGTAATTCACATATGTACATAATCCCCTTGGACAGAATTTACCAAAAAGTATTTTTCTTTTTTTTCCAAAAAATACGTTTAATATAACAATAGGATAAAATTATCAGTATAAAAGCTCGTAGGCATTTTTTTTTAATTAAATATATATATGTATATATAACTATGCATATATCTATACAAGTATATATCACTTTTAAAGCCCATTTTTTTATTTATTGTATACATCTTATACATTCAGTTCTGTTGCTTACTTACTTTCCAATCACAAGAGAAACATTTTTTTTTTATCAATATTAATAATGAATTAATTTAGGGAAAGAGAAATATTCTCGAAAATTTAATAGTAATCAGACTGATTGTCTTCGAAATTCAAATAAAAGATACAAAGACAATTTTAATAATATAATTAATTATTAAATTAATTTTTTTATTAATCTTAATTGCGATCGAATTTTTAAAAATTATTTATTGCTATTATATAGCAAATTAATTAATTATTGTAAAGTATTTGATCTCTAATATATTTTTTTTAAATTTGATAAAATTTAGGCTTCATTGGTGATTATTGCCTGGTAACTATTTTGAATTGTCAAAAAAATAAAGACAAAATTTTTTAATTCTGCAACTATTTGTTAAATATTTTTGGTAAAATTCTATAACATTTGTTTTATTATTCCTCTGAAATATAAATTCTAAATAATATTTCGTTGTAAGACTCAACTAGTTTTATTATTTTTTTTATTTATAATAATTAAGCTAAAACTTTTCAAAATTAATTATGAATATATGTATGAAATTTATTCTTGGACCTAAAGATTACATTTTTATCGTATTCTAATTTCTAAAGATAAATGTATGTAATTTTAAAAAAGTTGGAATATTATTATATTTACCAGAAATATCTAAAAATTATAGAAACTAAACAATTAAAACTATTTTTGTAAATTAAAACTTATTTCGTTTATAAATAAAAATAAATAATTATTATTTTAAGTAAACACAATTTCGAGCACTTTTTCAAGAATCTCTCATGAATATTCGAGACAAAACTCTATTTTCGATTTCTGTTAAAATTTGTTTGTTATTGAAAGCAACTTTTTGTTTTTTTTTTAGATCTTTGCGGAGAAAGTTTGGCACACGTAAATAAATGATAAAATAGAGTAAATTGACATTATTTGAAAATTTACAAATATTAATTTTTCAACAGTTTGAATTAGGAAATTTGAGTTATTTTCAACATTTCGTAAAAACTTTTAAAAAAATCAAACAAACAAACAAATACAAGAAAACAATAATGAGTCAAGTCTATTTTTTTATCACTCTATTTTCACTCACATAAAATTTATCATTTCTCTCGATTTTTATTATCGGGCATCATTTTTCACATGTAGAGACAAAATCAACATTTTAATATTAATTTAATAATTAATTAATTATTAATTGTATTAATTAATTGTAATTAATTTATATTAATAAATTCTTAATATGTTCAATAAATAAACAAATAAATATTATCAGATGGATAGAAGAAATGATGCCGCGATAATTAATTAATCGTAGAATTTAAAACTTAACATATCTAGAATTAGGGATCTTCAATTAAAAATAAATTGCAAATTTTATTTTTAATTTGTTTCAATTAAAAAAAAAAATCAGTCCCCTTTATAAATATGTGCAAAATATTTCAAGATATGAATGTTTGAAAATTTATTTTACTATTTATCTTCACACAAAAGCAAAATTGAAGGCTTAAAAAAGAGCATCAGTTCTTATGGTTTTTTTAAATCGCTAATTAAAAATTTACAAAATTTTAAATGGCGGATTTAATATTTTATATTTTTATAATTTTGATTCAATATGGCGTAATTTTTTTTTAAAGAGATTAAAAAATAATAAATAATTGAAAATATAATTTAATCGTTTTACATTATTTACAGGAATAAGAACATTTTAGTTAAAACTTTTAATTAAATTTTTCATAACTATATAAAACATGAAGAAATCGATAACTCCGAGTCTTCGACTCGAAGTCATCGATTTCTTCATGTTTTATAATAATTAATAATAATTATATTAATAAAAATTATTTATAATAATTAAAATCATTATCAATTCAATTATTATCTTTAAGAATTTTTATCTAAAATTCTTCTTTATATCGAATTTTCAAATTTGTTTATTTACAAAATTCAATTTTATGAAATTTCAATTATGTATTCGTAAATTCTTTAATTAAATATAAACAAGAAAATAAAAACTTAAAACAATATCAAAAAATTCAATTAAATTATTACAAAAAAAATTCATTTCAAAATTTAATTATTTCTAAAAAATTAACGCTATATTGCTTTTAACATTCAGTTATTATCTAAAATTTTAACTGAAATTGATTTTTAAATTCATTTTTACTAGATAATTCTATTAGAATTCATTTATTTAAATACAAAACTAATAATTGAATGTTTTTTAAAATTCAGTTCCCAAAAAGAGTACGAACTGTTATTATCAACAAATTTTTAAAAGTAATTTTCGAAAAATTTAATTAAAATTGCATTAAAAATAATTAAACTTTTGCTATGAGTTTTATTATTTTTGAAAATAATTGAATTTCTAAAAAGAATTTAATTATTTACGAAAATAATTGAATACTCTTGTAAAAATTTTCTTATTTATGAAAATAATTGAATTATTACGAAGAAATCTATAAAAAATTTGTAAATAATTAAATTCATGTGAAATATTTATTATTTATGAAAATAATTAATGTTTGCATAGGATTTTATAAAAAAATATTTTTTGAATTCTTTTGGAAAGTTCAATTAAAACAGTAAATGTTTAAAATCACTAAATTGAGTAAAATTTTTGAAAATAATTGAAATTTTTCCTAGAATTTTATTAAAATTTATGAAAATAATTTAATTTCGGAGAAGAATTTTATTATTCACAAAGATAATTAAAATTTTTTTTAATTGTTGAACATAATTGAATTTATGCAAAGAATTTTATTAATTTTGAAAATAATTGAATTTCTGTAATCATTTGTAACTTTTCAAAAATACAATATTTTTTAGTGTTTTTAACTAAAATTCTTCTATAAATCCATTATTTTTAATAATTAATTAAATATTTATTAAAAAATTTGACTAATTTCAGAAGAATTGTAATTATTAAAACTTTTTAAAAAGTTAATTTCTTTAAAATTTCTTATTAAATTCATTCAAAATTGAAATTGTATAAAATTTAAAATTGAAACTTTTCAAAGTTCGTCTATTTATGAAAATCGTAAAGGCAACTCTTTTAAGATTTAATTAATTTTGTAATATTTAAGTAAAATTTTTCATTAAATAATTTCTAAGTAATAATTTGATGATAAGAATGAAGTTATTTGAAAAGAAATTATTTTCAGAAATAGAAAAATTTGATGGTTTTATATTAGAGTTCGTGGTAATTTCATAGTTTATGAAGCAAACAAAAAAGACACCAAAATTCATAATTGTCTTGTAAATTACAAAAATGTAATTTTTTCCAGTACTTTTAATAAAAATCCCTAATTTTTCCTTGACTTTTCCCTGAATTTTCTAACTTCCCTGACCTGAGGAAACCCTGTGATTTAATTAAATTATTCACTTTCGAATTTTTTATTTTATCTTCAATAAAAAATTCAAATAATTTCAAAAAAAAATCCGCAATGAAACTTTTTGAAAAAATTAATTTCACAAAATTGTTAGTTAAAAATGTGAAAAATTCAATTATTTCTAAAAATTCACGCCATAATGCTTTTAATACCTATTCAATTATTCTCTAAAATTTTAACTGAAATTCATGTTTAAATCAATTTTTATTAGAAAATTCTGCTAGGATTCAATTATTTAAATAAAAAAACAATTTATTGAATAATTGCATGTTTCTTAAAATTGAATTCCCAAAAAGAATTTTATCAATAAAGGCCGTAGCAGTATAAGCATGTAAAAAGTGCCCCCTCTTGGATTGGGTCCATATTTAGGGAATAATTTTGACCTATTATGAGACTTATTTTCAGCAAGTTTCAACTCGAAAAAAAATTTTGCTTTTGAGTTATACAATTTTTTTGAAAAATTCAAAAAAATTCAAAAATTTTTTTTCCCTCTAAAATGGCTGAACCGATTTTCATGAAACAATTTTTTTTGTACAATACAATATAAACAGTTGATAAAAAAAAATTGTCGACCAAATTCAAACAAAGAAAGTCAGTAAAAAGTCAGTAAAAAAAAATTTTTTTTTAAATTTTTTTAAAAAAAACATTTTTTTTTATTGAAATTTTTTTTGCACCACCGCCATTTTTTTTACATAAGATAATAGTCATTTCAAAAGTAACATATATTTTTTGTAACATGATTGAAAGGGTACTTCATACTTTAAAAAATAAAAAACCAATTTTTGGCCCCTAAATAGTACCTACATATAAACGAGGGGCCAAAATTTTTTAAAATAATATTAAAAATTAATTAATACTTAAATTAAATTTCTAAAGAGTTAATAATATATGCCTGTTTATTGTAAATATTGATTTTTTAGTATGTACAAGATTTTTATTAAAAAAGTAAATGGACGTACACTATGTACCGTTGGGAATTACCGGTACGGCTGCACGCGCACGGCCCAAAAACATGTCAATCTTTAAAACACAATTTTTTTGTAAATACACTCACGGAGAGAAAAAAAAGTGAGCCGTTTGATTTGGCAAGAGAGCGCTGTTTTCCCTTTATAAAGCGCAGCAGTTGCGCCGCAAACGTCGAACGGTTATACTTTTTGAGGAGTATCGGTTCTCTTCTCCACACAAATAGAGCCGCTTACTTTCCAAAAAGTGTACCCGCTTTTCCCAAAAAGGAGAACCGTTCTCCCCTCGAGAGTAAGCAGCGTGCTTAACCTCAAGTTGAACGGCTGTTTCGCATTTAACGCAACCGCTCTACCGACAGGTAGAGCCGCTTACTTTTTTTTCTCTCCGTGCTGAGAAAACGATTTATTTGATTCAAAAGAATGTTGTTTAAATCAAACTTAAAATATCTTTGCTGTACATTCAAACAAATTTAAGTTTAATTCAAACATATTTTTTGGTTTAGTTATAGAAATAATATATTCAATTCAAACATAATTTATGGTTGATTTTAAATTATTTCTAATCAACATTTAAGTTTAGATTAAACATAACATTTTTAAATATATTTTTTTTTACCAAAACAAAAAATATATTTGAATTAAACACAATTATTCAAACAAATATTATTTTTGAATCAAAGCAGTAGATATTTTCTATATAATTATGTATATTGGGATCTCACGAACCGAATAAGATTTTTAAACTCTTTTGGTCTTAAGTTAAAGATAAAACTTAAATCTAAGTGAATTTCAAATTTTTTCTACAATTTTTAAAAAATATGCCAAAGTTGAAAAAACTTCAAAAAAAAATTTATTTTTTTGTAAATTTTTTTGAAAAGTTGACTAAAAAATCAATATTTACAATAAACAGGCATATATTATTAACTCTTTAGAAATTTAATTTAAGTATTAATTAATTTTTAATATTATTTTAAAAAATTTTGGCCCCTCGTTTATATGTAGGTACTATTTAGGGGCCAAAAATTGGTTTTTTATTTTTTAAAGTATGAAGTACCCTTTCAATCATGTTACAAAAAATATATGTTACTTTTGAAATGACTATTATCTTATGTAAAAAAAATGGCGGTGGTGCAAAAAAAATTTCAATAAAAAAAAATGTTTTTTTTAAAAAAATTAAAAAAAAAATTTTTTTTTACTGACTTTTTACTGACTTTCTTTGTTTGAATTTGGTCGACAATTTTTTTTTATCAACTGTTTATATTGTATTGTACAAAAAAAATTGTTTCATGAAAATCGGTTCAGCCATTTTAGAGGGAAAAAAAATTTTTGAATTTTTTTGAATTTTTCAAAAAAATTGTATAACTCAAAAGCAAAATTTTTTTTCGAGTTGAAACTTGGTGAAAATAAGTCTCATAATAGGTCAAAATTATTCCCTAAATATGGACCCAATCCAAGAGGGGGCACTTTTTACATGCTTATACTGCTACGGCCTTTTTAAATAATTGAATTCTTTTGGTGAATGTTAATAAAATTTTTAAGAATAATATTATATTTTTCGAGGAATTATTTTTAAATCAATATTTATTAGAAAATTCTACTAGAATTCAATTATTTAAACATAAAAATAAATAATTTATTGAATAAACAAATGTTTCTTAAGATTCAATTTTCATGAAGAATTTTATCAACAATTTTTTAATAAATTGAATTCTTTTGACGAATTTTAATCATATTTTTAAGAATAATTACATTTTTCGAGGAGTTCAACTAAAATTGTATTAAAAATAATTGAAATTTTGCGATGAATTTTATTATTTATGAAAATAATTTAATTCCTATAAAGGCAAATTTTATTATTTAGGAAAATAATTGAATCCCTGTAAAAAATTTTATTATATTTATTATATTTTATTATATTTAAAAATAATTGAATTACTTTGAAGAAATTTATAAAAAATTTGTAAATAATTGAATTCCTGTGAATTCGTTATTATTTATGAGAATAATTAAATCTTTGCATAGAATTTTATTAAAATTTTTGTTAAATAATTGAATTCTTTCGGGCAATTTTAATAAAATAACCAATATTGAAAACCATTGATTGAGGAAATTTTTTGAAAATAATTGAAATTTTGCCAAGAATTTTATTAAAAATTTTTAAAAATAATTGAATTTTGGAGAATTTAATTATTTCTAAAGATAATTGAAATTTAGACGAGAATTTAAAAAAAATTTTGAACATAATTGAATTTCTGCAATCATTTGTAATTTTTCTAAAATTCTCCATATTACTTATATCGTACAATTTACGAACTTTTCGTCCTTTTTAATCAAATTACGGACCTAGTTTGAGTCCTGATTTTAACGCCTGAAATGAATGAAAACTGCGAAATTAGTAATATTTTCATCTCCAAAAACCTCGTAAAATAGTTTTCGACGCTGAACGTCAAATTCATAGAACTGCTTCGGCGATAAAAGAAATGTTTTCGACGCTCAGCGTCGATGCCAAATTGAGGAAACTTTTTTTCGCTTTTTTGAAACTTCTTGAAGATCCCTGTCTTGTAACAATAAATCACTCAACTACTATATATTCGTCTATAGGAAACCTTTTACATATATACACAATACATTGTTGAAGAAATGAGAGACTAATTTTCACAGCGTTGATGGGTTCGATGGTGGAAATGTGAAATGATTTGTTTGCGGTGGTGAGCGTGGTGACGCGGGTTTCGATAATTCCGATTCGGGTATAGGTGACAATTGAGCTGACTGCATCATAACGTGTGATCCCATTTTAAGTCGTGGCCTTTTATGCAACGACGAGCGTCGAGCACGAAAATGCGCTTGGCCACGTTTTGTTATCGCTGCATTTGTAAAAGGATACAATGGCGCGCCCGAGACGCTAATTTGCTTCAAGCGTGGCCTCGTGTGAATCGTCAATGGCTGCAACTTGAGCGGCGATAAATCCTCAATTGGCGAATTCTCCTTGGGAACAATCGCGTCGGCAGTAGTTGTTGTGGTGTTGGTTGTCTCGACAATTGAATCAGCGACAGCGGGTGCAATTCGACTCTTTCGCGATGCGTCCGCATGAATTGAACGTTGAATCGCATTCTTTCTTAGTCGACTGCGAAGGAACGTTTGAATTCGTCGCATTGTCGTGCAGGTTCGTGGCAATTTTTGATTATCAGCGTCAGAGTCGCGATGCTTACGATGCTTATTTTGTCTGGAGCTTTTGGTCGACGATGAATTGATGATGGAGAAACAGCATGATACAGGGGACGGAGTCGATGGTTTTAGTTCAATTGGACTGAGATTATTTGGACGGTTATTGTCGAGGACTGTTTGCGACATTAGTTCAATGGACGTTTCAGTGTTTCGTGCCTCGTAGGAAAAATAAAGATGAAAATTTCTCCTGTCTTTTTGAGTGACAACTGTTTGATTTGTGGTTGTTTGTTCATTATGCGTTGAGCATATGTAAACATTTCGGGATTCAATTTGATTGCTCTCGATTGAGGAGGACGTTGATGTTGATGAGACGGCTTCGCAGAAATGATAACGAACCGGTGTTTCATTTTTGCTGGTGCAAAACGATGGACATGGTACAACGATACCGGTGGAATTTTTTCTTCCAGTGTCCTCGATAGTTTCATTTTTTTCGCGCTTATTGCGGAGATATTCGTAGGTGGTGAGACCTAAACATGCAATGTAGCCGTGAAAAAAGCAGAGATGAATGAGTAGCACGGCTGCAATTGCTGATATTATTCCGACAATTGAAATGACAATCAGCGATCCAGTGCCGGGCAACTGAAGGCTCAATGGTAGCGTGACATTGTCTGTTGTCATGTTGTTGTTGACCGAGTTTAGATACACGAGAGAAAGCTCCGTTGCTGATACAGTTGCGACAGTGAATGTCGATAGTATTGCCGAGATCAGGTAGACAATGAAGATTTTATAATTTCGGCCACCAATGCAATTGTTGAGCCATTTGCAGTGATGATCGAATCTTGTTATGCATTTGTTGCAAATTGAGCAGTGTTTTGTTTTCTTGCTACTTGCGTTTATGTTGCACAGATGACATCTAAAAACAATTGGTTTTATTATAAAACGAAAATATAAATTAAATTCTTTCATTAACCCTCCTGTGCACCTAAAAACTCCATTAAATAAACTTCTTTCCTTAGATATCATCCAAACATTTTTGTTAATAACTTTTTATCAAAATAAACTTAACTTTACAATAGTGTGACCCTTCAAAATTATTCTTGGAAGAAACAAAAGAATTTTTAAAGAAAACGGTTATTTTCTGGCTTTGTCATAATTTTTTCCCGTTTTTTTTCTCATCAAATTTAAATTTATTTCATTTCGAACATAAATAAATCCACAAATGGCTTCCAAAATTTGTATTAGAGTTTTTTTTGAATAATTAAATGTTTTTGATGAGTTTCTTTAAATTTTTTTAAAAAATAATGTTTTTTTTTAATAATTTTAATTAAAAATTTGGAAAGTTATTGAATTAAGCAAAAAATTTTTTCAATTTTTTAAAGTAATCTTGTCTATTCATAATGATAATTGAAAATTTGATTAAAATTCAATTTTATTAAAATGTATTGATACTAACTGAATTTCTGCAAAGAATTTTACTATTTATAAAAGTAATTGAATCCTTCCAAAGAATATTATTATTTATGAAAATAATTAAATGGTTGCGTAGAATTTTATTAAAATTTTTTGAAATAATTGAATTTCGGAGAATTTAATTATTTCTAAAGGTAAATGAATTACTTTTGAAAATAATTGAATTATTTTTTAGAATTTTATGGAAATTTATAAAAATAATTGAATTCTTGTGAAGAATTTTTTTACAGTTTCTAGAAATAAATAATTGAATTCTTTCGGCGAATTTTAATAAAATTTTTAAGAATAATGACATTTTTCGAGGAATTCGATTAAAATTGTATTAAAAAAATTGAAATTCTACAATGAGTTTTTCTATTTATGAAAATAATTGAATATATATATATATATTGCAAAAAAATGATTAAAAATAAAATTATAATTACGGTGACTGACTTCCCTTGATTATTTTCGAAAAATTTAAATAAAATTCTTTAAAAGAATTTAATTATTTTGAATATAATGGAAAGAAATTTCAATTATTTGAAAATTTTTTAATTATTTGTTTATAAAAATTTAATTATCTTGAAACAATAGAATTGAAAAATTTTAAAAATCTTATTTTTCAGAGTTTTAAAAAATACTTTGCGAAAATTCAATTTTATTAAAAAATTTGAAGTGTATATCTTTTTTTAAATTAACTAATAAAAATTTTAATTATTAATCCATTTGTTTACTCTTTAACTTTACAAAATTTCGATTATTCAAAAATTATTCTATTAAATATATATATTAGAAAATAAAAACTTCAAATAATTTGAAAAAAATTCAATTAAACTTTAAAAGAAAAAATTAATTCTACAGAAGTTTTAGTTAAAAGTATAAAAAATTCAGATTTTCAAAGATTTTAATTTGAAACCTGTTCGAAATTATTTTTAAATCAATATTTATTAGAAAATTATACTAGAATTCAATTATTTAAATACAAAAATAAATAATTTATTGAATAAATAAATGTTTCTTAAGATTGAAATTTTGTCAAGAATTTTATTAAAAGTTTTGAAAATAATTGAATTTCGGAGATGAATTTTATTATTGATGGAAATAATTGAATTCTTGAGTAGAATTTCATTATTAATTTATGGATATAATTGAATTCTTGAGAAGAATTTTATTCTTTATGATAATATAAATAAACAAATAAATAAATTTTTAGTTAAAAGTATTAAAAAAAAATTAGATTTTCAAAGATTTTAACTTGAAACCTTTTCAAAATCCAATTATTTCTAAAAATTTATGTTATAATGCTTTAATGTTCAATTATCATCTAAAATTACAAAATTTTAATTTTATTATTTACGAAAATAATGGAATTTTTGTGAAGAAATTTATAAAAAAATTTATAAATAATTGAATTCCTGTGAATTCTTTATTATTATTCTCTATATTAAAATATTTTTTTAATAATTGAATTCTTTTGGAAAATTCTATTAAAATAGTAGATATTGAAAACCATTGAATTAAAATTTAAACAAAATGTTATTAAAATTTTTAAAAATAATTAAATTTCGAAAAAGAATTTTATTATTTATAAAATATAATTGAAATTTTGATAAAAATTAAAAAAAAAATTTTGAACATAATGAAATTTCTGCAAAGAATTTAAATACTTTTGAGAATAATTTAATTTTGTGTAATTATTTGTACTTTCTCCAAAATTCAATTTTTTTTAATGTTTTTAACTAAAATTCATCTGTAAATCCACTATTTTTAATCATTAAATAAATATATTAAAAAATTTAACTATTTTCAGAAGAATTTGAATTATTAAAATTTTTTAAAAATCTAAGTTCTTTAAAATTTCTAATTAAACTCATTTATAATTGAAATTTTCTAAAATTTCAAATTAAAACCTCTTAAAGTTCATTTATTTATGAAAATTGTAAACGCAACTCTTTTAAAATCCAATTACTTTTGAAATATTTAAGTAAAATTATTCATTAAATAATTTCTAAGTAATAATTTTATGATAGTTCTTAAAGAATTATAATTTTATATAAAAAGAGATTATTTTTAGAAATAGAAAAAATTTGAGCTTTTAGAATACGTAGTAATTTCATAGTTTGAGACAAACAAAAAAGGCACAAAAATTCAAAATTTTTTTATGAATTCTAAAAATTGAATTTTTTCCAGTACAACTTTTAATAAAAATCCCTGACTTTCCCCTGATTTCCCTGACCTGAGGCAACAACCCTGCAGTGTTTTTGGAAAAGCTGATCACAAATCTAAATTCGAAAATTAAAAATAACGAATCCAATCTAAAAAGAATCGTTATTTATTTTTTCAGAACTCGATCATTCCATTCCGAATTTTTTATTCCAAAAAATCTGTAATATAAATTTAAAATAGAAAATTTTAATTCTCTGAAATAATGTACTTACATTTGAGTTATTAACACTTGCGCAGGAGGGTTAAAAAGTAAGTTAAACTAAAAAAAAATGTTTTCTGTTTTTTTTAATGCAATACCTGCCGTTTTCGATGACGTGGAGATGCTTCGTACGGTCGAATTCCGGTACAACTTGCGATGTTGGCTGAGCCCTGACCTCCGCTTCTGCCGGATCGAGTAAAAGAACAACAATATGTGACACAAAATGAACAAAGAACGCGGGAATAATAAGACAAAGAATTGGCGCTTGTAATTTTGGATTTAGTATTGGTATTAAAACGCCAATTGTTCCGCAACCAATGACAACGAGAGCAATCCAGCCGACCACTTGTTGAGGATGCAAGGGAAGTTGAAGTCCATGTATCCGCCTGAATCGTCTTTGCTCGGGCGGAATAAAATTTGTATCTTGCAATGAGCAGAAGTGTGAAATTGTCGTGCTCGCGCTTCGCATAACGCTTGATAGTTGACATGCCGCCGCTCAATGTCCGCGACAAAGACGTGGCGCTTAACACTCCAATTTATTTCACTTTTTCCGCATTTATTCCTCACTAAATCATCAATCATCATTCAATTCCTTTTTCATTTCAAATTCAATTCTTCAAATTCTCTTAGTTATTTCTCTCGCTTCCTCTCACTCTCCATTTCCACTGATGACAACATTTCGTCTAAAGAGGAACGAAAAAATGATGGGAAATTTTTGATGAAACTACGCGACTTCAATCCGCGCTTTCCACGAACAGGGCAAACACACAACACGCCCCGCATCACTCCCACGTGAATCAATAATGGCATGGCAACCTCGACGTTGATTCTAATGCTTTCAGGTGAAGTTAGAACTTGGGGTTAATACTTCCGACGAGTTGTGAGACATTTTTAGATTGTTTGTGATGTATAATTGCAATGGAAGTTGTAGCAACGACCTTTCAATCACTCTTCCTTTTTTTCTTTTCTTCCTTTTTTTTCTCGCCGACTTCCCGAAAGAGGGCATAAGGTCGAGTGGTTGTTTTTGATAGTCTCGATTTTTTTCATTTTCCTCTTTTTTTTATTATTAATTCAAAGAAGCACTTCCAAGAGACAAAAGGAAATTGTCTTTAGAAAATGATTGTTACAGTAATTGCAAGTGGTGTGTTCTATTCAGGTTTCATTCTTTTCATTTGTTAAGAGGCCAACGGTCTTGTTTGTCATTTATCGATCGAGCTTTCAAAGCTCATTTACTTCAAAAAGGTGGAAATGCACTTATTCTACTTTTATTGCAAGTTCCTTCTTTTTCGAAATAAGAGAACATTCCTCAAAAATGAGAAAAAATTTTTATTATACTTAGAAAAATGTTTCTTATTTTATTTCATGTTTTCTTCTCTGTTTTTCTCCTATATTTAGATTTTATGAATATTTACATAAAAATATCTACAAAAGTAAAACATATGTATACTAAATAAAATAATAAGTAGCTATTAATAATAAATAAACAAATTTAAATTCTGATTATTAAGAATAAAAAAATTGCATTTAAATTTCGATATACAAAGTGCAGGGCTCGAACCAGTGAAAGTTCTTTGACAATTTTCAAATCCATTTGTTTACAATATTCAATTTTACGAAATTTCAATTATTCATTAATTTTTCAATTAAATATATGTATTAGAAAATAAAAACTTCAAATAATATATAAAAAAATCCGCAATTAAACTTTTTCAAAAGAATTAATTTCAAAATTCAATTTTAAATCAAAAAAATACAAAAAAATAATTTATTGAATAATTGAGTGTTTATTAAAATTCAATTCCCATAAAGAATTTTATCAACAAATTTTTAAATAATTGAATTCTTTCGACGAATTTCAATAAAATTTTTAAGAATAATTACATTTTTCGAGGAATTCGATTAAAATTATATTAAAAAAAAAATTGAAATTCTGCGATGAGTTTTATTATTTGTGAAAATAATTGAATCCCTAAGAAGAATTTTATTATTTATTATTATTTATTTACTATTTCAGTTCTCAGAAAATTTTCACAAAATTCAATTATTTTCAATACAATTTTTATAAAATTTCTCGAAATAGCATACAATTATTTTTAAAAATATTAATTAAATTCGATTATTTTAAATAATTTTAACATAAATTCAATTATTTTCGACAATTTTGATGAAATTCTTTTTAAAAAATCATTATTTTAAAAATTTTTAATAAAACTCCTTCAAAAAATTCAGATAAAATTCTGTGAAAAAATTCGATTAAAGAATTTTAATAAAAATACTGTCAAGAATTAAATTATTTTCAATGCAATTTATAAAATTTTAATTAGATTCCCAAAAAGAATTGATTGGAATATTTTTAAACAATATTGAAAATTTAGTTAAATTTTAATGAAATAAATTTTATATTTTAGGTAAATTATTACCAGTTTTAAAAATAGTTTCGTCTTTAAAAGTACAATTCAAAAAATTGGAAAAAATTATTTGAAACTCATAATACTACACAATAAATAATAATAATTTATTGCGTTGTAAAAATATATATTAATAATTATTAAGCATTTAGTATCGCTTCTCATTTCTTGCTATTTACTGCGTTGTAATTATTATATATAATAATCGTCGTGATTCCAGATTTCCGGATCTCTGTCCACACTTGAAGTTAGTTATAGTTATTCTTTTGTTTTTTATACGTTTTTATAGAAAATAAAAATATACATATACATATACATACATTATAATAATCGTAAGTTTCCTTTCCGTTAGCAAATTATCTGCATTCATTTTGATTCATTTGTTTATTTTAAAAATTTAATTTTGTGGGTTAAGTATTAGCATTTTTTATATATTTTTTAATGTCAAACTTTTTAATGTGGAAAATACTTTACTTATTAAATTGTCTCGACTCTTTGGTAAAAAATCTAAAATTATAGGAAATTATCAAATATTCAAAAATCCGAATTTCTTAAAATTTAACATTCTTTCCTCTCTTTTATAGGATTTAGCTTCATTATTTTTGTGCTTTTGAAAAATACTTTACTTATTAAATTGTCTCGACTCTTTGGTAAAAAATCTAAAATTATCAAAAATTCAAAAAATTTCAAAAATCCGTTTTTCTTAAAATTCAACATTTTTTCCTCTCTTTTATGGGATTTAGCTTTATTATTTTTGTGCTTTTGGAAAATACTTTACTTATTAAATTGTCTCGACTCTTTAGTAAAAAATTTAAAATTATCAAAAATTCGAAAAAATTCAAAAATCCGATTTTCTTAAAATTCAACATTTTTTCCTCTCTTTTATAGGATTTAGCTTTATTATTTTTGTGCTTTTGGAAAATGCTTTACTTATTAAATTGTCTCGACTCTTTAGTAAAAAATCTAAAATTATCAAAAATTCGAAAAAATTCAAAAATCCGAATTTCTTAAAATTTAACATTCTTTCCTCTCTTTTATAGGATTTAGCTTCATTATTTTTGTGCTTTTGAAAAATACTTTACTTATTAAATTGTCTCGACTCTTTGGTAACAAATCTAAAATTATCAAAAATTCGAAAAAATTCAAAAATCCGAATTTCTTAAAATTTAACATTCTTTCCTCTCTTTTATAGGATTTAGCTTCATTATTTTTGTGCTTTTGAAAAATACTTTACTTATTAAATTGTCTCGACTCTTTGGTAACAAATGTGAAATTATCGAAAATTATAAAAAATTCAAAAATCCGAATTTCTTAAAATTTAACATTTTTTCCTCTCTTTTATAGAATTTAACTTCATTATTTTTGTGCTTTTGGAAAATACTTTACTTATTAAATTGTCTCGACTCTTTGGTAAAAAATCTAAAACTATCAATAATTCAAAAAATTTCAAAAATCCGTTTTTCTTAAAATTCAACATTTTTTCCTCTCTTTTATGGGATTTAGCTTTATTATTTTTGTGCTTTTGGAAAATACTTTACTTATTAAATTGTCTCGACTCTTTAGTAAAAAATTTAAAATTATCAAAAATTCGAAAAAATTCAAAAATCCGATTTTCTTAAAATTCAACATTTTTTCCTCTCTTTTATAGAATTTAACTTCATTATTTTTGTGCTTTTGGAAAATACTTTACTTATTAAATTGTCTCGACTCTTTGGTAAAAAATCTAAAACTATCAATAATTCAAAAAATTTCAAAAATCCGTTTTTCTTAAAATTCAACATTTTTTCCTCTCTTTTATGGGATTTAGCTTTATTATTTTTGTGCTTTTGGAAAATACTTTACTTATTAAATTGTCTCGACTCTTTAGTAAAAAATTTAAAATTATCAAAAATTCGAAAAAATTCAAAAATCCGATTTTCTTAAAATTCAACATTTTTTCTTCTCTTTTATGGGATTTAGCTTCATTAATTTTGTGCTTTTGGAAAATACTATACTTATTAAATTGTCTCGACTATTTGGTACAAAATCTAAAATTATCGAAAATTATCAAAAATTCAAAAATACGAATTTCTTAAAATTCAACATTTTTTCCTCTCTTTTAAAGAATTCAGCTTTGTTATTTTTGTGCTTTTGGAAAATACTTTACTTATTTAATAGTCTCGAATCTTTGGTAAAAAATCAAAAATTATCAAAAATTCAAAAATCCGATTTTCTTAAAATTCTACATTTTTTCTTCTCTTTTATGGGATTTAGCTTCACTATTTTTGTGCTTTTAGAAAATACTTTACTTATTTAATAGTCTCGACTCTTTGGTAAAAAATCTAAAATTATAGGAAATTATCAAATATTCAAAAATCCGAATTTCTTAAAATTTAACATTCTTTCCTCTCTTTTATGGGATTTAGCTTTATTATTTTTGTGCTTTTGGAAAATACTTTACTTATTAAATTGTCTCGACTCTTTAGTAAAAAATTTAAAATTATCAAAAATTTGAAAAAATTCAAAAATCCGATTTTCTTAAAATTCAACATTTTTTCTTCTCTTTTATGGGATTTAGCTTCATTAATTTTGTGCTTTTGGAAAATACTATACTTATTAAATTGTCTCGACTATTTGGTACAAAATCTAAAATTATCGAAAATTATCAAAAATTCAAAAATACGAATTTCTTAAAATTCAACATTTTTTCCTCTCTTTTAAAGAATTCAGCTTTGTTATTTTTGTGCTTTTGGAAAATACTTTACTTATTTAATAGTCTCGAATCTTTGGTAAAAAATCAAAAATTATCAAAAATTCAAAAATCCGATTTTCTTAAAATTCTACATTTTTTCTTCTCTTTTATGGGATTTAGCTTCACTATTTTTGTGCTTTTAGAAAATACTTTACTTATTTAATAGTCTCGACTCTATGGTAAAAAATCAAAAATAATCAAAAATTCGAAAAAATTCAAAAATCCGATTTTCTTAAAATTCAACATTTTTTCCTCTCTTTTATGGAATTTAGCTTTATTATTTTTGTGCTTTTGGAAAATACTTTACTTATTAAATTGTCTCGACTCTTTAGTAAAAAATCTAAAATTATCAAAAATTCGAAAAAATTCAAAAATCCGATTTTCTTAAAATTTAACATTTTTTCCTCTCGTCTATAGGATTTAGCTTCATTATTTTTGTGCTTTTGGAAAATACTTTACTTATTTAATAGTCTCGACTCTTTGGTAAAAAATCTGAAATTATCAAAAATTCGAAAAATTTCAAAAATCCGTTTTTCTTAAAATTCAACATTTTGTCCTCTCTTTTATAGGATTTAGATTTATTATTTTTGTGCTTTTGGAAAATACTTTACTTATTAAATTGTCTCGACTCTTTGGTAAAAAATCTAAAATTATCAAAAATTCGAAAAAATTCAAAAATCCGATTTTCTTAAAATTCAACATTTTTTCTTCTCTTTTATGGGATTTAGCTTCATTATTTTTGTGCTTTTGGAAAATACTTTACTTATTAAATTGTCTCGACTCTTTGGTAAAAAATTTAAAATTATCAAAAATTCGAAAAAATTTAAAAATCCGATTTTTTTAAAATTCAACATTTTTTCTTCTCTTTTATGGGATTTAGCTTCATTATTTTTGTGCTTTTGGAAAATACTTTATTTATTTAATAGTCTCGAATCTTTGGTAAAAAATCTAAAATTATCGAAAATTATCAAAAATTCAAAAATCCGAATTTCTTAAAATTTAACATTTTTTCCTCTCTTTTATACAATTTAGCTTCATTATTTTTGTGCTTTTGGAAAATACTTTACTTATTAAATTGTCTCGACTCTTTGGTAAAAAATGTGAAATTATCGAAAATTATCAAAAATTCAAAAATCGGAATTTTTTAAAATTCAACATTTTTTGCTCTCTTTTATAGGATTTAGTTTCATTATTTTTGTGCTTTTGGAAAAAACTTTACTTATTAAATTGTCTCGACTCTTTAGTAAAAAATATAAAATTATCGAAAATTATCAAAAATTCAAAAATCCGATTTTCTTAAAATTCTACATTTTTTCCTCTCTTTTATGGGAATTAACTTCATTATTTTTGTTCTTTTGGAAAATACTTTACTTATTAAATTGTCTCGACTCTTTAGTAAAAAATCTAAAATTATAAAAAATTCGAAAAAATTCAAAAATCCGATTTTCTTAAAATTCAACATTTTTTCTTCTCTTTTATGGAATTTAGCTTCACTATTTTTGTGCATTTGGAAAATACTTTACTTATTTAATAGTCTTAAATCTTTGGTAAAAAATCTAAAATTATCGAAAATTATCAAAAATTCAAAAATCCGAATTTCTTAAAATTCAACATTTTTTCCTCTCTTTTATAGGATTTAGTTTCATTATTTTTGTGCTTTTGGAAAAAACTTTACTTATTAAATTGTCTCGACTCTTTGGTAAAAAATATAAAATTATCGAAAATTATCAAAAATTCAAAAATCCGATTTTCTTAAAATTCTACATTTTTTCCTCTCTTTTATGGGAATTAACTTCATTATTTTTGTGCTTTTAGAAAATACTTTACTTATTAAATTGTCTCGACTCTTTAGTAAAAAATCTAAAATTATAAAAAATTCGAAAAAATTCAAAAATCCGATTTTCTTAAAATTCAACATTTTTTCTTCTCTTTTATGGGATTTAGCTTCACTATTTTTGTGCATTTGGAAAATTCTTTACTTATTTAATAGTCTTAAATCTTTGGTAAAAAATCTAAAATTATCGAAAATTATCAAAAATTCAAAAATCCGAATTTCTTAAAATTCAACATTTTTTCCTCTCTTCTATAGGATTTAGCTTCATTATTTTTGTGCTTTTGGAAAATACTTTACTTATTAAATTGTCTCGACTCTTTGGTAACAAATGTAAAATTATCGAAAATTATAAAAAATTCAAAAATCCGAATTTCTTAAAATTTAACATTTTTTCCTCTCTTTTATAGAATTTAACTTCATTATTTTTGTGCTTTTGGAAAATACTTTACTTATTTAATAGTCTCGACTCTTTGGTAAAAAATCTGAAATTATCAAAAATTCGAAAAATTTCAAAAATCCGTTTTTCTTAAAATTCAACATTTTGTCCTCTCTTTTATAGGATTTAGATTTATTATTTTTGTGCTTTTGGAAAATACTTTACTTATTAAATTGTCTCGACTCTTTGGTAAAAAATCTAAAATTATCAAAAATTCGAAAAAATTCAAAAATCCGATTTTCTTAAAATTCAACATTTTTTCTTCTCTTTTATGGGATTTAGCTTCATTATTTTTGTGCTTTTGGAAAATACTTTACTTATTAAATTGTCTCGACTCTTTGGTAAAAAATTTAAAATTATCAAAAATTCGAAAAAATTTAAAAATCCGATTTTTTTAAAATTCAACATTTTTTCTTCTCTTTTATGGGATTTAGCTTCATTATTTTTGTGCTTTTGGAAAATACTTTATTTATTTAATAGTCTCGAATCTTTGGTAAAAAATCTAAAATTATCGAAAATTATCAAAAATTCAAAAATCCGAATTTCTTAAAATTTAACATTTTTTCCTCTCTTTTATACAATTTAGCTTCATTATTTTTGTGCTTTTGGAAAATACTTTACTTATTAAATTGTCTCGACTCTTTGGTAAAAAATGTGAAATTATCGAAAATTATCAAAAATTCAAAAATCGGAATTTTTTAAAATTCAACATTTTTTGCTCTCTTTTATAGGATTTAGTTTCATTATTTTTGTGCTTTTGGAAAAAACTTTACTTATTAAATTGTCTCGACTCTTTAGTAAAAAATATAAAATTATCGAAAATTATCAAAAATTCAAAAATCCGATTTTCTTAAAATTCTACATTTTTTCCTCTCTTTTATGGGAATTAACTTCATTATTTTTGTTCTTTTGGAAAATACTTTACTTATTAAATTGTCTCGACTCTTTAGTAAAAAATCTAAAATTATAAAAAATTCGAAAAAATTCAAAAATCCGATTTTCTTAAAATTCAACATTTTTTCTTCTCTTTTATGGAATTTAGCTTCACTATTTTTGTGCATTTGGAAAATACTTTACTTATTTAATAGTCTTAAATCTTTGGTAAAAAATCTAAAATTATCGAAAATTATCAAAAATTCAAAAATCCGAATTTCTTAAAATTCAACATTTTTTCCTCTCTTTTATAGGATTTAGTTTCATTATTTTTGTGCTTTTGGAAAATACTTTACTTATTTAATAGTCTCGACTGTTTGGTAAAAAATCAAAAATTATCAAAAAATCGAAAAAATTCAAAAATCCGATTTTCTTAAAATTCAACATTTTCTCCTCTCTTTTATAGGATTTAGCTTTATTATTTTTGTGCTTTTGGAAAATACTTTACTTATTAAATTGTCTTGACTCTTTAGTAAAAAATCTAAAATTATCAAAAATTCGAAAAATTTCAAAAATCCGTTTTTCTTAAAATTCAACATTTTTTCCTCTCTTTTATGGGATTTAGCTTCATTATTTTTGTGCTTTTGGAAAATACTTTACTTATTAAATTGTCTCGACTCTTTGGTAAAAAATCTAAAATTATCGAAAATTATCAAAAATTCAAAAATCCGAATTTCTTAAAATTCAACATTTTTTCCTCTCTTTTATAGAATTTAGCTTTGTTATTTTTGTGCTTTTGGAAAATACTTTACTTATTTAATAGTCTCGACTCTTTAGTAAAAAATCTAAAATTATCAAAAATTCGAAAAAATTCAAAAATCCGATTTTCTTAAAATTTAACATTTTTTTTTTCTTTTATGGGATTTAGCTTCATTATTTTTGTGCTTTTGGAAAATACTTTACTTATTTAATAGTCTCGACTCTTTGGTAAAAAATCTAAAATTATCAAAAATTATCAAAAATTCAAAAATCCGAATTTTTTAAAATTCAACATTTTTTGCTCTCTTTTATAGGATTAAGCTTCATTATTTTTGTGCTTTTGGAAAAAACTTTACTTATTAAATTGTCTCGACTCTTTGGTAAAAAATGTGAAAATATCGAAAACAATCAAAAATTTAAAAATCCGAATTTCTTAAAATTCAACATTTTTTTCTCTCTTTTATAGAATTTAGCTTCATTATTTTTGTGCTTTTGGAAAATACTTTACTTATTTAAGAGTCTCGACTCTTTGGTAAAAAATCAAAAATTATCAAAAATTCAAAAATCCGATTTTCTTAAAATTCAACATTTTTTCCTCTCTTTTATGGGATTTAGCTTTATTATTTTTGTGCTTTTGGAAAATACTTTACTTATTTAATAGTCTCGAATCTTTGGTAAAAAATCTAAAATTATCAAAAATTCGAAAAAATTCAAAAATCCGATTTTATTAAAATTTAACATTTTTTCTTCTCTTTTATGGGATTTAGCTTCATTATTTTTGTGCTTTTGGAAAATACTTTACTTATTTAATAGTCTCGACTCTTTGGTAAAAAATCTAAAATTATCGAAAATTATCAAAAATTCAAAAATCCGAATTTCTTAAAATTCAACATTTTTTCCTCTCTTTTATAGAATTTAGCTTTGTTATTTTTGTGCTTTTAGAAAATACTTTACTTATTTAATAGTCTCGACTCTATGGTAAAAAATCAAAAATTCGAAAAAAATTCGAAAAAATTCAAAAATCCGATTTTCTTAAAATTCAACATTTTTTCCTCTCTTTTATGGGATTTAGCTTTATTATTTTTGTGCTTTCGGAAAATACTTTACTTATTAAATTGTCTTGACTCTTTAGTAAAAAATCTAAAATTATCAAAAATTCGAAAAATTTCAAAAATCCGTTTTTCTTAAAATTCAACATTTTTTCCTCTCTTTTATGGGATTTAGCTTCATTATTTTTGTGCTTTTGGAAAATACTTTACTTATTAAATTGTCTCGACTCTTTGGTAAAAAATCTAAAATTATCGAAAATTATCAAAAATTCAAAAATCCGAATTTCTTAAAATTCAACATTTTTTCCTCTCTTTTATAGAATTTAGCTTTGTTATTTTTGTGCTTTTGGAAAATACTTTACTTATTTAATAGTCTCGACTCTTTAGTAAAAAATCTAAAATTATCAAAAATTCGAAAAAATTCAAAAATCCGATTTTCTTAAAATTTAACATTTTTTTTTTCTTTTATGGGATTTAGCTTCATTATTTTTGTGCTTTTGGAAAATACTTTACTTATTTAATAGTCTCGACTCTTTGGTAAAAAATCTAAAATTATCAAAAATTATCAAAAATTCAAAAATCCGAATTTTTTAAAATTCAACATTTTTTGCTCTCTTTTATAGGATTAAGCTTCATTATTTTTGTGCTTTTGGAAAAAACTTTACTTATTAAATTGTCTCGACTCTTTGGTAAAAAATGTGAAAATATCGAAAACAATCAAAAATTTAAAAATCCGAATTTCTTAAAATTCAACATTTTTTTCTCTCTTTTATAGAATTTAGCTTCATTATTTTTGTGCTTTTGGAAAATACTTTACTTATTTAAGAGTCTCGACTCTTTGGTAAAAAATCAAAAATTATCAAAAATTCAAAAATCCGATTTTCTTAAAATTCAACATTTTTTCCTCTCTTTTATGGGATTTAGCTTTATTATTTTTGTGCTTTTGGAAAATACTTTACTTATTTAATAGTCTCGAATCTTTGGTAAAAAATCTAAAATTATCAAAAATTCGAAAAAATTCAAAAATCCGATTTTATTAAAATTTAACATTTTTTCTTCTCTTTTATGGGATTTAGCTTCATTATTTTTGTGCTTTTGGAAAATACTTTACTTATTTAATAGTCTCGACTCTTTGGTAAAAAATCTAAAATTATCGAAAATTATCAAAAATTCAAAAATCCGAATTTCTTAAAATTCAACATTTTTTCCTCTCTTTTATAGAATTTAGCTTTGTTATTTTTGTGCTTTTAGAAAATACTTTACTTATTTAATAGTCTCGACTCTATGGTAAAAAATCAAAAATTCGAAAAAATTCGAAAAAATTCAAAAATCCGATTTTCTTAAAATTCAACATTTTTTCCTCTCTTTTATGGGATTTAGCTTTATTATTTTTGTGCTTTCGGAAAATACTTTACTTATTTAATAGTCTCGACTCTTTGGTAAAAAATCTAAAATTATCATAAATTATCAAAAATTCAAAAATCCGAATTTTTTAAAATTCAACATTTTTTGCTCTCTTTTATAGGATTAAGCTTCATTAATTTTGTGCTTTTGGAAAATACTATACTTATTAAATTGTCTCGACTATTTGGTACAAAATCTAAAATTATCGAAAATTATCAAAAATTCAAAAATCCGAATTTCTTAAAATTCAACATTTTTTCCTCTCTTTTAAATAATTCAGCTTCGTTATTTTTGTGCTTTTGGAAAATACTTTACTTATTTAATAGTCTCGAATCTTTGGTAAAAAATCAAAAATTATCAAAAATTCAAAAATCCGATTTTTTTAAAATTCAACATTTTTTCTTCTCTTTTATGGGATTTAGCTCCATTATTTTTGTGCTTTTGGAAAATACTTTACTTATTTAATAGTCTTGACTCTTTGGTAAAAAATCTAAAATTATCAAAAATTATCAAAAATTCAAAAATCCGAATTTTTTAAAATTCAACATTTTTTGCTCTCTTTTATAAGATTAAGCTTCATTATTTTTGTGCTTTTGGAAAATACTTTACTTATTAAATTGTCTCGACTCTTTGGTAAAAAATGTGAAAATATCGAAAACTATCAAAAATTCAAAAATACGAATTTCTTAAAATTCAACATTTTTTCCTCTCTTTAATCCAATTTAGCTTCATTATTTTTGTGCTTTTGGAAAATACTTTACTTATTTAATAGTCTCGACTGTTTGGTAAAAAATCAAAAATTATCAAAAAATCGAAAAAATTCAAAAATCCGATTTTCTTAAAATTCAACATTTTCTCCTCTCTTTTATAGGATTTAGCTTTATTATTTTTGTGCTTTTGGAAAATACTTTACTTATTAAATTGTCTTGACTCTTTAGTAAAAAATCTAAAATTATCAAAAATTCGAAAAAATTCAAAAATCCGATTTTCTTAAAATTCAACATTTTTTCCTCTCTTTTATGGGATTTAGCTTTATTATTTTTGTGCTTTTGGAAAATACTTTACTTATTAAATTGTCTCGACTCTTTGGTAAAAAATTTAAAATTATCAAAAATTCGAAAAAATTCAAAAATCCGATTTTTTTAAAATTCAACATTTTTTCTTCTCTTTTATTAGATTTAGCTTCATTATTTTTGTGCTTTTGGAAAATACTTTATTTATTTAATAGTCTCGTATCTTTGGTAAAAAATCTAAAATTATCGAAAATTATCAAAAATTCAAAAATCCGAATTTCTTAAAATTTAACATTTTTTCCTCTCTTTTATACAATTAAGCTTCATTATTTTTGTGCTTTTGGAAAATACTTTACTTATTAAATTGTCTCGACTCTTTGGTAAAAAATCTAAAATTATCAAAAATTCGAAAAAATTCAAAAATCCGATTTTCTTAAAATTCAACATTTTTTCCTCTCTTTTATGGGAATTAACTTCATTATTTTTGTGCTTTTGGAAAATACTTTACTTATTAAATTGTCTCGACTCTTTAGTAAAAAATCTAAAATTATAAAAAATTCGAAAAAATTCAAAAATCCGATTTTCTTAAAATTCAACATTTTTTCTTCTCTTTTTGGGGTTTAGCTTCACTATTTTTGTGCATTTGGAAAATACTTTACTTATTTAATAGTCTCGAATCTTTGGTAAAAAATCTAAAATTATCGAAAATTATCAAAAATTCAAAAATCTGAATTTCTTAAAATTCAACATTTTTTCCTCTCTTCTATAGGATTTAGCTTCATTATTTTTGTGCTTTTGGAAAATACTTTACTTATTAAATTGTCTCGACTCTTTGGTAACAAATGTGAAATTATCGAAAATTATAAAAAATTCAAAAATCCGAATTTCTTATATTTTAACATTTTTTCCTCTCTTTTATAGAGTTTAACTTCATTATTTTTGTGCTTTTGGAAAATACTTTACTTATTTAATAGTCTCGACTCTTTGGTAAAAAATCTGAAGTTATCAAAAATTCGAAAAATTTCAAAAATCCGTTTTTCTTAAAAGTCAACATTTTTTCCTCTCTTTTATAGGATTTAGCTTTATTATTTTTGTGCTTTTGGAAAATACTTTACTTATTAAATTGTCTCGACTCTTTGGTAAAAAATCTAAAATTATCAAAAATTCGAAAAAATTCAAAAATCCGATTTTCTTAAAATTCAACATTTTTTCTTCTCTTTTATGGGATTTAGCTTCATTATTTTTTTGCTTTTGGAAAATACTTTACTTATTAAATTGTCTCGACTCTTTGGTAACAAATCTAAAATTATCAAAAATTCGAAAAAATTCAAAAATTTGATTTTCTTAAAATTCAACATTTTTTCTTCTCTTTTATGGGATTTAGCTTTATTATTTTTGTGCTTTTAGAAAATACTTTATATATTTAATATTCTCGACTCTTTGGTAAAAAATCTAAAATTATCAAAAATTCGAAAAATTTCAAAAATCCGTTTTTCTTAAAATTCAACATTCTTTCCTCTCTTTTATAGAATTTAGCTTCATTATTTTTGTGCTTTTAGAAAATACTTTACTTATTAAATTGTCTCGACTCTTTGGAAAAAAATAATAAATTATTAAAAATTATCAAAAATTTGAAAAATTGAATTTCTTAAAATTCAACATTTTTTTTCTCTTTTATACCATTTAGCTTTATTATTATTTGAATTTTTATTCAAGAGAAAAGATGGAAAACTGAAAAAATTTAGAATTTTTTAAAAATTACAGGCCTTTTCCATGATTTCCCTGATTTCCAGAAGCCTTTTAAAAATTCCATACTATTTCCATGATTTCCAGATTCTGTAGGAACCCTGCTTTTGTCTGACTTTCTTCTAAATTATCGAATTCAGTGATTTCTGGGGTGAATTTGGTTAAGTTGTAAAATGATTAATTTGTATTTGAATTCGTTTTTTTGAATGTAGAAAATCTGATGTTAATTTAATTCTTTTTTCGTTATGCACGGCAAAAAATATTTAGCTGGATGAACTACAGATTTCACTTTAGTAGCGAAATTATTCAGTGCTTAAATTAATACTTTCGTTATTCTAGAGAAACTTATCGCTATTTCAAGTAAAACTTTTTTCAGTGTGTAATAATTATTATTTCTTTGAAAAGTATTTAAATTAAAATGGCTTTATTAAATTGAGCAATGCAAAAGATGACCCAGATACTAATTGTAATTGTTGTAGCCATAGTTTAAGTCTAGTAATGTAAATTCTATTTAAATTGAGACCATTGAGTGAAATTATTTGAATTTTAGTTAGTTAAATCTCTTTGTTAGGTTATAATAATTATTTCTTTAAATTTTTTTGAATTGTTTAAAATAAGCAGCCCCATACAACATTCCCGCGCGCGGATAGTTTGGCTAGTATTTAAAAAAAATTGAGAAGTAAAAAAAATTTTTTGAATAAATATACCTATATATAGTTAACAGTAAAATTTTGACATTTTGTAAATTTTTTTGTATTCTACCGATTTTTGATATTATATAGTAATGTATAACGAGAGTATAATGCAAAAATGATGCATTTTTATATGCAAAAAGTTGCAAAACAGTAAAATTTAAACATCAAAACGATCAAAACAGACTTATCGGTATGGAGAATATTTTGAGGTTATAAATTTAAAAACACAATAAAATTACAATATAATTTAAATTATAATTTTTAGTATTCAGTTTGATATTTTTACAATAAATACGAACGTGTATTTATTAAAAGACAACGTAATTTTTAGAAAAAATATTGAAAAAAACATGTATAATGAGTAAAGCGAACAAAGTTTACTAACCTTTCTTTGTGGATTTATAAAAATAAGTTTTTACTTCTCAGTGACGTGTTTTTGATAAATACTCGTTATCAAATATGAAAAACAAAGTGTTACTTTCTTCACTGTCATAAATACAAAGTTTTATCGAGTTTACACTTCAAAATAATAATATAGGTAAAAAATAATACCACATGGCAGACAAAATATGGTGCCAAGAGCGCCAACGCCAAGAGCCAAGAATTTTAACTTAAAGGTGAATTCATAATTTCATAAGTTGTGAATTTGTGATGAAAAAGCAGGGTTGTGCAGTTGTTTCCACAAATTTCGACAAAAAAGTAAACTTCACACTGCTTTGTGATAAAGTTTGTTTATAATCTAGATATCATAAATTCTATGGCTGTAAATTTGTATTATTTGAAAAACTTTCAATCATTTCGCGTCTCTATTAATTGGTAAATGTGAATGAAAGAAAAAAAATATTCTTGTTTTATTTCTCTACATTGTAAATGTGAATGTGAATAAAAAAAAAGTACATATTCTGTTTGTATATTAGAAATCTTGTTTATATTTGTAGCTTTTTTTTATAAATGTCAATCTTAAGTATTAAAAAATGCCTAATTATAGTCGACTTTGCTGTATAAGAAATTGTCTAGGTCCTGAAACACCTCGAAATATTTATAAATTTCCCAACGACGAGGTAAGTTTTAATTTTTTATTTCATTTTTATTTTGTTTATTTTCTTTTGCTTTACAAAAAAATCGACCGTTTTTATAATTGAATTCGATAATAAATTTCTTATATTTACAGAATGAGAGAAATTTATGGTTAAATGCAACGAAACGTTATTTGAGAAAAAACAATACTGCTTACGATTTGCTTATTTGTATGCGACATTTCAGTGATGAATGTCTTCATTCTGCTTCCTATAAAATATGGAAAGATGGATGTGAAGTTGACGTTCAACGAAAGTATAGAAAATTAAAGAAAAATAGTGTTCCATCTATTTTTGAGGTTAGTATTTATTTGGCATGTTTATATTGTGATTTATAAATATAATAAAAATATTTACTGTTAATTCTCGTGGTTTTATAAGTAAATTTATACTTTTTTTTTTATCTCAATGTCATTAGAAAATATTTTATTTATTAACACTAATGTCATTTTATGTCCTTTCTTTATTTATAGAAATAATTTAATTAAGTTTTATTTTGTTTGTATAACAAATTTACAAATTTAATTAAAGTTTGAACATGAACATTTTTAACAAAAAAAAATGTATTATTCTCTAAGGAATTTTCTATTTTTGTTATAATAATTTATCTTTTATTATTACAGGTTAACGATGAAGACAGTGAAACTGAAAAAACTAAAACTGAGGATAATAAAGAGAAAGATGAAAACCTTTCGGAAGATTTTGTATGTTATTTTATAATTCATTTTTTAATTTAAGCATTGGTAAAATTCACAAAGTTTAAGATCAACGACTTAGGAAAGAATTTACATTTCAAAGCAAATTTTTATTCCCTTCGAACAAATTTTTATCATTAATTTTAAAAAAAAAATCTGAGAAAAGTCAAGGATTTTTATTAAAAATAATGGAAAAAATTAAAGTCTTTTTAAAATTCAAAAGAAAATTCTGAATTTTTGTGTCTTTTTTGTTTATCTCAAACTATAAAATTACCGCGCATTCTAATACAAAACCTCCAATTTATTCTATTTCTGAATAACTTTCTTCTTATCATAAAATTATTACTTAGAAATTATTTAATGAATAATTTTATTTAAATATTACAAAATTAATTTAATCTTAAAAGAGTTGCCTTTACAATTTTCATAAATAGACGAACTTCGAAAAGTTTCAATTTAAATTTTATACAATTTCAATTTTGAATGAATTTAATAAGAAATTTTAAAGAAATTAACTTTTTAAAAAGTTTTAATAATTAAAATTCTTCTGAACTTAGTTAAATTTTTTAATAAATATTTAATTAATTATTAAAAATAATGGATTTATAAAAGAATTTTAGTTAAAAACACTAAAAAGAACTTGAATTTTGGAGAAGTTAGAAACAATTGCAGAAATTCAATTATTTTTAAAAGTAATAAAATTCTTCACAAACATTCAATTATGTTAACAAATTTTTAAAAATTCTTATCAAAATTTCAATTATCTTTAGAAATAATAAAATTCTTTATAGGAATTCAATTATTTTCATAAGTAATAAGACTCATTGTAGAATTACAATTATTTTTAATACATTTTTTATCAAATTCCTCGAAAAATGTAATTATTCTTAAAGATTTTATTAAAATTCGTCAAAAGAATTTTAATTACCTATTTAAGAAATTGTTGATAAAATTCTGTGTAAAAATTCAATTTTAAGAAAGATACAATAAATTATTTATTTTTGTATTTAAATAATTGAATTCTAATAGAATTTTCTAATAAAAACTGATTTAAATATGAATTTCAGTTAAAATTTTAGATAACAATATTTTTCTTATAATATAAAATAATAATATTCTTGTAAGTTGTTGTCAAAAAGATTTGAATTTGAACATTTTGAAAATCTTAATTCCTATGGATAAATAATAATGATTAAATATTTATTTAAAAAAGAAGTTATTGCTGTTTTCAAATAATTTTACAGTTAAAAAAATTCGTAAATAAATGTGAAATAGGACATTTTTTAAGTATCTAATGATTTTTAGAGTGAATCAGAATATTATTCTTTTGGGTCAGGGATAAAGTCAAAATTTTGTCTGGAAATCAAGGAAAACAAAATTATTAATTAAATTTTTGTGATTAAGTTCTCTAATATCTTTTCGTAAATTATTTAAAATGATTAATTTAGAGGTGAATTTTTGTTAAAATTAAAAAAAATAATTGAATATTGAAAGAGTTATATAGTAAAATTTTTAGAATCGTTGATTATAAACGTTGTGAACTTCACCGACGTCCATTTTATTAATAATTGTTTATCTTTTTCAGAAAAGTGTTTCAATAAAATATTCCTTTGGAAATAGTTCTGAAATTAATTCTAATAATTATAAGAAAAAATTAAAATCTAATGAAACTGAAGCCGATGGTTTGCAACTTTCGGATTTTGATATTAAGAAACCGCCAGTAAAAAGAAGAAGGCGAGCAAAAAGAAAAACTCATTCAAATGAAATAAAACTTGAAAATTTGGAGAAATCAAAACTCGATGAAAATTCAAGTCAGCCAGAAATTCCTGTAAGTTTATTTATATACATAGAATATTTATATATTTTTATATTTATATACATAGAAATAGTTGGGTTATTCAAGATTCTAGAAAATTGTATTATATATTAATAGTATTAATTATATTAGCTAAAAGATGAATTTATATATTGTAAAAAGAGTTTAAAGTAGTTCGGGATTTTTTAAAATTTTACTAAAGACCCTGTATGCATTGAGACAGAACATGATTTTTAATATTTAATTTCAATTCTTTTTTCAATAAAATGCAGATTTCTAAATTTCCTCAATTTACTTTCGCGGATAGTTTTAAAGATGAAAATACTATTATTAAACGACGTAAAATTAAACAAAATGTCTCACATTCCCCACCGAATAATTGGGAGAAAACGAAGCAAGTGGAAAATAATAATAAATTATGTACGCTTGTAAAAAATGAAAATCCTTCTTTGAATTCACTAAATGTTATTAATCATAAATCAAATCTTGAAACAAGTAATCTTCAATCCTCAAATTCTGTAAGTTATTTTCCAATTTTCTACATTTGTAAATTTCTCAAGTAATTAATTGGAAAAATTATTTTATTTTAATTATAAAATTGATTTAAAAAAAATTTATTAATTATTTATTATTGTTATTGTTATTTCATTTATTACACTCAGGGTTGCCACGCAACCTGGAAACCTGCTCTCTAAATTTGAATCAGTTAAAAATAACTGATTTAGAAGCAAAAAGTCTGTCACTAATTCTATAGTTAAAAATAACTGATGTTTTAGTAAATTTTATTTTGACTAATTAAATTAGTCAAATTTAACTAATATTTCAATTATTTTTTACTGAAAATCAGTTATTTATTTTTTCACTGAAAATCAGTTATTTTTAACTGATTCAGAAGCAAAAAGTCAGTCACTGATTTTCAGTTAAAACCATGATTTTTAACTGATTCAAATTAAGAGATTGTAAGACCTGAAAATGTCAGGGACTTTTGTAAACCCTGAAAAAACCTGGAAAAGTCAGGGAATTTCGATCGAAATCCTGGAAAATTGTTATCTAAAGTTTAAAAAAAACATTTTTTTGTGTATCTAATTATTTTGCGAGTGAATCAGAATATTCTTTAGAGTCAGGGAAAAAGTCAAAGTTTTGTCTGGAAATCAGGAAGTTATTTAATTTGGGAAAATATAAATGTAGTTTTAAAAACCTGAAAAAATTCCGTTTTTTTAACCTGGAGAACCAGGAAAAGTCAGGGAATTTGAAATGAGCAAAAGCGTGGTAACCCTGACTCACTATTGTTCATTATTGTTATTGTTCATGTCTTTTGCGATTTACATTAATATTAATTTGTTTTTATTATTTTATAGTTGACTGCTTTTCCCAATTTTACATTTGCAAATAGCGATATAAATAATTATAAAAATAACTGTGAAATATCGCTTTCTAAAAATAACGAATTCGTTAAATCTCCAACTAATAATATTGTTAAAATAAAAACTGAAGCAAATCAAGTGCCGGCGACAATAAATACAGGAGGAGCGTTAATAATTAATCCAGTGCAACCAGCGATTAATAGTATTGTTAAAATAAAAACTGAAGCAAATCAACTACCGGGAACAATAAATGCAGGAGGAACGTTAATAATTAATCCAGTGAAACAATCAATTAATAATATTGTTAAAATAAAAACTAAAGCAAATCAACTACCAGGAACAATAAATAAAGGAGGAACTTTAATAATTAATCCAGTGAAACCAGCAATTAATAATATTGTTAAACTGAACACTGAATCGAATCAACTGCCGACGACAATAAATACGGGAGGAACGTTAATAATTAATCGAAATGATGGAATTGTTATTGCACCATCAATTGGAAAAATTACAAATCAAAATTCTAATACGAGTCAATTATTGTCGACAGTTACGGTAAGTTTTTATAATTAATTTTTTTTTTTACATTCAAGTCTTTTTCTAGTTTCAATTGCCGCTTATGAGTGTTTTTTGGTAAAAAGTAAAAATTATATGGTTCTTGATAATTGGAATTTTTAAAAATATTTAGCCTCCTACGAGAATTATGACAATCGATCAAAATGGAACCGCTCAAGCAACTATTAACAATATTGTCAAACTCAATCCAAACACAAATCAATTGCAATCAACGATTCCAGTAAGTTTTTTCTCAATTTTAACAGGCTTATTATTATTTAACAGGATATATTTTAAAAATAATTTTTAAATTTAAAAATAAAAAAAGCCTAGAGACAACTGAAAAGATTAAAAATTGAAAACTTAGAAATATAGATTAAAAATTGCGATAAGTAAAAAAAAAGATTTGCAAAAAAGAAACATTTTCTTATTTTTTTAAAATTGTTTTCTAGTATTTTTTAAAATTAGTTATCAAAATAAATCTAAAGAGTAATTAATTTGTTATTAATTTTTCACATTTTCAAACAGATTTCTGATTTGTCTAATTACACGTTTGCAACAAGGCCGAAGCCAAGTTCTCCAAATTGTACCGAAGTATTGATACTCAAGAAACTTAATCAAATTGAAAAGAGTCAACTCAATAAAGTGGCTACAGTAAGTGTCTATTTTATTACTAGTAAAATATTATTAATTCTATTCTAGTTAAATTGTATTCAACAATATATTTTGTTTATTGCTTTTTTAACAATAATTTTCTATTCCAGTTTGCTACTTTTCCTAATTTAAACTTTGCGAATAATGGAATAATTAATAATAATAATAATTCTAATGTGAATTTGCCCAGTTCCGATATTATTAAAATAAGTGAAGTTCATTCAGAATCTCCATCAGTTTTTCAACCTGAAGTGCAGTTTGCTGATGAAACTAACAAGAAAAATGAGAATTCCAATATAAAGTCAGAAACTGAATCGTCCTCACAACGTGGAAAGAAGAGAAAAAATGAAAGAGATTTGTCACCTTCGTCTTTGAGAAGAATTAATATTGTCAATGAACTTATGGCTTTGAATTCATCGCATCCTGTTAATGAATCACCAGTTAATTCTAATTGCACTTCGATACCAATACAAAGTGCATTGTCTTCAACAAATTCAACTGTACAATATTCAAAAGCAATATTAATGTGGGACTGGAATTATCGAAATGTTAATGAATTTCCAAAATATTGGGGAATGATTGATAGTCCTGAGGGTGTATTCTTTGGATATGTTGGAGATGTTCCCAGCACAATAACACGATCTATTTTTGTCAACGAGGACATGACTGTCGAGGTATACACATTTTTTTTATCTATTGAATTTTTTGCAGTACAAAAGTAAAATTGAAGTTACAACTCGCATAGAAATCGCCAAGATATTTCTAATAGCAACTTGAACGTAAAATATTTTTGATTAAATAATTGAACTTTCCAGTGGTAATAAGTTTATTCTAATTTTTTTTTAAATTCAATTATTTTCCAAATTTTTAATTAGAATTCTTCAAAAATACGATTATATTTCAAAACATTTTTTAAAAGTAAACAAATAAAATTCATTAAGATATAAAATTTATTTCAATGAAATTTGACAAAATTTTCAATAGTTTCAATTTTTTTAAATTATTTTCGGAAATAGAATTATTTTAAAAAAAATTTAATTACATTTTTTCAAGAAACAATTTTTCAAAATTTCTGAATTAAATTATTAAAAACTTCAATACCTTTTTGTTAAACAAAAAATTAAAAACTTATTCTTACTTATTTTTCGACAGGATTTAAAATTTCATATAATTTTAATGAAAAACCTTTTGTTTAATTATTTCTAAAAATTGCAATTGTAATTCTTCCAAAATCCAATTATTTTTTTTTAGAATTTTTGAATTACATTATTCAAAACTTTAAGAATTTTTAAAGAAAAGTAACGTAATTAATAATTTTTACATTCTAATTTAAAAAATTATTTTATCAGAATTCAACGACGAGAATTAAATTATTTAAATTAGAATAACTTTTATAAATTCATAAAATAATGTATTTTCAAAAGTAAAATTATATTTTTAGAAAATTTTTAAAGATGAAAAAAGGAAATATTTTTAAAAAATATAAAATTTTACAAAATTTCCAATTTGTTGCAATTATTTAAAATTATTTTCGGGATTTCAAATATATCTTCAAAAATTACTATTTTTAAAAAACCTCATTTTTTTAAGAATTTCATTAAATTTCGTAAAAATAATGTAATTTTTTAAAGTAATATTAGTTGAATATTTTGAAATTAATTGAAATTTACAAGGAATTTTATTAAAAACTTTTGAGAACAACTCAATTGTTTAGAAAAATTTTATTACAACTCTTAAAAATAATTGAACCTGTTAGAGAAATTTTATTAAAATTGTATCTGAAAATAATTGAATTTCTCAGAAGAATTTTATTATTTACAAAAATAATTGAAATCTTGCCAAAAATTTTACAATTTATAAAAATAATTGAATTGTTTCGAAGAATTTTATATCAAAATTGTTAAGAATAATTGAATTTTTATTAAAACTATTGGAAATAATTGCATTTAAATAGTATTTTTAAAAATAATTTTATTCTTTCGAAAAATTTTATTAAAATTGTATTAAAAATAATTGAATTTTTCCGAAACATTTTATTATTTATGAAAATAATTGAATTCCTTGGAAAAGTTTTATTATTTATGAAAATATTTTAATTCTTGTGAAGAATTTTCTTATTTATGAAAATAATTGAATTCTTGCGGAGGATTTTACAGTTTATAAAAATAATTGAATTGTTTTGAAGAATTTTATCAGAATTGTTGAAAATAATAGAATTTTTATTAAAACTCTTGAAATTAATTGAATTTAAATAATATTTTTAAAAATAATTGTATTCCTTCGATAATTTTTATTAAAATTGTATTGAAAATAATTGAATTTCTGCGATGGGTTTTATTATTTATGAAAATAATTAAATTCATGCGAAAAATGTTTATTATTTTGAATAATAAACAAGAATATTTAATATATTATGTACTTAATAAGTGAATTCTTTAAATTTTGATTCTTTAATCATTTTGAAAACTGATGTTTATACTTGAAAATATAAAATTTTTTAATTTACATTATAATAATAAACGGAATACCGCGTTCCACGCGCTGGCACACGTGTCATTTGCTAGTTATTTATAATAGCTAAATTATTTTTTCAAGAAATTCTTTTAAAAAATTCAATTATTTATGAAAACTCTAATAAAATTGTTTAAAAGAATTTAATTTTCTATAAATAATTTTAATTAAATTTAATAATAACATTCTTAATTATAATTATTAATAAACACGATTATTTTAACAAAAATTCTTTATAAAGAATTTCTTTCGAAAATTACTTTTAAAATTTTCAATCAAAATTATTTTTAAAAAAACTCTATTATTTTTAAAAAATTCAAATAAATTCTTCATAACAGTTCAATTATTTTCAAAAATTTTAATACAAACAGTTTTCGATGGAATTTTCTTTATTCTTAAAAAAATGGTTTAAAAAAATCGTAGTTTTTAAAAATTCATATAATTGATTGTTTAGAATAATAAAAGATGATTAAATATAATCATTATCATCATCATCAAATAATTAAAAGCCAGTTTTAACAAAAAAGTAATATTTAAATACCTGTTTGAAAAGATTAGTAAAATTTTGAATAAATTTAGTTGCAAATTCTAGGAAATAATTGAATTTTAAAAGAATTACAGTCTTTATTTTTAAAAATAATTAAATTTTTATTATTCATATAAACTTTGTTTTTAATAAATTTCTTACAATGTTTTAAAAGTAATCGTGTGTATTGAAGAAAAATGTTACAATGAATAAATTATTTGAAGAAAATTGAATTTTACAAGAATTGAATTTAAAGAATTTAATTTAATTTTTAAGTTATTATTGGGATAAAGAAAAAGCTAAATATTTGTCTGGAAAACGGGAAAAGTGAAGGTAAAAGAAAATACAATTTTCAATTTTGACAACAACTTTGAATATAATAAACGAGTTTTTCGACTTTTTTTGCACTTTGAATCGACTAAAACAACTTTTCTTGCGTCTTAAATTCGATCCAAGGACTGTTTAATTATTTTCATTGTTTCCTTAAAAAAATTTTCCATCAAATTGAGACGCGTGGAAGACAAAATTTACTGATAAATTATAATTTTTTTTCTAGATATAAACTTTGTCAACTTTAATTTCATAAATAGAAAACATTGTTTTAACCTAATAGTTAAATTTTTTATTTAGAAAATAATATTTAAATTATTTTTTTTTCAAGTTACGGGCCAATAATCACATTGCAAAATCTCCGCTAATAGAGAAAATAATGAATCTGCAACAATTAAGGATCGCAATGATAAAAATTGTATCTATGAATTTGTGTAGTAACTCCATAGATGGTCATTGTGAGAATGGTTTTTACCTTCGAAAAAATGGATCTGCAAGCAAAAAATGTAAGGAATGTCAATTGAAAATTTACAGAGAACATAGTGCCCAACGACGTAAGAATCGACGATTAATTGCGCAAAAGGAGAGACGTACGAAAAATTTGAGGAACATTAGACAAAAATTAACACGTGCCGTTAATAGGGTAAGATAGAATTAATTTCCTTTCTTTTTATCATGAAAATTTGAAATAATTTTTCATTCCCTTTCACAGATGGAAATTATGCAGAAAGCATATGTTGAACTTAGTAGCACTTTGCTGCCCATCGAATAACAAAAAAAAAGAGTTTATTTAAAATTTAATATAAAAAATTTAAAATTTAAAAAAGAGGAACGTTTCATATTCGTTTAAAAATATTATGTACAATAATAATTGTAAAGAAAACTTGAATTTATTTATTAGATTAAGATTGTAAAAATATTAAACTGAATATTAAAATTTACTTTTTATAAAAAACTTAAATTTTAACTTAACTTTTCTTAACTTTTAAATATTTTTTTGATTTAATTTTTTCTTTTTCATTTTATTCATAAGATATAACAGATATAAAATAAAATATAAATTTTTTAAACATTTTTTTTACAATTTATAATTTAAGAAATAAGAAAAAATAAAGTTATCAGATTTTATTTTGCTTATCATTCAAGAGACTAAAATTTATTTGACATCTTGAGAGAACTATGTTAATAGTCACAGTTTGAGAATTTGATTATCAATAAATACATCAAGATATACGGCAGTAAAACTGAGGGAAAAATGAAAAAATTCTTACAACAAGGAAGTCTTATAATAAATATATATTAATTTCTTTAATCAAAAATTTACAGCTTGGCTATGTAATCAAAAAGTGGTAAATTGATTTTTGAAAATGTGTTTTTAGCACATTTTAGAGAATTATTTGAAAATATTAAAACTTTTGAGATTCGATATACAATGTTTAGAAACCACTATGATAATTGAGAAGCAAGTTTTCAAAACCTGATAAATCCCTATTTTCTTATTTCGAGAAATTAAAACAAAGTAATGATTTTTTTCACATAACCATCACAGTTAATTTTAAGATAGAAAATTTATAATAATTTTATTTTTACGTCAATGTTTTTATATTTAAGATGTTTTGTTTTTAATTAAACTTTATCATATTTTATAATTAAGTAATTTAAAGATTTATAATAAATAATATAAAAATAACAAATTATTTTTATCGTAATTTTTCGTGAGGGATTTCCATAATAAAAAAATAACATCGGTCAGAAAATGTTTTAACAATTTTTGAATTTTTATTTTTTCTACAAATTGGTAGACATTGAAATCCATGCGTTATTTTGTAGAAAAAATGTTTTTGTATCAACAAAAAAATTGCCGAATAAAAAATTTGATTTTTACTATTTTTAAAGCATTTTTTCTTGAAAAGAAAATTGTTTTTAGGCTGAAAATGCTAAAAATTATTATTGCTATGACTTCAATTTTTGTACCTATTTAAAAATTCATGTTTATTTTTAAAAATTTCAAATCATATATTTTCTATATACAATTTTATTTTTTATATAAAATATTATGATTTGAAATTATTAAGAAATTATCAAGAAAAAAAAAATTTTTTTTTTTTTATAATTTTTGATTAAAAAAAAAAAAAAAATTTTATCAAGAAAAAAAAGAAATTTTTTTTTCTTGATAAATTTTTGATTAAAAAAAAAAAAAAAAAAATTTTATCAAGAAAAAAAAAGAAATTTTTTTTCTTGATAAATTTTTGATTAAAAAAAAAAAAAAAAAAATTTGTGTATTTTTGATATTTACTCAGAAAAATAATCAAATAATTTTTTTATATAGTTTAAATTATATAAAAAATTATGATTAGAAATTTGTTAGAAAAATAAACAAATGACTTTTTAGCCTAAAGGCAATTTTCTTTTTAGGCTGCGTCTACAATAGAAAAAAATAATGTGTAATTTGTAGTGTAATGTGTATTGTTTTTGGCATTGACAACTGTCAGGGGCAATTACACTATATATTACACAATTTTCTACACATTATTTTTTCTGTTGTAGACGCAGCCTTAAGAAAAAATGCTTTAAATATAGTAAAAAATCAAATATTTGGTTCGTCAATTTTTTTTGTTGATACAAAAACATATTTTCTACAAATTTTTGAGAATGAATTTCTAAATGTACCAATTTTTAGGAAAAATAAAAATTCGAAAAGGGTTAAAATAATGTTTTTTGATTCATTTTTTATAGCTATTGAATTCATCACAAAAAATTACCCTAAAAATAATGTTATGATAAAAAAGTTAAAAAAAGACTTATATGTACAGAAAGAAATCAAATTTTTTCTCACCTCATAAATTCTATAAGTTTAACATTTTTACCATTTTTATATAAAGTCTAAAAATGAAAATTTTAATGTAATGAAAATTGTTAAATATTTTTTAACACTTTTTATAGAAAGTACAGTTTTATGTTGATTTTATTGATAAGTGATAAGTAAAGTTTTGAACTATTTCTTCCTTCTCAATGTATGTATTGCAATAAGTGATTCCCCGAGTTCTTTGTTAAGTTATATATACTTTTATTGCTTAAAATAAAATATATATATATATATATATATATTGTATAATTAAAAACATATTAGGTATAATTATTACATACGTATATAATTAATTTATAATATATTTAATATTATTAATAATACATACAATTTATAACGATTTTAACTATGTTTTTACGGAATGTGTATTTAATGTTAGATAAATTGAATTATTTATTTTAAATAATAAATACAAAAGTAAAAAAAATACAAATTTTTAATTTATTTTACTTATAAAAATCAATTTTAATAAATTCCTTAAAAACTTTAATACTAATAATTGAAAAGTATTAAAAATAATCTTTTATTTAATGTAGTATGTATTTTGTTTAATTATTACTTATTTACTTGAGAAAAAAAATTATTCAAATTGAATATTTTTTCATAAGGTGAGATGAATAATTAATTAATTAGGTAAAATAATAATAATTAATAATTATTGTTAATAATAATAATAATAATAATTTAATATATAAAATTATAATAACAATAAAATACAATTTAAGATGAAAATAAATTACCAATAATTAATTTAGAATAGCATTTTCAAAACAATATAAAAAAATCAATTATTTAACAAAATTTATTCTAAGGAACAATTCAATTATTTTCATAAATAATAAAACTCATCCAGGAATTTCAATTATTTATAATACTATTTTAAATTAATTAATAAAAAAATTCAATTATTTTCACAAATAAAATTTTCCACAAGAATTCAATTATTTATAATAAAATTTTCATAATATTTATTATATTCTGAAAAAATTAATTATATTTAAAACAATGTTTATAAAATTCTTATGAAGAATTCAATTTTTTTTAAACATTTTAATAAAATTTAATTATTTACAAAAATATTAGAATTTTTCACAGGAATTCAATTATTTTCAAATATTTTAATAAAATTGTTCGAAAAAAATCAATACAATTTTAATTACATTTTTTTGAAATAATCCAATTATTCTTTTAGATTTTAATAAAATTCTTCCCAAGAATTTAATTATTTACATAAATAATTCTTCAAAAGAATTCAATTATGTCGATAAATAACAAAATTATTCCCGAAAATTCAATTATTTGGAGGCATTTTAGTAAAATTCTTTGCATATTCAATTATTTTCATAAATATACAATATTTATCACAAAAATTCAATTATGTTAAAAAAATAACAAAATTTTCCACAGAAAATCAGTTATTTTAAAAAATTCTAATAAAATCGTTCTCAAGTATTCAATTATTTTCATAAATAATAAAATACTTTTTAGGAATTAAATTATTTTCAAAAAAATTTAATAAAATACCGCACAGACATTCAATTATTGTTGCAGGAATTACTACTTTTTTAGTTTCAAATCTACTTTTTACTACTTTTTTAAAATTAATTATCGAGTTCGAAGTCTGTACAATAACAATAATTATTCATTAATTATAATAATTAGGTCATCATCATTATTATATTATTATTATTTTATTATTATTATTATTATTATTATTATTATTATTATTATTGTTATTATTATTATTATTATTGTTATTATTATTATTATTATTATTATTATTATTATTATTATTATTATTATTATTATTATTATTATTATTATTATTATTATTATTACTATTATTATTAACAATAATAAATATTAATTTTATATAATTATGTAAATAATGTTTATAATATGACAATGAATATCAACAATTATTATTATTATTATGATTATTATTGCGTATAAAATGTAATAAAAATTAAGGGGATGTCCTCAAGTGTGAAAGAATAAATTACGCTTCCAGTCTGTTTGATAAGAAATAACATAAGGAAAAGCATGAAAAAAAAGAAATTGATTTAATTTGTAAGCTGTTCGTAGTGATTCATATCTGCTCTGTGTGTGATTCCCTGAAGCAGGAGAGTAACGACTGTGCATACAAATAAATGCATAATATTTTTATTCACATATATATATGTTGGATAGTTCGAACTATATATAAAGCTTCTTATTTCAATAAGCAAATCATACCGAAGTCAGCTTTCAAGCAGTACAATCATTAAATTGTCAACAAGTAAGCAGTTTTTAATTAATTATTATCCTAATGAGAAAAAATAACAGAAGTTCTTTATATTTATTTTAATAATAGATAAAAAATATTAATTACAAATTTTAATTGTAATTATGAATTAAAAATTTTAATTAAAAATATGAATTCAAAATATGAATGAAAAATATTAATTAAAAATTTTAATTAAAATATGAACTCAAAAATATTATTTAAAAATATTAATTACCAAAAATAGAATTAATTACCTGTTTCCATTATTTGTATTAAAATAAATTTTATTCTTTTAGATCAAATTAAACATGAGGAAATATAGTGGTGCCTTAATTTTAATGGCACTTTTTGCCTTTGCCGTTTTGGCATGTCAGGCAGAACCAGGAAAACCGGGAAATATGCCTAGACCTCGTCCGATACCAATTAGACCTAGACCACCACATCCGGTAAGTTTCAAAAAATTATATTCATTTTTCAATTATTTACAAAAAAAAAATGTCTTTATTATGATATATTTATTTTTGTCAAGTGAAAAAAATTGTAGCCAATGTCAATTTTTGAAAAAATATTTAATTTTCCAGCGTCTTCGCCGAGAAGCTGGTGAAGAAATTGAAGAGATAGAAAACATTGAAGAGGCAGAAGAATACTTGACTCCCTTGGAGGTAAAAAGAAAAATTAAATAAATTTTAAGAAAAATATATAATTTTTTTTCTCTTTACGAATTTACAATTTTCTTCTTTTATAATAAACTTTTTCTTTTTATATGATTATAAATTATAAAAGTGCTATAAATTAATATAAAAAATATAAATTAAAAAAAAGTTATAAATCAATATAAATATTGTAAATTATAAAAATATTATAAATTGCCAAAATATAAATTATTTTAATAATTCCTCTACAATTTTAAATAATATAAAAATATTAATTTTTCTAGCGCGTTCGACGAGAGCCAGGAAAACCGGGAAATATGCCTAAACCTCGTCCAATTCCAATTAAACCAAGACCACCACACCCAGTAAGTTTTTAAAAAAAAACTTTATTTACTTTCTTGTTATTTATTTAAATTCCATTTTCTATATAAAGAGTTTGAGAAAATAATTTTTATAGAAAGGAAGGTAAAAACACAAATTTTGTAATTTTCAGCGTCTTCGTCGTGAAGCTGAAGACGAAGAAATTGAAGAATTGGAAAGTTTTGTAGAGGAAAGTGAACCATTGGAGGTAAACAAAAATTTATACATAAAATTGAAGAAAGTCAATCTGCAAAAAACAAAAAGAAACTAAATGAAATTTATTTTTTTATAGCGTGTTCGACGAGCGCCAGGAAAACCAGGAAACATGCCTAGACCTCGTCCCATACCAATTAGACCTAGACCACCACATCCAGTAAGTTTAAAAAAATTATATTAAATATTTCGAATAAATTTCGAAATGTCAATTTTTTTCAATATTTTTTCATTTCTTTTATTAATTTTTTATTTTCGAAATTTCAAATTCAATCGTGTAAACAGCATGAAAATGTATATTTTTTTCTTGTCAATACTTCAAAGTTCGGAGAAATTGTTAGAAGCCGAAGAAAACCTTAAAAACTTTAAGAAGAATCTAAAGAGTTAGTTTGCAATCTTTATAACAAAACCTTCTTATCAAGAATTCAATTATTTTTATAAACAATAACATTCTTCGTAATAATTCAATTATTTTTATAAATAGTAAAATTATTTTCAACAAAATTTTAGTAAAATTTAACTCAAAATTATTTTCTAAAATTTTAATAATTCCTTCGAAACAATTATTTTAAATAGTAAAATCTTTGCAAAACTTCAATTATTGTCAATAAAATTTCACGAAAGAATTCAATTTTTTTCTTAATTCGTTATAAAATTTTTCAAAAGAATTCAATTATTTTCTAAAATTTTAATAAATCCTTTGAAACAATTCAATTATTTTTAAGACAGTTTTAATTAAAATTTCATGAAAAAATTCAGTTTTAATCGATATTTTTCTTCCACAATAATTTATTGAATTCAGTTTTTTTAAATTTTTTAATACATTATCGACAAAATTCAATTATTTTCTAAAATTTTAATAATTCCTTCAAAACAATTCAATTATTTTTACAAGAATTAAAATTGAAAAAATTTATTTACTTTCTTGTTATTTATTTAAATTCCATTTTCTATGTAAAGTGCTTGACAAAACAATTTTAATGAAAAGGAAGGTAAAAACATAAATTTTGTAATTTTCAGCGTCTTCGTCGTGAAGCTGAAGACGAAGAAATTGAAGAATTGGAAAGTTTTGTAGAGGAAAGTGAACCATTGGAGGTAAACAAAAAATTTATACATAAAATTGAAGAAAGTCAATCTGCAAAAACAAAGAGAAAATAAATTAATTTTATTTTTTTATAGCGTGTTCGACGAGCTCCAGGAAAACCAGGAAATATGCCTAGACCTCGTCCGATACCAATTAGACCTAGACCACCACATCCGGTAAGTTAAAAAAAAAAATTATATTAAATATTTAGAAAAAATTTCCAAAAGTCAATTTTTTCAATATTTTCTCATTTCTTTTACTTTTCTTAATTTGCTTTTATTTTAATTTTGTATTTTCGAAATTTTAAATTCAATCGTGTAAACTGTATGAAATTTTTTTTTTATACTAGCAAATGTGATATTCAATTTATTATTATTATGCAAATTACATAATTTTTTATTTTCAAATATGAATTTTTGAATAATTTCAGACTCAAACTTTAAAAAAACCAATCATTAACTAATTTACTAATTAATTTAAAAAATTTTAATACAATTCTTCGAAACAATTCAATTATTTTCATAGGAATTATAAAATCGTTTTCATAAATAATAAAATTCTTCAAAGAAATTCAGTTATTTTCAAAAATTCTGATATAAAATTCTTCGGAACAATTCAAATATTTTTATAAATTGTAAAATTCTTGTCAAGAATTTAATTTCTTATTGTAAATAAAAAAAATTTTTAGCAAGAATTAAAGTATTTTCATAAATAATGAAATTCTTCAAAGAAATTCAATAATTATTTCCATAAAACATAAAATGTTTAGGAAGAATTCAATTACTTTTAAAAATATTATTTAAATTCAAATATTTTCAAGAGTTTTAATAAAAATTTTTTAATAAAATTCTTTGTAAATTTCAATTATTTTCAAAATTTTTAATTAACAGTATTTCAAAAAAATTACATTATTTTTACGAAATTTAATAAAATTCTTCAAAAAAAAAATGTAATTGTTTACAAAATCTCTAAAAAAAATTGTTGAAAAAAATTTAATTTTCTATGAATAATTTTAATATAATTTAATAAAAAAATTATTAATTGCAATTAATAATAAACACGATTATTTTAAAAAATTGAAAGAAATTCTTCATAAAATTCACTTACTTTCAAAATTTTCAGTAAAAATTATTTTAAAAAACTCCATTATTTAAGAATATTGAAATAAATTCGTCAAAATAATTTAATTATTTTAAAGAGAATTTTAAGATAATATTTAGAATATAGATTTTTCTTGGTAATATTTCAAAGTTCGGAGAGATAGTTAGAAAATTGCCTTCGCAAAATTATTTGAAATTGAAAAAATAATTTCTTTTTTAATTTTTAGCGTCTTCGTCGTGAAGCCGAAGAAGATGAAGATTTGGAAAGTTTCATCGAGGAAGAAGAATCACTACTTCCATTAGAGGTGAAAACAATTTTTTAAATATTATTATAAGACTAAAGAATACATTTTTTTGTCAATCTTTTCTATAATTTTTTTTAACATTTTTACAAAAATGTAATAATGACGAATATATATAAAATAAATTTTATTTTCTTAGCGTGTTCGACGGGAACCAAACAGTCCAAATCCAGTTCTTAACCATGGACATTTGGGAACTATGCCTGTACCTCGTCCATTCCCAAATAAGGTAAACTTTTTTTTATTAATAAAGTAGAAAAATTTAAAAAAATAAATACAAAATATTTCTCTTATTTCTTTTAATTTTTTTTTTGTCACTATTTCAACATTTTTAGAAATATGGAAAATTTTCCTTGTTAATTTTTATTTGAGAGAAGGTTTCTTTTAAACTTTAATAAGCAATTTGGTTAATTCCGTTTAATAAAGAAATAAATAAATTTTCAGCGTCAAGGCCGTGATGTTGCACAAGAAGAAGAAGTAGTTGCAGAAGAATCCTTAAGTCCATTGGAGGTGAGAAGACATTATTTCTCAATAAATTTATAATTTTTTCCTTTTTTCATGAGTTTTGCAAATTTATTTTTCTTTTTTTCTTTCTTAAGGAAGAATAAAATTAAAAAAAGCCAATTTCCAAGAACAAAAAAAAACTAAATGAATTTTATTTTTTTATAGCGTGTTCGACGAGAGCCAGGAAAACCAGGAAACATGCCTAAACCTCGTCCAATTCCAATTAAGCCAAGACCACCACATCCCGTAAGTTTATAATAATTTTAAAAATTTTAATATTTAATTTATTTAAAAATAATATTTTAAAGACTTTTTTAGTTTTTTTATTAAAATTTGTAATATTTTTAATTTACCGTATATTAACTTTGTAATTTATTGACTATTATTGTTTTTACAATTTTTTATTTATTTAAAAAATAATTTCTACTTTCTCAATTTCTTTTACTCTCATTTTCGAAATTAATAATTATTCATATTTTCTTAATGTTTCAGCGTCTATAATTTGTGGACCATCCCAGTTTTTGAATGTATTTAAAAATCTGTATTATGTAAATTTTAATCTGCGTTACATTTTTATACACTTTTAGAAGGAATAATTTTAATAATTACGTATTCTAATTATTGTTAGTATTTATTACTACATTTATAGAAGAATATTAATTATGTATTCGATACATATAAAAATATCAACATCAAATTCTGTAATATACGCACATTTTTGTTAAACTCGATTTGAAATAAAATATTTTTTAGAAATAATTAAACATTGTTTATTTATTTATTTATCAACTGAAACATTTTATACCTACAAATATCAGAACTAAATCTTAAAATGCATGAGAATTCAATTAAATTTTAAAAATTTATTCCATTGTTAATACAATTTCATTCATTATTTACTTTACACTTTGCTCACTTTCTTTACTCACTCATTAAAAAATTAAATATTGTTACTGTAACTTCTTAAAAATTATTTTCATAATTTCAACTCAATTATTATTTTTTAGAATTTTTAACAAAAATTCTTTTCTAAATCAACTATATTTTTAATAATTTTTGAAAAAGTTCTTTGAAAATTTTCAAATTCATTTCCTTCTGAAATTGTACGAAATTTCAATTATTTGAAAATATGCTTCAAGTAAATATATATTAGAAAATAATTACTTTAAATAATTTAAAACAAAATTCAATTAAAATTTTTCGAAACATTTAATTCTACAGAATTGTATGTTAAAAGTATGAAAAATTCAAATTGTCAAAGATTTTAATTTGAAACCTTTTCAAAATTCAATTATTTCTAAAAATTCATGATAGGTATAATACTTTTAATAATTGTAATTATTATTTAAAATTTTAACTAAAACTCATTTCTAAATCAATTTATATTAGAAAATTCTACGCGAGAATTCAATTCTTTAATTATAGAAATAAATAATTTATTGAATAATTGATTACTGCCCGTATAAGATTCTTCTTAAATAAATTACTTCTTAAAATTGAATTTTCATAAAGAATTTTATCAACAAATTTTCAAATAGTTGAATTTTTTGAAGATTTTTAATAAAATTTTTAAGAACATTTACAATTTTCGAGGAATTTGGTTAAAATTGCATTACAAATAATTTTATTATATGATAATAATAATTGAATTATTTCAAAGAAATTTATAAAAAAAAAATTGTAAATAATTTGAATTTCTGTGAAATTTTTATTATTTATGAAAATAATTATTTGCGTAAAATTTTATTAAAATTTTTATTTTAATAATTCAATTCACTTGGAAAATTTTATTCAAATAGTAGATATTGTAAATCATTGAAATAAGGAATATTTTTTAAAATAATTAAAATTTTGCCAAGAATTTTATTAAAATTTTTGAAAATAATTGAATTTCAGAGAAGAATTATTTAAATACAAAAATAAATAATATACTGAATAATTGAATGTTTCTTAAAATCCTTGAATTCTAATAAAGAAGTTTGATCAACAAATTTTTAAATAATTTAATTATTTTTATAAGAAATTTTAATTAAACATTTAAGAATAATTATTTTTAAATGTTTTTCGAGAAATTAGATCAAAATTGTATAAAAAATAATTGAAATTTTGCGAAGTTTCAGTATTTATAAAAATAATTGAATTCCTAAAAAGAATATTATTATTTATGAACATAGTTAAATGTTTGCTGGGGATTTTATTAAACATTTTTTTAAAATAATTGATTTCTTTTGGAAAATTTTATTACAATAAAAAAATAGTATAAATAAATAGTAAATACAAAATTGTCTATTAAATCAAATGGATGAAAATGTGTAAATAAATATATCAATAAAGAAGGAAGCAAATTATGAAATTAAAGTTGGAAGTCAATGTTTCAAATCTTAGTTCTTTATTGTATAACAACTTTTCATGAACGATCGACAACATTAGTTTACAATATTATATTTTCAACATCTTTCATTTAAAAAATAGCAGCATTTAAATACAAGTAAAATAAATTTTCCCAAATCTATAGTTATATGCGACATCTGTATAAATATTTTTCGTATTAAATACAATAATACAGAAAATTTAAACAATCTTCAGTTGACAATGAATTGACTAGAATACGATATTCAGAAAAAAAAATTAAAAATCGATAGAATTCGAATTTCTTATTTAATTCTTATTAATTCTGTTTCTCCACATTTGACAGAAATTTTCTCAATTTCTTTGATATGAGATAAATTTTTATACTTTTAAACATAAAATATACGATAAACACACGTGACACAGATTGAAATAATTTAACGTTGACATCGCGAATCAGAAAGAGACTTTTTTTTTGCTTTTAAATTAGGTTTTGAATGTTTAAAAGGCGATTAGGCCACTTGTGAAAATTATACAGATTCTCGTAATATTTTTCCGATTCTTTAAAAATTATTGGTTATTGCTAATTCTTTTTTCAATGCGATGCTACGTAAACAATTCTTTTTTCTATTAATTACTATTGTCTTTGATGAAAGCTATCAATCCATTCGTCGAGGAATCGTGACTCGTGATTTTATCAGCACTGTTTAATTCTGGTTCTATGGCTTTAGCCAATTGTTTACCCAATTCCACACTATAAATAAAATATTTTCTATTTGTTAAAAAAATTCAGAAACATTTCATTTTTAATTTTAGTTATAATTTTTAGGCACAAGCGATTGAAAATTCTTTTGAAAATACTTTTTATTTAACGCTCGTTTGTATATTAAATAAATAAATATCTTTAAAAAATAAATAGTGATTATTAATTTCTAAAATTTTTAAATATTTTTTTATATAATTAGAAAAAGAATATAATTAGCAAAAAATTTTGAAGATATTAATACTTAATGATCAACTTATTTTTATATTTTTATAATAATTTGATAAATTTAAAAAATGTACATACCCCCATTGATCGTAGGAATTAATATCCCAAATTATTCCCTGAGTGAAAATTTTGTGTTCGTACATTGCTGAAAGAAAAATATTAATTAATATCGTTATGAGACAAAAGTAATCTAATTGATTACAAATGAGTGAAATAAATTTAGTAAACAAAATATCTTTTTAGTAAAATTTTTCAAAGAAATCATAAAATTATTAAATTAATTATTTTTATAAAATTCTCAAATTTTGTTTCTATACTTAAAAACAATTTGGGAAGTTTATTATTATTTTTAATTTTACGTAGAATTTTACAAAATAAAATATTTTCAAGATAATTAAATGAAAATGCAAAAAAAATAAATTAATAATTTTGTAAAAATTTACGGACCTATTAAAGCACCCAAAGTGAATGGCGAAACTTTCTTCACGACAATACTGTTCGTTGGTCGATTGCCTTCAAAAACTTTGTGCTGCAGAATTTGATTAACTTGTTCAGGAGACATTCCGGATTTTTCAAGTTCCTCCTTTGCTTGCTCACTATTCTTTCCCTTCATCAATGCCTCCGTTTGTGCGAGGAAATTGGAGAGAAGAATTTTATGATGCAAATCACCTTGAACCTTGAGATCAAAATTATTATTAAAATTATTAATTATATATAAATATTATTTTAGTAAATGTACACTCGTAAGAAGAAACAATAATTTTCAGAAATTAATTTATTTATTCAGTTTATTTTGCAATAATTTGCAATTTGGTCAAAACAAATGGAAAAATGTTAAATCCGTTTTTCGAGATCGATAAAAATATGAATTGTCGAGAAATATTATTTATTTTGCGGAAATAATTAAGAATTGAACTCGACTGAATAATTTAATGGCAAGTAAATAAAGATAACGATTTTATGAGGAAAAAGTAATTAATTTATTCACCTTATTGTGAGATAAAACTGGAGCAATGAAATCAGCGGGAACAAGCCTCGTTCCCTGATGAATTAATTGGTAAAATGCGTGTTGGCCATTTGTACCTGGCTCTCCCCAAACAATTGGACCTACAAATTTAATTTTACAAACGATTTTATAAAATTATAATTAGATATTTTAAAAAAATTGTAGTTTTTGTCCATAAACTGAAGTATCTTATTGTTATGGTAAATGATAATAAAATTAATATTATTATATTATTATTATTGCAGGGCTGCCACAAAAATTGAATTTTGTTTTTCCCTGACATTGCCTTAATTTTCAGACAAATTATTGACTTTTTAAAAAAGCTCATTGCAAATTTTCAAAACCATTTTGTTTACAATTCAATTTTACGAAAATTCGATTATTCGATTATTTTAATAAAATTATTAAGAACATTTTTCGAGAAATTTGATTAAAATTCGCAAACGTTCTTTATGCTAACTCGTTATTAATTAGTTTTAATATTGTTAAGTACTTTGTGCAAAAGGGCTTTGTGCCCGTAAACACATATAAATAAATAAATAAATAAATAAAATTGTACTAAAAATAATTGAAATTCTGCATCGAGTTTTATTATTTATGAAAATAATTGAATTCCAATAAAGGCGAATTTTATTATTTATGAAAGCAATCGAATCCCTGTAAAAATTTTTATTATTTATGAAATTAATTAAATGTTTGCATAGAATTTTATTAAAAGCTTGTTTAATTTATTGAATTCATTTGGAAAATTTTGTTAAAATAGAATTGATTTTGGAGATTTTTGAATTAAGAAAAATTTGAGAATTATAATTCATTCAAAATTGAAATTTTCTAATATTTCAAATTGAAACCTTTTAAAGTTCATCTATTTATGAAAATTGTAAACGCAACTCTTATAAAATCCCATTAATTTTGAAATATTTAAGTAAATTTATTTATTACATAATTTCCAAGTATATTTATGATAGTTCTTAAAGAATGAAGTTATTTAAAAAGAAACTATTGTCAGAAATAGAAAAAATTGAAGGATTTGTATTAGAATTCGTGGCAAATTCATAGTTTATGAGGCAAACGAAAAAGTCACAAAAATTCAGAATTTTTTTATGAATTCTAAAAATTTAATTTTTTTCAGTACTAACTTTTAATAAAAATCCCTGATTTTCCTAACCAATTCTATTTTCCCTGACTTTTCCTTGACTTCCCTGACCTTTGTTTTCCTTACATGGAAAATAATAAACTTTTTCTATTCAGAATTTTTTTTTAAATATTGACAGGGAAAGTTAAAAGGGACCTAAGATTCGAAAAAATCATATAATGAATCAAACCAATTTGTAAAAAGTTTTACCAGTGAAAATTGATAAAAATTAGCCTTGAAAAATATTATTTCTCCTAAATTGTTGATAATAAACGTTGTGAACTTCACTGAAGTATTTTCTAAATAAACTAAATAGAAACGTCAATTTCTTTGAAAAGTAAATTAATTAAAATTAAATTAAACAACCTACCAGTAGAGTAATTAACAGTATCTCCAGATCGCGTTACGTATTTTCCATTACTCTCCATATCCCCTTGTTGGAAATAAGCAGCAAATCTATGAAGATATTGGTCATACGGAAGTAAAGCGTGTGTTTCTGCTCCATAGAAATTATGGTACCAAACACCCAGTAGGGCAAGAATCACCGGCGCCTGTAAAATTAAAAAATTACCTCTTTAGTCTCTTTTTGGTCCTCTTTTGTCGTAAAAAAATAGTTAATACAAAATTGATGACTCTCACATTTTTTTCCAAAGGAGCTGTGCGGAAATGCTGATCCATATAGAAAGCACCACTGAGAAGTTTCTCGAAATTTTCGAAACCAATCGATAAACTAATGGATAGACCAATGGCAGACCACAGTGAATAACGTCCACCGACCCAATCCCAAAATCCAAACATATTTTTCTCATCGATTCCGAATTCCTTGACTTTTGCATTATTTGTCGACAGTGCCACGAAATGTAAAGCCACTGCTGCGTCCTGATAAATAGAATATTTTCACCATAAATTTGATTTTTTACTAGAAAATTATTTGATAGAATAAATTGAAAAAAACTAACGTTCTTCAAATGTTCTAAGAGCCACTTTTTCGCTGATGTCGCGTTCGTTATTGTCTCCTGAGTCGTAAAAGTTTTTGAAGCAATAATAAAGAGGGCAGTTTCGGGATTTAGTTTCTTCAAAGTCTCGGCAATGTGGGTCCCATCAATGTTGCTGACGAAATGAACTCGAGGACCAACATGATATGGTTTCAGAGCTTCGGTTACCATTAATGGTCCCTTAAAAAAATTTAATTGATTAATTAAAATAAATTGAAATAATTTCACAATATTTCTAATTTCTTGATAAGTTAAATTGATTCCATTTAGCAATTAATTTACATATTGTATTCTTTAATTAATAGTATTTTTAATTTTTATCTAATTAATATTTTCCTTGATGTATATTATTTTATTTATTTACCAGATCAGATCCTCCGATTCCAATATTGACAACATCCTCGATTGGCTTGCCAGTAAAACCTTTCCATTCCTTGGATAAAATCTGAAAAATGATTCTTCTTTTATTTTTTATTTTCACGGATAAAAATTTATATTATTATTATTATTATTATTATTATTAATTATTAGTTTACCTGATTTGTAAACTGTTTCATGTGCTCCAAAACTCCATTAACGTCCGGCATCACGTCTTTGCCGTCAACTAAAATAGGAACGTTAGCTCTGTTTCTTAAAGCCGTATGCAAAACAGCTCTTCCCTCAGTGAAATTAATTTTCTGTCCGGTAAACATTGCATCGCGAGCTGCTTCAATTTTACGAGCTCGAGCCTGAAAATATAAAAAAGGTGATTGTAATTTAAAAGTATACTTACGAGTATTTTTGTCAAAATTTTTGATTTGTATCAATTCTAGAAATTCAAAATTTTTTTCAGTACTTCTAATAAATTCCCTGAACCGTAGCAACCTTGTTATTTTATATTTAGCGATAATTTTGAATATTTTGCGACAAAATTAATAGATTATTTATTTTTCTTTTTTTTTTAAAGAGCTTAAAATTTACCTACCAATTCAAACAAGAGGCCCAGTACTTCAGAGTCAATGCGATTTTTCGAGTAATCGAGAAGAATTGCTCCATCTTCGGGAGTTTCAAGTTTCAAACTGGAATAGAAAAAATTGTAATTGAAAATTATTTTTATTTTACATTTATTTAAAAAATTTTCTGTTTAAGAAGCTTGAAAAAATTACAAGTATTAAAATTAGATGAAGAGTTTAATTAAAGTACTTTAGATGCAGAATTTAATAATTAAAAACCAAAAGTAGAAAAAAAATAAAATTAAAGTATAGATTAAAATTCCGTAGGTACTTTCGTTGTAGATTTTAATAAATAACAACCGAAAATAGCCTTTAAATCAAAAATTAGAATATTCTGAATTCAATTACATTTATAAAGAAAAATTTGGAAAAAAATTTCTATTTCAAAATTTTATGAAATACAAATATTTCATCACTTTTTAATTTTTTATTTTTGTTTAAACTTTTTTAAAAATTTTCTTAATTATTCACAAGTATTCGTATTTATTTGAATTTCAACTTATAATTGGATTAACTCATATTTGCATTTCCTTTTTGTAAAGCTGATGCAAACTGAAAAGAAAGATCGAAATATTTTTTAATAAAACTGATGCAATTTTACATAATAAAATTATTATTCATAACTCAAGGTTTTTAGAAAATTTTTTAGAAACTCAAGAATATTTAAATTATTTTAGTAAAATAACAAAGAAATTTATACAATAAAAAGTAAATTATTATATTAGAAAACAATAATATTAGTTAATAAGTTAATTGTAAAATAATAATAGAAGTATAATTATAATAAAATAACAAAATTGTAGAAAATAAAATTTCGTTAAAATCGAACTGACAACTGAGTGTTAAATATTGATGAATTATATAGAAAAAATTGGATGAAAATTGTTTAAACACCAATGTATAGAAAACAGTCTATATAAGCATCTAGGAAAAAGAAATTTACTTTGCAAACTTAAATGAATTAAATAACTGTAGTCACATGACATATATAACTTTAAGATGTCAAAGTTCCATGACCCCCCAGAAAGAATAGAGTAATTCCAATCGAATTCAAAAGGTCATTTCAAGGTTACATGTCAAGGATGATCAGCTCACCTTAAACTTTCAAAACGTCCAGGATTTTGATTAAATAGATCCAAAATTTTCAACTTTTCACCATTATTCTTGTAGCACGTTTGCAATTTACTCCAAACCGGCTCTTCGGTTAGTTTCGGTTTTGCCTCCATGTCTTATATATTATTGAAAGAAATGCTTTATTTTATTGAATTCAAATGCTGTAGTAATCACCACGAGACTTGTGTCATGAACGTGGTCACGAACGATTGAAGAAGAATGTGTGAGAGATGATCATGACAAAACTGAAGCATGCGCTTTAATTTCTCTTTTCGGAGCAGCAGTAACAACACTTTCAAAATAAATCAATCCTCTGAATTTTGTTCCAAAAGCCATACGAGCTGAGAAGTTTTTTTGTTTTACTTTAATAATTTTATTTATTTTCTTCTATCAATTTATTATTACTGCATTTTTTAATAAATTGAAATAAAAATCATTTACTTTCTGTAAAGATTTTTTTTCAATTTCTTCTTAATGGAAACCGAACGTGTCATGACTTCTGAGCGCGATGATTTTAAATCCTGAAAACAATAATTTGACATGAATTTTTATTAAGGAATAAAAAATATTAAATAGATTGCGGATTTTTTCACCATGACTCTTGTCCGATTGTAAATTAATTACTTAATATTTTCCACAGAGGTATGTAAATTAAAATACGAATTTACCGAAAATTGCTATACAGGGTTGCCATGCTTTTGCTCATTTCAAATTCTCTAACTTTTCCAGGTTTTTTCAAAGTTTATAAAATTCCCTGACATTTTCAGGTTTTCCAGGTTTTCCAGGTTACGTGGCAACCCTGAATTATTATAAAAAATTTCAAAATTTTAATATTTCTTTACTCGAAAATATTTTTCCAGTATGAGCCAAAAGAAAAAGATCGAAAATGAATTCAAAAATAGCAAATTGTACCCGTTGGGAAAAGATAATTTTCAAACAAAAAGTATTACCTACGCGCAGGAAAATAAACATATTAATGAAAGGGAAAGAAATATTTTTGGAATTTCTGAATCTAAAAGAAGGAAAAATAAAAATGAACTAGGTAAAATTTTTCATGTTAGAAGACATGGTGATGATAATAAAAGATCTTTAAAAAAAGAGTGTCGTCATAATTTAAGAGCAGATAATAAATATTTCCAACGACATTTTACCCATGAAACTGAAGAAAAAAATTCTCCAAAAAACGAAAAGACGATAGTGAATGTCGATAAAATTAAAAAACGAAAAAATGAATTTTTAAAATCGGATTCAAATTTTGTTTTCAATGAGAAGTTGCCTAATCAATTAAAATCTGAAGGATCGGCTCGAACTCGTGGATTTTATTCCCCTAGAAAGAAAAAAATCGAATGTGAAACTAAAAAAAATTCTCCAAACAATTACAAAATTACGGAATTGCCAAAAAATTACAGTTCCAATCAAAGGCAAACTTTACAATTCGAAAAATTGCAGGAATCGAGAAAAAATTTACAAAGGAAACCAAAATGTGAGATTTCGTTTAGCAACAATAGATATTTATATTCAACCAGTACAGACTCGATTCGTTCATTTGATTTAAAAACTGGAAAAATTAAGGAACAAAATGTTTCAAAACAAGAAAATTTTTGCTTCAATGAAAAATATTCGCTTGGTGAAATCAGTAATGATTTTTCGAAATGTGGAAAAAAATCAAACTTGAATAAAAAAGGAAAAGATTTATTAGAAACTACTTCAAAAAATAAAAATATTTCTTCAAAAAAATCGGATCTGAAGAATGAAGAAAAAGAGGAAAATCAAATAATTACAAACAGAAGTTGCGAAAATTCGAACCATAACAATAAAACTTGTCAGTTTATGAATTTTATACGAAAACTTATTATTGACGAAGATTATAAAAACGTGAATAGTAAAAATAAAACAACGAAGATGGATTCTAGTGTGAAAATTAAGAAAACAAAAAAAGTTTCTAGCTGTGAAAGCAGTGGATACGATTCATTAAAAAGTGTCCACAACAATGATTCTACTAAAGAAAAAGTTACCAAAGCAAATTTTTCCAAAACGACCAAAACTAACGAAAGTAATTCAGATTTAAAAAATGGAGAAAAAATTTCCAAATATTCCGGAATAGAGGATTTAAAAGATAATATTCAATTTCATGATTTGAAAAATTTTTCCTTATACAAAATCTTTAGAAGCAGTGACGGTGGAATATTACTGAAAGAATCGCTGAGTGTGGAATTTAATAAAAGTGGCTATGTAATTGGAAAACGAATCTCGAAGAAATTGGAATTTTCCGAAAAAGATCAATTTTTAAAAAATTCTTCATGTAAATTATTACGTAATTCCTCAACACAAACTGAATTTATTGAAAGAAAAAAATTTGCGAGAAAACAAAATTGGTTTCAGAAAAAAAATTATATCAAAAGAAAACAAAGAAGAGGAAGAAAATATGCAACAGTATTCGAATCTACTACGACGAGTAATTCAAGTGTTCCCGAAACAACGGATTGTGAACATTTTAATTCATCATTATTGTTGAAGAAAAAAAGCAATTTTTCTGAAAAAAAATATTTTCCACCAAATTCGATGAAATTTACTGGTGATTTGAATTACGCATCAAATTTTTTGAAAATTCCGGAAAATAAAATCATAATTTTATTCAATTCTTCGTCGGAGATTGAGAAGAAATTACTGAATTTTAAAGAAGAAAAGACGAAAGTAAATCATCAGAAAGAGATACAAACTTTTGGAACGAATTTATTGGTAGAAAAATGTAAAGTCGATTTATCAGAAAAAAATTATTTTTATACAAATTTAGCTTCTGTTATGGTTCCAATATCTTTATTGAATTTAGAGAATTCTGAAGTTCCTTCAAAGAAAGAAGAGACGAAATTTAATGAATTGTTGGAAGTTAAAGGAGAAAATTGTGATAATATTGAAAAAAATGGAAGTTGGTATTTCGTCTGAACAGAAAATAGTAATTGATGATCAAATAACAGTAAAGAAGAAAAAGTCCAAAACTCGTTTTAGAATTTTTAAGAAAAAGAAAAAATAGGAAAACAATTTACGAAAGGTTTTTTTTTTAAAGAACAATCTTGTCTTTTTGTTTATTTTTAGGGATTCAATCTGAGAGTAGAAGCAATAAAATAATATAATAGATTATTCATAATTGTCATCATCTTTTTAAATCCTGTAATATTGTTAAAAATTTTTTTTTAAATATACGTTTTTCTTTGAGTAATTAACATTTTTTAACTGATTAATAATTTTTATTTCTTATTTTAATTTTTACTTTCGTTTCTCCTTTCTCAGGGTGATCACTATAGGTTTTATATTATTAACGATATTATTTTTCTGAATGATACTATTTTGAGGCTCAAATCTCTTCTATTATTTGAGATATTTTTCTTTAATAAACTGATATTTTCACCTGTCACACTTAATTTTTTAGATTGTTTCTCTTTTATTTTTCTTAATTGTTTTGCTTTTCTTCAAATGTTTGTTTTCTGTTTTTCTTTTAAATCCACATTTAAATACAATTTTGTTCGAGATTTTCAGAGAATTTTCCGATTTTATTCTTCTATAACTTCTATAATATTCATAACATTTTAACACTTTTAAAACACAATAATTTAGAAATTAAATTACATTTATAATAATAAATAAACAAAATCCAGTTTTATATTATAACCAGTTCATAACCTTTGTATTTGCATAAATGCCTTTAAGGTGCATTTACACTCACGCAACTTTTCCGAATTCTTTTTCAAGCGGAAACTTTAAAATGCAGAATTTTTTTAAAATTAACTTTAAAAAGAAGACTAAATATTATTAGATAAATATGATTTCCTTAAATAATTGTAATACAAAAGATACAATTTATTAAACACAAGGTAATTTTGAAAAGAAAGCTTTGAAAATTAATTTTTTAGTTTTCCTCATGCGAAAAAATGAAAATGGAAGGTGTGATCTTACCTTTAGAAATAAAGCTCCTCTTATTACAATAACTTCCCATCTCTGCTTTTGCCCAATCGATATATCGAATTGATGACAATCTACAGCCAACTTCAAGTTGATAGATAATATAATGTCCCTAAAATAACCTTGTTGCTTGGATAATTTTTTACTTCTCAATTAATATATGGAAAAATAGGTGTGAAAATAAAGAACGTAAGTAAACAAATCAATTCACAAAAATTTAATTTCCCATTAAATCGGTCTAAAGTGTTGTAATTTTGTAGAATTCGTCCCAGTCACAATGGAGTCAAAAGTTTTCGACAAAAATTCTCCTTCATGGCAAGGGAAAGAATGAAAAAAAAAACTATTGTTTTATGGTGATAAAATTGTGTCTCTAAAAAAGAAGGAAATTTTTATAAAAATAACCGATTAATAATTAACTATCATAATTAATAGTTGTGCGTGTTTTTTTTAATGAATCGGCAAACCGCTTTGAATTCCCGTAAAATGACAGTACCTAAATTGACGTAAGGTGAAACTAGGTGTATACATTCTAGTAGGAGGCGTTTCGTATCGTATAAATAAAAAGCCGCTTTTTCTCAAAAAAAAGAAGGAAAATCATGGACTCCCATGATGAGGAATATGTCACTTTTCCACTTTCCAATGTTCATGATGAAATGCAACAGACTGTTATTTCCCATGAGGAAATATGCGAACCTGTCGAGGAATGTGTTCTCGATGATGATTTAACTGAAATTCCAGTGAATGAGACAAATTCAACGATCACCGAGACTCACGTGGCGGTGACAATTTTAAATGACGGTCAATCGGACGATGACGATGATGGCTCGTCCGTTTATCCGATTTACATAAAGGAGGAGCATCAATATACATCGGGCGATGATGAGTCAATGGCTGTCGAAGCCCTCAGGCAACTCGGTGGCATGTATCCGAATTTTAATGAGAAGAAAATTGGCTGCTCCAATTGTTCGAATACATTCACACAGGCAGAATTCGTCAAACATCATCAGACTTGTGTTCCCGATAAATTTGCCTGTAGCACGTGCGGCGAGAAATTTGAGAGAAAAATTGATTTAGTCAATCATACGGTGTGTCATCAGGTTGACAGACCACACGCTTGTAGGACTTGCGGTAATTTATTTAAATCAAAATCTCTTCTTCAGGCACATATGACGGAATATCATCAAATTGAGAGACCACATAAATGTGCAATTTGCGGTGCCGATTTCATGAGACCGTCGAGTTTATCGAATCATATGAAAATTCACACTTACGTCGCTGGTCGTGCGATAATGCAAGCGCAGGACAATAATGTCGGACAAAGCACTGAATCATTTAGAAAGTGGTCGGAGAATAATGTTAATGAAACGCAAACTATTTCGGTGCCATCGTCGTCGGTGCAAATTATTCAAAACTACGATGTCTCACAAGTTCAATGGTCAGTTCCTGGTTATACTTTTACCAATGAGCAGGTTGTCAATTCACTTGGCAGTCAGGATAAACTCGATACTTTACAAGTAAGTTTTGAAAAAAGAAATAATAATTTACATCATTTTTATACAAAAATTTCCAAAATTAATATATTTATAAAACATTTTTTTTGAAAATTTTAAATAACTTTATTAGAAAAAAATCATCCATATATAATAATTTATATTTGTTAACTAGCAAATATTACGCGCGCTAGCGCGCGGAACGTGATATTCAAATTATTATTATTATGCAAATTATAAAAATTTTTAATTTTCAAATATGAATTTTTAAATAATTTAATTTTTTTATACAATAATAAATGACGATAAAGGTTATCGGTTATTATTACTTAACAGTTATATTTGTGAAAGAGAGTATACATATAATTATCGTAAACCTCATGTTAAATAATAATGGTATACATTTATAGTTCAATAAATAAATAAAATATTTAATCAAATTTTTTTTAATTTTTCAAGTTAGGCGTTTTTTTTTATTTAACTTTCGACGAATTATCCTCATTTTTTTATTGACTACTATGGTATGAAGTTTTTTTCTATAAAAATTAGATGAAGATTGATGAAATTAAATTTTACAAATAAAAATAGAATGTAACAAATAAAAAAACTACAAATTCGTTAAAAAATTCGAAAATAAAATAATTTAGTTTAATTAAATACATATTACTGAAAATATTCAAATTTTTCAAAAAGACAGTAATTTTTAATGGAGCGCTTTTTGTTTATTCATAATAATATCGTCATTCTTTTTCAAATTCTGATTTCTTTTGTCACAGTAATAAAAGTACAACGAAAAAGGCTGAAATTTTGTTTTTAAATTTTAAAGGATTCTGTAGATATTTTTTTGTGTTACAAAGAATCGGTATTTATTGATGCCTTTAATTTCTTTCACAATAGATTAAAATTTTCCCTTGATTTAGAAATACTGGAAACTAATAATGAAATGAATTTTTTAAGTAAAAAGTTTATCCGAACTGAAAATAAAAGTCTTATCACAGATTAGTATAAAACAATCTATGAAGGTTTTTATTATTTATAAAAAATTAATAATTTAATTTATTCGAAAAATTTTATTGAAATTGTGTTGAAAATAATTAAATTTCTGCGAAGAATTTTATTAAAACTTAAAAAAATAATAAATACAGGCATCACAGTTGGTCCCCTTTTAAAAATTTTGACCCCTTTTTCCCCTTTTTTGATGATTTGTCCCCTTTTTCCTCTTTTTCGGTGATTTGTCCCCTTTTTCCCCTTTTACTGATCAGAAATAAAATTTTTTTAAATATATTTCAATGTATGATCATAAAATTTATATTCAATTTTTGAATTATCAAAAATATTAATGGAAAATCTTTAAAGGTAAATTTAAAAATGAAAATTAATGAAAATTAGCTTCTAATTTTTTTAAATTCAATATTTTCAGTATTTTCAATTACATATTTCCAAACATTTAAATAAATTAAAAAATAATAATATTTTAGAATTATTTTTTACATTTTGGAGAAAACAATCATGTTCAATATATTTAATTAAAATTTATCAAAAAAAATTAATTAGTTTTTTTAAATTATACAAAAATTCTTTTTAGAAATTAAATTATTTTCGAAAAATTAAATTAAAATATTTTTAAAAACTAATTATTACAATTGTTTTATAATAATTTTTTAATATTCAATTATTTTTAAACAATGTAAATAGAAATTATTAAAATTCGAATAAATTTTACTCATTTTCCGTAAACATTCATATTTTCCTGTAAAAAGAATTTTGATAGGGAAAATAATTTTAATGTCAGTAAATTGTCAGGGAAATTGATAAACTGAAACTTGTGACCACCACAAGGTGGTCACAATTATATTATATTAAAATTAAATCATTTAAAAAAAACTATACAAGCGATATGATAAAAAATTTGAATTATATGTGCAAATTGTATAAACAAATAAATTTTTGTAGGTTTTAAATATTTTTTCTTGAAAATTAATATTTGTTTTTTCCGAAAATTTTAGTAATAAAATTTCAAGTTTTTAAATGTTATAAATGATTATTTTTTTAAAGACTGAATTTCTTTGGATAAACTTTCTTAAATGGCTGTAACACTCTGATATAATAGAAAATTTAAATTGTATTTTCCTATTGTTTATGTGATGTAAATATTTAAAAATTATCTTAATATTAAAGTTATTTTCTACCAAAGAATCCAGAACTGTAAAAAATTTGTAAGAATTTAACTCATTTTAATTTGTTGTTTGGTATATTTTTTGTCCCCTTTTTGAGAAAAAAAATTCTCCTTTTTCCCTTTTTTCAGGATAAAAGGTACTGTGATGCCTGTAAATAATGAATTTTTTTAAATTTTGAATCAGAATTTATTCAAAGATTGAAGTTAATATTTAAAATTAAACAATTTTGTTATTTGCTTAATAATAATTATTACATTATTTTACAGGAATTCACAGTGATGCCAAACGGAGAAGTAACACAATTTGAATACGCTGCACAATCTGAAATCGCCAATCAAATTGGCGATTATAATTTATCGTTAAATTCATTTTGCACATCCGATGCAATGGTGAAAGTTGAAAGTCTAACATTTAACGATAATCGAAGAAATTTCAATGAAGTGGAAATAATTGAGAATAAGGCATACACGTGCAATCAATGTGGCGTGAGTTTCAGTCGTCCTAATGCATTGACAACACATGAGAAAACGCATAATGTTAAAACATGGGCAACGCCAATTGAATGCAAATATTGTGACAAACAATTTCAAGATGAAAATCATTTGTCGACACATCAGCAAACATGTGCAAAGAGAATAATGCAAAATTGCAGTGAACAAGGCTTACCAAATAGCCGATGGGGTAAACACGCTTGTTCCGAGTGCGGCAAAAAATTCACCACTAAACAAAAAATGTTTAGGCATCAGTGGATTCACAGGTACAATTTTTCAATTTTAAAATCAAAACTTATTTATTAATTATTCATATTTGTTTATTTGTATTTATTTCATATTAATTCAAAATTTATTCATGTATACTCATAATTATTAATTATTTTATTCTATTCATTAAAATATTTACAAATTAAAGAATTTAAAAATTTTAAACTGTCAATAAAATGTTTTGCCCTTTTTGGACATGATTTGAACTAATTGAAAATACACTTTGATAATTAAGATTCCCGATTAATTAACATTTTTTATGACTCAAAATTTTCAACCTCTAAATAAAAGGATTTAAAATTTCAATTTCTTACAAATTAAGAATCTCGATCAAAGAAGCGGTTATAATTTTTCAGACTCAAAATTCTCTAAATAAAAAAAGGTTTAAAATTTCAATTTCTTTCAAGCATTTCGTATTTATATAAAAATTACGAGAATGTTCTTTGTAAAATTATGATTTAAAAGTCATTTTTGATTTATAATTTTCAACTTCGGAAAATTATAACCAACTTTCAACTCTTACAAGTTTAAAAAAAAATTACAATGGAACACAAGCATAAAAATTAAAAACCATAAAATATGAAGAATGATTACTTATTAAGAACAAATTTTTGTTCTCTCTTGTAGAATAACAATTTTACCAAATATTTCTAACTAATTTAAACATTTTTGTTTTAATCAATTTTTACGTCCTAGAATAGAAGTATTTTGAGAAGAAGATGAAAAAAACGAAGACATTCAGACACGTGCGGTTTTAATAAGTTTCCTCCAAGTTGACTTTGTAATTTTGCACAAGTTTAATATTTTTATAGATTCTAGTGACTTTATTTTTGTCTAGAAAACCAACTTTATTAAATCATATTCTTTATTCAATAAAATTAATTTACCTTTATTGAAATTGCGTTAAATTCATAGATTCTTACTTATGTTTTAGCCAATTTCAAAATTTTATTCTTTAGATTGTTTGTTCTTATTTTTTAAATATTTGTTAAATAATATAATTAGTTTAGAGTCAATCCATAATATTTCGACTAAAGTCGTTGCCGATTAATTTTTAAAGACTATAATACTTTGCAGGAATGATTTTGAAATTATCAAGATCACGAAATGAAAAGAATTTTGTTAAAGATTTGATTATTTATTAAAAAATATGAATTCAGTTTTTTAGCCAGTAGAAAATATGCAAGACAAAATATGACAATTTTAATCCGCTTTATTTTAAAAAATAGAGGGAAGAAAAGTAAAAAGAAATTCTGAAAGTCTATGGCAAGAAACTTTTTATTTGATATGTTTTTATTTAATTTAACGGTTCTTACTTTTTTTACAACAAATAATTAAATTTTTAATAAAATTCTCTTCATTCCGTAGTTTTGATAACTTCAAAGTCACTATACAGCAAATTATTAAAATTTTTTTTTAAATTAATCGGCAACGACTTTAGTCGAAATCTAATGCATAAATATTTTTATTTTCTATTTATTCGAAAAAAATTACAAAAATGTATTCTGCTTGGATTAATTATTTCTATTTATTAACTACATTTACTTTAACTTCGGTATAATTTGAAAAAATTTCTAATTCTTACTTTATTTTGTTAAAAACAATCAAATCAAATTTTAGATTTTTTAAAAAATTTTTTATGAGGAAGAAAAAAATAGTTTTAAATAATAATATTTGTTTTTATAGGGTTGCTACAGGTCAGGGAAATCAGGGAATTTTAACAAAAGTACTTGAAAAATATTAAATTTTTAGAATTCATAAGAAAATTTTCGATTTTGGTGTTTATTAACCTTTGAAAATATTAAAAAGATTTGTTTCTTCTTCACAATAATTCAATTACTTTTACTAATAATAACATTTTTCATGAAAATTAAATTTTTAAAAAAATGTTTGATAAAATTCTAAGCGAGAATTCAATTATTTTCATTAATAATAAAACTCATCAAAGAATTTCAATTATTTGTAATACTATTTTAAATTAATTAATCAAAAAATTCAATTATTTAACATAAAATTTTCATAATATTTATTATATTTCGAAAAAATTAATTATTTAGAACAATGTTTATAAAATTCTTATGAAAAATTCAATTATTTTTAAAAATATCAAAATTTTTCACTGAAATTCAATTCTTTTTAAACATTTTAAAACATTTTTCGCAATAATTCAATTATTTTCATAAATAATAAAACTCTTCTCAGGAATAATGAATTCAATTATTTTTGAAAATTTTAATAAAATTCTTAGCAACTATTCAATTATTTTCATAAATAATAAATCTCTTCTCAGGAATTCAATTATTTTTTAAAAATTTTAATAAAATTCTTAGCAACTATTCAATTATTTGTATAAATAATTCTTCGAAAGAATTCAATTATGTCGATAAATAAAAAAAATATTCCCGAAAATTCAATTATTTTTAGGCATTTTAATAAAATTCTTTGCAAAATTTACATAGCAATATTCATCACAAGAGTCCAATTATTTTCAAAAATAATAAAATTCTTTTTAGGAATTCAATTATTTTCAACAAAATTTAATAAAATATTACACAGGCATTCAATTATTGTCACAAATTCTAATAGGATTTTTTGTAAAATTTAATTATTTTTAAAAACTTTTTGCAATTCAATGATTTTCAATATCTACTATTTTTATAAAATTTCCAAACAGAATTCAATTATTTAAAAAAATGTTTGTAAAAATCTTCGTAAGAATTCAATTCTTTTCGTGAATAATAAAAAATTCTAAGGAATTCAGTTATTTAAATTAGAATTTGCATAAAATTAGTCAAAAGAAATCAATTTTTTTAAAATTTTAATAAAATTCTTTGCAAGAATTAAATTATTTTTATAAATATTTAAATTCTTTGATGAATAATAAAATTCGTTGTAGGAATTTAATTTATTAGCGTAGGATAAGAAAGAAGTAAATATTTTTGATGAAAATTAGGAAAAAGTCAGGAAAATTTATAGAATGGAATTTTTGTCAGTTTTGTGAAGTGTCTAAAACGAGTTTTTTTTTTGGTCGTCAAGTTTAATTTTTCGATAGCTACTTTTTTACTGCTTTCTTTTTACTTTGAAAGCTACTTTTTGCAACTTTTTAAAAATTAATTATCGAATGCGAAGTTTAGACTGAATCAGACTGAATATTCTTTAAAGTCAGGAAATAGGAAAAAATTCTGTCTAGAAGTCAGGGAAAAATAAAATAAAATTTCTGTGGCAACCCTGATTATTAATCCAAGGAGAATTAATTTCGTTTTTAAAATTTTTAAAAATCCTTCTTTTCGACTGTGAAATAAAAAATTTAATATGGTTTTTCTATTTAAAAAAAACAGGAAGAAGACGCATTCGTGTGAAGTTTGTGGAACACAATTCGAGAAGCAGAATCAATTGGACGAGCACAGACTCGCCGCTCATCCTGGTGATTCGCCCTTCACATGCAACGAATGCGGCAAGAGTTTCGTCTCGAGACAAGGACTCTGGGAACATGGAAGAATGCACGCCGGAAGTCCCGCTCATTTTCAATGTGACGCATGTTCAAAGACATTCTCATCCCGTCAAGGCTACTTAATTCATCATCGAACACACACCGGTGAACGGCCCTACGGCTGTAAATTCTGTTGGAAGGCTTTTCGCGACGGTGGAACATTGAGAAAACACGAGCGCATTCACACCGGAGAGAGACCTCATGTTTGTCCCCTTTGCACACGAGCCTTCAATCAAAAAGTCGTATTACGAGAGCATGTGCGATGGGTTCATGCGTCCGGTAAAAATGAAACCGGCATCAGTGGTCCTCCTTTTCCATGTCCTCTCTGCGGCTCATTAAATCAAGATCGCGACGAACTCTGTGCACACATTGTAAAGCACTCGGATCAAATGATCGCCGAGGCGAAGGCAAAAACACTCGCCAATAATAATGCTCCAAAATCATCAGCGACAACAACAAAGAAGAAGAAAAAATCCGGTTCAACATCAAAAATGCCGGAGAATTTAATTACACCCACTGAACAAAATGAAGCTCTACTATCAATCACCGATTCGTCAATGAAATCCGACGACTGTCAAATAATTGACGGACAAATTGAAATTCCATATCGGGAAGATGATGACATACCCTCTGATCATGGGAATTTAACAATAGATAATGATTTGATTAATTCAACAAGTCACGTGGAAGTGATTACAACAACTACCACTCATTTCATTCCATTTGAAAAATTAAACGACGCCATGGAAATTCTTCCTGATAAGCAAGGTAATACATTGCATTTGATATCGAAGCAAAATGAAAATTCGCCAGTATTGGCGATACCAAATCCACAGGGTAGTGATAATTTTTCAAGTCAAATTGCGCACATTTCCAATTCTGATTTACCGATGAATGTTGTGACACACGTTGTGAAAAATGTTGTTCGGAACTTAAAATCTGATGTGAATGATGAAACAAATTTAATGCACGATGAGGATTTGAAAAATGTTATTCATGAAAGTCAATATGATAGTGACGATGCCGATGAAATGGTCTGTGGCATTTGTGGTGAAGATTTTCATGATAAAAATTTACTCATGGAACACGTAAAAATTCACATTTAATTCAATGGTTATCACGCTTCAAATATGTGATATTTTTTTCATTAAAATTGAGAAATTGGAAACAAAATTTTACGCTTTGAAGATAATTTAAAAGGAATTCTATATTTTACAGTTAATATAAGTTTTTTCTTAAGTTATTTGCATTTAACTTTTAATTATAGTTCATTTTTGGTTCTAAAATTCCCGTTTTGTCGGAAATTGTGGTAAAATTTCAAATTTCGAATATTTGATTTCGTATCAAACGAATAGAGATGAAAATGTTTTTAAGAATTGGACAAAATTAAACAAAAAAATACTATTCATCAGAAAAAATTTTTAAAAAGTGTAAAACATGTAATCTCAAATTTAAATGATTAAAAGTTACAATTTTTCTGACAGTTTAGAAACAATTTTCGATTTTCTATTACCTAAATTTAGAAAAATCTAATTTTTAATCTAAACGTAAAAATTACATTATTTATGCTTTTAAATATGATTTTTTATTTAAAGATACAAAAATTGTTTTAATAACTTTTGTTTCCAATTCTTGAATAGTACTTACTTAGGGGAAATTAGAACCATTTTGTTTCCAATTTTTCAATAATTGTGCATAGTTGTTTAAACGTAATTACTTAAATTTTGTTTCTATATTTACATTTATGTTAGATTTTCAATAATTTTTAATAAGGCGATTAGAAAAGACATTTTTTTCAAAACTAATTTTTTTTAAACAGCGAAAAAATAATTGTAAACTTTTGCACTTATCGACGCAGTAAATTTGACAAAAAAATATAATTTTTTTTAACATCTTGACGATGCAAAAAATATTATAATTTACTGGAGCATAAAAATTAATATTTTTTATTTTTAAGTGTGATACCAATAATTGTAGATTAAATATTTACTTTAATCTTTATAAACTAAGTAATGTTTAGTAAAAAAAAGGACAAAAAAATTGGTATAGAATTGCTTCTCTAATTATGTTGTGTCACAAAAATCACGAAAATATTTCATAATTTTGAAATATTATATTAATTTTTGGTGCCCTCGATGTATTTTCTTCTAAAAATTATTGTAGAAATATTACGTGGAATCATGTAATCAGTTTTCATCTGATTATTACTTAAATTCTTGAAAAAGTAAAAAAAAAATAAAAAAAAATTTGTATATTGTATGAATGTAGAATATATATGTATTCAAAGAAGCATTAAAAATGAAAATTATTCTTAACAATTTTCCTCTTTCAAGTTCATATATATATTTTTTTAATATAAAAAATTATTTTTTCTCTCAGTTTTGAAAACATTATTTTTTTCTCAGAATTAAATTGAATCGGAAATTTCGAGAAATTTTTTATATTCAAATAATAATTTCAATTTTGTAATAATTTCAGATTCAAAAAATTTAAAAATTCAATTTTTAACCAATTTACTAATTCACTAAAATTGTATTTATTGTTTTCAAAAACTTAAATAAAATTCCTGTCAGGAATTCAATTATTTTCAACTTACAATTATTTATTTATTTATTTTACAAATTTACAGGTAATAAAATTTCTCAACAGAAACTCCTCGAAAAAATTCAATTATTTTCGAATATTTTAATCAAATTCTTAGCAAGATTTGAATTATTTTTTTTATAATAATTTATCAAATTTGTTGCTAGAATTAAATTATTTTAAAAAATTTTAATAAAGTTATTCGAAAAAAATTTATTATTTAAAAAAAATTGCATTAAATTTCTTTATTAAGAAAGAAAATTTAATTAAACATTTTGAAAAAATTTCATTCTTTTCCAAAATTACCATAATAAATAAATTAATTAATTAATTCTTTTTTTTACAGAAATTTAATTATTCGGAAAATTTTTGTAAAATTCTTTATAAGAATTTAAATATTTTAAATATTTTTTAATAATTTTTAATAATTTTTTTGAATATTAAAAATAATGTTTTGATATAATTGTAAATATTTAGCTATTTAAATTTCCCGCGCAATTTTCGGTTATATTTTGACTTTCTTGGTGATCACGTGACCAATGTTTACACCGTTCTGCGCATATGTTCATTGTAGTGTTTTTATGTTCCTGACTAAAACAAAAGAGATACTTTTATGTAAAATAACTTATGATAACAGTTGTGTAAGTTTAAATTTTTGAAATTAGTGAAAAGTGTTTGATAAGTAAATTCAAGTCGATCATTCAAGGACCAAACTGTCGAAAATTTCCCGAAGGTAAGAGCAAAAATTCTTAATGATTCTAACCTCTTAACGACACTAATCGTTGAGGGACTATTTTACCTTTTGTTGTTGATTTTATTTACGAAAACAAACCGTTTTATTGATTAATCTTCTATTTAAATACGTTTTGTAATAATTATGGTATATTATAACGTGGATAATGTACGTCCCTTTTTAAAAATATATAAAAACCTCGTGGTTCCGTTGGACGGCCGGTGAAACATAACCTCAAAATGTAAACACCCTTGATGACGCTACAAAAACGTTTGGTTTAGTTTGCGTGTCGAGTAATTTGATTTTTCATTTAAATAAAACTCGCTAAAAACGAGAGAAAAGAAACTTTATTTTTTCGTCAGTGATTATTGTGATAATACAAGTTTTATTAGTTTTGTTTGTGTATTCGAAAGTTATTCGAACAATGCCTACTTGGAATCAAATTCAGACACAACTTCGAAATCCAAACAATCCAGTTGTATTTTTTGACGTTTCCGTTGGTAATACGGAAATCGGACGCATGATCTTCGAATTATTCGACGATGTCTGTCCGAAGACGTCGGAAAATTTTCGACAATTTTGCACCGGCGAGTTTAGAAAAGATGGAGCACCATTGGGATTTAAAGGCGCTATTTTTCATCGTGTTATCAAGGACTTTATGATTCAGGGCGGAGATTTTGTCAATGGTGATGGAACTGGAGTTTTAAGTATTTACGGAGGTGGAACATTTTCCGATGAAAATTTCACATTGAAGCATGACTCGCCAGGTTTATTGTCAATGGCAAACAGTGGAAAGGACACAAATGGTTGTCAATTTTTTATAACTTGTGCAAAATGTAATTTTTTGGATGGGAAACATGTGGTTTTTGGAAGAGTTATCGATGGCCTTCTAGTAATGAGGAAAGTAGAAAATGTCCCGACCGGACCAAATAATAAACCGAAAATTCCTGTCACAATTTCACAATGTGGTCAAATGTAACATATTTGTACATTAATCTATAGGATATTTGTATTAAAAATTATTTTTATTCAAAAAATTGTTTTCTCTTTTTTATATTCACACTTTTATAAATTTTATTATTGCAATGTATTTAATATTACTATCGAAATGCTATATTAAATCTTCTACATAAATAATCGTTAAATTCCGGAAATCTCTTCGCAGTTTGAAGTTAGTTGTATGATTTTTTGTTTCCTAACTATTTTGATAATTTTTCTTTTTAAATGTTCTCAGTTTTAAAATTAGTAATTTATTAGTAATTTAATTCTTTCAAAATATTTTGAAATTTTGCCAAGAATGTTATTAAAATTTTCGAAAATAATTGAATTTCGGAGAAAAATTTTATTATTTATAAAGATTATTTAAATTTTGACGAGAATTTTTGTAAATTTTTGAACATAATTTATTTTCTGCGAAGAAGTATATTATTTTTGAAAATAATTGAATTCTTGAGACGAATTTTATTAAAATGTCTTTGTAAATAATTGAATTCTTATGTAAAATTTTATTGAAATAATAGACATTGAAAATAATTGAATTTTGACAAATTTTTTAAATTAATTAAATTTCTAATTCTTAAAAATGTTATTAAATTACGTCGAAAGAATTTAATTACTTAAAAATTTATTGATAAAATTCTTTATGAAATTTCAATTTTAAGAAACATTCAATTATTTAATAAATTATTTATTTTTGTATTTAAATAATTGAATTCTCGTAGAATTTACTATTAAAAATTGTTTTAAAAATGAATTTCAGTTAAAATTTTAGATTATAATTAAATATTAAAAGCATTATAAAGTGGATTTTTTAGAAATAATGTGGTTTTTGGAAGAGTTATCGATGGCCTTCTAGTAATGAGGAAAGTAGAAAATGTCCCGACCGGACCAAATAATAAACCGAAAATTCCTGTCACAATTTCACAATGTGGTCAAATGTAACATATTTGTACATTAATCTATAGGATATTTGTATTAAAAATTATTTTTATTCAAAAAATTGTTTTCTCTTTTTTATATTCACACTTTTATAAATTTTATTATTGCAATGTATTTAATATTACTATCGAAATGCTATATTAAATCTTCTACATAAATAATCGTTAAATTCCGGAAATCTCTTCGCAGTTTGAAGTTAGTTGTATGATTTTTTGTTTCCTAACTATTTTGATAATTTTTCTTTTTAAATGTTCTCAGTTTTAAAATTAGTAATTTATTAGTAATTTAATTCTTTCAAAATATTTTGAAATTTTGCCAAGAATGTTATTAAAATTTTCGAAAATAATTGAATTTCGGAGAAAAATTTTATTATTTATAAAGATTATTTAAATTTTGACGAGAATTTTTGTAAATTTTTGAACATAATTTATTTTCTGCGAAGAAGTATATTATTTTTGAAAATAATTGAATTCTTGAGACGAATTTTATTAAAATGTCTTTGTAAATAATTGAATTCTTATGTAAAATTTTATTGAAATAATAGACATTGAAAATAATTGAATTTTGACAAATTTTTTAAATTAATTAAATTTCTAATTCTTAAAAATGTTATTAAATTACGTCGAAAGAATTTAATTACTTAAAAATTTATTGATAAAATTCTTTATGAAATTTCAATTTTAAGAAACATTCAATTATTTAATAAATTATTTATTTTTGTATTTAAATAATTGAATTCTCGTAGAATTTACTATTAAAAATTGTTTTAAAAATGAATTTCAGTTAAAATTTTAGATTATAATTAAATATTAAAAGCATTATAAAGTGGATTTTTTAGAAATAATTGAATTTTTAAAAGGTTACAAATTAAAATCATTGAAATTCTTAATTTTTCATATTTTTAACAAATAATTTTGTAGAATTAATTCTTTTGAAAAAGTTTAATTGAATTTTTTTAAAAATTATTTCAAGTTTTTATTTTCAAATATATATTGAATTGAAGAATTCCTGAATAATTCAAATTTTGTATAATTGAATTGTAAACAAATAAATTTAAAAATTCTCAAAGAACTTTTTCAAAAATTATTAAAAATAATGGATTTATAGTAGAATTTTAGTTAAAAACACTAGAAAAAAATTTAATTTTGGAGAAGTTAAAAATTATTGCAGAAATTCAATTATTTTCAAGAGTAATAAAATTCTTCTTAAGGATTCAATTATTTTTTACTAATAATGAAACTCATCGCAGAATTTCAATTATTTTTCATACAATTTTAATTGAATTCATTGAAAAAAGTATATTTATTTTTATGCAAGTTTTAATAAAATTTTATAAAGGAATTTAATTATTTAAAAATGTGTTCATAAAATTCTTTATGAGAATTGAATTTTGAGAAACATTCAATTATTCAATAAATTATTAATATTTACTTTTGTATTTAAATACATAATGGAATTCTCGTAGAATTTTCTAATAAAAATTGATTTAAAAATGAATTTCAGTTAAAACTTTAGATTATAATTGAATATTAAAAGCGTGGATTCTTAGAAATAATTAAGTTTTGAAATTAATTTTTTTGAAAAGTTTATTTGATTTTCTTTAAATTATTTGAAGTTTTCAATTTTCTAATAAATGCATTTAATTGATGAATTTAGGAATAATTGAAATTGAATATTGTAAACAAATGGATTTGAAAATTGCCAAAGAACTTTTTCGAAAATTATTAAAAATAGTTGATCTAAAGCAGAATTATTTTAGTTAAAAATTTTTGAAAATAATAATTAAATTGAAATGATGAAAATAAATTTGAAAAAGTAAGATATTCTTGTAATATAAAATAATAATTTTATCTCTCGGTCATCTTTAATTATTTGAAAACATGAAGAAATCTATCACTCCGAGTCTTTGACTAGGAGTTATCGATATCTTCATGGTTTATAGTTATGAAAAAATTTAATTTATAGTTTGAAGTACAATGTTCTCTTATTTGACTCGGATTAGTTATATTTTTGTCAGTAATTGGTCCGTAATAAAGTCCGTATTTTTAAATACTTTCACTGGTTCGAGCCCTGATAACTGGATGCCAGTTTCAGTTTCATAACTGCGAATTCTATTCTCAACAATAAAATTACATATTTTTAGCCAATTTTGTAAATATAAAGTAAGTCTGCATCAAAATTTTTTAGAAATATCGCACATTTAAATAATCATAACTTAAAAGGCCTTACTATAAAAAATTTTGTTAATTCTTTTTCCAAAACATCAGACTCCCATTGAAGATTGACATGTTTGAGAAATCTTTATCCCAGTTGGAAATTTGAAGTTAATGGAAAATTGTTTTTTTTTATATGGGTACTGAAATACTATTTAAAAAGTTTTTTTCAACCATATTTTATTTATAAACATTTTTTTTTTATTGAACGTGACATATAATTTATACATGTTCGTAATATTTCTCGATAAATTGTTAGTAGATAATTTACGCGCTTTTCTTCCTCTTTTGCAGTATTTTTAGAACATGTGTTGCAAAATTCGATACCTCTTTTTTTCTTGTGAACTATGTGTACTTTTTTATAAAAAAAATTATTTAATTTCAATTAAAATGTTTTTTTTTGTAATGAACAACAGTTTTCTTTGTTACGCACAAATTACGTTCTAAAATTAACTTTACTTCTAATTAAGGTTTTATTCCGAAAAGGATCTAAATTACTTACAAAATCGTCTATAAGTTATTAAAATATTAAGAAAATTTTAATTTTTTTTACTTACTCGATTTTTTTTTAACTTTTAGGTACATTTTTGGTAATTTAATTTTTGACTTTGATTTCTACACTACGACAGTGTTTTAATGCTTAAAGATAGAAGTGTTTTGTAGCTCATAAAGCATGAGCTTTTTTTTCGACTTAGATAGTAAATTTTGTACACTAGATGTTGCCCCGTCACGACTTAACAATTCTTTTAAAACTTTTCTCACTCCAACTACACTCAAAGTAGTTCACGATCAATTTCTTTCAAACACACTTATTAACCGGATGAACAATAATTTCGATTCTAATCAAGTTTAATGGGACTTGATTTTAAATAAGGACCTCAGATTGTCCTGCAAATGGTCCTGAGGGCCCTGGGATTTCGTTCGTTTTCCGGTTGTCGGGGGCCTCAGCTCACGGCATCGAAAGCAATTGGTTCCTTTTATTCGGTACCGTGAGCTGAAGTTCGGTCTACCGACTGTCACAAAATACATCCTCTTCAATGGTCTCGACTGGTCGATGATCCTCGACAACCATAATCGGTGTGGCACCATCGTGCAGACTTGTTTTTGACATTGATCGTCTGTAAGCGGCTCTGGAGACACTTCTTGTGAAGCTGAATTTCCTGACGAGTTTCTTGTCCAATGGCGCTGGACTCTTGGGACTCTTGGCCAAGAATTCTTCCTCTCCTTCGTAGTGAGCTACTAGAACTTCGGCAGCATGCTCCTGAATAACGTCCACTGCAAAGTCAATATCATAATCCGTTGCATCTTCCTTGACGACACAGAATCGAAGAGTGTATTTGTTCATCACTCTCGAGGGGATCATGTGAAGCTTTCCTGATGCGTTGATATTAGCCAGGAGTTCCTGGTTTATCTCGTCGTTTTCCTTCATTCGGAAGCATACCAACCCCACCGTCACGTCATTAACCACTTCGAATCTCTTGTCCCTCTTGATCTTCGTCTCGAATCTCTTTGCCAGTCTGATGTGATTACGTATATAGTTTTGCAAACCCGTTATTCCATAGGATCTCATGACAAACCACAATTTCAGTGCTCGAAATCGTCTACTTAGCGGAATGCCCCAGTGACGATAGTCTATCGATTCCCCAGAATTGGCGTGTTGAAGATAGAGTGGATCGACCACCATTGCAGAGGTCAACTTGACCCGATCTCTCACCCAAAGACAGGAACAGTCGAAGTTCACTAAAAGCCATTTATTAGGGTTGGTATTAAAAGAATCGGCGAACTCGATCCCAGCCATCAAAGGTCTTAGTTCTGGACAAATAAAAGCGCTTCCCGCGTAAGCCCCATCGACGTGCAACCATATTCCGGAGTATTTACGGCAGACTGGTCCAATTTCCACGAGATTGTCAAAAGAACAACAACCGGTTGATCCCAATGTAGTGGAGACGAAGAAAGGCACTAGACCATTGGCCGTATCTTCTCGAATTGCGGATTCCAATCGTTTACCCCGGAGACGGCATTTTTCATCCGGTTCTAAAACTCGTAGTTTTACGAAACTTATCATAGCTGCCTTTTCCACACACGAATGCGACTCCATTGAACAGTAGGCTACTAGTCGAGGGAGAAATGCCGAGTCCTCAGTATTAGGATCCTGTTCTTTCAGCATTCTGATTATTTGTGTTCGAGCGGCGAGCATTGAGACAAGAATGCATTCTGAAGCCGAGCCCTGGATCACGCCACCACCTTTTCCAGCTTCATTGTCCGCCATGAACGCTATCGGGAGATTCATTGCTTTCGCGAACCAATCAAGGACAATTGTTTCGAGTTCTGTGCAAGCTGGACTTGCAGCCCAGGAAAATCCGATGCATCCTATTGCGTCGGACAGCATGTCACCGAGAATCGAAGGAAACGAGTTACCAGATGGGAAGTAGGCGTGAAATCGAGGATGCTGCCAGTGCGTGATCTATAAAACAGAAATTGAATGTCTTAGTCAGTTGTCTCATCGCAGGCTTCAGTCTGTCCCCCATTTCCCTAAAAGTCCCCCTTTTTTAATTTTCGCCCCTAAACGTACCCTATTTTGAAAATTTCCCCTATTTTTTTCTTTTATCTTTTAATGATAAATTCACACCAAATTTAGCAAAGTGCCGTTCAAACTTTCAATTGGAAACTTTTGTTTTGAAAGTTTCAAATCTTGAAATTTATGATCGATGAAATTTTTCATGAAATTTATAAAATTTATAAGATTAGTATTTTTGTGAAGTCAAGTCTCAATTATTTTTAAAAGTTGGTTGTTTTTTGTAATATTTATTATTACAAAAGTTTTAATGCAATTATCTATAGATAAATAACAAAATTCTTCACAGAAATTCAATAATTTTTAGGAATTTTAATAAAATTCTTTACAAAATTTAATTATTTTCATAAATTTCAATATTTATCCCAAGAATTCAATAATTTTCCAAAGTAATAAAATTCTTCGAAGAAATTCAATTATTTTTAAAAAATGTTCACCAATATCTCGTCAAGAATTCAATTATCTTTACAAATAGCAAAATTTATCGCCAAAAATCCAATTATTTTCAAAAATTTATAAAAATCTTTGCAAAAGTTCAATTACTTTCAAAAGTTTTTTGCAATTCAATAATTTTCAATATTTACTATTTTCATAAAATTTATCAACAGATTTAATTATAGAAAAAATTTGTTGATACAATTCTACAAAAAGATTCAATTATTTTCATAAATAATAAAATTTCATTTACGAATTCAATTATTTTCATCACTGACTTTCAAATATTTTTAATACAATTTTAAATAAATTCCTTGAAAAATGCAATTATTATTAAAAATTTTATTAAAACTTGAGGAAAGAATTCAATTTTAAGAAACATTCAATTATTCAATAAAACAATAAAATTCGTTGCAATAATTCAAATATTTTCATAAATAACATTTTAAATTCGTCGCAGAAAATTAATTATTTTCAAAAATTTTTAAGTAATTTTACAAAAGAATTCAATAAGCTTGATAAACAACAAAATCGCATAAATTCTTCCCATAAAAACAATTATTCTAAGGAATTTTATAATAAAATTCTTTTCCAAAATTCAATTATTTTGATAAATATCAATATTCATTACAAGAATTCAATTCTTTTGAAAAGTAATGAAATACTTTGCAAAAATTAAATTATTTTCAAAATTAATAAAATTCTTTGAGAAAATTAAATTATTTTACAAAAAACTGTGAATATTTCAATATTATCTTTATAAATGAATAGCAAAATTCGTCGACAAAATTCAATTATTTTCAGGAATTTGAATAAAATTCATTTTAAAATTCAATTATTTTCATAAATAATAAAATTCTTTGACAATATTCAATTCTTTTGAAAAGTAATAAAATACTTTGCAGAAATTGAATTATTTTCAAAATTCTTTTAAAAATTTTCGTCAAGAATTAAATTATCTTTATAAATAGATAGGAAAATTTCTTCTCAAGAGTTAAATTATTGTCAAAAATTTTTTAAAAATTCTTCTCAAGAAGTCAATTATTTTCAAAAATTTTAATAAAATTCTTCTCATGAATTCAATTGTTTTCAAAAATTATTATTTAAATTCTTCTCAGGAATTCAATTATTTTTAAAAAAATTGAATAAAATTCTTCAAAAAGTTTTCAATTATTTTCAAAAATTGTTATAAAATTCCTTAATATAATAAATAATTTCATTAAACTTTTAATTAAATTCCATAAAAGAAATTAAATATTTTCAAAAGTTTTTAATACAATTCTTCGTAAAAACTAAATTTTAAGAAGCATTCAATATTATTTATTTTTGTATTTAAATAATTGATTTCTTGTAGAATTAAATTTTTATTTTTTGTAATTTTAACTAACAATTCTGTAGGATTAGTTTTTTGAAAAAGTTTAATTGAATAATAAATGATATTATTGATTTAAAGTAGAATTTTAGTTAAAAATTCTAGAAAATGTTAATTTAATTGAAATGATGCAAATAATTTTGATGAAATTACAGTAACAATATTCTTGTAATAATAAAATAATTATTTTGTCAGTCGGTCATCTTTAATTATTATAAAACATAAAGAAATGAATCACTCCGAGTCTTCGACTCGGACTGATTCATTTCTTCATGTTTTACAATAATATTTTTATCAGTTATTTTTATTTCAAAAAGGTTTAAATTTGAATGTTTTGAACATCTTAATTCGAATAAAAAAAAAATGATTAAATATTTATTTTAAATAAAACTATTGATGTTTTCGAATAATTTTACTTTTGAAGAAATTTGTAAATAAATGTAACAGAACATTTTTTTGAGTATCTAATAATTTTTATAGTAAATCAGAATATTCTTTAGAGTCAGGAAAAAAGTCAAAGTTGTGTTTGGAAATCAGGGAAAAGTCAGGGAAAAATAAAGTTAAATTTTTGTGGTCCCTTAAAGGTCCCCTATTTTTTAATTTTCAGTCCCCTATTTCCCCTAAAATACTTTTTAGGGGCACTATGAAGCCTGTCATCGGATTTTAAGTAATTTTATCATGAATCTTTAACAGATCATTAAATAGAAGTATAACTTCTAGAAATGGTATTCTAATTTGATAGAATGTATGCTATTTTTTCGTTGTAGACTTTGTTGAGTTGTCTTTAGAAAATCTATGTTTGTTCAAAGAACGTCTTAAATATGTCTTATGTCCTAATGTCTTTAGGATATAAAGTCTCTTTCGGACTTCCTTTGCACCGACTTTAACATCCTAAGAATGTCTTATTCACTGGAATATGTCTGCATTTGAGGAACATGACGCTAACTTTGCCTTTAAAACTTCCTTTTGTGCAGCATGGGCTTAATTTTCTACCGATCATAATATCCATTTTTGACATTATAAGATATTGTAAACTCTAATGCTAGTTATTTTGTGCATATTTATTTATTTGTTTTTACACCTGTTTTAAGTCTTACACAATTTTTGCTATACAAATGATTTACACAAAAGAGTTCTCTCAACATTGTTATACCATAAACTTAATACTAAATTTCGCATCTGCAGAACGACTTGAAATTAAGAGTACTTGCATTTGCCTGGACAACCCGTCTAATGAGTTTTTTTTATTAGCCAAATTATACTAGGATTGTAACAAATGATCAAACCTGAATATATTGAAATATAATAGAAGTAAATAGTCCACTAGGAAAATAAGTCTCTTTCATGAAAATTACTTCCACTTAGAGAAAAGTATAAAATATGATTTATATATAGGCTTCTTAGTAAATACTCTTCTCAGTAAAGATCACATTTAATTCACATTTACACTGATACATCTTTAAACCCAAAAATCTCTTCCACTTCACATGCTTTTTATATCTCTATCAATAACTACTCCTATGTTATAAACCATTAGGACCTCCTACGCGAAGCAGATAAGGTTTATGAGATTCTTATTTTCCTCGAATTGTTATGCGCTCTGAAACGCATCAAAAACTGCTTTCTATTCAAATAATGTTCTCAATTTCTATATAAAATACTTAAGCTCCTCTACCCTAATCCCACTTGACATGGACTTTACTTACAAATTCATGTGTACTCCCCCTCATTTTGGATTGCGATGCAATGAAATGGAAGAAGGAATTTTATCTAGTCGCTAATGCCTCACATATCTATATTTTCTTCGTACTTTAGGAGATATCAAAAAAGTCCTCTTGGAACCAATTAGGGGGGAAATGACTATTTTTCAATACTCACTTATAAAGACCCTCATATTCTCGCAAGACAGGGTCTAGCGAGAGTGTCCCCTCCGAGGGGTGGATAAATTCCATCGCTGGGCTTAGGGGCACGTCAGCTACAAACTCACACTTACTGTTAACTATGCTTTGTTCTAGAGACAAGTGAAGTTAAATTCGAATTTAATACAAGTCAACTATCTGGCTTTTTCCTTTTACCCCTTCTTACACAAGAAGTTCATTAAAAAAATTACCATTTTTGTTATTTTTAGAAAATTATACAAATTGTTTCCAATATTATACACTGTAAAAAATTTAGGGAGTTAACGGACTCGGGAGTTAAATTTTTCGAGTTAAAAATCAACTCCAAAAGAGAGTTAATTTCTAACTCCCTTCATTCAACACCCGCGCGAGTTATTTTTTCCATGGGGAGTTAGCATTTGGGTGTTAAATTTTAACTCTCTTTATTTAACTCCCCTGGCATTAACTCTCCAATGGGTGCGACTTTTATAGACCCCCCGGGGAGTTAAAATTTAACTCCCTTTTTTTACAGTGTATATTTGGACATTTGGTAAACTTTCTTAAAAAATACAGGCCTCGGACTCATGACTGTTATGTATGATTTCGTTACCATTTTCAATTTTGTAATTATAATTAGCGTTTGATTGAAGAATTTATTTGTTATTAAAAATTACGTTTAAAGAAATTTTCTTATTTGATTAATTTAAAATGATCCAGTAAAAATTTATGATGGTCACCAGAAAATAGTACACGTTCAGCAGGGTAACCCAAATGTGGCTTAATTTTTATTTTTAACGACGAGATGTAATGCTTTTCAACATGAATTTCAATCTCTTACAATTAATAGAGAAAAGCCATAAAAGTTTTTAAAAGTCCATACCCTACTATTTTTGGGGTCGCTCTTTCGAATGGTGTGGTCAAAATTTTCAAAAAGTGATATTTAACCCTTCTTTTTTCAAAAATACTAAAAAAAAGTCAAGTTTTTTAATGTAATTTTTTTCAAAAGATTTTTTTTTTCTCTGTCATAACGCTTTTCAAAAATAACAAAAAGTATCGGAAACGTGTTCCCGATAGTTGTACTTGAAAAATATTCATTTATAATTTTTATTTTTTTCGATTTTAAAGGGCCTAGCGGAGTAAGCATGCAAAATCTGCCCCCGCTCAAAAAAATTTGAAATTCTTGTTACATGTTGGCACCATTAGGATAAAATTTTTCACCAAATATTTTTTCAAAAAATGTATTTTTGTAAGAGTTATGGAGGGGGAAAGAAAAATCAAAAATTTGTTTTTTCTCGAAAACCACTGGATCGATTTTAATAAAATTTATACGTGTTTTATAAATTAATAAGAGAAATTTCAAAAAAAAATTTCAAAAAATTTTGCCCCAAAAAAACCCAAAAAAAAAAATGTTTTCAATTTTCAAAAAAAATTTTTTTGGTCTTATTTTAGAGATACTACTTTGGAACTTTTACAGAAAATTCTTCTAAATGTGTACTTTTAAGAAATATTTTTGTCGATTTTTTTAATTGGGTACCACATAGTTAAAAAAATTTAAAATCCTAGGTGGCGCATCATTCCGGCTGAAGCACAATGTACCAAGTCATTTTTAATTTTGAAAATTTAATATTACATTCGTACTGAGTGACCCCAGAAACGCATAATTACTAAATTTCAAGAAAATTTAAAAATAATCAGTTACTGGATACATTGTGCTTCAGCCGGAATGATGCGCCACCTAGGATTTTAATTTTTTTAACTATGTGGTACCCAATTAAAAAAATCGACAAAAATATTTCTTAAAAGTACACATTTAGGAAAATTTTCTGTCAAAATTGCAAAGTAGTATCTCCAAAATAAGACCAAAAAATTTTTTTTTGAAAATTGAAAAATTTTTTTTTTGGGTTTTTTTAGGTTTTTTTCGGGCAAAATTTTTTGAAATTTTTTTTTTAAATTCCTCTTATTAATTTATAAAACACGTATAAATTTCATTAAAATCGATCCAGTGGTTTTCGAGAAAAAAAAATTTTTTGATTTTTCTTTCCCCCTCCATAACTCTTACAAAAATACATTTTTTGAAAAAATATTTGGTGAAAAATTTTATCTTAATGCTGCCAACATGTAACAAGAATTTCAAATTTTTTTGAGCGGGGGCAGATTTTGCATGCTTACTCCGCTAGGCCCTTTAAAATGGCGTTTGAAGGACAAAAAACTTTCCTTATTTTACGTAAGATGACAAACTTTTTCAAAATTGCTCAAATCTCGGGGGTTTTCGAGGTCGCTGATTACGAATCTGATATCAGATTTTCAAAATTCAAAATGGCGGATCCAACATGGCGAATGACTTTTTTATAATTTGATCGGACTCGCTTGAAACTCGTTACTCGGGGGTTTTCGGGGTCGCTGGTTACGAATCCGTTGTTAGTTTTTTAAAATTCAAAATGGCGGACCTAATATGGCGGACAAAATACAAAAATTGTTCGGATTCGCTTGAATCTTGTTAGTTAGTTTTTCGAAATTCAAAATGGCAGTTTCAATATGGTGTCAAATATTGTGAAATATAGATTAGTTGATACTAGTAGAGTCAGAGCAAATAAAGTATAATAATTCTTTCATTTTGAATTTTTGGAATGTGACTTTATATTCGTAATCTACGACCTCAATAATCCCAGACTAACAAATTCGTTAAAGGGTTAAAATAAAACATTTGTGTCTTAAAATTTTGTAGTGTGAATTTAAAATAATTTGTACTGATAAATAAACTTTCATTTTTTTCACTTCTCTTTCTTTTTGTTTTTATAGGTAAGCCATTTTTTTGATTTTAGGTGAAATTTGTTGTTTTCTTTCAAATATGTCATAGGTCTATGATTCTTTGTCTATTAAATTCTGAAATATTTACTGAACCATAGAGTGATTATTTGAATGATTATAGTCTATTGTAGGGATGGAGAATTTTATTGGCAAATATTGAATTTCCGAATATAAAAGGGAAATATCGAGAAGAGACTACATATTGAAACCTTTAAAAGCTATTAGAGTAGAGGTTTCACTTGTAATACAATTTAAAACCACACAACAGAGAAGGATTATAAAATAATTTCTTTTGACAAAAGAAAGAGTCTTTTGTTTTTTTTTTTTAATATTTTTTAAGTAATTAGTCATAGTCGTAGTCATTTAAGGTGGAATATACTTCAATTTAGCTGAATTAAATTTATTGATTCAATTTGCCATAATAAATCCTCGTTTTTGTTTCGAGATTCAGTGAGTAATATTTAAATAATAATTCAATTCCCCATACTCGGTAATCAGTTAATTTTATGTTTTTAATTTAATCCGTTAATTTTATGAAATTATAATGGAATTTTTTTTTTAATTTCTTGAAAATTAGGAATTGTTGCATTTACATTTTTATAGAATTTGTATGTAATCTTTCTATAATACAAACATAAAGGATGATTTTTATGGATTCTTTTTTAATTTCGGTAATTTCTGGAAATAAATATAATTATGGGGGTTAAAAAATAATTGAGAAACTTACTCCGGGCATTATTTTGCATTCCACATCTCTCATGATAGCTTCCCATGGTTCTGGCTTGAGGGGTGCTTCTTTGGGTAAGAGAGGCCTTAAATAACCAGGATCGACGTTTGCCGTTACTCGTTTACCCTCTAACGTTCGAAGGTATTCACAAATATATTCCACCATTTCTTTTCCACGAATACGAAACTCCTCGATATTCATGATAATGTTGCTAAATTTTCGAGAAATTATTAGTTCCTTTTTAATTATTCAACACATCACTTTAGTTGACTTTAAATCAAAGTTTTTAGCTTCAAAAAATATTTTATTTTACTAGAAATCAAATCGAAAGCACTACAACTATATTTAAAAAAATTTATGGTAAAATAATTTTTTTTTATAATTTAAAAGTACCAGAGTAGGCGAATTACTTGGATAAAAGAGGCTGAGGTTTGAAAGAAGCACTTTTGTTTTTTAAATAGATTTCCTTTTTCAATCAGAAATATTAACAAATTGTTTTCAGTTAAAATACTCATCGTTATTTTTTTAATTCCTCAATTTTTTTCTGTTTTAATCAAAAACTTTGATTCAATGAGTCTAAGAACTTTTTTTATACTCACTTTTGAATTTTTTTTTTCTAAATTACAGAAGGAATCGAAGCATTAAAGAGGAAAAGTATTGAATTATAATTTCTATATGTAAAATGTACTTAAATTTAAAATGAATTGAAGATCAATTTTGAACGGCTCCATTCAACTTTCGGTACTTAGTTTAAACTCAGGTGCAACTTTCCTGAACAACATACAATGAGAGACTATGCTGGCTTGAACCGCGCAAGTCGGGTTTAAGCTCGATTGTATCTTTCCTGTTCACGCAAAAAATTCTGAAATTTAATATAATCGTTAATAGAATTTAGAAATTATACTAAATATTTTGAGGGGCCATTAAAAAATAGGTTTAAATTTTTTTTTTTATGAAAACAAAAGTTTCATTTGTATTTTTAATATGGGTCACGTGAATGTCGGAAGAGTGAATTATTTCTATAATAAGTGATTAATAATAAAATTTATCTCTCATTAGGATGAGAATGTAAAAATTAAAAATTTATTGCTAAAGAAGGCTCATTTATCTTGAAATTTTGATTTAAATGGTAGGACCTGTTTCAGTTAGTAATCAGATGAATATTAGTGAAAGCAACGATTTTGGAAAAATATTAAATCAACTTTACATAATGAAAAAATTCATTCACTTAGTATACAAGAATTAAAACATCTAACGCTTCTTTTTGCTAAAGCAAAATTAGTGAAAAAAGTTTTTTGTAAAGATAAAAACTAAAATTCAAAAGTCAGAAATATTGGACGTCACGTGTTTGTTGATAATTAAAAAAGAAGAATGGGTGAAAAATATCGAATTAGAAAAGTCTACGGGTACTGTTGATACTGAGTGGTGACCTGTCAACGGTTTGAAGCTTCAACCAAGTGTTGTAAATGTAGGTGAAGAGTAAATATCTATTTATAAACAGAGGGGAATATTTATCCCCATACAGTATCGGCGCTGGTCCGATACTCTTTTATTCAAGCAGCGACCCCGTGTACATACACAAATATTATGACATAGATGATCACTCTCCATATAAGGTAAAGGAACCTGATGTGGATCATGCTCTAAATGTAGATTAATATTCATTTTTCCCTCATCTGTTCATTTTATAGTTTCTTAAATTTCCTAAAATTTTCAAGCTTATTTAAATATTTGCTTATGTATTTATATTGTTGAGTTATGATATTTTAAGCATCAAGGATATAAATATATAAAATCTTTACTTTTCTTTGCATGTTTGGAAGTAACTATAAAGACCTATTGAACCACAATCCCTAACAGAATTGAACAAACAAGACGCCAGATCATGATGAAGCTGAAACTGGCACCCACTTAACTTGACAAATTAAATTTTAAAGATAAATTTTTTTTTAAAATCAACATAAAATTTTGAATAATTAAGTCGGTTTGTTAGTTGCAGCTTCTTAAAAAATATTTAACTTTAAAATTTAATTTATAAAATTAAATGGATGCTAATAACTGAGTTCCTGTTTCAGCTTCATCAGAGCATGATACATTATTGCTACACAGAGGGAATATGGTTCTCTTATACACACCATATCCTGTAGTCGTTAGAAAAGTGACGATCTTAAGGTCCAACAAGCGTGGCTTGAAGTTGACTGTTATTTATTTATTCGTGTTGCTCTTAAATAAATATTCTGTCATAACCTTTAGTTAGTTACATAGGATGCTTCCGGAGCAGTTATCAAACATACAAGGCGACATCGGAGAATGCTATGGAAATGATATTTTCTTGTGCCAGCTTGCACAGGAGGAAAACCAGTCCAGCACGTGTCTAGTAGATTAAAAGATTCAATAAGAATTAATTGGAAATAAATTCAAATTCTGGTAAAGGTCTTATTCCAAATTAGGTTCAATTCCGAAACTTATTTAGAACGAGGAACATAGGGACAGGCTTCACAGTCCCCTATTTCCCTAAAAGACTCCTTTTTTTAATTTTGGCCCCTAAACGTACCCTATTTTGAAAATTTCTCCTATTTTTTCTGTTATCTTTTAATGATGAATTCACACCAAATTTAGCTTCGTAAACTATGAAACTGACATTAATTCTAATACAAAACCTTCAAAATTTTTTTTCTATTTCCGACAAGAATGAATTTTTTAATATTATTTAAGGGGACATTCCAGTTCAAAACAGGCAAAAAGAAGGCTTTTTTAGTACATATTATTAAAATAACTATGACATTTATTTAAAAAATTTCTTTTACATGTAATAAATAATTTATTTAAGAATTTGTAAAAAAAAAAATTTTCATTTTTATTTCAAAATGGCGGCGATATACGCCATTTTTGAAAATGCCCATTTTCGGTAGTAAGATTGATTCTATACTTTCCAAAACAGATAAAACCAAAAACGAAGTGACATTCTCTTCGTTAGATATTTCTTTAGGTGTGGAACCTCAAAAAAGTGGAAATTTCTTCCCCCCCCCCCTTTTTTTTATAGTACTTTTTCCCAAAAATATGCAAAAAAAGGTGTTTTTATTCAGAATTTCTCTTATAAAAAAAAGGGAGTTGGAAATTTTCCAGTTTTTGAGGTTCCACTTATAGGCATGATGATGCTAAATCAAAAGCCGTTTGATTTTTTAAAATCGCTTAAGAAGAACTCGAGATATCACTCTTACCAGATCAAAAAAAGACATTTTGAGAAAAACGCATTTAAAGTTTTTGTTCATAAGTTTCGAATTTTTTTTTAAAAATTCATCGGATTTACTTGAAAATCGTTACTCGGGGGTTTTTAAGGTCGCTAATTACGAATATGGAATCAGATTTTTAAAATTCAAAATGGCGGATCCAATATGGCGGACATTTTTTTTCAAAATCATTTGATTTGCTTGAAAATCGTTACGGGGGGGTTTTTGGGGTCGCTGATTACGAATATGACATTATTTTTTCAAAATTAAAAATGGCGGATGCAATATGGTGGACGAAAAAAAAATTAAACGAAAAAAAAAATTAAAATAAAAAAATTTTCTTTTCCGCCATATTGGATCCGCCATTTTGAATTTTGAAAATTTGATATCTAATTTGTGATCAGCAACACCAAAAACATTTTTGTTTGTCTTTTTTAAAAAATGCAAATGAGAAAACATTTAAATCATTCGATTGCTTATCCGCATACAAAAACATCTTTGACATGGCGAAGAATAAGAATGTATAACTTTTGTTTTACTTCGAATTTTGCAATAATATTTTAGGAGAGTATTCTTGACACTATAAGAAATCCGAAAATGAAAACAAAAAAAACGATTTTTTTGACATTTTGAACTGGAATGTCCCCTTAATTATTAAAAAAGTTTTAATTCAATTATCTTGATAAATAACAAAATTCTTCACAGAAATTCAATAATTTTTAGGAATTTTAATAAAATTCTTTGAATAAATTCAATTATTTCTAAAAATTTTCACGAATATCTCGTCAAGAATTCAATTATCTTTACAAATAGCAAACTTTTTCGCCAAAAATTAAATTATTTTCAAAAATTTATAAAAATCTTTGCAAAAATTCAATTTACTTTCAAAGTTTTTTTTCATAAAATTTATCAACAGATTTACTTATAGAAAAATTTTTTTGATACAATTCTACGAAAATATCCAATTATTTTTATAAATTAATAAAATTTGATTTACGAATTCAATTATTTTCATCTCAGAATTTCAAATATTTTTAATACAATTTTAAATAAATTCCTTGAAAAATGCAATTATTATTAAAAATTTTATTAAAACTTGAGAAAAGAATTAAATTTAAGAAACATTCAATTATTCAATAAAACAATAAAATTCGTTGCAATAATTCAAATATTTTCATAAATAACATTTAATTCGTCGCAGAAAATCAAGTATTTTAAAAAAATTTTAAGTAATTTTGCAAAAGAATTCAATTAGCTTGATAAACAACAAAATCGCATAAATTCTTCCCATAAAATCAATTATTCTGAGGAATTTTAATAAAATAATTCTTTTCCAAAATTCAATTATTTTGATAAATATCAAAATTCATCACAAGAATTCAATTCTTTTGAAAAGTAATTAAATACTTCGCAGAAATTAAATTATTTTCAAAATTTTTTAAAAATTCTCGTCAAGAATTAAATTATCTTTATAAATAGATAGGGAAATTCTTCTTAATAATTAAAATATTGTCACAAATTTTTTAAAAATTCTTCTCAAAAAGACAATTATTTTCAAAAATTTTAATAAAATTCTTCTCATGAATTCAATTGTTTTCAAAAATTATTATTTAAATTCTTCTCAGAAATTCAATTATTTTTAAAAAATTTAATAAAATTCTTCAAAAAGTTTTCAAATTATTTTAAAAAAATGTTATGAAATTCTTTAGTATGATAAATTTCATTAAACTTTTAATTAAATTCCATAAAAGAAATTAAATATTTTCAAAAGTTTTTAATACAATTCTTCGTAAAAATTAAATTTTAGGAAGCATTCAATATTATTTATTTTTGTATTTAAATAATTGATTTCTTGTAGAATTAAATTTTTATTTTTTGTAATTTTAACTAACAATTCTGTAGGATTAGTTTTTTGAAAAAGTTTAATTAAATAATAATTAATGTTATTGATTTAAAGTAGAATTTCAGTTAAAAATTCTAGAAAATGTTATTTGAATTTAAATGATACAAATAATTTTGAAGAAATTACAGTAACAATATTCTTATAATAATAAAATAATGATTTTGTCAGTCGGTCATCTTTGATTATTATAAAACATAAAGGAATGGATCACTCCGAGTCTTCGACTCGGAGTGATCCATTCCTTTATGTTTTATAATAATATTCTTATGAGTTGTTCAATTTGAAAAGATTTAAATTTTAAATTTTTGAACACCTTAATTACAATGAAAAAAAAAAATGATTAAATATTTATTTTAAATAAAACTATTGATGTTTTCGAATAATTTTACTTTTGAAAAAATTTGGAAGTAAAGTCAGGGAAAAAGTCCAAGTTGTGTTTGGAAATCAGAGAAATGTCAGGGAAAAATGTGAAGTTAAAATTTTGTGGCAACCCTGTATAAATTTATATTTTTATCTTATTTATTTAACCAATTTTTATGGTCCCCTAAAAGTCCCCTATTTTTTAATTTTCAGTCCCCTATTTCCCCTAAAATACTTTTTAGGGACACTGTGAAGCCTGCATCAGGGATATTTAGAAAGGTTTCAGTTATGACGTAACAGAAGAAGGAAAGTCTGTCCTCAGAAAATTGAATTAAGAGTAACAGTGCTATTTCAAAATTTGTAGCAAATTCGGGACGTATTAGATAAACATGATTAGAGGGGACACTATTTAAAAATTTGATGATAGTTTTCGAAAATCCATAATGACGAAAGAATATTTATAAATCCGTCAAATATATTTGAAACTTTTTTTTGAGGTTACTGATTACGTATTTTTTAGTCAAGAATAAACGTATTATGACCGTCTGTGCATGTATCATTATAATTTGTCATTCAAAAAATTTTGCCAGCCATATTAGATCCGAAATTCTAAAAGCTGACATCAAATTCGTAATCAGCGATTTCAATAACAAGTAGATTCATGTCTAAAAAATTATTACAGTAAATAATTATAAATTACAGTGAATAAGAATTATTTCTCACAAAATTTTGAATAGGAATTATTTTCCACTTATATGTAAATAGGAATTATATTGTCCGCTAGTTTCAGTTGGCATTGTCTTGCACGTGATGTACAAAAAGAATTATCTTGTATTAAAATTTCGATAGGAATAATATTTTTCTCAGTTGATTCAATTAATATAAGCATTATATGAACCGTAGATATCGATTTATTTCTGAAAGTTGATTAATAAACTTATTATCTTGAACCGTTTATAAAATAAAACAGAAAAGTTTTGTATAGAAAGTAAAATGTTTAAATTAATTATTATTAACATTCAAGTGAGTCTAATAGTAGTCCAGAAGCGCAAGCAAATTTAAAGCATTTTTAATAACTCGAGCATGTCTAATCAGTAATTTCGCTACACTTTTTATCATAATAACTTTCCACGTGCAATAAAAGAATTTTATAAATACAGAAAAAATAAGATTATTAGCCATAATCACAGTTTTGTTCAAGTTTTTATTCACAAAAAAAAATTTCACTTTTATCCATAAAATGATATAAAATTGCTAAATATTAAAATTATGTTTTAAATAATCACGAGAAAGAACTATTAGTTTGGATACACTAGCTTCAAAAATAAAAGTGAAATTCTAAAAATAATATTGAAACAATCAATAATTTTAATAGATGCAAATAATTTTTTTTTAATTTCTATAATTGTTCTAAGGAATCTAAATAAACTATAATTTATTTATGTACACGAAGCAGTTTTATTCTCTATCAGTAAAATGAAATGTAATCTGACATCTAATTTTTATTCAAATTTTTCGATACGCCTATATAAGAACTTCAACATTTTTATCTAAGACCTCTAGAAGTACATTCAAGGTGTTTGAAAATTATTTAAATTTTTAAATTTTTTATATTAAAGATACGCGATTAATGTGTATTCTTTGTAAATAATTTTGTCGAAAGCTTTGTTTTTTTTTAAATTCATGAAGTCTTTATATAATTAAATACTTGATTTTTATTGGTGTTGCGAATTGAGCGTCGCAAGATGGGAATCCATTAGATGTAAATTTGAAGAAAAAATCTTTCATATTTTGCCATTTCATTCTGTTTATAATAATCTCGATGTTAAATTTAATTATTTCTTATTTGAGTTTCGTGTGAGATTGAGCCAAACTTTTTTGGATTTAATTACGCTCGACCGTTTGGTGATCTTCCTCGAGAAGGTGAAACGGACGGAGATGGTTCAGGACTGCCACCGTTACTACTTCCTCGACGACTTCCGGCTCCTCCTGTTTTTAATCTTACCATTGTATCCAAATGGCGAAACCTTGAATATTATTGTTAAATATTAATTTCTTGTTTTCTTTGGATTTCAATTTTGCTAAATAGTAAAGCATGGTTTTTTTTAAAAATTGTTTCTGATATTTGTAAGTGGGCAAATAATTGTTAAAGAAAATAATAAGAGTTTCATTAATACTTTACTTTTCGAAAATCCCCCACCTGAGAGATAGTTCACTGGTATCGGCAGCATCCTTTGCTTGCATTAAATAGGCTAGTGGCCAGGATATCCACGAACGTCTGTAGAATATAATCGTATGCTGAGATTGTTAAGCTAGAACTCTTTAGAATTTTATTGAAATTTGAAAATATTAAACTTGCAGAATAACTATTTTATATTGCACTAGGTAAAATTATGTTTTTAAAAGTAATTTGTTGTTTATTAAATTAAAGTTAACTTAAAGTTTGCTAATATAGCGAAAATTAAACACATAGAAGCAGCTAAAAAATAACTACAGAGTTAAATTTTTTAAGTTTTTAAATGATTTTGGCTACCTTGTAGCTAACTTTAGCAGTAGTAACAAATATTAAAATTTAGGGAACTATAGCTACTGATTCCTATATACATTCGCCCGAAAGGATATTCACTCTGTTTTTAAGATCTAAATTCTAATGGTTGATTCTAGTGATTGATTCATGTGATAAATGATGATTCAGATTAGAATTATGATTCAGATTTTCGAACCAAACTTCAATTTAGTTGGAATTGAATATGGTTGTGACACCAGAACATCCGGCTTATGAACCTAAACAAATGAAAGTCAGGGAAAAGTCAGGAATTTTTATTAAAAGTACTGGAAAAAATTAAATTTTTCGAATTCATAAGAAAATTCTAAATTTTTGGTGTCTTTTTCGTTTGCCTCATAAACTATGAAACTACCACTAATTCTAATAAAAAACCTTCAATTTTTTTTATATTTTCGACAAGAATAAAGTTTTTAATATTATTTAATTTTTTTAAAGTTTTAACTCAATTATCTTCATAAATAACAAAATTCTGCACTGAAATTCAATTACATTTAGGAATTTTAATAAAATTCTCTGCAAAATTCAATTGTTTTCCAAATTTTTCCTCAATTCAATGATTTTCAATATACCTATTTACTATTTTCATAAAATTGGGCACAAAATTTAATTATTGAAAAAAATTTTTTTTTATTACAATTCTACGAAAACATTCAATTATTATTTTTATAAAGAATAAAATTTCTTTTAGAAATTGAATTATTTTCATTGATAAATTTCAAATATTTTTAATACAATTTTAAATAAATTCCTCAAAAAATGCAATTATTCTTAACAATTTTATATTGAAACTCAACGAAAGAATTAAATTTTAAGAAACATTCAATTATTCAATAACATAATAAAATTCGTTGTTAAAATTCAATTATTTTCATAAATAACTTTTTTAATTCGTCGCAGAAAATGAATTATGTATTTTCAAAAATTTTTTAAGTAATTCTGCAAAAGAATTCAATTATCTTGGTAAACAACAAAATTCTTTTCATAAAATCAATTATTTTTAAAAATTTTAATAAAATTCTTCAAAAGTTTTTAATTATTTTCAAAAATTGTGATAAAATTCTTCAATTTAATAAATTTTTATACAATTTTAACTCAATTCCTTAAAAGAAATTAATTATTTTTAAAATTTGTTAATAAAATTCTTCATAAAAATTGAGTTTTAAGAAACATTCAATTATTCAATAAATTATTTATTTTTGTGTTCAAATAATTGAATTCTCGTAGAATTTTCTAATAAAAATTTATGATTTTTTGTGTTTAAATAATTGAATTCTCGTAGAATTTTCTAATAAAAATTTATTTCAAAATGAATTTCGGTTAAAATTTGAGATAATAATTGAATATTAAAAGCATTATAGCGTAAATTTTTAGAAATAATTGAATTTTAAAAAGGTTTTAAATTAAAATCTTTGAAAATCTGAAACTTTCATACTTTTAAATTAAAAATTCTGTTAAACTAATTTTCTCGAAAAATTTTATTTGAATTCTTTTTTGAAATTATTGGAACATTTTATTTTCTAATATCTATTTAAATGAACAATTTTCTAATAATCGAAATTTATGGTAAAATTGAATTGTAAACAAATATAGATTTGAAAATTCCCAAAAAACTTTTTTAAGAATTATTAAAAATAATTGATTTAAAGAAGAATTTTAGTAAAAAATTCTAGAATATAGTAATAATTGAATTTAAATGATGAGAAAATAATTTCGAAGAAGTTAGAGTAACAATATTTTCATTTAAAATAATAATATTTTATCATTGTGTTATTTTTAATTATAGAAAAATATTTTATATTTTTTAATTGTATATAATTTTAGTCATTTGTGACGAGAAAATGTGTCTAGAGTTTATTTTTCTGACTATTCAAAATTTTAGATATTTTTTCGGACATTTTTGAGCCGCCATTTTGAATTTCGAAAAAATTAAAAATTCTAGCAATGCCTAAATGAAAGGTCATATATTTTGGACGCGATATTTTGTCAGTCCAAATTTTTCCTGAAGCGATTTCCAATCGAAAATATAGTTTTAATGAAACAAAAACCAAAAAATTTTGGGTTTTTTTTTTGTTTAAACAATCATAACTTTTGATCCTTAAGGGGTTACATGGGTCAAAACGTCCAGACAATGTATGATTGTTTAATTATTTTTTTTTCATAAAATAAATAAATTTTTTATTTGAGTGTTTTTATATCTTAAAGTACACTATTAAAAGAGTAACTTGTAAAAATTTCGTTAAAAAATATTTAAAATCAGGGCCGTACCTACAGGATCTTTGAGAACCCTTCCAAAAAAGCGGTGGTTACGATATCTTCTGACCAGTTCATTGAAAATCAAAAAACCAAATATTTTCTGTTAGTGGATGGGTATAGTTTAGTTCGTGATTGAACGAAGGAATATTTTTTTTGTTGATTAGAACCGATTTTACATGGTCTTAATGGTTCTAAAAATTTTAACTTTTGATAAAAGACACTGTCAAACATCCAAATTTCAATTTCTTTAAAAACCCTTCGTTCAATCACGAGATATATTCACCCACTAACAGAAAATTTTTTGTATTTTGATTTTAGATGAAGCAGTCAAAAGATATCTTGACCACCGCAAAAGCAATTTTTTTTTAAAGGGGCCCGAAAAACTGTTGCTACGGGACTGATTTTTAATATTTTTTATCAAAAATTTAATATATTTCTCATTTAATAGTGTACTTTCAGATACCAAAGTGTTCAAATAAAAAAATTTATTTATTTTATGAAAAAAAATTATTAAAAAAACATACGTTTTCAGGTCGTTTTGACCCATGTAACCCCTTAAGTAAAAAGTTAAATTTTCTTGTAGATTCTGAAAGAGGACGAAAAAATACATAAGAAACACGATGTGCAAATTTTTTTTAGCCCACTATCTTTGAAAATGGTAACTGTTTAGATGCATTATCTTTACGATACGGCTTCTATAATCCTCGTGAACGTTATCCCATCTTCCCCTATCAGTGTTAGTACAGTTCTATCTTATATTTTTATTTCTTACCTATACAACTAGATTAGAGCCTTCTGCTCTGTTAATAAAACAGAAGTGAACCACCAATCGGACATAATAAATATTAATAATTAACGTAACATTTAGTTTATTAGGAATCGCTTACTTTGCGCACGAAATGCAATACGTTGTAGGCAGTGTATCGTGCATGCTGGACATAGTACGATTTACATACGTGGGGGTTTGATTAGAACCTATTCCACCAATTGTAGCCTGTGTGTCAAGTTTAGGCGTTCTATTTGGTGTTTTAGTAAATCCAGGCTGAATTGCTGGATCAGAAACCATTCGTACAAAGAAGGCTCTTCTCTGTTCCAAAGTAGCTTTCCTCTTCTTTTCTCTTATGTCAGCTAGTTCATCCATTACGTCCTATAAAAAATATCAAAAAATTAATATTCACATAAGCAAGCAGTTGCGCAGCATGATCAAAATTATAAAAGCAAAAATGTGCACGAGGAAACAAATCATTCTTCCCTGATATCAAACGCCGAAAAAATAAGTCAGGAAATTTTAAAATTTGTTAAACTTCGGAATAAATTTTATATTCCTCCCTAAAATATTTGCTATAAGTTATGTTTTTTTTTATTAGAACTTTTATTAGTTATTAGAATGTAAGCACTGTATTTAAGTCGACATTTGTTTATTAACAATTCAACAATTATTATTTGGTCAAATAGTTAAATCCTCCACCAATAATTAGTTTTATGTTAAAAATATACTTTTTTTTAAACCGCTTACCAAACTGTCGTAACTGCATTAAGCATGCAGTCTTACATCACTTTCGAATTATAATTGTTTTACATTTTTATTACTATTTAAAAATCTGTCTACAGTAATTATTTCATACATTTCAGTTAATATATTTAGAATTTAAAATCACGAAAGAAAAATACATATTAATTATCACCTATACTATTAATCGCTTTTAATTATTGATTTCAACGTTTCATTTTATAATTCAATGAATTTTAATTTTTACTTTCGCGAATTGTTGGTTAATAGAAATCAGCTACCTGATGTTCTGACCTATTAATAATAGAAGTCTGACCATTTCATAAATCCCCTCAGATGGTTTTCTTTTATTTAATAGAAAATAGCGTGCCTATAAAGTAAAGTTTATTATGCAAATTTGTAAAGCAAAAATATCAAATTTTTAAAATTGATCATCTTGATTTCTAGTTTTACAGAAACATAAAATGTTTTGAATGATGGAGAAAATTTTCTGTAAGGAAATTAAATTTTCGATTTCTAAATTTTGTTTATAAATATCCTTTCTAATTAAAAGATAAAATTAAAGAATAAAGTGGATAGTTTTACAGAAGTGAAAAAGTAGATTACCTTAGATTCTAGAAGTTCTGATAGGTAGTCCGTGATTACGCCCCACGCAATATCTATTAAACGTAAAATTCTTTTAATGACAAGAATAATTATTTATGAGGCAAAAAACATTCACTCGAGATGAGTCGTTCTCAATGTGACAAGAAGTTACTCATGAGATAAAAACCTTTTGTTATAATTAGTATTTTGATTTTTAATGAAGTATTTTATGGAATTATAATCGATTTTCTGATTTATGGATATTTCTAAAGATCATCTTCAAATAATTGCATTAATTAAAATTGATAATTTAAAATATTTTTTACATTGCTGAATAAAAATATATATATATTCAATACTAATTACTGTTCTCTGCGTTTATCAAATTTATGAGCAATGCAATTTTAAATTATAATAATTACCAACATCCTCGTTTGTAGCATTTGGAGCAGCTAAAGCAAATCGTATCGTGTATCGTTGATTAACTTTTGCTGGTATCATATGTATTTTTCCAGAATCATTAATTGCACTCAATAATTTTTGATTTAGTTTATCAGATCCCTTAGCTCGAAAGCACACTAATCCTAACTGTAAAACATTTCCCATATTACAGAGTTAAATTTATTATTATTTTTTTTAAATCTTAAAATACTCACCACAACTTCGTTGCATACTTCAAACCTCGAGTCTTTTTTAACGTGTGACTCGAAACGCTTCGCAAGCTGAACATGATTTCGAATATATGCTTGTAAACCAGAAATTCCATAGCTTCTAATGACAAACCATAATTTTAAGGATCGAAATCGCCTACTTAGTGGTATGCTCCAATGTCTGTTTGCAAAGAAAGATCAGTTTTGGTTTAAACTGAGTTATCAAATAATTTTTTGTTTTTTTCGAAAATGTAACCCCCCTGCGTATGTTAGTTTTGATCCAAATAGTAAGTTGTAAATTCAAAATAAGCCTTATTTCTACTACTACTACTACTACTACTACTATTGGTATGGGTATGGGAATATATATGATGTGAGTTTGTGCAAAAATCCTAATTTTATTTTATTTGTAAATTAACAATTGTTTATCAAAAAATATTTAAATGTTTAATAAAGTGTTCTGATGATGGTGTCAAACCCAAGACACCGAAATCTTGCATAACTAATGAAATAGTGTTTCATTTATTACTCTTCCGATAATCGATTAAAAGAACATCAACAAACTTCAACAATGGAAGAAAAAATCAACTATATAAATAAAAGTAAAATTATTCATTAAATAATTTATTTATTTTATGATAGTTGTTCAAGATTTAAGTTATTTAAAAAGAAATCTTTGACAGAAATTGAAAAAATTGAAGGATTTGTATTAGAATTCGTGGTAATTTTATAGTTTATGAGTCAAACAAAGTGTGTTAAAATGGAAAATCAGTTGATTGACAAGATAATTGTGAATGAAGAAGGTAATTTTGATTTGTTTTGAAAAATAATTAAAAGTAAATTACCTATAATCAATTGCTGTGTCAGCGTGAGTATGTTGAAGGTAAAGAGGATCTACAACTAGAGCGCTTGTTAGTTTAAACCTGTCTCGAACCCAGAGACAAGAGCAATCGAAATTAGTTAGCAGGAACTTATTAGGATTAGTGTTAACTGAATCTGCGTAGTCAATACCTTCCATTAAGTATTTTAATTCAGGACAAATAAACGCATTTCCAGCATAGGCCGCATCAACATGCAACCAAATCTAAATATTTAAATTAAAAACAACTTTATATGATATAGAAGTACATCACTTTTCTTTGAATTGTAGTGCTTTTTGAAGCATAAAGGAAATTATTAATTTTTTTTATAATTCAAGAAGCATAAAAATTATTTCTCAAACAAAAAATTATTTCGCAAATTCTTAAATTTATGATTAGTTGAAATAAATTCATTTGATATTTTTCATATTAATTATAATGTATTTTCAACTTGAAATTTTTAATTTTAAACTCACTCCGGGATATTTTTTGCAAACAGGTCCAATTTCTTTCAAATTGTCAAATGAAACACATGCCGTTGTGCCAAGAGTTGTGGAAACAAAAAATGGCACATATCCCTCAGCGACATCAGCCTCAATTGCCTGAAATGAGAAAAAAAAAATTCTAAAGAACATGATTTTTCATTCATTCCGCGTACGTGAAATAAAATTTAATTCGTTTTCAAGAGAATATATTTGATTTTCTTTTATAACCTGTCGTAAAGTTTCACCCCTTAGTACACTTTTTTCATCGGGTTCCAAAATTCTTAATTTTACGAAGCATATCATTGCGTCTTTTTCAACACAACTATGACTCTCACGACTACAGTAGGCCATTAACTTTCCAAGTAGAGCAGTTTCGTCTAAATGTGAATGAGCCGGGGATTCCTTGAGCCTAGCAATTGCCTGTGCTCTTGCAGCCAACATACAAACTAATATACATTCTGAAGCTGAGCCCTGAAAATAATTTTTTGTATTTTAATTTTTACTAATTAGAAATGTCAATTTTATTATAATCATTAAACAAATGTAGGAAAGTGACGTACATCATCGGACATTTAAACATTTTTGTAAATTGCTTATAAATTTTTGAAATATATAGTTACATTGTTTCATAACTTACAAAATATTTATTTAATGTTTAACATAAATGCATTTGTAGAATAAACAAACCCATGACGGGAAAAGTAAGAACAATTAATGATAGTGAAATATTCTAACATTGAAAACTTTGTCGGTTACCTCTGGACAAATATGAAAATATTTGTGTTATAATTATTTAAATTTATGACAAAACAAAACCACTCAGACAAAAGTTTCTCATTGCAATCGTAAAATATATATTTACTTTTCAACTTTAAGAACAATAAACACTTTAATTATTGTGTACCTATAATTAATAACTATGTAAAAATTAATTAACAATAATTACTAAACATCATATAATAATTAATGTTTCTATCCAAAACATTAAATAAAAATTGTGACTATTAATTGTCCTAATAGAATTTATTTAATTGACGGAGTTTGATCAACTTATTTAGACATATTATATATTCACAAATATTATGACTATTATATGAAGTATACGAGTCGTCGGATCTTATAACGACACATAAAATTTCCACGGTGATATTAGTTTTTTTTTATATTAGTTTGTTTTTTTTAAATTAAATAAACAAATTTTTTTTAATTTCTTCGGCCATATTGAATCCGCTATTTTGAATTTTTAAAATCTGTCTTTAAATTCGTAACAAGCGATCCTGAAAACCCCCCAGTAACAAGTTTCAAGCAAATCCAAATAGTTTTTAATTTTTATCCGCCATATTGCATCCGCCATTTTGAATTTTTAAAATCTGATGTTACATTCGTAATCAGCGATGCCGAGAACCCCCTTAGAATCTATTTATTTAGGTTTTCCGTCAGTCTAAAGGTTAAAAAACAATTTGACATGCTTGCCTTTCCAGTTAATCAATTAAATTTGATAAAAACAAAATTTAAAGCTCCCTGATGTAAATTAGTAAATTCCACATAAAATTTAAAGTGTGAAAAAATTCTGAAATCTTAAAATTCACGTAACTCCGTCAATTTGAATTAAAATTTTTTCAAAAAGTGCCCATTTTACGCAGAATTAAGTATACTTTTAATAAATTATTATGAAAAAAATCTTTAAATTCAAATACTATTCTAAAAACTTCGTTAAAGTTGAAAAAATTGAAAACAATCGAAAAATCGCAAATATTTTCAACTGCAATTTTGTCAATTTTTATTTTGACTAAACGAGCAATAATCGGTTAAAAATATGTGTTTTTCCCCTTTTCAAACAAAAAATCAATTTTGAAAATCGGTTGAAAATTAAGGAAGTTATGAGTAATTCTTTACGTAGGTATGAATACACAAAAACCGGTTTTTGCCCCTAAAATGAAATTTTTGGGGTGTTTGGGAAATTTCTCATATACCATAAGGGTTTCCACGCAACCTGGAAACCTGGAAAACCTGGAAATGTCAGGGAATTTTTATAAACCTTGAAAAAACCTGGAAAAGTCAGGGAATTTTGATTGGAATCCTGGAAAATTATTGTTTTCTAAAGTTATTGTGCTTATTCGTGTAATCTAATTTTTCTGTAATTCAATTTTCTCAATTCAAATTTTTTAATTCAATTTTAAAAGAGTTGCCTTCACAATTTTTCTTCGCAATAATTCAATTATTTTCATAAATAATCAAAAAATTTATAAATTTACAATTATTTTCATAAGTTATAAAAAACTCATCGCAGAAATTCAATTATTTCTAATACAATTTTAATGGAATTTCTTGAAAAATGTTTAATTATTCTTAAAAATTTTATTAAAATTCATCAAAGAAATTCAATTATTTTCAAACGTAATGAAATTCTTCGCAGAAATTCAATTATGGTCAAAAGTTTAAAAAATTTCAATTATCTTTATAAATATTAAAAATTTTCTCCAAAATTCAATTATTTTCAAAAATTCTAATGAAACTCTTTTTAACAAATTCAATTTTTTTTCAAAAATTCTTCTCCAGTCAATGATTTTCAATATCTACTATTTTAATAAAATTTTCCAAAAGAAATGAATTATTTAAAAAATTTTTTATAAATTTCTTCGCCATAATTCTATTATTTTCAAAAATATTAAATTTATGTTTACAGAGATTCAATTATTTTTATAAACATGTAATACAATTTTTTACAAGGATTATTCAATTATTATTCTCATAAATAATAAAACTCATTTCAGAATTTCAATTGTTTTTGAACAAAAAATTTTTTTGTTTTTTTATACAATTTTAATCGAATTCCTCAAAAAATTTAATTATTCTTAAAATTTTATTTAAATTCGTCAACAGAATTCAATTATTTAAAAATTTGTTAATAAAATTCTTTATGAGAATTGAATTTTGAGAAACATTCAATTATTCAATAAATTATTTATTTTTGTATTAAAAATAATTAGGTAGGTATTTAAAAAGAAATATTATTAAAAAATTCGTCTTAAGAATTCAATTATTTTCAAAAGTAATAAAATTCTTCGCAGAAATTCAATTATGGTCAAAAGTTTAATAAAAGTTATAGTCAAAATTTCAATTATTTTTATAAATATTAAAATTTTTCTCTAAAATTCAATTATTTTCAAAAATTTTAATAAAATTCTTGGCAATATTTCAATTATTTAAAAAAATTTTAATAAAATTCTTGACAAAATTTCAATTATTTTCAAAAACTTTTCTCAATTCAATGAAATTTTTTTACAGAGATTCAATTATTTTTAATACATTTTTAATCTTATTTCTCGAAAAATGAAATTATTCTTAAAAATTTTGTTGAAATTCGCCAAAAGAATTTTAATTACCTATATTTAAAAATTTGTTGATAAAATTCTTTAAATGAGAGTTGAATTTTAAAAAAACATTCAATTCTTCAATAAATTATTTATTTTTGCATTTAAATAATTGAATTGTCGTAGGAATTTTCTAATAATAATTGATTGAATTATGAATTTCAGTTAAAACTTTAGATAATAATTGAGTTTTGAAAAAGTTTCAAACTATAATCTTTGGATGTTTGAATTTTTCATACTTTTAACTTAAAATTGTGTAGATTTAATTTTTTTGTAAAAGTTGAATTGAATTTTTTTGAAGTTATTTGAAATTTTTATTTTCTAATATATATTTGATTGAAAAATTTTCTGAATAATCGATGAAATTTCATAAAAATTGAATTGTAAACAAAAGGATTTGAAAATGTTGAAAGAATTTTTTTAGAAATTATTAATAATAATTAATTTACACTTTATAAAGAAGAATTTTAGTTAAAAATTGTGGAAAACAATAATTGAATTCAAATAATGAAAGTAATTTTGAATAAGTTACAGTAACAATAATAATAGGTAAAAAATGAGGATTTTATCAGTCCAACATTTTTAATTATTATAAAACATGAAGAGATCGATTGCTCCGAGTCGAAGACTCGGAGTGATAGATATTTTCATGTTTTATAATAATTTTTTATAAGATGTTTAATTTCAAAAAGGATTGAATTAAAAATTTTGTAAAATATAAATGTAGTTTTAAAAACCTGGAAAAATTTCGTTTTTTAACCTATGGAATTTATGTTATTGAAATAATTTAAATTTAATTATTCAACTAAATTTTCAATCATTTCTACTAATGTCAATGAAAATTGGAATCTGGTTTATATTATAAAATATAGTCACCTGAATTACTCCACCGCCTCTACTTCCTTCACTAAAATACAGGAAGTCATTTGGTAGGCCAATAGCTTTTCCTTTAAATTACAAAATTTTGTTAAATATTAAAATACATATTTAAATATTCTTTGAAATTAATTTATTATTTTATTGTTTAAATATTATTTTATTAAGTAAATAAATAAAAATATACCAAATTACGTCACGCTCATAAGGGAGGAAGGGGATCAGACTGTATCATGAATTATAAATAAAAATTTTATTACTAAAATTGCGACAAAAAGAAAACGGTCAAAAATTAGACCGAAATAGCGTGACGTAGTTTGTGAACGACCTATACTGCAAAGAGTAGAAAATTTAGTTAAAAGTGAATTAGGTAGTATTAATATTGATCTTACCGAACCAATCACAAACTATCGTCTCCAATTCTGTGCAAGCTGGACTGGCAGCCTAAAATAAATTCAATATAAACTGAGTAAATAATTTTTCCAAATCCATCATTTTTTTGACATTTCTTGTTCATTTCCACGATTTATAAAAGATTGATAAAGTGTTACAAAAGAGAAAAAAAGTAATAATTTCAAAACATTTTATTCCATTTAATAAATTAAATAATCAATAAATTTTATGGACAGTTTTAATAAATTTTTTTTTCCATCAAACCATGAAGTAAATAATTTTTGAATAAATTATAGACAATTTTTTTTTAAAAAAAAGAATAGTTCGAAATTTGAATAATTAAAAATTTCTCTTACCCATGAAAATCCGATACATCCAATTGCATCTGATAACATGTCACCAAGAATGGAAGGAAAGGAATTTCCAGCAGGAAAATACGCGTGAAATCTTGGATGCTGCCAGTGCGTAATCTGATGGGACATTTTACAACTCAACTATTTCTACTTCTATATTTGTTCTAAAGTAGTAATGAAATTGCACGAGTTTCTTGAAATAACAGTTGTACTTGATTGTTTCTGATTACTTCATATTCTTTATTGTTATGTGCTCCTAATATCAAAAACTTTCTTCATTCCAAGCAATAAATAAATAAATAAATAAATAAATGACATTAAGAAAAGGATGAACTATTATATTTTTATTATTATTAAATTTAAAAATATTTTTTTACATTATTATTAATTTAAGTGGATTACTATTAAAAATATAGTAATTTTTTTATATATTTTGACCCTAAATTAACGTCTTTCAATTATAAATTTTTCAAAAGAATTTTTGAATGTTTTTTGAAATTTTTTAAATCAGTTCAATTTAGATTTCAAAATTTTTACAATATACTTTAAAAATATAAAAAAAATCTTTCTATCTTCTCCCCATGCTTAGCCATACTTTGCCTATGGTTTAAAAATGGAAATAATTGAAAGATTTTGTATTTATTTATTTAATAAAAACTTAATTTTTGTTGTCCCCATTCTTTAACCATGGAAATAACAATATTCCTCTAAGTAAAATGATGTACAAACAAATTAACAAATTCAATAAAATTTAAAAATTAATTTAGTTAATAAGTTTGAAAATAATTTTTTTTTATTATTATAATGTGAACATTTATTTTTTATAAATATCAACTATTTTTTTTAACAATTTGAATTTGTTTGATTGAAAAAAAAATTGTTTATTTCTAATAGTTAAATATTTAAATCAAAAATGTTGATTTTCCTAAAGTTCTGAAGGTTTAAAAGAACGAAATAATATAATTAATAAAGTTAAACAATAGATTTAAAATCCAACAGATAAAATTTACAAGAAATAATAATATAATTATATAAAAATGAAATTAAAATTAGAATTATTTAAAAGTTTTTGAAAAATCCGATTTTACTTTAAAAGTTAGTTTCTAAGTTTATATTAATTTCTGAGAAAATTTAAAAAAAACGGGAAAAATTTCTTTCTATTTTTTGAACATTTTAAGGAAAATAGTGTTATAACAAATATATTAATTTAACATAAATGTATAAAGCACATTACGAAAAGAATATTAAAAAATTATTAACTATTAATTATAAACTGTTATTTCTTAGAAATTTACAATTTGATCGTTTTGTTTATAAATTATTTGTTTATTTTACAATAAAATATATTTTTTTTTAACAAACTGCATATTAATTTCAAAAACGTTTAACACTCTTTTTTTATATTAATACTGGTATCCGGACAAAAAGTCCAAAACAAAAAGTCGAAACCAAAAATTCCAAAGAAAATAAAATCCAAAAAAGTAAAATAAAAATAGTTTTATATTTTGGACTTATTTTTTGGATTTTTTCCCTGGTCAAAAAGTCCAAAGAAAATAATTAAACTAATGAAGTAATTTAATTGGAATTATATTAAAAAAAATAACTGAATTTTTGTAAAGAATTTTATCCAAAATTGTTGAAAATAATTGTATTTCTTGGAAAAATTGTTTGAAAAATTTTATATAGAATACTTGAGATTTTTCTAGAAATTTTCTTTATTTATAAAAATAATTGAATTTTTGTGAAGATTTTTTTTATTTATGAAAATAATTGAATTTTTGTTTTTCATTTTTCATATTTTTATTTTTTTGTACTGTAGACTTTTTTTCTTGGAATTTTCGGTCTTGATTTTTTGGATTGGATTTTTTTTCCTGTAATCAATAATATTGTATCAAACAAACTCAAAAAAAAAATCCAAATCGTTTTTGAAAAATATTTCATGATGTAACAAATTAAAATAATAATAATTGTTATTAAATATTTGTTTTGTTTAAATATCTAACAATATAATAACAATAATCGTTATTTATTTTAAGGCCAATTGATTTAATATTTACTTTTTATTACTTAGGCCTTTTTATTACAATATAATTAAAAAAAAAAACGGTTTTAATAAAAAGCAAATAATAATTATTAATAAATTATTATTAAAATTAATAATTTACTATTATTAATTTTGTATTATTCTTAAAATTTATACTCTATGTTATAGTGATGAAGAAATGGAAATATATTTTGAATTCTTTTTGTTAAAAAAAATTTTTTTTAAGAAAAAAATATTGTAATAAAAAGCAAATAATAATAATTAATAAATTATTATTATTAAAATTTATACTCTGTTATAGTGATGAAGAAAAAGAAATATATTTTGATTTCTTTTTGTTAAAAAAAATTTGTTTTAAGAGAAAAATATTTTAATAAAAAGCAAATAATAATTATTAATAAATTATTATTATTGAAATTAGTAATTTACTATTATTAATTTTTTTAGTATTATTATTTAAATTTATACTCCATGTAATAGTGATGTAGAAATGGAAATATATTTTGAATTCTTTTTGTTAAAAAAATTTGTTTAAAAAAAAAAATATTTATAGATTGATATCTTTAAATATTTTTTTCTTAAAACAAATTTAAAATTATTTATCTTTCCCCCTCTTAATTTGAGAGTAAATTATCTTTATTTTTTAAGTGAAAAATTTTATGAGAAAAATAATTGCGTTATATTACTAACCCCAGGCATAATTTTCGTCTCTACATCGTTCATAATGGCATCCCAAGATTCTGGCTCGTGGGGTGGTTCAGATGGTAGAAGAGGTCGAAGATATCCTGGTCCAACGTCCGGAGTAACTCTTCGATTATGTATATTACTCATAAACTCACAGATATACTCCACCATTTGCTTTCCACGCGTACGAAATTCTTCAACTTCCATTCCTGTATTCGGTGAATTTTTCATTTTTCCAAATTAAAATTGTTTTTATTTTGCCAAAAAATATTTTCTCTTCTTTTTCAAAACACACCGATTTTGTAGTATTTTGTCCAAAAATTACAATAATGTCATGAAACTTTCAAGTAAACTGCAATTTCACCTTTACACAGCATTTAAACATTTATTTTTTTTTCACGCTCTTCGCATATTTACAAAATTAGCAATGCACGAAAAAATTGGATAATTCGAAAATTTCTTTATTTCCTATAGAATTCACTATTTTTTGTTGGGGTTTTGTTGATAAATTTTCTGAAATAAAAATATTTGAATTTATATATACAAATTTTTTGAAAGCAATTTTTTTTTTTTGAAAAATGCCGAAAAAAAGAAAATTGAAAAATTAACAGAAGGTGAAGACTTTGGATAAATCGAGTGTTAAATAGTGATTTATTTTTTTATTAAATTATTTTTTTTTCCATGAGTCTTCTCCCTACCTGTTGCGGTGGGATTTGTGGAATAGGAACTTTTTAAATGAAGAAGCGGACACGCAGAGGGTTTGACGGAGACTCGTTGGATTCCATGAGCTTGACAATCCGCAGTTAGGAACCAAACAAGAAGGAAAATGTTGTTGACGATTCTGCGCATTCGCAAGGACCACACTTTGTCTTTTGCTCTTGAAGAAAGACGAATCATATATTATAAGAATCGAGATCGAAAAATATAGGACAGCAATTTCTGTCGATCACCGTACCGACAAAAATAAACTGCTCCACTCAACAAGTCGCGAACAAAAGACGCTATCCACACCCATCCTGATTTTTATTCCTTCGTCAAGTATTTCAAAATTGCCAAGGACAATCGTCATCTCCATATAATGTCTATATATGTATATTCACTGCCGTCCCTCTCGTCAAGTCCTCAATGCAAATTATCCACACGAAAATTGTGTAAAAAAAATTCTCCTACTTACAAATAAAAGGTCATAATGGAAAACTTCATAAAAATGCTTCTATGATGATATACTGAGGAAGGGAAATAGTTTTAAAGAATTTCACTCGAGGGTTGCGTGACGATTTCTTCTGTAAATGATGTAAGAACTTTTTTTATGCTGACATTTTTTTCTCTTCTTTTAAATTTATTTATTTATCTCTGTATGGATTGTTTTTTTATTCTCTTCTTTTGGAAGCTCACCAGTATTTCGTATTTTCTATACTAAATCTGCTCGAGGAATTCATCATCATCATCTTCATTTTATTTTTATTTATTTTTATTATTTACTTCGTGAGTAAAGTCCCTATTACTAATGAGACCCCTATGGAACAGTTACCTAGAATTTATTTATGGATTCATAAAAAAAATTATAATTACTTCTAGTATCACAGAAAACAATCGAATCTAAAAGATCAGTTTTATATTTTGATTTCTGCAGTCAATACTCAATCTAAAAGAGTTAAGTAATCATTTCAGTAAAATAATATCCAATTTAAAACAGTTTAGTAATCAGTCCCAAAAAGTGATATATCAACTTATTTACGCCTTGAAATAACAATTTAAAAAATGCTTTTATAAAATTAAAAGAATTTGATAGGTGTGCCTTTCAGTCCTGTCTGGAAATTTGTTCCATAATTTTTGAACCCTTAATAAAGAATGATCTTTGCAAGTTCGATATGGTGGAATTTATACAAAAAAATTTTTTTTTTTAATTATTGGGGTCTTTAATAATTACTTTGAAATGTTACAATTCAATTTTAAATCATCCAACAACACTAATAACATTCTTGATGTTTTTTTGTTAATGATAATAGAAATTCTGGAAAATTGTTGTCTAAAGTTATTGTGTTTATTCTTGAAATCTAATTTTACTCCACAATTTCAAAATTAATTCAATTATAATACAGTTAGGATTACAAATTTTGTAAATAGATGAACTTCAAAAGATTAAAATTTTGTAAAAATTTCAATTTTAACTGAATTTAATTAGAAATGTTAAAAAACCTAGATTTTAAAAAAATTTTAATAACTAAATTTTTTTTGAAATTAGTTAAATTTTGTTATACATTTAATTGATTATTAAAAATAATGGATCTATAGAAGAATTTTAGTTAAAAACACTGAAACAATTTGAATTTTGAAGCAATTACAAATGATTGCAGAAATTCAATTATTTTCAAATGTAGTAAAATTATTCTCAAAAATCCAATTATTTTCTAAAATTTTATTAAAATTCTTGGCAAAATTTTAATTATTTTCAAAAATTGTGCTCAATTCAATAATTATTTTTAATATCTACTATGTACTTTAATAAAAAAAAATCCCAATACAATTCAATTTGTTAAAAAAAAATTTTTAATAAAATTCTACGCAAACATTTCATTATTTTTATAAATAATAAAACTCATCGCAGACTTTTAATTATTTTTAATGGAATATTCCTCGATAAATGTAATTATTCTTAAAAATTATATTAAAAATCAAAGAAATTCAATTATTTTCAAAAACCTTTGCTACAATTTATTTATTAGAATTTAAGTATTATTTTCAATACAGTTTTAATCAAAATTTCTTCAAAAAATTAAATTATTTTCAACAATTTTAATGAAATTCTTTGTAATAATTCAATTTTTTTCAAAATAGTTTTAATAAAATTCTTCATAGAAATTTAATTAATTTCAAAAATTTGTCAAAATTCAATTATTTTCAATGTCCACTATTTCAATAAAATTTCACAAAAGAATTCAATTATTTAAATAATATAAATAAATAAATAAATAATAAATAATAAATAAATTTTAGAAATTTTAATAAAATTCGCCTCAAGAATACAATTATTTTCAAAAATAATATGATTCTTCGCAGAAATTCAATTATGTTTGAAAATATACAAACCTTCAATTATTATCTTTTTAAATAATAAAACTTTTCTCCAAAATTCAATTATTTTTAAGAATTTTAATAAAATTCTTGGCAGAATTTCAATTATTTTTAATACAATTTCATCAAATTTCTTGAAAAATGAAATTATTCGTAAAAATTTTATTAAAATTTGTCAAGAGAGAGTTGAATGATTTAAAAATTTGTTGATAAAATTCTTTATGAAAATTCAATTTTAAGGTAGTACGCTCGCGACAGTCACTCTCAAAAGTAAATTTTAATAAAATGCTATAGTATGGTGCAGTTACTGTAGCATATTTTTGCTTGGACTGTACTGAATACATAGTCAGCCCTATGTACAGACACACTCACACACAAGTATACTAGTCAGGTTAGAATATTATATTATATTATATCTTTTAACTGAAACGGTTAATATTGTTAAATCTTTTTGTTATAAATTTCTTAAACATTCATTTATAATATATTAGTTTTTTAAAACAATCTATAGAAAATTTAAAAAGTTATTAGAAGAAATGTGCCGTTTACATGCACTTTTCATAGGTTAACCATGTTAAATAACAAACTTTGAACTTAAATATCTTGTTTTAGAAACGGTCAATTTTTTTAATATTTTGCAAATACATAGATCTTGTTATTAACTATTCTGATTTCAAATTTCATGAAATTCTATAGAAAAGTGCGATCACGAGCGTACTACCTTAAGAAACATTTAATATAATAAAATATTTATTTTTGTATTTAAATAATTGTGTTCTCGTAGAATTTTCTAAAGAATATTTATTTAAAAATGTATTTCATTAAAAATTTTAGATTATAATTAAATATTGAAAGTGTGGATTTTTAGAAACAATTGAATTTTCAAACAGTTTCAAATTAAAATCTTTCAAAATCTGAACTTTTTAAATACTTTTAATGAAGAATTCTGTGGAATTAATTTTTTTCAAATTTTTACAAATTTTTACAATTTTTTTTTCAAAGTTTACTGGAATTTTTTTTTATTATTTGAAGTTTTTAATTTCTAATATATTTAATTGAGGAATGTCAGAATAATCGAGATTTCGTAAAATTAAATTGTAAACAACAGGATTTGGAAATTCTCAAAGATCTTTTCCAGAAATTATTAAAAAAAATTGATTTAATGAAGAATTTGAGTTGAAAATTCTAGTAATGAATAATCAAAATGATGAAAATAATTTTTGAAGAAGTTAAAGTAACAAATTAGCAGTTTTTAATTATTATATAAAACATGAAGAAAGATTCCGAGTCGAAGACTCGGAGTGATCGGTATCTTTATATTTTATAATAATATTCTTATATGCTATTGAATTTGAAATTTTTGAAAATCTTAATTCCTGTGTCAAAATAATGATGAAATATTTATTTAAAAATGAAGTTATATATTGATGTTTTCGAATAATTTTACTTTTGAAGAAATTTGTAAATAAATGTAATAGAACATTTTTTTGTGTATCTTATAATTTTGCTAGTGAATCGGAATATTCTTTAGAGTCAGGGATAAGGTCAAAGTTTTTTCTGGAAATCAGAGAGTTATTTAATTTGGTAAAATATAAATAATGTAGTTTTAAAAACCTGGAAATATTTCGTTTTTTAACCTGTAAAACCTGGAAAAGTCAGCGAATTTGAAATGAGCTAAAGCGTGGCAACCTTGTATAAGTTCTATGTAAGATTTCATACACATTTATCTCTCCAAGGAACATTACGATCTAACGCTTCCCCAAGATCTTTAACTTTATCGCTAAATTTTATCTGGATTGCTCTTAGTGATAGAGGAGAAACAGTAGAAAGAAATTTGTGAGAATTTGATGAGATGCTTGATGAGAGCTTGAATCTTATCCGCGGGTTTATAGAAAGTCCATTATTATTCGCCCAATCTATAACATAATTAATATTTATATTTTCGAATGAATCTAAATTTGTTTCGAAAGGACATAACAGTATAAGTGATATGGAGACCCTCAAGAAGACAATGCACTGTATCTCATTAGCGTAAACAACCAGTCTAACAATCAACCATTGATTGGATACCACCACCATACCAGTGGTATCCTGTATTGAACTCACCACTGCACTTAAGATTGGAGATCAAAATAACGACTGCCAGTTCTAACACTAGTTCTAATCGTTATCCTCTTGACTTTCGCGCTATCAGGGGCTACCCGGGTAGCCTGCAGTAAAAAAGTTGAAATGATTTTTGGGTTTTAAATAAATATTCTCTCACAACATTTATAGACTGTTTCCGGCTTTCACCCAGCGTTAACACTGAGTTAAAGAAAGTTCAATCGTCAATAATATTCATTATCATTTTGATGGATTTGTCCAAATAGGATTAACATTTAACGTAACATATCCACTATCTATATTTACCATGTGTCTCGTTTTTTGTCTCCTCTTTTCCGGATTCATTCATTTGCTGTTTTTACTTCAAACTTCTTCTTCTTTAACCATTTCCATTTTCACGCAAAACCCGCCTAGGCTATCCGCATTTTTCAGCTCTTCACCCTTTTCACTTGCATATATATATATATATATATATATTCACATGTTCCTAATTCTCATTCCCAAAAGCACACATTCTTCACAATATTTTCTCTTCACTTATCTAATATCTACACTCTTTCTTTACCCTTCTTATTCTGAATTTTAATATTTTATTTTTACTTATTTAATACTACGGTATATTTTCCCCTATTATTGTCATGTACTATCATTATTATGTAATTTTATTCCATCTTCTCTCCTCCTTGTCTGTTTTATACCATTCCACAGTGGTTTCAAATGCCCAAAATGTGGTTAAAAGTCGACAAATAGTTTCTATTTAGGGACTTTGATCAACCTACATAGTTACATTAAAAAAAAATATTTGTATTAACGATATTACTGAGGTTCCAGGAATCACGAAATAAAACTATAGATTCATAGTAAATTAAGTTGAGGATTCATTAATGACTAACAAACTATGCAATTTAGTACAGAGCAGTTGATTATCAAAAGTTTCATTGAGAACTGAACTTGTAAGAAAACGGAAGTAGATGACAGCATCAAACACGAAAATAAAGTACATAATAAAAGAGAGGCTCAATTTGATATTCGTAATCTGCAACCAAACAAGATCGTAACACTTTGAAATACAATTAGACTGTGTCAAATATTCTTTTACAGAGTAAGTCTGAATTACTCCAATGCTAAAAGTGGTGCATCCAAATTACATAACTAAACTGATGATACTGCCTAAATGTGCAAGGTAGCAGAAAATGATTTATTAATTACAAACTATCACAATCGTAAGTAGGTTTTCTCCACAAAAATGTCGATTAATAAATAATCAATTGACATAGGAAAGAAGTTAGACGCAGATCTGCAGAGGTCTTTATCACAGTTTAGTCGCAGTTTAACCTCCGTTTTATTGAAGTTGTAACAGTTGTGAAGACTGATTCTTACGTCTCAGGAAGAGACTCAGTTGTATTTTGTTAAAAGAATTAAAATTATAAAAGTCTTATTAGTTAATCTCGAAAAAACAGAGATAATAATTGGGTAAATATATGAGGTTAATACAAGATACAAGGAATGTTGAAAGTATTTAAAGTGAATATTGTAAAATCACGTATTATCAAAGTACATTAAACATTTACACCTACATTGTGTTTGAAAAGATTAATATTGCTTGTATAGTAAAACACTATTGCAATTGATTATGTAAAGTCTACAATAAAATCTTTGCGTGAATGAAACAAGTATAAGCTTTAAGAATATTTATAATTGTGGACAATATAATTTACTTATCTTTTGAATACATTTTATTGATTTAACCTACACGACAATATTTTGCCTTAGGGATTAAACTGCATTAAAATGATTTCAATTTAATCCAAAATTCATAATTATTTTAATCCAAATGAATGAAATCTTTTGCTTGTTGATGCTTATCATCCTCCATTTTATTGTCAATAAAAATTCACTTTAGACGCCATTTTGTGTCCGCCATTTTGAATACCCCTATCTTATAGGGTGTATATTTTTGACGCGATATTTGTGACTTTTAGATGTGTTCCAATACAAATACCCGTACTAAAATTTGAAAAATTAAAAAAAAAACTAAAAATTTCACGTTTTTTTTTTAATTTGTAATTTATTTATTTATAAATTTATCAAATTTTGTGGCAAGCCATTAGATAGAGCGGTTTTTGCCTAATAAGAAATCACTATTGCGGAATTTTTTCTGTAGAGTCTTTATGTTAAAATATAGTGTCAAACTTTGTGACAAAAAATTGTACATTTGGGCGTTAATGGGTTCAACAAAAATAATTCTGAATATTATCTCCAAGTTTATAAAGATCTTAGATCATCGATTAAATGTAAAACCACTATTGCTCTGGAATGATTGTTTAAGAAAAAACGTAAAGAATAACTGTTCAATTTATTGAATAAAAAAAATGAAATGTCGTTTTTAAAATTTTGTGGAGTGTTCTTGATACTTTTTGATTAACCTCTTCTTACCGGGATTGGATCCGCCGCTTGATTTTTTTCAATGATATCAGATTTTTAATCACCCTAAAAATCCCCAACTAAGGAATTTTAAAGATTTAATTACTCCTTCGACTTTTGGTAACTAATGTATTATGGACAATAATTGATCTACAGAGACATCAATAACAAGAACCAATATAAAAAGCAATTTTCAAAACTAATCTAAACTATCTTCACAGTTGCTGTATATGAGTATTTGGAGAACTGAGAGTGGGTGCATCTATTTAGTGCAAATGAGAATATGTGGCGTGATGAAAAGATAAGGGGTGTTAAAACTTATAGAACTTCTCATTCATTTACTTCTGAAATTTATTCAACAACAATATCATCTCTTTTTCATCATTAGACATTACTCATATACCTCATTCCATAATAACTTATTCTAACTACTAGCGCTTTCGACAGTATTTCTGTTATTCTCTCTAGACATCCGAATAGAAGATCAGAGACAATAAGGTTCATACGAGTAGACAGGGGGTTAAATAATATCAGGATCAGTGGCCAACCCCGCTTCAATCCCCTATCTAGCTAAAACACTTCGTCTAATTCGTTTCCCATTGTCACCATTTCTCTCCTATTTTCCCAAATCTTTTTAATCCTTTCAATTAATACTTAATATATTCCTCTTCTTTAGAATTCTTCAATACATTTTATAATTTCACAAGTGATTTTAAGAAAAAAAAATATTAAAATCTTTGGAAATGATTTTAATCACTAACGAATAAAAGAACCTGTTGAAATATAGAAACCCAGATAAGACTCCAGTAAATGTTATCTACTCATCAAATGCTTCTTTTTACGAATTTCTTTCTACTCTTTCTCCTTTATCACTATGGGAGGAATCCAGATAAATTTTAGCGATAAAGTTAAAGATCTGGGAGTAACGTTTGCGATCGTAATTTGTCTTGGAGAGATTTATGTGTGTGGAATCTCACATAAAACTTATATATGGTTCTACAACAGTTAAATAAAAATGGAAAATCACTTCCAGATGTGAATTAAAGTTTATGGGGCAAAGATTTTTTGAGTAATATAGTAGTACATCTAGAGAATGTAGGCTTTACTGTCTGTAAAACTTTTACCTGTCTGTAAAAAGTTTACCATTATGATTAATAAAGAAAAACATCAAGAATTGAGATAAAATTAGATTTTAAGAATAAAGACAATAACTTTAGACAACAATGTTCCAGGATTTCGATTAAAATTCCCTGAATTTTCCAGGTTTTTTTAAGGTTTATAAAATTCCCTGACATTTACAGATTTTTCAGGTTTTTTGGTTGCGTGACAACCCTGAATTACTCATTGTTTGAATAAAAATATATTGGTGAGTCAATATAATAAAAACAACAGTTCTTAAAAGATTCTTATTTTTTATTAATTTTAGGATAAATCGTAAATTTTTATAAGAGATTTATGATAGTTTGTTTAAGTTTAATATCACTATATTTTCTATTAAAGAATCCATGTGGTGTTTTCAATTTTTAAAAAGTATATATTCTATAGCCTTAAAGTTTGGAAACTCTATCTAATAATCTCTATGGATAATTTTTGTAATTTTTTTTATCGCAGAAAATAATGTTTCGAGTTTTATGTTTATGAGGAAGCAGACAGAAATCAAAACTTTAAAAAATTATGTAGAAGTTTCTCGAAATATGTTATTACCTTTGATAAAGTTGTTCATGTCTGGATATCGAAGATGAAAATGATGTTACAGAGATAAGTAATGATAGTCTAGTTTAATAGTTAGAAGGGTTATCAAGATATATAGTTTGATAACAAACGATATAATTACTTAAATCCGTAACTTTCTCAAAGAGAACATCATACATCCATTTAATTAAGTTTCTTATCTTCTGCATGATGTTGTTCAACAATTCGGTATCGATTTTGTGGTTTTTAAAAAATATTTTTTGGTGGTGGTTAGTAAATTAGGTAAAAGCCATTCCAAATGAAGACCCATATCTTGAGGACTATGAACTACATTCGCTTTTTCCTCATCAAAAAGCATTTACTTTGGGTTTATACTTTATAATATTTATATTTAGGACTTTCGGGATGGAATAATTAATCAAGAATAATATATTACTCTAGGTAGTAATGATCAATTTTTGTAAACGATTTGTTTATAAAGAAACATTATTATTTCTTACCAATTTCAAAACGTGGTATGTACCGATGTCCTCCGATTGTCACTCACGCGTCGTTATTAAATAACTTAGTTTATACAGAATTATTTTCACAACCATTCATTTTAAAATTTTAAAAGAAACTGCTGACTTTAAAAATTATTTCACATATAGTATCATTTTGACGATAAATTTCTTATCTGTCAATTGTTTTCTTTGTGATTTAGTAAGTTCGCGTTACGTGATTTTTTATGTACAATCCCTATTAATCACAACAATTAATTTTTATTTATTTACATTAATTTTTACTGTGTTTAGTTTTCTTATAAGAACAGCTGAACTTTTGAAACGTAAAAACTTTTTTGTTTTATTATTACCAAATTTTTTGTATTATTATATTTATTTAATAATAAATAAAGTGGTTTTAAAAAAGTTTTCAATGTACAAGACGATATTTTTTTAAAAAATAAAAAAACGCACGTTTTCGCATTATTTGTTTATAAAAAATGTCTGCATTTTTGTCGAATCTGTATTTACGAGTCGCGTCATAATTTTCCAATTATCTTTAATCTTTTATTCTCCTAATGCATAGGCACATTTTATGATAATTAATAAATTCTTCATATATATAAGGAAATATTCGTTTATAATTCACTTTTTTCTTGTTCGAAAAAAAACTTGTTCGTTTATATAATTATTTGTAAAAATGAATTCTAATTTTTAGCTGTAAATATTATACTTGTCTGTAATGAAAAATAATTTTATATAATGAAATCGAATTTAATTCTTTATTGAAAATATATAGGAGCGCATGAATATCCCATAAAAATTTTTTGTTAGAATATTTATTAGACAAAATTTTATTAGAAAAAAAATTAGATTTTTATAAAATTCTTCCAAAGAATTCAATTAATTTTCATAAATAATAAAATTCTTTTCAAGGCAATTTTTTAAAAATTTGTGCACATCAAAAATCGTACATGAATATTTGATATAAAGGTATGAATAGCATTTTAATCTTTTAATTACACCTGGACGTAAAAAGCTGAGAGTGAATGTATTTCCAAAAATTATGTAATTTGTAAGAGTCGTCATACTATATCAAAATCGATGCGTACGTCAAAAGAACATGACACGTGCAAGATCGGATAATTACCCTAATTCTAAAAATTCGATAGCTTAGGACATTTTAATGTAACAAATTGATAAGAATCGCGAGGATGTTTTAATATAATTTGACGTTTATATTTCTTACAATTGTGCTATTTATATTGATTTTACTAAACATAATTTCCACAGCATATCAATTCATCTAATCGCATTATTTCTTATTATGATAAAACAATTAAATAATGATCACAGTGATAATTTTAGCATGAAATTCGAATGAATTAAATTGGAACATGGGGCAATCTGACTATATATATAGATTTTGTTTGTGAATAGTGCGAAGCGCAGGTAGCACTCGAGTAAATTGAATGTTGAATCAGTAGGTGTAGTTATAGGAAGAAGTATGGGCATTATAAGAAGATGTCAACAGCAGAGTCAGTAGACGTTCTTCTAATTATTGTTATCGATAGATCCAAGATGCTGTAGATTCCTTCGAAGACGCCTTCAAGATCTCATCTTGACCCCTGACTCTTGCCTCCATCGATTTTACGAATTGAACAGAAGTCATGGTTCAACTTTATATTCATAATATAAAAAAAAATTCAATTCTTATTTGATTGTTCGGGAAATTTTGCTTTTAGCATTTCAACAAAGTTTAATGATCCCTATCTCTTCTGAAATTAATTATTTATCTTCCCTCAACTACTTCTTCAATTCCTAGCTAAATGAAAGTCATTTTAAAAAATCCACATTAACCAAAAAATACATGCTAAAATTATACCAGTGTTTGAAACCGTTCAATTATTACCAATACTTAACAATTTTTACTCAAATAGACAATACAGATCTTCAAAAAGGATTGCAGAGGAGGATTGTTCTTTATTTGGATTTCTCGAAGGCCTTTGATACTGACCACCAATTGTGGTCCAAATATAATTTGCTCCCTTTGAATGTTGAAAAATGTCATATATATATATATATCCTTTCCTTTACAAGACGTAGTGAGTCTTTCTTCAATAATTATTAATTAGGTGAAACCATTTTGAAAAGGGTGTTTTCTACTTGTAACCTTGGTGTGACTTACGACGACCGAAAAATTGTTTTTTCCTTTTAAATCTGTTTGGCAAAGCCTGACCCATGTATATAAATTTTATTTTAATCAAACTGCTTCAATGTGGTACAACATACAACTTTAGATTTATTATCAGTGCACTGTCATGACTCAGTATACTTCTACAAAGCATAATCACAATTTCTTCAAATTCATCCTCCATATTAGGTTTCCATTTTGGATTTATAAAAGTTTACTTCAGTTTTATATTAAACTATAGGTTCAAAGTGATTCTGATTTTTTTTTCTGTAATTACATACTTGAAGATAGTTGAAAAGTTCAAGGGAAGTGGGAAAAAGAGAAAGAGTCGAATAATTATTTTGCACTAGGAATCTCATTGGCACAGATATATATATATACATAAGCGATCCTAAAGTCTTTAGACTACGTAAAACGTGTAAAGATCAAGGGGCACTCTTTGGGGATAAAAACCTTCATAATGCTGGAATGCAAGGGGAAGGTGGAGGTGGGGTGCTTAATAATGCAATATGGCGTCGAGGCGTCGCGGCGCTATGCCGGCTATGCCGCATACTACCACCATATACGCCTACGCCAACACCATTGGACCCTTATTCGCGAACTATATCGTGCAATCGAATGCTGATTGGAAAATATTGATGGGATTCCCCTTATCCCTTTTTCCACCCCCTCCGAGTCCTGGAATTTATATATAGAACGTATGTTAGAAAGAGAGTTCGCACTGCATATATATCGTGTCATATTGGTTTTTCGTATCCGTTTTTGACCTCTCTGATAAATGCATTTTTATTAAATTTTTCTATTTCATTTGGCCCCTTGTTTTAAGAATAACTTCACCCGTTTTTGTAGGTTATGTTGTTAATTATAGGTTACATAACTTAAGGAACTGTGAAAACGTCCAAGTTAGCCTAAAAATTACTCAACCCCTAAACTTTGAACAAATTTTTAATGCTTAAAAATTTAAATATCATAAAAATGTAGAATTTTTCTAAATTATTTTATAATTTATTTTTCTGTTTCATCATTCGAAATTTACTTTATATTTTTCATTTATTTCTTCTGGAATTTAAATTATTTGTGACGGTTGAATGTTGAAAGTAAGTTTTATAGGTGAAGAGCAAAGAAAGTGAAGGGAAATAATATTTCAAGTCGGTCTTATAAAATTTATATGTAAAATGTGAGTTGGAAAGAATTAAAAGTGAATTTAACTACATCAAAAAGGGGAAGAGACACGAGGGAGGCATTGTGACCCAGAGAAATATTTCTGCGTACGACTGTACAAGGTCGTTCAAAGTTCCATGAATGGTTTTCTGAAAGGAACGCAAAGGAAGCAATGGGTTCTGAACTCGTGACCCACTGCTCTAGCCCTAAAATAAAATCATTCTTTTCGTTCTATATTTTATTTGAGAAAATATTTAGTAATAAACTTTTAACAAAATGCACCCTAGTCCGAAAAACGTCAAACAGAAAAATTCATTTACAGTTTTTATATAGAATTTTTCCTATGGTCCTGCCTTTCTTTTGTACTTTTAAAATAAATCGGAAAAAAATAAGGAACATGATTTTCAAGGAAGTTGTATATCTGAAAGGATTTTTTTAATTTTATTCTTTTCAATTTTAGATGGGGAAGTCAAAACGGAAGAAAAATAAGCCGATATTGTTAGAATCACCAAAGAAGGAATCTGAAGAGAATTCTGATCTCAGTTTACCGGAAAAATGTATTCATATGAATGTGAGTATTATCTATTTGAATGATATAATTGTTGATTTAAGATTGCTAAGTAACACATGATATTGTTGTTTTGTTTATAATAGTCTCTTGATATTACCCTTTGTAATACGTATTTTATAGCTTTTAATATATATATATACACTCTGGACAAGAAATCGGCCGTTGAGTTCCTAATTCACAAATCTTTCGCGTCGGACAAGAATATCGGCAGCGTTTCCGATATTAAAATCTTGTTTCTGCCTTAACGAAGAGCAGATTCAATTCCTCAGAGTGCACGTCTTGGACGCGTCAGTCACGATAGATTATGGGACGAATTCTAGACTAGTTTCGTGAATTATAAACTCGATAGTATCACTGTAAAAAAAGAGCGTCTTGGTTTAAGACGTTTACGTGGTCACATTGAAGACGTTTATAAGCGTCTTATTTGCCTTCTAAAATGCATGTATTTGGAGGTTATGTTTTTCATTTAAGAAGCTTATTTACATAAGACGTTTATAAACCTCTAAACGTCTTACTTTTAAACGCCATTTTTTGCAGTGAATGCGATAGTTTCAGACAAAAGGAAAACCTATATTGTTATCTAGTATCTAATATTTTATTACTCGCGTTCTCAGTTATTTATTGTTAATAATTATTTGATTAGTAAATGTTAATTTACTCGCATCTCGAAAATATATTGTTATTATTATTTCTCGATTAGATTCTCGATCATTATTATATTTTCGTCGTACTAGAATTATTATTATTATTTTCTACTTTATTATTGTTAATTCTAATTTCTAATTATTTATTATTTTTTGTATAATATTATTTTATTGTAATATACTTTTTTTCGAAGGTTTAATTCTCGCCTCGTTATTGACTACACCTTTACTCAGAATCACACAAATCAATTTAAGCTCAATAGATGGCGCTTCACGCCATTAACTATGGATAATCATTTATTTAATTAATATTTAAGGGAACCTGGACTCCATCCGGCGAGCGAATTCCCAGCAAATTAAAAACCCTATCATTACAAAATGAAAAGTAATTCAAACGAATTGAAATGAATTAAGATTTTTTTAGAAAGCGGGATTCACTCAAGTTCTGTATTTGATTGAATTTGATTCAATTTGTGCAAATGAATTCGCATTCGAAAAAAATAACCAGACATGCAATTAAATTCGTGCTGACGAATTGAAAAAAATTAAAGGCCCCAAAACTTGTCCAATGAATTGGTACGAACGACGGTTCGGAAGTTCAATACGGTTTGACGAATTCAGGAAAATTGCAACATGGCTCTAATATTCGTATATGTCGCAAAGCGGAATTCACTGAAGCTCTTTGTGAATTTAATTTAATTCATTTCAACCTTTACGACCTAATGTCCTTATTCCAATATTGGCGGCAGTGTTCTTCAATATGTTCAAAATTCTCTTTTTTAGATTAAATCTGGTACCAAAATGAGAAATGTTTTGGAGTTTGCATTGAAAGAATTTCCAAATAATGATGGAATTCTCTGGACCGCTGCAGGTGAAGGAGTTGGAAAAGCAATATCTTGTGCAGAAATTTTTAAAAGAAAACATCCAGGTTTACATCAAGTTACAAAATTTGGATCTATAGAGTATGTTAAATTTTGTTCATCTAACGGAATTTCTAATTGACAAAAATTTATTATAATAAATTAAATTTGTTATTTTCCAACTCTTAGTAATTATTCTACCTACATATCAATAATAATTTTTATAAACACGATTTTGTCATCTAAAGTAAAATTTGCTTTATGTAATAGAAATCCATCTAAGTAAAAACTCTGTTAAATGAAATTTTCGTTATATAAAAATTCTATCAAATAAAAATAGAATATAATAAATAGAATACAAATTTATTTAACTAAAATGTTAAATAGAAAATCAATGAAATAAAAATTCGCCATGAATTTAAATTCTTTGACAATTTGATCTAATGATTCTTACGGAATGCATCTCCTGCTAGTTTTAAAATAGGGTCACATTCTTTTCTATATAAAAGTTTTTCTTTGCAAATTTTTTAGATCACAAAAATCCTTAGAAGAAAAGGATAAGGATGGAAATGTGAAAGTTCGATATGTAGCTCAAATTAATATCTTGTTAACTAAGGGACCAATTAATAACACTATTACTAGGTAAGTGTGTGTCAATTTTCTTGTAAGATTAAACGAAACTCAATTTCAATTCGTTAATTATTAAATTAAACTATCGTCTTTAATGTTAATCATATTTAAGTTTTTTCTTTCACCGTTTTAGTTTCAAAGAAAATTAAAAATTCACTTCTGATAAAGTTTTTCGAATTAAAAATGCATTTAAGAGAAGAATAAAAGTTATTCTCAATATATAACTCGGTTGTCTTATATCCCACCTATATTTAATAATTCCATAATTAAATTTTTGAATTGAATTCTTCAAATGGAAATAAAAATTCCTGAATTAAAATGACAAAAAAAGTACCAATCAATAACAGGAGAAAAAAATGATTTGAAAATATTTTTAATCGATTAAAAATATTTGAAATTGTATTAAATAAATTTGTTAATTTTCTTTTTTTTTATTGATTATTGCAGTCAGGATGATACGAAATTAATTTGGAATTCGAAGACTAAGAAAAAGGAGGAATTAACAAAAACAGAGAATAAACGTGAAAGAAGTGACAGTGGAAAGTCCATGAGCTTGGCAGCTGAAGAATGTGAAGAAATGGAGTTCAAATTTAGACAAAAGAGGTCGAGAAAAGAGCAGTACACGGAAGCGATATTAAAGAAAAATAAAAGGGAAGAAAGCTGATAATCGATAGTGACAGACCTCGATAATACGCGACCAGTTGAACAATAGGCACTCTTGATCAATAATTTCATTTATTAAAAGCAAAAAACAAATCCACAGTGCTTCCATTTAATTTAATAAGTTTTCGAATTCTTTTTTATTTTTTTTGTTCGCATTGTAATCCGTTATATATGAAAAATTTATTTTCTCTTTATATCGATGATTGTTTCTGTTAAAATTGGCTAATTTTTGTTTTACTGTTTGTGTGAATTATATTTTGAGAATCTTCTTGTTTCTAATAACTTTTTTTGTTTGTAGTTTTGATGCATTCGAGAAATTTTCCTTTCATAAAACAAAAGAGATAAATTGTGAATTCATTTGTTTTCAAGTATATTTTTACTAGAAGATTTTTGTTTATTTTCGAGCTATTTCTTGCTCGAATGCATCAATAAAAATTCAGGTAAAATTCTGAATTCAAAATGACGTAAGTCCTGGAATAATAAGTTTCAAACGAATCGGATCAATTTTGAATAAAATTGATCTTCATATTGGATTCGCCATTTTGAATTTTGAAAATTTCAGTTTAGAATAATTTAAGAGGAGACTGTGATGCAATTTTCAGCTATTTTTAAAAATAATTCCATTCTTTGAGAAATTTGATGAAAATTGTATTAAAAATAATTGTAATTTTGCCAAGAATTTTATTAAAATGTTTGAAAATAATTGAATTTTGGAGAAAAATTTTATTATTTATAAAGATAATTGAAATTTTGAAAATTTTTGAATATAATTGAATTTTTGCGAAGAATTATATTATTTTTGAAAATAATTGAATTCTTGAGACGAATTTTATTAAAATTTCTTTTGTGAGATTTTATTGAAATAGTAAAAATAATAAAAAAATAATTGAATTTTGACAAACTTTTGAAATTAATTAAATTTCTATAAAGATTTTTAATAAAATTATTTTGAAAAAAATTGAATTGTTACAAAGAATTTCATTAAAATTTTTGAAAATATGTTATTTAATTTTTTAAACAATTTTAATCAAAACTGTATTGAAAATAATAAATTCTAATAAATAAATTATAGCAAAGGTTTTTAAAATAATTGAATTTCTTTGATTGATAAATTTTGATATAATTTTTAAGAATAATTACATTTTTCAAGAAATTCTATTAAAATTGTATTAAAAATAATTGAAAGTCTGCGATGAGTTTTATTATTTATGAAAATAATGAAATGGTTGCTTAGAATTTTATTAAAAATTTTATTAACTAATTGAATTCTTTGGAGATTTTTTTTATTAAAGTAGTAGATACATATTTAAAATCATTGAATTGAGGAAAATTTTTGAAAATAATTAAAATTATGTCAAGAATTTTATTAGTTTTGAAAATAATGGATTTTCTTCAATAATTTGTAATTTTTTCAAAATTCAATTTGTTTCAGTGTTTTTAACTAAAATTCTTTTTGAAATACTTTAAAAATAGTAGAATTAAAAATTTTGAGCTGTAAAAATTGTTATGAATATAAAAGTATGTTTTCTAAGAAACTACGGATTTGAAATTTTTCATTGTTAAGAAAAAATAGAATTTAGAAAGTGGTCACAAAAAATTGTTTGATAGAATTTTTTATTACTATTGAATCCCTTGCAAAAATTACTATAAAAATCATTTTTCAAACTAATTACTTCATCTAGATGAAAATTTCCTCGCATTCTTCCCTTAAGCAGGTAAAAATCTTTAGAACGTTATGAGAATTCAGAAATTATTATAGTTTATAGTCACAAGATAATTATATTATTTAACTGTTTTCAAATCAACAAATGTAATAAATTTAAAAAGACAAATTGTAATGAAAAAATTATATTTTTAATAAAATTTTCGTTGTGACAAATCAGTTTGGAAATTAATACTGATTAGTGGAAATGTAATATTTTCGAAATTTAGCTTAATTATTTAGATAATTAAATAATTAAACTAAATTTCGAAAATTACATTTTCACTAATCGGTATTTATTATTTATTATATTAAAAATATTAAAATAAAACAGAATTGCTTAAAGAGTCTGGGTCTAAGTTCTGATTTTTTATTTTGTTGCCGTACAAAAATTCGTCTACTTTTTTTGTAATACTAGATAATTTTTCATATTAAAGTCTATTTTCTACAATTTTTATTTTTTCAATTTTAATTTCAACTCCGAAAAGTTTCTGTGAACTCTCACTACGTAGTTATATTTAACATTATTATTTATTTCATATATATATATGACGCGCTCCAAAAAAGGTACCTAAGAAGCAAAAGAATTTTAGGTTATATTTATTATTCTTGGAGTAAAAATATCAGAAAGAAAATAAATTCCTATTACAATTTATTGTTCAAGTTTTCATTACATCCAAAATATTCAATAAAAACTGTTTTCAAAATTTAAATAATTAAAAAAGGATTTTTAATCAAGTTAAATCTATTACGATCATAACCTATAATTCGTTTGCTTCTTAGGTTTCAGGAGCGCGTCACAAATTTATAAAATTTTGTCAAACAGGAAGCAAGGATTCTAGCTTTCTGAAATTCTAAATTACATATTTATAGTATCACTGTAAAGATGCATCATAATTATTTATAACAAATAACGACATTCAATTTTTAAGAATGATCGATTACTTGTACGACCTACAATAATTTGCAATATTGTAGTTTTATTCAAGAAGAAATTATTCAGAAAATGTTCTCTTACTTTTTCAATTTGATCCAAATTTATTTTTCAATATTAAATTATATAAAAATTCTTGATACAAAAAATTGACTAACTTCACAAAAAAGAGTATTTAATACTAAATTAGAGATTAAAATAAAAAAAAATCTTAATTTTACACTTCTTGGGTACGTTTATGAATATTATAATAAAATGTTCTTTTTATAAAAGAAAATTCAAGTAAGAAAATGAGCTGCCGATTCTGAAAAATGAAAACTAGATCATTGTCTCAAAGTTTGTTGAATGAAAAAGGGATTTTTCAAAAAGAGAATTCGTTTTCTTGAATGTAATATTTGATTATTGATTAGATTAAAAAAACAAAACTTAAACTACATTCATCTTATTTTGATGGTGTTTAATAATTTCTCTTTTTTTTATTTTAATTATTAATAATGTACTTATATAAAATGTGAAAGGAAGTATCTATTTTTTTTTGTTTTACACAAGAGACGAAGGAAAAGAAATGTTTTTTGTTTCGCGTAACGCTGGTGTCAGTCTGTTACATTGTATAAAACGTAAAAAGATCGATGCCTATTTTAGTAAGTGCATTTCAGGTACCGACAATTAATCTCGTTCATCATTTTACTGAAATGTTCACAATTTTCAGCAGCTGTTTTTCCTCCTATTTCATTATTAATAGCTGCTTCTATAATCTTTTTTTTATACATGATTTTTTTACTGGAAAATCATGTCAAAAAAAACTTGTCTCGAATAATTACATAACTAATAAAAAGGGACATCGTCCACTGATTTTTTTTGTTTTCTTTCCCTAAATATACAAGACAGTTTTTTTCGCAATTATAATCCTACAAAATGTACATAATTTAATAAATGTAGATATACAGTTAGATATACATACAAGTTTGAGAACTTGGGTTTAAGAACTCAATTTTTTTATGATTAGCGAAGAAATTCACTGTGAATCATACAAGTGCAAATCAACACTTTGTTCCACGTTTCTGTCTAATTAAATTCATTGAAATTAGACAGTGTTCTCTTTTTTGTAATTAAAGTATTTTAGTTGACTGTTGCTTTACTCACTGACATTTTATCCTCGAAAAGCTCTCACTCGTTACAGTAAACAGTTAAATTGGCAATCGAGTGGATAAATAATTCAGTTTTTTCAACGAATCAATGAAATTTGTCAGCTTCTTTGGACTCTTAAGACCAATTTTAAATAACATTCTTTTCTTTATGCCTCACTTTCGGTCGGTCCTTCCTCTTCCATTATTGGAACTATTAAATTGTCTTTCGACATGAGGTTGTATTTCGTTACAAAAGCCGTGAATCTAAAAATAAAGAAACAATTATTGCAGAATACGAATTGTCAAACGCTTTATCATTTCTTTCTCTTACTATTTTAAAGTGGTAAAAAAAATTTTTTTCTCCCTAATTGAAGATTAAAAAGTTTAAAATTTGATAGAACTGACAACTTGTAATCAATAAAAATTAGGAATAAATAAAATTTGAATTCATAGAAATTTAGACTTTTTTTAAAAGCAAGTTCTGTCCCCAATTGTCCACATACTATAATGAATTCTCCTGAAAAGAATAATAGTAATTTATTATTTTCATTAGTTATACCTTCGACAAAGAAAGGTTTCATTTTCAAATTCATCAAATATTGTTCGATGATGGAAATAAGCGTGTGAGAAAATTCTGTACACTCTACGGCAAACGGATCCAAGTTTAGCGACTGAAGATTCCTTAATGCTTACTCTGGAATAGAAAGAAATTTTATTTGTACATTAAAAAAAAGTAGTTACAATTTTAGGTAGTAAAAGTCAGTTTTTTTTAAGAAAGGTCCGTAAAGTCCGAAATTTGATTGAATTTTAGAAAAATTACAAATGATTGGAGAAATTCAATTATTTTTAAAAATTCTCGTCAAAATTTCAATTATCTTTATAAATAATAAAATAGTTCTCTGAAATTAAATTATTTTCTAAATTTTTAACAAGATTCTTGACAAAATTTCAATTATTTTCAAAAATTCTCCTCAATTCAATGATTTTCAATATCTACTATTTTAATAAAATTTTCCAAAAGAATTAAATTATTTTCATAAATAATGTTTTTACAGGAATTTAATTACTTTCGTAAATAATAAAATTCTTTTTAGGAATTCAATTATTTTCATAAATAATAAAACTCATTTGCAGAATTTTAATTATTACATTCTCATTTTTAAAACAATTTTAATCGAATTCCTCGAAACTGTAATTATTCTTAAAAATTTAATTAAAATTCGTTAAAAGAATTCTATTAATCAAAAATTTGTTAATAAAATTCTTTATAAAATTCAATTTTAAAAAACATTCAATTATTTAATAAATTATTTATTTTTGTATTTAAATAATTGGATTCTCGTAAAATTATCTAATAAAAATTGATTTCAAAATAAATTTCAATTAAAATTTTAAATCATAATTGAATATTAAAAGTATTATTAGCGTGAATTTTTAGAAATAATTGAATTTTAAAAAGTTTTCAAATTAAAATCTTTGAAAATTTAAATTCTTCATACTTTTAACTAACAATTCTTCTACATTTTAATTGAAGAATTTCCGAATAAATAAAATTTTGTAAATTCGAATTGTAAACAAATGAATTTAAAAATTCTCAAAGAACTTTTTCAAAATTACTAAGAATAATGGATTTATAGAAGAATTTTAGTTAAAAACACTAAAACAAATTGAATTTTGAAGCAATTACAAATGATTGCAGAAATTCAATTATTTTCAAAAGTAGTAAAATTGCTCTCAAAAATTCAATTATGTTCTAAAATTTTAATAAAATTCTTGGCAAAATTTTAATTATTTTCAAAAATTTTCCTCAATTCAATGATTTTTAATATCTACACTACTTTAATAAAAAAACCCCAAAAGAATTCAATTATATTTAATACAATTTTAATGGAATTCCTCGATAAATGTAATTATTCTTAAAAATTATATTAAAAATCAAAGAAATTCAATTATTTTAAAAACCTTTGCTACAATTTATTTATTAGAATTTAAGTTTTATTTTTAATAGTTTTAATTAAATTTCTTCAAAAATATTTATGAAATTCTTTGTAACAATTCAATTCTTTTCAAAATAATTTAAAATAAAATTCTGCATAGAAATTTAATTAATTTCAAAAATTTGTCAAAATTCAATTATTTTCAATGTCTACTATTACAATAAACTATCCCAAAAGAATTCAATTATTTAAAAAGAAATTTTACAGGGTGGCCGCAAAATTTTATTTTAAAAATTCCCTGACTAATTTTTGATTTTCCCTGACTAACAAATTTTTGAATTATTTAATATTCTACATTAAAATGTCCGTAAAAAGGTCCAAACTTATAAAAAAATGTGACGGCACCATTATAATGAGCTATATTACAAAAACGTCAAAATAAAAAACTGAATTGACATTTAAGTATCAAAGTTTTTTAATTTGTTGTTTTCTTTCGATCAAAATTCCCTGACTTTTAAAGAATTTTTAAAAATTCCCTGACTTTTCCCTGACTAACAAAATTCCCTGACTTTTCCCTGATTTCCAGTTTTTCCCTGACTTGCGGCCACCCTGTTTTAATAAAATTCGTCTCAGGAATTTAATTATTTTCAAAAATAATATAATTCGTTGAAGAAATTCAAGTATGTTCAAAAATTTACAAAAATTCTCGTTTTATTTAAAATTTCAATTATCTTTATAAATTTAATAAAATTTTTCTCCGAAATTTAATTATTTTCAATTAAAATTTGTCAAGAGAATTCAATTATTTGAAAATTTGTTAATAGAATTCTTTATGAAAATTTAATTTTAAGAAACATTTAATATAATAAAATATAAATATTTATTATACTTGAATATTGGAAGCGTGGATTTTTAGAAATAATTGGATTTTCAAAAAGTTTCAAATTAAAATCTTTAAAAATTTGAACTTTTTATACTTTTAATTAAGAATTCTGTGGAATTAATTTTTTTCAAAAAGTTTAATGAAAATTTTTTTTAATTATTTGAAGTTTTAATTTCTAATATATATTTAATTGAAGAATGTCAGAATAATCGCGTAAAATTAAATTGTAAACAAAAGGATTTGAAAATTCTCAAAGAACTTTTTCAAAAATTATTTTTAAAAAAATTGATTTAAAGAAGAATTTGAGTTGAAAATTTTAGTAATGAATAATCGAAATGATGAAAATAATTTTTGAAGAAGTTACAGTAATAAATTAGCAGTTTTTAATTATTATATAAAACATGAAGAAAGCGATGATCGGTATCTTCATGTTTTATAATAATATTCTTATATGCTATTGAATTTGAAAATTTTGAAAATCTTAATTCCTGTGGCCAAATAATGTTGTTAAAATTCTTTATGAGAATTGAATTTTAAGAAGCACTCAATTATTCAATAAATTATTTTTTTGTATTTAAATAATTGAATTCTAGTAGAATTTTTCAATAAAAATTGATTTAAAAATGAATTTCAGTTAAAATTTTAGATAATTGAATATTAAAAGCATTATAGTGTGAGTTTTTAGAAATAATTGAATTTTGAAATTATTTTTTTTGAAAAAGTTTAATTGCGGATTTTTTTTTATATTATTTAAAGTTTTTATTTTCTAATATATATTTAATTGAAGAATTTACTAATAATTGAAATTTCGTAAAATTGAATATTGTAAACAAATGGATTTGGAAATTGTCAAAGAACTTTTTCGAAAATTATTAAAAATATTTGATTTAGAGAAGAATTTTAGTTAAAAATTCTTAAAAATAATAATTGAATTGAAATGATGAAAATAATTTTGAAAAAGTATTCTTATAATATAAAATAATGATTTTATCACTGGGAGATCTTTAATTTATTATAAAACATGAAGAAATCCGAGTCTTCGACTCGGAGTTATCGATATCTTCATGTTTTATAGTTATGGAAAAATTTAATTTACAGTTTTAAGTAAAATGTTCTCTTATTTGACTCGGACTGGTAATATTTTTGTCAGTAATAATTGGTCCGTAATTTTTAATTTTTGGTCCGTAAAGTCCGTATTTTTAAATACTTTCACTGGTTCGAGTCCTGTACTTTAAATAGTTAAATATAATTTTAACCTGCTTGGGAAATATTTATTGCTGTTTAATAAACACGCTGCTCCGTCCAATGTATGTCGTGTATAGTCGATGGCAGGACATTCTTTAGGTGTTTTATGAGCTGCACAGAGAAATATCCATTGCTCGGTAGCCGTCATTTGTGTGCAAGCATTTGGATTACAGTCCTCCTGTAATCTAACTGCCAATCCATTTAATTCCATACAAAATTGTCTGAGATGTTCGTATTTCCAAACACCCTCGTCCTGAGCATCCGGCATGTTAAGAATTAAATCGATACTTGAAGGATCTTTTCTTATCATTTGTTGGATATATTGTTGAACAGCTAACGTGCTGTCCATTTCTTCGAAAGGCTCGTCGGGCCATCTGCAAAAATCCTGCAATAAAAAAATTTCATTTATTTTAGAAATGTAAATTTAATTTAATTAAGAGAAAAAACAAACAATCATTTCATTCAATTCGTCCTCAAATTTTATTTTATTTGTATATCTTATAAAACACATAAAAAGTATAGTTTAATTTAATTATTCAGTATTGAAAATTAACTACTTTAAATTAATTAAATTTTATCAAATTATAAATAATTTATTTTTGCCCCTTAAATTTTAATACCTAATAACAATAATATTAATTACATAAAATAAAATAATATAAATGAAAATTCAGTTTATTGAATTATTCAGTACTTTAAATTAATTTCAGTTTTAAAAAATACTTTTTCAAATAGATTTTTTCGTAGAGTTTAATTCTAAAACTTTTAATAATTGTAATTAAACTTTTTAATTTTTCTAAATATTTTTTTGTCTAAAAAAAAATCTTTTCAAACATTATTAACATGAGAGTACGAAACCAAATAAAAATAAACTAGAAATTAAGAAACCAATATAGTAAACAATGTCTAAACGGAAATAGAAATTGATTTTCAATAAATCTATTTACGCGACTAGTTGAGATTTCAAGGAGAAATTTTTTTAACACTAATACTCATAATCATAACTAATTTTCAACATTTTATTTCCTTGTGGTTCATATAAATTGTTTGAAGTACTATAACTTTTTACAAGAATAAAATGAAAGAAAACACTTTTTTAGAAGACTTGTTTTTTTGACTAATAATAAAATATAGATTAAGAAAGCCGCTTTTATCTTCAAACTGTCAAAAAATTTGTTGTTATTCACAAATGTCAATTAGGTTTGAAAACAAAATTGATATTAATATTTTTAAAAAAATAGTACGTAAATAAAGTTTTCTTGATTTTTAAGATTAGATGAGGGATTAATTTTGTAATAAATGTTGAGATGAAATACTTTTACAAGGCGTTCATTGATTTTCATGGAACTGTATGGTGACAGGGAACTTGATTGCACTAATGAAATATTAAGAAAACAGTTATTGATATTGTAAGTTTTATGATTGTCATTAATTATTTAAAGTTTTTAAAGTACGTGTGGAAATTTTCAGTTTAATTAGATGAATTTTTTACTAACTTTTGCCTTCGTTCCGGGCCTATTCCTTCTTGAAATTGTGGATCCTTCCGCCATCTTCATTTTGCCAGTTGTTGCACTTGACCCAGGAGTATAATTTCCAGCATAGAGAGGAAAAATTTAGAAGAATGATACTTAATAGTTTGAGAAATCCACTAGAAGCGCTGTTTGGTGGTGCTGTTGGTAACTGTTTGGTGGTGATTTCTACTTTATTAACCACTGAACGCTAAACGATAATGTAGAAAGCGTCCTCGTCGAGGATAACACCAACTGAATGGCAACCTGACACACACGCTTGTATTTTAATAAAACTGGAATGTAAGTTAAAATTTAAATCAGGTATTAAATTAATTATTCAACTAGCAACAATTCGCGCGCTAAAGCGCGCGGCTAACTTTTTACTTACTTTTTTATATAAAATTATCAATTTTAAAAATAATAGAATTTAAAAATTTTAAATTCAAATTTTTGTTGAAAATACTTAATATAATTCAATTTTGCGGAGAAATTGCAAATAATTTATTGCAGAAATTCAATTATTTTCAAAAGTAATAAAATTCTTCTCATAAAATTCAATTATGTTTAAAATTAAAAAAAAATTATCGTCAAAATCCCAATTATTTTTGTAAATAACAAAATTTTTCCCCAAAGTTCAATTATTTTAAAAAATGACAATATAAAATTCTTGTCCTAATTTCAATTATTTTTAATATCTACCATTTTAATAAAATTTTCCAAAAAAATTTAATTATTTAAAAAAAATTAATAAAATCGTACACAAACATTTTATTTAATTATTGTCAAAAATATTAAAAAATTCCACAGGAATTCAATTATTTACAATTTTTTTATAAATTTCTTCGCAATAATTTAATTACTTTCATAAATTTTTAATTATTATAAATTATTATAAAACATAAAGAAATCGATCACTCCGAGTCTTCGACTCGGAGCAATCAATATCTTCATGTTTTATAGCAAAATACTTTTATAAGTTGTTTAATTTCAAAAAGGTTTGAATTTGGAATTTTTGAATGTCTTAATTCTTGTGGAAAAATAATAATAATTAAATATTTATTTAAAAAAGAAATTATTGATGCTTTTGAATAATTTTACAGTTAAAGAAATTCTTATAAAAATGTAACGGAACATTTTTTTTTGAGTAAAATTTTTTCCTTTATTTTCTAAAAATTCAAAAATTTTCATTTTCAATGAAAATTTGTAATTGACAAATAGAATTTATAAATATTTGTTTCGTTTATTTTTTAAAAAAACTTTGAATTTTATTAAGACAATTATAATTAAAAAATGGAAATAATGTTAATTAATCCCTTATGAAAATTGAAAATTTTCTACAAAAATATTAAGAAACGGGAATATGTAATGTTTTTTTCCCAAAATAAAAGAATGGGTTTGTTAACAATATTGTTATTGAGAAATAAAAATTATCCATAAAATGGGTATTTATTTACTATTTCTTAATCATAATTTTTTAACAAATTTTCTATTTAATGTAGGAAATTATATGCTGATTAAGAATTCAAATTAAATTATAATTATTTTTAATAAAATTATGAATAATTATAATAATTATAATTTTATTATTTTTTAATTATTTTTAAAATTATTTTTTATTATTTTTATTATTTTTATTTAAATGCTCTATTTTTTTATAAATAAACAAGGGAAAAATTTGCATAATTTAGATCAGTCAAACGAAATTTGTTATAAAAAAAAGCATATAATAAACAAAATGGGTAAATTTTTCATTTGTTAATCACCATTTTTTTTTAAATTTTCTAATTTCTAATATTATTTTATTACTAGCCAAATTATCCGCGCGCAAGCGCGCGGGAATGTTGTATTGCAATATTTATTGTAAACAATTTCAAGTAATTTTAATTTAAGTAATAATTAGTTAATTAATTTAAGTAATAATTAAATAATTAACTTACACTAATAATAAAATTTTTCATGAAAATTCAATTTTTAAAAAAATTTTTGATTAAATTCTAAACATGAATTTAAATATTTTCATAAATATAATAAAACTTATCGAATGATTTCAATTATTTTTAATACTATTTTAAATTAATAATCGAAAAATTCAGTTATTTTCACAAATAAAGTTTTCCACTAGAATTTGACATGAGGGAATTTTCCTCTCATTATTATCTTTTGATCTATCCTGGAAAATGAGCGACCTTACGGTATTTTCACCGTAGGTGGCGCCTGTTCTCGGCCACTTACCGGTAAAGCAACGAAAATTGAGTAATGAATTACATGAAGTGCTGTGTGGTGCGCGTGTACGGTTCGTGCGAATGTGACTTCGCTCACCGTCGACATATAAGCGGATCACCGGACGATGTACTTCGAGAACTATTGTAAGACCTCTCATTGCACGGAGAGGTCGAAAGTAGTTTGACTGAGAAAATAAAAGCTAACTTGAAATTAACGCAAGTCTGCTGATTTTTGTCCTTATACCTATTTCCTACATTTCCATGCTACGAGCCTCAACTATCAGCCAGAAGGAGAAGGAAGGAAGGAGGGAAGGAAGGAAGCCATTCTCCAGCCGCCTTGGGTCCCCCGCCGCCTGCCTGCCAAATCTCTCCTATCTACGGTGCCAGCTCATCGCTCTCGACCGACACGGTGCCACGTACCGAATCAACTCCCCCCCGCCGCCTGCAGTACTAAGGCCCCCACTGTCCGCCTCTCTGCCCCGCACGCACCTTCCCCCTATCTCGCTCGCCGACCATGATAGGGTTCGACAAGCTAAGGCTTTCGCTGCAGCAGTGACTGCACAATGCAATTCAGAGGGTTGCGTTGGTTCCCCACGAAGTTCTCCGGCGTTCTCCACTTGCTATAGTCCGGAGTTCGACCACACCGATTTCTCCACCTTATTAGAGGGTTACGAGTCCCAATAAGGGTTAAAAAAAACTTTCCATCCCCCAGTATAAAAATTCAAATTGCCCTCTTAAAGGTTTCACATTATTTTCGTGAAACAAAAAATTTGACGAGAATTCCCCTAACCAAAAAAAAGGGAAATTCGCCCATGTCAAAATGGCGCCCAACGTGGGGCCCGAGTTAAAAAAGTTACTTTTACCCACCCTGCTTGTCTCAAATGCTCTTCTCGAAAGAAATTAAATTTTCTTGTCTTAAATGCTCTCCAGTGAGGAAATTAATTTTTCCTCTTTCAAAAGCGCCCCCTGTGGCTTCCAAATATTTTTTAAAAAATTTTCTTCCCCCTGTGGAAAAATTTCTAGGTCACCCTCTCCTGTGGGACTTAGCTTAAAATTAAATGCCAACTACCCCCTGTGGTAGAAAATTCTAAGTCACCCTCTCCTGTGGGACTTAGCTCAAAATAAAATACCAGTCACCCCCTGTGGTGCACATTGTTAAAAAAAAAAAAAAAAAAAAAAAAAAAAAAAAATTTTTCTTTTCTCTCCACCCTGTGGAGCTCTTATTGTTTTAAATCCTCCAATGGTCCAGACCAATTAAATCTGGTGGCGCCCTCCTTTAAAATATTTTTCGTTTTTCGTTTCAAAGGTGAAAAATAATGCCTGTTGAACGAACACCTCCAACTAATACCTCTATTTCAAATTCTCTTCTTGATCAATCCGATTTTGCGGGATTTGCAAATACCCCCCCTCCCCATTCCATGATGTCTCGGCGAACGGAAGAACCGACACCAGGCCCGTCCGGAACGCAGCCTCCTGGATACCGTACACCTGCAGCTGAGAGAACTTCACCGCCAGCCTACAGTGATCTCATCCCTGGATTCTCAAGACGAATTACTTCAGGCAACCTTGGAAATCAACCCCCTATTGGCGGGACTCCACGTCCGGTAAATCCGAGTCTTGGAAATCAACCCCCTATGGTCGGGAATCCACGTCCAGTAAATCCGAGTGCCAATCAACCAAGGCAGTCACCCCTTGTAAATTGGGATGAGCTGAGAAACCTACTACAGATCATCACCACTAATCCCACCGTGGTAAAGCCGGAATTTCACGGCAAGGAACATGAAGATCCTCGAGACTTCCTACGAAGGATGGAGGAATATTTTGTAACTATGGTCACTCAAGATCAACAGAAGGTGGACCTTGCTGCTGAAGGACTTCATGGCGCAGCAGAAAAGTGGTGGGACACTTACAAAGGAATTCCCTTCGAGTGGGCTAGGTTCAGCGAATTGTTCCTTCACAAATACGATGGACCAGTTGTCACGGGTCGGCTGTTATCCCAGCTGTACTCTCAACGTCAAACCGAGAAAGAGCCGGTGGGAGTATTTTTACAAAAGAAGATCCTACTTTTCCAGCGGTTACAACCGGATACACCGGAAGCAGTCAAAGTGGCTACGCTACTCGAGCTTCTACGTCCGCAAGTTCGGCAGGGGATCAGAGCTTCCCAACCTCAAGACCTTGGAACGTTGATGACACGCGCAGTTGAAGCTGAGTTCGACGAAGCAGATGTTGATCGTACTAATAAACGTTCAGACAAACCTCGAGCACAACCCTCTTCGAATCCTACCAGTGCTACTACCTCTCAACTCATTGAAGGCAAGAAGAATCAACTTCCCCAGTGCTGGTTTTGTGAAGATCGTCACTTCGTCCGTGATTGCCCCAAACGAGTTTCCCCGGAACAGCAGACTTCGTCCGACCAACAGGGAAACTGGCGAAAGGGGGCAACTCGAGGCCCTGCTGCCCCCCAATAGCTCACCTTTCGAGTATATGTACTCAAAGAACATTCGTTCCAATTTTTTCTGTTCAATTTAATGATAAAATAGTTAGAGTTTTGTTTGATTCGGCCTCTACCGACAATTTTATTCAACCCTCTTACCTCTCTCCCCTACAGTTAAATAAGTTAACCCCTTTTACCGAGAGAGTAGAGGTAGCAAAAAAAGGAGTAACCCTTAATATTCTTAAACCCTTAATATTCTCGGAGAAATTAAATTAAAATTCCAAACCACTAACCGGACTATGGAAGCAAGGTTCCTAGTTTCGGATCAAATTTCCAATCCCATGATCTTAGGGGACCCATGGATAGAGGAGCACCAAGTAGTCTATGACCGATCCCGCCGATGTATCCATGTGGGAAAACAAAACCGAGATACAATCTATTTTGAAAACCAAACTCCTTCTTACTTGGTAGAGGATCCTGATCCTTGTTTAATTAAGGCGGTATCTGACATTCCGACAGATTACCGAACATTAATTTTAAATGTTTTGTCTCGGTTTCGGGAAACCGTTAACCCTGTGGGTCCACTGACTCAAACCAATTGCATGGTCCACAAAATCGAGCTTTTACCTCACCAGCCATTTCGAATTCGTCCTTACCGCTGCAGTCAGGAAAAAAGAGACTTCATGATGGAACAAAAGGATGAAATGCTGAAGCAAAAAATCATTGAACCTTCAGATGCCGACTACAGTTCTTCGGTCGTCATTGCCTCCAATCGGGCCGGAAAATTAAGATTCTGTACCGATTACAGAAAATTAAATTCGTTCACTAAGGATGCAACTCCGGAAATCCCTCGGATCCATGACATTCTCAAGGAGGTGGGAAGAGCTACAGTCTTCTCTGTGATCGACTTGAAAAAAGGATACTGGCAAGTACCGTTGGATGAAGCTTCCAAAAAATACACGGCTTTCACCTTACCGGATGGAGGAACTTATCAATACCGGGTGATGCCTTTTGGGTTGAAGAACGCCCCCAACACCTTCCAAACTTTAATGACCCAAATTGTTCTCACTGGCTATCTTCACGTCTTCTGCATGGTATATTTGGATGACATCATCATCTATTCCGACTGCTGGGAAGATCATGTGAACCACCTTGGATTAGTGTTGGAACGACTCTCTACTCACAAGCTGCAATGTTCAATAGAAAAGAGTAGATACGGTGTCACCTCTGTTGACTATCTCGGTTATGTGGTCACCGATAAAGTTAATCAACCACAGACCGATCACGTCAAGAAAATTCTGGAAGCAGAAATTCCATCATCTAAGAAAGACCTTCAACGATTTCTGGGTGTATGCGGCTGGTTACGAGAATATATCCCCAATTATTCTCTCATCACAGCCCCTCTTACATCACTCCTTGGAAAAAATGTTGGAAAATGGAAGTGGCCTCCTCAAGCAGATCAAGCGTTCCGGGAAGTCAAAAACCTATTCAGAAACCCTTTAAACTTGGATAGGCCTGATCCAGAGTTACCCTTGATTCTTCAAGTTCACGCCAGTGACGTAGGAATGGGAGCTGCTCTTTATCAAGAACCAGTTACCGGAGGTCGGAAGGTCATCAGCTTCGCTAGTGCAAAATTTTCCGCTGTAGAAGTTCGGTACGACATAAATGAACGAACTTGTCTCGCTATAGTCTGGTCCTTTAAAAAATATACCGTTCTATTGCAATCTAATCCGTTTATTCTTCGGGTGGACCCACACGCTCTAAACTGGCTTCATACCAACAAACATCTCCGAGCAAAACTAGGACGATGGGCCTGTCAGTTGAACGAGTACAGCTTCACTCAAGAAAAATGTAGAACTGCCTTAGACGAACTTGCTATAGCCCTATCAACGGTTCCAGAAGACAAGATCACCGATGAAGATATGGCTGAAGATGATCGACTATTACCATTCGGGAAAGAAGCTCCACCCCACAAATTAACTTCCATCCAAGCTACGAGTTTGTATGACAGAATTTCTGATTTTCAACAACAAGATACCGAAATCTCGGGTCTAGTTTCAAAATGGCTACGACTAGAGAACACCATCAACCGTACCAACTCAGAGGAGATGTTCTTTCTTGACCATCGAGTGGATGACCTTGGCTTGTGGCGACGCAATAAAAATTCCCCAGATCAATACCAATTTTTGGTCCCTAAGGAATCACGAGATCTCGTCCTGTCTGAATATCACGATTCGGATCTTGCCGGACACCCTGGTATCGAGGAAACCCTCAGAGCAATTCAGGAAAGATTTCTTTGGCCAAAAATGAGAAAAGAAGTTACCAACTACGTAAGAAGCTGCCATCTGTGTTTATGCTGTAAACCACTACGAACACCACTGCGAGATCAACTTCGTCCTCGAAATCCAAAGAAACCTTGGGAAACAGTGGCGTTAGATTTAATGGGTCCATATCCCCGAACTCCCCGTGGAAAAACACATCTTCTCGTAGTCACAGATCTATTCTCCCGTTGGGTAGAAGCATTCCCTATCGGTTCAACAAAAGCTTCAACGATCCTTGCTGTTCTGAAAAGAGAAGTTTTCTTTCGTTTCGGATTTCCGCGTTATTTACTCACTGATAACGGTACGCAATTCACCAGTGCCGAATGGGTAAAAATGTGTGACAAGTGGGACGTATCTTGCTGGACCACCCCTCCTTACCACCCAAGGGCCAACCCTACGGAGAGGAGAAACCAGGAGATCAAAAAAGGAATGCGACTTCGTCTTTTCTCTACATCTGAACACCAACGATGGGATCAACACTTAACGGAAATCTTGTTTAACACCCGAACAAGAAAAAATGCGGCTACAGGTCTCACTCCAAGTGAGATCCTTTTCGGATCCAATTTAAAAAGACCTGGTGACTGGACACTCCCCTTCTCAAATTATCAACATCCAAAGGACAGAGTTGTTCAAGCCAGAGAAAATCAGGGCAAATATCTGAGTACCGCCACGACTCCGACGGATATTTCTCCCTACAAACCGGGCGATCTCGTTTATTTAAGAAACTACCAATTGTCAGACGCTTCAAAGCAGTTCAACGCCTCATTAGCTCCACTAAGAAGAGGACCTTACCCTATTATACGTCATCTACAAGGGCAAGTGTATGAAGTAAACCTGTTCAGCCGAACAACAAAAGCTCACGCGTCACAATTATGGCCAGCGAGACCCCGGACCATCGCTCTTACTGATCAGGAGATCAGCAACAATTCCCCAAACTCTCCAACCGATACTAGTTGTCGAGAGCGGCCTAAGAGTAGGCCCCCATCAGGTCCCATAGTGACCCACATCTACCCTGCAGCGCCTCCGATCCGCCGACGAGGACGACCGAGGAAAAAGATCGTGATCACTCCAGAGGATCCTGTTCGTGTCCCTCCGATTCGCCGAAGAGGTAGACCACGAAAAATTCCGTTGAACCAGACGGTCAACAATACCCTAGATGGTATCCCTCCGATTCGCCGAAGAGGGAGACCACGAAAAGCCCCGTTGAACCAGACGGTCAACAGTACATCAGCACCGCCCCCTCCAAACCCTAGCGTCAATCAAGCGGACGGTTTATTCTCACCCCCGATCCGCCGACGAGGACGCCCAAGGAAAAATGCGGTAATCGATCCAGTGAATCATTCTGGTAATCCTCTGATTCGCCGACGAGGAAGACCTAGAAAAACCCCACTGTAACGACATCGAGGGAAGACCTCCTCACCACTCCTGGTTGAGTAGAGGCGACCGAGGTGAATGGTCCCAGTTCGTCGAGGGAAGTCCTCCTCACCGCTCCAGGTTGAGTAGAGGCGACCGAGGTGAATGGTCCCAGCTCATCGACGCGTCAACATTGTAAATAACATTAATTTTTAAGTCTTCGGTTGTACCGCTCAAATTCCAGAATTGATCAACCCTGTGGTTTGACATGAGGGAATTTTCCTCTCATTATTATCTTTTGATCTATCCTGGAAAATGAGCGACCTTACGGTATTTTCACCGTAGGTGGCGCCTGTTCTCGGCCACTTACCGGTAAAGCAACGAAAATTGAGTAATGAATTACATGAAGTGCTGTGTGGTGCGCGTGTACGGTTCGTGCGAATGTGACTTCGCTCACCGTCGACATATAAGCGGATCACCGGACGATGTACTTCGAGAACTATTGTAAGACCTCTCATTGCACGGAGAGGTCGAAAGTAGTTTGACTGAGAAAATAAAAGCTAACTTGAAATTAACGCAAGTCTGCTGATTTTTGTCCTTATACCTATTTCCTACATTTCCATGCTACGAGCCTCAACTATCAGCCAGAAGGAGAAGGAAGGAAGGAGGGAAGGAAGGAAGCCATTCTCCAGCCGCCTTGGGTCCCCCGCCGCCTGCCTGCCAAATCTCTCCTATCTACGGTGCCAGCTCATCGCTCTCGACCGACACGGTGCCACGTACCGAATCAACTCCCCCCCGCCGCCTGCAGTACTAAGGCCCCCACTGTCCGCCTCTCTGCCCCGCACGCACCTTCCCCCTATCTCGCTCGCCGACCATGATAGGGTTCGACAAGCTAAGGCTTTCGCTGCAGCAGTGACTGCACAATGCAATTCAGAGGGTTGCGTTGGTTCCCCACGAAGTTCTCCGGCGTTCTCCACTTGCTATAGTCCGGAGTTCGACCACACCGATTTCTCCACCTTATTAGAGGGTTACGAGTCCCAATAAGGGTTAAAAAAAACTTTCCATCCCCCAGTATAAAAATTCAAATTGCCCTCTTAAAGGTTTCACATTATTTTCGTGAAACAAAAAATTTGACGAGAATTCCCCTAACCAAAAAAAAGGGAAATTCGCCCATGTCAAATTCAATTATTTAAACTAATAAAATTTTCGTAATATTTATTATATTTCGAAAAAATTAATTATTTAAAACAATGTTCATAAAATTCTAATGAAGAATTCAATTACTTTAATAAATAATAAATTTTTTTTACAGAAATTCAATTCTTTTTAAACATTTTAATAAACTTTTCCGCAATAATTAAATTATTTTCAAAAATAATAAAATTCTTGTATATGTAATTCAATTATTTTTGAGAATTATAATAAAATTCTTAGCAACTATTAAATTATTTTCATAAATAATAAAATTCATAGCAGGATTTCAATTATTTTTAATACAATTTTACAGTAATTATTTTTAAAAACTTAATTTCAATTCCACAAAAAAATCAATTATTTAAAAAAATGTTTTTAAAATATTTTTTGGAAGGATTGAATAATTATTTTCAAAAATTTAATAAAATTGTTCGAAAGAAATTAATTGTTTTAAATACAATTTTAATTAAATACTTCAATTATTTTTAAAAATTTTAATAATATTTTTTCTAAGAATTCAATTATGTTGATAAAGAACATTACTCCCGAAAATTCAATTATTTTGAGGTATTTTAATAAAATTCTTTTCAGAATTCAATTATTTTCATAAATAAGAATATTCATCACAATAATTCAATTATTTTTAAAAATAATAATTTTCTTCTTGGAATTACATTATTTTAAAAAAATTCTAATTAATCGTTCACAAGAATTCAATTATTTTCAAAAAAGTTTAATAAAATTCCCCAGACATTCAATATTATTGACAAATTTTTTAATAGAATTCTTTGTAAAATTTAATTATCATTAAAAACTTTTCGCAATTTAATGATTTTCAATATCTACTATTATCATAAAATTTCTAAACAGAATTCAATTATTTAAAAATTGATTATAAATTTTTTTACAAATTTTTGAGAAAAGCTGCCCTGTGTGTGTGTATAATGCGTAACATGTAAAATGCGCGCTTGTATATACCAGATGTAAATAGAAAATTTAAAATGTCGGAAGAATCGCAGCTTTTAAAGCTATAAAATACGGTCGACGTTTTTTAAAAATTTAAATGTGATACCCTGCCTCGCTTTAGTTTACAAGCTCATTCCCCCGTGAGGTCCATGAATAATGAACCTGTTATTTATTTATCGACGATAGCGTGTAGTGTGCGAGTACCCGCAGAAATCGTAGAAAAGTCTGGTTATATGCATCAACATGGACATATAGACTTATCATTTTTATATTACATTTCGTTTCACTTTTTTACCTTTATATTAAATAATATCACCTTATTTTTATATGATTTTACTTTTTTTTAAATTTTCATCAAAATATTTTGTATTGTTTTAAAGTAAATTAATTTGCATTGTAGAATGCGCGAACAATTCATTGATTGCATCGAATCTGCATTGTACTTTTTAATCCCTAAAATTTAATGTATGATAAAATTTAAATTAAATTCTGAAGTTCTCATAATAAACATGTACATGTATTAAATTGTTTTTATTTTTTTCGTCAATGTGCATTGTTTAAAAATTTTCGGCTCTATATTTTCATTATTAATACACAAGTTTCATAACACATTATATTGTATACATATAATTATCAGCAGTTTTCATACATAGTCCGGTGATTTAGTTAGTTTTTTTATTCAAAAAATTGTTTATTTTCTCAATTATATGCAGTAATAAAGATAAAATTTAAGGGAAAAACTTCGACTCTTATTTTACGCTGCAGATGTATTTTTATTTTTACAGCAAAAGCGAATTGGAAGAGAATCAAAAAAAGAAGAATTGGAGATTGGAAAATAAATAAAATTTTATACTTTTAAAGTTTTTTTGTATATACATGTGTGTGTGTTAAAACTTTATAATTATTTTGGCAAAGATAGTCAGAAAAGTAAAGATTAAAAAAAAACTGACAAAAAAGTTGCATCTGTATTGCAATTTTTCTGTTTCATCGCCGCAATAAGTACACAGACAATATAAATAGCGTACTGGGAAACTTTGAGCTAAAAGCAGCCGCAGTAGTAGTTGACGTGTTTACAGTCAGACAATGGAATATCGAGTTAAACTAGCCCTAGGGTCTCTTACTGTATCGACATTACTTTTGTTTACTTTTGAAAGAATATTTTCAGTCGAACGTTAATTCCGAACAACCGGCCGTTAAACTACTGGTTTACTCTTTATTTCATGTAAATTAAAATAATACTAGCAACAATTCGCGCGCGGCTGACTTTTTACTCGCTTCTTTAAATACAATTTTAAATAAAATTAGCAATTTTAAAAATAATAAAACGTACATAAGAATTTTTAATTCAAATTTCCATAAAAATAAAATATGAATTGGAATATATTTTTAATATTATTATGACTATAACAATTATATATTCTGACACAGGAAATTTAGGGGGAAATCAGTGATTTTTATTAAAATTACTAAAAAAATTAAATTTTTAGAATTCATAAGAAAATTCTGAATTTTTGGGTCTTTTTGTTGCCTCATAAACTATAAAATTACAACAAATTAATAATACAAGACCTTCAATTTTTTCAATTTCTGACAATAATTACTTTTTAAATAACTTAAATCTTGAACAACTATCATAAAATAATTATTTATAAATTATTAAATGAATAATTTTACTCAACTATTTCAAAACTAATTGAATTTTAAAAGAGTTGCGTTAACAATTTTTATAAATAAATGAACTTCAAAAGGTTTTAATTTGAAATTTTATAAAATTTCAATTTTGAATGAACTTAATTAGAAATTTTAAAGAACTTGGTTTTTTGAAAAATTGTAATAATTCAAAATCTCCTAAAATTAGTTATAAATTTGTCAATATATATTTAATTAATTATTAAAAATAATGGATTTATAGAAGAATTTTAGTTAAAATAAACACTAAAAAATTGAATTTTGAAAAAGTTACAACTGATTGCAGAAATTCTATTATTTTCAAAAGTAATAAAATTCCTATTACAAAATTCAATTATGTTCAACATTGAAAAAAAATCTCGTCAAAATCTCAATTATCTTTATAAATAATAAAATTGTTCTCTAAAATTCACTTATTTTCAAAAAATTTTTACCATTTTAATAACTTTCAATATCTTTACTATTTTAATAAAACTATAAAAAAATCAATTATTTAAAAACAATTTTAATAAAATTGTACGCAAACATTATAAAAAATTTGTAAATAATTGAATTTCTGTGAAATTTTTATTATTTATGAAAATAATTAAATTTCTTCTTAATAATTCAATTATTTTCATAAATACTAAAACTCATCGCAGAATTTTAATTATTTTTAATACAATTTTAATCAAATTCCTTGAAAAATGTAACTATTCTTAAAAAAATTTATTAAAATTCTTTAAAAGAATTCAATTATTTAAAAATTTGGTAATCAAATTTTTTATATGAACTAAATTTTTAGAAACATTCAATTATTCGATAAATAATTTACTTTTGTATTTAAATAATTGAATTCTCGTAGAATTTTTTAATAAAAATCGATTTAAAAATGATTTTTAGTTAAAATTTTAAATAATAATTGAATATGAAAATAATTATTTAAGAAGTTACAGTAACAATATTCTTATAATATAAAATAGTTATTTTATCTCTCGTACATCTTTAATTATTATAAAAAATTTTTAAAGTTGTTTAATTTCAGAAAGTTTTGAATTTGAAATTTTTGAAAATAATAATTCCTATGGAAAAATAATAATAATTAAATATTTATTTAAAAAGGAAGTAATTGATGTTTTTGAATAATTTTGCAATTAAAGAAATTCGTAAATAAATGTAACAGAAAACTTTTTTGAGTACAATTTTTTTCTTTAGTTTCTAAAAATTTAAAAATTTTGTAATCGACAAATTATTTATAAACATGTTTTCCCTTTATTTTTAAAAAAACTTTGAATTTTATTAAAACAATTATAATTAAGATATAGAAATGATGTAAATCATTTCCTTATGAAAATAGAAAATTTTCTACAAGAATTTAATTTGGTAATCATAATTTTTTTAATTTCCTAATTTCTAATATTATTTTATTATGAATCATGAAAAAATACCTGCATATTTTCGATTTGTCAAACAATATCTTTTAAAGAAATAAAAACAAAAGCATACTCAAAACCTAACTTCAAACTGCGGACAGAATGAATGAAAGCATACGAAGATTAATATAGTTAATAATACAATAAAAAAGTTTTAGAATGTGCAGTTTTTTTTAAGAGATGGAATATTTGAATATTTGACCTTTTGTTCGCCATTTTTTTTGCATTTTTCAAACACTTTCTTTTGTTTTAACGACAAAAAGCATACTACATGAACTAGAAAACATTCCTTCGTATAACAAAGAAGAAAAAAATTATTTATTGTTGATAAAATAGATGTTATAAATAAATAAACTTAAAAAAGCAATTTTTTACAATAAATGTAAATGTGTCTATAACCAACAATATAAAATACTCTGAGGATAATGCCAATAGTTTTAGGGGGTGTAGATTACGAATCTGGGGTCAATTTCGAAAAATTCAAAATGGCGGGCTTATTTTTTAAAATTGATCAAATTCGCTTAAAACTTATGCTACTCGGAATTTTCTTGAATTACTGATTACAAATGTGAAGCCAGATTTTCGAAAATTCAAAATGAATCCAATATGGCTGACGATTTTTTTTATAAATCGCTCGAATTTCAATAAATAATAAGGAATTTTGTCGTCGCTTTTATTTACACTAACTCTTAAAAAAAAGAATTTTCGAAGCAGCCTTGTCTTTGTTTAAAAAATTGCGCCGCAATTACTTTTACAAAATCCTTTTAGAATACCCAAATTAACATCAAGGAATATTGAACCGTTTCATTAAGCTGTTCTATCGATTCCAATAGGCGATGCTGCACAAATTCATTTCGTATCAAAATAAATATTTGTGTCAGTTTTCAGACCAGAGATCGATTATAGAAGTCATAGAAAAGGAAGGTTTCTAGTTATATGTATATATCATTCTTCTGACCTGTTGAACATATCAAATACTTTCAAGTAAAATTATGTATCAATTATTCTCGTGATCAATAATATGAACCCTTGATTATTAATTAATTAATTTTGAATAATTAATTAATTATTATTCATAAATAATTATTTCCTTATGTTAATTTTTAAATAAGAGATCTATAATTCAAGAAGATTTACTTTTTTCCTTTAACGCCCCATATGTGTCTTTGTGCTAAAATGTGTTATATTTTAGCAACATTTAGGTATACACTATTTTCTTCTTGCTGAACACATAGCCCATATTTTTCTAAAATTAAGTGCAAGTTTCTTTTGGCTAGCACCAAGACTGTATCATAAAACTCTTGCTTACATTCTCTTTTTCTTCGTATACGTGAATTTGTTTCCACTTCGCGTGTAAGAAGAATACCTCTTTAAACATTTTTTTTAAATGTATATATAGCAGTAATTTTCAAAGCAAGAGGCGAGAATTTATCTTCACTCTAGATTCATGACACATTATTCTTCCTCCTGGTCGTTGCATCCCTGAAATAAATTATCCTGCTCATACGAAACCCAACTAGGATAATAGTATCCAGAAATGAGTCCATATAATCTTAGATGAAAGAATAATTTCTTGTTCACAAATATACTAATTTAATGATCTTCATTACTTGAATTAGTACATTGTAAATCTATGTCAGTTGCATGCGAAATTGTATTGAACACTCTGAATGATACCATTATTTCTATACTAAACGGATTCGTTGCACGGAGTAATACACGTTTTCAGTAAACCGTCAGTCTCGGAGGATTTAACTTTACCCAGAGAATTGTAAATAATGAGAGAAAATGTATTTTACCTCGTTGGAGAATTTTAACCATTTGTATTATGTAAATCGACAACAGTCATTATAAATTTATTACTCGCAAATGCCATTTACGAGAAGAGTCATTTATAGAATTAACATAGTGTATTTTGGTGTTAACAAAATTAACTGCATTTGTTTTATTACCTAGAATATGATACCTTTGTTGTTCATTTATAAATGAGACGAATAATAGAATTTTCGGTGACGAAATTTGAGTCTTTATAAAAATAATATTGAAGTAAAAATATATATTTACACAAAAACAAATATAATATTAATAATTATAATTAATTATTTTATCACAGTCAAAGGGGATAAATAAGATTACAGTTTACGTCACCGCAAAGTGTTTAAGTTCAATATACTATATTTAATTATTAACTCTGTGAACTTTAAAAGTATTGATTTATGAGACATGTCTGGTCAATGATGACTAAAATGATATTCTTTTCGACGATGTGATCTTAGAAAAGAAATCTTCTTACAGGATCTTCTTACAGGAAGTTTTGTCACCCTTCTATTGGGTCCCCACCGGTCTGATACAGGAGTTAAAAATTAAATCAATAATGACAATCTGACCCCGAAAACAAATAAAAGTGGGTAATACGACGTAGTATCTCTTTGCAAAGGAAACCTACAAAAGGTGCCACCCTTGCCGAATTAGTCAGTCCAGGAAACGCCTTCAAGTTAGTTAGTCCAGAAGTCACCACCGAATCAACTTCGGGCCTTCTTCGTGTCAGTCCAGCAACCGTGACCAAGTTAACTAGTTGTGTACTGTCATCGAGTTTGTTCTAAATTTTGTCCTCATTTAAATTCTAGATTGATTCCACAAAGTTCTAATTTTTTTTCAGTGTCCCTGAAGATATCTGGATCTACTCCTTCTCTCTGATTCTAATTGTAAAAGATTCAAATAAAATCTTTAATAATTTAATTTCAATTTAACAGTTGCTCTTTCTTAGAACCTGTCCCTTAATATCAGAGCCTTCCGCTCTGTGAATAAATCAGGTTTGAATCATCGATGCCGGACAATTTAAATATATAATTTGGGACATGTTTAGTTTCATTCTGAGACATAACAGTAGTCTGACAATCTATTCAGTTGAAGAGTTCAGTCTAAGAATCTTCATCAAATCAAGAACTGAAGTCTGAACAATCAGTAAATTAAATGCAATTTAGTTCGTGAATCTAATAACCATCTTAGCACTTGTGAAACTTCCTCTGTTCAAAAAACTTAGTTTGCAAATTTACCAAGCTATGAACTTATCATCACCGACCCAATTAGAGGTCATCCTACCATTGAATATAAATAAATGCAAAGTTCTATCTTTCAGTACCATAACGTCAATACATTTAAATTTTAGCTATAAAATAAACAATAAGAAATTGGAAAGTGTTCATTCAATCTGCGATCTTGGAGTCACCTTTAACTCTACACTTACTTTTGCCGATCATATATCAACCATGATCTCTAGTGCCTCTAAAGCCTTGGGATATCTGATCAGATCCTCAAAAAATTTTTGTAACATAAATACGATGATCTTATTGTTCAAATCTCTAGTCCTATCAAAAATGGAATATGCCAACCTAGTGTGGGATCCAATTTATAAAAAATATGCAGATGATATCGAACACATACAAAAACGTTTTTTGAAGTACCTGTCCTTCAGGGTCGATGGAAGATACTTCCCGCAAGGATCTGACTATTTAGCGTTGAGTGAAAGGTTTGGTTTTGTTACCCTTGATGAACGAAGAATCATAGCTGCAACTATGTTTATTTTCAAAGTCCTTAATTCCCAAATAGATGCTCCATCGCTCCTAAATTTGGTAAATTTTAGAGTACCCAGACCTGGATAACGACACACTGCTCCTTTCTATCTTAAAACTACAACTACAACGTATCATTCTATGGCTCCACAATACCCATTTTTTATGCGTGTTATCACATAAACAATGTATTCAATACTATGAAACCTAAAGGTCCCATTATGTCGCGTATGCGACGCTTTCGTGCCGTTTTTCTTCCGCACTATTTATTCTTGGTCCTAGCGAGAGTCTTCTTGAGAGAGAGAGTCTTCTTCTTCCTGCTCTAGCCAGAGCAGACCTAAAGACTCCGCATGCCCCGCTGCCTGCGACATGGTTCACATCAACCTTATCGCAGTGCTTTTCTTTGCATAAGAAACAGCAACCTGTTATGACCGGCCTCACCGCACCTAAAGCACGCAGCCGATCTGTCTACCGACTTACAACCTCTTCCTATGTGGCCGTATTCCAGGCACCTATTGCACCTGACGACCATACATCTTTTTCTGATTGGACACGACATAAAGCCCACCTTTACGCGTCCCAACGTTTCAAGCATTGCAGCTTCTTCTAAGCTTGTGACCACGACAGCAAGCTTTAAGCCACGCTTGTTGGTCCCAAGGACCGTCACCTTTCTACAGGATGATGATGCTCCCAAAATCTGCACCAAGGCTTCCTGAACTTCGTCGTTGTCAGTAAGACAGTCCAGGTCACGGATCTCTAGTGTAACCTTTCGATCCGCCATCTGCACCTTACCAAAGTCACCCACAATCCTTGTCACCTTCTCGGCGAACTTCTTATTTCCTAGTGAGCCTTCAATTTTTAAAAGAAGGTCACCTTTCTTTGTGGGCATTTCTCCCACCACTCTTGTCTGACTGGCATCAGGTTCAGCTTCTCTTTTGAGCTTTCCTAAGACATCAGCATAACTAACACCCTTAGCTACCTTTACAACCATAGCTCATCGTGGCGGCAACCTAGGTACTTTACTGTCTTGGTTTTCGTTAGATTTCCTGTCAACCTTACGTGCAGACAGTTTAGAAGGTTTCATCATCTTCTTCTTCTTAAGGTCCTTCGACGCTTCAGGACTGCTTAATCTTCTTTTTTGGGAAACCATATCAACGTTTTGTAATGCAATTGCATTTAATCTATCTCTTCTGAGTCTACGGTCCTGTCGAACCTCCTCTGACCAGACCAATTCTTGATAGAGACGTTCATCCGTCTTCTTCGCTTTGTCGTGCCTTTCTCTCACCTCCTGAATGAGCGATTTTAGACTTTCTAGTCCCTCCTTAATTGTTATGCTAACATTCTTCTGGATCTCGCAGGTCTTAAGCATCTTGCTGACCTCCTGAGCAATTACATCAATGCACGCTGCCTCTTCTTTTCGCAGCTGAATACATCTGTCTCTATCCTCGTTGCAGCTTGCGATGTCTAGTGCAGATGCGTTGCTAAAGACAGAAACGCAGCTGGCCTGACTCGCCACACGGCTCACATTTCCTCGTCTATCTACTCGGTCCAAGACAATTCTTAGTACCACCAAAGCGTTGTTGCCTTCCTGCATCCTTGGGCCACTGGCCACCGCCCCAGGCGCTTGACGGTCGGAACCAGTGAGGGATTTAGCCAAAGCATTACCCCGCAGGTACACCTCATTTTTACAATCGCTCATTTTGGTCTTGCTGTTTTGGTTGTCCTTTAGTGAAAAGACCCGCCATCACGGCAAGGTCTACCGAACATATCCATGATGTCAATCATGTCTGGCAGTGGATAAGTATCCATTATTCCCAGCACTTTGAAGACATCGATGATGTTCGGCAGTGGACAACCATTGGCGGGGATGTGTTAAATTATTACAATCTAATTATGTATATAGACACCCATTTATGGTCCCCATGGACTGCGGGTCAAAAGTGTAAATAAATAAAAATAAATAAATAAAAAAATTTAGTTGTTATTTTCATCTTTTTGGACTATCAATGTGACATCGTGTTAACTTACATGCAAAAAATTGTGCCATATCTGGTTTTAAAATTAAGTTCTCACAATTATAGATTAACTCCCATCATCTCGACTAGCATCAACATTTTTCTAATTAAAAAAAAAAAATTTTCTCCTAATTCGTATAAAATTGTTAATAAAAAAGTAGATTTCGAGAAATAATTTTTTTCACTGTTGCGCTTTCACGTGTAACGAACTGTAACGTCGCGACATGGTGAGGTGTATAATTATTTCTTTATATTCCACACTAACAGTAATTTTTTGCAAACAAAAAAAGAAGGAAGTGGAAAATTTTGAAGTGAATGTAACCAAAGGAAGGGGGGGGGGATATATGTCGTGAGTGGATTGACGTCCACTCTTAAGAGAGCAATTGATTTTAATCGCTGTTACGGCGCAAGGTTGATGCAATTTCTTTTGTCGCAAAATACTCGATACTCACGGGAGGTCGGCTTTCGTTCGAAACGGCTTTATCTTCATGTGAAACCGGGAACCAGCTGGTGGTACAGCCATACAACAATTTCTTCACTCTCTATACTCGACATCACAATTAGCCTCACTCATATATATTTGTAATATACATTTCACATTATATTTATACTTTACGTAATTTTTTTGTTTTGCCCCTTTTATTTATTTAAAAAAAGATGAATGTTATCAAATTACCTAAAATTTAATCTATATGTAAATGAAATTTCCTTAAAAGAAGTATTTTTCATAATTTTGTTTTTGCCCTAAAAATTATGTTCTAATTGGAAAAAATAATGGAACAAATTCATTAAATTTCGAGAGACTTTAAATTTTCGTGGCACGCTTTTCTCATATATCCGGTATCTCAGGCCCTTATTGACTTTCCACTCAAGTCCATCAAGTGATTAGAAGTAAGAGTCCCCCATCCCTTTAAAGAACGGAGGCAAAAAACTCATCCATGTTTCTTGGGATGCATGATTCACTTGAGTCTTGATTACTATATATACATCACTACTCCTTTCATCGAAATCGTATATAATTTGTAATTTAAAAGAAACGTCAACATTATTAAAATTAACATAATTGTTAATATAACAATATTAAAATAAATTTTATAAAATAAAATTCAATGATTACAATAATGCCTTTAGAATATGACCTGTTTTTAAGTCTCCAGCTAAATTAGTACTGATGTAGTATTTAAAGCAGTTATGAAAATTTCCGTAATGGATAATTCCAAAGGGATGAATTCTCTTTCAAACTGAATAATTAATTGCAGAAAAGGTTCTCTTATCGTGATAATTAGCGATTGCATTATTGAAACTAATGTAATTATTTAACAACGTGAAATAATTGATGACAAACTTTATACTTTTATTTGATTTTTTTCTTATAATTTAATTGTGCATCTGTTAATATAAAAGTTTCGATTCTTCTTCCTACTAACTTATAAATTAACATTTTTTTATTTTGGCGAAATTTTTGAAATAGTTTTTGCAAAGTATTTGTTTTATTTGCAATTAGTAAAGTATTTATTTCTTCAGTCTAAAAAATTTATGGAATGGGGTAGTATTTAGTATGTTAAAAAAATTGTTTCACATTTCTTAAATTTTGTTTATAGTATTTTTAAGAAGTTTGTGAATAAAAGTGAGTAAAACTTACAGTTTCTCGTAATTTGCCATCTCGTACAGCGCCAGCGTCCACTTTCTAACTCACCTGTATGGTTACCACCCCCCAACAAGAAGGCGGCGTTCGATTAGCAATTGATGACAATGCCAACGCACCTGAGAACCGGCAAGGACTAACTTCCGTGAACTCTGAACGAAGCATCGTTTCTTGTACATGATTCAGTGTATCAACAACCTTATTGCAGTTGAAGCAAAAATCTTCTTCTTAGCAAGAAATCATTAATATTTCATGAATATACCTTTAAACGAATGACTAGAAAATTTTCCAACGTGAATTTTTTAGACTGACTTGAAAAATTATTTATTTCATCTATTTATTGTGAAATGGTAATTCAATACTCAAAATTAAAATTCGATTATTATAAATAAACAATAGTTAAAGGCTGATTCTATCTCAATTCATGCAGGGCGAATAGGTTAAAAATTCTAAATCAAGTTAAAGGTAATTTTTCTTGTTCTTTAGGACAAATAAAGAGACACGTATTTTTTTATTTAGAGAAAAAAAATTTTTTAGCTGAGTTATGAGTGTTTGAAAATTTTAAGACGTATCGTGATTTTATAGCAAAACACAGCTAAACAGCTGACAAATTATTTTCAAATCTTTCTAGTTTTTGCAAAAATAAATATTTTTCAATTTTTTTTCTTGATTTTAGTAGTGTTTTTGATACTTTTTCTTTGCAAACTTGAAGATTTGAAAAATTTTGAAAATTAACAAAATGGCGGCCATTTTTCGATAAATCAAAAAAGTCAATTTTCTCCAAAATTGACATTTCTGTCATTTTTCACTGATTAGCCAATTAAAGAATAACTGAAATTTTTAATATGTGTGACAGAAATTTTCAGTAGTTTATTAATTGGCAAATCTGAAATTCCAGTTATTTTTAACTGATTTTCAGTGAAATTCCACTGATTCAAATCGCGAGAATAGAGTGACTGATTCTCAGTCAACTTTCACTGATTTTCAGTGGAATTTCACTGATTCAGATTTAGAGAGAAAATAATGAGATTTGTTATTTTCTGAAAAAAATTATAGCGACTTCCAAACAGTTTTAGCGGACATGATACCTTTTGGAAAAAGTTCCTTTTTTCATCTAGCAATCACACAAAAATTTTAAGAAAAATAAAAAATGATGTTTTTGAGAAAATTGACTTTTTTGATTTATCGAAAAATGGCCGCCATTTTGTTAATTTTCAAAATTTTTCAAATTTTCAAGTTTGCAAAGAAAAAGTATCAAAAACACTACTAAAATCAAGAAAAAAAATTGAAAAATATTTATTTTTGCAAAAACTAGAAAGATTTGAAAATAATTTGTCAGCTGCTTAGCTATAAAATCACGATATGTCCTAAAATTTTCAAACACTCATAACTCAGCTAAAAAATTTTTTTTTGCTAAATAAAAAAATACGTGATTCTTTATTTGTCCTAAAGAACAAGAAAAATGACCTTTAACTTGATTTAGAATTTTTAACCTATTCGCTCTGCATGAATTGAGATAGAATCAGCCTTTAACTATTTTTTATTTATAATAATCGAATTTTAATCTTGAGTATTGAATTACCATTTCACAATAAATAGATAATATAAATAATTTTTCAAGTCAGTCTAAATCAGCCTAAATAAAATTAAATCATAATTGGTAAAATAATTATTAAAGAAAATTGATAAATATAGAATACAGTTTTGACAAGCAGAAATTGTATATTTTGAATTTTTAAAAACTAACATCTGATTCGTCATCAGCGACCCCGAAAACCCCCGAGCAACAAGTTTCAGGTAAAATTAAAAGATTTTTAAAAAAATCATCCGCCATCTTGGATACGCCATTTTGAATTTTGAAAATCTGGCTTTAGATTCGTAATCAGCGATCCCGAAAACTATGGAAATCGTTACACTTATGTTTTTTAACCTGCCAGTTCTGCCTGGGTGTGAAAGAGTTATGTCAGCCGAAGCAGGAAGTACTTGAGGGAAAGTCATAAGGTGAAATGATTCTTGGTCACGGTCGCAAGTGATGTTAAGTTGATGCATATACAACAAACACAGGTGGGGGATCACAAAAGGTGCGTAATCACCGCATGCATGTTGGAGAAAAGGAAGAAGGGAGCTGAAAGATGGAAAAAGAGAGCTGCATATATGCGGCCGGAGTGAGAGGAAGTTAAGTTTGGTGAGGGCTCCTACGGGTGAGTACCACTCATTGACTCGTGTACGCCCGCACGTCCGTCTGTCGGTCGGTCTCACTCACATTCATTCGTTCATTGCCAACACCGTGCTTACCATCCCGATTCATTCGCGAATATCGAATTAAAAAAAAAAAAAATTCGGATATTGTTTCACAATTTTTTTTTCTTCCTACAAAAGGAATATGTGGTTTTTTGGATCCTTCGTCGCCATCGTCATCATTTCTTTCGCTACCATTCGGATTCAAGCGAGACCTCAACAGATCAAATCAGGTAAGGCACTCTATTTATTCCCCCCCAAAGAATCTTCTTCTAGATTGATATCACTCATCCCAGGAAATGGAGAGATGATAATCTCTCCTCTCTGGGCGGTTGACTCCATAATCAAACTTCTTTTCTTGAGAAAAATACTATATCATTTTTTTTTTGTCGTTTTGTAAAGAATCAGTGACTTAAAAATCCCAAGTGATTTTCGATGTAAAACTACTGATATGGATAATATATTATATTTTAAAGAAGATGTTAGTAAGAATAAGTGAAATTATAATTGCAATTAGGTGTAATTATCGAATAGTTAGAGTGGTTATTGAAAATTGATTTCGATTAAAGGGAAGTGATTACAGTTGAAAAGGAGATGAGGGAGAGTTACTGCTGTCAAATGTAGCAAAGTTGCGCGACAACTTGTCAATTAGTGAGACACTTTACTCTTCTTCGATGGTCATCTATCAGGGACAAACGTACCGCGCGGTTCTTCACTAAAAGCGCAATACAAACAACGTCAATTGATACTGGAACAGTCGTGCTTGTTTTCATTTCAACTTTATTTCACGTTTCCATCAATAACTCAACTTCGAGAGTGGTGTCCAATTGTACTTCAGTCGTTTTTCACCCCCCGCCCTCTCCTCTTAAAAAAACACACCCAAAGTCAAAGTACAAATTGTGTGTTTGCTTTTTTCAACCAACAACTTTCGGGTATTCATTCTAAAAATAGTGATGTGATTGATTCTTGATGGTTGGAGCGAAAAAAATAAAATCTCAATATGAGAGCAATATTCCGTTTATTAATTACTTTTTGTATTTTATTGTTAGTTTAAGAATATTTAGCTACAAAAAAAGAATTTTTTTTCCATTTAAGAGGATGTTTAATAGATCATAAATTTTTGAAAAGTTCATCTAACTGGCATTAATTTTTTAGATTTTAAATTGTTTCACTAAAATTCGGATTATTTCTATTTGATGTTGGCTGGATAACATCTCTTAGGGTTGTATTGCTTTCTTATGGAAATCTTTGTATATAGCGAAAATGACCCAGCACTAATTGCATTAAAAATATCTTTCTGTTAAATTTTTTATACTTTTGGAATTTATAGTTAAGTAAAAATTTACTTCAGGTAAATTTTAAGTCAACTAAAAAACGTTTTTTTTACATAAACATTTTTTTCGTTGATTTTTCTGTCTATTTTTAGATACAGTGGACTCTCGATAAATTGAATCTTTATGTACACAAAAAAGAATTCAAATTATCGAGAGTTTTATTTATCGAATGTTTTAAATATCAAAATTTTTTCGAGGAACCCGAAATTATTTATTGAGAAAGTTGATTGTATTATCAATTATAAATATTTAATGCCCCCAATAATGGAAAAGGGAATTTTTTAAAACTAAATATGTTATTAGAGGTTTTTAGGGACGCTGATTATACGAATTCAAGATCAGTTTTTCAATATTCAAAATGGCGGATCGAATATGGCGAACAAATTTTTTTTAAATTCCTTGAATTAGCTTGAAACTTGATACTCGAGGGATTTTGGGGTCACTGATTACGAATCTGATGTTACTTTTCCAAAATTCAAAATGTCAGATTCAATATGGCGGAAGGCTTTTAAAAGTCAAGTGCAATTTGCTTGCAACTTCTTATTTCGGGGAATTTTATGGTCGCTGATTTTGAATCCGATTTTATAGTTTTTCAAAATTTATATTTGATACACTATTTTAAAATTTTGAAAAGGTAACATCAGATTCGTAATCAGAAACTTTAAAAATCCCTGAGTAACAAGTTTCATGCAACTCCAAAATTTTTTTTAAATTCGCAAATTTTAACAATTGTTTATAATTTTTTTTAAACAATAGCAAATTTTAGATAGCTTCTGGTCTACATATTTTGGAAGCCTTCTCTTTGCTTAAGATAACGCACTACATTTGATTAAAAAATATTAATTTTGTTTATTAATATAAAATATAATATAAAAGAAATAATATTTGTTTTGTAGGAGGGACATATACATGTCCCAGGGACGTTAAAGAGTTAAAAAGATGTCTATTTTATTTTGTATTGTCTAGGTAAATCCTTTTATTCTACATATTGCACAATATACAGAAAGTAGTTAAAAATTAATCACTTTTATTATTTATTTCATTTAAATAAAATGAAATAGTTTAGTTAAAATTAATAAATATAGTTAACTTTTTTATAATAAAAGTCATTTCATATTTCCTCAAATTACGTGTATGTGAACAATTTTCTGGGTTATTTATGAATTTATTTATTTTTGTTATATTAGAAATTATATATATTTTTATGTTTAAAACTAAATTATTTAGTGAAAGTTATTTAATCAATAATAATCATCACAAATTAAGATAAATTTATTGAGCAAAATTTAATAAATCATATTACTTATTAACATAAAGATTATTTTTTCAACTGACATCAGATTTGTTATCAACGATCCCAAAAACCCAGAAGTCAATAATTTCGAGAACTTAACACAACTTTTTGTATTTGTATTAAAATCGTTGTCAATCACAGTAATTCGTGAGGTGTTAAAATAACACCAGAATGGATTAAAATAATCTGCAACAGATTAATCCGTCTAGGATTAAATTAGCATCAGAAAGAATTAAAATAATCTATTTTGGCGTTATTTTTTAAAAATCACAACCAAGTCAATGATTTGTCAAAATTCAGCGAATTTAGTTTTACCAGGGACAATATAGTAAGCAAGTCAGTAAACAAGTAAGTAAGCAAGCAAGTATGTAAGTATAAAAAAGAAGGAAATAACTTGTTTACTTCCTAACTTGCTTATTTTCTGTTTGCTTAATTGCTTACTTGTTATTTGCTTACTTTCCTTCTTGCTTACTTACTTGCTTATTTCCTTTTTGCTTCCTTGCATACTTGATCATTTGCTCAGATCAGGATCCTGGTAAAGCTGAATTCGGTGAATTTCGAGAAATCTTTGACTTGGTTTTCATTTGAAGTAAAATTCCATTCATAGTAAAAAATAACACCAAAATGGATTATTTTAATCTTTTTTGGTGTTAATTTAATCTACAAAGATTTTTAATACCTCACAATTTACTATGTAACTAGTTTTAATTCGTCATGTTAGATTTTTCTAATTTTCTTGGTATTCAGGGCTTTGGGATTAAGATTTTTATCATAATTATTTAGATACTTTGGTATCTAAATATGATGAAGATCTTTAATTATGAAGGGATGTTCTATTGTTAAAAAATTTGTACTTCATTAACATCCAATTTTCAAACTCTATTTTAATTTATCATTCATTTTCATAAAATGACATTGAGTTTGCCTCAACATTATGGAGACCTTATCAAAGTTATCTAATGACGGACAGTGAACGTGTTCAGAATAGATTTTGCGATTTATGGCTAGACAAACCGGTATTCCATTTGATTATACTATATAGCCATGATTACACAAATTTAAGAGCATCATTCAATGTTCCTTTATTATCACAGAGTTTTTTATATGATGACATGTTATTTTATTTAAAATTATCGATGGTTCAATTAATTGTCCTCATATACTTTGCTTATTTAATTTACATGTGCCTCAGAGATCTGCGAGACATCCACAAGTATTCAATTTTCAAGAACTAGCTATCTTGACAATTCAGTGGTTAATAGGTTGCGAAATGAGGCAATTGAGCTTATCAGTTTTATTGATTTCAATATTTCAATTTTTTAACTTTAAATAATTTACCCAAATTTAATATTATTGTTATTATTTTTATTCATATATATATATATATATATATATATATATATAGATTTGAGGCGCATGAAAAGTCTCCAATTTTTATTTTCCGAATCTTTATTTTATCGAAATTCTTTTTATCTAATAAGAATTAATTATAATTTCTTTTAATCGAAAGAATAATTATCAAAAACATTATCTTTTTGAATGACTAATTAACAGAATGTTTAATACTGCGAAAGAAAATTTTTTATAATCTTCAAATAACTGAATTATCATTTCTAAAAATTATTATTTTTTATATTTCTTATTTACACTAATATTTATATTTTGGAAATGTCAATTTTGATAAATATTATTTTTTAAATTTGTTAATAACTATAATAATTATATTCCCGAATTATTATTTAATATAATTCAAATATTACCGAATTACCAATTCTTAAAAAATTTTTGTTCCTAATAATATTTTTTTAAAATGTGTAAATGTTCTAAATTCTAAAGTCTCTAAATTTTGTTTTATCGAAATATCTTTTGTTATATAACTTTTTTCTTATATATGTTTTTGAAAATAATTTTAATTTTTACGAATTAACATTACTCATAATTTTCTTTAGTCCTAATCATTCTTCTTTATAATTACTATATTTTCTAACATGTATTTCTTCTAACTATAACTTTACCGAATTGTCACTTCTCATAATTATTATTATATCGAAATAGTATTTTTCAAAATTTTTGTAATATCTAATAATTTTTTATACAAATTTTTTTATTTTATAATAACCAGTTTTTATAATTTTATTTTATTCGAATAATTATTTCCTATAATTTCTTTCTTACCGAAATTATATTTTAAATAATTTTTTATTAATCAATTTTTTATTTTTCCTAATATTCATTTTTCCAAATAATTCTTTTTCATAATTTTTATATTTCCTAAATCGTATTTTACATAACATCCATTTTTTCTAGCATTTAAATTCTCTAATTTATTCTTTTCCTAACCTATAAATGTCATAATAAGAATTGCACAGAATAGTTATTTCACATACAAAATATACGGTTTCGACGTTTCCCATCTCTGAAGAATATGGCGCCAAATTTGAAAAAAGTTTATTATTTTATTATTTAAAAATTATTAATTATTACAAATATTGTTTAAAACAATTAAATATCATTTGGAAAATTGTTTTAAACAATATTTATAATAATTAATAATTTTTAAATAATAAAATAATAAACTTTTTTCAAATTTGGCGCCATATTCTTCAGAGATGGGAAATGTCGAAACCGTATATTTTGTATGTGAAATAACTATTCTGTGCAATTCTTATTATGACATTTATAGGTTAGGAAAAGAATAAATTAGAGAATTTAAATGCTAGAAAAAATGTATGTTATGTAAAATACGATTTAGGAAATATAAAAATTATGAAAAAGAATTATTTGGAAAAATGAATATTAGGAAAAATAAAAAATTGATTAATAAAAAATTATTTAAAATATAATTTCGGTAAGAAAGAAATTATACGAAATAATTATTCGAATAAAATAAAATTATAAAAACTGGTTATTATAAAATAAAAAAATTTGTATAAAAAATTATTAGATATTACAAAAATTTTGAAAAATACTATTTCGATATAATAATAATTATGAGAAGTGACAATTCGGTAAAGTTATAGTTAGAAGAAATACATGTTAGAAAATATAGTAATTATAAAGAAGAATGATTAGGACTAAAGAAAATTATGAGTAATGTTAATTCGTAAAAATTAAAATTATTTTCAAAAACATATATAAGAAAAAAGTTATATAACAAAAGATATTTCGATAAAACAAAATTTAGAGACTTTAGAATTTAGAACATTTACACATTTTAAAAAAATATTATTAGGAACAAAAATTTTTTAAGAATTGGTAATTCGGTAATATTTGAATTATATTAAATAATAATTCGGGAATATAATTATTATAGTTATTAACAAATTTAAAAAATAATATTTATCAAAATTGACATTTCCAAAATATAAATATTAGTGTAAATAAGAAATATAAAAAATAATAATTTTTAGAAATGATAATTCAGTTATTTGAAGATTATAAAAAATTTTCTTTCGCAGTATTAAACATTCTGTTAATTAGTCATTCAAAAAGATAATGTTTTTGATAATTATTCTTTCGATTAAAAGAAATTATAATTAATTCTTATTAGATAAAAAGAATTTCGATAAAATAAAGATTCGGAAAATAAAAATTGGAGACTTTTCATGCGCCTCATAGATTTTATTGTAATTTTAATTTTCGAGTTGCTCTGCGCAAAACATTTCGATGAACTTTTCAAACATATTACAACCTGTTTGTGAACGGGTAATAAAAGTAAATGTTTGTACATTTACAACTATACTAAAAATGTATACAATGTTAATTTTTTGAAATTGAACTAAATTTAAAATTTATTATAGCTTTTAGAAAAATTGGTCTTGAGGGTTAAAAAGCCAGGGACAAAAATCCATTGAATATTATGTGAAATTCATTTGTTTTCTACTTACACTAACCTTCTTATTTTACAAAATTCCTCGTGTTTACTTAATAAAATTAATTAACCCCTTGATGGCTGTCAACGAGATTTCCACTGTTTGGGCCAAAAGTGTGTTGACAAAAATTTTTAATAGATTTTTATGAAACTTGGTACCCTAAGGTTTCTGGGGTTGCTGATTACGAATCTGAGATCAGTTTTTCGAAATTCAAAATGTCGGATCCAAGATGGCGGAATTTTTTTCAAAATTCATCGAACCTGCTTGAAATTGGTTAGTCGAGGGTTTTAAGGGTCGCTGATTACGAATCTAACATTAGTTTTCCAAAATTCAAAATGGCGGATCCAATATGTCGGACGACAAAATAAAAAATTAATTATAATGGTTTGAAGCTGAATACTCGGGAATTTTTAGGGTCGCTGATTACTGAACTGACATTAATTTTTTAAAATTCAAAATGTCGGATCCAATGTGTCGGGGGAATTTTTTTTAATTGGTCAAATTCGCTTGAAAATGGTTACTTGGGGGTTTTCAGGATCGCTAATAACGAATCTGACATAAGTTTTCCCAAATTCAAAATGGCCGATCCAATATGGCGGTCAACGAAATAAAAAATTGATAAGATTGACTTGAAACTGAATACTCGGGGTTTTTCAGGGTCACCGATAACGAATCTGAAATCAGTTTTTCAAAATTCAAAATAGCTGATTCAATATGGCAGACAAATCGAAACTTTTTGAAGTTCAATTATATTTATAAAAATTGTAAACTTAACTCTAATATAATTCAATTAATTTTGAAATTTTTAACTTAAGTAAAATTGTTCATTAAATAATTTATACTTTATACCCTGAAAGTTTTCTACACGGCACTACTCGAATTTATTCGAGAACTCGAAAATACTGAAGTACTAGAATTCACTGGACAGCTCGAAGTTGTTCGAGCTTTTTATACAGCTCGACTTGGCTTGACTCGAAAAACGAAAAGCTCCAAAAAATTTGATAAAGTTTAGAGTTTTTTGCACACCTCTAGAAAACAGTTTTTAACCTGAGTCACATTTGTTTAGATAATAGAATTATTGTCTGCAACTATTGGAGGTAATAATAAATGTTATTAAAAATAATTTCTGAAAACAGCCAATTGTACTTATCATCCGTACTGCTTAACCATTTTAAATATTTCACATAGACAACATAATATTTCACTAGTTGTAAATTATGAATTATTCCATTTTAATATATTAACTTAATTCAATACAGAAATGATTGTTTCACAAAATTGAATTCAATAGCATGAGTGCTTTTAAACCAACAATTTTTTTTTCTAAGTATATCTTTTAAAGAACTACCTATCTGTTTTCGAGAAGTGCCTACAGCTACTCAGAAAAGGTTTTCAACGGTTTCCCTTCCATCTGTCAAGAAAATCCAATAATCTAATCAAATAAAAAAAAGTTTTTGAAAATTGAAATTTTTCGAAAGAAGTAACTTTTTATTATTTTAAAGTTTCTTTCATCATTATGGACATATTAATGATAAAATTTCAACTTTAGTCTAAATTAACGATATTATTTATATAATTAATTAGTGCATAATAATTTTCTCTTTACTTGTTTGTAAAATAATGTGAATTTTCATATAAATAGAGGAAACAACACTGAAAATCATGAATGACTATCGGGAATCGATAATTGACACTTTGGTACTCTAAATAACCCTTTGAGCCAGTAAATAATCCCTCCGTTTAATGTAAATAACACTTTGTTTCTATTAAATTATACGTAAAATTATTGGATAAATTTAAAATGAAGAGTTTTATATTCAGGAAATGTAATAACGATTTTTCGTTGTAATTTTAGTTTTGTAGAATATTTTTGCAGAGGTATTTTATCATACTATTGATTGAATTTGAATTCTCTAGGATCATTTTGAAATACTTTATGGTAATTTTTTCCGCCGTTAAAATTTTTATTTTATTGCAATCAAAAATATATGTGATGGATGGAAATATTAAATCATTGCAGTGCTGCAAAGATCCATCAAACAAAATTTTTCCACGTCCTATAAATTTCTTATTTTTATTGTTATGCGTTTCTTTAATTTAATATTATACAATATTCAGCATTGTAACATTTGGAACTGGGTTAAAGAATGTGGATTATATAATAATAAGATGATAATATTAACAAAGAGGAAATTATGATTGGTCACAGTATTCATTTAACTGGTATGTAGTCACAGTACAACGTTCATCCTAATTACTTGTACCGAGAACATACATAATATAATGCTACGGATGAGAAAGAGAGAGAGAGAGATAGAAAGAAAGAGGAGAAAAACTAGTAGAAATTATCCGACTAGAGAGGAGACGGAAGGAATAGGGACACAAGTTGCTGATTTTTTTGCCTCCTGACCACTAACTAAATGCCAAGTTGGACTAATGTCGTCGTTTTTCCAACTCATCATGTGCGGAACTATCTTGACGGCATTAGTGAAAAGGACGCGTTTTAACGAGCACACGACATTGATTGACCAAAGGGATGTTATTTAAACTTGCATTTCCACGAAAGAAATTAAAATTGCACAAAATATTATGGGCACTAAAGTATACACAGATTTTTTCTGTTTTAATTTTAAAAAAACCTATCTGATAAGTGTTAGGAACGAGTTTCGTAACTTTTTAAATACTTCTTCGAAATAAACAAATATAAAAATGTAAAAACAATCATAAATAAGACACAAACATTTAATGTAAATCCTAGAAATTAATATCAGCTCACCTTCTGTAATGATTTGGGTAAAGAGGGTTAAATGTTAGTTAGAATAAACACAAACAGATTATCAAGCATTACAGGTAACGAGGCTTCGAATGAAGGATTTATGATGAAATATAGGGAGTAATGTGTCCAAGTCAATAAACCAGGATCACACCACTGTCCAAAACTGCAAAGTTGCAGAAAAGCGTCTGTCAATTCAGGAATAATAAACTGTAATAATGATTGATTAATAATTATATTAAAATACCACATTGACAATTTAATGATGTATAAAAAGATGACTCTATTCTCTTAAAATTCTGCGGAAGTAAAAAGACACAATTTTTTTAACGATTACCATTAAAACTGTGGGTGGTGGAAACAGGTGTGCGGAAGAGCTGACAACATGGATTTCAGGATGTTGCATGCTCGATTCTTCGTCACGTTGAAACGGTAATCCTAAAATTACCAAGGGAAGGCGAGACACACACACACTAGTGCGGGGTTTAAGGTTGGTGGTTACGGTCAGTGAGAAATGTGAAAAGAGATTATGCCTGTACTCCCCTGGATTCGCTCTATCGTTGGTCGTTGGTCACGAAGCAACCACCCCGTTGAAGAAACTTTTGCTTCCTCTTGGGTTTCTCTCCTATTCCTTTGTCCTCTCTCGTTCCCCGGTTACCCGCGCCAAAAGACCCATCTCAACTCCCAACAAATTATGGCTTGCCGATCCTAGTAATTCTATGAGTTAACGCATTTGCAGTAGCAAGACATCGATTTGCCAGCGACTGTAATTAACAAATTTCCATCACTGATTCTACAGGTTTACTTGGAACACTCTATATATATAGATGTTGATAATTTATAACCCGTGACGGAGTCGAAAAACTTTTCCAACGATGCATAGCTCACTTAGGACCAATTCCAAGACGCATTTTGTTATCAAGTTTCCAAGAAGTCGATTCTTCCCTAACACTTTAATAGCTCAGTCCTTTAAAATAAAAAAATTTCAGGGTTTGAGGATCAGACTGTCCCATTTTTGGTTGTTGAACCCTAATTAAGTCCTTTCGCTGATATTGAGCATCGAGATATATTTTCCTCCATTTGTTGTAAATATATGAACTTAAATCTGTTCGTAAAGAAATTGTTGATAAAGTAAGGAAAATATAAAAAAATGTTTGGTTTTATAATCCATCTGCGTACCAATTTGGTATTATAAATATCATCACAATTGATATTAAAACAAAAATGACAAATCCCAAAGTTCTTAAAACTTTAGATACTGTCTCAGAAATGTGATAATTGAATGAAAGATCATTTCTCAGAAGCAACCCAAGATCACGAACACAATTTACTCTTACTAAGTCTCCCTGACCAATAGTATAGTGGTAATTAATGCTTCTTTCTTTAGAAAAAGTAACCATTTAAATTTTTTAAAAAATAATTGACATATGATTAGCACTTCACTAATCGTCAAGTCGATCCAGATCAGACTGAAGGGCTAAATCTAATCTTTCTATTTTTAATTTTCTTTCTTGTAAGTTGGAATTGGGTTCTCAGGTGGATACTGTTTATACAGATTTTTCAATAACATTTGCCAAGTTTTAATCATAACCCATTTCTAGTTCAATTAAAACTTTTTGCTAGACTTCAACTGGTAGAACATTTTACTTGTAACATTTTGCGACATAACGACTTTATTGCCAAAAAAACAAAGCCAGTTCTTGAAAGATTGTCAGGAATCCCTTGAATAGCGTGTTTTTATAATCTTATTCGATTTTTGACAAAATTATAAAACTATTATTCAAAATTCCATTCAGAGTGAATACTGGAATAAGCAACAAATAACCATTTATCCAGCTGTTGCTTATTACAAAGACAGAAGTAAGTTGTGTTTGCGAAAGCTTTGCAATAATTTCAGAGGATCTCGAACATAATACAAGTGCAGAACAGTTATTTATGGAAAAAGTCATAATCGAATTAAAAAAAGCATTCCATTAAGAAAATAATCTATTTTACAGACGGTGCAGCCTCACAATATAAAAACAAAAGCAATTTTATCAAACTAGTTTACCACAAACGTGACTTTCGAATTGATGCTTCTTGGAAGTTCTTTGCTACCTCAGATGGTAAAACCCCTTGTGGTGGCACTGGAGATACCCTAAAACGAGAAACTAGCAGAGCTTGTCTTCAACGCAGTAGTGATAAACAAATCTCGACTGCAAAAGATTTGCTCGAGTGGGCCTACTGCTTTAATGAATATAAATGAAATTTTTTTGCTCTAAACAGAAACACGACAAAAGCCTAAACCCTGTACTTGAATAAGTTATAGCGATATTGCTAACAACAAACTAAATTAGCCGTCAAAAATAATTTTTTTAACAGTTGTCAAGTATAAAAATTGACTGACACTGTCCGTAAATAAAACTATTTGAAAAATGATTGAATTCGCTTAAAATTTGTTACTCAGGGGTTTTTGGGGTCGCTGATTACGAATATGTTGTCAGTTTATTAAAATTCAAAATGTCGGATCCAATATGGCGGAGTTATTTTTCAATATTGATCAAATTCACTTGAAACTTGTTACTCGGGGGTTTTTGGGGTCGTTGATTATGAATCCAACTACAGATTTTTTATTTTGACATCATATTTGCAAGCAACGACCCCGAAAGGCCAAAGCAATAAATTCTAAGCGAATCCAATCATTTTTTAAAATAGTTGAATTTACGGACTGTGTCAGTCAATTTTTATGATTTCCAACTGTTAAAAAAATCATTTTTGACTGCTAATTTAGTTTGTTGTCAGCAATATCGCTTTATTTTCTTAAAGTACAGGGTTCAGGCTTTAATTTGACTCCTATGACAAGTCTCTAGCACGTCGGATTTACCCGATAGAAATTTACAAAAACAGCGAAAAACACGATTTTTAGGATTTTACCCCCACTTTTCTCAAAGTCCTGACGTGATGGGATTTCTAATAGAAAATTTAGAAACTGTAAATTTAGTTTAAACTTATGCAAAAATTAAAGGGTCTTAATTGTAACCCGTATATGTCATGAATAAATAAATAAATCTTCTTAAATTTTTATAAAAAAATAGAATACAATTTTCTTTTAATAAACAACTGTGACCCTAAGGGATTATTTAAAGAAAAAAATCGATTTTTTGAAATTCCTAGAGTGTCATAACCCCGTAAAGTAGCAATAAATTCATGTAAATTGCATAATTCGACAAAATTAGTAAATTGCAATTATCTCGGAATCTAAAACCGACAAAGTGGTCGCTTTTCATGCTGACGTACACATTATGTTTATATATGTTACACACAAAGCCCGAAATTATAAAAAGCGCAGAGTGTTCAGTTTAAATTTAAAAAATTTTTTCATTCTAAAAGTTTAATGAAGATCAAAAAAGCGATCTTTGAATAGTATTTAAAACCTTTATTACTTCTTGCTCCGGGGAGTTTTTAAATTTAATATTATTTCTTATTAGATTGTCCTCGGATTCACAACGGTTCTGAGAAACTAATAGGTTCAATAATGTAAGAATCACCTTCTTATATTTATATTAATAAATTTTCACATAATATACCTAATGAAAAATGTGAGAAAAAAGAGACTTGAATTTAAAGGTACATTGCTTCCAACATTTTTTTTATAATGAGGTACACGTCAAATTATATCATATTGTGAATGAAATTATTTGAATAAATAGTCTAATATACCTATAATTTTATTTCCTTCTTATTTTTTACTCAATTTTAATATTATGAATTTTATATTCGAAAATTTTGCGCTTTAAAACCAAATTAAAATTGAGTATGCATTTAATTAGAGATATGAATAAGAACCATATTTTATTTAATGTTTATTTAATTTGTGATAAATGTCTTGATTTCATATTTATTTAGTAAAAATTGTATTTTTAGGGCAGGTTGTATGATTTTTTTTATTAAATACAAAATTTCCAAAAATGTTTGACTCGTCATTGTAATTATTCATATTCGTAAATTTGTTGATCCAAATAAATATTCTCGAGTAACAAGTTGAAAGCGAAATCCTTCAACAATATAATTATGTATTACCTTTATTAAAATCTGATATGTTGGATTCTGTATAATTACATTTTTTAAATTTCAAAAACGATGTAATTAATTAATACATCGTTCAATGTTATTAACAAAATAATGCTTTATTAATATTCTATAAAATTATCTCGTGATCGAAAATTATCCATTAAATATTTATATTAATATTTTAAAATAATGAATTTAATATAGAGATCGAGTTGTAATTTTCGAGTGTTTCGCCAAAGTCGAGTGAATAGTGAATTTTTTACTGCCTACTTTTCATGTTTTAACCACATCATTAATATTTTTATATCGTAGTTGATTTTGAAAAAAACGTGCGTGAATACATAAAACTAGTCATCTATGTCATAAGTTACTTCAACACTTTTGTTACATTCTTATTGTTTCTTCAATATTCAAAAACACTGAAACAATTGATCAGTAAAACATGCTTCAATTGATTCTTAACAAAATACTTCTTTGAAACTCCAAACGTCTTTCGTAATCTTTTGTTTCAATTTTTTATATCCTTTCCTAAACGAGATAAAAACCTAAAAATAAAAAACATCGTCTATTATAGTTTTTTTCTATTTTAAGAATTTTTGAAAATATAAAAGTTGTTGTTTAATTAATAATAAAAAACTATAGTAAAATTAATTAACAATGTAAAAAAATTATTGTTTAAGAAAATAATAGAAAATGTGATGAAAAAGTAATTAAATTTTCTTTAGGAATTGTCTTATATTGTTGATGATTAAATTGATTACTAACGATGTTATTTGATTATTGGACCGTTTGATAAAAGAAAGAGAAGATTGTTTTTATTGCCACTCTACGGCTTCATACTCGTAAAAGAAAGTCCATTTCATTCACTTGTATAAGGTTCGCGTGCTTGCCTCTTTCCCTTCGTTCTCGAATACAAATAAAATACCATCAAAGCTTTTCCCCAAATAAAAGTGTACTTTTTACAGAGTCTCTGGCTCACATTTTTCTGTGACAAGACACACGTGCTCTTCTTTCTTTCTTTTATTAAATTTTAACTTACAGTGTAATGAAATTATTAAAGCAATCCAATACGTATAAAGAATTTATATTTACAGAATAGAAATAAACAGTAATTCCATTATTGGTTTTTAGAGTAATTTTCATATCGACATGTAATAAATTAATTAATTTTTGAATTAATAATTTTAGCATACCAATAAAAATTAATTATAATCAATTATTGTAAATTTTTAATTGATACATTTTACCATTAGGCATATCTAATGAGGATAATTATTTTATTTTGCGATTAATTGTCGAGGATTTATGATTCATTTTAAAAGTATATGATGTGGTCTAAAAAACGCCGGTTTGGTATCAAAAAATCATTTTTGACTTTTTTCATGATTTAGATAGAATTTGAGACGCTCTTTTAAAAACCAGAAAGTCATAAGTTGTTGATAACACAGGCACACAAAAAAAAAGTTTCGTGGCCGAGACACTACAGTAGTATATTCCCATGTATTTTTGGCCGCTGAATCCGAATCTGAAGTCCGAATGCTCAAATTGGTTCTTTTTTTTGAGTGATACTCAAAAAACGACTCAAAACACGAATTTGAACCAAAAAAATTAAAAATTTTTTTGTGACATGACAATAGCATATTTCCATGTATTTTTTCCCGCTGAATCCGGATTCGAAGTCAGAATTGACAGATGTGCTCAAAATTATGAGCTACACTCAAAAAACGACTCAAAAAACCGAATTAAAATGACGAAAATGAAAAATTTTTTCTGTGACACTGCAAAAGTATATTCCTATGTATTTTTTCACGCTGAATCCGAATTCGAAGTCAAAATAGACAGATTTGCTCAAAATTTTGAGATAAACTCAAAAAACCACTCAAAAAACCGAATTAAGATGAAAAAATTTTTTATGACACTACACTACTATATTCCCATGTACTTTTTCCCGCTGAATCCGAATTCGCAGTCAGAATTGACAGATTTGCTCAAAATTTTGAGATAAGCTCAAAGAACTGATAAAAAAGCGATTTAAAATAAAGAAATGGAAATTTTTTGCTATGACACTACATTACAGTATTTCCATATCGGATCTCGCATTCAAAGTCAGAATTGACAGATTTCTGACTGATTTGCTTAAAATTTTGAGATATACTCAAAAAACTGATAAAAATGTAATTTAATATGAATAAAGGAAATTTTTTGCTATGACACTACACTAGTGTATTCCCATGTATTTTTTCACTGTGATTCCAAAGTCAGAATTTTCAAAGTGGCTCAAAATTTTGGATTTCATTAAAAGTGCTCAAAAACATGCATGCTTGTACCTGTAACATGGGTTTGAGTTCTAAAAAATTTTATGTCATTCTGATAATTCTAACTTCGAATTTGTATTCAGCGTATATAAAATTCATGAGAATACACTACCGAATACCAAAAAAATGAACTCTTTTGCATTAAATTAAATTTTGAGCATTTTTGGATTTAACTTAAAATTTTAAACCAATTTAATAATTTTAACTTTGAATTTAGAAGCAGATGTAAAAACATGAGAATATACTAATGTAGTGTACTAGCAAGAAAAGTAGAGTTTCTTGACTTTAATTTTTGTAACTTAACAGATTTTCTTGTGTGTCTCAAAATTTTGAGCCATTAGAATAATTCTGACTTCAAATGCGAGATCCGAGTGTAAAAATATATGGAAATACTGTAATGTAGTGTCATAGCAAAAAATTTCCATTTCTTTATTTTAAATCGCTTTTTTTAACAGTTCTTTGAGCTTATCTCAACATTTTGAGCAAATATGTCAATTCTGACTGCGAATTCGGATTCAGCGGAAAAAAGTACATGGGAATATAGTAGTGTAGTGTCATAAAAAATTTTTTCATCTTAATTCGGTTTTTTGAGTCTTTTTTTGAGTGGTTTTTTGAGTTTATCTCAAAATTTTGAGCAAATCTGTCTATTTTGACTTCGAATTCGGATTCAGCGTGAAAAAATACATAGGAATATACTTTTGCAGTGTCACAGAAAAAATTTTTCATTTTCGTCATTTTAATTCGGTTTTTTGAGTCGTTTTTTGAGTGTAGCTCATAATTTTGAGCACATCTGTCAATTCTGACTTCGAATCCGGATTCAGCGGGAAAAAATACATGGAAATATGCTATTGTCATGTCACAAAAAAAATTTTTAATTTTTTTGGTTCAAATTCGTGTTTTGAGTCGTTTTTTGAGTATAACTCAAAAAAAAGAACCAATTTGAGCATTCAGACTTCAGATTCGGATTTAGCGGCCAAAAATACATGGGAATATACTACTGTAGTGTCTCGGCCACGAAACTTTTTTTTTGTGTGCCTGTGTAATTTTACGAAAATATATAAGAATTTGAAGTGAGATTTTTAAATATCAAAATGGCGGATTCAATATGGCGGACTTTTTAGAAAATTTGACCGATTTTCAAAATCTGACATCGAATTCGTAATTTTGGATAAAGACTCGGATAAAGAAATGATGGTTTTCAGTAAAGATGTCGATAAGTATTATTCATTTTTTAATAAAGTAAAAAGAAAAATAAGAAAATTGTAAGATGGAAAAATAAACCATAATTTTGTACAAATTTTTAGCGAATTAAATTAAATTTTAATTTCTATATTATTAGTTAATTTTTGCATTTGAAATATTCAAACTAATATACATTGACAATAATTGTTTGAAAAAATAGGATGAACTTAAAATAAGAAGAAAAAATTGGTTTATAAAGTCTTTTGTATATCTCTCTTTCTTTTTAGGATGGAAAATTAACTATTAGCATGTTTGAGAAATTTTAACGTAAAAATGCGCTTGGTAATCGCTTTTCTCCGCTTTGGGTTATAAAAATTTAATACTTTCATTCTGCTTCGTTGTCGAAAGAAACTGCAGACTTGGCGCTTTGTCAAATGTACAAAGTGCTTTGGTCCTGGTTTAAGAATGAAAATTATTAATCATCATGTGAATTAAGGTAAAGTTTTATTTTAATTCCTTGATCTTTGTATTAAGCTCAAGACTCTTCTTTTGGCTTTTCGCTTGCGAAGTTTTATGTATAAAATTCACGGAAATGGTATTTCAATAGCCAAAAATTAATTCTTATTAAGACAACTAGAAAAAATGGTGAGTAGACATTTTTTTATGGAATTTTCAGTGTTTCCTACTTTTCTTTGTAGTCGGAAGTGGAGAATTTTTTTTTGAAATATTTAAATTGGAATCTTATTTTTTTATGAAGATGTCCACTCTTGTTCCTGGTCTATTTATTTTTATTCCTTTCTTTCGCTCTGAGACGTATAACACTTCATTCCTGTGTCTTAAAAAAATTCATGAAAAACAGGTTCAATATAGATCTCAGGTGAGTTACTCCCCCTTAAACGAATGATTATTGTAAATGTAATCATATAAGCAGAACTTCTTGCTATAAAAATGTAAAAGTTTTACAAAGCATAAATAAATAAGTAAATATAATTTTAACTCTTACTTCTTAATTTTCTATGTCAACCTTTAAATTCTGCAGTTTCTGACATTCTACGTCTACCTCATTAATTAGAAATAGTTCTGTTAAGTTGGTATATTAAATACATATATACGAGTCGCATATAATCGTGCTGTCAAGAATACAACATACAGCTCCACTTATATATATATATATGTCTTGCCAGGTGTGTGCAGATGAAGTCAAAGCACTGCGGGAAGGGTTAGTCATTTATTATTGCATAAGATTCAGAACCTGTTCCGGTCCATTCATCGTTCTGCTTTACTCTTCGTTCAAAAGACGATACTAATATATATATACACAAGAGTTGACTGTCCATATATTAAACACGTATAATGTTTGCTATATACACAGCATCCCTTTTTCTCTTAATGGTGGGTATTTTATGAAACTTTTTATAATGTCTCTTTTGGTCTTTCGTTTTATTATATTCGTTCAGATAAAAAGTGTTGGTATAATAATCCTTCTCATCGTTGAACGAAATTAAACGAACTGAAACGTTTCGACATTATATGCACCGGACTATTTTCATCCAACCATGTTTTGCAAATGAAATGTTAATCAGTCCGCTGAATAACGAAATATAAGGTAAACATTTATTATCAAACAATATTTAAAAAAAATTTTTTTTTAATAATTAGATTAATTGGAAAAATTCAGACTCCACATTTTTTTGGAATATGAAATACAAAGTGTGACTACTGGCGTAAAATCCATAGTTACTCTTTCATTTTATGGTCTAAAAATTATTATCTATCTGTAGAGTGGTAAATTACTTTTTAAATTATGAAAAAAAACATAAAATTGTTATACTTCATTTTTGTTTACAAGTACAGATTAATGATTAATTTTCAATTAGTTTGAAACTTGAGGGAAATAAATTAAAAAAGAAAAGATAATTTAAGCTTACAAGGTTTTTTTTTCCGAAAACGTATCAGTTTCATTAAAACTCTTCTCTAAACTGAAATATAACTACCAGCATGTCAGTTTATGGGCATAAGATAGATCATAGGTTGCGGGTACGATATCTAAAATCGATTTTCAAACTCAGCAACTATCTCACCGAGACTGATAATAATTTATTTTATAAAAAAAAAATATCGAAGGGGAAAAATTTCAGTGAATATACTGTTCGTAATGTCTACAATTTCGTAACAATGAACAATGTAAAAACTAAAGAAAATAACATTTTACCTGTAGGGTAAAATAATTTTTTAGTGAGTCAATGAAAAATAGTACCAAGATTTACTCTTTGGCGAAGAATAAGAAAAGTTTTTGTGAATACCTAATATGACTTTTAAATATAATGAAAATTTTTCGAAAAAAACAAACTTTTTAACGCTTTTTCTTGCTTTAAAAAGAAATATTTTATGAAGTGGAGGGTTACACCCTAGCTAGCTCTTCAGGAAAGGGTTTTTAAATCAACCAACTTATAGTCTCACCTCAATTGAAACTAACGTTATCGTTGGGAAACTTTCCTTCTGTTCAAACAAACTTTTCGTATGTTTGCAGACGTGAGAATATATCATTTGATCATGAAACTTTGCAAGGAATGAAACTATGCTTAGGAAAGATTTCATTGATAAAAATGGTTATTCCAATGTTATCCTTTTAAATAAAACTAATAAAAGTGCTCTCCACATGTACGTTATATATATATATATAAATGTAAAATCAACGAATAAATATTTAAAAATAAAAAGAATTTTTTTCGTTTTCTATTTCATTATGAATTTATGAAAGAAGAATATATAGGATTAATTGAAGGTCCCGATCGAAGAACCGGTTATAATTTTTTCAAGTTAAAAATCATCGTTAAATAAATCAAAAATTTAAAAATTTTAACCCTTTCACACATCCGGTACATCCACTCACAAAATTTAATAAAACTCTTATAATTTTAAACCAATAAACAATTGATATAGCTTTTTTAATCACCAACGTAACTACTATATATAGAAAAATAGGAAATTACATAGTACTATTAAAATTATTATAAACAATAGGTACAATATTGTTAAAAAAATAGAAAAATTTAATTTTTTAAAATTTGCTCAAATTCGCTTAAAACTTTTTACTCAGGGGTTTTCGGGGTCGCTGATTACGAATCTAAAGTCAGATTTTCAAAATTCTAGTTGGACATTTTTTTCAAAATTGCTCTTATTTGCTTGAAACTTGTTTCTCGGGGTTTTTCAGGGTTGCCATTTTGAATTTCGAAAATTTGACTTCAGTTTCAAATTCAGCGACCCTGAAAACTCCCGAGTAACAAATTTTATGCAAATTTGAGCAATTCTGAAAAAAATGTCCGCCATATTGGATCCGCCATTTTGAATTTTGAAAATTTTGAAATTCTGACTTTAGATTAGTAATCAGCGACCCCAAAAACCAGCGAGTAACAAGTTTCAATAAAATCCACTGGTTGTATTTCCCGGGGGCACGAAAGGGTTAAATCATAATTTTTGAAGGTAATTTTTTGTTATTTTTATACAAATACGAAATGCTTTAAAGAAATTAAAATCTTTAATTCCTTTTTAATTTAGAAGGGGAGAATTTTGAGTCTTAAAAATTATAACCCGTTCTTTCATCGGGATCCTCAATTATTAATAGTATTAACTAGTTGTTAATAAGTATGATAATAAAATAATAAATTATTATTAGTATTAATAATTTAATGTTTAAAAATGTAATTCGAACAAAGTTTTTGAAAAAGGCAATTATAAATTTTTAAAATTCGTCATCGAATTTGTAGTCAATACTTTCAAAAATCTCCAAGTAATTAGTTTTAATAGAATAATATTAATTTTTAGAAAATTTGTCCTCCATATTTTATCCACCATATATATTTAATTTTTCAAAACTGGCATAGGATTCGATGATGACATTAATTTTACTTACTTCTAGAAATGAAAAGATTAAATAAAATAAATTATATTATAAGCAGAAAAACTGACATATCTTTTTCAAAACATACTTTATAAGTTCCATATATGGCTTAGACAAAAACACTCGTAACTTATTTAAAGTTTTTGGGGTCGCATGATTACAAATTTAAAGTCGGATTTTCAAAATTCAAAATGGCGGATCCAATATGGCGGAAGAAAAAATATTAAAAATTTAACGGATATGTAGATTTTATAAATTGTTGAATTTGTATAAAAAATGGTCTTAAGGGTATTTTGTTGAACTACATTGTTTTTTAAAAAAATTTCCTCTATTTCGGATCTGCCATTTTAAATTTGAAAAAATATGACTTTATATTCGTCATCAGCGATCCTAAAAAGCCCAAAGTTACAAGTTTCAAGCTAATCAAATTAATTTTTTATTTTTTTGTCCGCCATATAGGATCCATCATTTAAAATTTTTAAAATCTAACTTTATATTCGTAATTAAGAATCCCTAAAATCCCCGAGAAATATATGTTTCAAGCAAATGCTATTGATTTTTAATTTTTTACGCCATATTGGATCCGCCATTTTGAAATTGGACTTGTTGGAAAAAATCTAACGACAGATTCTAATTCAGCAATTTTTATTTTACCTGATTGTTTTTATCATGATTTGAAAAAAATTTATAAAAAAAACAATTATATTTAAAATACTTTTTAATACGAAAGTGAATTTTGGTAAAAGTTTGTAAATAATCATAATTTGTTTAAAGAATGTTTAAATAATAATTCAATTTTAAGTTTCATTAGTAACTATATATATATATATATATTCTTAAGGTGCATATTTCCTAACAAAAAATATTGCGCATGTGAAAAGATTTACAGCAGGCAAACAATTATTATTATCGAAAACTGCAATAATTGAAACTCATTATTCTGAAAGTGATTACAATCGTATATATATGTAAAAAAAATTTCGCAAAAAAAGCATAAGGAATACATATAATGAGAAGAAACATAAATAAACTTTTCATAAAGTCTTAATAAAATCATTTTTTGTGTTCGTGAGAACGCAAAGTGATATATTTAAGAATCAAGTCATCGGCCTGAATATTCTCATTCTTTAGTACATTTCCGCGATATCTTCGTCAATTCCGTTTATATATGTCAGTTTGAGTGACAGTGAGAAATGAGAAGTTTCATGAGAAAGAACAAAGGGATTTTATTCATTTGAGATTCATGTTAATGAAAATGAGGTGGAGAAACCGTGAAGGGATTTCATATAGAAATATGAAGATCGGCTTTGCAAAGTTTAAGGCGCAGGTGTTTCAGTTAATTCGAGGTGGGTTGTCGGGATTTAATCGCAGATTACAAGGAAGGTTCATGCTTTGCTCAGAGCCTCGTGACCCCTCCAGTTATCAAGATAATTCTTTTATCATACGCTTTGTATCTTTATCAGAAAGTGATTATCAAGATATATTACATTTTTGAGGCGCATGAAAAGTCTCCAATTTTTATTTTCCGAATCTTTATTTTATCGAAATTCTTTTTATCTAATAAGAATTAATTATAATTTCTTTTAATCGAAAGAATAATTATCAAAAACATTATCTTTTTGAATGACTAATTAACAGAATGTTTAATACTGCGAAAGAAAATTTTTTATAATCTTCAAATAACTGAATTATCATTTCTAAAAATTATTATTTTTTATATTTCTTATTTACACTAATATTTATATTTTCGAAATGTCAATTTTGATAAATATTATTTTTTAAATTTGTTAATAACTATAATAATTATATTCCCGAATTATTATTTAATATAATTCAAATATTACCGAATTACCAATTCTTAAAAAATTTTTGTTCCTAATAATATTTTTTTAAAATGTGTAAATGTTCTAAATTCTAAAGTCTCTAAATTTTGTTTTATCGAAATATCTTTTGTTATAAAACTTTTTTCTTATATATGTTTTTGAAAATAATTTTAATTTTTACGAATTAACATTACTCATAATTTTCTTTAGTCCTAATCATTCTTCTTTATAATTACTATATTTTCTAACATGTATTTCTTCTAACTATAACTTTACCGAATTGTCACTTCTCATAATTATTATTATATCGAAATAGTATTTTTCAAAATTTTTGTAATATCTAATAATTTTTTATACAAATTTTTTTATTTTATAATAACCAGTTTTTATAATTTTATTTTATTCGAATAATTATTTCGTATAATTTCTTTCTTACCGAAATTATATTTTAAATAATTTTTTATTAATCAATTTTTTATTTTTCCTAATATTCATTTTTCCAAATAATTCTTTTTCATAATTTTTATATTTCCTAAATCGTATTTTACATAACATCCATTTTTTCTAGCATTTAAATTCTCTAATTTATTCTTTTCCTAACCTATAAATGTCATAATAAGAATTGCACAGAATAGTTATTTCACATACAAAATATACGGTTTCGACGTTTCCCATCTCTGAAGAATATGGCGCCAAATTTGAAAAAAGTTTATTATTTTATTATTTAAAAATTATTAATTATTACAAATATTGTTTAAAACAATTAAATATCATTTGGAAAATTGTTTTAAACAATATTTGTAATAATTAATAATTTTTAAATAATAAAATAATAAACTTTTTTCAAATTTGGCGCCATATTCTTCAGAGATGGGAAACGTCGAAACCGTATATTTTGTATGTGAAATAACTATTCTGTGCAATTCTTATTATGACATTTATAGGTTAGGAAAAGAATAAATTAGAGAATTTAAATGCTAGAAAAAATGGATGTTATGTAAAATACGATTTAGGAAATATAAAAATTATGAAAAAGAATTATTTGGAAAAATGAATATTAGGAAAAATAAAAAATTGATTAATAAAAAATTATTTAAAATATAATTTCGGTAAGAAAGAAATTATACGAAATAATTATTCGAATAAAATAAAATTATAAAAACTGGTTATTATAAAAGAAAAAAATTTGTATAAAAAATTATTAGATATTACAAAAATTTTGAAAAATACTATTTCGATATAATAATAATTATGAGAAGTGACAATTCGGTAAAGTTATAGTTAGAAGAAATACATGTTAGAAAATATAGTAATTATAAAGAAGAATGATTAGGACTAAAGAAAATTATGAGTAATGTTAATTCGTAAAAATTAAAATTATTTTCAAAAACATATATAAGAAAAAAGTTATATAACAAAAGATATTTCGATAAAACAAAATTTAGAGACTTTAGAATTTAGAACATTTACACATTTTAAAAAAATATTATTAGGAACAAAAATTTTTTAAGAATTGGTAATTCGGTAATATTTGAATTATATTAAATAATAATTCGGGAATATAATTATTATAGTTATTAACAAATTTAAAAAATAATATTTATCAAAATTGACATTTCGAAAATATAAATATTAGTGTAAATAAAAAATATAAAAAATAATAATTTTTAGAAATGATAATTCAGTTATTTGAAGATTATAAAAAATTTTCTTTCGCAGTATTAAACATTCTGTTAATTAGTCATTCAAAAAGATAATGTTTTTGATAATTATTCTTTCGATTAAAAGAAATTATAATTAATTCTTATTAGATAAAAAGAATTTCGATAAAATAAAGATTCGGAAAATAAAAATTGGAGACTTTTCATGCGCCTCACATTTTTTTTTCTGTAAATATTCGAAAAATTATAATTGAAAATATTTTGATTAATCATTAAAATTTTTTAAATTAGTTTTTTATAGTGGCAAACAAAATTTTCTGTTGAAAAATGATTTCTTTCTGATTGAAGGATGAAAATTGTGCTCTGAGTGCATTGGTGAAAAAGTAGATATACAACTGCAATAAGTCTTCGAATAGAGAAATAACATTTTAATCGGCGATTTTTCATGATCTTACTGGATACCCATAAATCAAGGATTAACAATGTTGTGAGGATGAAAGGAATACTGCTGTCATAATAGAAGCTATATACCGTTTGGTTAAAAGCTTTGAAGTTTTTTTTTTCGTTATTGCAATTTGATTTACGATGTGTGTTTCAGAATGTGTATGATGAAAAGTGGTGGGAAAGTTTAGGGTAAATTATTTGTTGTAGGTTTGATTTTAGACAACTATTTTAAATTTAATTTTTGAAAACCAAAGTTTGCAAAAATTAGTTTTGTGAAATATTTTTAAAACTATAGTTTCGAGAAAAATTTTCAAATTATACAATGTAATTATGTAATATATTACGTTAAATGTAAATTGATGACGGGTTGTGCACGTGGCTTCGATTAATTTGCAAATACTGTTCTCAGACAACGTTCATGGAGGGAGGCAGACGTGTGTATCACACAGATCGCAATTCATTAATTACAAACCCCTGACATCGTCTTATTTGTTCCTGGTCCCGAGGCGTAGGTTACACAAGGATTTTAATATCCGGTTACCAGGTGGTCAAAGTTAATGTTCAGGATGGAAACACTGCTTTTTCCCTTCTTCAAATTCTTTTTTCTTTGTAAATTTTTTTTACCAATTACAGAAACGGGGGTTCAATTACATAAATATCTACAACAAATTTCCCACGTTCCACTTTTCTGTATTTTTACATTATTATTTCTGCTATTAGCGAACTAAAATATGTAGTCGACGTCGTCGCAGATTTTTAAAAACAAATGAATCGTTATAACATTGTTGACGTGAACGTTAACAATTTGAAAATTTGCAAAAATAAATATTTAAAAAAAAATTCTCCTGTTTGACAGAATGGTTTAGCCCGCTTGAAATTCATAGGAAGGGTTCATAATTATTTTAAGAATTTGCAGTAAAAATTTGATAACAAAAAAAGGTGGTGTTTTTGACAAAAAGTGGTCACATATCCGAACTGTAATATACAGACTATTGTAATCATTAAGAAAGAATTTTTCTCCGTGTGGAATAAAAAACCAAAAATTTTCCTTTAATATATGCCATAAAGGGGATTTTGAAAATACCGTTTTTTCGAAAAATGGCGAGTACATAAACAAAAAATACTGTTGAATGCTTCTCCAATTCATAATTCATCGCGCTAGGTAAGTTAACCTAATAGCTACTGCGACCATCGGTCGTCACAAGAAATATAAATTCAGGTATCATCGAAACAAAGACGAAGGGTCTTAACGATGATGATTACGTGAAAATTCTCATCAGAGAGAATCCTCATATCACTAGGAATATTTCAACTCATAAAGAAATATTTTCGCTGCGATTTAATAATTGTCACTTGGTAAGTTCTCTCAATCCTTTCTTTCTCATCTATTGGTCTCGTCTTATAACTATTATATTATAACCACAGCTCTGCAGGAGGAAATAAAGTTTTTATTACCTTTTTTACCAAATTGGGATTATTTTTTGCTATCGTTGAGTAGTGGACGCGTTTGGAATAAGTTAAAAGTAGTAAGCGATAATGTCTGATAAGGAATCGAGTGGGTGGTAGAGGTTTTGGATAATTGGTGCGTGGAAGATGAAGAGAAAGATAAAATGATTTATATAAAAGGTGTGGGGCTAAAAAGGATGCAGGAAATGTGGAAAGAGTGGATGAAAAAAAGAGAATATGTGAGAGATCGAATGGATAAATTGGAAAAATGTATAGTAGAGAAGAAGGAAGAGGAGAGGAAAATAGAGGATATGGTAAAAGTTAACATTAAGAGAGTGCATGCGATGGGAAACGAGGTGAATGGTATTCCAAAATTATGGTTGGTAGAGCCGGCAAGTGAGGAGGAGAAAAAAGAAGTGATGAGGTTGAAAAAAATGTGTGTGGAGAGAGAGAAGAATCAGATGGTTGCCAGGACAGAAGGCATGGATCGAAAGAGGGAATGGAAGGGAGGTAAGAATGGGTAGAGAATGTGTGTGGGTAGATGGTGTAAAATGGTGCGTGAGAAAGAATTGGCGATTCAAACAGTTCAAGCAACGCCATTGCCGGCCAGAGATTGAACTAATATAATCGTGACAACTGGTCTATGTTTTTGTTTGTTCACTTAAACTTTTTAATGATTTTAATAATTTAATTGTTTAATATACAGTTTATACAGTTTATTTATATTTCGGCAAACAAATAAACAAAATTATTTATTCAAAAAATTAAAAAATCACGAATGGAATGTTAATAAAATTCAAAATGTAAAATTAATTAATTATTATTAATAAACAATAAAAATTATAAACAAAATAATCATTTTTAACAAATTTAAAATACATTGAACTATTTAAAATCAACATAAATGAATTAATTAATTTTGATGTTCTGAATATTATAAATAAATAAATTAACAACTAACAACAATTAGAATATTAAAACCATAGCTAGTAAATAACAATCTTGATTATTTGTTCTATTAATTAATAGAATGTTTTAAAATAAATTATCTATAGTTTATTGATAAATAAAATGTTAATTAACAAATTATTATAATAACTATTAAATAATAAAATAATAATCAGGATTCTTATAAAATAAGTTATAATTAGTATATAACTATTGAAATCATTAATTTTGTTGTTAATTTTAATAATAATAATTTTTAAACAATTCATAAACAATCAATATTTAAACAATGTGTTAATTAATAAAATAACTTAAAATTATTATAATAATGTAATAATTGACAAATTATTCGTTGAATATTAAAATTATTAATTTTATTGTTACTTATTATAGTAGTTATAAATTTTTAAACAAATTATTCACAATTAATATTGGAATATGGTATTATTGAACAAATTGATAAAATAATTATTACATAATGTAATTTTCGAAGAAATGTCTATATTAATTAATTACTTTATTGTTATTAATGTTAATAGTTATAATTTATAAACTAATTGTTATAAATAACCAAATATTATTGTATTAAATATTTAAAATTTAGAGAAAGTGTGAAATTTACAAAAATTAGCCATTTTTTGTAAAATCTATGAAATTGGAGTTGGAAGGGGCTATGAAGTTGAGAAAGGAAAAGTCTCAGCCCCTTTCGTAAAGGTCCTCCTACGCGTTAAACCCATTAAAATGGGATGGACCCAAAATTTGCGAATTAGGACATTTTTCTAATTAATTTTCTCTCCATTTTCTTTTCTTTGAACCAATCATAAATTATCCGGCATTATATAAAATTGAACTAATGAAAAAAGAGAAACCTATTACAGTCGCACTGCCTCACGCGTGACGTTTCAGGTAGAGTACCCGCGCGAGCGTTGACTACTATCCGCGACTCCCGAGCGTTATCTCGCGAAAGCGAAGTCCCTTGCGGTTTTTAATACTATTTTTGATTTTTTTAATATATCATATAATAAAATATAACTTTGGAAAATTTATTAAATTTTTCTTATTTCCTACAAAATATCAAATTTAAAAAAAATGAAAAAAATGAATTACTTTTATAAAAAGAATTTTTTTTTTTTAATTTTTATTTCATTTAAAAATTTATTTTTTTTATTTTTTTAATATATCATATAATAAAATATAACTTTGGAAAATTTATTAAATTTTTCTTATTTCCTACAAAATATCAAATTTAAAAAAAATGAATAAATACTATACAGAAAAAAATCATCGTAATTGCCAAATTTAGTTAAAATGAATACTAAAAACCTTCAATATTTGAGAAAAAAAGTAAAATCTTTAGCTGAAAAGAATTATTAACTATATTAATTAATCTTTGTACTTATTCTGTCTGTCACAGTATGAGAGAGAAAGCATGATAAAGAGAAAGAGAGGGAGGTATTGTCTCTCCTTTTAGTTTAGCGTAGGAAGGAAAGAGAGACGAATAGGTAAGATAGTAACGCCTATTTCTTTGGTTTACAGAAGAACAAAAATTTTTTTTCCATTTTCCGTGTTAGGTAGAAAGAGAGGAACAGAAATTGGTAGGGGAAGGAAAAGTGGGGAATTTCACTTTCAAGCCAAAATACGAAAAGGGCGTCTTATTTCCTTATTAGCTAATTATTTTTCTTTTCTCACTCACAGATAGATTAAGGATGAAAAGAGAGGGAGATCGAGAACGAGGTAAGAGTGAGGGGTATAAATTATATCGGTATTCCATATACTAAGGCTGTTTTCGGCATGGTCATGGATCGCGATCCGGATCACAAAGTAACCAATCACAGCATAGGAAAAGTGATCTGGATCACGATCCATCGCGATCCATGACCATGCCGAAAACGGCCTAAATGGACAATTTTTCACCAATTTTAGACCCCCCCCCGCCTCCGGTTGTAGACAATCGTGAACATTTGGCAAACCCTCTTCCCTTTACAGTTCTCCACGTGGACAATGCACATTTGAAAAGTATGTAAGTATTTTTTTAATGTTACTCCTGCATTTTAAAAAGTAATAAAGCTTATTTTTGAACATATTTCAAAGCACGAAATTTCGAAAATGATTAACGATTAAAATAATAAATAAACACGATAGTCAGGGAAACAAAATTTTTCAGTAAAGTCAGGAAAATGTCAATAAAAAAAATTTTTTTTAGGGAAAGTAAGAAAATTAAGACATTTTTTCGACCTATAAACAAATCTTTCAAATTAATAAAAATTAGCATCTAAATTTTTTAAAATGCAATATTTTTAGTATTTATAATTACATATTTCCAAAAATCCAAATACATATACGAAAATAATATTTTAGAATTATTTTTAACATTTTGGAGAAAACATTTATATTCACAATTTTTAATTAAAATTCATCAAATAATTAATTAGTTTATTTAAATTATATACAAAAAATCTAATAAGAAATTCAATCCTATTTTCAAAAAATTGCATTAAATTTTTTTAAAAAACTAATTCGTAGAATTGTTTTATAGTGATTATTTAAGATTTAATTATCTTCGAACTGAATATTGAATATAAAAAAAATTAGAAGCTAATTTTCATTAATTTTTTTTTAAATTTAATTTAAACAATTTTCAAAAATTGTAACAAAATACTTAAAATAAATTAATTATTTTTCAATTAAATTTTACAAAATTTTAACTATTCAAAAAGATTTTTATTATAGATATATTTCAAAAATTGAAAAATAATTCGAAAACAATTTTTAAATGATTTGTTTATACTTACTTTTCGCACTATCAAAATCAAAATAACTTGCACGTTTTTACTAAAAAATTCTTATCAAATTTTATATTATGAAGTGTGCTCTTTTCGATTCCAGTGTGAAAAAAGAATTTCGTTCAACCCAATAATTAAATATAGCGGTTATTATTTCAAAAACACAAAAAATTTCATTTTTTTAATTTTGATAATTTTTTTAACCCTTTATCCCCTTCCCAGTGTATGACGTCTATGGAGGCAAAAATAATTCGTGCCACCAGTGTGTGTATGACCGTTATAGTGGCATCTAAAAGGAAAATCTCAGTAATAAATGAAATATGAATATTAATGAATATTCTAAAGTTTTAGGGTCGCTTAAAATGCTGATTCGGGCGATTTTGAGGTTTCTAAATCCAAATCTTTAGTCAAAATTCAAAAATTCAAAATAGCGGCTCCAAAACGGCCAACGAAAAAAATTTAAAATCAGTAAACTTTGAAATTTGTCGATTGCCATTTTAAAACCGCCATTTTGAATTTTTAAATTTTGATTACGCTGATTACGAATTCGATTTAAGTTTCTAATAAGTCAAAATGGCGGATCCAATATGGTACAAAATTTTTATTTTATACAATTGATCTTAATATTGTCACTCGGTGGTTTTTAAGGTCGCTGATTACGAATACGATGTGTTTTTTCAAAAACTCAAAGTGGCTAATATAATATGGGGAAGAGAAATTTAAAAAAATTTCAATCCACGCTCGCTGGTTGTGAGTCGGCGCAAGTGCTAAAACAGAAGTCAATTGTCAGTGAGCGCTCCTAGGACATTTACACCTACCTGACTGGTACTAGAACTCCCAAATAACAAAAGTAAGGTCAATTTCATTTAAAAAGAAAATTCCGCAATTTTAAATTTATGAAAACTTACATTAAATTCGTAATCAGCGACCCTAGAAACCACCCAGTGACAAAATTAGGGTCACTTGCATAAAGTAAAAATTTTTGTCCAACGCCTTCGTGGAAATAGAACTATTGTACGCTAGGCACCAATGGAGGAATGTAGTACATTTCCCCACTGGTGGTTTGGCCAGTGGAGAAATGAAGTCATTTCCCCACTGGTGGTTTGGCCAGTGGAGAAATGAAGTCATTTCCCCACTGGTGGTGGAATGAGAAATTGATTAATCAATTTTTTATTTTATATTAGAATTAGAACATTTTAGGAACAGAATTTTGAGGACACTCTGGGGATCTTTATGGACACTTTCAAAATATTCATTTTTGAAAAATTTTTTTCCAAAATTTTTTGAAAAATTTTTTTTTCTATTTTTAGATTTTTTTCAAAATTTTTTTAAAAATTAGATTTTGTTTCACTCTCAGTTATTGCTATAACATCATTTTAATATTTTGATTTCGATAAATAACGAGTAAAGTCAACTTAAAATTTTGAAAAATTAATAGTTTAAATTTATTATTTATAAAAAAAATTTTTTGCAGTTGTTGGACAAAATAGTATGTGCAACTTGTGGAGAACAGCGATTTTCGCTCGCTCGATTGCTGCGCGCGCTACGCTTGCGCAGCAAACTTCGAGCTCGCGAGAAATCGCCCTTGTTCTCCACTCGTTGCACAATCTACTATTGTTCCATATTGGATGGGTGGTGGTCAAAGATTGGGAAAAATTGTCCTTGTGGTTTATGGACGGTCCCTAAGCTTATACCGCGGCTTACATCATGACTATCAATAAATCTTGGTGACAATCTTTTGACAGAGAAGGAAGAATACTTCAATAAAATAATTCTTCTAATGTGTAATGAATTTATATAAAGTTTTTTTATCGCTTGACTAAACTAATCGAAACAGAAACCATTATTTTGTGATTTGACTTGCTTGGTTGCAAATGTTTGGTATCACTTGTTTACATTTAGTTTACATTTTTATATACACACAATGAAATAAGGTCTTAAGTATCATAAGACAAAAGCAGAAATATTGCGCGCGCTTTAGCGCGCGTAGCTCTGCTAGTAGGAATTTAAACACAATCGTTAGACGTTTTGTTTCTTACTCGTCAATTGAACCACCCGATCGTAGAAGGGCATATAACTAATGTAATTTAAATGGGCTATATTATGCCCTTCTACTATCTGATGGTTTAATTCCTGGCAAAATTGCTATTATTGATGAAATATATACATTACCGGCGAAAATTGTGCGAACGCTAACATCTCGAGCTATTAAAAAACACACTCACACAGAAAGAGTGATAACTCGGTTAAAAATGAAGCTAGATGATTTTTTTAAATTGCATTGGAAAGCTTATTAAATTTCCAATGAAATGCCACTATTTTAAGTTGTATTGCATAAATAAGAAGCGAGATATCATGTTATGAAGACAAAAAAATAATTCTACCTTTTTCGGAATTTATTGCCGTGACTTTGACTCCTGGCAAAATTTAGAAATGTTGATGAAAAAAATTGTTACTTTCACACAGACTATTCCTTGTAACCTAAGCTGTAAATAGAGACCAAGAACAGCAAAAAATATTCACGGGTTCCCGAGATATTACAAAAAGAGTCGGACCGTGCGTAGCAATATTTTAAATCATCGATTTTTCTAATTCGCCGTTGATTTGGAATTATTATACGAAGTAGAAGCGTTTAATCCTTTCACTGAGAAAACTAGAGAGTCAAATTCAGAGGTTCAAAAAGTGTATGTTTCCTTTGCTTATGAAGAGAGTTAAATAGTCCTTCTAAAATAAATTTTGAATTGATAATGAAAATCTACTTGTATATTCTCTCCCATTATATCTGAGGGTTAAAAGTTGCGCAGAAAATGTGTACGATGTGATGCACGCGAAATTATTTTTCTCACATTTTATGTATTTAATTTAGGGGTTAGGTTGCAATATTTATTCATTTCACGCCGGATAAGGAAGGGATTTTTCAAGATGGTTAATTTGTCCCTCTGTTATAAACTCATTTTTCCTCCAAGAGAAATGCCACGAATATCTGTCAATGGTGTATTTGAACATTTAGATTGTTATCCAATAGCTAACTCTCAAATATGAACGATTTGTCCCTCCAGATGTTTAGTCCAATACTACAGTTTTCTCAGTGTTTACAACATCTAGAGAAATTCCACGATACCCTCAATTAAAAATAAAATCCAAAGCGAATCTAATAATCTTCATAAATCATCTTCAGACTCTGATTTGAAATTAGTAAAATATTTAAAAGAAAATTTTGATTTGTACAATAATACTACTGTACAGAACAATAATTCTTGAAATAATTTATTCGAAAAAGATTCAAACCCCATCTACGTCTACTGGTCAAAATATTTTTCATTCTACTCTTTATAAACAAACATTAGACTTGTCTGATAATAGTGAAACTAACGAAATTTAAACGATATTGACAAGACCTAATTTGAACATAGTAGAAAATCCACCAGTAATCATGGCAATCCTTATTCCAGTAAACCAAACTCTTTTCCTAAGGGACAGTGTTGAAGCCAAAGATATGATTGGAGAAGCAGACGAAGAAAATTTAATGAAATTATTAAGAACGAAAATTTGCGGGGAAGCCCAAGAAACTATTTCGGAACAAAACTTTGAAACCGATTACTTCCTGAAATCGAAAGCAAAATAGTAGCTAACGCTAATATAAATGAATGAATTAAAAAAAGGGGTTGAAATTGAGCTAAAATTAACGACCTAAAAAACTATGACTAGTAATAGTATCGAAACAAAAGTTATTTGTAAACAAGAAATTTGCACATGTCAATTGTGTAAAGAAGAATTTGCAATAAATCCAATCATACGCGAGATCAATGTTTCTTCAAAATTAAGAAAAAATAAATTAACTGACAAATTTGCAAGCGTGCGGGTCATGAAGCTCCCTAAAGTTTCAAAATCAAAAATTGCCAAATATGTCATCAAGTAGGACATACAGCTGAATTTTGTCGCCAGAAAGGAAATCCCGTGAATTGGCAAATTTGTCAAAAATTCGGATATGACGCTAAAAGTTTTCATCAAATTAAACAAAATCAATATTGTAGTTTTTGCAAAATTAATTCACATTCATCGGATGATTGTAGAGTGGAAAATAAAACGAGTAATCCTATGGTAGCTAGATCACAATTTCAATATGCCAATTGTATAATAGAGTAGGTCATACCGCGGCTAGATGTAGGAATTTGACCATCGATAACGAGTTTGAAGAATCGCTTAGATATTATAAGGAAAAAGGTCATGTTATCCAACATTGTATTAAAAGAACAATTAATAATTTACGAAACTCAGGAAACAGGAACAGTTAATTCAAACATTGAGGGCGAAAATGGAGACTCCGCCGTACCCAAGGCGCTCACCGAAGATGATGCAAGCAGAAAACCTACCGTGCGAATAAATTCATTATACCTAAAAGTAATTGCAAGTTATGATATTGATTTCCTAATAGTGCCAGATAACACTTCAATACCTTATGACGCAGTATTAGGTACATATACAATTCTTCGTTAAAACAAAAAGTAAACTTAATTTCTTAACTTAAAAACTAGAAATCAACTGTTTACGAATAAGAATAAAAGAATGACAATCATACAAGACGACGAATCAAATGACGTATACAGCATAGAAGACACTAATGTTTTAGGACAACTTCCTCACATGTTCATTAAAAATTGTATTACGGACAAAGTTCCTGACTTCTTAATTAATACGGGTTTAAAATGTAATATTCTCAAAGACGAATTAATGTTACCAGGCGATCTTATATTAACTAAAAAAACAACACTTGAAAGGAGTAGGTGGTAATGTAATCCGAACAATAGGTAATAAAGATCATTTCGTTTACGGAGTCTTTTCTCCATTTCAAGTTGTTTCTGATGACGTCGATTAACTAACTCAAGACATTTTGGGAGCTAAATTTTGCCAAGACAAAAAAATTATTATTGTCTTTGAAAATTCAGTTCGTAGTAATTCGAGAATTAGCATATAATTTCCAGTTTAAAGCCCATTCTCCTAATGTAGAAGAGAAACAAAACAGTCTGTATTCTTGTTCAAAAGCACAAAACGTTCCGATCTATTCTATTGATGTATTCCAACCTACCTTTACCGAATTCAAATTAAATTTCCTAATCTATTTGAAAAATATAAAAGAAAAATATATCGCTCATGTCAACACACATAAATTAGGTAGAAGTTTTGATTTCGACCCAAACGAAAATTTTTATTTAGATCCTTTTAACCCTCACTATCAAGAGGAACAAGAAGGATTAGATCGTCTGAAAAATAATAACATCGCTGATTTCTTACTTTTAATTTAAATCATTTACAAGAAAAAGACAAACAACACGTGGTAATTTAGTAAACTAATGTAGGTCTAGTTTTTACATATCAGGAGACTATTAATCTGGTACGGATGTTGTCATGCATAGAATTCCTACTATTGATGACATTGCAGTTAACAATAAATGGTATAAATTTCCTTATGCGTTAAAAAAAGAAATCAGTAAACAAATATTGCTAAAAATGAAAATTATCAAACCTTCTAATTCTTCTTATAATAATCCTTAATGGATAGTACCCAAAAAGGCAGATTACCAAGGCGAAGTAAAGTGTCAAAGTCGTTTTAGATTTCAGATGGTCAAATGTGTATCTATTGAAGTAAAGGTTCAACATGGAGGAACGTGTTACGTAGGAGTTAAAGTAGGGAGAAATAATGGATTTTGCACACATCTATTGAAGTAAAGGTTCAACATGGAGGAACGTGTTACGTAGAAGTTAAAGTGGGCAGAAATAATGGATCTTGCACACATGTCTTTGATCCAGAACTATCTTCGAGTGAAGGCGTAATATATTTCTTATTTGTGAGGACAGTAATTGCAGAAGTTTTACCAGTTTTAACAATCTTTTAATTTATTTAAAATCATAGACCTATCATTTAGTGCGACTGAGGGTCAAGCACCAACATTCGACCAAGAACCCCAACAACAATCGTATCAACGAGATGAAACTAAAAGTACACTATACTCTATATTATCACACCTGGTTAGAGAAAACTACATCTATTAAAGTGAAACACTCCAAAGGATTGTCTAACCTTTCTTAATAATATGCCATTTGCTTGTAAGTGTCATCTCAAACAACGAAACCTAATTTGGTCCCTAATTGACGAAAATTGAAATTATATAAATCTATTTTGTTTAACTTTCAAGAAAATTATGGTTATTTTCGTCTTGCATCCTTAACTAACCATTTTACGATGGGGATGTAACGTTCTGTAACGATTACGTCACAATTAAAATATTTAAAATTTCTATATTTTACATAGAAATATGTTCAACACTAATTTTATTAATTAATAGAATGTTATAAAATAAATTATCTATAGTTTATTGTTAAATAAAATGGTAATTAACAAATTAATTAAATAACTATTAAATTATAAAATAATAATCAGGATTTTTATAAAATTAGTTATAATAAGTAGAAAATTATTGAAATCATTAATTTTATTGTTTTTAATTTTAATAGTAGTAGTTTTTAAACAATTTATGAACAATCAATATTTAAACCATGTATTAATTAATAAATGAAATTACTTAAAATTATGATAATTATTAAATAGTGTAATAATTGTCAAATTATATTGATTAATTATTGAAATTATTAATTTTATTGTTATTAATTAAAGTAATTATAAATTTTTAAACAAATTATTAACAATTAATATTTGAATATGGTATTATTTAACAAATTGATTTAATAATTATTAAATAATGTTATTTTCGCTAAATTGTCTATATTAATTAATTCATAATTTTATTGTTATTAATGTTAATAGTTATAGTTCTTAAACTAATTGTTATAAATAACCAAATATTATTATATTAAATATTTAAAATTTGGAGAAAGTGAAATTTACGAAAATTAGCCATTTTTGTAAAATTTATGAAATTGGAGGTAGAAGGGGAGATGAAGTTGAGAAAGGAAAAGTCTCAGCCTCTTTATAAAAGGTCCTCCTACGCGTTAAACCCATCAAAATGGGATGGACCAAAAATTCGCAAATTAGGACATTTTTTAATGAGTTTTCTCTTTATTTTCTTTTGTTTGAACAAATCATAAAATAGCCAATCTCTTTTTCACTTTCTACATTTCCATCTCTAAATTTTCCTCCCTTCAGATCCTCCTAAATAGACATTTATTTCACAATATTTCTTTGTTTATACACCCATATTAAGCTTATCTAGCTATACAAGTGTTTTTCAAACAATTTTTTCTTATCCTAATAACCTTATACTAATTTTGTGTCTACAGAGCGACTTGAAAATTAGGAGTACTCGCATTTGCCTGGACCACCCGTCTAATGGGTTTTCTCGCCAGTGGAGAGGAAAACTGTAGAAAACCTCTCCTGAGTACAAGCTGTTTATCGACAGCCGAGTTCTAATGTTGTGTACCGGACAATAATCGACAGTGCACATCATTATATCTCGACGTCAAACCTCTTTCACAATATTTTTTAAGCTAAAAACAAAAAGACGACTTTTAGGCATCTTAAAGAAATTCAATGACCAAAACATAGAACATAGGTCATGCTTAAGACGTCTTAAAGAAGTCTTTTGGCAAAACTCAAAAGAAGTCCGCAAAAAGACATCCTTAGGACATCTTTTGTACGAGTGTGCTGACTGAGTTTGGTGAGTCTCCTGCGCCAATTGGTGCTCGAGAGGTCCAAAAGTTAGCTAGTCAGTTGTATCAAGATAAAAGTGCAAGCGCTGCACTAATCTTAGTAGCTCTCATGCACCAAAATTTTTTCAGTCTAGGCTTCCTGTAGCAAAGGATCACCTTCAGATCGGTTGTCTGTTCTTCTCCCTCTGAAGTATTCTTTTCTTAAGAAGGTCAGTTTCTCTGATCACCAGTGCAAGGATCTTCTACAATATTCCAGTATTTTATTCACTGATAGGTTGCTACTTAACACAGAATTAACAAATGCTTAAACACAATCAGAATTATGACTTCATACTAAAATTCTTACTCTTGTGTCCTGACACTCAAATTAATCATAATCTCTTTTTACATTTGTTCTACTATAGTTTACTATCCACCACCAGAATTAGATCTAAATTTCAACCACATTTCAAAATCCTAAAATTTTAATGTAACCTGAACATGTATTTAAATTTAATAAATCAAATAGAACCGAGTTTAGATGGTGTGAATATCTTGGCTTGCGGTTGGGAAAGGGTTAAGCATCTTTAATTTGAATTAGTACTTAGATAGGTAACCGCTCCTTGAATGCAGTTATAGCTCTGGTACTTCATTGTGGTTGAAATATATCAAGTGCAATGTTTATGGTCGAGGCTAGGTTTCTGCATTTGCAATATGACTTTCCCAGTTTAGAACATCGCTGCTATAATCTGTGAAAGATTTTTTGAACTTTTTTCGACAACTAGTAAAAGTTTTAATTTAAACTAATAAATTAGTCAGCCTTATATTTTATTAGTGTAGGGGAAGTGTGCCGCTTTATCTATAAATTCTAGAAAAACAGGTGATGTTATGTTTACCAAACGGTATAAGTGCGGAAAGTCTCGTGCTCATTTAATTTTTGTCAAATTTTGATTCCAATTTGTAATTATTCGTGCTTTACGCGAAAAAACTACTAGATTCCCAGTAATTAATGCAGTAATTAATGAGGATAAAGTCAGTGTGGACAGGTCCGTAACATGGAACAGATTTTGCCTTAAATTGATTGCTCTTGAATATTTGGGATTCACATCCGAATATATACACCAAAAAGTATTTCCCTTGCTGACTTCTGGAAAATACTGTTTTGTGATGGAGGCAAAAGTTTATGGTGTCAGGGGATTATAATTCATTTTTTTACTTCTTTCTTTCAGTAAAGAAAAATAGTGTCACTTTCAATTACCGTATGTGGTAAAAACTATTTTGCGTTTAAAATAAAAAGTTAAATTCTGGAGGAAAAGAAATTGTTTGAAATGTTACAGTTTTTTGCTGGTTAAAATCTCGAGTGTGAGATTCAATACATTAATCGTAAATTCCTGGTAATGAAATTGTGGAATGCAAGAGTCTTGTGTTACTAATTGGTACTTGTCACGCGACATTGTCACACGATAGGCTTGTCACCTATCTTGCGAATTTATCGTCTTGCATGCGTTGATTTACAAAGCAGATGGATCGTAGAATCGTTAGGTGTATAAGCTACGATGATGTAGGTTGATATGCAGAAGGATCGTGGTGATAAACATTAATAAACCCCTTATATGACATTCCACTGGCGTGCATTTTTCATACACCATCTAGGTATAAATTGATCTTATGAAATTCTTCATATATACCTCTTATATCACAAACGGTAAAGTTTACAGGAACCATTCATTCACTCATAAAAACGACACTCTTCGTAACGTAAGAAATACATTTCATTTCACTTCTTTCACTTAAGGGATTTGTCTATAGGAGAAAAAAGTAACATCCAACATTTTTGAATTATGACACCGGTGCAGCTTTTATTTTAATGAAATTTAAAAAATTCTCAATTCTACTTAGAATTTCTTTCTTCCATAATTTTAAGTGTAGAGAAAGAATATTTAGTTGATTCTGATAAAATGTTGCTTTTAAATTTAATGTTATATGAGATATTCATTTCCGGTAATCGAAGATGGGGATATGGGAATATTCACAATTCCCATGCAAGGGACTGTTAAGAGTGAAGGAGCAGAAGGATTTCTTGATTCTAAATATAAATCTGTCGTAGATACAGTGAGGTTACACATACCTATCCTATGGGGAATGTCGGTTTTGCTTACAAGCTCGACTTCATCAACCGCGTTATGTCTAGAGACTATCCACACTATTTCTATAGAATATGTACTTTTCGCAACACGTACTTGGGTTATAAAGTGGAATAGTGATATGTCCCTAAAAGAACAAAGAAAAAGTGGTCCCCCATGAAATGCACCGCCTAATAAACGTGTTCTCGCCCACGCGTCTCGCAGTTTACATTATACTCGAGTTGGCAGTGCGTGCCTTCGTAATGTTATGTTACGATGTTATTTGCACTGAGGAAGAGAATGTGCGTGAGAAAGCAAGACAGACACTTGGCCAAGAGAAATGGAGAGAACGTGATGTGTTGATGGAGGAAGAGGAAGGAAGAAAAACGTAGGCTCCATTCATGCTTCTTCGGATTTCTTATATATGTTACCGGCAAAACCCGAAGTCCAGGCAAAACCCGATTTCCCTATAGGCAATTCGGGTTTTGCCAAGACCGTTTTAGGCAAATTGAAAATCAAACTAAATTGAATTAAATTAAATTAAATTTATTGCAAAAAATATTACTATGACGCAATTGATCATAAGAAAATAGTCTTAGTTGAAAGAATTTCTTTTTCAATTTACCAAATGGCTTGTATTGAGTCATGCATTGATGTAAACAAATAGTAAACGAACTGTTCTTCATAGCTCACTATTAATTAGTGTCTCTTCTGACTTTAAATTGTACATACCATTCGAAATGAGTAACGAAAATTTTATTCAAAAATGAAAAAGCGATTTTTATCTTACGGCACTAAACTGAAACATATGTGCAGTGGTTATTAATTCTCAATATCTATTGCGTTGAACGGCCGAGTGCGTTAAGTGGTGCGACTTTAGTCCAGCGGGACCCGGGTTCGCTCCCCGTTACCCCCCAAGATTTTTTCGGTGAAATTACGTTATCGTTTTAAGGTTTATATAGATTATGATTGTTTATACTAATAAAAAATATTTGTCTCAGTGTTATAGTTAACCCTAGAAGGAGTACGTTAGTTTACTCACCCTCTAAGGAGTAACTGGGGTGTCCCGACACCCCACGCTTTAAACTTGTTTTATAAGGATTATATTTGACGTAAAAAAAATTTATTATAATGAATTGATTGGTTTTTTAGTAAGGAATTCAGTAATATTATTCATATTTTGATAAATTAAAAAAATTTTGAAGAAAAACCATAAAAACCCCAAAAAAAACACCAAAAAATTGCAAAATTGACTTTTTTCACAAAAACGTTGTAGTTTCTTAAAAATTTGACTAATTTTAAAACTATTTTAGGTTTTTAAAGTTAAATAAATACACTTTTAGGGGAAAAAATTAGTTTTTGTATTACTTCCAAAAAACATAATTATTTGAATATCTGAAGTGAATGAAATTAAAGACAATTGACGAATAGTGAAAATCATAAAAATGAAATATAAAATGGACTTAAACAATTAATATTTACTAAAAATGGTGTTATAAATTTAATATTTTACAAACTTAATATTTCTGAATATATTAACATTAAAATTAATAACTTATGAAATGATTCTGTAAATTAATATTTAATCAAAGTTTTAATTAACAATTCTTAATAACTATAATATATGTTAAAATATTATTAACAATATAGAATTTATAATTTAAATTTGACTGTCATTTACTACATTTTTCTGTATTAGAATTTAATTTCTGACTGTAGAGAGAGCACAGAAATTTTTAATAATAATCTTAACTCAAATTTCATAAGTTGTTACAAATGCAGAATGTCTATTTTTCATAAAAATAGAATTTTTGTATAAAAATGTTTCTTTTTTATAAAATACAACTTTTTCATGCATAACCTATCAATTTATACTTTATCAGATGATTTTAACTGATTTAAAACGATTTTTTAAAAAAATTTGAATTTACTTATCTTGCCAATTTTTCTAACGTTAGGGAGTAACTGGGGTGTCCAGACACCCCAGACGTATTTTAACAGGAGATAGAGCTCTTCCTAGAGCAAAACTTTTGGCGGCACAAATAGGTGTCAAAAGATAGTGGTTCAAACTAAATTATCAACAAGTTTTGAGCGTAAAAAAATTATTGGTTAAGCCATGGGAATACTTTGAATTTTGCTTGGGGTGTCCAGACACCCCAGTTACTCCTTCTAGGGTTAATAATAGTGCATTAAAAAAATGAAAGTTGTTTGAAAACAGTAAATATTTAGGATATTCGAATTTAGATTTTTTTTTAAATGAATTAAAAATCAAAAAGTAATGTAGAAAATTACATGTAATAATTTACTATTTACATTATTTTTATATAATAATTCAACTAATTAATTAAAAATTATAAAATATTATATAATTTTTTATTCTATTCCATTTATTATGTATATATTATAATGGATGCAGAAATTATCCAAAAATATTTTTTATTGAATTTCTTTAATGCTAAATAGAAATTTTATATTAATTGCATGAAATAAATGTGTTAACTACAGTGAATCTTAATACTAAACAAATTTTCAGTATTTTAAAAGAATTAATTTGTTTAGTTTTTCTACAGAACCGTTGAACAGAATTTATAAAGTTGGGCTAGATAATAACTTGATGAAAAAAGCGTGACACTCCATTCCAGTTATTAGCCAGTTGGCTTGTAAAGTAACTAGACAATTTCAAGCGCGACTGGACAGTTCCTTTATAATAACTAGGACAAATTTCTACTAGGGATGTCTGCTATGCTTTGAATAATTTTTATAAGTTGTATTAAATAATTTAAAACCCTATTTTCAATCAATATTGATAAAATGAAAATTCTTTGAAATAAAAGTATTTTTTTTAAATTGAATACGGCCCTGATTCAGAGGTTCCAAAGAGGGCGCGACATGAAGGCACAATATCGCAATAGGTATATTCGAGTTTCAAGGGCAGCCACTCTCTGCAGATAATCTTTCTTCATTCTGTGTTCTTCACACTCTCATATGTTTCCATATCTATGTATATATGTACTGTATAAACGCTATTACAAGGTGGGCCAATGACTTCAACCTGGAAGTGTGCGCGTCGCTCACATAACTGACAATTTTGCTGCGGGTGATAATTGAAACCGGAAAACGATGAATTCAAAAAGGGGACATGAAAAAAAAATATATTAAAAGTATAATTACTAAATAATATTAAAAATAAAGGGAGAAATTAATATTTTACAAAAATTGATATTACATGGAGTGGAGTAATAATTAAATTTTCTGATAATTAACAACTTGGGTGTCTTAATAATTTCTTTACAAAAGGGGATACATTATAAGTATTAAGAAACGGACGCATTAATTTTCAACTACAAAAGACAGGACGTATAATTATAAATGAATTTTATTACAATAGCAGGTTACCTTAAATTATTAATTCCACTTGTTAAAGATAAATTTTGGTATCTGAAATTAACAAGATTTTATTTATATTTGAGAAATTCAGATTTAATTTTTTACTAAAATACTGAGATGAAAGTAATTAAGGGAATTTCGAAATTACACACCTTGTAGCAAAATGCCTTTTGGAGCTATAAATTATTTAAGGATAGTGAAACTTTTCATAAATTATTATTAATTCAACAATTCCGAGTTGAAGAAAGAGGAAGAAATTCATGGTTAAATTTGAAAAGATATAGTCTTATGTCAGTTTTACTGAAAGACTATATTAAAAAATTATTACCTGAGCCCTCACTCTTGAGTAAAAGACAAAATTGGAAATTGGTAAAATTGAATAAAAAGTAAAATAGGAAATTGTTGGATAAAAGGCCAAATTGAAAATTGGTTTTATTGAATGAGATAAAAAATTGAAAATTGGTTTTATAGAATAAAAGATAAAATTGTAAATATTGGATAAAAGGATGAAAATTGCTTATATTGGATAAATAGTAAAATTGGAAAATGGTAAATATTTATATTGGATAAATGCTAAAGGACGACGCACAAAAAGTTTCTTTTTTTGAAAAGGAAATAATATAACATTTATTAGTGTTAAGAGGCATATTGTTCATGATTGACCAAAAATGAAGTCCATCAAAATCTGATTGAAGTTCACAAAAATCGTTCTGAGATTTGACAGTCCTATATTTTCCTTCTATGAAATGAGTAAATATGCAAATTAGGTAAAGAGAGACATTCTGATGTTATTTTCCTTCAAAAGAGGATGAAAGCATTACCGATACCTGAAGAGAGATAGTTTTATAATGTTTTCAATGAATGAAAGAGAGATAGGTATATGCGATAAATTTTCTGCGTTATAAACAGAGAGCGATTTATGTTTATTTACTAGAAAGAGGGAGACAGAAATATATTTTCACTAAATGGTATATTGAATATTATATGTATATAATATGTAGAAACAGAAACGAGAGGCCTGCTCGAGTACCTGGCCTATTGTTCGAAGGGTTTCTTTCAACCAGTGGGCAGTCTATTGAGTGAGCAGAGAGAGAGAGAGAGAGAGAGAATATGAATTAGATATAGAAAATAAAGAAAAATTGTAAATAAACAAATAAGAGAAAACTAGAAATGGACATTTTTAATTAAATTGTATTAAGAAAAACTTCATCTTTCTTTCTTTCGAATAAAAAGGACGTTAATTGAGGGCTCGGATCGAAGAACCGACTCTTGTAAACGCACAGAACATTGCGAAGCGTCGGTTCTTCGATCCGAGCCCTCAATTGTATTTATGATGTTTTGGTTGTTTGGATTTAGAAATATATCTTTAAGTCGTCAGCAAATATCAAGATAAGACCATTTTTGAAGGTTCGCGAAAATATCTCGGACATTTTACAGAATCAATTTTAATGAATGTGTAATTTACCGAATGTCAAAATTACCGAATGCGGGTAAGAAATAAAAGAACTGTTTTTTTTAAATAAACTGAAATTGTATTTAAAGTATAGTATTGTAACCTACATTATAATCAATAAATAGAAAGTAATTTTTCAACAGTAGATGAGAGTGTAATTGAAAACAAATTGCAACTCTACATATATATTTTTGTGTCCATAATAAAGAGTCATTTATTTCCAGTTCCGGTGAACTTGTACATAAAACCCGCATGACTCAATTAATATCCATATGTATAATGTGAAATGATATTCAATTTTATATTGTAACAGCTAAATCGAGAGTGAATTGTCAAACAATATATATATGACCATCATTTATTCGTTGACTAATAATTTAATTATGCTACTTTGATATTGATTATTTGAATTTATATTATTTGCGTATAATATATGCACAACGAATAACAGCGTGAATGTTTACTTTTGATAATTTTGAATCTTGTGAAACAATTTAATGCAATGGTTTGTACAGGAATTTCACATTTGTAGTTCAAACAGCATAAGGAGATTGCGAGTAGTGCAGGAAGAGGCTAAGAACACAAATTAATTACAGAATATTATATTGTTTGCAGACAATTAATTAGTTTTTGAGTGTTCCCGTATCCGTAATTACTGCGAGCGTCCTCTGTGAATATGACATTAAATTGCAATTACAATTTCGGTTCCAGATGAAATCTAAATTAGTAATAATAATAATTTGCATTATTTTATTATTCTTGACATATTTTAATAATAATATAATTGATGTTATGGTAATGTTAATTATGAACTAAATGATAAATCTCTGCTTGCTGTTTTGATTGTTATCTTTCATAGACTTGTTGAATCAGTTTGTAACATTTTTTTTTGGGTTTCATATACATTGAAGATGTACTAAGAGAATTCTTATTATTAAGGAATAGTGATATTATAAATTGCTTGACATAATTTATATTTCTAATTAATAATTTAAATAGTTTTAATAAAATGGTACGCGTCTTGTTTATGGACATATAGATATTACTTCTTGTAAGTGTCCTTTTCAATCCTTATTTGTCATCTGTTCACCGGGTGACCTTATCTTAAACTCTTATTTCTGACTGCTGACTAATAACCGCATTGAACCGAACTGGATCGCGTTGAACTGTGTAACTGTCTCTGTCCTTGAGTGGTGCCATTATTTATGGGTAACAAGTGAGACTTTTTTACAAGGTGCGATTCAAAAACTAGATCGAAACCACTTGCTCTTATGTTGCAATTGATGCTCTTCAATAATTTCAAATCCAAGCTTTCGGGTGTTTTTAACTACATGCCTTTTGTTATTAATTTTAGTTTTTTTTTCACATTTATAGCAAAGTGCTGAGTTATAGAATTTTAATGTTCAGAATGTCAAAAACCTCATTTCGAGAAAATCGAAATTAAAGATTGTAATACGAATATCTTTAGTTCTTCTGAGAAGTTATTCAGATAAGTATTGTTTTCAGTCCAGTACATCTTTAAGATGAAAAATTAATAGGTTTCTAATTTCCTCCCCCGTCTATTTCACAGGCAATCAAAAAATAAAAGTGGTCTGTTTATTAAAATAAATTTTTACTTCAGTTTTAGAATACTTTTGAAATACTTGAAATTAAATTATTATTATTAATGTACACATGTATGAAACTGCTTTAACCTTTATTATCAGTTCACTTCGTTATAACCTATAAAAGTATGAATTTATGCATTTTTAGTGTTAAATGGGTCCATGATAAATATGTGTAACAGTTATGCTCTTATAGTACGAATAATATACTCTAAAAGAATCAACTTTGTTGAAATGGTTGAAAGCGGAGTATGAGATCTAGTCCTCCTAAAATTAAAAGAGTTTTATTCCTTTTGGTGCTGACGCTCTTGCAACGCAAGATTTGGCTACACCTACCTTCCCCTTCCAGCCACCGATAGAAAGCATATGAAAACATCTCACGTGCTCTGTAAGTCACAATACATTCACATACCTGATACACGGAAACACCTCGACCATAGTTTCTCGCGCGCGTTATATCGGTGGCTGGAAGGGGAAGGTAGGGAAAGGTGTGGCCAAATCTTGCGTTGCAAGAGCGTCAGCACCAAAAGGCATGAAAGGAGGATGTTAAAAAAAGGTTGATTTTTGCCCCCGAAGCGAGAAGCAAAATGAATTCTAATAGAATTTGAGCTCAGAAATCAAGTAGTAACCTTCATTTCCCCTCATACCCTCGGGAAAGTGGTGAAAATGAAGAAAAATAAGAATTAAGTTAGAAGAAGAGCATAAAGGATAAAAATTCTCTTTTTCCGCAAGTCAGTTAGGAATCATTGTTCTAAAGTCACTTGGGAGTCACTGGAAATCCGTCTAAAGTGAACAGACCCTCACATTAGTGTTTATAACTTATGTCAAACTTTTTAGTTCTATTAAATTAAATTCTGTTGAATAGATTGCAAATTTGAAAATCGTCGATATCAGGAAGGTGCTGCGGTCACAACTTCGGGACCCTGTTTACAGTGTAAATGTTCAGAAGGATCGTTACGATGTAGATTGCGTGTCTGTCCACGACTTCCAAATCCACCACCACCAGGATGTCGTGCCCGACCGCCCGGAGAAAACGCCTGCTGTTCAGAATTAGTTTGTGGGGAATCAGGTTAGTACGAATACTGTCAATCGATTCATCTAATTCTAAATTCGTCAAGTAAAATTTAATTAGCCATTGTTACTGATTCAAGAAAACAAAATTTCAATCGCACTTTCAAATGATTCAATTTTAAAAATTATTTTTACAACAAACAATTGGATGTTTGACTTTTCTAAAAGTACAACAAACATTTAATGGTGACAAATAATGCAAGAATTATCGATTACTCCGGGTCTTTACAATTGGCTAAAAAAAAATTGACAATTTGTTTGAGTACCGGTGACAATTCATTTAATTATAATATAATTTGTTGACTTAGCAATTAGTTGATTTCGTAGTTGTCTTGACAATTTATTTTTCGACAAATTGATTTGAAACTTAGAGAGAACTTTTCTAAAATGGTTTAGTTTAATAAAACAAAGTTTATAAAAAAAATCGATGATTTGAAAATAATGACTTTTATATACTTCCTTAAAGACAATAATTCAAATGTAAAGAAAACATATATTTTCCATTTGAAAAGAGTAAACGAACTGAACCAACATCACTAGAGCGAAAATATTTTCTTTGAATACGGAACACTAACAATAAGTAATTAATAGCTGTACGATGCAAATTAAACGCTCTTCACTGGAAGATAAAAGACAATAATAATCGATTATATATAGATTGATCAGACTTTCAAATGACAAATACGAGCATGCATAAAATATGCCCAGGATGTGATGCTAAGGGAGGGGGCGGTAGAGAAGGGAAGATATTCGCTTCGATGGTTGGTTTTTCGGATGAAGATTCCCAGTATGAATTGAATTCTCCCGCGAGACTAAAGTTAGGCGTTGAAATTCAAAATTTATTCCGAGCAAACGGTTTGCAGAAGCGGAAAATGATTGGATGTCTATTAGGTGCTGGAATTTTGTCGAATAGAAAATTGCTGAATTATTAAAGCCTCGATATCCTATCCGAGAAACTGATTTACATTGCATCTTGATAAAAGGATTCCAGAGAATATTTCATCCCTGTATATATATGTATATGCAATATATATATATATATATATATATATTTGAACTTTGATAGCATTCTAGTTCACTTTGCGGAATGTTCATTGCAATCAGAGAAGTTGAAATAACTTGTTCTATGTTTAAACGTTTAGTTATATGTATATATTCTCTCCTGCCACTGACAGAAAGAAATTTAAAATGTAATAGAGACATAAAAGTAAGCAAATATTTGCCAAAAGCAAATTTTAGATTGAGTTACTTGAAGTCAAATTGATTTTGTTAAATGCAAATTTTATGTATTAGAAATGAAAATAAATGTACTGAATAAGATCACAGATTATCTTAAGGTTTATAAGGAATCTATGAACCTTGTATCTTACATTACAAGATAATTCCACACGTCTTGGTTGATAGTAATTCACACTATGCTAATAATAAGTTTATTTAATTACTGGTAATTAACTGATCGAAAATTTTCAACAACAATTGAGGTTGTTTGTCAAGAGATTATTAACACGACTGGCAACCACCTGTCAAAGATGTTGGGCCTGTGATCATGCTGCAGGGGCGAACCCAAGGTGCGCATGACCTATATATGTATACATATACGGGACCGAAGCATGATGTCACTAGTTCGTGCCTGGCTGCCGAGTAATAGGAACATTAACACCGCGGTCAACCATATCAATAAAGATTCACTAATAAAGATGGATTACCGTGCATTATTGGACCAGATATAAAAGATTAGTGCTTAGGACATCTCTTCCTCGTTATCGTGGCAGTAATACCAGCGTACGGTGATGCTGAGAAATAACTTTGGAAACAGGCACCGCATGGCAAAACGACAGGACGCCACCATTTTCGATCTACAAACGATTATCACCGGCGCGGCGTGTGGAATTTCTCATTCTCTTCACTTTTTTAGTGTGTTAAATAAAATTGTTAATATATAAGTACAGTTATTGTGACATATTTTTAATCTTGATTTATTTGTAATTCTTAATTGGTTTATTACTCTAATTTTGTGTAAATTGTACTTTAAACATTAAGTAATTATTAAAGTTAAAAGATTGTTTAAATCCATTGTGCTCGCTTTGCATATTTCTGCCCTCTTCTGACGATTATCAACAATCTCTGATGGTATAACATTTTTAACATAAAAAATTGTTACCTGTACAATCAAATTTCAATAATCTTCTGATAGTAAATACTACAATCTAGATAACTGTTCGTATATGTAGCATTAAAGATGATCACCCTAACCATCATTATATTACCCACTACTATAAATTTCTCTCCGTGTATTTCTTACATTCAAGAATAAATTTACCGTTAACTTGGGGCTATTGGGCTATTAGGAACAAATTTCAACTTTAAAGTCTTGCAACTTTTTTGTGTATTGAAATATTGACTTAATTTTTTGTTTCTTTTCTTGATATTGGCGAGCACATTGAAGAATTGTTTTGATCAAAGCTGGAATTTTAAGCAAAAAATACGAAAAAGACGCATTTTTTAAAAATTACAAAATGGAGCTATTATAGAAACAAGGCGGTAAAAACCATTGGAATACGTATTTAAAGTTAAAGAAGTTATTGTTTATTGTATGAAAGTACAAACACAATTTAAAACCAATGTAAAAACGAAGCTAAAAGAGCGAATGTGTGTTTTAAACGTTGCTGGTATCATCAGTTGAGGTCGATGCGGCCGTTTATTGCGACTTGTCGGTTCCAACACTTTTTTACAATTTCGAACCATCTATGAACACTAAAACAAAAATTAGGTGATTAAAAACAAAAGAAATTATTGTGTTCCTTATAGCCCCGCCGTTTGTGAATTTGGTTTTTGTCTCATAAATCTTACTGTAAATACAAAATAAACATATTTATTACTTAGTAAACTTAGTAAAGCTAAAGTTTCCCATAAGAAATCCCTTTAATAAAAAACAACCACTTTGAGAAGTTAAAACAGGAACAACTTACCTCGGCAATCAAATGTTTTCCACGTTTGAAACTTCACTAAAATACATGATGTCACTTACAAGCTACTACTGTTCACAAAATAATCAATAGTCACAATTATTGAATTATATTGCCAGTTACCACAGCAACAATTTTTTAAAAGCAAGTAACATAATTTATCGATACACGGCGCCGATAGCATCAACTCCACTCGAAAACAGAGTTTTGTTCCTAATAACCCCAGTTTTTTTATACTTTAATAATTTTAAAATCAAACAATATGTATATGTACTAAGTACTTCAAAAAAGGACATTCAAGTGCATCAAAAAACTTATCTAAATAAATTAGGTTGAGTCCACAATAGGCACTTTTCTTAAAGCGATGCATCTACATCGATTTCTATTGTTCGAACAATGGAAATCGATGTAGAGGGTATGCATCGCTTTAAGAAAAGTGCCTATTGTGGACTCAACCTTAAGACTCAAAAATAATGATCGAAAAACTTAAAAATCTAAAGAACGTTTTTTTCGGACACCTCTAAAAACACTTGACTGCCTCTGATACCATGTTGAAAGCATGAAACTAAACGAAAGTTCGTTAACATAAGTTGAATGTTAAGTACTATTCATAGTATCGATATCTCCATCTGAAGTTGAGTTCATAGCGTCAAATCGCTAGTGACCGGATTTATCCTGTGACTAACCTTACCCCGGTCTCCCCTACTATTAAGGATTGATTAAACAAGTGTTTTCTTTAGTTTTCCAGACATTGACTGTAGTTATCGAAACTTCTGTTAATATATAAATTCGACATAGAATTGAATCATAAAAAATTATTAACAATTTACCAAACACAAATATTATGGTATTACCTCGCCTAATTATTTTGATTTTGTTAATAATAATTAATTATTCAAAACCCGAAAAACTTTATTTGGAGCCCTTTATTCCCCTTTCTGAACTGTCGCTCCATCTCTGTCGCTATTGCGAGTTATAGTCCATTCCCTGCGGATATCCTACGTAAAGTAGTTAAAAGCGGAATATACAAAACATCAAATTAAAATACATTGAAGCCTTTCTGCTTTCTTGTGGTGGGTGACAACAACTGCGAGCTTCATCCCTCGCTTGTTGGATACAAGGACCGTCAACTTCCTGCTTTCTGGCTTCTCGAGAGCCAGGATAAGACAATTCAAGTCGCGGATCTCAAGAGTGTGACTTTTCGATCCACCGACTGCACCTTACTCATGCTTCCGACCGCCTTGGTAACTTTCGCAGTGAAAGCCTCCTTGTTGGAGTCCCTTTCGATTTGGATCAGAGGATCCCTTTTTTATAAATCCTATACAAATCACGTGGTTTTTGGCATCTGCAGTAGCTTTTTCAGAAAATCAGTAAACAACTTACCTTCAGCTATACTTTGATCAACATTGTTGATCCTCTTCTTGACATATTTCTCTACTTTGGCTTCGCTGCCTCCTTCACGTCAGTAATCTCATTCCTCAGAGGAAGGATGTAACAAAATAATGTTAACCGTTTTTTTTTTGGAACAAGAGCCAAGATACTTTAACGGATATTATAATTTCAGATATTATCGTTTTGTTTTTAAATTTACATTTAAATAACAGATTAACTCGAATAACGAAGAGTGGAAATTAATTCTAAAAGTAGTGAAAACGTATAAATATAAATATGCGAATTTCTTTAAAATGTGGTTGATAAAAATAAGTTGAACTTGTGGAGTGTGTTGCAGATGAGGCAAATGTCCTGCGGCGTATTGATCTTGGAACAGAATCCAGTAATCAAGATGATGGTAAGATTTTATTATTTTATTATAATATAGTTTTTTGTAAATGAAAACTAGAGAATTAGGTTGAATTTCTTGTCTACCTGTCACTCTCAGTTTGAAACAGACAATTTACTTCTAATGTTGTTATGACTTCTCTTCATAAAGTGCTACTTGAGATGGATCTTCAAAATTCAATTAATTGTCAAACTACTTTGAAGAATAATTATAGTAGTTTGCAGTCTTCCGATGTGTTTTGAATAAATTAAAATGTTTCTCTACTTTCAAGATTTGACTATTTTCTTTCAGTATTTTTTAGTAGATGAAACTTAATTAGTAATAACATTTTTACTAATTCAAAAAGAAAAAAATTGTCACTAATTTAAATTAGTAAACATATTTTTAATATAATTCAAGTTTAGAGAGCGATTGGGAGTTTAGTCTATAATCTTTTACTAAACTAATCGTTTCCTTTAATTTAAACTACAGTTTTAGTTGACCCCTGACATCCATAAATTTACTCCAAAAAATGTTGTCTAAATTACATTTATTTAAGTTCCTGTAAGAAAGTAATTCAAAAAATTTTTTTTAAAATTTATTTGTGGATTTTAGGGGTCAATTGAAATGTCCATCAAAATTTTATACCTGGTTATACTATACGGCGGCTCAATTGTCTAAAATTTAAATTAATTTTTATGATCCCAGGTGGAAAAGTTAAAGTTAACTAATAATACTAACGTTAATTCTAACTAACGTTAGGTTAACGTTAGCCCAACGTTAACTTATCCATCTGGGATTGTACTTCACTTTTCAGATAGTGTGGGAACATTTTTCCAAAATTAGAATTGATTCACATAAAAAATAAATTTTAGAAAAATTAGCAATGTACTATTTTTACAGTAATGTTTAAAGCTTATGAAAGTATGTATGTATATGATACTCACTCGAAGGAATAAGGATTGTGTACATTTTTCAGTAGATAAGTTCTATTTTGGTCAGACATTTTATGCATATATGTTTCTATCTGATACTTCGCTTCGAGCGACTCATGAGCGTAATGGTCTATAAATGCGGAACAAAAAATTTTGTAAAAAGAAATTTTGAAATAAATTGATTAAAATTTTTTTAACATCTTATAACATAATTTACCAATATTCAATTTTTTAACAATAGAAAAACCTTTTGATAGGACAAATGACAAAACACTGTTTTATAACTGTTTCCGACAATTTGGGATAATTTTTAATTCAATAAAATTAAAATGAATTTAAACTTTAAAGATACAGTTAATTTTTAGGAAATATGACAAATTACAAAAGTCATTGGATTCTAATTATTATTATAATAATTGATTTAAAGGGTATGTTAACTTTTTATAACAATAAGGAAAGAACAAAATTAATTAACTGTAAATCATTGCAAACAAATATTTTGCAATGGTTTGAAAGACAATAGAAGGATTTTGAAAATAAATATTCGAATCTGATTCATTATTTTAATGAAAATTAAGAAAGCATAAATAATATATTACTCAGTAATGAATGGAGAAAAAGAAAAACCATCCGTCTTGCCTCCCTTCAATTTAGGAAAATTGCAAACACGAAATTACTTTAGAGAGAAAAAGATAATTTATATACTGAGTTCAATTATTCTAAGCACAAAAAAAGTTGACCGTCGACGGTGAAAGTAGGATTAAAGGAGAACGATGATAACGATGATTGTCGGCACGCTACACTGCTTCATTAGTCCTTCTTCTCTTCTTCTCGACGGTAGCCCTCTAATATCTTGTATTCTTACGCCAAAATAAGGAGCATAGTGGAGCATAGTTACTGCGAAAGCTATAGGACCTATACTAAAGTGATAGACAGAATAGTTTAAAAAGAAAAGACAGCAATATAAATTTTTACTTAATACTTTTTATATAAAATCAAAAATTAAAGATGACGTTGAAATTGGAATTTGAAATGAAGTTGAGGTTACGTTATGAACAATTTGAATTGTTCAATTGTTGATATTAAACACTTTTATATTTAAATTGGACTGAAACTTTTAATAATGAGAATTGATACTTGAATATTTTGAAAACTTAAGCCTTGGACTAAAATTTTAAGACTTGAGATTTTTGCGAGAAGTTTTTGCTTGTAAGAAATTGTGCTAACTCTGTTTTTAAGACTTAAAAAGATTTTTTTAGACTGGGCTTTTTCTGACGGAACGCGAATATTTATGTAACAATTCCAACTACCAAATTTCTTAAGGGAGGAAAATTTGTCAAGGGATGCAAATGTTGTAGAAAGGGAAAAAGAGGTTGATAAATTTTAAATTTGTTCAAAGAAAATAGAAAATGGAGAGAAAACTCATTAAAAAAGGGCTTAATTGTCGAATGTTGGGTCCATCCCATTTTTACGCGTAGAGGTTTTACACGAAGGAGGACCTTTGAAAAAGAGGCTGTGACCTTTTCTTTCTCAACTTTATCTCCCCTTCCAACTTCAATTTCACAGATTTTACAAAAATGGCGAATTTTCTTAATTATTTCAACATTTTCTCTAAATTTTAAATTATTAACATAATAATATTCGAATTTTTGTTTAAAACTTGCAATTCTTAACATTAACAATTATAAAATTATTAATTATTTAGTTATTACTGACAATTCGATGAAAATTACATTATTTAACAATTATTAAGTTGATTAGTTAATTAGTACAATATTTGAATATTTATTGTTAATAATTTGTTTAAAAATATATAATTACTATAATTAATGACAATAAAATTCATAATTTCAATATTCAATCAATAATTTGATAATTATTACGATATTTAATAATTATTATAATAAATTTAGATAAACATTTAATTAACAAAAGATAATTAACATAATGTTTAAATATTGATTTTTTATAAATTGTTTAAAAATTAGTATTATTAAAATTAATAACAATAAAATTAATTATTTTAATAATTTTCTACTTATTATAACTAATTCTATGAAAATTCTGACTATTATTTTATTATTTAACAGTTATTATAGTTATTTGTTAATTAACATTTTATTTAATAATAAATTATGAATAATTTGTTTGAAACTTTTTATTAATTAATAAATCAAATAGTCAAAAATGTAATTTAATAAATACGATTTTATTATTCTTATTGTTGAATTGTTTAATGTTAATTATTTGTTAACTAATTAAATTGTTAATAATATTCAGAACGTCAAAATTAATTAATTTGTTTATGTTAATTTTTCTTGGTTCAATATATTTTTAATTTGTTAAAAAAAATAATTACTTTGTTAATAAATTTTATTGTTAATTTTAATAATAATTAATCAGTTTGATATTTTTAATTTTATTATAACAATATAATTTAATTTAAAAATGGTTTTATAGAATTGAATATAATATTTATATAAAGTTTTATAAATATAATATTTATTTAAAGTTTTCGATATAATTAAACGAAGAGTGTATTCTAAGATTATGATTCGAAATTTATAAATATTGATTTTTGGGTTTACTACAATTTTTATTTAAAAAAGATATTTTGTTGAAAATATTTTTGAATACAATATAGAAGTTTTGATATTGTGATTGTGACGTAACAGTTAACAGGACGTTACACTATCACTCAGTTGTCAAATAATTAAAATTGAAGTTAATGATCACGGATCACTAAACAAATTTTTTATCCAATCAAAATTTACACCACTTAATGATTCGATAAACAATTCAAAAATCTTATATATGTTATAATCTTCTTCTTCTTCTTTGATGACTTTAGATTGTGCCAACTGTCAGAACTATAATATATGTTATAATCATATTTAAAAAGTTTTCTAATTCTGATTATCATATTTTAATTAGCTTAGCTTTGTATAGAAATGTTGGTTCTGAACATTTGCGTGATTAACTGTTTAAAAGTTATTCAACAATTTCGCAAAGTTTTAACATTCCCTTACACGCTTTACTTGATTCTTGACAGTTCTTTTTTGACATTATATTTTTTAAATTCAATATAATTAATATTATTAACAAACATATGGTATACCCCTATGGGTTCTTGCACCTCTTGTTTGTTTGCGAACATGGTCATGGACGACTTAGAAACTTCTTGTAATGCAAAACTCTTTTAAACCTTTATTTTCGGAATACTACTTTACAGTCTAACCTTTCTTTAAGAGTTTAAATGTTAAGTGCTGTTTTTGGATTTATCGTGTCAAAATATATGGAAATCCGAATCTGCTCTTACAATTCCCTTTTAGGCAAATTTTGATTATTTATTATCAGCATCATTCCTTAAAATTTAAATATAGTTTACCTTATGCAAATATCAAAAAATCACTAACTAAAATCAAAAAATTAAAAATTCAGGGTTTTCGAAAGGTAATGAGAGTAAATACACATCGCTCGTGTGTATATATAAGTTATATGTTTCTGTTTGAAACTGGGGTTATTTGATGTTTGTATAATTCATGAACGTATATTAGATTAGGTTACTACGAAGTTCTTGTGCAGGTTGCTTGTACGAAGGAGTACGATATGGACCGGGATCTGCAATGATGGGCTCTCAGAAGTGTGAATATTGTTACTGTATATCTGGTACGAGAAGATGCATTAGACCAAAATGTTTACTTCCCCTCCCAGGTTGTACACCAGTTTATGCACCGCACTCTTGTTGCCCGATATCCTACAACTGCACCCGTGAGTAAATTCAGCTTTACATAAAAGAATTAAAAATTAACTTTCCCGCATTTTAGTGTCGTATGCATGTGGGTAGTGTGTACTTTTTTTCTCTAATAAAATTGTCTCACTGTTACAATTTACATAAAGTGTACTTAAATTATCACAAAAAAATTTCGTTTTTAGATGAAATTAAAAAATTCTGAATGAATAAATACGTTAGAAAGTTAGTTTTTAGAATATTTAAAATACTTTCAAAATTCTTATAGTTCTTATATTGATTGTAATCTATTGACGTTGTCGAAATATTGACCACATGAAAATGCTTTTAATTCAACAGGTGCAGAATCTTCGACGACCATGGCCTCGATGTCAGGAAATGGTTAGTATGCTCGCAATTAATGAAAGTGGACTCACGTGATTTACAGATGACGCTTTTGATGACCTTTTACTTCACGTACAGTGAACATGTAGAAGTCATTCGATCGTCGATTAAAAAACTTTTCTAGATTCCGTACAATATTTTTTAATTTCTTTTATTTCTAGATTGTCGAGTCGGCAAACGCATTTACAAAGAGGGTGAAATGGTGCGGGATTTCGCTTTAAAATCTACCTGTGACAATTGTTTCTGTGCCATGGGCGCTGTAAGTTGCGTTCCACTTGCCTGCGCTCCACCTCTTCAGGGTTGCAGTCCAATTGTTCGAGAAGGACAATGCTGCCCTTCCACTTACAATTGCAGTGAGTGAATCAGAAACAAACAAAAACAAATGTTCGATCTGTGCTGTAAATTTTAATTAAAATGTTAAATCAAATTTTCAACAGTCAGTTCCTTTCAGGTGGTAGCATTGAGGTGAAAGCGGCACAAAATTACGCATCTTATGCATTCATTAGCAAAGATTATGCAAAATTTAGAAAGGAGACGAATTTCTTTGTAAGTTGGAATTTTTTTTTTATTTTGAGGATTATCCTTTCATTCTTTAAAGTGAATTTTTCTGTTCTATCTTAAGGCACCATACGAGTTTCAATCTTTATCAAATTACACGGTCGAGGGTCGTGGTCATCGAGTGGTCATTGAGGGAATAGACTCAAGCACTTTCAGTCCGGTCACTGAAGAGTCTGCAGTCACTGAATCCACTTTTGCCTCCTCCACCTTAGAAACCGAGACGATGGACAATAAGATCCTGACCGAAACGACAGAATATCCAAAGACCACTACTTTCGAGAGCAATATTCCTACCTCCACCACACTCGAGGTTGGATACTTTAAGATATCTGTAAAAAATCAGCCACTTGTTTTTTTTTATCTTGCAAATAAAATACAGTCACAGAAAAGTAATAATAAATTCTCGATTTTTCTTCTCCTATTCATTTCAAGTTAAAGACAATTTTTTCATTATGTTCTAGTTTCTTATTTTTGGTTTGAATTTTAAATTTAGGGAATTACTGATGCGGAGTCGACAGTCTCTGATTGGAGAACGACAATCAAAGACTTGGGCTTGGAGGATTCAACGTTGACGAGCTCCTTAATGTCTCTAGTGGATTCAACTACTATCGATGATTCCTTCTCTGAAGTTACAACCACAAGAGCAACCACAATCGTTGAAGATTATACATCGACGTTACCTTCAGTTACAGACATAACAGAATCAACTTTGATCTCTCTAGAGGGAGGATTTCGCGAGACGTCCTGTCAGGAAGGTGAATCAGACAAAGTGAATTTTACAGAGCCTTTTACAAATGATACCGAAACAACGGTTCCTTCTTTAACAACGAAAAAACATAATAGCGAGAAAGAGAAAGATTTAGGTCAACCTACCTCATCAACTTCAACCAACCAGGTAAAAACATTCTCAGAGAGAGAGAGAAATTTGTTTTATAAATAAATAAATATATGGTACACCAATCATGGGTTCATTCATTTCTGAAATATTCGCAGATATTGTCATGGATGACCTTGAAACCTCTTGTACAGCAAAGTTACCATTTAAACCGATTTTCTTTTATAGATATGTGGATGATATAATTACGTGTATCATAACTGATTTTTATAAAAATCCTACATTCTCTGAACGCACTATTAACTACAACTCCAAACATCCTGTCAACAAAAAAATTACCAACCCTAAATTTCTACTCAAAAAACATTGAATTTGTTAAAGATATTTTATTCAAAAACAAAGTACCCCTTAGCTGTCAGAAACAGACATATCAGAACAATACAAAAGCACTGACAAAAGCAATAATTTTTACAATATTGTACTAAACGTAATCTTACCATACGTTGCAAATCTTTACGAATTACAATTCTTAATTTACAATTATTAATTAATTAATTAACAATTATAATTCCTTCTTACCCAGTAAGAAGTAGGGAATTGAGAAGAATTGAAAATTTTTAACATTTTACAGAAAAGGTTAATTATCAATTTTTTTGAATTCCGTTTCTGTCCAATTCACATGTATTCTTCTTTTAGGCACCCAGGTGAAAATGATTCATACATTCAGAAATCGGTTAAATTCCGATAGGACTTCGTGTGCCGTTTTGGAACGTTTTTCGTGTGAATTTCTCCAGGTGGAAAACCGGATACAGAAATAATAAAAAAAAAAACATTCCACACGGAAATCCGAACGGAATTCTGTCCGTAAAATCTATGTGGAATCAAAATTCCACTAGGAATCCAGTATTCCGCACGAAATAATTGCTAAACATTTTTTAAAAATAATTTTCGACCTCTTTTTCGAACGAATTCTGCACGAAATTCGGACGAATTACTTTAACGAATTTTTTGTAAAAATTCCGCTCGAAATCCAGACTGGAAAAAAGTCTTCAATTCTAGATAAAGAAAGCAATTTTAAAAAGCGTCTTACTTCTGAGATGATTCATTAACTCGCAAAAAGATGTTGTTAACAGAAAAGATGCCATACAAAGCCTTAATAACTATTATATTCATTTTCTTAACGAAAAGAGTTACTTCTAACTTCTCATCTATTTTGTGTCACTTTGACAATTCTTTGATTTTGTCTTCTATTTACTACCCCAGGTCATTCACCTAATATCAATCGATTCATATTTGTATTACTATCAAAATTTGTTACTCTTGTCAGTGCCTATTTGTTATCGTCAGGTAGTGGACGGTTCCATTGTGAAAGAAATATATTTTCTGATTTAACATTTTTTCGGTAATCGATCATTTTAACATTTTCCTAATTGTTAATACGATCGAGTCATAACATATAATCCTTATAAAACTATTTTTTATTTGACAAAATTATAGTTTCATTATTCTTTTTACAAAGGTTTCAAGATTTGTAAATAATTTCTATACAATAATATTCTTTGTTCTTCTAATTTAATTCAGCAGTGTGTTACGTAGGAGACTTGTAATTAACCAATCTTAATTTAAAAATTCCTGTTTTATTTACGGAGTGGTAGGCTCCAAACTAAGGAAACAGGCAAAGGAAATCAATTGTCTGAACTTGGGTCAAGAATTCTTTTGTTGATTATTTGTCTCAATGAAAGGGCAACACTGTCTTCTTGAAAATTGACAGGTTTTCTCTTCCGAATTAATCTGTTTGTCCAACTGTAAGTAGAAACAAACTATCAATATATTTTAAGGAGATATTACACATAAATAAATATTTATATTAAATTGTATAACTTAAATTGAATGCGTGCCAAGTAGATTGCTTCCACTAAAATGATTTTAGTGGTCCGTAGAAGTAGAGACTGGTTCAAGACTGACTTGTCCCGCAAAGTAGGGTGACCAAAATTCTTTACAGTCACAGTTTCTGAATTGCCCAACTTTTTATCAATCACAGATAGGGAAAGATTACGTCAGATAGAATGACCATTCACATAGTTATAATGTCCACTGGATATCCTCTGCTGAGAAGGACGGATCTTTACTGGAAAGGGTTTTAATTAATAGTTAAGATCTCATTACTTAGTTCGCTCAGATAGAAATAAGGCACATTGATCAGAATTGAAATTGAGACGAGTTGCCTTCAGGTAAATTGGTAATAAACTGAATGGTTGGAAAACATAGCAATGAATTGATAGATGTTTTATCATTAAAGTAATTAATATAATAGGGTTTGATCGAAATAAATTTACAATATATGGAGAATTTAACAGAAATCGTATATATACAATTTGGTAGTATTAGAATTTAAATCACTTTTTTAAAGAACTGAGAAATTTTATTAACCAAACAATTATTCAAATCAAATTATTATCATTAAAAGAAATAAAATAAAATTTCTATCTACATAAAAATGATTGACAGCTATACAATGGCATTGTTCTCGGAAAACGTTAGACACGTTGCAGACTATGAAAGAGAGAAAAAAGATCATTCTGTCCTTAGTATCAAAATTTAAATATCATTGGCAAAGAAAATTAAACTCCTTCAGTAAACTAGAAAGTGGGGTTGAATTCGCGATAAGAAATGCATGGCATAAGTAAGTATCGTCAAAGGGTAGTAGTCTAAGAGCTAGCGACAGTTATGGTCAAGGGATTTTTATAAGGCGCTCATAGTTTAAGGATAGATTCCTTCTTCACTCCTATTTGCAAAAATGTAAGTCTGTCAGCACACATGCCCTGCGTTTTCACATATGAGACAATTTAATCATTTATTTTCGTATTTCTAAGTGCCAGACCTACTTGATATTAAACCTTCATGCCTAAAATTCATAAAAATATTACTGCCAGAACTGCCAACCCCTGTTAATGATGTGCCAAACTCGTTGTTTATTAAAAAATAATAACGGAATTTCAAGCGTTTTTTATAAGTCTGTCTTTTTTTCATAGGTAGTATTCCACTTGTATATGTCACCATTAAAATGACAGACCGATATTCCCCTGCTAAATATGTGAAAAAAATTGTTAAAGTTGCAAAATTTTGAACGAAAAATGGTAGCCGCTGAGGGCAGGGGCGGGGCGTTGATACTTCCGCGCTAAGGGAAAGGCGCGTGGAAGGGATGACTCGTGAGTTAGGCAGTCGCTAGCTCTTAGACTATAGGGTCGGTCACCGATTCTCAATCAATCAACGAGAGAAGTCTCACTTACACTAACTTAATCATTTAAATTTACACTAAAATCGTGAAATTGGGGGTAGATCTCGACTATATAAACCAATCATTGAGTTAAATAATCATTGAGTTACATTTTCAGAGAAATAAATAGACTTTTCTAATTGAAATAATAAAATTATGAGCAATTTTCGATATTATAAAATTTATAATCATTTTACTCTTGCAAAAGTAAAAATTTATTAATCAAAAGATAAATAGACATTTATTTTAAGTAATTTTCTAAATATCTTTACAGGATTCATTGGTAACAGGCTTGCCTAGTGTTCTAGTGCCAGATGACATTTTAGTGATGAATGTTACTGTAAAAACAAATGTTTCGGTTGGACATATTCAAGGGGTGACGATTAATCCTGTGAGGACGATTGCACCGGAAATAGAAGCCATTCTGAATATCATTCATCGACAAAAGGATGATGATTATGAATACGATTACAGTGAACCAACTTTACCTCCGTCACTACCAAATGTTCGGTAAATAGTGAAATTTCCATTTTATTATTCGCTTAAATAAATGGTTAAATTTATGTCTAATATAATATTCAAAATTACGTATCATTTCATTACTAAAAATTGTACTATACTTAATATTTTATTATTAATTTTCTGAATTTAATTATATTGATATTTGACTTTGATAATTATTATTACAATCTGATTAATGTAGATACTTTAATTTTATTTTATTTGAATTAAAATTTTATTAAGAATTTCTAGTAAATGAGAATCTCTTTTGAAGACACGTTTCTTGTGTACATTTAAACCTTTGGGGGGTTTGAATTTCAGAATTATTCCATTCGTAGCGGCGGACGCTTTAGTGAAGGACAAAAACGATGCAGCACCACCCGTCACCGGATATCCTTCTGGTGCTGTGGGAGTACCTCCAGAATTGATACCAAAGGACTCGACATTCTACGACGTGGTAACCCAGGAGAATCGTTTCAGTCCACCGGTTGAAACCCAAGGTATTATATCCTGTTTCGAGGATACAGAACAAATTAATTATTTCGTTTAACAAGAAATCGACATGCTGCAGGTGGATTTGTGCCGAAGGAACCTCCTTACTTCGATCCGTCTTATCACTCAATTGATCTAAATCTGGAAATTGGTACTGGAGTTACAGTTATACCCGAAGCTATTGGAAATCCTCTCAAGAAGAATGATTGTAAGCTCGTAAATTCTTGATTAACTGATATGCATGAGTCTGGAGATAATTAAATAGCCATTGATTTAAATTGAGCTTCTTCGTTTGGCGAATTAACTATCAAATTAAATTCCTTCTATCATGATTTAATTAAACGATCCTGATGAATTTAGTTGGTCAATATTTTCGTCAGATAATTATTTTCTTTTATAGTACAAGATTTTGGAAGTATTTGCGCTTTTGAGGGTCGAGAATATCATCATGCTGCTACATTACCAAGTCCCGGATTGTGTATCGTCTGCATTTGTTACTATGGAGAGGTAATTTGTTCTGATGAAAAATGTCCCCCCTTGAAGATTGGATGTCAGCGAATAATAGACGAAAAAAATTGTTGCGGAAAGATTGTCTGCGGTAAGAAGCTTAATTTTTCAATTAAAATAAAGTTCTTAAGTTGAAAAAATAAATAAATTTATTCTTTCATTCTCAGTGGATGCTAAAGAGTCACCAACGGTTGTCCTGGATCGAGCAGATTCATCGTTACAAATACAAACCTTGGTTTCATCTGATCCATTTAGAGACGTTATCAAAACAGAACCAGCACCGGATTTGCCTTCTCTAATTGAGGACATGATACCTTATTTAGCCGGTCAGGGAATTAGTACTTCAAACACAACAAATGCAACGAATTCCTCTACTTTTGATAATGATTCTCAAATATTTGACTTTAACCATCGCAATCAGTCTCCTAAAGTTGATCAAGCTTTTCCTGAAAGTGGAAATAAATTTGATAATCCCAACGATACTCTACTTCCTAATCATTTAGAAAATAAAAAAATCCCCTTGCAAAGTAATTATCTCCTTAAAGCAAATCAAAGTGAAAAAAACTCGAGCAATTTGAATAATGAAAATTCTCCTTCGCTTAATGAAAGTACCAACAAAACTGAGGACTTCTTCCATTCTGAAGAAAGCGAATCAATTTTCTCTCTTGACAGTGTTCTTGATTTGTTCTTCTCAGACACTACAACCGCGTCTGGAGAAATTACAAAACAAAACGATACTAAACAGACTGAAATAAGAGATAAAATAGACTTTGAAATGAAGAATTCAGAAAAGACACAATTTAACGGAGAAATTAAAATTAATGGAGGAGCAGAAGTTGATGATGTAAAATTCAAAAAAGAAATTACAACCCTAAAGAAAGATCCAGAACTTTTAAAAACTGAATTTCAGTTTCCAAAGATTGGAGAAATTGGAGAACAATTAATTAAAAATCATTCCACTGAAGTGGATACAGATTCAGTTAAAAACAATATAAAATTTCAATATTCATCAGGAAATCCCTCAGCAAATATAATTAATAAAACAATTTCCCCAGCAACTATTAATATTCAAGGAATTACAAATTTAAACGTTGATCTCAATTCAGAGTCGAAAACAAAAAACACTGACAACGATATTACAGGTTTGAATATTTTGAAATTGGCTGGATGCAATATTTATGGAAGAATGTATCGTGTGGGAAGAATTATTACCGAACTTACATCATCATGTCGTGAATGCAAGTGTACTGAAGTAGGTGTACAATGTAAGCAATTGAAATGCTAAATTCCTTTTTTTCTTAATTTAATTATTTAATTGAATCAATATTTCTTCGCTCGGAAACGAAAATATTGTAATCCCGTGATTTAGGATTAATTTAACTTAGTCATTAAATATCATTAGTTTTGCAATTCATATTGAGTGGAGTTTAACACAGTAAATCGTGAGGTGTTAAAATAACATCAGAATGGATTAAAATAATCTGCTACAGTTTAATCAATCTAGGATTAAATTAACTGAGACTAAGAGACTTGGACTAAGACTAAGACTAAGACTAAGACTAAGACTAAGACTAAGACTAAGACTAAGACTAAGACTAAGACTAGGACTAGGACTAAGACTAAGAGACTAGGAACTAGGACTAAAACTAAGAGACTAGGGACTAGGACTTCGATTAGGACTAGGACTAGGACTAGGACCAGGACCAGGACTAGGACTAGGACTAAGACTAAGACTAAGAGACTAAGGACTACGACTAGGACTATGACTAACTAAGACTGTGACTTTGACTAAGCCTTGACTATCACTTTGTCGAACATTAAGACTCACTTTGATTTTCTTTTATAAATGGTTGACTTGGTTTTGATTTGAAATCAAATTTCATTCATAGTAATAAATAACACCAAAATGGATTATTTCAATCTTTTTTGTGTTAATTTAATCTGCAACGCTTTTAATACCTCACAATTTACTGTGTAATTGAAAAGTGGAGTTGGTGCAAAACCTAAGGATAAGAAAGTAGTTACAAAAAAATACGATCTCAATAGGATCATATATGCGTAATAAGGCATATAGGTAATATAAATGCCGTAGATAAAAATGCAAATAGTTAAAACTGAAACGCAAAGTCACAAGGCGAATATTTAATAGACACTGTGTTCAGAGAGGTAACAGAAAAAGTTCCTCCGTCCCTTAATTAACTGACGATTTGAAATATTCCTAAAGACTGAATATTTATTAAAAAAAATTCCATTTTACAGAAAGTATAATAAAAAATTTGATCAAAACTCGTGTTTTAGTATTTAATATTTTTTCACATTTATTTTAATGATAAAAAATTATTTTAAGAATTAATAGTAAAATAATTTATAACAATTAATTAAGGGATCGAAAAAGAAACTAAAGACAATAATTTTGTATACGTCAGAAGAGTAATGTTTACTGTCTCTATTATTTGAGAAATAATTGTCTTCGCGAAATTAGTTTTTTACGAATTCCATTAAAAGTAAGACGAAGAGCAGCCACATTGAGAAATAACAAATTGGTTTTAAGCGACTCTTGAAATGTTTCTTAAGCCATAGCCTGAAGCTTATTCATCTTCGAGACGTTGCGATGGTGGAAATTGTGCTTGGGAATTATCTCAGGTGCGTGTACTTGATGAAGTTTCTGGCAAAATTGTTTTTAAAGACTTGTAATTTAATGTCTTTTCTACTTTAAAGTGTTGAAGTATTTCGACACAAGACAATGTTTAAAGTAAATTAATTTATTCAAATTGAAACTATATTTAAATTTATATTAACAGGTATTACAGTATATCAATATTTAATTTATATATATAAATTTAGCTTTTAATTTCCATATTTTTCTATTTAATTGATTTATGTATAATTAATATAATTCTATAGAAATGTATTTAAATATTTAATTTTGACATGTAAATTAAAGAATGTTGCACAAATAGTATATTTCTTATATTAAATAATTTAGTAATAAGATGTATGTCTTGGTTCATAAACAATAATAATGACAAAATAGATTTTTAAATTTCCAATACTGTAGTTTTATAGTTTGATTTTATTTGTACAGACCTTATTATTTAAAAAAAAGAATGCTATACAGAGGCTTGTATTATATTCAGGAATAAACTTTTTATACTAAAAGTTAGTATTTTTATTTACTGAATAAAACTCAAAGCAGTTTTAATATAAAATTCTGCGACCAATGACAAAGAAAAAGGGTTTTTTCTAATTTTTCGAATGAAAAATAAGGAAGCAAAATGACGATGATGAAGCCTACAAGGGATAATGAGATAGATCGACACTTACTTGCAGAGGTTCAAGGAGTTGTGACGTGATTTTTGATGAGTGGCAACTGTTGAGATTTATTAAAGAGTTTACATTTATGTTTTGTTTGTTAATGATTTCAAGGATTAATTTAATTTTTAATAATAAATCTGTGTTCGAAATGAGCTAAATTGTACTTAATTTAACACCTTATGCTTTGTTAAAATACATTATTAAATTATGTAACCTTTTTTTTATTTTGCTTAGGGACTTTTGGGAAATCTGACTACAGATACCTTGGATTCCGCACTCCAAGGTTATGTGGGGTTGGTATGATAAAACAAAAGGAAATATTAAAAAAAAGATAAATAAATGTTATAATAAATTTAAAAAACTGGCGACCTACTACCAGACCGACCCACTAAAACCCGTAACCCTTCTTCTAGAGCCCTTTACCCTCCCTCGGAACTGTCGTAAGACAGTTCGTACGACAGCTGTCGTAAGACAGCCTTCGAGGGTGGCGCTCCAACTCTGTCGCTAATGCGACCTTCTCCTTTTCTCTGCGGCTTTCCTGCGTCCGTAGTTAAAAAAATAATTAAAACCATTACAAAGTCCAAGCGGAATTCACAGCACAACAATAATAAAAAAACAAATTTTTAAGAAGTGTAAAAAGTCAAAAGATAAAATTGTAAACGGATATAAAAAAGAAAAGAAAAAAAAGTAAACACGCATATAATGCTGAGAAGACAAAACTGTATAAAGATAAATAAAAAACATAAAACAAATTTAAAAATGTATAAGGTCAAATAAATCACAAAATAAATTAATAAAAAAAATCTAATTAAAAGCTGTTTAAATTACGCTTTTTGGCGGACGTCGAGATTCTTCCTCGACAAAACCGAGATTATGAAGTTCTCGACTTGCCGCCAATTCTCTTCTGACTGAGTCATCAGCGATACCATGTTCTCCGGTGTAACGTGACTGTTTACACTATCGAACATGGCCCGCCTCTCCAAGTCCCATTTTCTGCATGAGAAGAGGGTGTGCTCCGCGTTGTCCTGAGGGAACTGGCAATATGCACACACCTCGTCTTTGCGTAATTTAAAGCGACACAGGTACGAGTTAAAACACCCGTGACCTGTGAGCGCCTAAGTCATATAATAGGAAACCTGACCGTGTTTCCTATTTATCCAGGTGGCGAGTGCCGGGATAAAGCGATAAGTCCATCGACCTTTTCCCTCACCATCCCATCTTTCTTACCATCTTTCTATGAGCCTGTGCCTCGCTTCTTTGCGGATCAGGCCCTTGCTTAGTCTTAATTCCTCATCTAAGGAACTGCTTTCTTTAGAAAAGAGAAACATTTCTTTCCTTTCCCTCGCCAAAAGATCTGCTGGCGGGACACTTGCGAGGACCTGCACACCACTCGTAGATACCGTCTTATATGCAGAGATGATACGCGTTGTTATCGATCTCTGCGCCGACAGTACCTTTTCACAGATGGTCACACATCTTTTACTCCTCAGGGATGGGGCCCACGCTGGTGCTGCATAGAGCATTTTAGCGTGGGCGACACTCGCCACCAGTCTTCTTTTTTGTTCACGGGGTCCGCCAACATTTGGCATTAGCCGTGAAAGATTTGCCGCAGACTCCATCGCTTTATTTGACGCCGTAGCCTTGTGGTGGTGGAAGTTTAACCTTCAATCCAACTCCACACCAAGATATTTAATTTGCTTACTCCACTTGACCTCGAATCCGTCTATCACGATTCGTGGGAGCTCATAACCACGTCTGTCTGTGACCAGCAGTGCCTCGGTCTTTTCCAGGGCCATTTGAAGACCTCTGGTATCCAGCCAGCATTTTGCTAGTCGCAGACATTCGTTCACCAATGTCCCAAGAGCCTTCTCACTTTCGGCAGTGCACACGAACAACGCGTCGTCCGCAAAGCCGACGATCACCGCACCTTCGGGCAGATCCATTCGCAGAAAATCATCATAAGATACATTCCATACAAATGGACCCACCCTCGAGCCTTGAGGAGCCCCACGCTGCATCTCTTCCCTGAGAGTGCAGGTGTCTCCCTCATATATAACCCACCTGTCGCTAAGATAATTATCCATTATCCGCAACAAGTAGGGAGGTATGTTTTTCTTTTTTATCGACTCGATGAGATCTTTCCATCTTGCGGAATTAAACGCGTTGCGTATGTCAATTACTACCAACGCGCAGAAGCTTTTCTTTTTTCCAGGTCCCAATTTTTTTTTCTGCTTTGGCTATGTCCACAACTGCCTGGATGGCATCAACTGTGGACTTGCCTTTACGGAAACCAAATTGGTCATCCGATAGACTATTCTCTCCGGTCAAGTGGCTTTGCATTCTCCGCAGAACCATATCCTCTGGAAGTTTACCCATCGTATCTAGCAGGCATGTAGGCCTGTATGATGAGACTTTATCTAGAGGTTTTTCACCTTTCCTCAGGAGGACTAGCCTCTGTCGCTTCCAGTCGCGGAAGAACTCTCCTCTCTCAAGGCAAAGATTGAAGCATCGAAGCAGAATCTGGGGTGAAGTATCGATAACCAACTTTAGGATCTCATTACTTATCCCATCGATTCCAGGCGCCTTGCCTGTTTTCAATCTTTTGCCTGCTTTTTGTAGTTCACTAAGTGTGAAGAGTTCTTCCTCTTCGACTTTGCAAAAACTCCGATTTTAATCCTACCAAGCAGTAGCAGAATGTTACTCTCTGCCTCAGCTAGGCGGACCAGAGCGACCTTAGTACCTCTAAAGCGCGTCAAAAGGTGGCACTCCATCTTCAGGTCGGGTTTGCCTAGCTTATCCCATAGAACTGAAATCACCTCATCCTCCGTCGTGGCTTTATCCAGTTCCTTGATCTCCAGAGACCTTATATTCACGAGAGCAGTGACCTCGCATGGCAAGGCGCCATACAGAGCCGAGGACAGTGTTCCCGCAAACTTCAAGGTATCTCCACCCTTTTTCACTATTACAAGAACCTCCTGTTTAAAGGTTCTTCTAATTTTTTGAATCACGGTACCAGAGTCTTCTGGTTTAACCTTTGATTTTATCAGCGGTAAGATACCCTCATAAGACTTTGGGCCTCTTGCCGTGATTTTTACCGCTTCCGTGGTTCTAAGCTTTAAAGGGTGTTTTGAGAGCTCTTTTTTCTCGCCTGCGGGCTTTCTTCTTGGAGCCCGTTCCCTTCTCTTTCCAACAACCTTAAAGCCGTCCTCATTGTCCGCTCCGTCTTTCAAGACGGTCTCAGCATACGTCTGGCTGGGACTATTTGAGGACGCCTCTTTTGCTCCAACTAGCGACTCAGAATTAAGCTGTGGAGCATCCTTTCGCTTAATCCTCTTTTCACTTTGAGTCGCTTGTTGTGGACTCGCATCCGAGCTTACTCCTTTCCTAGGGCGTTTATTAACCTTCTTCGTCTTATTAGCGCCTATAGCCGCGCTATCCCGGGTTGCAATAACACTCTTCGTCCGCCGTGGAGTTTCCACAGTTGGAACTTGCGGATCTTGGTCTTTGAACGGCTCAGGGATAAAACGCAGATTCGTACAAATTGTGTAGAACGGACCTTCTAAAACCGACACGCCATCCAGGATGTCACGACTTACGTTCTTTTGGCGCTTAAATGCTTGACGCACGCTCTTAAAAATTCCGGGGATAGCCAGGAACTGATTTGCAACATTTGATTCGTAGCATGTCAGCTGGCTATCTATTTGGCTCTCTCCAAAATCCTCGGAGCCACCTGCACCGACTATCGGGGCTTGCACCCGATCAGAATCGGTGGTGGGATTACCCTCTTTCGAGGTACCCACTTGGAGTATTTCGTTAAAAATTTTGTCCATTTAATTTGTTTTTTTATTTCTTTGTCCCGTGTCGAGGGACAATCGGGCCTAACAGGGTACTACCATCTGGCCAGGATGGGCCCTGAACCGCCTCCGTTAGTTACATAGACGTTATTGCATTGCCGGAGCATTAATGCGACGTCTATGATATCCAAGGGCACGTGAACATTTATGTTCGGACGTGGAGGTCGATGTGTCCCTCAAATTATGTAACCTTACTTGATGCCTTTTTATTTAAATTTTAATTTTGTTACCATGCAACAAAACAATTAGTATCTATAGAAATAGATTTTGATTTGAGTAGTCGAATATTAAAGTGTAAATTGGTTTCATTATTTATTATTATTTAAAAGTCACCAAGGACGCTTTGCCTAAATAAAAGAGTTCACTGATGATCTTAAGATGAATTCTATTTTATTTTCATAAACCAATTCTCGATTATTTTCTATTTTAATAAAAAACTTGTTATTAGGTTAAAAGAGAAATAACAGAATTGAATGCTAGGTTCTTTATTATTGCACTTAATTGATTGTATCGATACACACTGGGAATTCTTATCATTCATAATAATTTTATCATTCTGTATTTAATCTCAGTATAATAATTATTTACACTGTAATTGTGATAATAACACTAAAATAATCACAGCCAGTTTATTTCATAATGTCGATAAAAAACAATTATAGTTACAGTATGATTATTATGTAATAATATGGATATAACACTTTTTCATTAATCAAATTGTCACTGGGATAAGATATACTCTTTACTATAATACAAATTGTCAGCAGTTATATTTTTGGCAGCATCTTTCTCAACATGTAAATCAGACATCGTCAAATCGGGTGGCTATTTATGATTTATTCAAATATTCGATAACTATAATATTTTTATATTATTAGTAAATACAATATTTATTTATGTTTATTTCTAGATCATCATATACTAAAGGAATAAAAATTGATTTTAAATATAGCCACGAAAAAATTGTCATCACGATTCCTGAATAATTAATCTTTTCTTCAAATCGATAAAGATTTTTTTTATCTTTTTTTTACATTGCTTGTAATATTTATTATGTAGATTGAGGGCAATGATAGCGAAAACTATGCAAACCTACCTATAGATCAATTATTCAGAATTCGGATTATTTGAGCTTATTAATTAATTATAATATTACTGTTTAAATAGAGACTTATTTATAATTAACTGAACTTGTACAACATTGTAAAAAGTATTCTTATTATGTATTTATAAAGAGATTAATATTCTAATATATGAAAAAGATATTTTATCGGAAATAAGTCAATAAAATGTTAAATAACCTTCTATATAAATATATAATAGTATATATTGCTTAAATTTAAAACCTAAAGTAAAGTTAAAATTCATATTTAAAAATGTTCTACTTTCTAATTACAAATTTTTATCTTTTTTTTCAGTCCGACTTCGAATAATTTTCTTCCTAAAATACTACTTTGGATATTTAATTGTAAAAATTGTCTTTCACGTGGCAGAGAAATATTTGTTAGGTAATTTTTTACATTAGCACTGATGGAGATATTTATTACAAGTCTAGAGATTTACTTTACAGGAAGGCGTCAAAGTCTGTTTTGTTGAACTTAAGATTTGTTAATACTGATTATTCAGTAAGGTTGTCCAAAAAATAATAAAATTTTTTGAAATAACATTCCCCCCTATTTTTGCTATGTATGGTAAATAAAACGGAATATTATTTAGATTTTTCTTATCAAAAATACTTTAAATGTGGTTCTGGAATATTTTGTGAAGCCTTTTAAGATTTAGGGAGGCACCCTGGATTGTAATTTTCTAATCATTGTGATATTAAAATACAAAAAATATTAATTTTTTATAATAATATGTTACAGATGTTTAAAGGGAACCTGATGTATGGAGGATAAATTTGTCCACCATATTGAATCCGCCATTTTGAATTTTGACTTCAGATTCTTTTATAAGTTGTATCTTTAATAGTTTCATAAAAGTACATTTTTGAAGAATCATTCAATATTCTGTATGGGATATGTCCCCTTAAAATATTCCTGGACCACAATTTAAATATATTTTAAAAAAACCTGATTTTAAATGTATCTTTATCATTGAAAAAAGTTACCAAAATTTAAAAGTAGTATCAGGTCACTGTCTATTTAAAAACTTAATTATTAATCGCTTTACTATCATCCTCTGAAGTGTAATAAAAGTTTTTGTACTTTTTTCTTCATTTTAAATAATTATTCATCGTTTAAAAATATTCTGTAATTAGTATTGTTATTTTTACAGCACCAATGCAAAAAAATTAAACGGTAAACTTTTTGGTATCGAATATAAACAAACAAGATTTAAAGTCAATTTGCAGCATAATGAAATATATTAAGTATTAAAAAATGTTTTTAAAGTTGTTTTTTAATTTTTTTATAAAATCATAATTATCTAACAGATATTGTTAATGCGATAACAAGAATTTATTTTAGACTGAAAAGTAGCTTTCTGTATTTAAAGAGAATGAAAAGTGGGTCAACAACCTGATACTGCTATTTTCATCTTAGTTCTTGAATTAGTCAGTCTCCTCTTTCTACGAAATATAATTATGATAACAATCATATTCTGTTATACATTCTGACAAAAAGTACTCCCTCACGGTGGGTTTTTAAGATTTTCGAAGCGTTCTAAACACTTTTGTGTACATAACCTGTCAAGAGTTTCTTTATCATTGAAAATAAGTTTCAAGTAACTACAATTGGTCTCTCCAGTGAAGATAGTATCTTTTTCATCCTCGAATTTAAATTCTTTTTAGGAGGCCACTTGAATTTATTATTTTTTTCCTTTTAGCAAAAGTCGCAGTGTCCTTTTCTTTTTAAAATATCAATTATTCTTTAAATACACACAGACACAATGGTTTTTTTCAATGATAGATTGTTTCCAAATAACGCGTTTTTAAATGTCCACAATTTTAACGGTTTCTAAAAAGTTTTGCACAGTTTTGTTTTTCAATTACTCGTAAATGGAGTCAGCATTTTCTCGGATTTTAACAATGAGAAATGATTTCTTGCACAGTTTCACGAGCATTTCAATTCTTTGTCAGGAAGGTTTCCTCAATTGGGGCAAAGCTATAAGATAAATGTTTCCTAAGATGGCTCCAATTACTAAAAGTGCAACACTAATACCAGAAACAAATCTGACGAAGCGAACAAATCGTCGACCTCTTGAGTCCTTTTTGCTTTGATTGGGAAATACTGCCAAGCCTAAAAGAGGTCCGGCAAGTGCTCCAGCTACGTGAGCAGCCCATCCCACACGTCCGCATCCAAGAAGAGCTGGAACTGGAAGAGAGGCTACGTCTGCTCCAGCAAGAAGTAGAACAGCAAGAAGACGCCAGCCAGCGTAACGAAGCTCTCCATGACACTGGAAAAATAGAAAAAACGTGATTTGACGATTTATCGACTGTACTTGTACTTTCTTGTTACCATGTACCTACAATCAATCAAAGGGGTCAACTATTCTTATCGTAATGCAATGCTCTGAATGGCCACCTGCGAATCTTCGATTCGTTCTTCTACGAAATTTAACCCTCTTTTTGGGGGTATCTCTCTAAAAATGTAATTTCTGTGGGCATATAACCCACCCTGTTCTACGCGAAAAGTCAGTCTTGTTCCAGTCTCGTACAGTCGATCAATCTAAAATTCGTCGTCAACGCTTCAAGTCAGTCGTCAGTTCGTGTCATAGTTCTTCGTTATTAGTGACATTATCCTTAGGACATTCGTAGGATAGGATATAACAGGTTACTGTTCGGGAACAATAAAATTTTTTCTTGGAATCTAAGCTATATTGATCCAAGTCTTCACCAGGATAGCAGATACCAAATATAGTCAATCTATGTTTTGTCACCCTTCTATTGGGTCCTCACCTGTTCGATACAGGAGTTAAAAATTAAATCAATAATAACTTCTTCATCCCAAAAGTAATAAAAGTGGGTGGTATGACGTATCATCCCTTGAAAAAGGAACCCTATAAAAGGTGACACCCTTGCCGAATTCGACAGTCCAGGAATCGCCACCAAGTTAACTGTTGTGTACTACTCCCAAGTGTCTTCTTCGACTCCAGTCCAGGAAGCGTCTTCAAGTTATGTTAGTCCAGAAGTCACCACCGAATCAACTTCGCGTCTTTTTCGTGTCAGTCCATCAACCGTGACCAAGTTAACTAGTTGTGTACTGTCATCAAATTTGTTCTTCGACTCCAGTCCAGAAAATCTCTTCAAGTACCAAGTGCCTTCTTCGAATCTCGTCTTACAATTAGTCAAGTTCATTCAAGGAGATAATTTCTACTACGAGGCACATTTCTATTTTTCTAAGGACTGCATTACCTCGACATCAACGTCAAATCAATAATTCGGTTAATCCTAGGCTGAGAGGGGTTTTATTTAATTTACATCGATACCTGGACTTCCGACCTTTCACTTTGGCTGGCCCGAAAACAATTTAAGGGAAATCTACTGCATTCTCTGTTATCGCTAGGAGGTATCGCTTCACGAAGAAAAATGGATATTTAAGGTAAATATCTAGATGTTAAAGTTTAATATTTTTATTCTTTAACATAGGGACAGCTATCCAGATATTAAAATTAAATATCTGGATGTTAAGCGTTAATATCTAGCATGTGATTTGAATATCTAGATATTAAAGTTTAATATTTTTGATGTTAAGAGTTGATATATTTTTTCAATATCTACTTTTGAATATCCAGTTTTCTCCGTGTTGTTGGTTCTACGACTCTAAGAATAATTCTTAAAGGTATAAGTAACTAATTCTTTTAAGTTTTGTCCCCATTTATATTCTCGATTGATTCCACAAAGTTCTAATTTTGTTTCAGTGTCTCTGAGGACATCTGAATTTACTCTTTCTCTCTGAAAATTCCAATAAAAACTTTAATAATTTAATTTCAATTTAACAGTTTCTCTTTCTTAAACCTGTACCTTAATATTAGAGCCTTCTTTCCTGTGAATAAATCAGGTATGAATCATCGATGCCTAACAATTTAAATAAATAATTTTAAGATATGTTGGTTTCGTTCTGAGACATAACCCAGCAAATTATGTCACGAATGAAATCCAAAGTCTTTAGTTTTTCGCTTTAACCCTCTGAGTATACGCACTGGGTCATACACAAAAAAATTTCTAGGCAAGAAGATTTCGTGTAAACTATTTTTTATTTATTAAATAGAGTATTAACTCGGAGTGATCGTTGACTTCAGTATTTAATTAATTTGACAAAATTGAGTGATAAATCGTTGACTTTATTCTCAAAAACAAACTGGCTAAAAAGCCTAACTTAGTCTCGCCAAGTTTAACGGGATACTACTGCCTGCCTTACTTAGTGTCACCAAGTTTACGCGAGCGACTGCCCAGATTTCTCCATGTCAATTGTTTTTATGGAATGACAATTAAGTGGGAAATCTTCATTAAAGTTTATTGCACTAAATGCAATATTCCGCAATATTGTTAATAAGCAGAATTTGGCATTTACCAAATATAAATGTGCCACTTACTGTTGCGAAATCAATCATAAATATTTAAGAAAAACCCTTAGTAATCAATAAAAAGGATTTCACCTTGCTTAATATTTGAGCTGAATATGAACATTATTGAGGACTATTTTGAAATCAGGTTATACAGAAATCTTTTTAGTATGAGTATTACATATTTCAATAAAATGTTGTTCTAAGATGTTTTGTGTGTTTTTAGATTACAAAAGATTGATTTTTAAATTGATTCGATATAATAGAAATGTTACGAAGTCATACGTAACACGTAGTTTAAATTTTTAAAATTTATTAATTAACGAGATCTGCGTTTAAATACCGTATTCCTTCTCAAAAAAATTAGTGGATAAATTACTGTATCCACTACTAAAACAATCATTGGATGAATTACTGGATTTTCAGTAATTAATCCAATGATTTATCCGCAGTAATTATTTTTCATAAAGGGACTTATTAATGATTGACAAATTTGTCCTCTATTTTTTTCATAGTTTTAATTTTCAATATCATTATATGAAAAGAGTATGCATGGTGAAATTTGAAAAGAGATATTCTTATATCAAGTCTGCAAGTAGAAAAAGTGAGAAAGAGTAAGATTTTTAGACGAAGATAGTCTAATGTCAGTTTGAATTGTCGAGATAGAGAATTACAATGTAAAACGAAGAAGTTCTTATTTAATAAATGCCTTGGTGTGAGAAAAAAGATTTCCGTTAACGCCTAAGTAATGTTTAAAGTTACATACTTTTATCTATAGTCTTCCATGCGGTGAAGGGAGAAAGAAAATATTACCTGGATTTTCGGAGTTAATCCTCATTTACAAAGGCTATTGTTTAAGTGTTCGTATTGTTTGTGGTAATCCTTCGTAGGGTCTAATACAGGCCAATATACAATATACTAGTTAAAAATAAAAAAATGAAAACGTAATTTTATATGTATTACTCACTAAATAAAGATGTGCAAGATGACTGGTGAGTAATGCGTAGACACCAGCTGAAGCACCAAGAAGAAGAAGACTTGGCTGCAGTAGAGAGGCACCAAGAGCACCACAAGCACCACCTCCTAAGTAAATAGCCGTAACTGCTAGACGTCCCTGCTCGATCTGTGAAAATCAGTGAAAATTTTCCATATTGCTATGTCTGCAATCGAATGAGCTCTAACAAAGTTACTCTATGTATTTTTCGACCTCAAAACTGCCATGTAGGCACTCCTCAAATCCAATATTGTGAAAAATGTTTCTGCCTATACATTTATCGATCTTTTTTTTTTACACGGAGAGAAGAAAGTAGTGAATTTCACTCAGCCCTGAGTCACAGTTACTAAACAATATGGTGACATTTTCGTTCAACAAAACAAAAAGTAATCTTTACTAAACGGCTGTTTAGTTAATAGGACTACCAAGTTGATAAGTATCGCCTACGATGTGAACTGTGATATCTACGATTCTGTTTACAAATTGCCAAAATGACAATTAACCTCTTTTTAATAGATATAATAATTAAACTTTTCTTAAACGAGATTTTATCTCGACTTCGTTTGATTTTTTAATACCTTTGTATTTTAATGTATTAAAATTTAATTGATTAATTTTATTTATTTTAATTTCAAAATATTTTGTTAAGTTAAATAAATAATTTGATTAAAAGAATTTGAACAGAATAAATTTCTGAAATTATGTTGATATTATTGTCATTTAAATTAAACATTTTCAAATTATTAATGTGTAACTGAAAACCAATATTATAATTTTCAAGAAGTAACTATTTATTGATAAATAATACAAGTTTATAAATGTTTATTAAACAATTTAAATACATTTATTTTTCAAACATACATATACATAAACACAATCAAATATGATTTCGCATATTTCTCTAAAGTGAATTAATTACACAGTATATCTGACTGCAACAATATCTTGACCATCGGGGAGGCGATAATGTATTACTACGTGTGGGTGTAACAAATTTTCAATCGATAAAAACGTAATATCATTTGAAAGTAAAACTGTGTATGCCTGAAGCTCTGAATTAAATGATTCTGTTTTGGCCTTTTCACATACAAAAAATATTTGTTGATTTTCGCTGATCACGATATTTAATATTTTACCGAATATTATATAACCATCGCAATCTACATCGAGGATGACAAAGAAGTTAGTTTTATATTTAACTCCATTAAACTTTACCCAAGAAGCATCTAAGCAGGATCCTGATAATAACATGCTAGGAATGGAATCGCAACGTAATATTTTATCCATAGGCAGTGAAAAAATTGATTCCAAACTATAAGTTTCTCCATATTCAAAATTAGAAACAAGTCCTTGGTTTGCTAAAAATCGATAACATAGTCGTAGCTGTTCTTTTACGGCAATTGTATGACATGGATTTTTTCTAGATGTTGTTGATGAGATCATGGTCTTCAATTCTCGATGCTTGGATTCAAATCTTAGAAGACTGAGATGTGACAAAGGTCCTGACATTTTTATAGCAAGCTTAAAATGTTTCATATTGTGAAATTTTGGTTTTAACGTGTCGTTGAAAAGTTTTATATACAAATCATGGTGTCGAATTATAAGCGTATCAAGAAAATCAAACGTCTCGGTTCTCAAAGATTTAGCAAAACATATATCCATAATCTGTCTCAATAATGCAAAAAACTGCCAAATTTCCTTTTTCATGTTAATCCCATCCTTAATTATATCACTGCAAATGATTGGAAAAATTAAAATGAAAGTACGCATTTCGCTTGCACTCATGTGTAACTTTTTATTCTTAACTTCAGTAGCTTTTATAGGAGGTGGCTTGTTAGTAAAACCACTATTTTCATAATTGAACGACAATAATTTTTCATTTAATTCATCAAGTTTCAACGATTTCTCTTTTCCATAAATTAGTTCGTACAAAATATGTTGCATATCATATTTGCAGACACCTTCAAGAAGATCATGGGCCAGATCGAAAAAAAAGTTGTGTACAATGTGAAATAGCAAAACAAGATTCCAAATTGAATTTTCCTTTACACCTGTCTGCTTTGGATCCCGAAAACCATCCTCTTCATATTGTTGAGGAGTTCGTAAAAGATCATCTCGAACTGGACAATTTTTATGATTATCATGTTTCGTCATTTTACATATTCTGCAATAAATAACCGCATTGGGACCTTCCTGGAAACCGCCAGAACTATTAAGAGCTTCATTATCACCTAATAGCAAACCTAAAGCAAAATAAACTTTTCTATTTATTCCTTCTATATTTAATTCAATTCCATTTTCAAAAAGGAAATTCAATTCCTCTACTACAATTCCAAAAACTGCATCATTCCCTTCCTCGAGTGATTTTCTGTCATTTGCGTTAAATAATCCAGCTGTAAAAATGTTTTCAACCTTTCCACGAAATTCAGGAGGAAGACATGGTATTGAATAATAGATGGCTCCAATTTTATTCACTCCTGCATGAGAACCTAGAGGATTGTTGATCTCAAAATCATCATAGTAGACAAATATGGGTAGAACAAATTTGTCATCAAACTCTTTTTTCTTTTTCTGCCATAGTTCACCTTGGACAAAGTTGGATATTATGCCACTTTCTTTTTCTTCTTCAAGATATTTCAAGTAATCAGTAATTTTAGACAAAACGCCTGGCATTGACAGAAAGTTTTTTAAAACATCTCTCATTGGGATAAATTCAGCTGTAACACTAATCCTCTCTTTAATGACTCTACCTTGATATAAAATGTTTTCAAAACGATCACCAATAACATAATCTCTTGCTTTGATGTATTTTTCAGTTCTTTCAATAGCTCGCATTCTAAGATATTCGGTTGATAAAGTGCTTTTAAATGGTTTCATCACTGCATCCGTGACTTTTTTAAAATGTAAGTCATAGCTTTGTTGATTTTCTGTCGATTTTAAATATGGTTTAATTGTAGAAAAAACATCTTCAAATAATTGACTAATATCTTCAACTTGTTTTTGAACGTGACTACGGTTTAATTTTGGATCAGCATACAATTTGCAAACATAATTTAAAACAATTTTTTCTATGGTTTTTTCAATAATTAAAGAATAATCTGTTGGAAACGAAGACTCTAATTTAATGGGAATATCTTTTTCCTTTTGTTTTTCGAAGATACATTCAACGTTAGAGGAGCCTCCAACTTGTACATTCACTGTAGGTTCAAGATTTTTTTGCAGAATGTCGTCAGATCGAATTTCAGATTTGTGATCTTTTATCAAGTGCTTACGAAAATCTCCCCAACATTTATAAACTCTGTAACAATCATCCTCTTTGCATTTAAACAAATCATTGTAACTTTTATGAAAGATCTTCAAATGTAATTTTAAACTATTAACAGATTGTTTTGTTTCGTCGCAAATAGTACATCGTGGCATTTTCAAAGAACAAAGAATGAACAGGAGTAAAAATGAAACGTGTTTGAAATGAACAATAATCAATCTAATCGAATTTCTTGAGTAACTTTTCAACTGCGCTGCACGTTGGATCCCACACGGTATTTATTCCATACATAACTTTTTGAAATAGAACCCAAATAGATATACTCTGCTCTTGGTAAACTGCATGGAGTGCGTGAATAGCTTTAAAAGTCAGGTCTATCGCATGTTTCGGAGAAGGTACTCTGAATTCAATGCCATCAACACATATGTAAGAATCCGTGATGTGTTTCAAGTCCGGTCCTACGATGATTGCAAAGGGTGCGACGTGTAATTTATTAACTACAGCTCGATTAATCAGTCTCTCAATCTCAGTCCTAAAAGAGTCATTATTCTGCAAAGGAATTAATTATCAAATTAAAAAATATTGATAATCATAAAAAGCTTTAATAGAAATATCTCGAGAAAATTTTTTTTCAATATTTACTTTTACATGTAGAATGAAACCTTCTTTTATTTCTTCGCTATTCGCAACCCACGTTTTACAGACTCGCTTAGACTTCTGTACAGACGTAACTATGTTACAGAATTTTACGAGTATCTCTCCATCATTAGAATCTAGAGAAGGAAAGTTAAAATTAGTTATATAAATAAATTTAAAAATTTAATATTATGTTTTTTATTCATATATTATTTTAGGTTTTATATTATATATCTTTTTAATTTTATACTAATTATTTTATAAACTAATTAAAGCTTTTTTTTAAATAATACTATATTATTAGAAAAAATTAATGAATATGTAAAATTACTAATTTCATTCGTTTCCCCTGACAATCGAAGAACTTTTCTTTCAAAATCGGTCCACTTTTCAAATAATTTGTTACCACACGCAGGATACTTTTCCAAAAAATCTTCTTCTAACAACAAGTGTCCTCCAGGTTGCCTCAAAAATGGATATTTAACAAAGTAGTTATTGATCAGGCATTGTCCAGATCTTCTGATAATTGTTCCGCATTGAATTTGATCGTCGAGCAGCAAATTTAGTCTTTGTTTTGTCGTCTCTTTCCATCTCTGTTTTACAGTATCTGTAATTTCCCTTTGTCCTTCTAGCCAAAGAAGGTATCCATTTACGGACTCAAGACCAGTAATATGTTGATTCGAACTGTTTGCTGTTGAAATGTTTTTTCGAGTTGATAAGCGCAATCCGTCACGTCTCAGAGCTTTACAAGAATTTGTATATTTCCACCACAATTTTCCTTTGGCGCTATTTTTTTTAATTACTTTTCCGTTTACTCTTACAGATGAATAAGGAACATAATAAATACCCTGCTTTTCATTAGGGAATATTTGTTCTATAAACTTAGCTAATTGCAGCAATCTCGAAGTGCTAACCCTAAAAGCCAATAAAAAAATTTTTTGATATTTTTGAAAGAGTACTAAGTTTTTAATAAAATAGTAAAAAGAAACAAAAAATAATAATTACTCAGTGCTACAAGTTCTCAACTCATTATCAATTATTAATTCGACTAATAAACTTTGATGATTTTCATCCAAATACTGCTTTTCAGGTGGTTTCGGATTTGTTTTACGTCCAAAATAATTTGCTTTTATCCTTTCACCTTTGGTGCTTTTTAAATATTCTTGAACTATATTCTAAATTTAAAAAAAGGATTCAGTTTTAAAATCAAGAAGCATTGAAGTATTTAATTTGAAACAGATTTAAAATAAGAAATTAAATTATTCTTTAAGAATAATAGAGAATAATTAATTTTAAATTGTTTTAAATAAATAATTAATTTAAAACTGTTTTAAAATAATAATTGATTTAAAATGGTCTTCAATTAATAATTAATTTAAAATTGTTTTAAATTACCTAAAAATTAATTTTAAATTGACTATCCATTTAAAAAGAAAGTTTCTATTTTCAACATTTAAATATAAATTTATCTGAAGAAATAGAATTTTAATTTGTTTGCTAATAACTTTTTGGCAAATCTCTTTCCAAGTTAGAAAATATTGTTAGGGTTAGATTTTTCCTTTAAAAATCACGAAATAAAAGAAATATATATTTAAGATTCAGAATCAGATTAAATATATTTAGGAAACATTAACTATTTAAATAGAAATTTTAGGTTAATATCATTTTTTATATTTATTTTTCTTAACATTTATAAAAAATTAGATTAAAATTATTAATGTTTTAATACTGACATCTTCTGACACATCGATTTCAATTAGTTCTGGATTTGGGTTTCCGACAGGAACAGCAGGATTCGTGATATTTTCATCAGGTTCTGGATCTGTCAGAGGTTTCGAAATGGTGTTTATCAAAGAATCATCAGGAGCGGAGTTAAACGCTTGACTTTCGTCTTCTGAATGAACAACCGCCTAAGAATTATATGAAAATTTATTTAGATAAAACACAAAATTATTATTTACATCTTTTAACTTTTTTACTTACTTCAAGTTTGTTCAGTAAGTTAGTTACTTCATGTAAAAATTTTATTCTTTCTCCTATAGGAGGAATTAATGTACTCAACGTGTCGAAAGTTAATAATGGTAAGGAAAAGGAGTCAATTTTATTTGCTGAAAAAAGATAATAAAAATGAGAACAAATGTATATTATTTTAATATTTAATTTATTCAACATTATATTATATTAATACTTTTTATGTACAGAATAAATGTTAACCTGTTTCAAATATTTAACCCAAAACTACAAATATATTTTAAATTTATTATAAACTTACCTTCAAAGACATTGACATATTTTTCAAGTCCACAACTTTTTAAAAGGTTTTTAACCTCCATATCGCACATTTGAGAAAACAGGTGTCAAAACCACATTCAAGGTTGATGACAAAAATTAGTTTTGTTTGCATTACTAAACAGACAGTCATTTTTACTACTATGTTTAGTTCGATCGACAAAAAAAAAATTGAATGCTGTTTCGTATCCTTTACCTAATATTCATTAGTCACAACTCAAATCTTTTTACTAAACGCGTGATAGTGTAACTCACTATAACTCTTCTCTCCGTGTACCAATGCCGACTTTTTTTTGTAATTGACGAATGCATTGAAAGCTACCAATTAACTTGATTGGCTCACCTCGAGTGGCATGGCCAGTACCAGTTGAATGACCACGTTCAATGTGAGGTGAAGAGCATCTGAATGCAACAGCATGTATGAAACGAACCTCCAACCTTGTACCCTCTGTCGTGGATCATACACAAGCCACCTTCGTATTGTTTCGTCTGCCACACAGTGAACTGTTATCTGTACATTAAAACGACCATTGGGCATTTACCACATAAATTTTCTGTTATCCGAGATATCGTAAAACAAGTATAAAATACATTTATAACTGTCAGAGAAATAAAACAAAAATGCTCCTCTTCATTATTTTTCTCGCATAATTTAACATTAATTAAAACATTTTTTTTAATTAAAAAAATAATTTATACAAAAATAATTTTAATTATACAAAAATAATCTTAATTGTATGAAAATATTTAATAACGGAGTCAAAATTTAAAAACAGGCAATCAACATTTAGCTTTATTTCAATATTCATATTTGCGTCAGTACAAACTGTTTAATGAACACATGGAAATATAATTGAGTCAATTTTGTGGAATTCCAATAATGTATTTTAAACTTTCTCATCAATATATTGAATGTATTTGAAAATATTTTTAAAATAGCTGCTTAATTTTACCTTCAGTTGCAGAATATTTAAACATTTATTATTTTTCTGTTTGTATGAAAATATATATTTTAATATCAGCTTGAAATAATTTTACTCTCTCTCTTTTATTAAAAATTGATAATATTTATTATTAATATCCTTCGTATTGTTTTTAAAAATATAATGGTTATATACCATTTAAATAAAATTATAAATTTATTGTATATAAACGCAAAACAAAGTTCACATCGCATGATCAAACAATGCATTTATTATTTATTTAAATTAAAATTTACAACCGAATTATTTGCAAATAAATAAAAGAAATTTTTTAAAAACGAGCAAAAATGTTCAATAATAAATTAGAAAACAAGATAAATGGTGAAATTCATTTGTAAATATTTGTCGGCTCTCGACTATAAATATGGATATTAAACGGAAAATTACAGTTTTCGGATGTAATTATATCTAATGATTGTAAAAGGTCTTTACATAAAACAAATCGGTCTACAAAGCATAAATTTAACGAAGCTTCATCGCTTGGACGTGGCTTGTCCCATCATTTAATGAAGATTGAAGAGTGAAATGTGGGATAGAACACCAGCTGTAAATAATTATTACGCTACGTTTGTCGCAAGATTTAATTTATTATTGTTTCGCTCATGAAAATACGCGATATGACTTCACACTCGCTGGTAATATTAAATTATTATTTCACCAATATAATCTTTAGCAGTTTTATTTTATGTTTATTTTTTTTACCTCTTTGGACGATATTCTCACAGTAAATATGAATATTCAGTGGGAATTTAATTTCACTTATTTTATAAATGTATATGAATTTTTAAACCATGGGCAAAGTATGCCAAAGCATTGGGAGAAGAAAAACATTTTTTTTTATTATTATATTCTTCCCATGGGAAGAAGAGGAACTGTTTTTTCCCCAGTGCTTTGCCATACTTTGCCCATGATTTTAAAATAATCAATAATATTTTTATTAAAAATTATATTCTTGAAAAAACGTAAATAAACAATTTAAAAATATAAAAAATGCAAAACACAATTTCTCCCTAGATTCAGTTTAAACCTTGTTTTAATTCTAAAAGACGGGAAATAACATTCTTTTGCTTAAGGTTAAATAGTTTTAGAATTAAAAACTTGAGTATTGCGAAATTTTTAAAAATGTAGAAATGAGCTTCTTAAATTGGAATTTTAGAACACGATTTAATTAAAAGTAGAGAATGACCTGGAAATTCAGAAGAATTTCTGCAATTGTACGCGACGTCATTTACAAGCGGTGTACTCTTAGAATTTCACATACACTCCAGAAAAACAAGAAACAAAGCTGCTTTTAGTGGATTATAAAAATGAATTTCTTATAAAAATGAAATTGCAATGCACGCGTGACTACATAATAATTAAGTCAAAATTATATTAAACTAATTCTAAATTTTTATATTAAATCTGGTAATATTCTGCTAAAGAGTGTATTTTCAAAATTATGGAGAAGATTATACAAAAATATGATTTTTGTAAAAGAAATTTATAAAAAAATACTAACTATACTGGATGACTCTTCAGAATTTTCGAGTTAAAAAAGATTAAAAAGGAAGAAAATAAAATATAGTCATTGTTCTCTTTATTAAAAATTTACTTTCAAAGTTTAGTGAAAATTGTATAAAGATTTAAATGTCCTACTTCAATAAATATTATTTCCTGAATATCCATTTCATATTTCATTGTTTTGTCCACCATATTGGATCCAACATTTTTAATTTTTAAAATCTGACTTCTTTATAATTAGTAACCCCGAAAGCACCTGAGTTATAAGTTTCAAGCAAATCCATTAGATTTTTAATATTTTCGTGCGCCATTATGGATCCGCCATGTAAAATTTTTAAAATCTGACTTTATATTCGTAATCATCGACCCCGAAAACCCCCGGCTAACATATTTCAAGCGAATGCTATGGATTTTTCATTTTTTCCGCCATATTGGATGCGCCATTTTGAAATTTGACGTGTTAGAGAAAATTTAACGGAAGATTCGAATTTAGCGTAAAAAAATATGTTAAAACAGGTTCCTACTTTTGCGGGTCCAAAAGTTGACCTAAATTTGTTTTCCTCGCTGTTTAATTAGTTGATTTGACCTTAAAATAGGTATTAAAAATTATGATTGAAACTTTATTTTATAAAATAGGTAAAATGAAGCAAAAAGTACGTCATCCTTTAATATATATGGAAACATGAAAGAAAGTAAACTGTGGAGGGCTGGCTTTTATGAATTCTATAGGTCCTTTTGTCACTTAGCGGTATAAGATTGTCGACTTCAAAGAGGAGTGCACTTCATAGATAAATTGATTTTTGAGGTTATAGGATATAATAAAATGTGTTCGATTCAGGTAACATAATTTATTTAAGTGTTTTCAAAATTTTAGATAGTCTTTAAGTGTTGATTTTTAGGTTTAAGATTTTCAAAACTTTTCACAGTCATTATTTATAATTATTTTTCCAAAATTGAAATAATTGTCTTAAAGTAAATGATTTGTAGGTATGCAATTTCGAAGTTAATAAAAATTGTTTTCAATACCCAAATTATTTACGAGAAACATCTTATTAAAAGCTTCTAAATTCTAATTACTACTCTCGTCATCCCATTCAACAAAAAATAAATATTCAAGGAAATGAATTTATCATTCGGTAATTAAATATTAAAGAAGTTAACAATTTTTTTCGAATCAATCGACACAAATAAATTAAATATCTTAAATAAATCTCGATAAGCTCATGGGCTTCATATGTATCGACAGCACAGCTGCCTTAATTCAGAAACCTGCTTAATCTGAAAAATATTTTCGAAATTAATTAATAATTTTCAAAATTATCAAAGTTACAATGTTCGATAATTGATAGAGTTTGGTAAGAGATGAAATTTTCCATTATAAATATTATTTTTTGGTTTGGTTGTAGATTGCACTTTTTAGGTACCTTCAGTACTTTTAGATTGATAAATAAGTCAGAAGCATTTGTGATGTCAATCATAGTATAAGTTTAGAATGAAACTAGATTTAGAAAGAGAATCTAGTTAACGGATTTGAGTTTGCGAGTAAATGGATTTCATAGGTGTATAAAATGATGCCTACAGTTAGGAGTGAGATTTTTTGTCATCAAGCTTACCGTGAGTTCTCTTCATGATTTCAGTCATTGAAAATTTTGGATTATTTTATTTAAATTATTCTTTTTGCAAATATATTCCATATTTAGTTCAATGTAACGTTTCTCTATTTTTCCCTAGTGAAATTCATGAACATTTTCTTACTATCGATTCGTCATAATTTCTTGAATGTTAGTGAATTATCTCTAAGGTACAGTATATAGAAGAAAGCGAGTAAACTGGTAGTCTGCGTGTTGTATCTTACAGTGCTTTTACTCTTATTACGTTAGTGGATCGCTGCGCGCGTAACATCTATTTCCGGTGGTCTGGAGAACGTTCCGTTGCGGTGGGAATCCCTTTTGTATTCTCCTTCCCCTTTCTTTCCCTTATCATGCTACCTTGCATTCTGCATGTCCCAAGCTCCACGGACTGACTATTCTTACTTTTTCCACCAACCCTCACACCAACTTTAGAGAAGTTTGCGTGTTCGCGAATTAGTACTACATTTAGCTTTGTGGCTTTAAGTTTATGCATTTTCCTCGCGCATTCTCCATTGCCAACGAGTTTCCGGAAAAGAGCTGCCGAGAGACAATTTTAAAAGATGAAGAGGAGAAAATTATGAGGAAACATAAAGGGACAACATGGAAAAGGAAGAAATTAAAATGAATACAATAAGAAGGGAGACTGATAAAACTAGATATAGGTGTAAATCTTCAAATAGAAAACAATGGAAAACACTACTCACTTGAGAAAAGTACATTATTTCAATAAACCACAGGAAATAATTTATAAAGAGAAAACTAAATAATTTTCCACCTAAAATTATTTTATAAAATTATAGAATTAGCAAATCTGATGTCTTTAAAACCTTCTCCGAATGGACATAGAAAAACCTATGTATCAACTTAGGAGTGTCTTTCAATAATTATTTTTATGTTAATTAATATCCCAATTCATTTCATCACCCTAGGATTTAAATTTTCAATTATATTAAAAATTGAAGTGTTGAAAAAGTTACCGTTATACAAGCAATATATATGTAAGTTACAGACATAACAATATTGAAAAATAAATTGAACGAAATAAAAAATTTTTTAATAAAGTGAAAGGAAATTAAAGGAAACGAAGTGAATATAAAGAAAAGAAATGAATGTAAAACAAAAAAAAAGAAATAACTGAAGGTAAAGGAACATAAAGAATAGGAGAAAAAAGTCCAGAAGGAAATATTATAGACCGGAAGTTTCAAAGAATATAACCCAGGTCAGCGATTGTCGTTGGTTTGTCGGAGGAATTGCTTTCTAAGTCGTACGTTTCACTACTATCAGACGATTATCGACGAAATATGTTGTCACTAAAAAGATCGCTTTTTACGTTCTGAAAGTCGATAAGAAGTAACTGCTGTTATCAGCAATGGATGATTCTCTACTAGTTTTATGTGCACTTATGCACCCTTATTTCTCGAAAGTTATATAACCAGGCTGAGAAAACTATTATACTCTTTATTCATCCCCAAGTACCATGTGTTTGAAGAAAAAAAAAATTCCTATTAAGTTTCTACAAAAGCGCTTCTTGCCGAGACACCATTTTCACACAACAGCATTTTTACATTACACATTCCACACATATTATACTTTAAAAGGATTTATAACCATGGTAAAAAAATATCGTAATCTGTGAATTATTTACCTCAATGATACTGATGAATATCATAAGATAAGGCGGTCGTATGCTGAATTTTGGTTTCCGAGGTGGTATCGAATGCCTGGGAATGGGTTTTGGTATGAATTCTTCTTCGCGTAATTTTTTATACATTGGACTGATCATTATTGATGAATCTGGTGAGTATGGGGGTTCAGTATCTGGATATGTTTGATCCGAGTCTGAATAAGTGATTGTCGACATGGTCGGAGACTCCTCCAGCAAGGCGGCTTCCGCGTCCATGTTGGTACCTGCAACAAGAAAAATAAAAAATTTCTATCAAAAAGTTATTCCTTTTGAAACAAATAATTAAATTAGGTTACATTATGAAAAACTAATTGTAAATAAGATCGTGACACTTTAAAATATGATGAATTGAATCAAATATTCTTTACAGCCTGCTTTAGGTATAAAACATTTAACATTTTCTTGATTCCCCTAGGTTTCGAGCCTTCTATTCACCTACGCAACTACGAGTGGATTATAAATTATAAAATTTTTGGTTTAGAATAATATAAAAAGATTTGAACATAGTGACCCATCGAGTGTTTTAATCCAATAAGTAATTGATGAATGAAAATTAGGAACATTAGGATGTTAAAATTTGACTAAAAGTTACAATACTGATTGCATTTGTGGTTCGTTAAATATTTATAGACTTTGATCTTTACAACAAAGGAGATATGTAACACATAACCATTCAGGACTATATTCTTGAGTAATAATCTTCGAACTATTGTCCTAGTCTGCAAACCAGCAATGTCGGACAAACTATTACCTGCGTAACGACTTTGGGATTACACACGGAATAGGTACTTCTGTGGCATAATAAACGCTGTACATCTATACAGATGTACCAATATGGTCTCAAGTAATTCCCTATTTTCATCTCATATTCACCTTCGAATTCTACACCCTAAATTACATTACATTTTCTCACTAGAATTTTTAATTTCTAATTTATTTTGACTATTTCTGGTGGGAGGAAATATTTCAAAAAAAAACTTGAAAGAAATAAATTAACTAATCTAATAAAAAAGACACTTTTCTCTTTGAATAAATAATCAGTTCAAACTTACTTCCACAAAATTCCAACATTATCAAGGGAATGATAAATATGTTTAGTTAAACGGAAAGCTAATTTATTTCCAAGTTTACTCTCGATGGAAAGAAAATAAAACAAGTTTTGCTGAGAGAGAATAGAACCAAGCTGGTCTTGGACAGTTCAACCTAGATGATCTATGATCTTTGGTGAAAACCCACTAGTTCAAACTGAACCGAACGACCCTAATAATTCAGAAGCAAATTCAATGGACGCTTGAAAACACGATTGGAACAAAGACTTTCATTGGTGAGGACACAAAGAGGTCACGCAAAGTGACCTCAACCACAAGTTCTCTCTCAGCGACTCACAAAATTCTCTGTGTATTCTCTTCTATCCCCTTTGTTTCTTCATATATTTCTCCATTTTCTCACTCTCTACTCTATTCTCTCTATCTCTGCTTCTCTATTTTCCTTTTTGGTTTCTCTCTTTCATTTATTTCTCTATTTTCTATACAAACTCTCAGTGCACGATTCGCATATGCACTCTCTTTTCGGACGCGCTTATACGTACAGAAAGTGTTTTGGGATTCGAGAAGACAGAGAGCTCTACAAAGCCAGAAAGTTTGAAAACTCTAACAGAAACAGGCAGGCACGTCGGATGATAATAATTAAAACGGTTTCCTTCTGTGTTTCAGTATAGCTTTTAGCTAAAAACACGCGATATGGATATTTACTTTAATTTCGTACAAAAATGAGATACTAATTGTAGGTGAAAAAAAGAGAAAAAAATTATTTTTACTTAATATTATTAATGACAAAATTTTCACAGGGTCAAAATCTAATTGAATGTGTAGTGGATACGAACAAAAAATATAAAGTTTAACATTATCAGCATGAAATAAAAAATAAAATTATTTAAATTACTATGTGAATTAAAATTTCTAAAAGTAGTATGAATATATCAATAACAAGAGGTGGATGATATCTGTCGACAGTCAGAATTGAATTACTCAAAGCAGTCACCGAGAAATTATTAGGATTACAAAGAACAAAATCTAAAAGAGTCATAATCAATATTGTGACCACATGTTGTACCATTCGGGCAACATTGTTTATTCAATAAAACAACAAGTCTTTAATTAGGTATCTCATTGGACGTATTATTAAAATAAATTCCATTCATCAATTCAATAGTTTGTTAATCATTGAAAAATAATAAATTAAAGGGATCCAATTGGTGAGTTCAGTTATTCTGATACATTACATTGAATCATCAATAAATAGAACTTTGCTGTCTTTGGCGTAACATAATTTTGCACGCTATGAAAACCACATTCAAATTTGTGTACCCTGATGAATGCAACTCTACTTGCACACCAGTATACACACATCCGGAGACGTAGTAACGAAACCGAACCACGAGCAAATGAACGTGAACAGAGGTGAGTGACTGTCATTGTACAACCAAAACGGCACTTTGGCAACGACTCGCGCATGTTACTCGTCATTAATCGTATAGGAAAGTTCTCACGATCCACTGCTTAATGAAGCATTGACGCGGTTGGTTCTCTCCATGTACTTGTTCCCTCATAATTAACATAATACAGGTCCATTCCAGCATACAAATCATTTGCAACGTAATGCGCTATATATAATCTCGTTCTCTAATTTTAGAAGTGGTAAAAACTAATTTATTTGGCAAAGATAGCAGGAGAGCAGGAGATGATGAAAGTCCAGTAATAGGAGTGTTAAGATTTTTTGGTTAAAACTTCCATCCATTCTGTATTAGTTTTTATGTATCAATACTTTTTATTGTTTAGCAAACTATAGAATAAACACCTATTGCAATTAAGCTGATTGCTAATTAAAATGCAACGGAATCACTTGTTAAATGTATGGCAAGTTTTTTAGTCCATCTGTCTTTTTTTCCTACACGGAAAAACCTTTGAGAAGTCTGCCTTCCCACTGTCACAAAATTTCGCTTCTCACTGCATGGAAAGTCTGATCGCCCGCCACTGGGTGCGTAGCATTATCGTTTTCGATAGACAAACTTCCCAAAAAGTTTAGAAAATTACAACTGGGTACGTTGGCAACCCAGTTTGGGAGTGCAGATGAACAAGTTTAGTGGTGGCGCTGACGCATAAGTTTCGGGTGAGCAGACTGCTTAAAGGTTTTTCCGTGTAGTATAGGATCCAAATTCAACATGCAAACATTCACGGGATCACAAGATTCATCTATTTCAACATCGATTTGCCAGTTTTTGGCCGTAGTCAATCTTATATTAATAAGATCCCTTGTCAGTGAACTTGTCGCAGAGGTAACGCAAAATTACAAAATTTATTGCTAAAAAATTCCCTTAAAGTAAGATCATCTCTTATCCAAAATCTCATCAGTTCGGCATGATATTATTCTAACAGATTAGTTTCACTTACAGTTTGCGAATCTATGGATGAAAAGATCAAAAATTCGAATCTTCCATTTAAAAATGCAAAGTATTCATTGTCGTAATTTTTAATGGAAAAAGGTGTTGAATTAAAAGTGACTATGCTTTTATTTCCTACTTTACTTTTATGGGTTACTTAATTTATTATATGGCGCCACGTGGTTTTTCTTCTTTACTCCTCGATTTGTACTTGTTGATTCCATGAAATACGTCCCCCTCTTTAATAGTGTATTTGTACAAGAACGTTGAACCCTAGGAAAAGTATTGATCGCATGATGGTCAGTTACATACGTCACTCACTGCTCACACATTCGTAGACTGAAAAAATCTTCAGATAAAAAAGACCTCATCATTTTATTTTTTATTTAAATTATGTTTAAGTCTGGATCTTCGTCTAATAATTAACATATTTAATCAGCCATTCTTAATTTATAGAAAAAGTAAAACCACCTGCAAAAAAGCAAAACCCGCTCAGTTTTTGACAAGCAGTATGGTAACTAGAAGTCACCTATGTAAGTCAGTTCTTCTAAAACCCGTGATAAGTAAAAAATTGTAGGTAAAGTCAGTAATATAGAGAAAACATCCATATACAGTATTCGAGTAAAGATTAGTTTTACTCAAACAGAGTGTGTCAAGAGAAAAGATCACCACCAAACAAAAAGGTGGTGATTAACAAAAGGTGATTAACTTGCATCATAGTAAAGGCGCCTAGTCAGTACTGATGAGGAGCATGACTAGGATGCACACGGGCATCTTGCTAATCCAAGAACCATGGTTAGTAAAAGGTGCTATTAGGGGATTTGGTGGGCCTAGTCTCGTTTGTTACAGGGATTGTAGAGCTGCCAAACTTAGAGCGTGTATTCTTACTAAGAGTATCAACGTAACTCTACAGTTGGATCTGTGTTCTGGTGATCTGATGGTAGTGGTAACTGACCTAGAAGGTATAGGTAAGACGGTCATTGGATCGGCATATTTTCCATATGATAATAAAAATAATCCGCCAATTGAAGTTCGCAGGTTGGTGGAATATTGTATGGAAAAAGGACTTCCTCTGCTGTTTGGCTGCAATGCAAACTCACAACATTACGGTGTGGGGGAGCACAAAGGACAACCAGAGAGGACAGGAGTTACTTGAATATCTAATCGGAACGGATTTGGATATTCTTAACACGGGTTCGACCCCGGCTTTTATCAATGCTGTTAGGCAGGAAGTGATTGATATTACTCTCTGCTCCAAAAGTATTGAAAATAAGGTAAGAAGATGGAGAGTTTCTAATGAACCTTCGCTTTCTGATCATTAACAGATTGTCTTTGAGGTGGAGTCTGTGGTCCGTCTGGAAGCCAAGTGGATTCGTAATCCCAGGAAGACGGACTGGGCTAAGTATAACTCAGAACTCAGAGAAACACTTTCTGGTTTACCAGGTAAGATTAGAGATCATCAAACGCTGGACGAAGTGGCTAGTAATTTTACAAAGGCCATAAAGGCAGCCTGTGAAAATAGCTGCAAACCGACGAAAGTGTTTTCGGGAAAAGAATCATAGCTGGTAGAACGAGAAACTAGAATGTCCTGGGCCTCTGACAAACCTTCCCTGCCGACAGGGTCAGGTGGGCCGTGGAATCTTTTAGTCCTTACAAGTCTCCGGGTCCAGATGGCGTCTATTGTGCTGTTACAAAGAGTGGTGGACAGCGTTGTGGGGCCACTGGTGCGAATTGCTAGGGCAAGTCTGACGTTGGGTTATGTCCCAAAAGCATGGAGAGGTATGAAAGTTGTATTCATACCGAAATTGGGCAAGAACGGGTATACCTCACCGAAGGATTTCCGTCCTATTAGCCTCACATCTTTTATTCTAAAATTAGTTGAAAAACTGGTGGACAGATATATCCGCAGTGAGATCTTAAAGCAGTACCCGCTACATAAAGATCAATATGCGTATAGAGCGGGATGCATCTACTGAAACAGCCCTGGCCAAAGCGGTTGACCTCATTGATGGACAAATACAAAACCAGGGTTTTGCAATAGGTGTCTTTATGACATATAAGGGGCTTTTAGTCAGGCCTCTACGGCGTCCATTAAAAGAGCTATGATATCTTTTAATATCTCCACAGTAATTATTGATTGGACTTGTCATATGTTGGAAAACAGAAACCTCCAGTCAGCAAAGGGGGACACAGTCCTGGAAGGCACAGTCAATTCCGGATGCCTACAGGGGGGTGTCCACCTCTGCTTAGTGGACGAACTACTGAGACTCCTAACTGAAGCAGGATATCATGCAATTTGTTACGCAGACGATATTTTGTTAATCGTTCGTGGTCTCCACCTTGATGTAATACTCGAGGTGGCTCAAAACTCAAAAGGCATTGAACCAGGTAGATGAATGGTGTAAGACGGTGGGTTTATCTGTTAACCCTGGGAAAACAGAAGCTGTTATCTATACTAGACGATACAAGTGGAAAGCCTCGCGTTCACTTGTGCTGTCTGGGAAAGAGCTTCAATATACAAAGCAGGCAAAATATCTATGGGTAATACTAGATAGCAAGCTGCTCTGGAAAAAGCATTTAGAGGAAAAATGTAAGAAACTTAAAGCTGCTCTTTGGCAATGTAGAAGGGCCATTGGTGGTAACTGGGGTCTCAACCGGATACACTGTTGTGGATCTTTGAAGCGATTCTGCTCCCTAGGCTTGTGTGGTCTGGTGGGGTAGAGTTGAATTAAAAACATCACAAACAGAATTGGAGAGGGTCCTGAGAGGCATGACGGGTGCGGTGTGCACAACGCCCACTGCTGCCCTTGGTGCTCTCCTGGGGCTGGAACCCTTACACCTTACAATTAAAGCAGCGGCGGCTAAGGCTGCTCTGAGACTTGGCGATTCTAAAGGCTGCAGAGAAGTGGGTAGATGGCGTCTCCCTAAGAATCTAGTGAGAAGGCCTCTTCTCAATATGATCTGAGACAAGATTGTCCCTTTGTACCTTTTTGATAAAAAGTACAAGATTAACACACCTACCAGAGAGGATTGAATGATTGGACTGGCGACCATTCCGGTTAATGGTGATGTCTATTATACTACTACTATACAGATGGATCTAAAAGCGGGAATGAAGTCGGTGCAGGAATTTATCACGTAACATCTTAAGGGGGCCACTCGTATAAGTTAGGGCCCACTGTTACTGTGTTACAAGCCGAAATTATGGCGATATTCTATGGTGCTGTTAAGGCTCCAGAAAGTTGTCATGATAAAAATATTTTTATCCTTTCGTATAGCAAAGCAGAAATTTTCTCCTTGAAACGATATGTAACAACATCACAGCTGGTTGGTGATTGCCATTAGGCTCTAAACAGATTAGCTGGAATTAACCGCGTTACCCTTCTTTGGGTCCCTGGTCACAGTGGATTCATTGGTAACGATAAAGCGGACGAACTAGCCAAAACAGGTGCTAGGGAACAATTTATTGGTCCTGCCCCTCCTGTTGGTGTCTCTGACAAATGCTTGGCCCTGGAATTTAACCAGTGGCTGGCAGTAGAGCACTAGAGGAAGAGTCGCGCCAGCGACTAAATGGGACCATCCATCTGCGAAGTCTGAAGCCGAAAGGTAGTTCCGTAGGTGGATAGAAGGTTCGAAACCCAGGGGAAACAAGAAAAGGTTTTAGTCGGTATTATGACTGCCGTAAAAGCAGGTATGTGAGGTTTCTTTTTTCCTTGCATTTTGTGCGAGTCCGACATACCCCAGGTAAGTGGGATCTTCCTGGGCATGCGTTAATGCATTTCCTCTTCTCCCCCGTAAATAAAAAAAAGTAATAATAATAATAATAATAATAATAATAATAATAATAATAATAATAATAATAATAATAATAATAATTGTTTTATGACTTGTGTTCCAGTGCGGGAAAGGATCAATATATTGTTGATCGGAATCGCAGATGTTGAACAAACTACACCAAAAAAATACTCCAAACGTCATTCACACTAGGTCCCTCAGGCTATGAATAAGTCGATCACAAGTTCGAATACTGTATGAAGAAACCTGCTTTTTATACGACGACAATTTTGAAGGGAAGGAATCTAACAACCACTTTGTAGGAAATAGAGTTTAGGAAGTTATTATGGGTCATCTTCAGAATTATAAAATAAAGTTTAAAAATATTTCTTGAATGTCTGTCGGACAATATTAATAACATAATTTATTTATTCATAATTTTTATTCACAATTTTGTTAATTATGACAACCGGTACGACAAAATCATTATTTACATTAATTAAAAGTAATTGAAAGAGTGCACATGACAGAAAATCGATTATTTAACATCTTGAGCTGGGTGTTCAAGAACAAAAGGATAACGTACTGAAATTATAAGGGGCTTCTGTAATGAAAAGCAGTATTTTGAAAATAATACTTGAATTGAATAAACCGTGCCTACAATTGTTGTCTAGTAATTGAAACGAACGCTATTAAGTTAATTATCTCTCTGTATTTCAATATTCATATCCAATAAAGTTAATGCAGTTTTACAAAAAAATTTAAATTAACAGTTATCTATTTCATGTTGAAAAGACACAATAATCTTTAATACAAAATTTTTTGTGACCTGTTTCTGAATAAACGACATGCAGCAAGGAAGGAAATGTATATATATACAATAAAACTGCAGTACTGCAAACGTGGTTGTATCAAAATCTATTCCTTCCCTCGAAATAGCATGGAATTATTTTTATGAGAAGTATAGTCTGTGGGTCGCTAGCTCCAAGCGATACGTCGAAGAAGATACAATATCGACCATTATCGAAAGATATGTCTCATGTTATTCAAATCGTAAAATAAATCAAACTTTGCATGCAAGAAATATTTTTCCTTTAAACAAATAAAGACATTTTGAGACAAGAAAATAAAATTCATGGTAAACTGAGTGAATAATGATAAAATTTACATGGTCCTGTCGGTTTTATATAATATATTTTGAAAAATTTTCTTCTCCATATTACAACTGGATTCAAAATGCAATTTAATCGGTATCTTTAAAGAATTATGTAATAGAAAAAAGAGTTCTGAAATATCCGGTACTGTGAGAGAAAATATTTTTAATTAATAGTTAACTTGTTAACTGTAATAATCGATAAACAACTAGAAGATGAATTTGAAAAATAATGTAGGTTCTATCTTAAGTAAGCATATGCCTTTACTGATCTTCCTGACCGACTTTCTTTTGCTCTTACAAGAGTCTTCTTTGATTTCTCAAGGGTTGACCTCAAGACTTGGCAAACTTCTTGCAGTCTACGAACTTGTGATCGACTTCACCGCAGCTGAAGCACAGAGCAGATCCGTCCAAAGGCTTAAAAGTTCTTTCTAACGGATCATAATCCCTAGATACTGTTGACACCTAGTAACCAACACTTCCTTCCCGATTGGACATATCATTTAGCATATGTTTATGTTTCTTAACTTTATGAATGCAGTCTGTTCGAATATCAAGTGTTATCTTTTAAACTTCTCACAGAGAGTAGCCTTCTCACATTAATACAGAACCGTTATTATAGTTAAAGTAGCGTGGCGTACATTACTATAACAATAAGTAGAGCAGTTCATCAAATAATGTATAATTAACTTGTCACAGATTCTTTTCGTGACTTAATAAATCTAAGTTTAATTGAAAGACGGTTTTTATTAAGATCTTATTCATTTTGAAAACTTGAAACTCATTTATCTCTACACGGATTTTTTAAAGTCTGTGGACACGACACCTCAAAATACAGTTTGGCTAAGCCGGCTAACTTTAAGATTACTTTACGCAACTCAATTATAAATTTGCTCAATGTTATGCCAAAAATATTAAGCTTATTTTCTCTACTATAGATTCTATTTAAAGTAAAATTAGTTTTGTAATTCGATTTACAATTATCAACTTTAAACAAATTCTGACTTCTCATATTCATCGATGGAATAATAAATTGAATACGTGACACAATTTATGGACAATTAACAATTCCATTTATATTTTAAATAAAAAGAGAAAATCTAAAAATATATTAGTTTTGTTGAGAATTTAGAGATTATAAAGTTTTTCTTTAGTTAGTTTAGTCATAACCAAATAGATTATAATGAACACCAACTTGCCAAGCTACGAAACGAAAAAATTGTAATCGCAAATTAATTCAGTTAATATATTGAAAAACAATAAATAGTACTTATAATAATCGATAATAATAAAGGCTCTTGTAATTACTGGCATTTTTAATAAATTTATTTTTTGATGAGTTACTTCAAATTATTTTATACTTTTACATGTTTAATTGGAAGATTAATTTTACACATTTCATTTTTTTTAATTTTACGTTAGTACTTTGTACAAATGGGCATTAAAATCCCGTGTATTTTAAAAAAATAAATATTTAATTTTGCAATTTTTCATTTGAGAGTAAATATCAAGGAATATTATTATAATTACTAAATTTAAATCAATTTTTATGATTTTAGAACTTAAACTGAGCTTGTGAAGCTTGTACTAGAGTAGTTGATGGATTTTTGAAATTTCGCAAATGGAATTTTTTAGGCTTCCCAGAAAAGGTTTCGAAAGTTTGAAAGAGTTGGCACTAAGGTGACCTTCTCATGGGTTTAACTGGTTTAGGCAGGTGAGCACGGTTTTTGGTTTGGGTAACGCGTATGCTGATTGGTCTGTTCTGGATTCCATATTGAATACGAAAGATAAGCTGCTAAAAAATTATGGTCGTTCCCAAAAGTTGTCGGATTGTCAGCTCTGCATTGAGCATTTTGATTTATTCTAATCTTCTTCGTACTGATAATGAGGGGACGCAACGCTATCTATTCTCTCGGACTCCCCTACAAATGAAAAGAAATTTTACACTGGCTAGGTTATTGAACATCTGTAGAATTAGCATCGGTCATCTTGTTTATAATTTTGATTCAAATAATGACTGCCTTTGTTGCGGCAAAGGGAGGGATGATCTCTTCCATATTCTTTCAGAATGTCCTACCTGTGAGTAAACAAATAAATAAAATTTGTACATATGTAAATTTACGTTTAAATACGATTCCAGTTAGTTTCTCGTTCGTTATTGCTTTGTTTAACTTTCTATTATTTATTTAAATTGTTCGCCCTTCACCTTCAGTTTGTTTTGGTTTGATTGTCCTCCTGGCGCCAAGAAGTAGTCGGTAATATTTTCTTTCTTTGTTCGGTCTCGTGCAGGGAACGGTGACGAATATGTTTAGCACAGAAAAAGGAAATAATTTTTCAGTTTCGAGAAAGACGTGGTAGAAGCAGGAGTGCCGGGAGTAATTAGATTTTTTCAAGGAGCAGGCATCGCCTGATTAAAGGAAATTGTTCCATTTTCTACGCCTTTGTTGTGAATGTAAGTACACTTATTATAACAGTTCTAAATAATACGGTACATGGTCTGTTTATTTATATTGAAGATGATTCGAACCTTATATTTGATAAGGCAATATTAGACTTATTGACGGAGACAGGATGAGATCCTGGTAGCACCGGATAGTAGACAACAAAAGTCATTAATAGATATCGATGGCGACAGGATGTCAGGATGTGATCCTGGTTTCACGCCATGATGGTTAAAACTATTGTTTTAAATTAATTATATGCTTAACTGTTTAATGATATTGAATTGTAATTTTATGTTATATTGAATTATTGACGATTACGTCCTCTGAGAACAATATTTTAATTAAGAAATTTGTCACATTTCTTCAAGAAATATTCCTTGAAAGATATAATTACAAACTGTCTTAATTCTGGCATCCATCACATTGAATAGGCCATTTTGAATTTTTAAAAAACGACATTCCGATTTTTATAAATGGACAACATTTAAATTCGAAATAGTTCCAAAACTATTAACTACCGTATCTAGCTTCCGTTTCCGGTACCGTTGAGTTGTGCAAGCGTTTGTAAAAGGTTAAGAGTTTTTGGCAAAATTTTAAGTATTTTATTGAAGGGTTGGTAGTATGTAGTGTTAGAGGTAACAAAGGAAAGAGTGGTGGTGAAAGTAAAAAGAGTGTATGTGTACGATATTGTGAGGTTAGGTTGCTTAAAGTGAGAGAAAGGAGAGAGAGATACTGGGAAAAATTGTGTGATAAGGTAGATTTCTGGAATGGCTGAGTCTGATTCAAGTAGTGTTCGAGAGAGTGAGAAAAAGGCGCGAATATTTAAAAGAGGAATAGGGAAGAATGGAAAGGTGATGTCGTGTAAAGACTGTATGGACTTGATGGAGCAAAAAAAAAAAAAAAAAAAAAAGTGGGCGAGTGAGATGGAAGGTATGAGAGAAAGAGTGAATGAAATGGAAAAATTTATAGTAGAGAAGAAAGAAGAGGATAGAAAAATAGAGGTTATATTAAAAAAGGGGGTAAAAATGAGTAGTGAAGGGAGTGAAAGTGTATATTATGAACGAAAGGTGAATGAGTTAGAAATAAGAGTGGAATGGTTGGAAAAGGATAAAAGAAAAAGGAATATAGTGATCAGGGGTATGAATGCAGGATTAAGTAAAGGAAGAAAAGAGGTGGGGAGACTGGCTGAAAGGATAGGGGTGAAAATTAATATTAGATAGATGAAAGCGATGAGTATGGATGCAAATGGGATGCCGAAGATATGGATAGTAGAACTGGGAAGTGAGGAGGAGAAAGAGGAGGTGGTGAGGTTGAAAGGATGTGTTGAGAGAATTGATGAGGACAGAACGTTGAGGGAGAGGAGATTAAGATGGTTGCTGGGGGAGAAGACATGGATTGAAAGAAGGAATAGAAGAGAAGTAAGAATGGGTAGGGAATGTGTGTGGGTGGATGGGGTAAAATGGTGCGTGAAAGAATGTAATGGACGAGTGTTTGAGGTTGGAATGAATGGAAAGAGAAAAGAAGAAGGATTGTTTGATTGTAAGTTTGTTGGGATTATGGTAGTGAAAGGTTAGGAGAAAATCGTGAGAAGGAATGGTTGGAGAATGAAGATTGAGGTTAAGGAGTTAAGAAATTTAAAGGGGTGGGACGATAATGGGGAATCAGTCAGTATGGGGACAAAGGGAACTGGAAACGGAAGCCCTGGCACTGGCAAATTTTTGAGAGGATAAGTGAGATGCGAATAGGTTAAGTGCGTTTAGGTTAAGTTTTGTTGATGTGGGATATGAGCGGCGTTATAGTTTAAGAATTTTTGTATTTAGAATAAGTTGACTTGTGTATGTACTTGGGAGTCTCGAACCTTGCCTATTGCAGGGAGAGTAAATAAACACATAATAATATTAACTACTGTATCTAAGATTAAATACTGCTTTATTAAAATAAATAAATTTAAGGTTACATTTATTCAGAACCTTTCATTCGAGAGGTTAAAACCTACCTATAAATTTATATCTTTGGTGAATAAAAAAATGACATAATTCATTAGTAAATTTCACTAATTCAACTAAAGTAGAGAGAATTTTTTTGTGATTCTTAAAGAAGGAAATAAAAATGGAAATTTTTGATCTAAGTTAAAGTTCGTCACGTAGATATAACTACTCAACTAAAACTTTATCCTAATTACCTTGCAGCTTTCTTAGTAGCTCATACGTATGCGACAGACAAAATCCAGAAAGGTTTGTTCAATTTTAATTTCTCTCGGTTCCGATTGCCAAGCACTGCACTGTGAGCAGATGTGCGACTTGAATACTAGAACGTTTTTACTTCTTTGAATTTTAAATCGAGACAGTAGAGACAGTTTCTGGAACCAATTGAAGATCCAAAATAGACCATGTTTCTTAAATAGCGAGAAACATCTCGGGCACAGAGAAGGAGCAACGAATTTTCGAAACAATTTTTTTTACTGCTCTTGTTTTTCTCGTTAAATTTATTTTCAATTTACCTCGTTTAATACGTCAAGTAATGGGGGAATTATTTTTCTTTCTTGAAAAAAACGTTAGAACCACTAAAATAGAATGTGTTTTTCTGCAAATTAAACATTTTCGTTTACCACTCCAGGTGGTCTTAATGGACAATTTGATCTTGAACTTTAGTTTATAAAATGAAGAAGCTCTTTTGTGAGGTATTTTAAATTCTGTTGAATTATTTACAGTCTATTCTAATTTTCTTTGCGATTTTATTTCATTTCATACTAGATAAATTATAGAATGAAAATTTCAAATTGTTTTTCATTTAAGCTCCGTTAATACTAATAACGTCTTTCAAAGGATACAAAACAACGTTAACCTTATTTGTACCTTACAATTATTTTTTTTAAACCTTTTCAAGCTCTTCTTTGCAATTTATTATTTTTCTGTTACAGTATAGATTTTTTCTTATTATGAATATTATCGTTTGGGGAATCAAACTTTGTAGAATTTGAATACATACTTTTAGTATAATTTACATATATGAGGAAGTAATGAAACTTATTTTCGTAAATTCCAGTGGAACTGCGGGAAATATTCCATCTCTGGTTTATCAGCATAGATCGTATAGCATTTCCTAAAGTAACGTGGTCGGAAGTGGTAATGGAGGAGAGACGAGGTTCAATATTTTCCTAAGCGTCAGTTTACATAATCAACCATCCTTTGTTTACATGGTCCGAATTGAAATCGTGAGGTTACCTGTTCAACCCACTCACGAAAGATCCTTGGGGCGCATCTCTTGCAGAAGTAGTTGACGTTAGAGACTCAGGATCAACATCTGGTTGTATGCATCACTTAACGTTTAAGAGAGCATAAAGCCAAAAAATGACACAAAAGCAGTTAGCTATGATATATTTTTTAAAATTAAAGATAAATGTGAACTTTTCATCTTTTTTTAATCAAATTACGGACTTTACGGACCTTTTTTTAAAAAAACTGACTTTTACGGATTTGAAGCAAATTTACGGACCTTTGCAGGATTTACGGATCTATTTCGAGCCCTGTAGTAACCATACAATAATATAATGTTAAAAAAATTATTTCACGAAATTTATATTTTTTCTAATTAAAATTCACTAAAATTTAGTAGAATTCATGTATAAATTTCATAGAATCATTCTAGTGGAATTCTATGGAATATTCACTAGTATTCATGGTATTCATATAGAATGATTCTAGTAAATGATTCTAGTGAAATTCTATAGAACTTTTTCAGGTGGGAATTAATAATCAATTGTTGTTAAATTTAATTTGTTTACTATTATATAAATTTAAACCTATCTTACGAAGGATAGATAAGAAATTAACTGGTCTAGTATAGGGGACCTTATATAAGTGTTACACGAATTTTATATTTACCTTGTTGAAAAATGTTTTTATTTGATAAATGAACTTTTAATTATTTTGATACTGTAAAATATTTTCTGGAAATAAAACAAAACAACTGTTCAATTGAATTTTTGTCCTTTGAAATGAAAATATTTCAAGTGCAACATGTTTGTTTCCCTCTCGGTTTGCCTTCACTTGAATTGTTAAGTGGAAAGTTTTTTTTAATGGACGCAATATATATTCATGGTGTGTATAACATCACAATGTTGATTTTTCCCCTTTTGTTTATTAATTTAAAATAAAAATTATTTTAGAAAATAAAATAGTATTTTACAAAAAAGTGTTATAATTTGAATTTCTATATATTATATATAATTTGAAATAAATTACACGTAACTTGAATCCATTGGAATCATTATTTTATTTTCGTGTTAGCAAAGAGGGGATGAAACTGAGAAAAAGTGCATTAAGAGAAGTCTTCTTGTTTAGAAAACAAACGGAAAATCTACAGAGATTCAAAACAGTTGAGACAGTCGAAAACAAAGTTGCCGATAAATTGGTATGCTTCATCTGGCTAACGTTCAAGAAAAAACTACTATTTTTTAATTCAACATTTTTTTTCTAAGCCAAAGACTATTATAGCATGTTATGAAATTCCTGTGTGTTAAATTTATTCTTTAACTTTTGCTAAAGTGGAATAATTTTGATTACATTTTTGTAAAAGTAAAAAATATTATAAGAGATTTGAAAAGGACCAAATAAAAGGAGAAATAAAACTATATCATTCTTATCATTTTACTCGATATTCTTTTAGCCTCCCTTACAGTTATGAGTAGCAGCATTCTTACGAGGTTTCATAAAAGTATTTCTACGGTTCGTTTTGTCAGCAGCTAACGTTTGCCAGAACGTGGAGGTCGTAAACGAAAGCATTTCCTTCAAAAAGCTTCAGAACCTTTAATGTCACATCGTAATTTTTGATGCTGAACTATGAAAAGATAAAATGCTTGCCCTACTGTGTCACAATATACTATTATCGATGTAGTCAACATTTACTAAAATTATATACATTTTAAAATATTTTAATACCACATTTAGCTAGGGAAATATATATATTATATTATTTAAAGTTTTTTAATAATATGACTAATAAAGAATAACGTAACTTCATTTTGCGGAAACATAATTTTAATTTTGCCAATGTTAAAAAAAACGTCACAGTTTATATACATATGTATGTAAGATTACCCAAACTTTCAAAAGTCACTTCTAGATATGGAAATTTTTATAAATATTTATAGCTATTATAGACTTTCTCTTGAGTTTAATATAATCTTTGAGAAACTCCTCGGGTCTTTTGGAAAAGAGTGTACGGTCATCTGCGCGTAGATGCACCTTCCCGCTGTAACGGACAAAGTTTGGATAAGATCCCGAGTAAACGATGTGACGCCGTTATAGAACACGACACAAGCTAAGATAGGAAGGGTGCATTGAACCATGAGTTGAATAAAATGACGATACCATCAAGATAACTCGGGCAGTAAGAAAACTTAAAGTTTTTGGGGGTGTAAATGAAATTTTTCATAATTTGAAACAATGATTTAATAATAATTGCAAACTAATTTAAAACTTTTCAGAAGCAATTAAGAATAATTTATTTCTACTTTAAATAAAATAGAAAAGTGTACATAACTAATTTTAAGTACGCAGACTTACTGGAAAATGTTCAATTAGAAATGTTCAGCTATCCAGAAAGATTAAGTGCCTTCCTCCGCAAAATTTTGATGTTTATAAGGTAATCGTTGGAAATAACAAATTTTTGGATAATTTTGACTTTGTAGACAATGCTGCAGGATTGAATCTCTTGAATTTTGCAGTATTCGTCGTTTTAGAGGTGAGGAGTAAAAGACCTGATGAATAAAAGTGCGAATTCAGCATATAAAAAGGAGTATCTTAGGAAAAAAACAGAAATGTTTGACTTTTAGATCGCAAACATTTGGAGAAGAGTGAAGGTCCTCTTTATACAAAAAGCGGGTAGGAACCCACATAGTATGCCATTTTGCAGCAAGTTTTCTTCAAACCACTTAAAAATCTAAATCTGATACATAGAAATGTGTGTATAGATAATAATATAATAGATCTAAAAGATAAATGAATACATATACCGTGACGTTATTTTTGCGCTTTACGTCACAATAGCACTATTTTTTCAAGTATTTGAATTTTGGTAATATTAATTGTCTTTGTTAAAGTAAAATTGTTACAGTGTTTCGTTTTTTGTATTTGTTTAAGTAATTATTCTACACTTAGCAGAAGTCCATTTGAAATGTTGGCGCTTCACATTAAGGAATTTTGATAAATTAGTTTAGTTTCAGTGATTTGGCAGACTTTGTCAAACGAAAGGGACTTCGTTTGGCAAAGAAGCTCTTCTTTTGGGTTAATTGACAGGTTCTTATGGTCAAGAAGGTCGCAATTTTGCCATAGGAAAAGTCGTTTTAGTTTAAGTATCATAGTATTAGTAATTAGTAATTCAGAATGCTGGGAGAAGCAAGGTAGGAGAAAAACCCCTTTTTGTATGAAAATATCGCGATTACCGATAAGTCACCTAAAGCCAAAATTCAGTACTAATTTCAAATTAAAATAATTCTGCAAAAAACCTTTTGAATCTCTCTCTTGTCATCGATCCCCTGTTGTGTTAACATCGTTAGTTAATTTCTCCAGTTTTTAGTAAAACGTAATAAATTCAGAATCAGTTCCAGTTTAGTTACAATTTAATTCTTTTATGGTTTCAAATTGTTAAATAATATGTTACAGTTAATATTTCAGTTAATTATTAGTTTAATGTTTTCTTTAATAAATAATAAATTAAAAGTTGAAAATGAAATCATGATCCCTATCACTAGTCAACTTATCATCGACACAGAATCTGTAAGTTATTTATATAATTTATATATCTAATCGATTGTTAATTTATTTATAATTCCGTCACTGTGTTTTAAACTACCTTCTCTTTCTTGAATACAAAACTCACCCCTCTCTCCACGACCAGCATAGCTGACTAGTACCGGCGCGTGCAAAAAATCTAGTTACCTAATATTAATGTTTGTCTGATCGGTCTTAATTTAGTATTAAGTAATGTTTAATTTAATGATTTTTGATTAATTATGTTTTAGTCCGGTTGACAATACCGGCGATACAAAAGTTGTCTGGCGCCCTACCGGAAACGGTCCAGACAAACTATGAAGAACTAGATTGCACAAGTAACGTTTTCTTTGGTTAAATATTGAAATTCGGTTAAAATTAGGTTTTGAGTATGTAAAATTATCCCAGAGTTCAGTTACAGTAACTTTAGAATCATAGTTTCAGAACTATTTAAGATTTATAAATGATTGTTTATTATTAATGTTCCATATCTAGTTTCCTTATAATAATGTATAGAAAAAAGCGTTACAATACATATTATTGGTTTTGGATGCTAATGAGAGAAGACGTTACGTTGTTGCTGTAGAGTAGACAAGAGAGTTGCGAGTTGTGAGATTTTTGTTAAGTTGAACATTCTTCGTTTGTTATATGACAAGTTTGTAGTATTTATTTATTAAAGAATTGATTATTGTTTTTGTTAATTTTTCTAAAATAATATTAATTGGCGTCTGACTGTCGCGTTGGTGCTAAATATTTGATTTGTGACAAATAAGGGAAAATGATTTATTAAACTTTGCATAATTTTTTATTTATAATTTAAGCAATCGTTATAATTGTATTTAATAAACATACGTAGGTTGGTCAGTACAGATCTGCTCTTCATGAAGCCATGCTGTTCAGGAAATTTGAGACATTTTTCGAACGTCCTTAAGATAACCATGTTCATCAATGGAGGTTTTGAATTTCGATAAAGACAGTTCAACTAAACTGGGTATAAATAATCTTCGTCCTACATCAAGAGGTATCTTCTACTTACTCTCGTTGCGTTACGTTGGTCTCTTGCATGTTCGTAAAGGGACTTCGTGAATATCTCTGTGGCACACTTGTGGGAAGGTCAAAAGGTTTTGCAATTTGTTAAGAAGCAAGAGTTCCTGCAGCGTAAACACACTTTAACCCTTCTCCGCCAATCCTATGTTCACTAACTACAATCCTCCCCCACTCTCTCCCTTTCTTCACATCCCTCTCACATTCTCTCCCCATCTTTTTTTTGCTATTTCAACATTTTGTCTCTCTCTGTCTTTCATTCTTACTATTTTTTATCCTCCCTTTATTTTCTCTTTTGTTTTCTCTCCTAAATCTGACCAGGCCGCCTATTGTCCCGGAAAAGGTCGGTGCCTCGTATTTTTCCGCGAAGGTTTCCCGAGTGTGTGCTTTCATCGGAAATTCGTCTTCCTGTTTTTTCTTCCCTTTTTATCACACACATATACACACACAGCACATCTCATAGACATGGACATGAAGTTCCCTCTATGTGCAATTACGCGAGTGGCTGCGTGACGCAAAGTGCAAGCTTTCCACTCAGCGTTTTTACACCCAACTTAAGCGAAGGGAACTAAAAAAAAAGTCCTTTTACGTTACACTGACTTAACATGACGTGTGATGAGCGTTTGAAAAAGATAATTTAACTTCAACATGAAAGTATAAATTTCTCTTTTTAATATAGAGAATTTTTAAGTAATATAAATTTTGCAATAGTAAAAATAATATGTACTAAATTATATTTTAATAAAGTGAAAAAGTTAATTTACTGTATTTTATTATATTTATTGTCACTTCATCGTGACGTATTAATATTTTACATTTATAAAATAATATTTTTCGAAGTCAAAATTTTTGTTGGTTTTTTATTCGAGAAACAGATAATATCCATAAAAAACAGTGCAAATTGAATTCAAGACATTTTTTAATGTTTAAAATTTTTTAAAACCTTAAACCATACGATATGTCGTTAATAAATCGTAAAATTGGGTAAAAGCTAATTTCCTGTATTTTTACTTAAAAGATTATATCTTCTATATTTTCAGTTCAATTTTTATCGGCAACGGCTTATTTTCTTCCTAAGAAATTGTACATTGACGTCCAAAAAAGATAACCCAAAGTAAACACGTTTTTTATGACGTAATTAACCAAAAAAGTCAATCATTTTCTAAAATTTTGTTAAAAATAATGAGAAATTCCAAACAAATTCATAAATAGCACCCAAACCGTCAGTCCAATTAAAAAATGTTGTAAATACTTTTTTATGGGAAATTTAATTACCTTTCATTTGCTTCAAAGAAAATTTAAAGAAAAAGAAATTAGTGAATACACTTTTTGTCGAAACTCAAAAAATTAAAATTTAGCTATATCTCGAAAACTGTTCTACTTTTTTAATATCTGACTTCATATTCGGATTCGGGGGAAAATTTTACATAAGAAAGGACAGTGAAATGCTGCGGGTCAGAATTTTTATTAAATTTTGTAAACTAGTGTTATTAATCTTTAATATTTAAAAGTAAAGTTTTAATAGTATAATAATCCTGTTTTAGAATATATTATTACTATTTCAAATTACATGTAACTACCCAACTCTGCATAAAGTCTGTAGTACATACAACCCTTTTAATAACAGTGTTTGATGTGATTCGCGTCTGATAGTCGACTTTGTTTCTTTGTTCGTAATACTAAAGTTTTATAGAGTGAAATCTTAAAAAAGTAAAGTAAGTACAAGTTTTCTTTTATTTTCTTTTTCAATTCTCAATTGAAATAAACATTGTGCAATTTTAAGAAAATTTTACAGTAAGGCCATTTTAATTTTTTTATAACTAGTGAATTGTGTATTATATCTTTTGGATTTTTGTGAAAATTTCATTTTGTTTAATTTTGTTATATTTTTATAACAAAAATAACAATTTGTATATGTCGTAGACCGATAGAAAAATTAAGCCATTAGCTAAAAGTTTAGTTTATTTTCTAATGACCGGACAGTAGACGTTAGAATATTTAAACTACTTGTAACGTCTACTCGCCTAGAAAAATTAATAAATCTAACTTAGAAAAATTCCAATTACTTTAATCTTCAGTTTCTAACTCCAAGTTGAACTTAGGAAATAATACTATCTATTAATGAAAATTTTTCCATTATTAAAAGTTTGAAACAAAAAGACGTTTTTGAGACTTCATAAAGAAATCTATATAATGGCCAAGAGATAGAACATTTTTAGGACATATGCAAGAAATCTTTTGTCAAAGTCCAAAAAACATCCTTACGACGTCTTTTGAACAAATGTTATGTCTCAGGAATGAAACTAAACAATAATTTATATATTTAATTTGTCCGGCATCGGTGATTCATTATCTGATTTATTCACAGATTCGAACACTCTGATTTCAAGGGACAGGTTTTAAGAAAGAGTAACTGTTTACTTTAAGTTATATTATTAAAGTTTTTATTTGAATCCTTTACAATTAGAATGAGAGAGAAAGAGTAGATCCAAATGTCATGTCTTCAGGGATATTGAAATAAATACGGACTTTGTAGAATTAGTCGAGAATTTAGATGGGGACTAATCTTAAAAGTATTTTATTTTTTAATATTATTATCAGAGTCGTAGACCCAACAGGCGATACCTCCTTCAGTGTGAGGTCGAAGCAATGACGTTGTATAGCGGAAAATGAATATGAAGTAGATTCCTTCGAATTGTTTTCGGGCCAGCCAAAGTGGAAGGTCCGGAGTCCAGGTGTCGAATTATTGATTTGATGTTGAAGTCAAAATAATGCAGTCCTTAGTAAAATAAAAATGTGCGTCGCATTAGGAATTATCTCCTCGTATGAATTTTCCTTGAATGAATTTGATTGAGACTTGAAGAATGCACTTGGTACTTGAAGGGATTTTTAAAACTGGAGTCGTAGAATAAACTCGATGACAAGACACAACTTGTTAACTTGGTCGCGACTTCTGGACTGATACAAATAAGACGCGAAGTGGTGATTTGCGTCTAGTTAAGTTGAAGGCTCTTCCTGGACGAATATACTTGGGGGTAATACACGACTTCTTAACTTGGTGGCGATTTCTGGACTAACGAAGAACGCGGGTTTTTGATTCGAGTGTTACTTGGGTCTAGTTAAGTTGAAGGCTCTTCCTGGACTGATGAATTCGGCGAAGGTGGACCCTTATATAGTTTCCTTCCACAAGGGGAATTTTATGGTTTACTACCCATTTTTATAACCTCTGGATTAAAGTGATAAAAATTGTATCACGTGTAAGTGGGGAACCAATAGAAAAATTACAAGATAGCCATGACCATATTTGGCATTCGCTAATCAGAGAAAGACTTCTTCGGATCATTACTGCATTGATTGGTCACTGTTTTAAACAGTTCAGTAACCTTATAGAAAGGTGACAATCGTGGATGACCATATATAGAAAAGTCTGCTCAAGATGACACATTTGAATTGATGTGTTTGGGGTACAAGAAAAAGGGAGGATTCAGATTCTAACTTTACAAAATACTATTTTATAAATATCAAATACGTCGCGATGACGTGACACAAGTGTGCCAACTGGCTTATTGTAACTCATAATTATGTGTTGTATTATTCACGAATAAGTGAAAAAAATTTGTAAAAGTTCAAATTATTTTGAACAATTTTAACACTATGGTAGTAAAGGTCACGTTTTCGCGATGTGCTGCTCTATATAAATGTTTGTACGTGTATAGGTTTCGAGTAAATTGATAATTTCATGTTATTGATTATATACTGGTCTCTTCGTTGAAAATGTGTATCAATGAACACATACTGTGTATACGCTAGCAAATAAATTTTTTATTTATGGACGAATATTTAACATTTTACTTTTAGACAGAGTATGCTATTCTACATTCAAAATTTCTTTAATTTTTAATTTCGTAATGTTAAAAAAAATTCAGTTCTAAATAGATGACCATAGATAAATTAGGCGACAGAAGTTTATTTTAATGTTAAGACTCGACGATAATTCTAAAATTTCATTTCAAATTTAATAAAACTTTTTGCTAAAATTTGTTTATACGAAATTGTAGAATACATTTTTTTTGTGGAATATTCTTTCAAAAGATTAAATATTATATTAAAGAATTTCCTTAAATTCTAGAAAAGTAATTTTTTCTGTAGATTCCGTATTAATGAAATTTATAATTAGGTATAAAATCTCAATACAAAGAGTATATTTTCTTGGAACCCACGTCGCTCTACTTTATTTGATCACGTAATCGTGACTTACCGGTAAAATCTCCTTTTAATTTCTTATTTCACATTTCTCAGTACTTTTTCCTTATCTTTTCTCTCTCTCACTCTTAGATGATTTAATTCTATAATCTTTAAATTAAATTTTCTTTAACTCGAACAGATTAACAGGAATAAAATTAAATTGAATAAAATTTAATTAATTTTATAAAACATAAGGAAATCGATCACTTCGAGTCTTCGACTCGTGATCGATTTCCTCATGTTTTATAACAATTTTTTTTTTGGTTAAATTAATTTCAAAAAGGTATGAATTTAAAATTTTTGAAAATCTTAATTCCTGTGGAAAAATAATAATAATTAAATATTTAAAATATTTAAAAAAGAAATTATTGTTTTCGAATAATTTTCGAATTAAAAATATTCGTAAATAAATTTAACAGAACATTTTTTTCAATACAATTTTTCCCTTTATTTTCTAAAAATTCAAAAAGTTTCATAGTTTCATTTTCAATTGAATTTTCTAAATGGCAAATATAATTTATAAACATTTTTTTCCTGTATTTTTAAAAAACTTTGAATTTTAATACAAATTCAAAATGAGATAGTACCTTTTTATTTTGAGCGTCAAATTCTTAATGCAAAAAAGAGGAATTGAATATACATATACTTTAAAAATAGAGTAGACGATACAGTTACTCGATGTATTGAATATTGCACATATATACTTTTTTATTTAAGTGAATGTACTGTGCTTTTAAAAATAAGTGCTTGCGGTGAGTAGTGCACGTGGTAGTAAATAGAATCGCGTTTTGCAGTGGCTCTCAACCCTATTTACGATTACAGCCTTGACAAAGATTTATGATCGTTCAAAATTCCATCGAGCAGATTGCTTTTATCCAATGTGCCTTCAAGTTCTTAATTATCTCATACATAGGTGTCTTTTTTTACGAGCGATAGAATACTAGTTACTCTTCTCAATATATTGAATCTGCTAGTATAATCCTTAAAATGCAAACCATAAAAATTCAACATCAATTTAAAATTGTAATTTTTAACTTGAAATGGTATTTCTGAAATAGAAATTTTTTTTTATTTATTTTATAACAATAAATAAACATATTTCAAAATATACATTAACATTTTTTTTTACTAGATTTGATTAATTTTTAACAACTCTGCTTAGATCAATAAAGTCTCCAACCAAATTAAAACATTTATGTTCACCACCACATTCACTTCACTCTCACTTCACTTTTACTGTCGCTTCATTCTTATTGAATAAGAATCTAAATATGAAAGATTTTAGCAATTAAGTAATTTAATCATACGAATTATAGTTTGATTATAAATTCATAAATTTTATAGTAGAATAATAAGGAGGATATTTTCTATCTAAACAATAAGCTTTATACAATAATATATACAATTATTTCACGAATCTATATTTTTATCACTAATTGATAAGAATTGTTTTAAAGTACAATTATATTAAAAATTTAAAATACCTTTCTTGAGTTTATTTTCTTCTTCAATTTCTTTATCAAACTCATCAATTTCTTCAATTCGACCTATAAACTTATCCATTTTTATTCCAGTGTTAAATTTCATATTCTTATAATTAGCACTATTCGATAAAATAAACCAATATAATAAAAAATATTATTCACTATTGTACAGTTTAAGATTGAACAATTCTTTTTATTTTTTTTACACTTTTCACAAATTTTAAATATGATTTACATCAATTCACTTTAAATAGCATTAAAATAAAACATTTTCCCATTTACATTAATTATTACTAGAGATAAACGAAAGTTAATAATATAAAATTTAAAGAGTCTTTTCTGTATTGTATATAAGGAATAAAAAAACGAAATATTGAATAGACAATAAAAATCGACACAATTTCTCGACGACAGTTAGAAAAACACTGATTGTCGGAAAGTTAAGTCGAAGATAAGAGCGGGAGTAAGTCGATTTCCTCTTATCTGTTGGAATTATTGCCAGTATCTAAAAATGAATCCCATGGATTTGAGAATGGGGAATTCTAACGTGCCAGATTTCACTTCTTAATGTTCTTTTCGAGAGTTTTTCACGAAAATTCATTACTAATGCGACTCCTACTTATATATATCTCAAACTCTTTTATTTATAATGTATATAATCTTCTTTGAATTTTATGGCAAATTTTTTCAATGCATATTGAGGAACATAAGCAAAAAAAAGTAAAATATTTTTTAAAACATATTTCGTTTTAATTATTAAACTTTGAAAAAATGTTTGTTATGAAAATTGTAAAAATTGTATGTGAAAACTTTTTTTCATTTTTTTATTATTTATGCTTTATATTTACACAGCTTTTAAATTCAAGGAAAATTCTTTTCACAATATACTCTTGATTAAAATTATTGAAATATACGAGTATATATTTTTTTCATTGTGTAAATCCGTTTTGTACATGGTAAGCGCAATTGCACTCGGTATAAATATTTGTAAGACTGTAAAAAAAATCTTTTTTTTACGATGTAGAATGATTTCATGGAGAGAAAAAAATTTGCACACAGATTTATATATATATATATATATATATATATATATATATATATATATAAAGAAACTTTCGCCAACAATGGTTATAAAATATTAAAACTCTTCGTTACTTATACGACATGCCTCTCAATTTTCGATTTATTTCTTGGCAAATATGACACCTTTTATTGCTAAGTTACAAATAGTATTTTTCTTCAAGTTTTTGTATCTTATAGATGGGAAAAAATATATACATATATATCTCATGAATCTGAAAGCAAAATCATGTCACCGTCTATGTACACGTTCGTCTCGAATAAAAGGTTATTCTCCTTTTTTCTATCTAAGTAAATGACATCAGAAAGGTTCTTCTGAGAATGCTTTTAACGCCACATTTTCCAAAAAGTTACGAAAAAGCATTTTTCCAAATTTTTAAAAATATTAATGAAGAAAAATCTGTAAATATGGAAGCTGAGAAAATTTTAAAACCAAATCTTTAAAAAGGTAGATGTTATAAAAAGCTAAGAAGTCTTTTTAAAAATTGTTCTTTTTCTAACTTGTTTTTCAAAATTCAAAATGTCTGATCTAATATGGCGGACGAGAAAATTTAAAATTAACCGGATTGACTTGAAACTTGTTACCCGGGGTTTTCGAGGTCCCTCAATATGAATCTAACGTCAGTTTCAAAAAATTTAATTTTAGATACAGTAATTTTATGATAATAAGTAATATTTTAAAGCAAAAAAAAGAAAAATCGATCTTTTTGAAATCTTTATTAACCAGAAAGTCTCCTTAAATAAATATTATTACTTTCATTGAATAAATAATATAATTTTATTAGATTCGCAATAAATTAAAATAAGGGAATTTACTATTTTTAAAACCTATGTAAATAAAAATTTTTTAATAAGAATTTCTAAATAAAAATATAGAAACAAGTAAATTAATAAAAATTCATTACCTACATTTCATCAATTGAAAGGTTGGGAAGAATTTTCATAGATAGCAAAGTAAATAGAAAAAGTTAAACATCTTTATAAATTCGAACTTTAATTTAAAAATTCTAATTTTAATTTACTTTCAATTAAGGACTTAATGTAAATGGAAAATTAAAGTAAACCTTTGTAAAAATAAGAGCATGGGTCAAACTCAACTATCTTCAAGTACGATATCCGAATATCCTTGAAATTGGAGTGAGAGAAATTTAGTAATTTACAAGGGAGTCTTGTAGAAAAGAGCATTCTTGGCTAGCTATGCAGTTTAATGAAATTTCCGAGTGTACATCGCTTGATCTTGAAGACGCAATGTTCAATGTTAACTGATTTTTTTTGTTAAACATTTTTTTTTAAATATTTGTTTTTCCTTCTTTTCATGTTCTTTGAAATTTATTAAAATTATCTGCATATAATAATTTTCACAAAAATCTCAAAGCAAAATTTCAGTAAATATAAAAGTTTAATGTAATATTAATTAATTTACAAAGTAAATATTTAACAAAAAAGGTTCATTTTAATTATCCACACAGCTCATAACATTTTCTGAATATTTCATAAATATATTTTTAGGAAAGATTTAAAATATTTTAATACATGAAGTCCTTTGGAATATTGTTGCAGCAAACGTTGCGTGAATTCAAATAAATTTATATTTATCACGTAATTATTATGTGAAAAATGTGAAAAATTGCGTTTCTAATTTTTGGTAAAGAAGAAAGAAAAAAACATAAAACTTGTATCATATATATATAGTATATTTACGTATACATTTCTAACAGAGATATTTGTTTGACATTCATTTCAATGGGTATGAAAAACATCAAAGCAACATCACGTAATTAAAAAGCTGGTAGACTTTGAAAAAAAATTTATGTGACACATTTGAATTCAATGCTCTTATGGGTATGAGTGAAATTATAAATAAAAATTAAAGGGTCTTTCCGAAAAAAGTACACTTGATTTCTATATTGAGTGAAATTAATTATTGAATTGCAATTGCAGTCTCGTAATTTTCAATATTAGGAGATAAAAAAGTAATACCAATTTCACGTAATTAAAAAATGTGCAGATTGTAAAAATATACACTTGGATTTTATTTCATTACAGTTATCAGTATTATTAATGGATTGGTTTTTGATTTTTGTAAAGGGCAAACCATTGCTGTGTTGGTAATTCCTTTGTGGCTCTTAATGTAATCTGAGGGTAAAAATTGAATGTAAAAAATTGCTTTATGATTTATTTCTGTTCCATTTTTTTCTGCAATTTACAGTAGATTTCATTCCCTTTGAATGTTTGAACATTCTATACTTGTTTTCCAGAAATTTGCTTTTTTCCTCCTATATAAAGGTTTTCACTTATGGAGCTGTAATAGTTTATTTAATTTCTTCAGAGTTCTCATTATTCTGATTTTTTTCCCTGTAATCGGAATATGACTTCTTTTTCCATTCTACTACTTGTGCTTTTTTTTTGCTTTTTTTTTTGTAATCGGAATATGACTTCTTTTTCCATTCTACTACTTGTGCTTTTTGTTTAAATGAATAGCAGTAAGACTTTATATTTTTGGTCATCTTAAAGTTCGCTTCAGATTTTAAGGTTTTCCAAGATTACCAGAGAGGTTGTACAAAGGACATCCATTTAAAATTCAAAATTTCGTAAATGAGTTATTTTGTTAACCGGAAATCAAAATTAACTTACAGCAAAAAAAACTAACAGCACGGTCGATTCTGTAACATTTCCACTTCCCACTTTCACTTCTCACCTTCCACTTTTACTTTCCATTGTCCACATTCACTTCCCACCTTTCACCCATATTTTCCACCGTCCACTTTCAACTTCCCACCTTACACTTCCCACTCTTACTGACCACTTTCGCTTCTCACTTTTCCCTCCTAATGGTGGGAAAGTGAAAAGTGGGAAGTGGAAGCAGGGAAGTGAGAGTAGAAAGTGAAAGATGTGAAATGGAAAGTACGAGTAGAAAGTAGAAAGTGGGATGTGAATGTGGGAAGTGAAAGTGGAAGGTGTGAAGTGAGAGTGGGAATGGCAAAAGTTACAGAATCGACCCCCAGGGATAGAATCATTATAGATTCTAATTACTACTGAGAATTCTCATCGTCAAATTTATGCTGCTGCTGAATATTGTTGTGTCTCAGAAAGAAACTAAACATATCCCAAATTATATATTTAAATTGTCCGGCATCAGTGATTCAAACCTGATTTATTCACACACCGTAAAGCTCTGATATTAAGTGACAGGTTTTAAGAAAGAGTAACTGTTAAATTAAAATTGAACTATTAAAGTTTTTGTGTTGAATCCTTTACAATTAGAATCATAGAGAAAGAGTAGATCCAGATGTCTTCAGGGACACTGAAACCAAATTTGAACTTTGTTTTTTTTTAATGACTTCAGGCTTAGCCAACTGTCAGAACACAAACTCTTATATACCAACTTGTTTTTGCGTTTCTACAGAACGACTTTGAGGTTAGTAGTACTCGCATTTGCCTGGACCACCCGTCAATGGGTTTTCTTGCCAGTGGAGAGGGAAACTGTAGAAAACCTCTCCGAGTACAACCGGTTTATCGACAGTCGAATTCTAATGGTGTGTACCGGACAATAATCGACGGTTTTAGATAAAATACCCCTCAGCCTAGGAGTGACCTAATTATTTATTTGACGTCGATATGGAGCTAATGCAGTCCTTGGAAAAATAGAAATGTGCCTCGTAGTAGAAATAATCTCCTTGAATGAAGTTGACTAAGACGAGACTCGATAAGGTACTTGAAGAGATTTTCTGGACTGCGACTGGAGTCGAAGAAGATACTTGATGACAGTACACAACTAGTTCACTTGGTGGCGGTTGCTAGACTGACACGAAGAACACAGGTATCTGATTTGACGGTGAATTCTAGACTAATACAAAGAAGACACTTGGGGGCAGTACACAACTAATTAACTTGGCAGCGATTCCTGGATTGACTAATTCGGCAAGGGTGGCACCTTTTATAGGGTCCTATTGCAAAGAAAACTACATCATACCACCCACTTTTATCACCTTTGTGTAAGGTTCGGTTATTCAAGTCAACCTTATTTTTCACTTACTTTGGATTCACAATAGGTGGTAGCTGCCCCACTCTATTTTTCTAACGGGTCACTGACCTGACGAGTAGGAGTCTCAGTTTGGGACTACCCTTCAACCGTTGCGGATGTTCTTATTTTTGGAATAAGTATTAAGTGTTCTCTTCTCTTCATCATTTAATTGTTTGTATTACTATATTTAATGGTTATATTTCTTTTGTTTGCTTCACTGTTGCAAGTTTCTGCCCTTCAGTGTTAGTTATTCTTATATTTATTTAACATTTAGTATGCCACATTGTCGTGAGATTCTGCCCTTCAATGTTGGTTATACTTTTGTTTAATTAACATGTAATGTGCCGCACTGTCGTGAGATTCTGCCCTTTAGTGTTGGTTATTCTTTGTTTTATTTTACATCTAATGTGCCACACTGTCGTGAGATTCTGCCCTTCAGTGTTGGCTATTCTTTATTTTATTTTACATCTAATGTGCCACACTGTCGTGAGATTCTGCCCTTCAGTGTTGGTTATTCATTTATTTATTACAGTTTACTTATAACACTGTCGTGAGATTCTGCCCTTCAGTGTTATATATTAATCTGTTATTATTTTGTTAAACGTGTTTAATCAGTCTGAACATTTATTTAGCATTTTATTTTTTATTTATTTCTAATCAATACTTTCTTTGATTAGAAGAAAAGAAGGATTCATATTCGAACTTTACAAAATATTATTTTATAAATATAAAATACTTCGCGATAACGTGATAATGTCATCAATGGATGATTTTATTCAAAAGCAGGGAAAGAGTCTCGGAAATAATTAAACCTAACCATCTTAGTGGCAAGATGAACCATTAGATTAGGGATCGTAATTAGGGATGAATTAGAGATGCAGAAGACGAGAAAAAGTCTACAGAAGAATAAAGGCTAAGTGAAAGGTTACAAGAAGGAAGCACCTTAAAAAAGTTAAAATTAAAGGCGACGAGATGATCATCAATACTGATCAGAGTTTGAGTAATATTTTTCCTTAAAACAATTATTAAGAAAATGCTAGTTTAGACCTTGGCGTTCTCTGGAGCTTTGTAAAATTCGATATCCGCTACTTAGATTGCTTTAATCTGTTCTTCCTGTTATGCAGAAAAGTTTTCTCCAGAATTCTGGAATAATTTCAGAAAAAGTCTAAGGACTCAATAAGTGAAGAATAGAATTCACAGTTGCACTCCACTAAGCGTCGACGGTACTAAGTTGATGTTTTTGTAGAAGAAGCTTCTAAGGCGCCGGATAAGTTGGCTGCGTACTTTAAGTGCGGTGAAGTCAATCACAAGTTTGTTGACTCTATAAGAAGAGACCAACAGCTTCTTATGTAAGGAAAACTTCTTCTTTCCACTGAAGTAGCAGGAAGTAGAATTTGCTAGGTCTTCAGACCAACGGAAGTTAACAGAATGATTTCAAATTTTTTCCAGTTTTTGAAACAGGTCCTGACGATCGAGTAGAATCGACCAGCTACAACTGACTTGAATAAATTTGTTATATTCGCAGAAAAAGTTGACTACTCTCAGAGTTATTACCTAGAATTCTCAGGAATCTTTTCACATGGGTCCTATTGGTGACTCTCAACATTCAAGTTGAGGTTTCAGGTTTGTTAGTGCCTGATGTTCAAGACGTTTTCATTTAATTTAAATCAATAGAAAAGTACCCTAACGTTAATAAACGAAACTTGCTAAATACAGAGACAAATATCAATATTGCTAACACCAAGAAAATAATTAAAAAAACTAAATTCTACGTGCGTTGGATTTTTACTCGCATACAGGAAATGATAAAAAAATAGAGTGCAACGGATAGTTTAACAAAAAAAAGATTGTCGTTATGAAAACCACGCGTACAGTATCTGTTACTATATATTGGTATTCAGTAAAAAGAGTTGAAATATCAAGACTAAAATGGATTCAATGGTTTATATTTATAGATTGAATCTATTCGATGCATCTGCACCAAATAGCATATGTACTGTTTGATCTCGACTCTACGGACAGTTAGTTTTTTTTTATCCTTTGTCTAAATGTAGAAGCGCTCTCGTTAAAACAACAAAACGGCGGTAAAAGTTACTCTCTAAAAAATAATTAACAGAAACCAAAAAGTAGCAATTTATGTATTTAAAAAGTTTGTTTCATTAAATTATCAAGTTGGTTATTTACACGATAATAAATTTAGACAAAAAATTTATTTTACAATCGTCATACTAAATTTTTCTTCGCTGTATTTTTATCAGATATTAATAGTTATCTTGATAAGCCATAGGCTTTATAAGATGATTGCAAAAAAAATTTTGTAGTTACACAATTTATTTAAAAGTCATTATTCTAAAAATAAGAATTGCGACATCTTTGACGTCAATAACACTTTCAAACAAAAAATAATAAAAGATAACAAATCTTTTATTAATTTTAAAATTTCATTTAGTTATTAAAAAGGAAATTCGTCGAAAGAAATGTATTTCCCCTTTTTTTTGTTTGAAATAATAGACTGTGAATTTGCTATAACAGAAACGAGAGAATGAAACAAAAGTGATTAAGTTTTTTTTATGGACGCATTTAATGAGAAAAATGTGTTGAAGTAATAAGCAGAAATTGTGAAAAGGAAATTATTTTTTTCTACTCTAACTAAATGGAATATTCCAGTAGAATTCGAATGAAATTGAAGAATATAAAGGAGAATGAGGTCCGCAGTAACTCACACATATGACAACTACGTGAAACACTTCATTTCTGCATGATTTCACATGGTATTCATATTTGGCGAATATATACTCAATTCTACAGAGATTATTTAATATTGTATTTCTCTCAACTATTCTCAATTTGTTGTTTAATAGAGATTTTACGCTAAACATATATATGTTCGATTTGAATATATGTCATTCTGAGAAATTAAATCACGTTCACTGTAAATATAATCAAATCATTGTCTATAGTTAAAGGTTTGTTTTGCAAAAAGAAGATACTGATGAGAATTTAATCATTTTTCTCTCTCAATCTATCTAAAATTGATTTCTCACTTTTAGCAGTGAAAAACTCTCAACAGATAGAATGGAATTTAATGTGACTATAAATCGACGTTGAATGAGATCAAGATTTTACTTTTTTTTTGCTACTGAGAATCTTTTCACCAGTTGAGTGACATTAAACCATGTAAGGATAAAATTCTAAAGAGGAAATTGTATTTTAAGTTTCTTATAAAAAAGATTTCAATTTATTTTTTCTCGTCTTTTTGAATTCATCAAGAAATCAATTAATTTTTAGGAAAATAATATAAAGTAATTCAAATAATAAATTTAGAAGGAATTTACCTAAATGTTATTTCTTAATATACATTTTTGCCCAGTTTTCATGAATTTTAAATGTTGGAATGTTGGAAAAATGAGGAAAAATCCTGCAAAGATATTTTTGCATAAGAGATTTTGCATTTCAACGAAGCTCAAGAAGAAAAGCAAAGAAGAAACCAATTCTTCCTCTTTCTCTCTCACTCTTTCGTTATAGAGTTTTTCTGTCCTGGAGACACGAATATTCGTAAATCGGGGACACATTTTTTTTCTTCATTTCGTTTCCGTTTCAGCGCGCACATCGCTTCTGAGTCGCGACAACTTACCGCGTCCGTTGCTCCAGCTGTTGCGAACACTTTTGGGCGAGATTCCATAAAGTTTTTTTTAAAGCATAGAGTAAAAGAAAGAGAGACAGAGAGAGAGAGAAAGAGGGATTCTAGATTCGAGAAATCGAGAGTGGGTGATGAGAAAAGGGCAAAAAGGAAAGAGAAGAGATTCCGTATTTCTGCTTGCCAACTGGAAGATGAAGTAACTGAACTGAACGAACTATGAACGTGAGGAAGGCACACCACTTCACTTTTATGCGGAGTTACTTTCAAAACGAAAGCGATGCCACAGCGCGAAGGGCAATTCGATAAAGTTTTCGACTATGGGAAAAAGAAAGAATTCATTTCTAACTTCCTTCCTGCGTCGAGAGTTGTTTGCAAGCTTCGAAACCAAAGAACTCTCGATTTCTTCTCTCTTTGCCCTCACGCAAAAAAACTTATCATTTTCTTGTGGTGCGCGCACTAGGAAATATAAACTCTCATATATTAACGAGAGTACTCAGAAGTTTTTTTTTGAATCGTCGAATAAATATGCAAATGTTCAGTCGTATATTTAATCAGTTATAATTCTCTACTATTTTACTAGGATCCCTTTCGTCCTCCTTATTATTTACTCTCTCAATTATCTAATTCAATAGTTTATTTATTGTATTCCTGTGTGTGTATTTATGTACCAAAGACAATAAATGTTTGTCCATGGATGAATGTTGAAATAAAAAATATTCGCAAAAAAAGGGATTCCACATTTAGAGCATGAAAGAGGGTAGGTGTTGTCTGAATTAAAAAAAGGTATAAAAATCTCAGGAATAGAGTCAAATTTTTGGTAAAGAATACACGTCATGACTACAATGCTGGCAGGCTTCGAGGCGTTACAGATCAAAGGATTTTCTGGAGGGAGTTGAGGCTCCTTGGTAATTTGGTATTACTAAAAGTAAGAATGATGACTCTCCACTTAACTTTTCTGTTAAAATTGAATTACTGCTTATTTTTTATATTTGCGAAGACTCATCTTTCAATGTAACATTTCATATTTTTTCTGAACTTCTCCTTGATATTGAATTTGATGATTCTCATTGTTTCTTTGAAGATATATGTCACTCTGCTCTCGTTGATGCTTCACAAAACATTAAGACGAAATCTTAGGGATGTGATGGTATTGGCACGTTATCGCGAAGTATTTTATATTTATAAAATAATATTTTGTAAAGTTCAAATCTGAATCCTTATTTTCTTCTAATCAAAGAAAGTATTGATCAGAAGTCTTTGTCTGGATAGCAGATGCCAAATATGGTCATCTGTAGTTTGTTATTCTTCTATTGGTTCCTCACTTATATGTAATAAAATTTTTATCACATTGACCCAAAGGTGATAAAAGTTGATAGTATGACGTAGTTCCCTTTGCAGAAGGAACCTATAAAAGGTACCAACCTTGCCGAATTAGTCAGTCTAGAAAACGCCTTCAAGTTAACTAGTCCAGAAGTCACCGCCGAATTAACTTCGCGACTTCTTCGTGTCAGTCCAGTAACAAAGATCAAGTTTATTTGTTGGGTACTGTCATCGAGTTTGTTCTTCGACTCCAGTCCAGAAAATCTCTTCAAGTACCGAGTGCATTCTTCGGGTATCATCTTAGTTAACTGCATTCAAGGAAATAATTTCTACTACGAGACGCATTTCTATTGACTGTATTACCTCGACATCAACGTCAAATCAATAATTTTGTCACTCCTAGGCTGAAAGGGGTTTTATTTAATTTACATCGACACCTGGACTCCGGACCTTTCACTTTGGCTGGCCCAAAAAGAATTTGAGGGAAATCTACTGCACTCTCTGTTTCCGCTAGGAGTTATCACTTGTTGGGTCTACGACTAAGAATAATTATTAAAGGTAAGTAACTAATACTTTTAAATTTAGTCCCCATTTGAATTCTCGATTGATTCCACAAAGTTCTAATTTTGTTTCAGTGTCCCTGAAGACATCTGGATCTACTCTTTCTCTCTGATTCTAATTGTGAAGAATTTCAATAAAAACTTTAATAATTTCATTTCAATTTAACACGCATCTGCTGAAAAGTCAAATCTTAACGGATTTTAACGTTTTTTCTTTTAAAAGCCTCAGGAAGGCTTGCGCTATAAGACGTGACTGCCTCTTTTTTGATCATTTGCAACAGAACCACAAAAAACCATTTAAATCCTAATCAAATTACGATAAAAAGTATCATACGTTACCGATTCATCAGATATGATTTCATATTTTCCCAAAGCCAAACTTACCTAAAACAGAAGAAATTAATACAAATTAGTTAATAAATCGTAGAGAAGTAATTGTAAATTTAAAACATTATAATGCGAAAATTAACTTTTATATTGAAATAAAGTATTTTAATTTGATAGGTTATATTTTCTCTTAATATTATTTCTCTAAAGTTAAGAAAGCTTAGGGTGCAGTGAGATATTCCTTTTTGTTCAAATGTTAAGGGAGCAGTTAAAGCATCTTTGAAGACTTCCCCTAGTGCAACCACTTGAAGTGGTTCCTATTTAGCACCTTTCTTGAAAAAGTTTTAAGAAAAGCAAGTAAAAGAAGTCGAAAAATAAAGCAGAAACGCGGAGGCCTTCTAAGTGTGCAACGAAGGAGAATGTAAAATTTAATTTCCTAGTCTACAAACGCAAAAGGAGAGAAGAACATTTGCCTTTCAAAGATTTTACTACCAAATAAAAACTATATATACTGCTAATTTCTCAAAAGAAATTAAAATGAAAATAAAAATATAAAACAGATAAGTTGTTACTGATTTGGTTACAAAACATTTTAATGATGCTTTTAGTAAATAAACAAACTTATCGACTGTAATAATAGAGGTACAAGTTGTAGACCTAAGGTGCAGTCATTAATGAGGCGATAATTAAACCTTCGAAAGAAATATTTGTAAAAACATATAAAGTAACATAAGTGAGGGAAACTAGATTTTTTTGCATAGAAACTTTTGGGAAATCTACATACAGATATCTTGGATTACGCACTCCAAGATTATGGTAAACATGTGTAATCATAACTACTGTCCAAAAGATATCCTAAAGTTGTCTTTAAGAACATCTATGTCCTCATGCCAATTTGTTTCCTATGTAAAGAAAAGTTCAAATCCACAAACATTACAGAAATTGAAGTTTGTAAGGTCTTCAGGTCAGCGCTTTAGGAAGCAAGAATAAAACTCTTTAGAAGACAATAAAAAAAACTGGTAGAATTGGCAAAGGCATGGTCGTGAAAGCGAGACTCTAGGCATCTTCACCTACAAAGTTTAAATTCAAAAGGTAATTACCTTCAAGTTTTAAATTGAAGGATGAAGAATAGTTCAACTAAAGTGAGTGGTTTTTAGTGGGTTGACCTAGAAAAAAGTGGTCATTCACAAATAGCCTTGCAGTAAAGACTCCTTGGTATCTGATAGTAGATTTTATTTCTACTTCCTTCGTAAAATAATCGTTTTTGAACGAAGCGTACTTTACTAGATTTTTAAATCCTGGCAAGGAGAACTAGTTGTAAATCAGTTACTCTAATGTAATTATGTTACTGCGATTATGTTAATGTCTTTCATAATCATAAAGAACAATCGTTCCAGAAAAGTATCGTATAAAAAATTCTTCCAAGACTTGAAAACACTTCAATTGGTTACATTATTCTTATTGTTCCAGCTGGAATTTTTCCAATTTTAATACATTATTTATTCCTTATGATAAATTTAAATGTTTGTCTACTATGGCCAGTCTAAAATTTTAATAAAAGTAAACTTTTAGCCAAACGTGATAGAAAAAGTCTATTTTAAAATACTTTTATCCATGTGAATTGTTGTTAACTTAATATAAAGTTGTTTATAGCACAAGAATTTAAAACACACGATTACTAAATGACTCTTTTTCTGTGCAACAGAATCAATAATGGAAACATCAAAATATCTCTGTTGGAAATTATAGGTTGTTGGTGCATCTGTGTGTAAAAGAATTTATTGACTGTGCTAAAGACCTCCATTTTTCCCGTCTTTTAAAAATAAAGTTTTCGATTTAAATCCGCTTTTAGAAAAAATCCAAAGTATAGTGATCAAAATGTTAAAACGTTTAGGATTGAGTATTTTTCAGAGCAGAGTTGGTTTATTTCTAAAATTGAAAAATTTCTTTTATTTCATTTTTGTGTCACTTAAGATACCCTTCAATCAGAAATGGACGCAGATGAAAACCAATTCCAAAAGTTGATCAAAATTTTTTAAAATGAGACTGTTTAAGATCCAGGGTAGGAATTCCCTTAGGAATTCCTTACCTTGGTTTAGTTTTCTAGTGTAAAAAATGCAGGAAACTTATTAGACCTTTTTATTTTCAGTGACGATTAAGTTCAAGCACGTGAGACGATGCAACGGGAGCTTGAAATTATTTTAATTGGAGATTACTGATGAGGATATGAGCTTTCGAACACATATCATGAAAACCCCAGAAAAAATTTTTGTAGTGTGATAAAAAACCAAAAAGTAACAAAAAAACGACATTCTTTTAATTTTCAAGATCAAATTTGTGGAAAACCTAGGGTGATGGAACAATTCTGATTACGAATTCTCGTTCAGCATCAAAAGACCTATCAGAATCATCCTATTTAATCTTAAAAATAAAAATGCTGTTGCACTGTGTAATTAAGAAACTCGAGTTTCGCTATTTAGATTAGTAATTCTTCGCATCTGTTGTTTTCCTTGTTTTTTGGGAGCTAAGCATACTAGCTGAACAATCAGCCTTAAATTAAGTATAAGAATCTTAATAATCCTGTTAGCAAGCAGTATCCCCAAATCTCACCAAATCATTATTGCCAATCAGTTGTTAACTTATTATTGTTAAAATATAGCCGATAATTTGTTAACTATTCATCAATCAATTGCCAGCGTATTGTCTACCAAGTAGGTTCACTCAACTACCTAATACCTACATGAACTAAGCACACGCGCCCAAATTAAATTAATAGGGGTAAAAACTAACCCAGAAAGAAATAAAAATAGGTGGTATGACGTAGTATGCCCTTGCAAGAGGGGAAACGTCGTCAAGTTAACTAGACAAGAAATCACCGTCTGTGTTCTTCGTGTCAGTCTAGTAACCATCACCAAGTCAACTAGTTGTGTACTGACATCGAATTTGTTCTTCGACTCCAGTCCACAAAATCTCTTCAAGTATCAAGTATCTTCATCAAGTCTCTTTTTGTCAAGTTCATTCAAGGGGATAATTTCTACTACGATGCAAATTTCTGTTTTTCTAAGGACTGCATTACAACGATATCAACACTAAATAAATAATTTGATTACTCCAAGGCTGAGGGATGTTTAATCTAATTTGCATTGACACCTGGACTCCTGACCTTTTACTTTGTCTTGTCCTAAAGCAATTTGAGGGAAATCTTCTACTGCATTCTCTGTTTCTGCTAGTCAAGGTCATTTCCTCGACCTCACACTGATGGAGATATCGCTTGCTGGGTCTACGATTCTAACAATAATTTTAAGTGGTTAATAACTAATACATTAAATTTTGTCCCAATTTAGATTCTCTTTGATTCCACAAAGTTCTAATTTTGTTTCAATGTACCTGAAGACATCTGGATCTACTTTTTCTCTCTCATTCTAATTGTTAAGGATTCAAATAAATAATTTAATTTCAATTTTAACAGTTACTTTTTTTAAATCAATGGTCGCTATCTAGATATTGTCATTTCTACGTTTCCATGTAAAGTTTTCACTATAATATTTTACCAATTCTGCCTGTCGATGCATGTCATCCTCCACTTTTACTTTGCTTTGAGTCTGTTATACCGCCTAGTAATATAAATTTCTCATAAATTAATTCTTACTCTTAAAAATACTCAATGTATTAACCATGATTTTAGTTCAGTGAAAGCATTGTTATCATTGGTAGATTGGACATTATTGGAGGAGACTGTTAATGTTGATATTGCAATAAATTTATTTTATATTAAATTGTATGAAGTAATGGACAGCGAAATTAAAATAGTATCAACTAAATCTCAAAATAATAATAAATATCCTATTTTATTCACTAAAGATATCGTTAATAACTTGAAATTAAAAATAAATATACACAGCTGGTAAAGATAATACAAATTCTAAAACTGTATCATTATCAGTATAAGCTCTCCAAAAATTATAAAATGTTTATCATTAATTATGTCACGTCATCGCGACGACGTATTTGTTTTGATATTTGTAAAGTTAGAATCTGAATCCACCCTTTTTCTTGTAACCCAAACACACCAATTTAAATGTGTGTCATCTTGGACAGACCCTCGAATCAAAAACCCGCGTTCTTTGTTAGTCCAGAAATCGCCACCAAGTTGAGAAGTCGTGTATTGTCATCGAGTTTATTCTACGACTCCAGTTCCAAAAATCTCTTCAAGTACCAAGTGCATTCTTCAAGTCTCAATCAAATTCATTCAAGGAAAATTCATACGAGGAGATAATTCCTAATGCGAGGCATATTTCTATTTTACTAAGGACTGCATTATTTCGACTTCAACATCAAATCAATAATTCGACACCTGGACTCCGGACCTTCCACTTTGGCTGGCCCGAAAACAATTCGAAGGAATCTACTTCATATTCAGTTTCCGCTAGACAACGTCATTGCTTCGACCTCACACTGAAGGAAGTATCGCCTGTTGGGTCTACTTATCTAATAATAATATTTAAAAGTAAGTAACTAATACTTTTAAAATTACTCCCCATCTAAATTCTCGATTGATTCTACAAAGTCCGTATTTGTTTCAGTATCCCTGAAGACATGACATTTGGATCTACTCTTTCAAATTGAAATCAGAGAGTTCGACTATTTCTCTCATCAGAGAATTCAACCTATTTCTTATATAATATTCTTTTACTTCTTAAACTAAGGATTAATTCTGCTTTCAGTGGAGTTAATCCAACCTCAAGGGAAAAGTGCCTACCTGACAATTTCGACGAAAGACTGTATAATGTAAAGAATAAATAAAAGACAAATTATTATATCTGAAGCATTAGTTTCCTTAGCCTGATACCTTAGTTCTCCAAAGTCTTCCGCTTTGTAATTAAATCAGGCACACAATTTATCATACCAGTACTGGCCTCTTTCTGAGACGTAACATTATTAAAGCAAATTATATTTTTTAAACACTAATTAAATTCAATTTGAAGTAATTATTTTAAATATTTTTGTGGAACTAAAGACTTTTTGTAGAAATGACAAAACAAAAAAAATTAAATCAAGCACAAAAGGTCAGCTTATCGAAATAAAAAATCCACCTCGATTTTTGGGCTTATGATAGAAAAAAAACGAAAGAGTTAAAGTTTCCATTTAGGGGTAAAATTGCGCCAAGTTGGCTAGGTTTTAGGTCAAAAAATTTGAGAGAAATCAGAGGGATATATAGTGGTACATGGTTTGCAATGGGAAGGGAAATGGCGAAGGCGGGAATTCGTAGCGATTTTTAGCTCGAGGAAATTAACGCTTTAACGGCTCGATTCGCGAGCTTGAATCTGGCGAGAAACCGACAGAAAATGAGGAAACGTGAGTGAGATCAAAAAAAAAAAAAAAAAAAAAAAATGAGCGGGAAAGAGATAGGGTGATTTTGCTGGAAAAATGCAAAAAGGTGTCTCAATCGCTTTATTTGAATCTCCTGGCGCAAAAGGTATAAAAGAAGATAGGATAGTAATATATCTTTAAAGAAAAAACGCAAAAAAAATGGATGAGAAATTTCAAAGGTGAAATAGATTTACTTAAAGTTTACCGAACAAAAATTGCTTTTCCTGATATTTGCTTGTAATAATATTTCAAGGAAAATATAGATATGATCTGATAGCAATTGTGCTCGTTTTATCAATATTTACCAACTAAATGTTTTATCATTTTTACAATGGAATATAAATATTATTCTCAATTTATTTATCCTGCTATGATCTTTATATATTTTGTAAATAAAAGTGAATAACGAATAATATAAATCGAGATCCCTTTAATTCTAAACTGCTTTTATCGATTGCTTTAATCCTCCATAATCTGCAATTATAAGATCGTTTTTTTAGTTTATTTAAAAATTATTAACCATTTTAGCCTAACATCAGGATTTTTTGTGGGTCTTCATATTCTGACACGATTAAATTTACCACCAGAATATAATTTTTCTTTATAGATTTCACGAGTGCAAAGAAAAGGATTAGTAAAGTAATTTCCACATGGTTAAATTTTGTATAGAAAATGGAAAAAAGTAATCGGGCGAAAAAGCAAAGTTGATGAAAATGTAAATGGTGGTTTAAAGAGAAAGGAAAGATGAAGTAAAGAAACAACGTTTGCTTAGGGGATGAGAGAAAATAGAGAAACTTTTTCGATTTTTATAAAAGCGTAAAAGCGAGATGCGTGCAACTATCATATCTATATATTAGGTTTCGGTCCTATATTCAAAAGCGTTTTAGGAACTTTTATTAAAAAACATACAAAAACAAGTAGGTAAACTGGCAATTGAGAAATTCCTTCGCAAATATGAAATCTATGCAAAAACTATTCGAGTCTGAAATAATCTTATGAAATTTTCGTACAAACATTCTTTTCATAAAAAATTAGTTACTCTAGTACAAAATTCAAATATTATTCATCAAAATGCAGTTTTATAATAAATCAATAATCATCTACAGTTTCATCTTCTCTGGAATGTCACCAATCCCATGTCACTCAGACCATTTAGCGGTTAATTCTAACGTACATAACAGGAGCTTCTTGTGGTAAGACACCATTTATCCCTAATCCATCACAGTAAAGTGTGATAATTATTTCCTTATGAATAAAATAATTAAATTTATAAAAATATATTCTTTTCTTAATTGACTTTTACCAAATACTTTATTAATTAGACGCTTGTTGTCCGGTAGATATAAAAAAATTATTTTATGAAAACCTCAAAAGACAAAATGCTGAGCTAGTCCCGGAGGACTTATCTTAATAACCGCCAGGGTCGCTCGTTTAATCGGATTATAAGCTTTCTCCTTGCACATCCAGTAGGTAAACACAACGAAAAACGTTCATATAAGGAAGTGTAAATTAATATATTAAATTAAAATGATAGGACAACATTTCAAAAGTTAGTATCCTTTGGAATTAAAGTTTCGTTAGTGTGATTATTTTTTAATAAATATTTTATTAAAAGTTAAAAGTTACTTCATTGTTGATAATCTTGATATTTGTAATATTTTTCGTGACAAACATATTTAAAGTTTTTCATATTGAATATTTATAAAAAAAAACCGTTTGGCCCGATTTGGGCATATATTTCAAAAACATCAACGCAATATAAATAAATAATGGAATTATATTATTTTTTTATCTGTCAATTTGAGAGACGAAACAAAATTAACCCATCAAAGTGATGATTGATAAATATAATTGAAAAATTTCTCTCTCATCATTTCACAAATACAATCACAGTCAGAAGTTGCGAACAGGTATTTCAAATGTGATTTGCTTGTAATGTGATGTGAAAAGTAGAGAGCGCCTTGCTAATTGGATTGTTTTCATTTACATCGTTAATAAACGGAATTTTTTCTTTCTTTCTCTAAATAAAGAAACAAATTGAAAAAACTGACTAAAGCTATAATTGACCATTGTGCACAAGTAATTTATATAAAGAAACAATGAGAGTATCTAACAATACAAATTTTTTTTTGATTGAAAAAAATGATTACATTTCTTTTCTAATATATATACAATGATTAATTACACGAAATATTTTAAAAAATAGTAAAAAAATTTCAAAAGATAAATGGTATATAACTAAACAAAAATATTGCTGCATATAACATCAGTTTTTGTTTGACTTCAAAATATCCCTCTTTGGTTTTTTAGAATAAAACAATAAATTTGTTTTGTCAGATATAAATTCCGATACGTTAAATATTGTATTCAACTTCACTTGCATTAAAGTAATGTAATGATTGATATAAATAGTCGAGTAATTTTATTATAATCACTCGCTCTCATGGACGCACAAATTAATTGTCTCTACTTTAGTTAACAATTATTTCATTCATTATTGTTTGCGCAATTAAAATATTTATTCACAAAAGAAAATTTAATATCAAATTTTGTAGCAAATAATGATTTTGCTCTATAGCAGTTTATAAAAAAAGAATTCCTTTTTATTTTCAAGAACACATAACTTTATAAATTTTTAATTTTTTAATAAATCGACGACGGCTGAGATAGTTTAATTTAAAAGCAATTTCTTAATAATTTTTATTAAATGATCAAAAAATCTTTTCTTGTAAAAGAAAAAAATAATCGAAAATATTATTCAAATTATCAATAGATGACAAATTTATGATGAATGAAAGACTATTGAGATGAAAATTTGCCGAAATTGGAATATATCTCGGTCGCACAAGTAGTAGTGCATTATTAGGGGAGTGTAAAGCCACAATAGCGCCAATCCCCATTAAACCGATTTACTATATGGACACGCGTATAAAATACAAACTATTACAGTATGATTTATATCCAGAACTTTTATTCTACTTTAATAAAAAATGTCATACAATTAATTTGTTTTATAACTTATATATATAAAACATAAATATAGATATATGTATGTATATAATAAAACTGCTGACCCATTTAATAACTTTACCTTTCAATTTACTGGTAGTGCACTTGATTGTTCTCTGAAACGTGCCATTCATTGCAGAAGAACATTTTCGGAGAATTGTTTTGTTGTTTTAAAAATGAGTTTCAAGAGGAATATGGAATATTTTTTTTTCTAAAAATAGCTTTATGGGAATGAAAAAATCGTTGCAGATAAAAAATACCAACTGCTTTTGATTAAATCGAAATTTCGTTGATTGCAGAATGTTTATTCTCAATTCTTAATGATTTATTTTTAGCTAAATAAATTTATAAAATAATTGGCCAAAATCTACATTTTTAAAACAGTTTGTTAATTGCTTTTATGTTTTAGGAAATAGGTACAAATAATTTATTCATTTGCACTGAAAATGGATTTATTGAAAATATCACTAAATACTGAACCGTAATGAGCACTGCTGAATCTCTTGGGGGATTCGATCAAGATAAACGCTGATGCAACGAGGAGACAAGGAAACGATTCCTGAAATTGAATTCCCTTATCCAATGACGAATTCGCAAAATCAACTAGTGGATGTACTCTTCTGTTGAATACCATCATTTTCCTTACAGGAAAACAATGAAAATTCACGATACTAAACCTCTTTTTAGTAAAATAGAAACCCTTCATAATTATTTCAAATCTGACGCCAAACCACCCCAGTTTTTCGTTAATTTCTTGGGATAAGCAGGTTGGCAAAATGTGCAAGAGCGTCTATGCCACCTTATCACAATTCAAAACAAATAAGAAAGCCCTTACGGTTGAATTAAAGACGAAACTTGTTACGTCATTGGTTTTCCCTCATTTTGATTACTGTTGTGTTGTATATAATGATATGACTGAAGAATTAAATTATAAACTTGAGAAACTCCTGAATTCATGTATAAGATTTATATTTGATTTAAAGAGGGATGAACATGTAACTCCATATAGGTTGCAGCTAGGTTGGCTTAGTGTTAGTAACAGACGACTTTGGTACATCGGCTGTCTTACACATGTAATTCTAAATAATAAAAAACCTTCGTACTTGTATGAAAAGTTTGTCTTTAGAGAGGAAATTACTACTAGAGAGTTAAGATCTCCTTGCATTCTTAGGGCTCCAAAATGTAAAACAGAAAAATATAAAAACTCGTTCATGGTTACTGCTATAAATTTATGGAACTCTCTTCCTCGTTCTATGACAAATATTGAAAGTCCAAAAACATTTAAACTACAATTATATAAATATTTATTTTCATTGGATGTATAGAGTATATAGAGTGTCTCTTGATTGGTATGTCATCTGTGTGTGAGTTGCTGTGATAATTTGTGATATACTTTGATAATTTGTAAATCAAAGTATTTTATTTTTACATCTGTATATAGCTTTATTTAACTTTATACGATATATATATGTTATTAATTACTGTATTTTTAATGGTTGTCCTCGTGGTATTTACCTAGGACATAATAAAATATATTCTATTCTATTCTATTCTAATAGGTTAAAAGAATAATATTTCTGTTCTAGGGTTAAGGTCCCAAAAGAAAGTTAACAAGACTAAAGAATATAAAAAATTGAACATTTTTTTAACAGGGTATACATTGGCACCTATGGTATAAGAAAGGGAGATCTCACTGAAATAAAAGCTGGTTCTGAAGAAAAAGATTTGCATCATAGAAGTCACCAAAATGTTGTTTAACAAAGATAAGAAGCAGTCGAAGGATCAAGAAATAACATTTGAGATCCGCTACTTGAATTATCTTATCCAGAATAAAGAAGCCCAGTAAATGCTGAAAACACTTCTTAAGATACCGGAAAGCACTTGACGGTTCTAGAAACCTAAAAACAAAGGATAATCCTCCCAATCGTAGTCATCATTCAAGAAGAGACGGATGGTTAGGAAAATTTGGGTCACAAAGATAAAATTCATCATGTATTCATTCCGGAAAAGATGAGTGATTATTAGGTGTCATCGATGCCTAGATTATCGCTAGGTATGAAGAGCTTGTGAGGCGGTGGACAGATTGGTTGCGTGCTTTAAGTCGGTTGAAATTAATCAAAAGTTCTTAGACTGCAAGAAAAGCTAAAATTGCTTCTTATGCAAAGAAAACTTCAACGCCACCAACACAACATTGCTGAAAGTGAAAATTGCAAGATCTCTATTTTCTGAAAGCGTAAATCCAAGGATCTTTACCTGCAAAGTTCTTGAAGGTTGTGTTCCTTAGGATGAAGAATGACTCAGCTAAAGTTTGTGGTTTTAGTGGGTCGACTCTGAGTTTATTGAGTTTAGTGACAGGACTCCGATTTCTTTGCCGAGAAAATAAGTGACTTTTGATGTTACTTTAGTATATTAATAACAGCTCTACTTCAAGTGGATTTATATTTAGAGAGACATACCTTTACAGCATTAGGAAATTTTAAAATATCTTGTGGACGTCCTAGAGATTACCATTCATCTGGAAAAAATAGGATATTCCTATGTCCATGTTCATTTTTTTAAATTTTGATATGATCTGTTCTAGCTACGAATGGAAGAAGGTAGATCAAAATTTCGAATACTTGCTGTTCAACCAAAGAAAGTAAATCTACTAATTATTGCTAAGGAAATTCTGCAAGAAAATCCTGAATTAATTACAAAATATCAGTCTCTAATTAGTGTGGTAGAAAAATTTGATGGAACATTGTCATGGATGATCTGGAAATTGAAGAAACAAAATTAAAAGAGAAATACAATTGTGTTCCTCTCTTCTATTTTATATATGTTGATGATACAATATTAGCTGTAAAAAATAAGCACGTCAACTTTGTCATCAACACTTTTAATGCTTATAATCAAAAATTACAATTTACGATAGAAGCCAAGAAGGACATTTCTTTTAATTTTCTCGATTTAAAAATCACTTGAAAAGACAACAAAATCATCACCAATTGGTATCAAAAGCCGACTTTATGGGATAGATTAATTAATTATTTTTCAGAGTATCCAATCCAACAAAAAAAGAATATTGTATATAATCTGGTCGATAGAGCGATTTCATTGTGCAACAATAAAGAATTTCATTTTGACAACATAAAAATATAATATCCTTTTTAAAAAACAATAGCTATTCTTTAGACTTTATTGATAAACATATAAAAATTCGTATAAACCATATAAAATTCTCTAATGATAATAATAATAATAATCGAAATAAAATTAATATTTATAGTCGAATCCCAAAGGTTTGTTTCCTTTCAATGAAAAATGTTTTTTTAAGTTGTCAAATATTCTCAAAAAGTTTTATTGTACTATGATTCCTCTTGGAAATGAAAACTCCAATTCTATAATTAGACTTTGTAAATATAATATAACCAAAGAAATGGGACAGATAAAATGTTGTATATAAGTTTGACTGTAAAAATTGTCCTGTAACATATTTCAAGTAGTTAATATTTAAATTAAAGATATAAGGTCGACTTAAGGGTGCGATAAATAATAGTAACTAAAAAAATTAACAATTGGTAGAAAAGGTAGATCTAACTGATTTAAAATATATTTTGGTAAACAGAATTACATTTTCATGCAAATAATGTAAAAGTTACTGTTCAATAGCAGAATTAATTCAAATTCAGGGAACTGGGTCCAATTAATGTTGCTTCTGCCCTAAATTATTAAAATTCAGTGTTTCATTCAAGTTACGATTGTAATAGTTGAAAGTCGTAAATATAATTCTACGCTGAATGAATTATAATGTTCTATTACAATACACATTCCTATTCATGCAAAACGCATTTGGACCACGAACCATTTCGAAAATCCGTCTGCACTAATTCCACTCCATCATGCATGTATGCCATTGCTTGAAAATTGCACAAACGTGTGATGTGCTTCAACTCGTGCATTTACGTCTCCTAAATCCGATAATATATACGTATATAGGTATATATTTATTTATATAAGTAATTTTATATTAATGTAAAATGTTATCAAAACTATTTTTAGCTATTTTTAACTTTTTTTAAATTTTATTTTTAACTGTGTAATGTTTTATTATAAAACTAAAAATCAGATCTACATTAATTGTTTTTTCATATTTCAGATAATATTTGTATTAGATGAATATTTATCGTATATGTTTTTGGTATATCTTTCGGCAGATGTAATTTGTTTAAAAAATAAATTAGGTAATATTTAAAAACATTTATTAATTAATTTACAAAAGAAGTCAATTATTTTTTCCAAGTTGACATAGGACAAATGGTTACTCACACACGAATGGTAATTGAACTGTATGTAGGTGTGAAGCACACAACAGTGGACTCTGCAGAGCGATATTTCATTAGAAAGAACGCCGTGGTGAACGCTTTTATTAAAAAGTGTGAACGACACTGGCCGGTATGTTGTTACAAAGCGGAATTTATGCTCGAGAAAATCAGCACCGAGTAGCGCTTTTTATTTTACATTTTTTTATATTAGACTCTCATGAGAATCGCTTGTAACTATTGAAAATCAACTTCTTTGACAACATATGTTACTACAGAGTAGCTATAACTGTTTTTCCGAATAAGCACGACATAATGTCTATTTAAGGTTAATATTTTATTAGAGTAATAATAAAAGTAAGTTCTTCCTAATTTTTAAAAGGAAAAATTAGAAAACTAAATGACGATGAGGAGGTCTACCGGGGCCACTAAAATTTATTGACCCTGGGCCTGTTTTACAACAGAGGTCAAAGACTTATTAACCTTTGGAATTTACAATAAATTACAATTTTTAAATATCTTTGATAATTGTGAGTAATTGTCATTAAAAGAAATGAAAATTTGTGGAATACGACTATAAATAGTCATGTGACAATAAAATAGCTCTATGAATAAATTATAAACAATATTTCTTTTTTGTTGAACTGTTAATTTTAAGAAAAGGTTCGTTTGTGTCCAACCTGATATTGAGCTGTTTGCATAGCAGTTTTTGTCATTGCAGAATCCCTTGATGATATGTGCGGTAATTTATAGTGTCAACTCCGCCGCTGGTTGTTCACTGCCGAACATCATTGATATTTTTGATGTGCTGGGAGAAGCGGGTCCACTGCCAAACATCATTGATTTCTTTGATGTGCTGGGAGAAGTGGTCCCGCTGCCAGACACGACTGGCATCATGGATATGTTCGGTAGACCTTGCCGTGGTGGCGGAGCTTTTCACTAAAGGGCAACCAAACAGCAAGAAAGAATGGATTCACAAAATTCAAAGAAAGTACACATGTGAGTAGGCCGGAAACGGGAAATCTCACCATCGGTCCCAGGACTGATGCTCAAGTGTGCGCGGATTGTGGGGGCGCACAATTTCTTGCAGTGCCACGGGTGATCGTGGAAAGATTAGATCCACAGAACATCGTGGAAGGAGAAAAAAAATGAGAAAAGGAAGAGCGTCGAGCCTTCTAAGTGTGTCAAGCTGCAGTAGCGGAAAGACCGTACATACCACTATCCACTCAGAAGTAGACGACGAGGCGATAGAAGAGACTCGTGAGATATGCTCGCGACTCAGAAAGGAGGTGGCGACTTGCCTCGACAAAATGGAGTTGGAGGTCGCAAAGATGATGAAGTCTTGCGACATTCAGAAGAACGTCAATAGGACGGTAAAAGATGGACTCAGAGCCATCGAAGTCCTGTTGAAAAAGGCAAAAGTAAAGCATGTCGCAGCCGATGAGTCGGACTTCGATTTGGCATGCGTTCTCAGTAGTGCGGAGTATATCCGCAAGGACCGTAAGGAAAAGAGAGAGCGTTCCTATAGGCGTAATCTCAAAAGCGTCATAAGAGATGCTCAGAAACGGAAGCGAGAGGGTGACAGTCCAGAGGAGACTCGAACCCAAACCGATAAGAGGAAAAAGGAGGAAGCTCCTTCAATGGAAACGGAAGTACCAGATCCAAAGACTCCTCAATTGGAAAGAATGAGGTCAAAAGATCCACAGTTCTAATCCTAGTCGGTCAAGGATTAACGTATGCTAACTTTCTGGGTAATCTTCGCAAAGAGGTCAACCCGGACGACTGCCATACGAGAATAGAAGCAGCAAAAGCTACGAAAAAGGGAGACCTTTTAATTAAGATCAGAGGAGGCTCCGACAAGGACGCTTTCACCGCTGAGGTGACCAAAGCGGTTGGAAGCATGGGTAAGGTGCAGTCGTTGGATCGAAGAGTTACACTCGAGATCCGTGATTTGGATTGCCTTACCCAAGAAGCCGAGGTGTAACAAGTGTTGTCGAAAGCGATATGAAAGCCAGGAAGCAGTAAAGTGACGGTCTTAGGACCCAACCGCCGAGGGATGAAGCTCGCAGTTGTAGTCACCAACCTGGAAGAGGCGAATAGGCTGGAGAAATTGGGACACGTAAAAATTGGTTTCATGTGTTGCCCAATTAAAAAAAGAGTAATGGTCGTCCGGTGTCATCGATGCTTGGGATACCCAAGTTGCTTTTGATGCGAGGAAAAGTATAGCAATAAGGTGTCAACCACCCATATTGCAGGCAGCGGAGGATGCGGAGTCTTCAGGACGGCCCTTGAGGAGGCGAAGAAGACTCTCGCAAGAACTAAAAGTAAATAAGAAGTATTAAAAGGAGCGAATAATTTATTTTATTTATTTAAATTATTTTTTTTGTGGTTTTTTACTGTCGTTTTACATTTTTATTCTTCTAACTTTGATATATTTGTTTATTTATTCTTTTATTTGATATGTTTGTGTTTTTATTTAACTTGTCCTTTTACAATTTTACCTGTTGACCTTAATACATATGTGTTTAATTGATTCATTTCTGTTTTTTATGTCCGTTTACAATTTTGTCTTTTACCTTTTAACATTTGTTCCTTTATTCTTTGACATTAAAATAGTTTTAAATTTTAACTATTGACGCAGGAGAACCGCAGGAAAAGAACAAAGTCGCAATAGCGACAGAGTTGAAGCGCCGCCCTCGAAGGCGAACTGTCTTACGACAGTTCCGAAGGTGGGTTAAGGTCTTCAAAAGGGTTACGAGTTTACTTTGTTTTATTTTCTTCTATTTATTTTTCATAAAAAAAATTTATAGTGTCGAGTAATTGAGATTTCTAGTAACGAGATGTGATGCAAATTTAGTGATTGTAATTTTTTCTATGTAAAATTGACGATTGCGAATTCCACCCTTACAAAAGTTGGATGTGATTCCCAAAACCAAAAATTCAAGAGCACCAAGAATACGAAAACTGTTTTATTTCACCGGCCGCGGATAACTAGAATCTGTAATTTAGTAACTAATTTACCTGGGACTCACTGGCAAGAAGGAAGCTCTGAGACATGACGCCGCCAACTTGGCTGACAGGTTAGCCATTTATTCTCATTCTCAGCGCATCACGCCAGCAGTGATCAAATTAAAATAATAAAAAGTAAATAAAAAAAGATTCCATGTCGGATCGAGTAGCGTTAAGTGTCAGGCATAAGATCGATGGTGAGTCCCAGTAAAAGAATAATAAATTCTGTAAATTTAAATCCATTTAACGATGTATTTCGTTTCGATAGAAATGAGACAAGTGCTAATTTACGAGGAGGTGGTGATACACTGTTAAAAATCGGACTCCAACTTTACACCTAAAGTTTGAAAATTCTATTGTTTCCATCTCAGAAATTGTAAATATTATCATTTTATTGAATTGGCTAAAAACTTTAAACCAATTAAATGCAAGTATTCACAGTTCTATTGTCATTATAAATTTGTAGATAGATTCGCGTGAACAGTTGAACTTGGCTTTACCAATATAGAAACAATAAAATCTCTAGTTTTCCGAGACAAATTTAATTCTAAAACTAAAATTAATCCACGATTTATAAACATTAATTAATTAATTTTTTTTTTTAATTTTTTTTTCTAGTGTCTGATGAGGACAATCAATATTGTCGAAACGTGAAAATAAATGAGACTTTTATTTTATTTGACTCGAAAAGAATGACCTTCCTTCTTATATTTCTTGAAACCGTCTTATTTTTTACGATTATTTGAAATTATATAATTCTTCCACCAATTTAATAATTGGTCTTTAATAAGAATTCTGTAATTAAATTGATTGAATCTCACAGTAGTTGATTCGCCATTCTATAATACACTAGCCATGACACATTAATTGACATTTTTGCACTTATTTCTCTATTATATGAAAGATGTCATAAAACACAAGGTTGTGTCTAAATCGCATTAACGCATTAAGAGTCTATATTGCTGTTTATATTGTTCGTAAATTACTTTTTATCACCTTTCACGGAAAATACTCGTTTAATGTGAATTAGTTAATAGTAATGGATTTTCAAGCAAAAAATATGCTGGAAATGGTATTCCAAACATAAAAAAAATTTTTTTAATTGAGAGAGAATTTGAAATACGAACCGTTCAATAATAACAAATACATGTTCGAATTAGTAAATTTGTTACAATTTTACAATGCTGCAAAAAAACAAAATTTGTTTTATATTCTTTTAATTAAAAAATCTGTTGTAGAATAAAAAAACATTTTTTAAACTAACAGAGACAAAAGTAATTAGAAATTTGATTCCTTTCAATGTTATTTATTTATTAACATGAAAATATGTTATATGTAAAGTGATCACGCTATATAAAATTATTTTGAAGGCACCTGGAAAAAAGGCCGCCAGCAGTGATATACCCCGACAAAGTTGCAATAAGAATTTTTGAAGGGAAGCAACATGAGGGTTGAAATTGGTTCCAGGGTACCGTGTATAGTTAAAAAGAGAATATTTTTTTCAAAGATAAATTTCAACATCGAAAAATTAACAGTTTTAGGAACCAAACATGCTATTTTAATTTTAATCACCCTTTATTTATATTAGTTTCCCCATAAGTGATAATATAATATAAACAAAATAATAATTTCTAGAAATACAATAATCTTTTACACTAAGTCGATATTATTGGGGTATTATGCTCACTACAGATATAATTCTATACAGGAAGGTCCATAGCTTCCTAATTTAACGTACTTCATGCTCTAACATTAACTCTCCATTATCCTATAATTGCGTAAGGTATATACAAAGCAACAGTTTCACGCAACAATGCATAATTGACTGGCAGGGATAGTATTGTTCAGATCATTATTAACAGTAGGTAATATTATGACAATGAACTGTTACACGGCAATTCTCTGAAAGTCAATGTTGCTCCAGTCAATGAAAACTATTTCTATTATTCATGTTATTGCACCATGTAATACATTATATATAAAATAAATGCGCTACATCATTATTTACATCGTAATATTATATTCAAGCAAATTCACCGTCTAACACATCAACTTTAAGTGTACCCATGCAAAAGAACCTAGAAACCTCATTAAAAATCTGTGTGTACTTAATGGTGAATGAAAGAGAAAAAAAATTCTCTTCACGGCAGAAATCAAATCAAAATTTTTTGAAAAATTCTCTGGAAAATATTTTCATTGCGCGTTTCTCATTAGAATCCATTCGACCTGGTATCGTGAATGTAAGCATTTTAAAAATCTACATAAAAATCATCTAGATCGCTTTTCTTTTCTTTTTACACTGAGATTCGAATTCTCATATTCGTGGATCGATTTTCAAGTATATGTAAAAGTTTTATGACGAAATGGATCGTACAATAGATGAGTGCTTTTTTAAGAGCAAACGATATACTTTTTTGGATAATTTTTTTCGTGCAATTTTTTTTCCGGAAACATTTAGTTTAGTAGCTTTTTGACTAATATTGATGATTAACATCAATGCAACATTGCAACACTTTAGAATTTAGCTTTTTTTTTCTTCTTTCATCTATATCCGCAATTTAATCGTTGATCCTCTTTTCTTTCTCCCTTAATAGCAATGGTGAATTTTCACCTCAATCTCACACCTGTTCATTCGTCCATGTACCGAGAGTGGTTTGAATGTCGGTGTACATGAGTAATCGTCCGTTTATTACTCGTCGAGAGTTTCATCCACGGAAAGGGATTAAAATGAAAAGACGCAGCAGGCAAAATGGGTGTTCTCGCAGTTGTACTAAATTCTACATTCAATTAAACAAGTGGCATCAATTTTCTCAACTTTTTCATTTCTCTGTCAATTTTTTTTTCTCATTTACAATTCATTATTTCAATTTATTCATGCAAATTTAAAAAAAAGTAAGCCTCTTATATTTCAGGAGGGGAATTTTCTTTTAATTCTGTCAATTTTTAAATTAATAAATCCTCATCTTTTTGAAATTGAAAAATGTGAAAAAAAACAAAGAATTTTTAAAGAGACAATTTCAAAAATTGCTTAAGCAAATTACATAAAATATTTGTACTTCGAGACGTGCGAGAGTGGTAAAAAACAATCTGAGAGGGGTGCTAACGACTGGCAATGAGCCAACAACTGATGCTCTTAACCCATACATCGTGGATGTAAATTATCTTCGCGCATTAAAACGTGATTATGTATAAGTTATGAGAAACTAACTCTAAATGTATCAGAGTATAAAAGACGAGTAATAAAGTTGATTAAAAGGATCGTGTATAAAAAATAATGGATCTAAATGAAATAAGAACAAAAGTATATAAAAACTAGGAGTATTTTTAAAAAAAACAAGGGGAAAAATTCAGTTTACAGCAGAGATTTTTTGGAATTTAGTACATTATTCAGAGCATTGGACAAATGTGTGCATTGTGATATTTGTAATAAAAAAAAATAAACTGCAAGAACATGCAAAACTATGTCACGAACTGCATAAAGTATTTTTCATTTTGAATTTCTGTTATACTCTAGAGAGAGAAAAAAGAGAAAGAGGGAGAGAGAGCAGCATCTTGGGAGCTATATTCCTCCCCATAAGCATGAAGAGTGGTATCACATTAGCTGCTACTTGGACCATGTCGCAATAGTGAAAACAAGTTTCTTGTTACTCTAAATAGAAGAAAGCATACGGAAAATTCATTACAAACATTTTTCGTTAGAAAATGTCTGACTTGATAAAGTTTCCAGTAATGCGCTCCAAGGGAATTTCTCAGCAAATTCCGATTAGATATTTTAACTAAAAATTATCACTAAATTTCCGATTATTGGAAATTCTACTTGAAATTTAAGACACAAAATTGTAATTCAAAATTTCAACTGAAATTTCTGATTAAGGGTGGTTTCCATTGGATTTGAGATTTAAATTTTGTTTAAAGAATTTATTTTGTTATTTTTTTAATTTATTGCACATAAAACTATAAATTCCCAGTTTTTTCTCAATTGTGCAATTTTTTATAACCCAATTACCAAGTTTTATGCAAATGTGAATAATTTTGAAAAAAATGTCCGCCATATTGGATCCGCCATTTTGGATTTTTGAAATTTCGGAAATCTGACTTCAGATTGGTAATCAGCGACCCCAAAAAAACCCTGAGTAATTCAGATTTTCAAAGATTTTAATTTGAAACCTTTTCAAAATCCAATTATTTCTAAAATTTTATGCTGCAGTGCTTTTAATATTCAATTATTATCTAAAATTTTAATTAAATAAATTTTTATTCAAAAATTCTACGAGAATTATTGAATTAAATTATTTAAATATAAAAAAAATTTATTGAGTAATTGAATTCTCATAAAGAAATTTATCTACAAATTTTAATAAAACTTTTAACAATAATTCCATTTTTCGAAGAATTCGATTAAAATTGTGTTAAAAATAATTTTATACTAAATAGAATTTTATTTTTTACAAAAATAATTTAATCCCTGTAGAAATTTTATTATATTTATGAAAATAATTGAGTTATTGCGAAGAAATTTATTAGAAAATTGTAAATAATTGAATTCCTGTGAAATTATGATTATTTATGAATTAATTAAATACTTGCGTTGAATTTTGTGAAACTTTGTTTTTAAATTCAATTCTTTAGGAGAATTTTAATAAAATAGTAGATATTAATAATCATTGAATTAAAGAAAATTTTTTAAAATAAGTGAAATTTTGACATGAATTTCATTAAAATTTTTGAAATTAATTGAAGTTTGGAAAAGGATTTTATTATTTCTAAAGATAATTGAAATTTTGACGAAAATTTTTAAAAGTTTTTAAAATTGATTGAATTTTTGCCAAGAATTTAATTACCTTTGAATATAATTGAACTTCTGCAATCATTTGTATTTCAAATTTTGAAAATGATATATCTTAAAGAGAAATTAATGAAATTTAATAAAATTTTCAAGAAATGCTTATTTTTTATAAACAATTTAAAAAAATATTTCATAAAAAAAATTTTTTTTAAACAAATTATTTAAAAAATAATTTTTAAATAAACAATTTTTTGAAAAGTGCTATTTTTTTGCTTTTAATAACAATGATTCGATTTGTTTGTAATTAATAAGTATTTTCTGAAAATTTGATTAAATTTCATTAATTTTTCTTTAAGACACATCATTTTCAAAATTTAAAAAAAAATGTTAAAAACCACGTAAATATAACATTTTTCAAAATTTTTCGAAATCGATTTTGGGCTTTTTATTAGCATTTATTCCACTTCAAAATTTAGAAGTTTCAACCAAATCGAAGAAGTAGGGGACAACTTTGATTTTCTAGGCATGGACCTATCCAGGTATAATAAGAACATTGTTAGGACATATTTAAGACGATCTTATCACACGTTTGAAACGTATTTTTGACATATTTGAAGGCTGATTCTATCTCAATTCATCCAGGGCGAATAGGTTAAAAATTCTAAATCAAGTTAAAGGTAATTTTTCTTGTTCTTTAGGACAAATAAAGAGACACGTATTTTTTTATTTAGCGAAAAAAAATTTTTTAAGCTGAGTTATGAGTGTTTGAAAATTTTAGGACATATCGTGATTTTATAGCTAAACAGCTGACAAATTATTTTCAAATCTTTCTAACTTTTGCAAAAATAAATATTTTTCAATTTTTTTTCTTGATTTTAGTATTGTTTTTGATACTTTTTCTTTGCAAACTTGAAAATTTGAAAAACTTTGAAAATTAACAAAATGGCGGCCATTTTTTGAAAAATCAAAAAAATCAATTTTCTCAAAAACATCATTTTTTATTTTTCTTAATATTTTTGTGTGATTACTAGACTTTTTTGGAAGACGCTATAATTTTTTTCAGAAAATAACCAAAAACACTACTAATCATCGAAAAACATAAACATGCAAAATATATATATGCCGATACATTACTCAAAATAATGAGATTTGTTATTTTCTGAAAAAAATTAGATATAGTGACTTCCAAACAATTTTAGCGGACATGAAACCTTTTAAAATTAGTTTCTTTTTTCATCTAGTAATCACACAAAAATTTTCAGAAAAATAAAAAATGATTTTTTTGAGAAAATTGACTTTTTTGATTTTTCGAAAAATGTCCGCCATTTTGTTAATTTTCAAAATTTTTCAAATTTTCAAGTTTGCAAAGAAAAAGTATCAAAAACACTACTAAAATCAAGAAAAAAAACTGAAAAATATTTATTTTTGCAAAAATTAGAAAGATTTGAAAATAATTTGTCAGCTGTTTAGCTATAAAATCACGATATGTCCTAAAATTTTCAAACACTCATAACTTAGCTAAAAATTTTTTTTTTGCTAAATAAAAAAATACGTGTCTCTTTATTGGTCCTAAAGAACAAGAAAAATTACCTTTAACTTGATTTGCAATTTTTAACCTATTCGCCCTGCATGAATTGAGATATAATCAGCCTGGAGCATATTTAGGACACTTGGGACTTATGTCAGGACCTTAGGGTGCCCTGAGAATGTTCCAACCATGTCCTGAAAATGTTTCAAACTTGTCTTGAGAATGTTCCAAAAATATATTAAGTTTGTTCTGAGAATGTCTCAAATAGGTCATAAAAATTTTCATAAAACATTCATAAAACATTTTAGGACGTCTTCAGGCCGGACTTAGAGTTTGATTAAAATGCCTTTAAGTCAGCCTTAAGACATCTTAAGGATGTCTTTTTTAAGACAGTGATAAGATGTCTTTAGGATATTTTAAAGATTTTGTTTACAATGCCCTAAGAACGTTCTGAAAAAGATTCCCTAAGGAACCCCACTGTGAAGTTCTTTTTAATAAGAAATAGTTTTCTTAACTATAATTAATTAATTATCTATTTTTAAAAATTAAACATCATTGGCCTTCCTTAATATCAACTCGAAAGTGTATTTTAGCCTCTAGGTTACGTTAAATTTATCAAGCCATTTAATTTAACCAGTAGCGATGTCATTTAGCTGTAACGGTTATTCAAAGGAACACCGACTCGAGTAGCAAATGCGCCAAGTGAAATGGAAGAGAGAGCCTCTCGAAATTTATGTCGTGTAGCGAAAAGCATTTTAGTCTTGGGATCCTTATTCTACGGTGTGGAAAAGGAAGGGTCAAAATGACACCGGGAGGAAAGGGAGTGGCTCTCGTTTAGAAGATTAAGGCCATCTTATCTTACGGTTAAACGTCAATAGTTCTTCTATCCCCTCAGGAATGTTATACACATCTCCTGAAAATACCTCTATTATAAAGTTACTCTTTTTTAACCACAAGAAAAATTTATTCTGTTTCATAAATCCAACAATTTATAGATTTATTGATTTAAGTTACAAAAAAATGCTATCAAAGTAAATTTGATAAAAAAAAGTAATCGCTCTTTTCGTTATATATATAAATTCCTATTCAGTTTTCAATGCTAATTTTATTGGTAAAAGTTGATACGCCTGGAAATAATAAAATGTACTTTAACCTTTTGGAAAATGACTTTTGGAGTATGCAGAATAAAATCGAGTTTAGTCGATGGCCATCTAGTCGGAAGATTGTGTCTTGAAATGCCTTTGAAATGGTTATACCTTCAAATAAGTTTACCTATAACGTGTAGGAAGCTGTTCTAGGGCCAATATACCTGTTATAGTAATGTTGAACCCCCAACTCCTAACGCCGCACCGGAGGGTAGTAAGCAAATAATCCAATCAGGCAGCTCCCGCGGAATGGCGTCGTCTCTTGGAAAATTCCTTCACTCTCAAGGAAAAAGAAGAAAAAAGAAAACACTTTTTTTTGCCCTTATTCGTTATACTTTCTTGTTTTTTTTCCCTACTCTATTTTTCTTTATTTATACTGCTAGCGAGTACACCCCGATCTCTCGTCGCGCCGGATTTTCGTAATTTTTCAAGATTAATAACTCTGATCGGCTTCAATTTCACCCGCACATGCATATATATCGATTATTTTTTTCTCTCTTCTTTTTTTCTTTTTTTTTTCTTTTTGCTTACGAAAAGATTTATTAGACGACTTTGCAGGGGTTTTTCAATTTAATTCGACCTTGATCAATCAACCGAAAAATCCAAGCTCATGTGCCAACGCCTTCAATGAGTTTAAGGAAATCAACTGATTTTTTGCAAAAAGAGAAAGAGAAGAAAATTTCACTGAGCTAGTATAAAAAGTAGTGCTGTATCATCTCGGAGATGGTTATAAAGTTTATATATTAAAAGAACACTTTAAAAGATTGGAACTAGTTTATATAAAGTTTACTTTGAATTTAGTTTTATTTGAAGAATAAATTTCAGAATTTTGTTTCAGTAATAAACTGAGTGGTTTGTTTTTATTTTTTAATTTTTATTACAGTTTTTGCAAAAAGAGGAAAAGTATATTAGTAAAATTATTATTTCCCTGCATGTAAGTTGAATTTATTGAAGATGCCAGTAAAATACTATGTATACATATATCATTCTGGAAGGTTTTAAGAAAGATTAGTGAGATTTAGGTGGAATTTCTAAGGAAGCTTCCAAGGAGTTTGTTATGTTCACATAAGAAATAAAAAACTAAATCCACATCCTTTAGAGACATCCAATTTTAGTGCCCACAGTATTTAATATGATAAAAAAAATATTTTAAACATGTTTTACACCTTAAAACCACCTTCAAGGTACATTACCACCCCAAACAATTGATATTTAACCTAATTGATGAATTAAATATTTTTCAGCTCCTATCTACTTCAGATCAATAACCCCTTGAAAATCACCGTTAAAGTCAAATAACCACCTCTTTACGGTGAAAGTTTTTGTAAATGATTAAAAAATTTAAAGATTCTAATTGCTTCTAAATTATAAACAATTTCTACGTTAAAAGTTTTTGTGGATGAATAAAAAAAATTAAATGGATTCTAAGTGCTTCTGAATTATAAATTAGTATTTCAAAGTTTCACAGATATGGATAATTATAATAATAATATCACCTACCCTTGAAACCCACCCCTAATTTATATCTTATTAGATACTGACTTTAGTCTTCAACAATCAAAAAAAATAATTTTAACTAATTATTATCATATTATCGCATTTACTCAATGCACTTCTTTCCACAACACCGTGGAGGAGATCTTTTTAACTACCATCAGCGCTAAATAGACACACAGATGTCACCTAGGTAGAAAATATATTACTCTATTCTAAAAGTTCTTAAAAAAATTTGTAATTTTCATTTTCATATTAATTTACTAACAGACACAAAAAAGCTAAAAAAATAATGGGTAATATTGACCCCAACATTTCGAAATTTTGAAAACTGACATCATATTCGTAATCAACGACCTCGAAAATCCCCTAGTGACAAGTTTCACGCGAATCTAGTGAATTTTTGTAATTTTCGGTCGCCATATTCGATCTCCCATTTTGAATTTTTAAAAACTCACATCATATTCATAATCACCGACCCCAAGAACCCCTGAGTAACAAGTTTCATGCGAATCTGGTGAATTTTTATAATTTTCGGTCACCATATTGGATCCGCCATTTTGAATTTTTTAAAACTGACATCGGATTCGTAATCAACGACCCTGAAAACCCCCGAGTAACAACTTTCAGGCGAATCTGATGAATATTAAATTTATCGTCCGCCATATTGGATCTGCCATTTTGAATTTTTAAAATATGAAAAATCCGACTTCAGATTCGTAATCAGCGACCCCGAAAATCCTCGAGTAACAAATTTTAGGCGAATCTGGTAGATTTTTAAATTGTTTGGTTTATTTGGGTTATTAACTTTTTTTACAAAGTTTACAATATTTTTAAACATATGTTACTGTGGAAGCCGAAAAGAAATCTTTTCTTAAATTTATACCTTTTTTAAAAATTTTTGTCATTTTTTGCGCTTTTTAAAGGGGTGTATTTCAAAAAGGATAGTTTTTTTTTGGAAAATGACATGCATATGTATTTGTTACTCTCGCTCACCCCCTTTAAAATGAGACCTTAGCGGAGTTGATCCGTTAAGTTTTAAGAAAGTCATGATTTTTTGAGGTAGGTGGTACGTATGTGTACCACTGGCCATTAAAGGGTTAATAGCCAAGTACACTTTAGGGGGTTTACAGAGTCGCTGATTAAGAATCTAAAGTCGGATTTTTCATATTTTTAAAATTCAAAATGGCGGATCCAATATGGCGGACTTATTTTTAAAATTCTTCAAATTCACTTGAAACTTGTTACTCGGGTGTTTTTGGGGTCGCTTATTACAAATATGAAGTCAGTTTTTTAAAATTCAAAATGGCGGATCCAATATGGCGGAATTTTTTTTAAATAATAATCGAAATCGCTTGAAACTTGTTATTCAGGGGTTTTTTGGGTCGTTGATAACGAATATGAAGTCAGATTTTTAAAATTCGAAATATATTAATATTATATAAGAATTTGCAATTAGGAATACCAAAAAATCCACAGCTACCAAGATTCATATAAATCAAATAAATTTTGAAGAATTTGTAGTCTTAACCCTAGAAGGAGTAACTGGGGTGTCTGGACACCCCAAGCAAAATTCAAAGTATTCCAATGGCTTAACCAATAATTTTTTTATGCTCAAAACTTGTTGATAATTTAGTTTGAACCACCATCTTTTGACACCTATTTGTGCCGCCAAAAGTTTTGCTCTAGGAAGAGCTCTATCTCCTGTTAAAATACGTCTGGGGTGTCTGGACACCCCAGTTACTCCCTAACGTTAGAAAAATTGTCAACATAAGTAAATTCAAATTTTTTTAAAAAATCGTTTTAAATCAGTTAAAATCATCTGATAAAGTATAAATTGATAGGTTATGCATGAAAAAGTTGTATTTTATAAAAAAGAAACATTTTTATACAAAAATTCTATTTTTATGAAAAATAGACATTCTGCATTTGTAACAACTTATGAAATTTGAGTTAAGATTATTATTAAAAGTTTCTGTGCTCTCTCTACAGTCAGAAATTAAATTCTAATACAGAAAAATGTAGTATATGACAGTCAAATTTAAATTATAAATTCTATATTGTTAATAATATTTTAACATATATTATAGTTATTAAGAATTGTTAATTAAAACTTTGATTAAATATTAATTTACAGAATCATTTCATAAGTTATTAATTTTAATGTTAATATATTCAGAAATATTAAGTTTGTAAAATATTAAATTTATAACACCATTTTTAGTAAATATTAATTGTTTAAGTTCACTTTATAGTTCATTTTTATGATTTTCACTATTCGTCAATTGTCTTTAATTTCATTCACTTCAGATGTTCAAATAATTATGTTTTTTGGAAGTAATACAAAAACTAATTTTTTTCCCCTAAAAGTGTATTTATTTAACTTTAAAAACCTAAAATAGTTTTAAAATTAGTCAAATTTTTAAAAAACTACAACGTTTTTGTGAAAAAAGTCAATTTTGCAATTTTTTGGTGTTTTTTTTGGGTTTTTATGGTTTTTCTTCAAAATTTTTTTAATTTATCAAAATATGAATAATATTATTGTATTCCTTACTAAAAAACCAATCATTTCATTATAATAAATTTTTTTTACGTCAAATATAATCCTTATAAAACAAGTTTAAAGCGTGGGGTGTCGGGACACCCCAGTTACTCCTTAGAGGGTGAGTAAACTAACGTACTCCTTCTAGGGTTAAATGCATCAGACATTTTATGTTTTTAAAAACTGAATTCATATTTGTAATCAGCAAGCTTAAAAACTTCCAAGTAACAAGTTTTATGTGAATTAGATTAATTTTAAAAAATGCGTCCGCTATTTTGAATTTTGTAAATCTAATTCCAAATTTGTATTCAGTGACCCCAAAAATCTACGAGTAATAAAATTGAAGCGAATCTGTTCAGTTTTTAAAAAAATAAGTCCGCCATACTGAATCTGCCATTTTGAATTTTTAAAATCTTCAGCTACGCGAAAAACACCCGAGTAATAAATCTCAAGTAAATCTGATTGATTTTCAAAATTTTTTTTTATTTCATATTATTTATTATTCATTTATCATTATGTTTTTGTTTCTTTTCTGTTAGCTGTTGTAAGAGTTTGACTATAGCTGTAAATTTGGAATTTTGAGTAATATTTATTAGTTTTAAAGTTATGATGACTTTAATGAATTTGTGGTGCAGCGTATGTAACACTGGGCGTTAAAGTGGTAAAACATATTTCAGAAGTTAAATTTCTCTATAGATCTGCTAATGATTCTAACTTTCAATTTCAGAGGAACATCTTTAGGACATAAGTTCAAAGAATGTTTTAAAGACGTTTTAGATACAACTCTTATCCTCGTGTCCACTTTTTTCCCATAAGGTATCAGTAAACAACTCTATTTTCCTTTCAAATAATGGTAAAGGTTTCCCAAAAACTTCAAATTGAAGTTTTTTTTGGAGATTCCTGTAGATCTTTCTATCATAATTCTAGTTAAAGTTTAGATTCTGGTGGAAGCTTCTCATGAGAACACTGAGAAGGTTTCTTTCAAATTTAGTGAATGCTCCTCTTCTAATTTTCGTGAAAATAACTTCCCTGAAGTTTGAGGTAGATATTCCTTATAATTTTCCTATGTATGTAAGTTACCCTTATGATTTTCGGTATATGTTCTACTAAATATTTTAGCAGAAGTATTCTCAAAGATTACGGTAGATGTTCCTTTTGTTACTGTAGTGGCAGTTTTCTTGAATATTATGGTGAAGATTCCTGATGAGATTTCAGTGAAAGTGTTTCTTATGATTTCAGTAAATGTTTCATTTGATATTAAAGTGTAATTTTCCCTAAAGATATCAACGGAAGTTATTGCCGTACTTGCAGTGTAGGTCACCCTAAAAATTCTAGTAGAATTTCTTTTTAATGTTTTAGCGTAAGTTCTCTTATGAAGATATCGGTAGATGTTTCTCTTGATATTCTCTTGTCAGTTCTCCTGTAGATGTTGGTGAAAATTCCTCAGAAAAATTCAATGAACTTGAACATAATTTGATATTGTTGTGGAAGATTCTCTAAAGATACTGGTATATAATCATTTCAACTCAAAGCCCTTCAAGGAACAAAATACATACCAACAGGTTGACATCCTTCCATGACAAGGTACTATCTAATATTAATCCTAAATCTTTTACAGTTTCTTTAAAAATAATTGGAATGACCCTTACCAAAAGAGAGGGAAATATTATGGTAGAAGGTTTATTTGTTGATGTAATTAGCATGGCTTGAGTCTTATCCAAGTTAAGATCGAGTCCATTATCATTGGCCCACTGCACAACATAATCAATATCAATTTGTATTTTTTAACCATTCTCTAGGTCTGAAATAAATAAATTATAAAGTAAAGATGAAAGTGAAGCACCTTGCGGAACGCCACATTTAACATTATCCCACTCTGAGTAGTTACCATCCCCATCAAGTATCCATGGAAATCTCGAATCCAGATAAGAACCAAACCAATTGCAAACAAATTTAGATAACATAAATGAATGCAATTTATTTATTAATAAATTATGATTGACTGAAGGAAATGCTTTTGATTTTGAGAAATCAAAGAACACCACAAATGTAACATTTTTCGAATCCATAGCAAGTTTAATGTCGGTTATCAATTTTAAAGGGCAGTACAAGTGCTATGTTTAGCGCGAAAACCTGATTGCAAAGGTTCTAATGAATAATTAGAAGATAAGAGAGATGTTAACTGCTTACAGGCTATTTTTTCCAAGGGTATCCATAGAGCAAACTAAGAAGAAGGGTCTTTAGTCAGCAGGTATCTTCGGATTTTGTATTTTTGGTATATAACGAACAGAACTCATTTTCCAATATCAAGAAAAATTCAAGATTGAAGGGAACAATTATAAATGTTTAACAAAATGGGAAGAATAACGGGAAGGGACAAATTAATCATTTTAATAGATATATAATCCAATCGCGTTTGATTTAATAAAAGCAAGGGTATGTATAAAAGTTTCAGGAGAGATATCAGAAAAAAAGAATTTGTCATCATCAAAAATATCTACATTGTAGTGAAATTCTATAGAACTTTTTCAGCTGGGTGCATGTTTTTCATGATCCTAAATATTCTGGTAGATGAAAATAAAATCCCTCACAATCGGATTATATCAAGAAATAGTAAATAGAGCATTTAATATTAAATCCTTCAACACACCTTGAGGAATTAAAGAAGAAATCAACAGAAATTTCCTCTCGAGTGTAAATGAAACTCGAACTGTATATAACGTTATTGAAATCCTCGGATTAGGTAAAAGGGAGACTAGGAGTTTCTCTCACGATTACTCACTACATAATACCCTCTACATATAGTATAGACGTAGGCACACATGTGAGAGGCAGTTTCACCTTACATTTGCCCTCTTGCGTAGCAGTGGGTAATTCAAATTCCAGGATTATATACCAGCAGGATCCTTTGGAAGAGGTTTTTGGTTATGGTGTGAGAATTTGCTGGGCGTGTATGTGGTACACGCACTTATGCATCGCGTTATGTAGATTCCAGGATCATATTGCGCGATATACGCGAATTAACGTACGTGCCAGTAGCGCCCTTCAATGTAATAGCTTAAGCCATTTACATCGTCCAACCGAATGCACTTGTCTCTGTGTTTTGAGTTTATGTGTTCTCACGCATATATGTATCTAGATATGAATTTCCACGTGCACATGTATTCGTTAGATGTAAACGAGCCATTGAGACTATGACTGGTCCGCGATTTACATTTCGTATGCATATAATATGCCACGAAACTGTAAAGCTTGGATCATATATGATCTACTTGAAGGTATCACACATATTGTTACGTAATTTCGTAAAAATTCAGATCTATTGCTTCATCACTTGGAATTTACATTTTTTCTGGAATTCTTTCAATAAATCTGAATTTAACCAGTACTTTTTTGCAGTTTGCATAGATGGTAGATTTAATTTTTTGTTATTAGTCTAATAGCATATACAAAATGATGATATCTATTTCAACTGTTCAAATATCGGATTAAATACAAACAAGTTAGTCTGAAATAATCCGGAAATTGTAGGTAGGCAAATATTTTCCGAATTAGTACGAATGTAGTTTGTATACAAGAAGTCAAATTCGAAATTACAAACAGGATATTCGGTACAGGTGCGGCGTTTGGGTTCCAATGAAAAAATATAAATGATAGCAACTATTATTTGAAAATTTTTCACTAGAGAAAAATATTTTCGTAGACGTTACTAGCAATATGTTGTCAGTTAAATTACTGCGGACAGTTTTTCTCATCGAATCTATTGATGGAATATATGGTAGAACAATTTAAAATAATCATACCTGTTATTAGTTATTTCATCCTTATTTTGCCAAACGTATAAATAAGTATTGGAGAAAAGCTTACCTGAAACAAAAAAAGAAATTCTAATTTAATAACCGTTTTCAATTTTAATATAGTTAATAAGATTCAAATGTGGACTTCTTTATAGGAAAGGAATACTATCTGATTCCGAATTTGCTCTAACTTCTCTTAAAATGTCGAATCAAAAATGGTTCAATTTTGCATTAAATTCTTGATATCTGCTTGACACTTTTATTTTCAGAAAAAAGCATATTTGTCAAATTTTTATATTTCAAAATTAATCCATTAGCCATTTAAGCCTGAATGCATATAATTTGTTTTCGCCCGCCATATTGGATCCGCCATTTTGGATTTTTGAAATCTGCTGTTAGATTCATATTTAGCGAGTTCTTAAACCTTGGGGTAAATATTTGAAGCCTACTTGCAGCAAGCTTGCACTGCAAATTTGCTATGCAAGCTTACAAGTTAATTGTGGGGTATGAAAGGAATTTTTTAAATTATACAGGCCTCGGATCGACTTTTACGAACAAATAAAGTCGCTTTAGTCGATTAAAAATAGAAAAAAAGTCGAAAAATTCGTTTATTTAATTTAGTGTTGTCACAAATATTTCATTTTCTATTTCCCTGATTCTTCACTGATTTCTAAATTCAATTAATCGAAACTTGCAAAATTTTACTAAATAAAATATTTAAATACTTTTTATTTCTTTTTTCACCAGGAAATAAAATTTAAAAAATTCCAAATTCGGAAATTTAATAATATTTCTAAAAATTAAAACTATAACCCTTACAAAAATTCAATTATTTTCTACAATTTTTAACTAAACTTCATTTCTAAATCAATTAACTATATTACTTTTTAATATATTTCCGAAAGTTCTTCAAGAATTCAATTCTTTAAATACAAAAATTCAATTTTTTATAATAATTGAAACCGTTTATTTTTCTTTTCAAAGATATTAATATTAAGGTAAAATATATTCAAAAATTTTAATAAATAAATTCGTAAAATTAACTTTTCAAAAATATATCTAAATAATTTTTGAAAGACGCAATAGTTTTACAAAATACATAAGAATTAAAAAATTTTTTTTAAAAATTAAAATTTGGTAAAATTTTTTTAAAAAATAATTTAAATTTAGTAAAACCTTTGAAAAATAATTAAAATTTGCCATGAATTTTAATTAAATTCCTTAAAATAATTAAATTTGGCAAAATTTTTAATAAAATTTCTGAAAATAATTGAATTTTGCAAAGAGTTAAAAAAAAAAATTTTATTATTAAAATTATAGATGAATTAGAATTTTAATAAAATTCCAGAAAAAAATTGAATTTTACAAAGAGTTTTATTAAAATTATAGATGAATTTGAATTTTATTAAAATTTCAGGAAAAAATTGAATTTTGCGAAGAGTTTTTATTAAAATTCATGAAAATAATTGAATTTTTCAATAAAATTCTTTTAAAAATGCTTGAAAATTGAATTTAGACAAAAATTTTATTAAAATTCCTGAAAATACTTGAATTTTGCAATAAATTTTTTAAAAATTATTTGAAAATTAGATTTAGACAAAAATTTTATTAAAATTCATGAAAATAATTGAATTTTGCAACGAATTTTAATAAAATTCCAGAAAAAAATTGAATTTTACAAAGAGTTTTATTAAAATTCATGAAAATAATTGAATTTTTCAAAAAATTAAAAAAATATCCTGAAAATTGAATTTAGAGAAAAATTTTTATTAAAATTCCTAAAACTAATTGAATTTTGCAATACATTTTTTTTAAAATTTCTTAAAATTGGATTTAAACAAAGATTTTATTAAAATTCATGAAAATAATTGAATTTTGCAACGAATTTTAATAAAATTCCTGAAAATTGAATGTAGACAAAAATTTTATTAAAATTTCTGAAAATAATTGAATTTTGCAAAGAGTTTTATTAAAATTATAGATGAATTGGAATTTTAATAAAATTCCAGAAAAAAATTGAATTTTGCAAAGAATTTTATTAAAATTCATGAAAATAATTTAATTTTTCAATTAATTTTTTTAAAAATTCTGGAAAATTGAATTTAGTCAAAAATTTTATTAAAATTCTTGAAAATAAATGAATTTTGCAAATAAATTTTTTAAAAATTCCTGAAAAATGAAATTTAGACATAAATTTTATTAAAATTCATGAAAATAATTGAATTTTTCAATAAATTTTTTAAAAATTTCTGAAAAATGAAATTTAGACATAAATTTTAGTAAAATTCCTGAAAATAATTGAATTTTGCAATACATTTTTTAAAAATTTTTTGAAAATTGGATTTAGACAAAAATTTTATTAAAATTCATGAAAATAATTGAATTTTGCAACGAATTTTAATAAAATTCCTGAAAATTTAATGTAGACAAAAATTTTATTAAAATTTCTGAAAATAATTGAATTTTGCAAAAAGTTTTATTAAAATTATAGATGAATTCGAATTTTAATAAAATTTCAGGAAAAAATTGAATTTTGCAAAGAGTTTTTATTAAAATTTATGAAAATAATTGAATTTTTCAATAAATTTTTTAAAAATTCCTGAAAAATGAAATTTAGACATAAATTTTATTAAAAATTCATGAAAATAATTGAATTTTGCAACGAATTTTAATAAAATTCCCTAAAATAATTAAATTTTGTATAAAAAAATTTATTAAACAAATAAATAATTGAGTTTTTAAAAATTACTAAAAAAAATTATTAAATTTTTGATGAATTTTAATTATAAATAATTTCTCAAAAATTCTAAAATAGTAAATTTTAAAAAATTTTAAATTACTTTGTCAGAGAATTACTTTTTTAAAAACTATTTTAATATTTTCATTTTTTAACGAATTTACACTTGAATATTATTTATTACAATTTTAAAAAATTCAATTAATTCCAAAATTTTCAATAAAAATTCTATAATAGTTAATTTTCAAAAATTATAATAAAATACTTGTAAAAAAGGATTTATTTTCAATTAATTTTACTAAATTTCAATTATTCAAAATCTTTTTAATTGTATATTTCAAAAATTTAAATAGAAAAAATTTTCGAAAATAAGTTGCATTTTATATTAAAAATATGGTATTTTGTCGCAAAATTTGGAAGAAAAGTCGAAAATGTCGCAAAGTTTTAATATAAGTCGATAAAAGTCGAAAGAATTATAATATCCGAGGCCTGAAAATACCAAATATTTATGAATTTTACAGAATGATCATTGATTATGAATCTAACAACAAATTTTTTATTTTGACATCATATTTGTAATCAGTGACCCCGACAACCCGAGAATAATAAATTCTAAGCGAATCCAATCATTTTTAAAATATTTGTATTTACGGACTGGAGTCAATTCTTATGCTTGACAACTGTTAAAAAAACGGGCGGATACCAGAGTTCAAATTTAATTTGAAAACAAGTTTCTGGAAACTTTTACCATATTGTAGGGTTTCATTAGAAGATAAATTTTCACTAAAAATGTGAATTTAGAAAAAAATGGTCATAGAGGCTGTTTCTGCACGAACTGCTTGAAATGTAAAGAGTGTGATTTGTGTTAGCGAACCCAGAAGGTATTAATTAAATAAAAGTAAAAACCGAATATTTAATGTGTATTTATATTTTTTCTATTCGGCTTTGAAAAGTTGTAGAAGTTGGACGAATGAATTATGCTACTTTACTACCGATGCCCTAATGTAAATGCAATTTCGTTGATACTTCAGCTTGCAAAGTCAGCTGCTCGTATATGCTTGAAAAGACTCGAGGAAAAAGAGGAGCTTTTTACCATCCACGTGTCACATTTACACTAAAGTTCTTTCTAAATGTGTGTGGATGTGTGTATATATACATGCATAAATATGTAGGGACCAAATATAGCTCAGTGTGTGAGTGTATAAGTATACGTGACAAGTAAGACTGATCCTAGGACGATGCCTTTTGCCTATTAAGTATACCTGAGGAGACGTAAAGCAGACATGAGAATAAGGGGAAAATGCTTTTAAAACTTTTTTTTTTTTTTAATAGACAATCGTTATTATATATCGATTGCAGGCAACGTGACCTAGGTTGTTTATATATATACTGTCACACTCAACTATAAAGTTTGTGTCTTTAATTTCACTTTATTTTTCCACGATCATTCATTTTCCGATGTTTTCAACTCTGTATAAAGTTCCCGAGTGAAATGTCTATAAAAATTCGATCAATACCCGTATAAACTGTTTTCTCCTTTTTCTCCTATATTCCTTCATTATGAGAAACTATCAGTCGTTTTCTTAGCACTTTTGAAAATAACAACTTTTTCAAACCGATATATATTGAACTAAAAATGGAGAAAAATATTTTTAAGCACGAAATAAACTTCTGAAAACAAAATCGACAAAATTTTGTCCTATATGGTTTTGCAATTATTAAAATTAACAACTTTAACTTCTTTTAAATTTTAGTTATAATAATATAATCATAAACGGCTAATTTTTTCAAAACATGGATTAAATATAATGTAAATATTTAAAATCGGGGAAATTTTGTATAAATATACCAAAAGTAAAAAAAAAACAAATTTTCGAATATTATTTACAAAACGAAATTTTATTAATTTGAAAATTAATGTAAGTTTTAAAAGAAATTTTTCTGTAGAAAAAATTTGAAATTCTTGGAATGAAATATATTGAGAAGTTATAATGTCAACATACCAGAGACGAAAAAGTGTAAACTCTTTGGAATAGAATATGAAAAGGCACATGCACTTTAAACTCATTCACGAAAAGTCATAGCATAGTGACATCAAACTAACCACTAGTAAACTCAACAAGATACTATTCTCAAGAATGGGGCTCCCCTTTTTATATATCCTAAGAGTAGGCGGTGAGATGAAGGTGGCACTGTTGGATGTTTTTCTTTTTCAACTTCTTTTTATATCTATAAAATACTCGTTCATTTTTTAAAAATTTGCATTTGTTGTATTAGAATAAACTAAAACAATAATTTCACTATTCCAATTCAATTAAAATTTTTTCTTTATTCATGGATTTCATTTCAAAATTAATTTTTGTGGATTGTCATTTTTTTTTAAACTTCAAACAAAGTTATAAACAATTCTTGTGAACAAATTATTTATTAACAATAACTGAAGGTGAAGTGCTGGTATTGGCATTACTCTCACATAAAAATGACATAGAAAAAAGTATATTGAAAAAACTATTTTTTTATATTCAATTGTTGTTAAAATGTAATTTAATTAGAACAATTGTTTATAACTTTATTGAAAAATATTAGTAGGTAAATTAAAGTTTCAAGATTCATGAATCCTATAGAAAAATAATAGTAAAGGAAAAAACGAAATTTTTACATATATTTAATTGTTGTTTATTTGAAATTTATTTATAACAATTGTTTATAAAGTTGTTAAATAATTGTGGTCAATAATTTTTACTCCAAAGATTTATTAAGATTAAGAAAACAGTAAAAAAAGTCAGTGGAAGAAGACACTATTTTTCAGCTTCAATTATTGTCAATTCTTAATTTGTTTATAAAAATGGTTTATAACACTGTTAAATAATAATGTTAAACAATTTTTATTCTCCACATTCATTGCAACTATCAAAATAAGAGCGATATGTAAACAAACAAATTTTTTTCAATATTTGTGACTTTAAAAGAAAACAATTTGTTTATAAAAATTGTTTAAAATATTGTTAAATTAGTCACAGTGATAAAATTTTATCATAGATGTTATTTGTATACTAATTTTAGTCATTTGTAACAAGAAAATGTGTCGAGAATTTATTTTTCTGACTATTCCAAATTTTAGATATTTTGTCGGCCATTTTTGAGCCGCCATTTTGAATTTCGAAAAAATTAAAATTTCTAGCAATGCCTAAGTGAAAGGTCATACATCTTGGACGCGATATTTTGTCAGTCCAAATTTTTCCTGAATCGATTTCCAATCGAAAATATAGTTTTAATGAAACAAAAACAAAAAAATTTGGTGTTTTTTTTGTTTAAACAATCATATAACTTTTAATTCTTAAGTCAAAAGTTTAATTTTTTTGCAGATTCTGAAAGAGGATGAAAAAATACATAAGAAACATGATGTGCAAATTTCTTTTAGCCCACCATTTTTGAAAATGGTAAGTACAAATGTGAAGAGAAAAAAACAGACTTTTAGGACTAAATGGGTAACGATTAAATTTTGTTCTTGAATTTCGAAAAGGGCTCAACTCTGACAACTATAATATCAATTTTCTCCAACCTATAAAGAACAATTATTTTATCATTTTCTCATATAATAAAGCACCTAATTACTTTGGAAAAAAACTTGACTTTTTTAATTAAAACAGTTTTAAGAATTCAAAATAGAACAAATTTTTCTAACTTTTTTTAATTCATCATATTCGTTAATTTTTGGGGTTGTTTATTAAGAATTTGACATGAAATTTGGATTTGGAGGTTCTAAAAATCCCCATAAATTTGAAAATATTTCACTGTAACATTAAAACAATATTTGTTTTGATTAGCAATATTTTTTTTGCACACTGAAATTTTTAATATAATTTTGAAATTTGAAAAACAGACCTCATTTTTGTGTCCAGCAATCCCAAAATCCCCCGAGTAATAAGTTTTACATGAATCAAATCTATTTTTAAAAATATCGTCCGCCATGTTGGATCTGCCATTTTCATTTTGGGAAAATTATCAACTGACTTAAAAACCTTTGTACATCTAGTAAAAATAAAAATAATTCATATTTGAGGCATTCTTTGTCAACGGGCGAATGGCGAATGGTGTTTTTAAAAATTAAAAATGGTAGATCCAATATGGCGGATGATATTTTTAAAATTAATGCATTTTTCATGAAATTCGCTACTCGGGAGTTTTCATGATTAATTCAATTTTTATGAAATTCGTTCCTCCGGAGTTTTCAGGGTCGCCAAATACGAACCTGAAGTCAGGTTTAAAAAATTCAAAATGGCTGATCCAATATGGCGGACGGTATGTTCGTGGCAAAAACGCAACATTGACTTAAAAATGTATGTGATTAATATTGAAGCAACATTGACGCAATATTACGACAATTATAATGTTCTACTATTTGGAATATAATGTTTTTATATAACGCGTTATAAAAAATTTGATATAAAAATTATTATAAAGAAAAAAATATTCTCTGCATCAGATTCCCATTATAAGTTGTAAAAATAGTGGTCACAGGAATTTGAACATCCAATCAGAATCAGTGTGGCCTTTTTACGAGATAGTAAAAAACACCTTCTGTTATACTGTCGATGAGAATTTAAGCTTTTTCTCGTCGTTTGCTGATTTTTACGACAGTATGAAAAGGAGGAAAGATGTTGAAGTTGTTGAAAATCGATGTGAAGTCCTGTTGGCTTTGTGAAATTTACTTTTTATTGATAGATACATTTTAGATTTCTTAAATGACTCTCTTAAAGAAAGTTCGACACGATAAAAGAAAGAAAAATTTATAACCAAAGAATAATATACTTTAAGAAAATTCTCACTTTGACCTGTGAGAAATTTCAAGATATTTTACAACTTTTTTCGCCTTATTTTAATAATATTAATTTTTAATTAAATTTTGTGGTTATGTTCGTCTGTTGACCTGAATTTCTGACCTAAGTTTTAAGATTTAATATTCTTTCTGATATGAAATAATTAACTTAAAATTTAAGGCTTATTAAATCTCTTCACTTCCTAATTTTTATATTATTTAGTTTCTTAACATATAAAAAATATAACTTTTTAATTGCATGATACAAATTGACCTAAATTTGGTCAATTACTTTTTTTTTAAAATGAAATTGTTGACCTAAAATTTAAGGCTTATTCAGCCTCTTGACCTGATAATTTTGAAATTATTTTGCTAATTTCAAGATAAACTGAATTCAACGTTCCAGTTCCCTGAGATTATTGATCTAAAGTTTAGGGCATTATTTATGTTTTATATATGAATTGATATGCCGTATTGTTAAAATTGTTATAAAAAACTGGTCAACATTCTTTTTACACGCACTTCACTTTTTACGACACTTATTCTTTTATGGCACATTTTCCAAGTCGTACGAGAACTTTGTTTAATGCAAGTATTGGATTTTTTTTACTGTCAGTCTCATACGCGCAGTCTTTTCTCTTGTTTCAAGAAAATTCATTTTATTCATCGTAGAAAGTATTTTGATAGGAATATTTACTTGAACAATATATAATGCTCCTTATATTAACTTTTTGATTCTCCACTTTTCATTTGAGAATAAGGAATTTTTAAATTGCATTCCTAAGATTTTGTGAAAATTTTCAAAACATAATACATATTATTTATTAACTTTTATTTTAATGCTTTTCTTTCCGTTACTTTTAAATGGAAATATTTAATAAAAATTTTTAAATTTTAGGATGAAAAGAAGATCAATTTAGATTTATTATTGTTGATTATTGAGCATTTCCTCATCTGATGTAATCGAAAAAATCAGCTGTTAAGAGATTTATTGCTTTTTATAAAAAATTGTTTGCCCATAAGTTTTAAAAAAATATAAAGACACTTATAAATATTTTTTGTCATTTCTTAAAGTTTTTCAGGACGTATCTCTTGACCTATTAGCGAACATTCTACGATAATTCTGTCCAAACTTGCTAAAATATAAAAAATTGAAAATTTTGAAAAAAGTCACTTTTTGTAGTGTTTTTGATTTTAAGCTTTAAAATGTTATAAATTTATTTGAGCGCAGTTTTTCAAAACTCAAAATGGTGGATCCAATATGGCGGATAATTTTAGAATTGATGCGTTTCGACCAAAATTCATTTCTCGAGAATTTTCTGGGTCACTGATCACGAATCTGATGTCATATTTTCAAAATTCAAAATGGCGGATCCAATATGGCGGACGAGAAAATAAAAAATACATTGGCTTTACTTTCAAACTAGCAACTCGAAGGGTTTTCGGGTTCGTTGATTACGAATCTGAAGTCAGATTTTAAAAATTCAAAATGGCGGATCCAATATGTCGGCAAAATTTTTTAAAAGTTTATGAATTTGTCCAAAATTATTAGATGTATAATGTTGTTATATTATTCTAATTAGATGTATGTTTTACAAACTGTTTTGCATTTTTGACGTATGACATGAGATTTTAATTCTATTTTAAAATTTTAGTCTTTATATTGACGACATAATTTTTTAATTTTAACATTAAATTTGGATTTAGTGACCTCAAAGACCCTCAAGTAAACATTTTAGTTAAATCCGGCAACATTAAAAAAAATTTGGTCGCCATATTGGATCTGCCATTTTAAATTTTGAAAAACGGACATCAAATTCAAATTCATCGACCCCAAAAACCCCCGAGAAATAAATTTCGATCCAATTTCATGAATTTGAAAATTATCCGCCATATCACAAAGATAAAATCATTAATGATAAATCTTGATGGCGTTTTTTTTCATTTTTGTTGGAAAGCTGCAAAAATTTTTTTTTTAAATAAAAATGTGTAAAAATGAAAATGGGACAACAATATACTTTCGAGAAAATAAAAAAGTAACTTTTAAAAACCAATTTTTTTTTAATTACTTGAAAACAAATTATTGTCCTATTTTTAAACTTTACATAATTTAGTGAAAAAAAAAATCACAGCTTTCCAATGAAACTAAAATTTTTACTTGATCGTTTCATATATGAAATTGCTCTACTGTTTTTTTTTAATTGAACATTAAAAAATATGTTTTTAAATAAAAATTTGAGTATTTCTTGAATGAGTTTGCAATTTTGTAAGTGCAATGATTATGTAATATTTTTTTTTGTGAAATAAAAATGTTTATAAAAGCTTGTGTCATTCGGAATCGTTGAAGCGTGTTGAATGCCTTTTAAAGAAATCATGCCGCCCTATTGACATTAGGCGGGAACGTCTGGCTAAAACGGGGAAAGCATGTATCGAACGTATTCCATTAGAATTTCAATTTTATGTGACTTCCCCCCCACTTTGGAAAAGTATGAATAAAAATTCAAATATAGATATTTATTTCTTTAAAGTAGGTACGTACTGAGAAATGAAAATTTAATTCTTTGTCATTAAAATTCTGCTTGAATATATTTTATCGTTATAGGTAAAATTTGAAAAATAGAAGAAACGAATACATATGCGGAATAATTGAAAATTATAAAAAGTTATTACCCAGTTGGTAATTTTGTTGTTTTAAAATTAAATTTTCAAGAGAAAGAACGATATCAGTATTATATAGTTAATAAACACAGAAATGTTCAATTGTTCTCAGTGCAATAACATTCTTTAACAACTCTAGACTTGTCTGGGAAATTAAAATGACAATAAAAAAGGGGGAAATGCAGTAACCGCATTGGAATTTTAATTTTAAAGTATCTAATAAAGATTGCTAATTGTTTTTCCTTGCCAAGAGACGCTCTCATTAGCTAAGCTGCATTTAATCCAAGTTTTTTTTTAAAACAGCAATATAAGATGCCATGTCGTTGAACCCGTAATTTTTTTTTGTGTTTACTTTTTGCGATGCTGGAGAGTTCGTTCTAGACAATTGACCTTTCATCTCTTCCCCTTGTCAAAAGGAGGGCTTATGCATTTAATGCAGTGTATGCAAATTATCATCGATATATTCTCCGACAGCCTAAGGTCCATGATAGTTAATAGGCGCAGCGCTCTACTTTTTCATTGTCGAACAAAAGACTCATTGAGCTATTAAAACGCAAATGACGCTTTTAAAGATTTGTTGGGATCCAATATACCAAACCGTTATTGTCACACAGTTAGTTTTATGAGGTGGCTTAATAGTTATGAAGCTTGAAAAAGAGGTATAAATATTTTGATATATTTAAAAATACGTGTGATATATTTAAAAGATAACTATTGCTATTATTTCGTGGAAAACATTTAACAAGTTTGTATTTCCTTCATGCAAAGGATGAATAAAGTAACTTTTACTATATATATTTATAGTAAAAAATCTTCACTGTTGAAAGTTTCTAAGCATATTTGTCAAATTTTTATATTTCAAAATTAATCCATTAGCCATTTAAACCTGAATGCATATAATTTGTTTTCGCCCGCCATATTGGATCCGCCATTTTGGATTTTTGAAATCTGCTGTTAGATTCATATTTAGCGAGTTCTTAAACCTTGGGGTAAATATTTGAAGCCTACTTGCAGCAAGCTTGCACTGCAAATTTGCTATGCAAGCTTACAAGTTAATTGTGGGGTATGAAAGGAATTTTTTAAATTATACAGGCCTCGGATCGACTTTTACGAACAAATAAAGTCGCTTTAGTCGATTAAAAATAGAAAAAAAGTCGAAAAAGTCGTTTATTTAATTTAGTGTTGTCACAAATATTTCATTTTCTATTTCCCTGATTCTTCACTGATTTCTAAATTCAATTAATCGAAACTTGCATAATTTTACTAAATAAAATATTTAAATACTTTTTATTTCTTTTTTCACCAGGAAATAAAATTTAAAAAATTCCAAATTTGGAAATTCAATAATATTTCTAAAAATTAAAACTATAACCCTTATAAAAATTCAATTATTTTCTACAATTTTTAACTAAACTTCATTTCTAAATCAATTAACTATATTACTTTTTAATATATTTCCGAAAGTTCTTCAAGAATTCAATTATTTAAATACAAAAATTCAATTTTTTATAATAATTGAAACCGTTTATTTTTCTTTTCAAAGATATTAATATTAAGGTAAAATATATTCAAAAATTTTAATAAATAAATTCGTAAAATTAACTTTTCAAAAATATATCTAAATAATTTTTGAAAGACGCAATAGTTTTACAAAATACATAACAATTAAAAAATTTTTTTTAAAAATTAAAATTTGGTAAAATTTTTTTAAAAAATAATTTAAATTTAGTAAAACCTTTGAAAAATAATTAAAATTTGCCATGAATTTTAATTAAATTCCTTAAAATAATTAAATTTAGCAGAATTTTTAATAAAATTTCTGAAAATAATTGAATTTTGCAAAGAGTTTTATTAAAATTATAGATGAATTAGAATTTTAATAAAATTCCAGAAAAAAATTGAATTTTATAAAGAGTTTTATTAAAATTAATGAAAGTAATTGAATTTTTCAATAAATTAAAAAAAAATCCTGAAAATTGAATTTAGAGAAAAATTTTTATTAAAATTCCTGAAAATAATTGAATATTGCAATAAATTTTTTTTTAAATTTCTGAAAATTGGATTTAGACAAAAATTTTATTAAAATTCATGACAATAATTGAATTTTGCAACGAATTTTAATAAAATTCCTGAAAATTGAATGTAGACAAAAATTTTATTAAAATTTCTGAAAATAATTGAATTTTGCAAAGAGTTTTATTAAAATTATTAATGAATTCGAATTTTAATAAAATTTCAGGAAAAAATTGAATTTTGCAAAAAGTTTTTATTAAAATTCATGAAAATAATTGAATTTTTCAATACATTTTTTAAAAATTCTTGAAAATTGAATTAAAACAAAAATTTTATTAAAATTCCTGAAAATAATTGAATTTTGCAATAAATTTTTTAAAAATTCCTGAAAAATGAAATTTATACATAAATTTTATTAAAAATTCATGAAAATAATTGAATTTTGCAACGAATTTTAATAAAATTCCCTGAAATAATTAAATTTTGTATAAAAAAATTTATTAAACAAATAAATAATTGAGTTTTTAAAAATTACTAAAAAAAATTATTAAATTTTTGATGAATTTTAATTATAAATAATTTCTCAAAAATTCTAAAATAGTAAATTTTTAAAAATTTAAAATTACTTTGTCAGAGAATTATTTTTTTTAAAACTATTTTAATATTTTCATTTTTTAACGAATTTACACTTGAATATTATTCATTATAATTTTAAAAAATTCAATTATTTCCAAAATTTTCAATAAAAATTCTATAATAGTTAATTTTCAAAAAATATAATAAAATACTTGTAAAAAAGGATTTATTTTCAATTAATTTTACTAAATTTCAATTATTCAAAATCTTTTTAATTGTATATTTCAAAAATTTAATTAGAAAAAATTTTCAAAAAATAAGTTGCATTGATTTTTTATATTAAAAATATGGTATTTTGTCACAAAATTTGGAAGAAAAGTCGAAAAAGTCGCAATTTTTTAATATAAGTCGATAAAAGTCGAAAGAATCATAATATCCGAGGCCTGATTATACTTCAAATGTAAATTCAAAATATAAAAGCAACATTCAATGTTGTAAATTTAATTAGAGAAATTAAAAAATATAAAACTGCTGTATAAAATCACAGTGTCAATAGACGGGATTTTAATTCAATGGCGTGAATGTAGACAGAAAGTGTAAAATCGTAACGTCCATCGCATCGATGATAATAAAAGGACATACGCTGGTCGTTGTGGAAATTTACCCACAGTGGAATAGTTAATGAAAGTGGAAAATTCTATATTGATATGCGTTTCTATGTGGTTTTTGAAAAATTTTCATCTAGGTTATAAAATTGTACCTGCTCATTATTTATTTTTTAATAAAGTGAAAAGAAATATAAGAATAGTTGTAATAACGAAATATAAACCTAACATTAGATAATGTACTCATTTTCAAATTATATTGCTTGTAAAATACTAAATAAATTCAACGCTTATTTACTAGACTAAAACCATATTAATGGTGTTTGTTTTGAAACTAATGGAACAAAAATTCTAAACTTTGTGTGGATTATTCATTTCGATCTAGTCTTTTTGTAAGGATTGAATTCGGATCATATTAGCACCGCTTTCGTACAATCGGATTATTTCGGACTGATCTACTAATAAATGTAATCCGGAATGAGCTTCGAATTTTAATTTTAGGTATTACGTTTGTCTATTGCATACTGATGTGAATGTTTGTAATTGATATATCAAGGATTAATATTCACAATTTTATCAATTCTCTCGCACTTTTTCCTTCCCCTGGTCCAAAAGTATAGTCTAAATAAAAATCGAATGAGAGAGAGAGAGAGAAAGAGAACCAGGAACATGGCCTGATTTTTATTTTATTCTCCATTGCTCTCGACTTTTCTTCATCTCATCGTTTCTTTTTTGTTTTTTACTCCCTTTCATCCTTCTCTTTCAATTTCCATTCGACGATGTCTACATACGCTGGAAATCCTGACGAAAAGCCTCCATCTTCACTATTTGCATTTCTCTGGATTTCTATCCTCTTAACTTCCCTTTCTCTCTCTCTCTATATATATATATACGACTAGAGGAAAGTCGCGCGAGCGCAGACATATTCCGTTACAGTATAGTGTCTTTTCCTTCTTTCGTCATCTTTTATTTTTTTCTCTCTTCCTCCATGAGGAATAGAGTGGATGGATGCACACTGATTCGTCCTATAGATTTTCTCCTTTTTTCTCAGTACGTATACAGTGCAATACATATGGGACTAAACCATTTTTCCGTAGAATCCAACAGATGAATAATTCACCTTTAACCCTCTCTAAAAAAATGTCCATCACCTTTTGACAAAAAGGACACAATTTGATTTTTTGGTAATAGAACGTTATTTTCATTTATGACCAAACCAGGGGCATATAGTTATAGTTAACCCTAGAACCTATTTTTTTAAATAGTTTGAAGATATTACTTAAAAATTAAGATCTTATATCATTTTTACAAGAAATTCCTGGACACTACCAAACCCGGGGCATCACTGCAATTCAAAACAAAAATAACCCAGTATATGTAAAAGCAACAGAACCGTTCTCTGCTCTTCATGTGGTGTAGCAAACTAAAAGTAAATGAATTATAACAACAATTTTAGATGATGATTTTAGTTGATGACGAATGGAATGTTACATCAGTTTTCAAAAACTAAAAATGACTGATCTAATATCAGATCAATTTTTGGCACATTTCAAGCTTTGATTTATCTCTTAAACACTGTTCGTCTTATTGGATTTGCAATCTTTAATTTTTGAAATCTGAAATCAGATTCTTTACAGTAATTGTAATTATCTAATATACACCTAAAATTTGTAATTCGTTTCTGAATATTTAATTTAATTGTTTGGTCTAAAACCTTACACGCTTAAAGTTATTCTTCTAGCGAATGGCCCACAATGATTATGCTCTAGTGTTCGCTGCTTTTCATTTTATAACCATAAATAAATTTGTAACAGTTTGGATAATAGAGAGTTCAATTCTTTTACGAGTATTACACCACTGTTCTTTGTAGCTTGCGGAAGGCTAATAAAAAAAAGCTCTCTAAGTACATCGTTAAGGAGAATTGATGACGATGGTGGAAACCACTGGTCGATAGAAACTGTGATTGTTTGAAATTTCGCTTACTTTGAGAGCTTCCGTCGACTCGATTGACTCTCGTGTTAGAATCACCTATATATCGGTTTCTTTCGCTATCTCCTTTAACTTTAGTCTAATAGAAAAACTTGAAGGAAACTCATTTAGGTTTACGGCACAAAAGTAATTATTTTCGAGTTTAAACGTGATTTTCTTCTTAATTGTTTTCTAAGATATCCATTGGATAATTACACAAGTTCCACCAGGAAAATCCAATCAAGTCCGTGGTAAGTTTCCCTATTTTTAGTTTTCTTCCTTTTCTTTTTTTAAGCAAATTTTCTTCTTCTCCATCGCATCGAAAAATTTATTCGCCCACACCATTTTCTCACACCTCTTGAGAAACGTTTTTAATGAAATTCGAATTATTATCATGATCCTAATTGTAATGAAATCTATTTTTTTGCAGTATATGGTTTGGCTCACTTTACAAAAGCATTTTCTTTAATTTTTTGAAAATAATCTGAAATACTTGACCTAATTGGGAACAATGTTTGAAAAATAAAAATTCTTTTTGGTAAAAATGGTAAAGAATTAGACGTTTTTATTATTTTTTTAGTCAAAAGTGAAAAATCTGTTAATCCTGGATTAAACCTAGATTAAAATCTAAAGTTATGTGGGGCTAACCACTTTTATTCTAGTTGACCCAATGAAAAGTACTTCCATCTTGTATTGGACTGTTCTTCAACCTAGAAAATTACCATTCTCTTTCAAAATTTGTGTGTGGAGGTCCTAATATAGACATGCTGTAGGATTCTGCTATTCGGCTTCTCGAGAACATTTTGCAGCCTCTGCTACACTTCATCTTCCTGGGTATGGCAATCCAAGTCATGGATTTCGAGAGTAACTCTTCGACCAACCGATTGTACCTTTCTTATGCTTCCAAACAATTTTGTTACTTCCACGGTAAAAACCTCTTTATTGGAGTCTTCTTTGATTTTAATCACCCGTGTAGAAATTTCCCTACTTCGCCTTATTTGAAAAGGGGCGCTGATGAGGAATTAGTAAGGCCAACCACACTAGAAATTTCTAGATAGGTGATAATCGGGCACTCACTAGAATGCCCTATTTTTCAGATAGGGAAATCTAACTGGATCTATTTATGTCCCTATTAAATATTTCAATCAGGACCTGACTAGAATGCCCCTAGTTGAATTCACACATTCTGATATTCTACTTAGGCACTGACAAGGCGATCAAGTTAGAACCTCTCTATTTTTCCACATCATCACCTGATAATCCAAGCGTGACGAAATTAGACAGGTCCTGACGAATTTTCCTAGTTTGCGCCTCACTTTCGAAAGGGCATCTATTCAGGGCCTTATTAAAGCCTATTTTCAATTTCTACACGGGCAGGAGGTCTCCTTTTCTTGTAGGCCTTTCGTCTACAGCGAACGTGTGGCTGACGTCTACATTAACTTCCTCATGATGTTTACTCAGCACATCAGCGTACAACTTATGTTTATCTTTGCAAAGCCTATTGTGCATTTCAAACGATCGTTACCATATCTCCAGCTTTAAGCTTCTCCTCAGCCTGTTCGATAATAGTATGTAGGTTCTTTAACTCATCCTTTATCGTTTAACGTTCCTTCGAACGTTAAAATTTAGTATACAGAGCAATAAGATTTTATTATTCTTTAAACTTCCCCATCAATTGTGGAAATCATTTCAGCATCTACCGCTCTCAACATTTCACATTTTTTGTACTCCTCATTGTTAGTACCGGATCCGACTTCGAAAGCTCTAAAATGACAGCACTAATGCTGCTGCTAATACTCACAAGGCACAGTGGCGAGGCTAGACATACTTCCTATTTTACCCCAAAAGTCCTTCCACTATGATCTATGGATCTAATCTTCCCACAATGTAGATAGTGTGTTTTTAAATTAGGACGGCAGAACTATCCGTGGCACTGCAAGCAGTGGGAAGTTCAGTTCGTCTCGCCTAGTTGGTAGGCTATAAAAGACAGTTCACATCTCATATCCTCGGAGGAATGCGTGGTGTAACCACTAAGAGGTCTTACCCTAAAAGAGGTTTTACCTCAACCTTTCTGAAACAGCATTACCCAAGGAAAAGGTCTTACCATACATTTCTGAAGAGGTCTCATCCCAGAAGTGGTTTCGCTAATGGTTATCGCTAATCTGTATATTTCCGCTCGTATGATACTCTTCCTCCAGGCGTAGAGTTTTTAATTCCGAACTAGAATGGTCTTACTGATGAGAAAAATAGGATTTTTAATGCTAAAATATTTTTAAATCGTGAAGCGTTCCTGATAAGACCCAAAACCATATTGTCCCTATTAATAATATTATAAACATGATCTTTATATAATCGAATGCAGAATCCAAGAGAACTTCAAGATCACGAACTTGGGTAACTCTGGAAAATTGGAAATTGACTCAGTGCCATTTAAGTAGTCAAAATTTATTACTTCCACTGAGTTCCACATGTTTCGAGAAGGATATGTCGCTACCATTTTATATTTAAAGGAAGTCTATTTTCAATGATCCACTTCTGAAGTCAATCAAGATCTGCTTGAAGATCAAGATTATCCATCTAGCAAGTGATCTGCTTGTAAATCTTAAGATCATCAGCAAGTAAAAGAGAAAAAGTATTTTTAAATAAATGATTAATGTCATTGATAAAAAATAAAAGAGGATCAAGATGAGAACCCTGAATAGCCAAGAATACATCAGATTATTCATAACCCACCCGAACTGATTGGAATCTTTTAGAAAGATAACTTATATTCCTGAAGATATTTATTCTAGAAGTACACTAGTAGATAGGTCACATATGACCCTACTTATTGTTTTAGCTCCTGTGTACTCTCCAGATACATTTCAGAAATGGAATCCAACTCTAAATTGGCAGTATTCTGTTACTTAAACGGTGTCAAGAACTGAAATGTTTTTAAATGTACCTGTGTTCCTCGTTTTAAATTAGTTTTAGAATGGAACCTATTTTGGAATGGGTATAAGTGAATGAGTCTATAGGAGAGAAATGATAATATTAATACAATAGATGCACTATTTAGAAAATAAATTTTTTCCCAGAAATATTCAGGATCTCTAAATAAATTCTCTATTTTTTTGTAAAGGAAAATCAAGTATAACTTTAAAGAAACTTGCTATGGTATTTGAAGTGGAATATCATAGAAAATATTTTCCAGTAAAAAGTAAACGTTATCTCCTTTGCAGTGAAACTGGATTAGAATGTGAGTGAATTCATGAAAGGAAGATTTTCGTGAAGACTTCAACATAGCACACTATATTCTCCAAGTTATAGTACCATTGGAAGGAAAGGTAACATTAGTTTTTTTTCCCTCCCTTCTATAGTGGTATATATATACGTTATCGTAAAAGCGAAGCTCTCTCGATTTCGGTTTATCCGGCGTGCGAGTGTAGGTGTTAAAAAGAGACGATTTTCTTTTTTTTTCTTTCTTTTTTTGTAGATTCGGGCTCACAGCCAGGATGCCTTCGACCACGAATTTTCGTCTCTCAACGCGTGCTGCCTTTAAATCGTTTCCTGTACTGGATGCTGTCGAAGGTGTCCCATCTAGTGGAGTGAAAATCGGAACCTGGCGATCCTCCAGGTTCACCTTATCTTTTGGAACGGAGAAAATTTCCGTCATCTCTCGGATTCGTTGGGTTCGTCTCATGCAATTACGACGAGGGGAAAAAAGAAAGAGAGAGAGAGAAAGGTAGACACTGAGAAATCAGACGAAGCGAGATGTTAGAGTGGAATGGAAGAACTCGCATTACTACATGACATCAAAGAGAGGTATCACACTTCAAAAGAAGATTAGTTTCATGTCACAAATACTTCCCACAGGTGACGAAGAGGTTTCGGGATTTTCGTCTCTAAAGGAAATTAAATGCTGTCTAAAATTACATCAGAGAGAGAGAGAGAAAGAGGAATTCTTGTACTAAACGAAATAAAAGATTGTCCTGAGGGAATTTAAATTACAATGTTAAAAACAACGTTAGTTATTTAAATGAATTATAATTTGATTTAAAAAATAAAGTTTTCACAAAAATTTAAAAACTGTTTTTACCTAGTAGCCACACTTGCTTAAAAGATGTTCTGAGCTTATCATGTTTGCGGACGTCCTTACTCAACTGTTTTTCAACGTTAGTTAGTTAACTTTTTAGAAAAGTATCAAAATTTATATAATCCACTCAATGTCACTAATTAATTTTCTTTTAAAAAGTATCAAAACAATTGACTTTTACAAAAATTTCCTTATAAACTCTCATCACTATTTACAAAAAGGTAGAAAAAAACTTTGTAACATTGTGTAACTTCTTGAGTAAAAAATTACTCTTAATAAAAGAAACGTTGAATTAATTGCAAGAATTCTCAAGAGAAAGTGAAAAGAAAGAAAAGAAGCACTTCAAGAGGAAAGGTGATTTAAAAAGAAAGAATATAACGATGCCTGCGAGGCTGTACAAGAAGTATAAAAAGAGTTTTCCATGAAATCACAACTTGAAGATGAAAAAAAGACTTCCTTTATACACTTTTTCTCTCTCGTTTAACCTCAACAATTAATTCCTTACTCTCCTTTTCATTCTCTTCGCAAATTTTCAATTTCTTTATTTAGAAGCTACTATAGAGAAGCAATAGAGTCGACAATGAATTTATTAATCTTGACTAAATATGAAATAATGATAGATATGTAAATTTCTCTCTAGTGATGATGACACAATAATCATTGTTATCCGTGATAACGAAACGATAATAGCTAAATTACTTATTTATTTTATAATAAAACTAATTTCTTTTTAGCATTTGGGTTATGGATGACATGATCTTATCCCCATGGGTACACCAAGCAGATTATTTCTCAAATTAAATTGAAAATAGCATTCTCATTTAACAAAGTTAACATTAAATTTTCAAAAAAATATATTCCATATATAAATCTATCTAGTGTGACAGTCTTAGCACACTAGGATAGATTGTAAATCTACGTGGACTGAATACCAAAAATAAAAATTGTCGAGTTTTTCCAAAAAATTTTTTCCACACTTCGTCACATACAGCTTGACACCCCCCCCCCCGCCCCTAGGAGTGTGACGTAGTTTGTGAACGATCCCTAAAGTCAGATTTTTAAAATTCAAAATGGCGGATCCAATATGGCGGACTTATTTTTAAAATTCTTCAAATTTTACTTGAAACTTGTTACTCTGGGGTTTTTGGGGTCGCTGATTACGAATGTAAAGTCAGATTTTAAAAATTCAATATAGCGGATCCAATATGGCGGATTTATTTTTAAAATTAATCAAATTCACTTGTTACTCGGGATCCAATATGGCGGAAATTTTTTTAAATAATGATCGAAATCGCTTGAAACTTGTTATTCAGGGGTTTTTGGGGTCGCTGATTACGAATCTGGGGTCAGTTTTTAAAAATTCAAAATATATTAATATTATATAAGAATTTGCAATTAGGGATACCAAAAAAATTTTATGTTTTCTAAAACTGAATTCATATTTGTAATCAGCAACCCCAATAACCCCCAAGGAACAAGTTTGAAATAAATTCGATTAATTTTAAAAATTCGTCCGTTTATTGGATCCGTCATTTTTAATTTTCAAAAACTGGCAATGTCTCTTAAGACAACTTTTACATAATGTCCCAGGAACGTTCCCTAAAAGATTCCCTAGGGAGAGCCCACAAATTTTGGTGCACACTAGACGATTCTAATTTTAAAATTGTCAAAAGAAACATATTAATATCGCAGTTAAAATATAAAAATATAACATTATATTTGAACTGTGTTCAGATCGTTAAATAGAACATATGTTAAAACCACTTTCATGACTCCTTTCAAGATCGGAAATTTTATGACTCTACATCTTTCGATTGATATATAAAGATATAATATTCGCTTGTATATACATATATATATATATATACTCTTAGTTTTATGCACTTCTTTTCCTCTTATAAAAGTTTTATAGCATTGATATACATACAAAGTGTAATATTTACAATGTAAATAAACCCTAAGGATACTCTAGTTTCACAAAACTTAATTTTATATTTATTCATCAAAATTAAATTTCTTTTATCAAATTTTAACTGTTAGCTGGCAATGAAAGCCCTGACAATAAAATTCATTCCCTAGAAGGTGAATCATGTTTGGGACAAAAGGACCGGATCTCTCAGTCGTTAAATTGAATCAGAGTACAGCGGAATGTTTAGTTGATTAATCATTACTGAAACCAAAATAGTTGAGTCGATATTATTGTGACAGAAAGGATATTGCTCTCTACGTCAATTAATTTTTCTATAGACTAATTTCATTAAAATAAATTTAATTTTAATGAAATTATATGCGATGCTAGACAGCAAGAGTTAAGTGGCAGCTCGTGTTCACTTTTAGATAAAAAAAACGCTCCTATGTTGAGAATGCATATAACAGCACTAAATTAGTAAAATTCCATTTAAAAATATACGTTTCAATGCCTCTTGTTCATATATTGCTTATTGAAATAGTGATAGATAATTCGTATATTAAAATTCTTTCATGATTCCTAATGAAAATTTAATGCAATAGAATTCCCATTAAAAATTATGTTGGGAAAAATTTTTTATTTGAATGTCATTGAAGAATGTGTCTAAGTAAATTTTTCTTTAAAAGTCCATTCAATTATTTTAGTAAAATATAAGTAAATGTGAAAAGTGAGAGAGAATTTGAGAATTATATTATAAATATAATATTCAGGAATGAAAAATTTCTTATAATGGCTGTTTAATTTTACTTTTTATCAGCGTTTGCATTTCTTGAAAATTTATATCTATACATACACACTAGTTCATTTAAATTTATGGAGTAAGAACTAAAATTCTATCTTTCAAGGGTCTTCAAATATTTATACAATGTGGTTGAAAAAGGAGAACTACTATTATACAGTTTTGTTACGTCGCAAGAAAAAAGCATTAATTTTAAACGAAAGGTAGTATTTAAGCCTCGATTCGCATCTGGTAGCTTAGGAATTATTTTGAATTTAAATATTGTTAATTTAGAAGAATTGCGATATAAAATTTAAAATAAGATTAGAAGTATTTGAAGTTTGTGTAGAATTTGATCCTTGCGGAAGGAATAAAAAATAACATAAAGGTTTCGATGACTTGGTTTGTCATCATCATCATCAGGCTCTGCCTAATTAAATAAATAATTAACACTATAGACAACACGAATTATATTAATCGAATTATTACCATAAAAATTGCGAAGAAATTAAATTATAAGTACATATTTATAAAAGAATTAATTCACATTACAAGATTTCAGAAATATTATATTATCTTTTAGAGATGACGAAAAAATAAGCTTTGTATTTCGCAGTTTATATATAGTCATCAAACTATCTTAAAGCTACTGAAATATTTCGAAACAGTTTTAAATCACTGAAAACAATTCTTATTAATTTATCGATGAGATTTCACAAAACCTATTCCGTATCACCTTTTTCTATCCTCATAATTAATTGTTGAAAGAAAAGGGCGAAAATTCTTTCTCCCTTAATAACGAGACCGTTAAACAAAGTTATTGCGGTAGTGTCACACGAAAACACATTATGGCGCCTGGAAAAGTTGACCGCAAAGCGTTAATATCGTTAGAGATTTTCGTAAGATAAATTTTCTAGTAGCGTCCTTGTTACCAAACTTTATTCTTTTCTCTTTCTCTCTCTCTCTCTTCTTTTCTTTACTATTTACGAACCTGGGCGACCAGGCAAGGCGATAAAACGTTTGACGTTGAAACACAGCCAAATAACGCGTTACCGTAAGGTGCGGGAAGCTATTATTTATCATGAAAACTCACCTCGGGGAGAATTTTTGGTAGTGGACGAAAAGAGAAGCGTTAACCTCGAGGGCATGAAGAGAAAGCATATATATATGTATGTACGTGTGTGAAAGTAAAAAAGGGGTGAAAAGAGGAATAGAGAATCAGAAAGGCGGCGGGAAGACTTAGTTATCCCGAAAGGGATAGTGGAATAAGATCTTCCACGTTTCCATCGACCCTCTTAGGATATAACCTCAACCCCCACATCATGTCCCCAGACGCACATATCTTTTTCGGTTACGACTAAGGCTATCTTCGGTTTCATGTGGTTCTCAACTTATTATTTTTTTAGGCAAGCGAATAAGAAGCACTGAGTGATTTTATATTGAAAATTTTTTCCATTAAATTTTACATCTTGTGAAATTGAGTTGTCGCTCTAGAAATTGGATGTAAAATTTATTCACCATCAGCTTCTTTTTAAATCAGATAAGTTTTTCATTTATGAATTTACTCGGTGTGATAGACATTATAAAAATTTTCAAATATATGAATAACGCACAAAAATTCTGTTAATGATGAAAAATAGAGAAAAAAGTTTCCAAATCACTAAATCTTTTTAAAATAAAATCATATTTTACATGTCGTTATCGCTGCGCAAAACTAATCAGAACTGGATGATTACCGCGTCAACCTTTCAAGTACCTCGTCAGTGCGTGTCATAGTTCTTCGTTATCAGAGTTTTTCCTGCTAACTACTATCAAAGCAAAGTTCCAGTCTATTTAAAGGAAGTTTCAAATTCAGTTTCAAGAAAGTTTCAGTCTAGTTTAAAGAAGTTCGCTACCTATAAAATATTTGAATCCAGTTCTTTGAACCGCTAATGTCATTTTGGTGAAAGCAATATACTTGACATCCATTCAATTTAAGTTATACAGGTAAGATATTTGTTGAATATTTATTTTTCTGTAATATCTCCTTAAAATTACTGATGGATTGTTTCTACTTAAATTGGGACAAACAGATGAATTCAGGAGATAAAACATGACAATTTACAAGAAAAGAGTCTTTCCCTTCCATTGTGACAAATAATCAATCAAAGAATTCTTCACCTTAGTTCTGATCATTGATTTCCTTTGCCTGTTCCCTTACTTAGGAGCCTTCTGCTTCGTAAATAAAACATAAATTTTTAAGATAAGATTCATTAATTACAAGTCTTTTTCTAAGACATAACATGTGTATATATGAACTGAAAATTCATAAAAATAGTAATTCGGTTAAATGTCACATCATCATAAAAACTGTTCGATTAAATAACTTTTCGTTAAAATATCAGGTCGATAAAATGACATTTAGTAAATAATAATGCGCCTCTCTTCATTTAATATTAGTTTTTCAAAAAAGACTTACAATTTCATAAAAGAAATGCAGAAATTATTAAAGACTATTAATAAAAAATATCTTTTTGACCTATTGTATAAAAGCAGTACTTTTCTCATCCATTTTTTACAAATAGGAAAATAATATTAAAATAATATCGCAAATATATATATAAAAAGTGCTCTTTTATATTTAAATTAAAAAATTTGAAAAAACATGGACATATATTATTAACAATTCCATTTACAAAGGTAACAGCAAAAACTCCACAAACCACAATCGATATTACTATTATGAGTTTCAACTTTTTTAAGCTTGTATTAACAAAATATGAAATTTGAATATATGTTCCACAAATAATAAAAGTTTGCAAAAAAATTTGTTTCTCCATTGTTTCAAATTGGCAACAAAAGACTCTCATTACGTTCAAATTTTTGAAAAAATTTCGTCTGTCATTTTGAATTTTTGAAATCTGATTTCGTATTCGTAATCAGCAACCCGAAAACACCCGATTAAACTATCATTGTTAATTTGATAATAAAGTAAATGAGTTATCCTCAAATTTCAAAACCATTATTCAATTAGTAAAAACAGTTTTTCTTTGAATTTATCACATTAAATTAACGTCAGCTAACTTCCAATTATAATTACCTAACCGAATTATTTTAATAGATGAGTGAATAATTTATATAATGTTAAATTGACCGTTAAAATTCTGATGAAAGTTTGACGAAACCAAAGCCCTAAGGGCTCACGCAGTTAAAAGTGGACACAACTCTGGTGTGCAGGCACGAATCGGTCTAGACAAATTTAAACCGTGTAAAGGACCATGGCACTGGACTCTCGTGGAATAGAGGTTGAAGGTAAACTTAATTATCTCATTCACAATTAACCGTAGTCCGATACACGAATTATATACGTTTAACGAATGACTGTGCAATGTACAGAAAACGTACCACATATTTACATTCGACAAACGTCCACTTATCAATGCAAACATGCGTGTAACATCACTTCTAAACAGGAATGTACTTGAGATGAGTGAGTGTTCGACATAAACTTTGAAATTACTGGGAAAATGACATTAATATTACATCCGCTATGCAAAAAAAAGAAAATAAATTAATTTAAATTCAAAATTCATAAAAAATTTATGTGATTCTTCTTTTCTGTAAACTAATTTAATTCTATTTTCATTTTCCTTTTTTTGTTTAGATGGTTTTATCAAAGACTGATTTCTATTCTGTTGATAAATGATAAATGTATAGTAGAAGGTGACAAAGAAACAAACATGCTTTGTTCTTATGACAAGATGTATTTATAAAACAGACAATCAAAATTTTCCATTGGTAAATTCGTCTCGTGGCGAAATCATTTTTTTAAAACAGATTTTTTGTTGTGAAAAAACTCAGTTAGTATTTCCAACAGTCAAAGTGTAACAACCTTTATTTCTCCAACTACGAAATCAATGTGTATAGACCATACTCCACAATGGAACATTTTTTAGTATTCACAACAACTTTTCCCTATAAAATAATCTGGTATAGAAGAGAATAATTAAAAAGTTTTTAACACTACTGGAAAATGTAATATTTACTCAATAGAACGAGAATTTATGGAAAAGTATCACGTTCGACTATTAAACTAATATGTTTGTCTGGATTATTAAAAGTTTACTTTGCGTAATATTTTGAAATAAAGAATTTATTATATATTAAAATAATTATTTACATAATTGAGATTACTGAATTTTTAAAAAGGGCATCTATTTGATGTAACTAAAGATTTTGTCCGAACAAGATCTTTGGTTACATGGACAAGAGAACGGAAGAAAATGACGATTCGGAAGAAGATTTTCCGAGTTTTATGTAATAGTATGTCGTGTCCCGCATAAAAAAATGTTGGCTGCCTTAAGGCTACCTCAAGGCTAGGCTCAAGGCTTGTTTCAAGCTAAAAACTTGTCTAAAACTTAAGACTGAAGTTAAAAACTCGTCTAAGACTGAAGAATGATTTTTAAGACTCGCTTTAGTCTCCAGACTTTTAAGGCTAAAGAGTTATTTTAACCTAAACGCTCTTCTAAGACTTAAGATTGATGTAAAATGTAAAACTCGTTCAAGGCTTGTTTGAAGATTTAACTTTGCCTTACATAACTATTACCTTTAACTACCCGCGTAAAAAAATGTAAGCTCGCTCAAAGCTCGAGACTTGGTTAAAGCTAAAAATAATCCTAAAGCTTAAGGCTCGCTCAAGGCTCGAGACTTGGTTAACGCTTAAAATAATCCTGAAGCTTAAGGCTCGCCCTAGGCTCCAGGCTCCAGACTTGGTTGAAACTAAAAATAATTCTCAAGCTCAAGGCTCAAGACTTGGTTGAAGCTAAAAATAATCCTCAAGCTCAAGGCTCGCTCAAAGCTCTCTCAAGGCACGCTTAAGGCTCGAGACTTGGTTGAAGCTAAAAATTCATCTAAAACTTCCCGCGTAAAAAAATTTTGGCTCGCTTAAGGCTCGCTCAAGGCTCGAGACTTGGTTGAAGATAAAAATTTCCTTAAAACTCAAGACTCAAGACTTAATTAAAGCTAAAAATTCACCTAAAACTTAAGACTCGCTGAAGGCTCTCTTAAAACTCGAGACTTGGTTAACGCTTAAAATAATCCTAAAGCTTAAGGCTCGCTCAAGGCTTGAGACTTGGTTAACGCTTAAAATAATCCTGAAGCTTAAGGCTCGCCCTAGGCTCCAGGCTCCAGACTTGGTTGAAACTAAAAATAATTCTTAAGCTCAAGGCTCAAGACTTGGTTGAAGCTAAAAATAATCCTCAAGCTCAAGGCTCGCTCAAAGTTCTCTCAAGGCACGCTTAAGGCTCGAGACTTGGTTGAAGCTAAAAATTCATCTAAAACTTCCCGCGTAAAAAAATTTTGGCTCGCTCAAGGCTTGCTCAAGGCTCGAGACTTGGTTGAAGATAAAAATTTCCCTAAAGCTCAAGGCTCAAGACTTAATTAAAACTAAAAATTCACCTAAAACTTAAGACTCGCTGAAGGCTCTCTTAAAGCTCATGACTTGGTTAAAGCTAAAAATTCCCCTAAAGCTTAAGGCTCGATCAAGGCTCGAGACTTGGTTAAAGCTTTTAGGTGAATTTTTAGCTTTAATTAAGTCTTGAGCCTTGAGCTTTAGGGGAATTTTTAGCTTCAACCAAGTCTCGAGCCTTGAGCAAGCCTTGAGCGAGCTTTAAGCGAGCCAACATTTTTTAACGCGGGAAGTTTTAGATGAATTTTTAGCTTCAACCAAGTCTCGAGTCTTGAGCTTGAGGATTATTTTTAGCTTCAACCAAGTCTGGAGCCTTAAACGAGCCTTAAGCTTTAAGATTATTTTTAGCGTTAACCAAGTCTCGAGCCTTGAGCGAGCCTTAAACTTTAGGATTATTTTTAGCTTTAACCAAGTCTCGAGCTTTAAGAGAGCCTTCAGCGAGTCTTAAGTTTTAGGTGAATTTTTAGCTTTAATTAAGTCTTGAGTCTTGAGCGAGCCTTGAGATTTAGGGGAATTTTTATCTTCAACCAAGTCTCGAGCCTTGAGCAAGCCTTATGTTTTAGTTGAGATTTAATTTTAGTCGACTTTTTAGCTTCAAACTAGTAAATGAGCCTTAATCAAGTCTTAATTCTTAGACGAATTTTTAGCTTCAAACAAATCTTGAGCTTAAGTGAGCCTTGATTGTTAATCAAGTCTTGAGTTCTTAAACGAGTTTCTTACTTCAAACAAGTCTTGAGCCTTAAGTGAGCCTTAAGCGAGCATTATGTCTTAGTTCAGTTTAAAAACTTAGACGAGTTTATAGCTTCAAACAAGCCTGGAGCTATAAGCGAGCCTTATGTCTTAGTTCAGTCCTAAGTTTAGAGGAGATTTCAGCATCAAATATGCCATGGGCCTTGATTGATTCCAATGTCAAAGTTCAGTCTTAAGTCTTAGATGAGCTTTGAGCTTTAAGTGCACCTGAGGGTTGAGCGAATGTTATGTCTAAGTTCAGTCTAAGTTTAGAGGAGTTTTTATCTTCAAACAAGTATTGAGCCTTAAGTGAGCCTTGAGCCTAAAGTGACTCTTTTAAGCCTTAAGCGAGTCTTAAATGTCTTAGAGTTCAGTCTTAAGTCTTAGACGAGTTTTTAGCTTCAAATAAGCCTTGAGCCTTAAGTGAGCCTTGAGCCTCAAGCGAGCCTTATATCTAAGTTCAGTCTTAAGTTTTAGACAAGTTTTTAGCTTCAACCAAGTCCTGAGCTGTATTCGGCTACTGGCCTATGCTTTTGTCTATTGGACAACATAATATATTACATTTAGAATTTGGAATTTATTAAAATTAAAAAAGGTTAATCTTCGAACTTCAAAGCCAGAAAGCTGTTTCTCTCGTTGAAGAAAATCCCAGATAGCAGTAATAATCTAATTACTACAACTATAGTAGTTGTACTCGATAGAAAATTTTTCTCCTCCCTCGTAAATTAATACTCGAATACAGTGAATGCTAATATAACAGTAGCGGATTTCAAAACTGGATCTTCGATTAGCAGAATTGAAATTTGTCTTAATAGAAAAGCTACTTAAACGGCACTAAAATAATTAATGATTGAATAGAAGTTAAGCCAGGACTGAATTACCAAACAAGTTAAGGTTTTGTTGGAGTTAAAGTTCAACAAGAGCTTTTAGTGAAATCTTCTAAGACTTAAACAAAATTAGAGTAGAAACCTTAATTCAATAAGAGAACGTGTCTTGCCAACAATAATTAATTAAAATTCAATTTACCCTAAACAACTTTTGTCTTTGTTTTAACTTCAAGTAGGGAGGGAATAAAGTCACTTAAATTCACTTTCTCTGCGTAGATACTTTCCAATTAAACATTAAACAAATCATTTAGAAATTGTTTGGAGGAAAATTCACCTGAACAACGAAAGTAATTTTCTTCTCTTTTAAAATTTTAAGTGACATACACTTTGAATTTGATTAACTATTTGTATAGTACAGCATTAATTGAATCTCAGACAGAGAGTTTTCTAATTGTCAGTTAATTCTCTTGAGATGAATATTCACTAGAAACAGTTTCTGACTAGACAGAAGTCGCGTGGCATTTGTAGTCAGGTGGCGCGGGGTGATGTCTAAGGAGGCATAACTTGAGGGATTATTTTCTATCCGGAAGGAGGCGAGACGAGGGTCGACATTGCGGTTGCTTACATTTCAAAGTAGCGGAAGTTGGAAACATTTCTTCGAGTGACAAAACGAAAGACAGAAAGAGGATGGAACGAAGAAAAAGGAGGAAGCGGAGTTAAAGAAGATGAAGACGAGGAGATAAAAAAGGGAATTTAAGAGGGTCTCAGAGAAAAGCAGGAATCTATATCTTGGAGAGAAAGTGAGATGGGGGAAGAAAGGGGTGGCAAAGACCTGCGGGAAGAGTCTGGTAAGGACTTGTAAAGATCAGTTAGTATAATCCTTGCGAAGCCTGGAGATGAAAGTAACGCTTGGAAATGCTTTCGTGTTAGTCGACCTTTTAATTATACCGAAGCCTCCGATGAATGGTTGACTCTTTAGTACCAAAATCTCTAAGAAGTAAAAGTTGCTGGCGTCACGTCATTCACTCACGCGAAATGAATGGGTGCTTATATTCGCCTTGCGAATCGATCTTCGTCTATAAGGTTTTGGCGCATTCAACCCTTCGGAGGGGAGATTTGATTGAAAATGTCTCTCTGCGCTTGACGATCCGATAATTAACGAAGTAGGTAATTATTGGATAATTCAAAATCCGCTCTAACGCCAGATAAGATAAAACATTTTCTATTTGTCGTTTCAAGCGTGACTGCAAATCTACTAAGTCGTTAAAAAAATCCAGATAAATCTAACTTTTGCATCTTTTTTCAATTTCCAAAAAATCGCTCTTTTGAAAAAAAGTTTTACAAGATTACATCCAAAACGAAATCTAATTTCAGAATATAGAATTATCAACTCATTGACGTGAAATAAAATTAAAAATTGAAAGCTACAGGAAGTTGTATGAAAATCTCGTTTCATTTAAAAATTTTCGAGTGCGCTCCATATGATAGAAAAGCTCACTCAAGCCTTCGTATCGTTCACCGAGAGTAGCTGTTCACTCTTCACTTTTCGTAGTTTTCCTTCCTCGATTTACTGCCATTAGCCGGCACTTCATTCTCAGCTTTTTACCGTTCGTTCGTTCGTTTTTTCCCTCCCTTTTTTTTTGTTAAGTTACAGGGAAGGGGGAAAAGAGGTAAGAAATCGAGCAAACTCGTTGAGGAAGATTATGAATTCACTGTTAATTCGCAGACCGAGAGAAAAAAGAATGATAGAACGGAGAGAGTAAAATGTTGAAGGCAGGGAAAGAGAGTGACGATGAGGGACGAAAAATTAAATTATACTCGAGTCTACATAAAGTGAAGGCACCAGCTATTTTACGTTAAAATGCTGTGGTAAAGAATAAGGCACTCAAAAATTTTTGCTGTCATGATAAAAAGAAATTGCTTTTCTTTTGTTAAAAAATTTATGGTTTGCAGGTAGTCAAAAGAAAACTTTTAATAAAAATTTTTTAATTATTTTTTTTTGTAAATTATTTTAACCTAAAATTAAATTGTATAAAATTCTGTAAAATATAGGAAGATTTTTTTTTAATGTAATATAAATGGAACATTGTGGAGGAAAATCGAGCCACTTAATTGGAAGAACGTCTCCGTTAAATCGATAGACGCCTATTAGAGTAAATTGAAGTCACTATATCCATTGGAAGATATGAAAGGATATCAAAAGTATTATAGTGAAAAAGTGATAAAGTTTTGAAAACGTGAGTTATTAAGCGCCGTGTACCATCACTGTCGATTTACTCATTATGTAATTAAGGCGCAGCCGATTTAATATTGTAAGTTCGTTACCAAGAGTACAATCGCTCTTGACATCGCTAAACCCTCCTGTGTCATTACAGTGCGTAAAGGAAAATTGGTACTGACTTCAGATCTAAAGAAGTTTACATGCAAGATACTTATGCGCATTGAAGGAAATTATTATTTTTTAATTCAACAAGTAAAAAGTATTTACTTTTTCACTTTCGTACTTGGTACTACTTGGAAAAGTACGTCAAAAATTAGTGTGTCACTGAAAGGTTATGCTACTATTTAATCGTTAATTTTTTTATCTTTTGGTTAATGCTCCGTAAGTTATACAGACACAATTAATTGTGGATTTAGCCGAACTAATTTTGGATGACAAAATCTAATCACGACAAGTCTGTTCAACAGTTATTAAGAATTCTCTTATTGGTGGACATAGCGGATTAATTTAAAATGAATTTCGGATTCACTCGTTGCGCAGGTTGGATTAATTTCGGACTAGACTGGACTAATTGAGGATTACTCAGGAACTAGTACCTACAAAATTTTCATATAGAAAGACTCGATTTGTAATTTTACTACTTTGATGAGAAATTCTTGTTCACAATCCAGGCACAAAGTTAGAGAGAAATTAATTACAATCCAAAAAAACCCACTTGTAGTCATTTTAATATGTTAAACACGATTGTAATTTTTTTCCCCTCCATTTTGGATCAGTTTCTTCGGTATTCTGCTTCTGGATTTTAAAATTACGATTCTTACATTTAATACTTAATTTATACTTATTTAATATAGGCATCAGAAAATAATCTCTGATAATATTAAAAATGAGTAATCCGAAAATTCCCAACAAGCCAAAAATAAAAGTTCGAGGTGAGGAACTAAAGGTAAACCCTCGGTTTTATTTCCACTATGAAAGGTAATTCGCGATGACAGATAAAAAAAAAGAAGACACGAAAAGTCTAGCTCCCTTTTCCTTTTTTACCCCAGAAATACGATACTGCATGTTACAAACACGCTAACGAGACTGAGTGTTATTCTATGGCTTCGCTTTTTTAGAGTCGTTTTTTGATACTACACATCAATGCAAGCAGGATATTGCATGTTATTGACATGTAATCGGAAATTTAGTCTTTTTCCACATTTCACGTAATAAAGGTTACAATATTTATATTATACGGTTATTGTAATTATTATAAGGGCTTGAACTTAACTACAATTGACGAGGGGGGAAAAAAAGCCGATGAAACTTTATCGACATGTGCAGGCATAGAATGACGAAGCTCACGTGCCTTTCATGTAATCCAGATGATCAGGAGCGGTCGAACGTAATTATAGAAAGTTGTGTGCACGTGAGCATAACTTTCTGCTGTTTACTCTATAAGCATTGTGCACATCTGTTTAGAATATGATGGGCGTTAATTGTTTATGTACACAAGGATAAGTAGGTTCAACTTCCTAAACTTTCTGTATGTAAAAACCTCATATTCAAGAATCAAGTTTCAAGGAGGAAAGCTCAATCATATTTTTAAAAATTATCTTAACATTTATTAATATCGATTAATCATTAATTATTATTAAATGAAAATTAGAAATTTTTTTATTTTCAAATATGAATTTTTGAATAATTTCGGATTCAAACTTTAAAAAAAATTTAATTATTAATTGCCTTACTAATTAATTATTCTTGTTTATTAATTTCAAAAATTTTAATAAATAATAGCATTCCTCGTGAGAATTCAATTATTTTCATAAATAATAACATTCTTCTTAAGAATTCTATTATTTTTATAAATAGTAAAATTTTTTGCACAAATTCAATTATTTTCAAAACAAATTTCACGAAAGAATTCAATTTTTTTTTTAAATTTTAATAATTCCTTCGAAACAATTTAATTTAATTTATAATTATAGTAAAATTCTTTGCAAAAATTCAATTATTTTTAATAAAATTTTAATAACATTTCATAAAAAAGTTTAATTTTTAAAAAATTCTCGAAAAAATTCAATAATTTGTTTAAATTTTAATAAATCTTTTGAAACAATTTAATTATATTTTATAAATAATAGTAAAATTCTTTGCAAAAATTCAATTATTTTCAAAAAGATTCCACTAAAGAATTCAATTTTTTCTTAATTAGTTATAAAATTTTTCAAAGAAATTCAATTATGTACTTTCTAGTAAAAAAAAATCAAAAACTTATAAACAAAAAAGTTATTAATGTTTATTATAAAAAGGGTCCAATTTTTTTCTAACTTTTATTTAATTTTCAATTTTTTCTACTACGAAATAGCAGAAAAATAATTCCAAATGTTACAAATAACGTTACAAAAACATATAAGCTACAAGATTGGACTATAGAGAAAATTAAAAATTAAAATGGCGGCTCAAAAATGGAGTCTGAAGTTAAAATTTTTTTTTGCCAAATTTCACCCGAAAATACGAAATTGTTAAAAGTGTTTAGATTAGCTTGAAACTTGATACTCGGGGGTATTAGGAGTCGCTGATCACGAATTGTAAAGTCCAATTTTTAAAATTCAAAATGGCGGATCCAATATGGCGGACAATTTTTTTAAATACTCATTAGATTCGCTTGAAACTTGTTACTCGTGGGTTTTTGGGGTCGCTGATTATGAATCTGAAATCCAATTTTTAAAATTTAAGATGGAGGATCCAATATGGCGGATAAATTTTTAAAATCTCTTTAGATTCACTTGAAACTTGTTACTAGAGGTTTCTGGGGTAGCTGATTATGAATCTAATGTCCAATTTTCAAAATTCAAAATGGCGGATCCAATATGGGTTACAAATTTTCAAATAAAAACTCATTGTTCCGTTAAAATTCGTTAAACACCTTTTTTAGCCATTAAAATGTTTAAATTATTTTTAATGTTGCTCAAATTTTACCACTTGGAGGTAAACGTAAACTGCGTAAAGTATTTTTTTTAATTTTTAAATTTCATATTTTTTTACTTTTTTTTCTTTTTTATGTTTTTTTTTCTTTTTTTATATTTATAATATTTAAATTTGATGCTCAAAATATCGAAATTTAAATTCTTGGTTTTATTCATTAATTATGATTGTTAGCAAAACACTGTTTGCAAAAAAGAGCAATATTTTCTGTTTTTATATTTACAGTTCACGTTTACCTCGACGTGGTAAAATTTGGCCAACATTAAAAAGATTTTAAACATTGGATCCGCCATATTGAATTTTGAAAATTGGACATTAGATTTATAATCAGCTAGCCCAAAAACCCACGAGTAACAAATTTCAAGCGAATCTAATGAGTTTTTAGAAAAGTTGTCCGACATATTGGATCCGCCATGTTGAATTTTAAAAATTGGGCTTCAGATTCATGATCAGCGACTCGTAATACCTTCCCCCCTTTTTATCCCTTAAAATTAAAAATCTGTAGAACAGCAATTAATTTGAATACAGTTTGAAGTTAAAGGAAGTTATCCTTGTCTAGCCGTTTTGCAAGATCAAGTCGTTTGTGGCTTCTAGGGGTGAAAACAACCCTTAAATGAAAAGTGACAAGATATCTTTCAAAAATTATTCATTTTTCATGAAGCTTTATATCTAGTGGTTTTTGGGGTCGCTGATTACGAATCTGATGTCAAGATATTAAAATTCAAAATGACGGATCTAATATGGCAGACTATTTTTTAAAAGATGACCCAATTTACTCAAAACTCGTTACTCGGGAGTTTTTGGGGTCGCTGATTACGAAACTGATGTCAGATTTTCGAAATTCAAAATGGCGGATCCAATATGGTGGACAACTTTTTTAACAATAGATTCAATTTGCCTGCAACGGGCATTAAAAAAATGTCCAATATGCAAAGACACATTTGTAAAAATGTTTATCAAAAAAATGAAAAAAAAAAAAAATGTTTATTTTAAATCTTTATCTATATGAGATCAATGGAGCTCTTATATTGAAAAATTAAAATTAAAACTATATGATTTTCTTACTCAAAAACACCTATTAATCGAAAAAAAGGTTTTGTTCGAATGGAAATTTCACTGTAAACCAATTTGTGATACCAGCAAATTGACGATCTCTAGGATGACTGAATTTGATTTTTGACGAATCATAGCAAATTTATTTAATTATGCGATTTAATTATCATCTACTATTCGTTATAAAATATAAAAAATATGATTAAAGAAGATAAAATCATTAATAAACAGAATCCAATTTTAAAGTAGTAATTTTCATTCATTACGCGACGATTTTAATTATGGCAAATTTTCCAAAAGCTGATGAAAATTATAATATGCAAAGGCGATAACTTGTTGTAATTTCATTTGTCCTAAAAGACAAATGTGAGAATGATTTGACCTTTCTTTCTTTTATTTTTTCGAAAGTAATGAATAGCTAAGGCACTGAGGAAACGAACTCGATTAAGTTAAAAGTTTAAAACGATTAATTAATCGTTCGCCGGCGGCTCTTTCTCTGTCCTGTCCTCTCTTTTGGTCTTGGCGCATAGTTAAACTTTACCTTTCACGTATATACGCTTTACCATTTTGAACTTTACAACGTTTGCAGATTCACAAGACTCGTTTCGTAAATTGTATGAGGAGGAAAAAAAATTTCTAACAAAAAGAGAACATTGAATTAAAGTTGCAAATTAAAATTAACTTTTGAAAATACAATACAAAAAAAAAGAACAGTGAGAGACGTTTTAATTTCCGGAAGTTGTCGGAGAATGTTTGTAGGGGGATATACTAGTGAAATATCCGGTATTAAAAGGATTGTGATAAAAATCCCATTACGTAATGTATAAATATTTAGTCAAAATTCTCCTCTATATCGTAAATATATGAAATTTTACTAAGTCTCCACAATTCGTGATATTCTCAAGTCCCAGATCGTAAATCATAGCGTAATTTCCTTTCATTTCTCTTGGAACGCAGCTCGTTTCAGCGTTGTACGGTTGGTAAAGCATTTGCCAACTGGCGAAGGGTCGCGAAAAGCATTTGGGTTGATAGCAACGGATGAGAGTGAGATGGAAAAAAATAGAGTCGAAATAGTGCAACGACTTTCTCTCACTTCCTTTTTCTCTAGCAGCAGCACTTCCGTTCACATAGACATTTCCGCCCTGTCCTCTGAGTAAGAAAGAGCATCTTATACACCACCGGAAATTCGGCATATCCAGGTTAGGCGTCTACGTCTCCACAGGGGATACAAGAACACGAAGAAGTGGTGCGCGAGGGAAGAGAAGGAAAACAGTAGTCGCGCGCGCTTTCTCCTTTTCTTCGTCGTTCACTGATCCGAGAGAGGTTTATTGCACAACCCCTTCACATAGGTCGTCGCATTTCCCGTTTTCAAACCAAGCTAACTTCTCGCAGTATTTATGCGCTTCCAATCACGTATGGAAAAAAAAGCCAATCCTCTAGGGCAAGAGAGACGAAAACCTACTTTGAAGTCCGCTACCAAACCAGAATGTTAACAACATATCGGTTTCTGATATTTTACCTATAATTAAATGTTGTCCATCGATTTCCAGTATAGGTATATGGTTACAATTCTTTTTTTTTCGCGGAAGCATTTTACGATATTAATTCCAAACCAACTCGGCCAATTTTAGTTCATTGGTAATTACACTTTTTTTACAATATGAAACAGGGGGTGGGCAATTAATGCTCAACTAAAGTTCCTTTTAGGCAGACGATCGAAACAGAATTTGCTATTACAACGCAGCTGTTGTTACTTTTCAGAAAAAAAGAAAGACAATCCTTACCCTTTGCGGCACTTTTTTGGACTTTTTTGCATTTTTCAATTACTGATTCATTTGTTTTAATGTCAAATACGGAACAAATCAGTCTTGTAGCAGCTCGGTTCCAGTCAAGTCAGAAGAAAGTTGAAGGAAGTTTCTCTCAAGTTTCTTCCCAGTTCCTGTCTAGTTCCTCTCCAGTTTGAAGAAGTCAATATCTGATTTCAGACCTTGGCGTCGATTCGGTAATTTTTACACTTCCACCTTCTGACCTTTCACTTTCCACTTTCTACCTTCCACTCTCACTTTCCACTCCTAATGGTGATAAAGTGAAAAGTGTGAATGTGAAGTGGAAAGTGAAAGTGGGAAGTAGAAAGTTGAAATGTAAAGTGCAAAGTAGAAAGTTGGAATGTGAAGTGGGATGTGAGGAGTGAGAGTCGGAGTGTAAGGTGAAAATCAGAAAGTGGATAAGGTGGGAAATATAAGTAGAAAGTGGGACGTGGAAGGGGGAAGTAGAAAGCGGGAGTGGAAAGTGAAAGTGGGAAGTAGAAAGTTGGAATGTGAAGTGGAGGGTGGAAAGTGGGAAGTGAATGTGGAAGGTGTGAAGTGAATGTGGCAAGTAGAAAGTGGGAATGTGAAGTGGAAAGTGAGAGTAGAAAATGGAAAGTGAAAGGTGGGTGTGGAAAGTAGAAGGTGGGAAGTGAGAGTGGAAATGGAAAGTGGAAAGTGAGAGTGAAAATGGAAAGTGTGAAGTGAATGTGGGAAGTAGAAAGTGGGAATGTGAAGTGGATGGTGGAAAGTGAGAGTAGAAAATGGAAAGTGAAAGGTGGGTGTGGAAAGTAGAAGGTGGGAAGTGAGAGTGGAAATGGAAAGTGAGAAGTGAAAATGGAAAGTGAGAAGTGAAAATGGAAAGTGTGAAGTGAATGTGGGAAGTAGAAGGTGGGAATATGAAGTGGAAGGTTGAAAGTAAGAGTAGAAAATGGGAAGTGGAAGGTGGAAAGTGAGAGTGGAAATGGAAAATGGAAAGTGTGAAGTAAATGTGGGAATGTGAAGTGGAAGGTTGAAAGTAAGAGTAGAAAATGGGAAGTGGAAGGTGGAAAGTGAGAGTGGAAATGGAAAATGGGAAGTGAAAGGTGAGAAGTGAGAGTGGAAATGGAAGGTGTGAAGTGAAAGGTGGGAGTGGAAGGTGGAAATTAAAAAGTGAAAAGTGGAAGGTGTGGAGTGAAAGGGGGAAGAAGAAGACATTTTCAGTTACCAAAAAATAACACAAGACAGCGACTGTCACGACAGATAACGAGATATTTTTTTCAACAGTTTCGTTTTACGGGAGTTCATCATTCAATGTTTTCCAACAAAGAAACACAGAAACATCCAATTCTCAAGTTACAAATGATTATCATATTTTTTCCTTTGAACCAGGATTAAATTCTTCGTCTGTTTCTCCTCTGTTTTTTTTTGCTACAAACAAGCGTCAAAATCTAAAAATACTATCACTATAAAAAGTAAAAATATGTGAACTTTAGGGAAATTATCTGAAATATGTTAAAAATGATGATAATGACGACGAAGAAGAAGAAACTTTTAAGAAAGAGCCAATGATATTTTAAGGATGATTCAGAAAATTACATTCTAAATTTCCTTTTTTAAAAAATAAGGTACTTTGTAAACGGAAGTTCCGAATAATTCTATTTTTCCTCTGCAAACAAGCATCTAAATATCAACTTCTCCTCTTCGCTAAAGGAGGATTAAATTTCTCATCTCCTCTATCCTTTAATTCTAACTCAAAACTCACTATGCCCCCTCTTTCATCGCTGCAAACAAATTCTCTGCTTTTACGCCAAAGAGCAATGTATTTTATGCCACTAGTTCCTTTTTTTTGGAAAAATTCGAAAATCAAAGATACAAAAATTATAATAAAGCGTACTTTCCCAAACATTAAAAGTTATTCTTTACATAGTAAATTGTGAGGTATTAAGAAGTGTTGCAGATTGAATTAACAAAAAAAAGATTAAAATAATCCATTTTGGTTTTTATTTTTTACTATGAATGAAATTTGACTTCAAATCGAAACCAAGCCAACGATTTTTTAAAGAAAGACAAGGCGAATCTTAGTCTTAGTATTAATCAAAGTCCTAGTCACAGTCTAAGTCTTAGTCAAAGTCTTAGTCTAAGTCTTGGTCAAAGTCTAGGTCAAAGTCTTGGTCAAAGTCTTGGTCAAAGTCTTGGTCAAAGTCTTGGTCAAAGTCTTGGTCAAAGTCTTAGTCAAAGTCTTAGTCTAAGTTTAATACTAAGTCTTAGTCTAAGTCTTAGACGTAGTATTAGACTTTGCTAACAATAAGTCTAAATCTAAGTCTAAGTCATAGTTTAAGTCTAATACAAAGTATTAGTCTAAGTCTTAGTCTAGATCTTAGTCTTTGACTATGACTTTGGCTAAGACTTTGAAGAAGTCTAAGTCTTAGCCTTAGTCTTAGTAAAGTTCAAGTCCTAAGTTTCAGACTTAGTCTTCGGCTTTGACTAAGACTTTGGCTATGACTTAGGCTTTTTTTGACTTAAACTCACTTTGACCATAATTAATTTTAGACTTAGATTCACTTTTATTTTCTTTGACAAATCGTTGACTTGGTTTTAATTTGAAGTAAAATTTAATTCATAGCAAAAAATAACACCAAAATATATTAAAATTATTTTAATCTTTTCTGGTGTTATTTCAATCCTAAAGAATTTAAATTGTTGCATATTATTTTAATCCATTTTGGTGTTATTTTAACACCTCACGATTTACTGTATTCATACTTAAATTTTGTAAAAATTGTAATTCCAAAACCCGGAATGGAAAAAAAATAAACAACTCAGAATATTTTTGGTATCGCTAATTATTAAAAAATATTCTTGCATCAATATTTAGAATAATTATTGCAGCAATTGCCAATATTGTTATGCGATATCGCTGCACAACATTATCTGACGTCAGTGGTGTAGGTTGAAAAAGCTTAATCTTCTAAAATTGTCTACAACTGACTGATTAAACTTTTAGATTTCCGTCTCCATTAGTATGATGAATTCTTTATCTCGTCTTAAATTACACAAATTAATTTTTTATTTTGCCTTCATTGATTGAATGCATTCTTTATTTTCTCGTTAGTGTCTGAATGAATTTTTAATTGGCTAAAAGGATTTTCAATCTATATTTGGTGGAATCGATAATCACCTTTATTTAAAGGTAATTGGAATTTTTCTAAGATTTATAACCATACTGGCTTATAATGTCATTCTCATTTATGAATTAATTTTGAAATAATTAAACAGGAAAGATACTATACTGCAGTAAGTAATTAAGATTTTTAATTATGTTAGTTAGGAATATCCTAGGAAAGTTATAGCCCACAGAACCAAAAATTGAAAAAAGAGTCATTCCATTATATTTCGACTAAAGTCCACATTTAGTGGATGAAATTTTCAAAATTAGGTTATTTGACAAGTGGACTTTAAAATAATTTTTTATTTAATATTTCTTATTATTAATTGTTTCTAACAATTTATAATAATAAATTAAATCAATCTTAATAAATTTCAATAATTTTTTTATCTTTTCATAGTAGGGTAAGGGATTCCAAGGTGGTCACCCATCTTTTGAACGACTGTAATTCCTAAACGGTATTATATAAAATAATTGATAAAATATATGCCCTGAAGCCATTCTAAAATATTGTTAATTATTTATCCTATTTCATACATTAAAAAATAAATTATTTTATTATTCATCATAAAATTTTACATCGTAAAAAAATTCAAAAGTCATTTTACATAAAAACGCATAGTGGCCACCTTAGGGGTAAAATTATACAAGAGTATTACATTTATAGCAATAAAACGTGATTTAGTTATACAGCATAAAGCTAATACTGGATATATAATTATAGAATTAATTTACTCGTAAAATAGTAAGTAGACGAGTGAAAATACACTTGAAAACTGTATTAATATTTGATCTCAGAATACATAAATATTTTGTAATGTGTCAATAATTATTCTCAATCACAAATGTATTTAGATAAATATATATATTTAAACATTATATATGTACATTAAATTGGAGAAATAATTCCAAAATGGAAATCAATTATAGTAAATCTCTTCAATATTGCAAAACTTTATTCCATAGCAGAATTATTATTTTATTATTTCAACTAATGTAAACTGTAAATTATTTGATTCGCTTGATAAAGTTATTATTACTATATTTGCTGTTAATTTGACGGATCATGTGGTTAAAATTAATGGAAATATATTTATTAAATTGTTTTTGTAATTTAATAAATTTTTAAAAATTTTTTAAAGAGCCGCTATGTTGACAAAGCTAAATCATTTGAAAAATTTAATCATTCTTTTTTTATTTTAAATTTTATAAGCTCTTTGTTAAATAGTTGGAAAAATGTCATATTCCAATAATATATTGAAATGTAGACAAATGTATTTTGTTAATCTCTTTGATGAATTTTTTTTCCAGGCAAAAAAAAATATGCGCATCGACTATTTGGTATAATATTTAAATTTCTGCAAGGGATAAAATTCTGATTACATTTTAATTAACTTTCCTAATTCCTGTTTACCAAAGCTTCTGAACTAAATGAATTTGATCAACGGAGGCTTTAATTATATTCTTGCGCTACCATCTCGTAAAATTCCCAACATTTATTTACACTCGCTATAAAAAAAAGGGGAGAAAAAAATGTTTCAGATAGTTTTAAATATTGTCATTTTTTAGTCGAGAAGTAAAAGTAAGTTTAATGTTTATTTTAATGATTTGAATTTTGTAACGTAGATATTTTAAATTTATTTCAAAAAATCAACTGAATTAGTGATAAGTAGAGTAATTTAAATCAGTTAAAATTGCTACTAATTCTTTTTTAATTCAACACTGAATTACTGAAACTTGAGTAATTTATACAAATTCAATTTTTATGGAATTAACCATTTTGAATTATTGAATTTATGACGTGTATAAATATTTATGTATTGAAAGTTGACTTGCATTTAATAAAAATTGTGAATATTTAACAGGCGCAAGGAGAAGCGTTCAATTTGAAATGAGTGAAAAAGTGGGTGTCGAAAAGTTTAATACAAGTAGACCATGACAGGGAATGAGGAGAATTGGGGTGGAATACCTTAACAACGGTTTCCGTTGACTCTTAATGGAAAAAGAAGTGTGAGAGAAAGAGAGAAAGAATAAGAGTGAGAGAAATGTACATATAACTCACGAGAAAATCTCTCCGTGACCTCTTCAGATAAGGGGGCAATTATAGATATTGAAATCCGACGAGGAATTCATGTTAAATTTTCTCCACTTCCTCCTCCATTATGGTTTACAGGGACTTTCGTCTACTCCGATCGCGACTAATTAAGAATCCTGGAGATGATTCAACTTTAAGAATTTCTTTCAATTTACCGATATATATATATATATATATATATACATTTATATATTCGAACCTAAATATGCAAAAATTATATGGTCGTAAAAGTTTTTTTTACAGTTTAAAAAAATTTTTTAAATTCTCTTCAATAATTATAATTATTTACGAAATTCTGTCTAAATTCCTCTAGAATTGTTCTAATTTCTCTGCTCTATTCTAATTAAAGTTGCGTATACAATTACTGGGTTAATTGTTAGATCTTGAATAGAAGCCTACAAGGTCAGATATTATTAGAATGATTAATATATATTATCGCGACAATAATAAATATATATGAAACGAATGCGATGTGAAATGATATTTTTCATTTGACTTTATTCATCATATATATTATAAAGAAAAATAAAAATTACTCAACAAATTGAAGTTAGATATAAATCTTGTAAATACTTTTCTACGTAACAAGAAAATAGAGGATTTACCATTCTTTTGTCTTTCTATTTCTTTGAGTACGAATCTCGGTTCTCAGAGCCAATATCTTGCAATTTGACGATCAGATTGGTACTTTATTGTTGTTTCCAAGACACGTTGTGCTGGAATTCGTTTGCAATGTGCTCTTCGACACCCAAGAGAAACTCTGGGGAAAATAGTAAATTGGTTTCGTTTCCCAACAGTAATATGAAAAATATATCGATTCGTGCAATAAGTAAATCAACATTAGGGAAAAAATCGAGATAAATCATTTTTAAAGGAAAGAAATAAATCCCCTTTATTTATTTTTATCAGAAAAATAAGACTATGGCAAAAGCAAAAATTGGCAATATGGAACTCTGTGTTCTTTGTAAAAATAGGTACGTTGCAACTTGCAACTAACTTGACAAGATGTTTGTTCAACCTTTTCCGACTATGCATTAACCGAACATACAGAATAAAATTCTGTATATTTTGTGATCCCATTTCCTATCGACCTATATAAAAAAGTGATTTTTATACTTCAAAATAATTATTAATACCAGGCGTCAGATCTATTGACTTTAATCGTTAGTAAACACGTTCACCATACTCATCGCCTTTATCTCTATTATTGTTTGGAAAGAAATCCACATGAGAGTTGTGAAAGTGAAGCTTTAAAAACATATTTACACCTCTTTCTGAGAAAACGTTAGAAAACGGAATAATAGGTAAAGTTGAATGTTTATAAAAATAATACCTATCTCTGTATAGTTTATAAGCAAATTTTCAGTGATTTCGTTATAGTCTAGGCTCCTGTTTCCTAAAAAGCCAAAAACAACAGAGCGAAACGAATTCAAGCTTTTAGTTCACCCGTTGACAAAGTTACACTAAATTTTGAGTCAGTAAGTAGTTTTTTATTTGCGACCCGACAAACACATCTTCTTTGATTTTAGCATCAGATAAACTAGAAAAAACGGATTTCAAGTAACGAAATGCTTCTCCATCTTTTGGAAGAGACTTCACGAAGTTTTTAAATCAACAAAGTTTAAGGTGTAACGGTGGAATACTGATTTTTTCGTGTTTTACGAGTGGCTTGAACTTGACATTTTCTTTACCGACAAAAAAGTCGATTCTATCAAGTATAATTTTTTTGCATAATGAAAAAAAATCAAAGATATCACAAAGTGTTATACTTTCTCAATTTTGAACTTCATTTTCGGTTTCAGCGGGTTACTGAGCTCCGCACTTGTAAAGGTAAAGGAAGAGGGGAAGTGTTCGATTACAAGAAAAGAAAGTATTTAGACCAATTAAAATAATAACAATGGTCGGAAGTAAGTACTAAAAAGATCATTGATGTCATAGACACGTTGGGTTGTGGTTTTCCACTGCCTAACATTATGTACATCATGGATATGTTCGGTAGACCTTGTCTCGTGGTGGCGGTGCTTTTCACTAAATGACAACCAAAACAGAAAAAGGATAATTAGCTATTGTTAAAATGAGGAGTATCTGCGGGGTAATGCTTCGGCTGAATGACCGTCAAACTAAACTAGCGCGGGAGCGATGGCCAGGCCCAAGGATGCAGTGTCAACAACGCGTTGTTGATATTTGTAAAGTTAGAATCTGAATCCTCCTTTTTTTGTAACCTAAACAAAACGATCTAAAATGTGTGTCACCTGGACAGACTTTACCATGTATGGTCATCCACGATTGTCACCTTTTTATAAGATTACTCACCTGTCTGGTACAGGGACCAAACACGCGCGCCTAAATTATTCAATAGAATAAAACTGACCCAAAGATAATAAAAGTGGGAGGCATTATCATTTCTTTCCATTGGAAGCCAATGTATAAAAGGTGCCACCCTCGCCAAATTTGCCAGTCCAGGAATTGCCACCAAGTTAAGTCGTCGCGTACTACCCCCCAAGTGTCTTCTTCGTGTCAGTCTAGAAATCAACCTCTAATCAGATACATACGTTTATTCTTCGACTCCAGTCCAGAAAATCTCTTCAAGTACCAAGTGCCTTCTTCGAGTCTCATCCTAGTCAAATTCATTCAAGAAGATAATTTCTACTGCGAGGCACATTTCTATTTTTCTAAGGACTGCATTACCTCGACATCGACTTCAAATACATAAATAATTCAGCACTTCTAAGATTCGGGGTGTATGTACATCTAATTTACATCGACACCTGTACTCCGGACCTTTCACTTTGGCTGATTCGAAAACAATTCGAGGGAAATCTATTGCATTCTCTGTTTCCGCTAGACATCCATTAGCCATCTACTTAGAATCTAAGATGTCGAAAAGACCACTCGCCTTCTGCAAGTGTGCAAAACTTTTGCATGGTAGACGTCTAATAGATAACACTTTCGACGTCTATAGACTTCCTGTGGCGTCCCATTTCAACGTCTATGTAGATCTCAATTTAGACTCCACATAGATAGATATTTTAGACACCGAATAGACGTCGATTAGATCTTTCATTTCTGACTTGGGAGGAACCAGAATGCATTAAAAGCATTGCCAGAGGAATTAAACAAAATGCTAAAGTCCTGCGAGGTGCAGAAGAATGTCAATATGACTAGTAACAAAGGACTAAAAAGTCTAACGTCGCTCATACAGGCAGTAAACATGTTGAACCGAAAAAGAAAGACGAACGTCTGTACCAAGGTTTAGTCTGGGCAGAAGAGGTATGTCTGGACCGCAAAATGAGAAGAGACTGATTAGCAATAGTATTGAGCAACGTTGCTGTAGAGTATTGGAAAAATGAGACTGAGCAGTCGAAACCAAACCAAAACAGTAAGATAATAAGGTCACAGCGAGAGTCATCAATGATCGTCAAGGTGGCTAAAGAAAGTGCCAGGAAAGCTTAGAAGAGAGGCTTATCTTGACGCCAGACACATAAAAATTGTGGAAGCAATACCTACAAAGAAAGAGGACCTACTGCACAAAATAGAAGACTACTCAGATGGGCAAAATTTCATCAACGAGGCGACTAAGATCGTTGGAGAGCTTGGTAACGTGCAGATGGCGGATCGAGAAGTCACTCTGGAGATCTGCTACCTGTATAACCTTTCTGAGAACGCCGAAGTCCAGGAAGCCTTGGTGCAGATCAGATCATCAGTTGTTATAAAAGTGACGGTCTTAGGACCAAACAAACGTGTCTTGAACCTTCCTATTGTTGTCACGAACTTGGCAGAAGCTAAAAAACTTGAAGAACTGGGACGCATAAAAATGGGCTTTATGTCGTGTCCAAACAGAAAGAATATGTATGGTCGTTAGGTGCAATAGGTGTCTTACATATACGTCCACATAGGAAGAGTGTGTAAGGCGGTAGACAGATCGGCTGCATGCTTCAGGTGCGGTGACGCCGATCATATTGCGTCTGATAGAAGAAGCCCAAGTTGCTTCTTGTGGAAAGAAAAGTTCGGCGACAATGTTGAGGTCAACCATGTCAAGGCATTCGGGAATAAATAATTATTGTGTGTATTTTTATGTTCTTGAACGTTTCTAAGGATTAACAAGGGGCTCCTAATAATAAAGAATGAAATAGCTCAAATGTGCTATTTGGGAAATTTAGTGGAACATTTTTTAAGGTAGAATAAGCACTTGAAAAAAAATCTATTTTTTTCTATTAAACTTTAATCTTTCTAGAACATTTTAAGACATTTCTCGAAGTCTAAAAGTTATTCTCTTAATTGTTATAATCAATATAATTAACAATTTCCTAAAAATTGTAGTATTCTCATAAAATTCGCAACTTGGAGTTTTTCGGGGTTGCTGATCACGAATTTAATATTATTTTTTTAAAATACAAAATGGTAGATCAAATATTAAAAAATTGGGCTAATCTCAGAAAATTCACATCTTCAAGGTTTTTAGGGTCGCTGATCATAAATTTGATGTTAGTTTTGCAAAATTCAAAATGGAGGATTCAATATGGCGGAAAAGATTTGAAAAATTGCTCTAATCTCACAACATTGATCACTCGGGAATTTTTGATATTGTTAATTACGAATTTGATGTTCGTTCTTTAACGACCAAATTATTTATTAGTCATTTTGAATGCATCATTTTATATGTTAAACAACTTACGGTGTATTTCTTGACATAGACAATAGAAACATCTGAGTAGTAATTTTAAGCAGATTAGAGCAACTTTGAAATATTTCCGTCCGCCATATTGGACCCGCCATTTTGAATTTTGAAAAATTAATATTGAATTCGTGATCAGCGACCATAAAAATTTTCCAATACTAAGTTTTATGAAAATCGGATTAGATTTGACAAAGTTAGTAAATGTCAATGTAAAATTATCTTTAAACCGCTCTCCAGAAAAATCATATTTTTCCACACTTAGGACGTACCATTTTCTCGTAAACCACTTAACGGATATGGTTCTTTTTTTAAATACTTGTACATTAATGGACTGTAATCTGATCGTTCGGTTTTACAAATAAACTAGTTTATTTAAAGTCATTTCATTATTTAACAAAAAAAAACCAAGAAAACGAGTAATTATTTTTTCAAAAATAAAAATTTGGCTTTATCAAACGATCAGATTTTAGTCCTTTGTATATAAAATCAGCAGAAAAAAAGGTTTGATAAAAAAAATCATTTGAAGCTGAGAAAATGGTATCTAAAAATAGGCATAGACTTTTGGAAATTTTTCCGCAAATTTTTACACAAGAAAATATTAAATAAATTTTTCAGTAAGCTAGTGAAAAATTAAGTAAGTACCTAACAAATATTTGTTAATACTGATGAGATGCATATTTTGCTTGTATTTAACTTTCATAAATAATTTCTGGTTTCTTTTGAAATCTTTTGATTACATATCGTTTTAACCTTTTGAATAATCCTTCAACAATTTGAGAAAAAACATTTTTTTTTCTTTGGAAAAAGCATGAAATATTAAAGTAGTGAGGATTGAAAGTAACTCTGAGGTTAAATTCAACATAAAATGGAAGTTAACAAGTTTCCTTGCAAAGAATTATTCCTTCTTTTACCGTGCCTGGGCACTTGTTATTTGAATAAATTTTTCCCTTTCATGTAATACCAAAAATTTTAAATCGCTTTTTCTAGCCAAATGTCTGCTGAGTATTAATCCCAAAATAAAAGTGAATTACTAAATTAATAAATTTTATGCATTCAGAATTTCTGAAATTAGTGAAATAATAAATCATCATAATATATTTTAGGAGAACATTTTCGTATAAAATCATAATTAATTTTATATAAACCTTAAAATTTACTATTAATTTAAAATAAAAAACTTAACCGATGAGTTTTTGATTTCAGATTATTTTATTTAAAGGAAAGAAAATTATATTTAAAAATAAAAATTTTATTTCCGTTTAATAGAAATTTAATTACGAACTTATCTGAATTGCTAAAAAATTTAAGTAAAATAATCGTATCTATTTGATAGAATAATAATATACGGATGGCTAAAAATTAATTAAAAAATTATCCATTAAATATTTTATACAGAATTAAATTCCTTTAGATATTGAAAATTAATAAATTGTGTAAACGTTGCATAATTATAGAGAAGAGTTAAAATTGAAAAAATATTCATAATAAAAGTTTTTTCGATAACTTAAAATTAATATCTTTTTAATTCCAATAAAGATATTTTTACTCATTTTTCACATTAAGTTCTACTACATTATTTAATATATTTTTTTAAATCTCTATAAAAGTAAAAGTTTCTTTAAGAAAATTGAAATAAACAAAACTTTGTCAAAGTTAATATATATCTTCGTTTACTTTAAACCGAATGTGCTTAATTAAATTATATGCACTGTGAAATCTATGGCATTTTTGGTAAAATAAAACTTTCGGTAACAATTTTAGAAGACTGACACGAAGTTTTCAGGGAGAATTCCCCGTTGAGAAGTCTAAGAAGATTCCTGGACGTTTGTGTGAAAGTTTCTTAAAGTTTATTCTCTTGGCAAGAATTTTAGAAGATTCTTCAAATATTCTTAAATATTGCCCGTAAATTAAAAAAAGCCGACTTTCTTATTTTCTTAGTCGAGAATATATTTTTTTTCAAGGAGTAAAGATTGTTTTAAACAAACTTTTGTGAGTGATTTCATCTTGAGGTAATTCGTTTTTGAATTATTCAAATGGGTATATATATGTATATTAGAACATGAGAAAATTTAAATTACGACAAAAAGCGCGCGCGAGAAATGATATTCACGCCACCAATCAGTGATTAATGTCAATAACGAAAATTGCAAATCAAAGCATCGAATTTCCCTTCTAGATGAGGTTTCCTTTGTCTGTGGTCTTCTTGGTTTTGGTATTCCCAGATATTCATAATTTACATTATTTGATAGAAACATACGCGATTTATGAATCTGTGCGAAATCTCAGCAAATCTATAAATGAAAATTCGTTTAATTTGGAAATTATAAATATTTAAATGAAATTATTTTCCATTTCCGTTAAAGTTATTTTGTTCACGATTTATTTTCCATTATTTATGATTGTATTAAAAATTCATGCGGTTATTTTTGTTAAATGTGATACTACATTGATTTCAGTGAATGAAATATGTAATTTAACTTTATTTTTAGTATTAAGTTCCAGAGTATATTTATTATTTTGGAAATTTATATTTCTAAAATTGACACATATTCTTCGCCTGATTATAGAATCAAATTTTTTTTATTCTGTTATAGAAATCAACATAATGCAATTTTAATTTTCGATTTTCATTTGCTATTATTAAATATTTTTTTGCATTTCCATCATCCAATCAGTTAAGTAAAAAATCTCTTATTTAGCCCGAGGATCGGGAAAATTAAAAGTGGCACAATAAAACTCAATTACTCTTGTGACGTTTTAAAACATTTTCAAACTACGATTTTCGCAATTGATCAAGTTTATTGCCACTGGAACCAATTTCAACCCTCAAGTTCCTTCCCTTCCAAAATTCTTATTATAACTTGCTCGGGGTATATTATTGAACAATTTCCAAAAAAAAAAAAATTTCAAAATCTTTCAGGCACTTTTTTTTAATTTCAATTTTTTTTTTATTACGAATTTAAAATAACATTTTACAAAAATTATACAAAAACATAATTTTACAGGAAATTTTTCGTAGAATCGAAATATGACATTAGCTTTCGAATTGAAGGCAAAGAAATCTCAGAAAATACGAAAAGTTAAAAAAAATAGTGAAAATTCTAATATTTAATTTTTATGACAACTTTTTATAATGTAACATTTTATAATTTATGAAAATCGTATTTTTCGCGAAATAAAAATGAACAGCTTCAATAGCTTAAATTTCCGCCATATTGCATCAGCCATTTTGAATTTTTGAAAACTTACATCAAATCCGTAATCAGCGACCCCGAATACCCCCGAGTGAGAAAATTAAGGTCAATTCAATAAATTTAAAAATGTTTTTCCGACAAATTTAATCCGCCATTTTAAATTTTTGAAAACTTACATCAAATCCGTAATCAGTGACCCCGAAAACCTCAGAGTAAAAAAATTTAGGCGAATTCAATAACATGTTGGTATTTTGAAATATAATGATCAAAACTTTCAAATTTTACTTCACATTTGACGCCATATTTCGTCCGACATCTTGAATTTTAAATTCTACTTTACGTTTGTTAAAAGTATACAATTTTTATGCACCTATAGCTGAGAATTAAATTTTATTCACACGCGTTTTATGGGTAAAAAAATTATCAAGCAGAACACTATTTTGACGTGTGACAATAAACAGGAAGTTTGCAGCAAAACAGATTTTAACTCATTGTTTTTATTTAGAAACCGTGTAATTCAACAAATTTGTATGATCAATAAACTCAGAAATTTTGTAAACAAAATATTGATATTAAATAGTTAATTTTGTTTTAAAAAATTATTCAAAACAAAGTTTTTTGTTTGAAATTTTTTGCCGAATTAGAAACAGCTATAGAATTTTTAAAATTTGACATAGAAAACTTTAAAACTTTGCAAAAGGACAAATGAATTTGTTTTTTTAAGTCTATACAGTTTTTTTTTGAATTTTTTCGGATTCCTCTGCCTTCAATTCAAATAGCTTATATCAGATTTCGATTCGACGGAAAATTATCTGTAAGAATTATGTTTTTGTTTAATTTTTGTAAAATGTTATTTTAAATTCGTCATCAAAAACACTAAAATTGAAATTAAAAAAAATGCGCCTGACAGATTTTGAAATTCTTTTTTAGAAAAAGTTCAGTGAGATAACCCGAACACAAATTGGAACAGGAATTTTGAAAGGGAAGTAACTTGAGGGTTGAAATTGGTTCCAGGGCACATTGTCAGAATAGTAAAAATATATTCAAATTTAAAATCTAGAATTTTTAATTTTATACAGATAAGATTTTAATCTGAAGATTTCTATATTTTGTCTATATGCGGTCACTATTTAGAAAACTATGGCGAAGGACAAAAATATTTAAAAACCTAAAAATTTATATATTTTAAACATGATTAAAATCTAGCGAACCATTATGCTATCGATAAAAATATTTAAAAACCTGAAAAATTATAAATTTTGACTACATCCACATTCTTTGGTCCTAAACTATTTTTTTGCGTTTAAACCATGGTTTGATAAATGTTGGAAATTCTCAAAACATATTAAAATTTTAGGTTTTAAACTATTTCCGCCTCTCGGTAATGGTTCGCTAGATTTTGAACTTAGCTATAAAAATTTTAAAAATTTCGTGTTTAAAAATATTCTTGTCTTGCCGTATAGTTCAAAATTGTTTGCTAGATTTTGGCAGTAGTCTTTGATCATAGTTAGGGAGCGTTCACAAATGATGTCACGTTGCTGGGGGGTGGTGTCTACTAAACGTGACACAATGTATTTTTATATGTGAAATTGCGTGACAGGGAGGAGGGGGGGTCTAAAATCCTGAAAAATTGGGTGACATCATTTGTGAACGCTCCCTTAGCTAGAATTTTCAATTTTTCCATTTCCACATAGATGTTTATAAAATTGAAAGCCTAATAATTGAATACATTACACTGAAGCGCAATATTGTATAGATGTTCATGGGCTCGCTAATTAATATTTTGTAGCAAGTATGTTGAAATTATAGAATGTTGAATTTAATTAAAATAGTAATTAAATGGATCGTCAATATTGGACTATTTATCATTTAAAACCAACACTCAAAGCGGCTGCCGTCAATACTTTGGTTAAGTTACATTATTACATTGTTTCGTTCCAAAACTTATTAGAAAACTGAAAATAACCTAATTTTATTTCTTAAAAAATTGAAAAAATATGTTTTGAAAACATTCAGTCTTTTATAATTCGCATTCCAATCAATGTATATAACTATAGAAAATATTGCTGTTATTAAAATTCAGGAAAAAGGTTGAGAAAAAAAATCCACGTAAAAAATACTAGTTTTTTGTAAAATATTGTAATTTTTGAAAATACGTTCAGTAATATAGGGACAAATTTAAAAAAAAACAACTCGCATTCGTACTCCAACGATTCTATCTGTAAAAATTTGAATTTCCATTAAAAAAAAAAAAAAAAAAAACCGAAGCGATGATGCTTTTTTTATTATCATTGAAACAAGCTGTTTCTTGTTAAATAAATAATGGCAGTGAACTGTATCATGGTGAAACCAATTCGAATATATATACATACAAACGCGGCAACCTCGTTCGCCAGACAAATGACAATCCGGACAATGTCGAGCGGATACAGTAGTGCATGCTGGTACTACCCCGAGATAAATTGCACTTTGCACGATTCGTCTAACAGTTCTTTTTACCACCCTCCCTCTCATCCCCCTTTTTCCAATGCCAACGATCACTGAGCACGTTTTTCCCCAGGCCGGAACAAATTTTTCGCGGAAAAAGAAAAATGGTCGGTGAGAGAGACGAAGAGAGAGAGAAAAAACAAGCAGAGAGAAGAGAACAGCCAAGCACAAGAGATTGATAAAGATTAATTAACCATTACGATACTCTAACTAAGGTCATTTGTCTACCTTCGATTGGCACAAACGTTAAAGCAAATAAATTTCTCTAAAAGTAAAACGTTCTTCAAAAAATTCCCCAATGGAGGGAAAAAGAGCGCGATATAAAGAAAATAGAAAAATTTACAAACACACACACAATGAAAGGATTTCATGTAACATGGATATGAGAGGGAAAAAATAAAACAAATATTAAGTTATCAATTCCCAGCGGACACAATGTCCAGGAAAATATCTAGTTTTATATGTTTCCCGCCGCACAAAACGAATTATCATGCGGAAATTAATTTAGGTTTCGGTATAAAAAAAATTTAAAAACGGCAAGGGAGATAAGGGATTTGCGAAAACAAACTTGAAGCATGCTTTTTAAAATGAAAAACTTGAAGAACAAATAGAAAGGGAGCAGTAAATTGGATAATGTGGAAATTTTCAACCAAAGGTAATAGTAGTTATTCTCTGAGGGGTTGGAAGTTATCGTTCCAGGAAGTAAGTCTTGCTTCTAATTGTGTTGTAAACGTTGTTTAGTGCCGTGTGCTGGTCGTGCAACTTCAGGCAGTAACTTCATGTACTTAATTTCAAAAGTGCGCTAAAATTGGTCGTTTATGGTCAAAATTTTCAATTATTTCAAGATAACAGAAAAAATAAATTTTCTTTCCCTTGGAGACAGAAAAGAGCCAAGAACTTTTTTTTTTGCATTCAGGTTGCTAATTACAAAATAAAAAGAATTTGCTATAAAAATAGAGTCTTTCCTCCCCCTTGTTTTCTTAAAATCCAAAAAATAACCGGGTTATAAACGGAAATTAAAACTAACATAATTTCTCACATCTATTAACAATTAAGAAGAAATCCTACCTGTATCGTAAATAATTTTCATGGGAAATTATTTCATAAATTATTTCATTCTTGAAAATATGTGAAAACGACACTGACAGTATTTTCAGTTTTTTTTCGAATCACAGGTTTGCACATACAATTTTAAAAATAAAAAAAGCTCAGTAAACACGGAAAAAACCGGAAGTCAAGGGAAGAATCATGTACAACACGTGCGTTCTAGTGGCCGTCACCGCGTGCACTGACTTTATATCAGTGGAGTTTCACTAGCACCGCCACCTCGACTACTGTACACTCGACATTTTCGTTGCCATGACGATCTCGGGGTATAAACCAGGATGCTCGTGCGCGACAAAGACACCATCATCAAACTTGAGCTTTTTTTTTTATTTTCCCAAACAGAATACTATCCTTATTTAAAAAAAAAAAAAATTTAACCAATTTTCATTTTATACAGCCATGTAAACTCAATAATATTGACATTGAGTAGTCACTGCTGCTTCAATAGTGAGCCATATGCTGCCTATATATATGTATATATGTAAGCTTTTATCTTCACATGGAAATAGAACGCACATCAAAATAGCTTTTACAGTCATATGCAGTGTATGGTAGTTTTCAACGGGCAAAATCTGTTCTTTACACAAGAGAAATTGTGGAATATAAATTAAAATATGTTGATGAAAATATATTGGTGTAATTAAGAAATTTTAATGGATGTTCTAGAACTGTATATGTGTAGATTGACATTTTACATATGTATAAGTATTTTTTTTTTGGTAATTTCGATCTTTAAGTGTTACATGAATAAAAGGGTCACAACATTAGCACAAACGTATTAAACTTTCAGAATATGCGTTAAAAAAATGTTGGCTCGCTCAAAGCTCGCTCAAGGCTCAAGACTTGGTTGAAGCTCAAAAATTCACCTAAAACTTAAGACTCGATCAAGGTTCGAGACTTGGTTGAAGCTAAAAATAATCCTCAAGCTCAAGGCTCGCTCAAGGCTCGAGACTTGATTGAAGCTAAAAATTCCCCTAAAACTTAAGGCTCAAGACTTGGTTGAAGCTAAAAATTCACCTAAAACATAAGACTCGATGAAGGCTCTCTTAAAGCTCGAGACTTGGATAAATTAAAAAATAATCATTGAACGCAAAATTTGTATCTTTATTAAGAGAATAGTCTTAATTTTTAAATTAAAAATAATTTTTGCCTTAAAGAGTGAAGAGATTTTCAGCTTAAAAAACAACTACATATTTTAGATAATAAAATTAGACATAAAAATTCAAATAAGGACAACAAAGATTACATTATTCCAAATTTTAATTCAGTTAAAAGTAATTTTCCTTCAGCGAGTATTAAGTTTTAGATGAATTTTTAGCTTCAACCAAGTCTGGAGCCTAGGGTGAGCCTTAAGCTTTAGGATTATTTTTAGCCTTAACCAAGTTTCGAACCTTGATCGAGCCTTAAGCTTTAGGGGAATTTTTAGCTTTAACTAAGTTTCGCGCCTTGAGCTTTAGGGAATTTTTTAGCTTTAACCAAGTCTCGAGCTTTAAGAGAGCCTTCAGCGAGTCTTAAGTTTTAGGTAAATTTTTAGCTTTAATTAAGTTTTGAGTCTTGAGCTTTAGGGGAATTTTTATCTTCAACCAAGTCTCGAGCCTTGAGCAAGCCTTGAGCAAGCCTTGAGCGAGCCAAAATTTTTTTACGCGGGAAGTTTTAGATGAATTTTTAGCTTCAACCAAGTCTCGAGCCTTAAGCGAGCCTTAAGCTTTAGGATTATTTTTAGCTTCAACCAAGTCTCGAGCCTTGAGCAAGCCTTGAGCTTTAGGGGATTTTTTAGCTTTAACCAAGTCTCGAGCTTTAAGAGAGCCTTCAGCGAGTCTTAAGTTTTAGGTGAATTTTTAGCTTTAATTAAGTCTCGAGCCTTGATTGAGCCTTAAGCTTTAGGGGAATTTTTAGCTTCAACCAAGTCTCGAACCTTGATCGAGCTTTGAGCGAGCAAACATTTTTTTACGCTGGTGGAATAGCGTAGATAAAAAAAATTTCGGTTTTCGGTCGTTTCATTCAATACAGCCAATAAAGAATAGCAAAAGCACTAACTAAGCATCAGTAAGCATTATTCATATGCAGCAATCAATAATCGGAAGAAACCTCATGAATCTAAATGAATAGATAAACAAGCTAAATGCTCATCTTGCGGAATAAAAATTACAAATTTTGCTCTGAATGCAATTTGTATTTCAGTAAAGTTTGTTTTCCTAAAAACCAATGTGGGGTTACATTCAGTTAGACAGCCAAAAAAATCAATATTTTAGGAATTTTTTCTGAGAAAACTATTGAGTATTTAAATATAAAAGTTAACGCACATGTAAAGGGTACTTTGAACTTTATTTTGACATATTTTATTTATAAAAATAATTTTTTTTTAAACTTCTGTAAAGAATTTGCGGGAGCTTGTCAATTGTGAAATTTGAAGATAACATTATTATTAAAACAATGGCAGATGGAGGACAAGGATTTTTTAAGTCGTTGACGTATCCATTTGGATGATATTTTCTATTTAACATTTATTTCGGTAATTAACTTACCTAATAAACTAAAGATTGTTGCAAACAAAATTATCATGGCGAAAGCTTTGAAGGTAACGCATGCCGAACATTGTTAAGTGAGGCAGATAAACTTAATGATTTGAAAATTTATGAAAACGTTGGATATTTTAAAATCCTTCTCTGCATTGTTGCCTTCAAAGTTATCCTGAAACGATGTTAACCAAATTTGCATTAGCAGAATTTTGGTACGTTTTAGTTCAACTTAAACGTACTTGAAGACCAGTGTGTTAGATTACCTTATCCAGGAATAAGAAGACTAGCAAGAATTGATTTAAAATTCCCGAATGTTAGAAGCAAGAAGGTGTTAATCAAAGGACCCAAAAAGCGGGGGATAAAGCTCGCAGTTGTAATCACCATACCAAGAAAAGGGCAGATAAATTGTTCGCGTACATAAAGTGCAGAGACACTGAAAACAATTTCGTAGATTACAAGAAGAGCTCAAGCTGGTTCTTGTGTAACAAGTACGTCGAGAAGGTGAATACCAACTATGTCGCCGGAAGCCAAGTATGCGGAGTCTTAAGGTCAACTCTTGAGGAAGCAAAGAAGATTCTAGCAAGAACGAAGAATAAATTGGCCTGGTTGGTCGGCAAAGGCATGATCCTTAAGACCTTCATCTACGAAGTTTAAAGCCTTACGGTAGTTTCGTAGGAAGAAAAATTAACTAGCCAAAGAGTGTTATTTTAGAGGGTTGACAAGAATAAGGGAAGCCATCTCCACGTTAGAAGAACGAGCTTTCTTTGTATTTAATGACTCATAATTCTCTTTAAAAGTTGAGTATGATTTTTACATTATGCAAAACAGAAAAAATAGAAAATCAAATAATAATATATTTATATTCACATTCGAAACATGTTATATTTTCAGATTTTAAATGCAAAAAAGATTACCAACAGTATTTACCGTACATAAGAACAAAGTATGGAAAATTACTAAAACAAATAAATTCTTTAAATTATTTTTGATTTCCATTTGTAGCTTGCAATAATGTAAAATTATATTTTTAATTAATCTTTTAAAATGTACAGAGTTTTTTCTTTATTTAATATAGTAATATTCTCTTAAACTAACATTTAAAAGTACAATTATTATTTATTAAAATTTGAAATATTAGACTGTAAAGTTTAATACCTCTGCACAAAGTGCTTCTTTGTTTGAAATTATATATTTCCTGCATTATATAATAATAATTGCAGTATTGTTCTCAAAGCGCGGTGTGTATTTCATAAGAAATGCCGATATCGTAGCCAATTAAAATAAAAGACAAAATGCACTTCCTGGTTAAAACTGTGTATAAATATTTCCAGGCCACTGAAATTATCTAATATAATTTTCTGCTACGGTGAAAATGTTTTATCTATTGTTACGTCTCTTAAACATATACATATATGTAGTTTATGAAGTAGTCAAATGTTAGATTGAATTTAGTGAAGGTTAAAAATATTGATTTAAATAGAAATTGAAAGATAGGATCAAATATTCAAATCTTATAAATTTTACAGTTCAATGTAAGAAATATTATCCTAAAAATGAAAAGCGCAGCTCTTTCAGAATCCGGTGTCAAAATATCATTTTGATAATCAGGAAGGTGAATAAAATAGAATTGTACTTTCGAATTGTAATCTTGAGAATTCAAAAATTCAAGATGGCGGATCCAAAATGGCAGAGAAATCAGTGTAAAATACTTGATAAGTAGGAAATGTATCATCAATATTTAAAATTGATCAAAATTACAGAAGACAACTTCTTTGCTTTTTATCTATAGTTATTTAAGTTTTAATTGAAATCCACATACAATTGTAAATTAATTTTCTCATTTACAAATAATAGATAAACATTTCATTTCACTATAAAACATCAAATATATTCTTGCAATTAGATTCTAATGTGGCAGAAAAGTAATCAATAATGAAACATTAGTAGTTAGAAATTGTCCAATTGAAATTGCGAATACTCTCTTCGACTATTTTGTGGTTCATTTCGAATAGATTTAACGTCTAGTATCATTATCGATAACATGCATTGATAATAATCAATCGTTGCTTCTCTAAGTAGTTTTCAATGTTTCGTTACATGCATAATTCGACGAAAGAAACTAATTTAATTTTTTTTTAAAATGTTACTATGTATAGAAAAAATTAAAGGAATATCGTTTAAATCAAATTACAATTATACTAGGTGAATGATAGTATCTAAAAATGTAATTTAAAAATTTTTATATTGCGCATTTCAAAAGTACGTAAATTAGAAACTTTACATTCTAGGGAAAAATTTATATATAAATTGAGTTAATATTTTACTGCTTTTTGGAAAATGAGTGCCGAGTTACATGCTGTGCAATTAACTTTTAACAAGATAATTTTGTCAATAAAGTTGAAAATTTATTAACTTTTCTCAGTACATATAATAAATAAATGAAAAATCAGGTTGTTTTTTTTAAACGCATTAATGATATTTTGAACTTGAATGTTTTCTGATGCTTTTTATTGCAGGAGGAGAAATAAAAATGAACCAAGCGCGAACTAGATTTTCAAAGCCCAAGTGTCATCAAAGTTTGCTAGTTTCGAAAAGTTGTTGCTCTGTTATCGACGTTCTATTCCAAACTAAAAAGAATTACTTTTATATATACTAACATTCATTTCTTTTATTTCTAAAAAATTGTTATCGAATCGTTTTTGACACTAATATAATTTAATGCTTATATAATTGTTAGCCACATTTCATCCAAATTGTATAAAAATTTTCTGAATTCATAATAAGGTTACTAAACGATTCAAGAAATTATTACAAAAAAAAGATTTCTAAATTCATGTACTTTAAGATGCCGATGGGCGCTTTTTGAAAAATTCCATTTCCGATGTCAATAGAGCTGTCAAAAGTCAATAGGTCCAAAAATCTCAAAATGCTTTTATGAATTAAAAGCAAAAAACGAAATAAATTATTCTGCAACTCATTCTTTAACAGTTTTTAGGGTCCCCGATTATAAATCTAAAGTTTTTTTTTACAAAATCCAAAATGGCGGATCCAATATGGCATATGGCGGACAAAATTCATTTTATGCTTAAAATCATAAGGAGGCATCCCAGAAACAAAAGCAAGAAAGAACCGAGCTGGGAAAGAACTTCTGGGTTGAAGTTAATTAAGACCCGCCGTGAAGGGTTTTTCTCATGATACTTGTAAGTAAAATATCCTCTAAATATTTAATTAATTGATTGTAAATATTTTTCTTAGAATTGTCATGGTGATATGACACTATGTTCTGAAAATAATTTAAATTAAATTTTAAAGGGCATAGTTCATTTCTGCCAAAAAAAAAAGTTAATTAATATCTAAATAATGTAAAGATTAAAATTCAATCTGTTTATGAAAGTGGCCTGGAATTACACTACAGTAAATTAATTATTCACCTCCGGGCTTCTGCAGACACTCGGAACTGCTCCAAACGTCGGTGATTCAAAATTCAAATTAGTCACGAGTTATGAATAGTGGGAGATTCAACGTCTGTTAAAAGTCGAACAGAATGTGCAGACGTCTAGAAAATTAACATCTCAACTGGATATCGCCTTCTGTGACACTTTCCAGGCAAACTAAATTATGTGCTCCATATCTTTAATTGAAATTTTAACTTTTCTCCACATAATCAATTTATTAATGGGAAAAAAATATATAGGAAAAAAAAATTAATTTTCTATTTATATGAATTTTTTTTGTAGAATTATGTATATTTTAAGTTGAAATGTGAAAAGTCGAGTAAATGCTTTGTGATTGTATTTAAATTCATATTGTGCTTTGTTTTAAAATTTAATTTACTCTGAACACAAGTATTCTTCACTTTAGATATAACCTCTCACTTTAATGCATTTTTAATTCTTCAGTGTGGCATGAAAAGTAATTATTTCGAATTTCAAGGATTTTCAACCCCATGCCAGTGACTGATTTACATAAATATTAAAAATACAATATCAACAATTGTTGATTGAACAATAAAGAATTTTTAATTTTTTGGACAATTCAATAATAATTTATTTATGATAATTTTAATTCCTTTTAGAAATTGTGCTGTAACTATTAAAATAATTAATAATAATTTAAATGTTTATTACATCATTAATGAGAACATTATTCAGTTGACTGATAGTAAAATTCCACGAATCCTTTTTTTATTATTAACAATTTGTTTTATTTACAATTATTTACAATTTATTTTTTTTAATTACAATGATTAGAAATCTTTATGAATTTTACTAGGTTAAGATTAACTATAGGTTCATAGTGTTATGTCTCAGAAATGAAACTAAACATAATTTATAAATTTAATTTGTCCGGCATCGGTGATTCATACCTGATTTATTCACAGAGTCGAACACTCTGATTTCAAGGGACAGGTTTTAAGAAAGAGTAACTGTTTACTTTAAGTTATATTATTAAAGTTTTTATTTGAATCCTTTACAATTAAAATGAGAGAGAAAGAGTAGATCCGAATGTCATGTCTTCAGGGATACTGAAACAAATACGGACTTTGTAGAATCAATCGAGAATTTAGATGGGGTTAAAGTCTTAGTTACTTACTTTTAAATATTATTATTAAAGTCGTAGACCTAACAGGCGATACCTCCTTCAGTGTGAGGTCGAAGCAATGACGTTGTCTAGCAGAAACAGAATATGCAGTAGATTCCTTCGAATTGTTCGAATTTTTCGGGCCAGCCAAAGTGGAAGGTCCGGAGTCCAGGTGTCGAATTATTAATTTGATGTTGAAGTCGAAATAATGCAGTCCTTAGCAAATAGAAATGTTCCTCGTATTAGAAATTATCTTCTTGATTGAATCCTTCTTCTTGAATTCTTCTTGAATGAGCATGACTGAGACTTGAAGAATCCACTTGGTACTTGAAGAGATTTTGGACTGACACGAAGAATACGCTTTAGGGTAGTACACGACTTGCGTTAACTTGGTCGCGGTTTCTTGAGTAACGAAGAACGCGGGTGACTTCTTAACTTGGTGGCGATTTCTGGACTAACGAAGAACTCGTGTTTCTGATTCAAGGGGGACTTCTGGACTGAAGAATTCGGCAAAGGTGGCGTGGTCCCTTATATAGTTTCCTTCCACAAAAATAATTTTATGTTTTTACCACCCATTTTTATTACCTCTGGGTTAAAGTGATAAAAATTGTATCACATGTAAGTGGGGAACCAATAGAAAAATCACAAGATAGACATGACCATATTTGGCATTCGCTAATCAGAGAAAGACTTCTTCGGATCAATACTGCGTTGATTGGTCACTGTTTTAGGCAGTTCAGTAACCTTATAAAAGGATGACAATCATGGATGACTATACATAGAAAAGTATGTCCAAGATGACACACATTTGAATTGATGTGTTGGGTTACAAGAAAAAGGGAGGATTCAGATTCTAACTTTACAAAATATTATTTTATAAATATCAAATACGTCGCGATGACGTGACAATAGTTAATAATAACATAGAGATTTTTTAAGATGTAGGTTTATATTCTAGATGTTTTTATCTTGTTCCTTGTTATAGAATTTTATTACATTAAATTAATAAAATTTCGTAACAACAACTGCTATTATTTTTAAACATTATCAGATTCTCTTCTTGTCACTGGATTTGCGATTTTACATCCTTTGATGTTACTGAATCCTGAGATTTAGTAAGGGGTAATGCGATACTTTTCTGTGAGTCTTAAAGCCTAATGGCATGGCGTTATTATATTTGTAGAAAGGTTGTTGTGTATAAATATAAAAGATTTATGAAAAAAATTATTTACTCTTTGCTGATTGCATATTAAATTAAAAGATTAAAAACATACTATTACTTTATTTAACCTCTTTGTGCGATTAAGTGATGTGGATAAGTCAATGAGCTTATTAAATGTTGTGAAAGTATATTTATTTAATCCATGATTTAGACTAACAAGTTAAAATTCAGTAATTCACCTAAACCCTTCAGAAATTTATAGAGTTTAATTATACTATAACAATTATTTCAATTTATATATCTACCATTCATAGATAGAATCTTTCCAAGTCAAGGCTTGATTAATTTATTATCTAAAAAATTTAAATTTTAGAATATATAATAAACAATATTTGTACTTAAAAAATTTTATGGCCAATAAAGCGTCAACAAATTCCAGTTGGAAAAAGAATCAGTTTTATTTCATGAAACTGAATAACAGCTACCTAAAAAGAAGTTGAAAAAATGAGAAAATATTACTTTTCTCTTCCGGTGATTCGTCGAAATAACAGTAAAGTCATTTAGAATGGGTGGCTCGAATCAATCGAAACGAAACCCGCGATCTGGTTGCTGTAAGTGACGGTGATTGGTATTGCATCGGATGAATTAATCCTTCTTCCGTGGAAAAAAAAAGAAATCAGAAAATGAAAATCAAAGTTCAGGTCCAGTTGCATCGCTCAATGCAGAGAGCGTGTTATGCATAAAGAATGACTTTTGCATAAAAGCATTCAGATTTCGCGCGGATGCTGAAAGCGTTCAAATATGCATAAGAATAGCAAGTCGGTTACTCTTCCCTTTTTTCCCGTCTGTTCTTTTTTTTTACACTCAAACTTACCCACCAATAAGGAATTTAAAGAAATACCATCAGAAAAAAATTTTCTTTCCTTTGGACGTTCGAAACTTAGTTGTCTATATATTTTTTAGTCAACGCTACAAATGCATTAACATTTCTATTGGATTATGCCAACTTTCCGAATAGTTTCTACATTTCTGTCGCTCATCCATGCTCGAGACTTTAAAAGACACACTTTTTCACTCGTGGTACAATATAAACGGAGAACACTTCCGCCAAGCATAACAAACTGAGGGAAAAAGTTCGCTACAGATACAATCAGAGCTGGAAAGTCGTACGTAAAGAATTTATATATTTTTTTTAAAAAGCTGTTTGTACAGTTGCCACTGAATTTGAAGAAACAACTTGAATAACTTTTAAATCCACTTAACATAATTTTTACACGGTTTAAAAGTTTTTACTTGACAAATAATTTTCCTGTTAAACTTTCAAGAAGCAATGAAAGTTGTATTTCAATAAACAAAAATCAGATTGTAATTCAAAATAAAAATGTATATAATTATATAATATTTATAATATATTATTGTTAATGTTAACAACGGGGAATTATTTATTAATTACTTCTTTTGTGTCATTTTGATACGTCTAATTATTTTTGATTCGGTTTAGTTTGTTTTGCTGCCTTTTTTTGACTTAACGGTAAGACTGCGTCCAACTTTTCTGATTCTGCGTTAAATTTTGATAAATTTCGTGTTTATGGAATTTTGCTAAATATTAAAAAGCATTTCTCAATTCTCTGAAACACTACAAATTTCTCTCAAAAAAGGATCTAATAGAAATGCGTTTTCCAAAACGGTGATGTTATTTTACAAAATTTATTTCATATAAGAGAGCTGATAATATTCTGTGAGCTATTTTTCTTAATTCTAATTAAAATTTTAATCGTTGGCTAAATATGAATTCACGTGTTTATAATTGAAAAGTAAAGAACTTAATAGTATATTAAAATTTCAATTAGAGATTATAGAAATTAATTCTAAAAAACTAAATTAACTTTCTCCTTTTCATGTTTTCTAAATACAAAAAATAATTATGAAATTTTAAAATATTTTTTAAAAATAAACATTTTTATTTTCTCTTTCAGTAGACTTAATTATTTATAAAGGTAATCACACTTTGAAAAAGTTTATAAAAAGAACAAATTTTACTAAAAGCAAGATAATAAAAATGAAAATCTCGTTGTGGCACTGAGAAACTTTATTACTCCATACTTTAATCCACTATCCATTGATGTAGCTCGTTACATTAATCTTTATTCTTTTGAAGTTTCCTTTTATATTTTATTGTTATTAACATTGAATTAATGATCACTTTGCAGCATGTTTACATGCGAAGAAAAAGCACAAAAAGAAAATATGAGAGGAATAGTAAAGTAGACTGTAAATGGAATGTTTAAACTGCTTTTGATGTTTTAAAATAATGTACAAACAAAATTATCAACCATTAGCTATAACAACTTGTACAATAAACTATCAGGAAAGAATTCATTTGAAAAGACGACTTAAATATTGTACTTTAATTCTGTCAAATCTAATTTTTGAACAGAATACGTACTTTCAAAACTATCGATATCTAAGTTTGATTTGAAGCGATATCAGTCTGAGTGTTACTGAGAATTCCCAAGAGGATAATATACAGCATATCTCATTAGTACAAACAACCAGCCTAACAATTAACGATTAAGAAGATCAACCGATGCGGTGGTACTCTGTATCGAACTCACCACTGCACTCATGACCCGAGATCAAGATAATGACTACCAATTCCAACACCAGTTCTAATCGTTATCCTCTTAAAATAAGATTCAATTTTCAATATTCCTCATTGCATAATTGTCAATTCTTTTGTCTTGGTTGGTTTTTATATAAATATTATTTTATAATATTTAGTAGGCTCATGGACTCTCATCAAAAATTTGGTTCATATTGATTCTATTCCTTCACTTTATAAAGTGATAAAGTGATTTTACTAATCACTTTATCTCTCCCTTCATCTTCCACACTCACAAATTCCAAAATCTCTACCACTTCCTCAACACGTTTCCGCCTTAGTAAAATAGAAAGGTGACTTGATGAAGAAACTAACTTGTATAAAACTTGAATTTTACTGTGACCGAGACTCGCAGAAGACAATTAGTTGATTCGCTGGCAATTTCTGGACTAGTGTCGAAGAAGACACTTGAAGCCTGAGAAAGTGTGCAGTTCTTGTTTTTCTCCAGTGGCTGATGGAAAACGTCACTTCTGTGAATCTGATCGCATTAATAAGTAATAACTTACAGCTAATGATGAAGCAACAATTAAAACTGAAGGAAAGAGATCAAATTGCTTCTTCTTTTATAAAGGAAAAAGTTTCTGATGCGGAGAATAAGGAAAATTGCAGTATTAAAGTTGCTCAACGTGCTGAAAAACCTATTAGTATACTTGTAAGTCAGCAGAGTCAAAAAAGTTTGAATAAAAAAGGAACAATGATTTCTCTTGACACCATGCAAAAGATTCAAAATAGATTTAATCTGAGTTAAAATAAGTAAAAAGTATAATACGAAAAATTTAAAAGCGAACAATATCTCAGACAATGAACAATATGTAGCTTATTGTTAGGACTTGGATGGTTTCATTCAACATGTAAAACAAAAACATCTTGTGTCTCAAGTGCATCTAAAATTCAGAATCGATGGTAGAGGAAAATTTCTAAAAGTGTGTTTATCAATGTAAGAAACAAAACATAATTTGGAATAAAACTTTGATGCAAATACATAACAAAAAGGTCGAGAACTTAATGCTGTAAATCGATTTTGAGATTCTGGAGTTAAAAAACTTTTTATTCTTGGTAAAGCACAATCAAGTCAAGAAAATTATGAAAATGCTTCCTTGTTATGGTCTGTGATTGGCATTAACAATTTTGAAGGTTCTGTTGCAACTGATCTAAAGCTTGCTAATATATTGATTGGTATTAGGCACATAGCAGTACTTATCCTTGAGAGTATGATCTCAAACAGTTTCTCTGCATGGCAAGCTAAAGGTATTAAACAAAAGGATTTTAAATATTCCAATAATTGCCTACATCAAGAGGGACCATCACGAAAACAAAACAAAATGTACATTCAATTTTGTTTTGTTTTCGTTTAAACATACAAAAACCGAATTCAATTTTGTTTTGTTTTCGTTTAAACATACAAAAACCGAATTCAAAACATAAAAGAATTTTGTCTTTGAGACAAAAAACTGTCACATTTAATTTTATATTTCAAAAGAAAAAGAACTTAAAATTTTTATAAATTTTTGGTTCTAACAAATCAAAGAGGTTAATAATTAAACTACGGAGATAAAAATAACCCCACAAAACAAATTAAATTTACATAAGACTTAAATAGTCTTTCATTTACAGTATTAACCATACATAAGTTTAATTTAAACATTTAATCTTCATGCTACTACGTAAAATATTTATATCAACTCAATTAATTATTAAATAACATTTAAAATGAAATTATTTTTTAATATCAAAAAATCCTAACGAACAACTTTTTCGCTAGAACATGAATCTGCCTTTTCAGAAGAATTGCTCTTTCTTTTTAATGCTTTTTTATGCAGTCTGTTTGTCCTCAACAGAAGCAAGTCATCTAGGATGTCTCCACTTAAGTTAGCCCTTAAAGATGAGAATAGAAATTTCATTCCGGAAAACAATCTTTTAACACTCACTTGAGTCATCGGCACCGCATGAACAACAAGTAAGAGTTCATACAACTCTTTCATGAGAGATTTGTTAGTCTCCCAAAATAATAAAAGATTCTCTTTCCTTGGAATACTCGGAAGTTTTTCGAAATCATTCAAAATTTTATCAATGGAATCTCGAGGTGTTAATCTGGCAAATCTTTTAGCATCTTTCTCTTTCCTCAGTTGCTCCAAAATATCTTCATCATTATCCACACAATTTTGATTAAGAATCTAAATAGAGAGTCAATAAAAGAATTTATTTATAAGTAAATAAATTAATCCCATATCAATAAAATCACTGTAATTTTACAGAAAATATTACCAAAATCGAATTACAGTGATATTAAGATAATTTTACTTGCTGTTTGGAAAGAAATATTACATTATGAGGAGGAAAATCTTCTACAAGTGTATCATATGCCTTTGACGTTTTGGAAGCTTCATTTTGTTTGCGGTTTTTTTTCTAAGCGAATCCACAGATTTTTTAATTTCTGCCTCGCAATTGTACAGTTGCTTTCGGTTAAAATAGGTAAATATCTGGGGTCTAGAAAAAGTGAAGCCAAAAGAGCATCATTTTGTAATATTTGTTTCTCTCGTTTCTAGATAGATGAAGAAATTTGTTTAGCAAAAGGAGTATCAACTTTTTGAGTCCACAATTTGCACTCATTCTAAATTCCAAAAAAATCCCCAGGAAGAAGATTTTCTTTCTGCATCTGAACAGTTGCAATTTTAGATGGTTTTAAAGCCTCATAACAATCGCCCAACCTTTGCCACTCAATTTCAGACAAAAAAAGATCTGGTTTTATTTCCTCGAACTTTTTACAAAATTCCTTGGCATTTATCAACGACATAATCATATCCGATGTGGAATTCCAACGACTAGGTACATCTAAGATTGGCTTTTTATTAACACCATATCTTTTTAATACTTTCAAGCAAGTATCTGTACGTAGAACTTTGACAGCATTTCGAGCCTAATAATTTAAATTCAAATATTAAAATCAATCAAATAAGTTATGTTTTAATTTTTTTAATTTAATTGAATTTGAGATAATAATTATGTTATTAAAAAGCTTTTATTTATTAATTTATTTTTAATTTATTTTTATTTTTGCATTTGTTATTTATTAATCATTCAATAATTTATTATTTCATAATTTTTAATAATAAAGTAGGGGAAAGGCTTGCATGTTATCCCACTTGCGTTAGTTTTTATTCTAGAAGTGTCATAATTAAAAACGCGACTGATATTGATGACAAATAATTAGTTATTACTTTTTACAATGTTTTGGAGAAAAAGAAGCAATAAAAATGTTCTTGTTAAATAAATTTTATAATTGACTTGAGGAAAATTTGAAAAATTAAAAATGTGACTTTGTTATGTACTAACAAATGAAATATTTTTATAGATAATTTTAGTTACTATTTTTTTCTGTGTTTCTTTTTTAATCTGTTTTGATAATTCAACAGGAATTTTTAAAATATCATGAATTAATATTTTTTTCATTGATTTAAAAATAGAGTACAAAATTGCAGGTTGACTCACTTTACGGTTGCAGGCCTGAAATGCAAATCCGTAATGATAATTTTGAGTAAATTTACACGATTTTCAATTGAAAAAAAATTTAATTTTCAAAAATATGTTTTATTTAAAAAAAAAATTATTTATTAATAAATTGTTTAAAAATTTTAGGTCCTCTTTCTGATAGTATGTTTATAATAAGTCAACTTTGTTTTTTTTAATGAATTATGAGCAAAACAGCTTCGGTTTGGCAACCTACAAGGTGCAAGCCTTTCCCCTAGATATTAATCATATCTATTATCTATATTTATTAATTTTACTGATTATTGTATGTCTTGTTTTGGTTATTTAAGTTTTCGATTATGTTTAATAATTTTAAAAAAATTGTATAAATTTTCCTCATAGATAGTAATTTTTTGACTTTTGTTGATGGAACTTGCCTTTGCAATTGTTCTTTTCATTCGATTCTTTTTTTGTACATCGAAACTCAAAATATCTGCTTTCTTCCAGACGGTTGTCGCCTCTTGAGCAAGCGATGGTTCGAAATTTGGAATGTGTTGTTTCAATATTAGACCCTCGTTGATAGTTGAGTTTATTTCCAATTTAATAATTTTTGGAAATTGTTAAAATTTATACTTTGCAAATTGGTGTATTATAAAAGGTTGATTTAAAGTTCACTTCAAATTTAATACTTGGAGATATACTATTCACTTTCGATCAGTGTACTTTGAAAATAATACTTGGAGATGTACTTTTCACTTTTCAAAAATGTTTGCTTGTAGACAATTCGATGTGGACGATGTGTTCGGGTTGGTTCCTAAATAATTACTCTCTAGTCTCTTGTACTGCAAGATGTGTTCAGGTAGATTTCTAAATAATTACTCTCTAATCTGAGTAGAACTCGTATTCCTTTTATATAAAACTGTCCTCATCAGTGTAATGCTTTGGAATCCTACACGTGTCGATGTTGCTTAGAATTTAAGTAGGGTTGTGGGGCGACTGTTGGCTCTCTCAGTTTTAACTGCTAGGCTGGAATGCAGGGCGACTGCTGACTTCCCTCCTGTTTTTTAGGTGCTTAGTCTCCAGTGATTATAAAATTTATTCGACACCTGCCTACTTTTTCAGTTTAATGATCTTATTAAATAATCGTCGCCCTCCGATGAGTATGGAGTTTGCTCGTCGCCTGTTTGCTTTTGTGGTTTTATAACACAATCGTCGCCTTCCATTGAGTATGGAGTTTGCTCGTCGCCTGTTTATTTTTATGCCCTCCAATGATTATGGAATTTTCTCGTCGTCTGTTTACTTTTTAAAGTATTTAAATTCGTGATAATGGAGATTAGTTGTAAGAAGGTTTTAAATATATAGATCGTGTGGGCATTAAGAGAGATAAAGTCAGTATGAACAAAAGGAACTGGAAACGAACGCCCTGGCACTGGAGAATGTTTGTAATCTTTTTGGATTTAACTATTTTACTAACGTAAGAACTTTCAAATTGACATTCTTCAAATTTCTGGGAGAAACAATCGAAGGTGAATGGCGATTACAATTTTCCTAATTGAGCCTATGTAATTTATATTAATGGAGGACCTACATACTCCCTGACTCGGTTCGGCCTGTCAGATCAACTCCGGTAGAACATCACTGAAGTCACCTAAGCAACGAGAATATATCTTCACCAATAAAGCTTAAAACTTGACAGAATTTCAATAAAATGAAATAGTGTGGTTTTTGTGGATGGAACAGAAAATGAGTGGTAATATCCTAGGGTACCGGCTCTTGGGTATCTGATAACAGACTTCTCATGTTCCTCATAAAATAAAAAAATTAAGGAAAAAATATTGAATTAATTTTATAATCTTTATATTTTGATTGCAAAGTATGTTAGTTTTCAAAATGTTGTCTAAAATTATATTTTATAAAATTATCGTATTACAACCTTTAGTAGTGAAATTGCAAAGTTACAATTTAATTTTTTTTCAGAATGCTCGAATATCGTGACGTTAACACTAACTTGAAGCGACGAACGTCGCACAATTTTTCAGATTCCCATCGGACCAGAGGCGGATCGAGTTGTCGCTCGGGAAATTTTCATTAACGAGTTCGCAAAGTGTGTCATCTAGTATAACATAATTTTTGTCGTTCAATAGAATTTTAAGGAAAATATTTAAGAAAATTTACTTTATAAAAATACCAGACGTTTCGTCGTTAATAAATAATAAATTATTTATTTATTTAAATATTCATTTTTTTAGATTCTACTGAATAATCTGTTAGAGGAGGAAGAATGAATTAAAATTCATATCATGATTTAGCTTATAAAATGTTATAAAAAGCATAATTCTTATATCCCGAGGGATTTTAAAAGTACTTAAGAAAATGTGACGCAATAAAGATATTGATTTAGAGCTTACAAGCTCCAATTAAATTTTATGAACAATAAAGTTCTTTCATAAATTTATCGAGGCTATAAAATAAAAGCTAATAAAATTCAGACGAGCAATTTTCTTTAATAAAACTTAACTTTTAACCGTAATAGTATCAATTGAAAGAATTCAGTTTTGATGAATTCTTTTGATAAATAATATTACCATTCAAAATCGGTTTGTATACCACTTTTTTTATACTGACTTATTAATTTCTTTACTTATTGAAAACTTTGTATTCATTTATTTCTCGAGCCCGCAGTAATTAAAAGGAAAATGGCATTTTTGGTCTTTTGACGGGAGTTTTAATAAATTTGGAATTAACAATATCTTATCTATGAAAGCTTGAGAATGCTAAATATTTCAACTCCTTGTTAGTCCCTGAACCTGTCTCCGCATAACGGAGATGCATTTGTGGTACCTAAGGAAGGTAGTGTACTTCTCTATTTAATTATGGACACATTACGCGAGATTAGATGCGTCTCGAAAACTAATATTCACCTAGCGCGAGGTATGCCGTTGTAGCAAATGCTAACTGATATCCCCAATCTTATGTAAACAGCGCAAGCGAGCACTCAAGCAAAGGCATCAAGAATCCTCCCGTCTACCGAAATACCAAGCCACCAAAAGGGCTACAGTCAGATATCCGCATATAGGCGTTCTTATGCTAAGATATTTGCCGAGAAATTTCCAAGGATGAGGAACGTCATTTCTGTTCTTGCCAACTGAGATAATTTCAATTTCACCCGAGAAAGAAGGAGACTGATAGAAGCAAAAGAAAGATGAATTGAGGGGGATTGATGAAATCTGTACAATGAAAAAATATAAGGGTTTTGATAAATAAGATTCAGACATTGATGACACTTTGTCGCCATAACTTTCGTCTTGATTAGGCACAACATAAAACTTATTTTTGTGCGCCTCAACTTCTCCAGCCTCTATACGCTTTTTCTTAGTCAGTTATTCTTAAATGAATGTTTTGCGATCGGAAATTCTTCGTCTAATCCTCACTCTTTTTTCTCTCTCCGATTTCAAAATTCTCTGTACAGGATCGGAAATGATTTTTTATTGAAAAAGAGGAAATTAACTGAGAATTAGTTAAACATTATCGAAGAATAAAAATCTAGATAACAAACTATAAGCTTTATTTCCTGCATGTTAGGTTCTACGACCGCAGTTAAAAATTACTGGAGATGCTCTTTTTTATAAAGAAAACTGATAAAACATTCATATCAGAAATCCAAACATAAAATTTTTGTTTAATCTTGTTCATTAAAAATTGATCCTAAAAGCTGATAAAGCACTTGACCTCTGACTGACTTCTGCCATCTATACGCCTACGGCATCATCCGCATGATGATGAATGATTCCGCAGTAATATCTAGTGTATGTTACGTATATGTTTGTTATTTATTATAATTAATAAATGACCTAGTAAAATAATTTACTTGCGTCAGCAGGTAAATTATTTTACTAATAAACAATTATGGACAAATTATGCTATGTAGGTTCCTACAGAGAACATCTGTAAGGAATCCTTAAAGGAATTTTCAGAGACGCCATTTTAATCGTTTTCAATAAAAAAAAAACATTTCTTAATTCATGTGATGACTAAATTAATACTATAAAAAAATTTATTTATTTTTATTTTATTCAATTTTTGTTGTAAACAGTAATTCTCTCTAAACACAGATGTATTCTCTTATTTAAAAATCAATCAAATACAATAAAAATTCAGAGTTTGTTAAAATGAAATTGAGTTTGTCAAACATATTTTCAAGCAATATTTAGAAAATGTATATGATAAAGGGATGAAATTTGTTGAAATGGGAATAGAATGTGGACATAGAGAAGTGAAACGTGTGCAGTATATCGGCTGAAATCGGGAGTTTTCAATAGTCTCGGAGTTCGATTTTCCGAGCTTTACCAATGAAACGATGAGCGCGTGGATTAATTTATAAAATAGTACATACATGAAAAAAGCCGAAAAATGTAAAAATGAAAAAAAAAAGTTTTTTTTCTACATATTTGAAAATATTTGCCTATTCTAGTCAATTTATAGTTTTATCTGATAGAAATCAGAAAAGAATTTTGTGAGAGAAAAGGATTATTTTTCTGGCAAAGTGTTCTTTACATAAATTATCTTCTGACAGAAATTGCTCGATATTTCTCTTCAGCGTAAAAGTCAGTTAAAATGACAGATGAAGTTTTTTTTAAAGCTTCTTCGAATGTAAATCATATTAAATTTAACTCCCTATAAATTATATGAAAACAAAAATGAATTTCTTAAATCTCAATTAAAAGTAAATATCCTATTTCGTTATTTTTTTTTAAAAAATGGTTTATTTTATTTACTTTCGGAATTAGGAAACAATGTATTCTGATGTAATGGATCTAGAATACTTAAAACGTTTTTATATATTGTTTAAACATTTTTTAATATATTCCACTATTTGTTTTTGAATGTCTAGAAGGGCACAATGATAATTTTCCTAAAGTTTAGTTTGTTTACATTTTTTTTTCTTTATTTACTATGTCTTTACCTGAGGTATTGTTCTCATTCCTTATAGTTCAATATCTCTCTCTCTTCTTCTCGCTTTATATCTTCCACCCCCTTTTCCCTTTCTTCTTTTTCCAAATAACTCTGTGATAAAAACTGGAGGGGATGAGGATGGATTAAGAAGTTAAACGAACAGACAAAATGGACAGTGTTCATTCAAAAGTTGAGCTGCTGACATGAGGGAAAATTTCGGATGTTTTTGATCGTGGAGTGCTAACAGAAGGAGAATAATAATTTGGTATGTTAATTTCTGCTGCTTGTAATTATAATTGCTCTTAAGAACTGGGCTTCGGCCCCCTACTGATAATAAAATCTCTCTCTTTTTTTTAAGGTAGGCAACACTGAATCTGTTCAAATAAGGCAGCGAGCTAATACTGCTCTGCAGAATTATCAATTTTACTTTTCATTTAAGAAACGTAAAATCTCAGCGATCTCAGGTAGCTTTTCGGGTGAAGACAGGGAATTCTAACAGAATAAATTTTTGTTTACTAAAAGTATTTCTAATTCTTCATAGAAATACCAATAGTGTGTTCTTTAATTTTTAACAAATTACAATAAATTAATTCTGTATGTGACAGTAGGTCGCGTTACAAAGTAGAAGAGTAGAAAGAAAAGATGAAAGCAAATTGAAAGAGAATGATGAATTGAAGGTTGTACTGCATGAGGGAAGGTGAAGGAAAAAGAGAGGAACGATTACACAGGTGGATGAAAGCAATGTAGAAACCCGGGAGCTTTGGGTTAGTCACATATTTGCGGACGTACCAAGGACTAAAAGCTTTCCACTCGTGGTTCTATTTCAAACTCGTAAATCGTTCTATGTTACCTGTTCTACAAAATAGCAGCTTTAAAAAATAGGACCGTCAAGATACGATAGAAAGACGAGGGATAAATCTGCTCCGATTGTCTGGTACTGAAATGTAAAGAAAGACCAAATCGAATAGCCGCAAAACTCTTTTATTTGTTCTTTTTTCCTTCTCCGATTGCCTTTCGAAACTATTGCAGTGACCTATTTCCCGCGATGCAACAAAACTCTATCGGATTCTTTATTTTCTCTGCCGCTGCGTCATTTTATTTATCTCTTCCACAATCCCTAAAAAAAATTGATTTTTTTAAACCCTTGAAAATGCATTAGTGTTAAATTAAAACGATCAGGAAGTATAAAATTACAATACGGAACTTTTTTTTAAATAAAAAACTCAATATGGGAATTTTAATTATAAATTTAATTTTAGTAAGAATTTGAACTGATTAATTTGCTATATTAGTTTCCATTACATTGTTCCCAGGTGGTTGAGTCAATGAACTATGTTTGAATAGCACTTGACCTTTCTGAGTATCTAGTTTCAACAAGGCAAGCTCTTGAATAATTTCTTGACCCTGACCTACTCTACGAATTGAAACTTGGAAATTATTGTCCCATGTATTTCAATACCTCCTATAGTCGCATATCAATTGAAATATATAGACGTAAAAAAAGATATAATAAGCAGTAAATAGTTCTTGAATAAAACTTTTTTAATTTCTACAAATTCCCTTTTTTCTCTCCTTCCCTCTCTCTCTTTCTCTAAATAAAACTTTTCACTATTTGTCTTGCTTTTCAGCATATAATTTGAAACGAACCTGAAACTAAAAGGAAGACTATTCCGAGGTATTAGGAAATTGGATAGAATTAATTGGATCCTCTTTTATTGGATGGCAGATAAGAGGAAGTGAAAGGTTTTGGATAACTAGAGTTACAGACAAAAAGGAAATGGGCTAGAGGTGTGGAAGAGGTCGCAAAGTTCAACAGAAAGCAAACTCAATTCGTGCGACCATTAAATCCCTTACATGAAAGGGCAAGGAGTGAGAAAATGCCCCTTTCCATTGTTTCAGGAGTTTCCAATACGAGCTGTTCGCGTAAAGGAGGAATAAAAGGGTGGTCGGCAATACTCGAGGAGAAGTTAGGGAATTCAAGCTCGAAGCTCTGGCCCCGGGGACAAATTGTCTTTTAAGACCGCTGAGAGCCAACTTCACTCAAGACACCAGTCGACTTAATTTCTCGAACAAAACATAAAGTTAGTACAGTCTTAGTTGTAAAAGTCGTATATACTATAAAGTAAACTCTCAAAAGAGCCTTAACTAGATTTAAGTTAATCGTATTTTTGATTTTTCAAACCTGTACCATTTTTATATTTTATTTTTTGAAATATTTAATACTTTTTACTTTATTTCTGATCATAAGAATAAATTAAAATCTAATGTCGGACTTTGGAAATGCAAAATAGTTTTTTTGTCCTACCTGCACGAAAAGTATGTCATTTCGGGCACTAAAAGTAGGCGCAAAGTAACTGATTCTCGCCCGGGGTCGTTGAAGCGGGCGCAAAAGTTCTTTTACGCCCGCTGACGTCACACAAGCGGGCGCAAAAGTACTTTTACGCCCGCTTCGCTCGTGCCCTCAATGCCATACTTTTCATGCAGTTAGGACAAAAAATTATGTTCGCAACATGGGCGCAAAGGTGATTACGACTTTGGCGAGATTTCGGGACCTTGGGGACACTTTCGCACCCTCGGCTTCGCCTCGGACGCGAAAATGTCCCCTCGGTCCCTTCATCTCGCCATCGTCCCAATCACCTATTTTGCGCCCTTGATACGATAATAACTATTAATATGTATAAGTAATTAGAATTGTATTGCGAACCTATTTATTATATGAAAAAAGGAAAGGAATACAACAAGCAAAATTTTGAATTTTCCCTTAAATTCGAATCCATCAAACTTTTAAGAAATTTGGTAGCCATGTTGGATCCGCCATTTTGAATTTTGAAAATCTGAGATCAAATTCATAATCAGCGACCCCGAAAACCGAGAATTGAATTTTGGCTGAAACGGACCAATTTAGAAATTATCTGCCATATTGGATCCGCCATTTTGATGTTTCAAAAAATAACCTCAAATTCGAAATCAGCGACCCCAAAAATCTTACATAGGATGAAATGATCACCTTATATATGATCCTATTTACAGTCATATTACGATATTTTTTTCAGTAGGGAAGATTTTGTGAAGAAGGCGTGGCATGATTGAAGGCGCAATAATTGAAAGTTTAGTGAAGTGAACGAGCCCGATCTCGCAAGAAAGGAGAGAATTCGGGAGGTAAAGTATACTTGTGCTAGGTGCGAACAAATTTAATCAGTTCACGACACCCTAAAGAACTGAGTTTATGTCACATTATTTATATGTAAAATGTGTCGTAAAATTGTTTAAGATGATAGAAATGGTTCTTATATCAAATGGTTTCAGAAAATAAATAATAAATTGACACTTCAAACTTCGTAGAGCCTTGATGAAATATAAATTTCGCCATTCCGCATCATATCATTTTTGACTGTGTTTCTGGGAAATTAATAGAAAAAGGTAAGAAGTTTTGATTATGTAGAGTACTATAACGTTTTATTTACTTTCAATTATTTTTAAATAATGATTTTAATACTTTTAAGCAATTTAAATATTTATTTTGAGGTTTTAATCTTATTTTTACTTTATATTTAATCAAATCAATCAACAGTTTGACAATAGGTTGGGAAAGAACGTTATCTACATTTTGAATTTATTTATTTTTAATTTAGAAGAAAATATTTTATTTAGCGCCAGGATATTTTGCTCGAAAGTATCCAAAAGATTAATTCAGTTAATTTAAAACATTTGCCAGACTATTTCAGAAATTGTTAGGAAAATTCTTAACAAAACTGCGGAGTGGATGGGGGTAAGGAGATCAACACATTAATTATTACACTGTCACTAAATTTAGATTTATCACAATTAATTTAATTGAACAATTTATTTATTCGGCGGAAGATCGAATTTTAGAATTTAAATACTGCATCACAATACGGTGACAATCTGACCTCAATCAGATACACAAATATAGACGAGCATCAAAATGCAGATCATTACAACCAAAACCGTTTTTTTTTATTATTTCCTTTACAAGTAAAGTGACGTCAAGAACATAATTATTTTTCTTTGAATGTATAGATAACAGGCGAAAAAATTGTTTAAAATTGGTTTTTTAAGAATTCATTTTGGATATATTTAATGAATTGAGCATATCTGATAACACTAAATCACAAGATTCACTTTCAGTAAAATTTTTCCACTTTTTCTCTAATACTCTTGAACGATAAAACTTTCTATATCAGAGATTCAAGAAAGATATTCGTACAGCGGATAATCCAGCTAAAAAATTCATAATCGGGCAAGGGAGGTTTGCAGACGAGCTGCAATTTTTTTTACCCTATAACTTTTTAACTTTTTTACACCAGGACTTCTGCTTTTCTGTCTTCAAGTTCTACTCTTTTTCTCGTTTAGTAGAAATGAAAAAAAAATTCTATCTTGCGACTCAAGCAGAAGGATGAAAAACGGTGGTTGGTCTTCTGTAAAAGGCTGCCTATTGTTCTCTTACCGAACGTTGAGGGTGTTCTCGACGACGTTGTTTGTCGTTTGCTGGTGTTATCGTCATTGAATTGCCGCCCTGTTGGTTTTTCAGCTGTCAAGACAGACTCTTTTCTTTTTTGTGGTTTCGCATTTTCCAAGCCGACTTACGATAATTGGAGTCTCTACCAAGTATTACGCTATTCTGAATACTTCAATGATTTTCTTATTTCCTTCTTAAAAAAACCCTGTCTTTAGACGCTTTGAACTTAATAATAATAATGATAATAAATTGATCTATATTCTTTGAAAACTTATTTAAACTTCAAAGGATCATGTTTTTAAGTCTCTTGAAATTTCTTTTTTTTGAGTCAACTACTTTTCCACGTAATTATCCACAAACTTATTAGAAATGTAATTTAAAAGCATTTTACAATTTTTATGAAAAGTAAAGATCTAAAGTTTGGAAAATAATTTCTTACGAAATCTCTAATTTGGTAATTATACTAAAAAATTTCTTCTTCTTTTGTATTTATTATTTAAAATTTTTACTGGTATATAATAATACATAAAAAGATGCTAAATTTGTGAAAAGCGAATAAAGCAAAGTTTTAATTTTAATTTTTTACGGTGAAAATCGCCAGGGAACATCTCTGAACGTATAGTCGTCGTGTTTTAGAATATTAAAGCTTCATCTAGTCGAGTTGACAAGCGTCAACTAATTACTGTGTGTACCTAAAAGACATCATTCAAGTGTGTGTTCCTTTCAGACTTGAAAAAGGAATATCTTTTACATCAAAAGATTTTTGACATTGTATATTTAATTTTTACAATTTTTAATGTTTCATATTGTTGCAGAAAACTAATATTTCATTACATTTTAAAAAACAATTTTTCTAGAATAGATTTAATATAATATTATTTTACTTGATCTAAGCAGTACAGTAGAAAGCGTCTATTAAAGTAATTATCTCAAAGGAAATTATTTGGTGTAGATGTTAAATTCTTCATTCATACTTGTTTGTCGTTGTAATATGAAAATCCGACTTAATAGTAAAGGAGCTTTGAGACCTTTTCAGCAGAGAGCAAATAAACAATATTCTGAAAATATGACGAATATGTTTTGGACCAGTTATGTGTTAGTAATACTGATATGGTTTCTGTGGAATTTCATTTTGATTTTCTTTATGTCCCTCTAAAAATGAATAAATGTTTCATATCTTGGGTGCAAGTCGACTACATACAATTGTAAGTGGTTATTGCTGAAAATTGCTAATGTTGATAAATGATATTAAAACAGCTTTTCAGATTTTCACCGAAAAAGTATTATAAGCAGAGAGAATGTTAATTCATTATTTTCCTAAATTAATGCAAACTCATATGTCTAACAATTTCTCTTCATAAGCCTAAGCAAATAATTATATTACTATTAGTAACAATTTAGTATACATTTATAAATTATAAATAATTAAAGATATTTCTCTTTTTCGTAATTATTATTTTTGTTATTTTTCCTGTAATATTTAATTGTATGTTTTTGTATATACTAAAAAAATGCTCGTGAAATCTTTCTTCCATGTAACTATTTCTTTTTCTAATGTTTTTTTCTAGAAAAAGAACGACTCCATAAAATGGACCTTACGCTCGATTTAACATTAATTCAACTTTGTACAAAGGATCTACCATTTAGACTTTGTTGAAGATTTTACAAGGATTAAAATCTTCTTGCTCTACTTTATTGTGACAATTAAATGCGTGATAGTTTCATATACTCCAACAGCGAGTTTATTCCTGCAAAGTACGCTACATTAAATTCTGAAATTATGACCTTTTTGTTACTTCCATTAAACCTATTTGACAATTGAACCGTTAAATGACCTACATTTCTTTCACTAAAAGAGTAAAACCCTTTAACATAAGACTTGTCCTTGACAGGTCCTTTCAACAATAATCAAATAAAAAATTTAACTTAATAAATTTCGCCGTCAGGCGCCAATTAATTTTCAAGCTCAATTAATAAACTAATTTTCCGACCAACAACAACGAAGCTTACAACAACAACACCTCTGATACGCTCTCAATCGTCAGATGAAATTCTGTCTGAACAATTTGGCAAGCAGAAATGCCAACAACGAGACATTACTGGTACAATACTGGCACGGTACTGACTCACCCAACGACGCTTCTCGATTTCTCTTCTTCCTACTGCAGGCACGCTCCTTTTAAGGATTCCTCAATATATGGAAAATAAATATTCCAAGCAAATAAAATCACTTTTAACAGTTCTTCTTTATTTACAAAACTACAGTGCTCTACAATCTCTCAAGTTCTCCCCGACACACAACTTTTTTTTGCATAGGGACCTTTGGGAAATCTGCATACAGATACCTTGGACTCCGCACTCAAAGGTCATGTGGGGTTAGTAGAATAAAAAAGAAAATATAAAATAATAAAATAAATAAACTGGCGACCTACTGCCAGCCCCGACCCACTAAAACCCTTAACCCTTCTTTTGAAGCCCTTTATCCACCCTCGGAACAGTCGTAAGACTTTAGCCTTCGAGGGCGGCGCTCCAACTCTGTTGCTACTGCGGCCTTGTTCCTTTCCTGCGGTTCTCCTGAGTCAATAGTTAAAATTTAAAACCATTTCAATGTCAAAGAATAGAGGAACGAATGTTAAAAACTGTGAAAAGTTAAAATTGTAAACAGACGTAAAAACAGAAATTAAACATATATATTATATAGATCAAAAGGTAAAATTGTAGAAGAACAAGTTGAATAAAAACATTCTTTTCCTATGTGGCCATAATCTAGGCATCTATGACACCTAGTTACCATTACTCTCTTCCTAATTAGGCACGACATAAAGCCAATCTTTATGCGTCTCACTTCTTGCAGTCTTTTCGCTTCCTCTGGGTCAGTGACTACAACCGTAAGCTTCACCCCTCGCCGATTTGGTCCAAGGACCATCACCTTCCTGCTTCCTGGCTTTTTCAGGACATTTTCCAACACTTGTTGGACTTCTTCCACTTGGGTAAGGCAATCTAAGTCGCGAATCTCCAGCGTTACCCTTCAATCCACAGACTGTACATTACTCATGCCTTCTACCGCTTTTGAAACCTCCGCGGTGAAGGATTATTGGAATCGCCTCTGATTTTAATTAGGAGGTCTCCCCTTTTTGTAGCCGTTGGAACTACGACCTTTGTGTGCCTAACGTTTGGATCAACCTCCTTACGAAGCTTACCCAAAACGTCGGCAAACGTCCGACCTTGAGCCACTCGGATGACCATTGTCGATCCCCTCGCTGCATTTTGCTCCAGTTTTTGACATTCTGGATTCAGTTTATCCTCCACACTCTTGTCCACATTCTTTGGAGGTGCTTCCTCTTTTTTCTTTTTCGTAGTTTCGTCTATGATTGCACGCCTTAACTGTGGTTTGTAGCCGCGCTCTCGCCTCTCCTTTCTGTCCTCACGGTTACCTTCTGTCATGCCGATAGTGCATCCTAGGTACATATCCGCTTCGTCAGCTTCCACGTGCTTCGTCTTTGCTTCTTCCAGCAGGACTTGAAGAACTTTAAGTCCGTCCTGAACGGTCCTATTTACATTCTTCTTGATGTCACAAGAGTTACTCATCCTTGTGACCTCCAGTTGTATCTTTTCAAGACACAATGCTTCTTCCTTCCTTAATCAAAGGCTGTCCTCGCGATTCTCTCTAATCGCCTCGTCATCCACTTCCGAGTGTACGGGGCTGAATGCGGACCTCCCGCTGCTGCCACTGCCCAAGGCAATCCTTGGTAGAGACGCTTATCTTTCTGTTTCGCTTCTACATGCTTGGATCTTACTTCCTGTATGAGCGCTGTAAGACTTTTAAGTCCCTCCTTGATTGTCATATGTTGACATTCTTCTCCACTTCACAGGACTTCAGAATTTTGCTGACCTCCTCTGCAATTTAATCAACGCATCCTGCAGCTTAATGCATTTATCTTGATCGTCGTTGATGCTAGCGATGTCAAGTTCAAATTCATTACTGAATAAATGCAAACAACTTGCCTGAATCTTTCTACCCTCTCCAAGATAATTCTTGGTACTACGAACGCGTTGTTACCCTCCTGCATTCTTGGACCACTGGCAACCATCTTCGCGCTAATTACTTGTCGGACCGAACCAGTGAGGGATTTAGCCGAAACATTACCCCGCAGAAACTCTTCCATGTTTTTACAATTGCTCATTATCATCCTTCTGTTTTGGTTGTCATTTAGTGAAAGGCCCCGCCACCACGACAAGGTCTACCGAATACATCCATGATGTCAGTCATGTTAGGCAGTGGACAGACACTGCCCAACATATAGATGACATCTATGATGTCTGACAGTGGACAACCGTCGGCGGGGCAAGTGGAAGTTCAAAGTCGAGGTATAATGAATGTCGATTATTATTCACTGCACACCATTAGAGCTCGGTCTATTGATAAAACGGTGTAGTCAGGGGAGGTTAACTGGGTTTACTATAGTTCCCCTCTCCTCTAGCGAGAAAATTTAATAATTAGGTGGACCAGGAAAATGCGAATAGTTCAAATTTTAAATCGTTCTGTAAATGCAACATTTAGTATAATATTACATAGTACTGTATAAAAATTGTAATAGAACTCTACGAAGACAGAACCGAACCGTCTTAAGGTTATTATAGTATAAGCTTAAGACGGGTATATAAACAAATAAATAAAATTATAATTAGTATTTAAAGGAAGGGAATTTATAATTAGTAATGTTGTGAATTTCGCTTTAAACTATAATTGACGCAGGATATTCTCAAGAATTGGAGAAATTCCCCAGAGTGACGCACAGGTATTTCTCTGTCTAATTCCAGAAAACTTTTTCTCGTGGGACGGAAAAATAAAAAAGTCTATGTACCCTACAAATATAAATATTTAAAATTGTTTGACATTTTCAAATGCTACAAATTAATAAGGTTATTAAGTCAGAAGTAACATTAAAAAAGAATTAAAATTTTATTTTTGAGTTTCAATCATTTTTTTTTTTGACATTTTATTTGTCACGTAAAAGAAGAATAAAGTGTAGTTTCTGTCGTTGTCTGAATTGATCAAGTTTGTCACATGTATGTCTTTGTAGTGTCATGATAGTAGAAATGTAAGTGGACGTCGCCTTGTTCAAGAGTTTAGACTGTCCTTTGATCCTTGTTCGTCCTTTGATCTCCTTGCTTTGCATTTTAATAACTAATCGTCGCGCGCGATACCAGACGTTACACGCTCATCTTCTCATATACTGTGCACCAAAATGTACATAGAAAGGTGAAAGTACATATTTTTTTTTCTTGTTTTAAAATAAAAAATGCAAACTTGTATAGTCAAGAGATATTTCCAATAATTTTCTTTTCATTGAAAAATTTCAATAAATAAAATATTATATTATTTTGTCTACTTGTTATTCAGTAGCTTTAAATTAATTGTTATTAGCCAAAATAATAAGAAAGTAGTTTCCCCTTGTTACAAGAATTCAAAATACTAATCAATTTCTTGATAAAACTTTTATCTTTTATTTACACATTGGCCAATTTTAATTTCTCTGACTGATGTACATAATAATGGGAACATAAACATAAATCTTAGGAATGTAAGTAAATATATTTAAATTCCTGGATAGCATATACGGACCAATTACTTGAAAACCTAGAATCTAGAAAACACCTGCCCAAATGTTGATTTTGCTTCTTCTTTGAAAGTTAGTCTCTCTGTACACAAAATGATTTTTATCTTATTGTAGATTTCCTAACAAGGTTGGACCAGGGTATTTAATACTATTTTGACAGTTTTTCGCTAGTTCAATTTGATTGCTGATACCATCTCTGAGAAAATCATCTTTGGAAAATAAATCTGGTAAGTAGATCTATTCCTCATCTTATATTCTTTTACTTTGTAAAAGTTAATAAAGGATAAATTATATTATTTAAAGCATTATTTTCCTTAGCCTGCTCCCTTAGCTCAAAGCCTTCCGCTTTGTAAATAAATCAGGCAATATTTTAATATACCTGTACTGATCTCCTTCTGAGACGTAACAATAGTACATTTTTTCTTACTTCAAGCTGGACTTTCAAATTATTTTCATTAAAAAAAAAAATTATTTGAAACAATATATTGTCATATAAACTGTCCGCAGCTTCCAGTTAAGTTGAAAAATAACTTCAATTAGCGCTTGTTTTTTATTCATAAAGCAGTTTATGCTTTTTTTCTGTGTGTAAAAAATTTTTCCGTTACAAAGGTTTATCCTGAAAATCAAAAAGAAGCATTAAGTTTTTTATTCTTACTATTAATGAAAAGACAAATGCAATTCTTTTAAGTGGAAAAAGTGTGTGTTTTAAGGGTTTATAAAAGGCGAATATAATTATATGTTGGATGCCCTGGTGTTTGAATGAAACTGGCTGCAGCGTCGGTTTCGTAATTACTTTATTTCCATATTCCAGCGCGAAAAAAAGCGAGCTTGAAAAGGCTCTCGGTGGTGCTACTTTCGCACTACTGAGCCCCATTTGTGGAGATGATGGAAGAAGAAGGGATACACAAAGAGAAAAGAGCGGCAAAAACAGAGATATGAGAGAAGCGATGAGGAAGCATGTATAAAAGAGCGAGTAGAATATATAAAAGAAGGTAAAAAAATTACATATCGCAAACAAGCTCGACTTTGAGTATTTTTCCTGGAAAAAAAGAAAATAGTGTAATTACCCTCGTTCAAACGAATGAAATAGACTCTTTCGTTCGGAAAAAGATATAATCAGCATTATATTTCTAATTTTAAAGAGGTGGGTTATTATATTTTCCAGTTTTTTATATATGTTGTATGATTGCAAATTTTTTTAGAGTAAAAAAGTAAAACAGACATTAGCGTTTTTTATAAGCAGTTAATTTCTTTAACGTCATTTTAGGTACCATAACTAAAATTGAAAAAATTAATTTATTACTTTATTTATAAAAAAAACAATTTCCAACACAAACGCGGACGCCTTATTATTGCATATTCCAAAGGTTCAGATGACAACAGATACGTAGTACACCTGAAATATTAGAATAATAGCACGCTCTTTCTAAAAGTATAAAAAAGGAAAATGAGAATATGGAAATAGATATGCAGACAGAAAACACATTCAATAGTTGGAGACGAATACAGATGTACAGAAGAATGTGGAAATATATTCACAGGCAGAAGAGAATGATCAATTAACAATTAAAAATTAATTAAAGAAAGTAACCAACTGACTTGAAAATAATATTATTAGTTACTTTAATTTTTAAATAATAAAAATAAAAAGCTGGACTAAAATCCCCTGAAATGTTTTAATTAATTTTTGAAATTTCCTTAAATGTTCCACATGCATTTTCTTTTTATGAGTAACATTTATTGTTTTCCTATTTGATTTAAAACTTCTGCAATATTTACATTTGACTAGACTCAATCACTTTTATTTTTAACGAAAAAAGTTGCGAAATGATCGTGCATCACCGCGTGGAATTTCATTAAACTTTCATGACCTTTCTCTCCTCGTTCGATCGATGATAAATAGTCTGGCAAAAAGTTTGTTGGGGAATTTGTAACGTTGAAATCATCTTTTATTAATGCAGAAATCAGAGGCAAACATTTTTAATAAATCATACTGACACCCCAAAAAATGTTGAAAAATTATGCTAGGTTACTTAACTTTTATCACATTGTCTGTTGCCTGTGAACAATAAATCTAATAGTTGAATATAAAAATTTAAAATTGTATTTTATGTACCAGTGATCCTATATTATATTTCAATTTTTTTAACTATTGCCTAAAAATTACTGCATAGTGATATTTTTTAATATTTGCAATTAATTATTATGTCTTAGGAATGAAACTAAACATAATATTAATTTATATATTTAATTTGTCCGGCATCGGTGAATCATACCTGATTTATTCACAGAGTCGAACACTCTGATTTCAAAGGACAGGTTTTAAGAAAGAGTAACTGTTTAATTGAAGTTAAATTACTAAAGTTTTTATTTGAATCATTTACAATTAGAGTGAGAGAGAAATAATAGATCCAAATGTCATGTCTTCAGGGATACTGAAACAAATACGGACTTTGTAGAATCAATCGAGAATTTAGATGGGGACTTATTTTAAAAATATTAGTTACTTACTTTTAATATTATTATTAGAGTCGTAGACCACATAGGTGATACCTCGTACAGTGTGAAGTCAAAGAAGTGACGTTGTCTTTGTCTAGCGTAGACAGAGAAGGCAATAGCTTTTTCTTGAAATGTTTTCGGGTCAGCAAAAGTGAAAGGTCTGGAGTCCAGGTGTCAAATTATTGATTTGACGTTAAAGTCGAAATAATGCAGTCCTCGGAAAAATAGAAATGTGTCTCGCAGCAGAAATTATCTCGTTCAATGAACTTGACTTAGACGAGACTTGAAGAATACACTTGGTACTTGAAGAGACTTTTGGAACTGGAGACGAAGAATAAACTTGACGACAATGTACAACTTATTAACTTGGTCGCGGTTTCTGGAAATTATTTTTCTTGTCATAAAAGTGAATTTTCTTTTCAATCCTGTCCGATTTTCAGAACACGTTGAATTTTTTGGAAAAAATAAGTTGAATGCTCGGCAGACTATCACTGCAAGAATTTGTAAATTTTCACTAGAGTCGTGAATTAATTTAAATAAAAAATATATGAATTTTTGCTAAGAATGAGTGCAAAAATTTAAAATGAAAATTTGAAGGAGTTTTCTTTATATCCTTTTTTACTTTCACGTAGCATCTCCTGTTATTTCTTTTTTTTCTACATATTTTTAGCGTTGAGAAATGAGATCTTCTGAGCTTCCAAATAGACTTTAGCTTAGGAATTCACGACTCGACTACTTTAGAGTACCCGAGTGGTCCAACAGGAGACCTCTTCCATGTTCTGAGGTGTCTAGCAACCCTTCGGAGAAAGAGGGGATGCTCACCCCTTTTATTACGTCGAGTGACATCCAGGCTAATATCCTTCCACTTCCTGTCACTCTACTCTCGCGTGTCTATCCCTGTGTATTTCTCTTCCATACTCTTGTCTGAATCTTTCTCCACTTTTTTTTATTCTTTTTCTCTTCTTTTTTTATTTGGACGTTCGTGAAACAGCGCACGTTGAAGCACCCCTTGGAGGATATTTCTCGACTGAGCTGTGGAAAAACCACGTCCTTGATCCTAGTTGAGGGAAACATTATCACCAGAGCGGTATTTGCTTTACTTTCTTTTTTCTTTTTCCAATCTCAAGGATCACAGTTGGCCTTTTTTGTAGAATTTGCCGACAGAGGATACTTTATCCGAAAAAATATCAACTTATTCAATTATAAAGCTGAACTTTTTCTTAGACTGTGTACCAGAAAAGTATTTTTATGACTTCTAGACAAAAGACATTACTTGATGAAATGGAAACTGTTTAACGTTATACTTGTTACAATTTTATAACAAAATTTACATCTTTCCCATTTGCCGAACTGGCGAGAAATAACCATGTTATCTTATTGGGTTAATTGTTATTGAAAATTAGATTATTTTATTAATATTAATTAGAAATTTATATTAATTTAATTATATAGCTCCTAGTAGGGTCACTCGGACGTGGCACCTTATTTACAAAATGAATTGTTTAATTACTAATATTATATTTAGGAATAAGGAAGCTTTTCGAGATTTTGCAAATCGGGAGAAGAAGAAAAATCTCAATAGGTTAACTTGTTTCGAGCTAACTGGGATAAAGTGCAATGGGTTTTGACCTAGTGCCAACTATCTCATTGGAAAACTCTGTGTTAGGCGCAATTTAGATTAGTTTAAATTAGATTGTATATTTTATTGATCCCGTCCCCTATTAAGTCCATTCTTTCGATATAACAGAAGTTAAAAATTGAATTTTCAACTAAAAATAGAAACTACAATAAAAAAGTTATTTCAATTTTATGATTGTCAATTTGACAAAGTTCAATTCATTTAATAACAGAAGTTAAATTTTGAGAAATTGGCATCCTAGGGTGTGAAATGTGGTCAGATGCGGTTTTGTGGAGACAATTTTGTTCGAACATCTAACACGATCGATCTGTGATGCGTTTAGTGCTCGTTTAATGGCATCGTTCAGCAAACCACGTACTCGCTGTGAATTGGTAGCTGAACTTTCGCGATATTCGTGCTTCCTCAATACCAAAGGGAATTTCGAATTTGGTCTAAAGTTACGCTATAGTGACATGCGGAGACAATCACTTGAAACCGTACTACTCCGATAATTTCGTACATAAAGTTTTACCATACAGAGAAAATCATGTACAAAAAAAAGTTTTACAAAATGACAAATAACTTGATAACATATATATTTAGAATCAGTGAGAATTAATTTTAAATTCATAATAAATATAACAAATTTAATATCTAAATTAATTTAAATTAAATTACACCGTAACTTAATATGTATACTAAAATTTTATATTGTGTTAATTAGATAAATCGTCGCTAGTCAGATCACTTAAAATTTTTCTTGTTGCTGCAGGATTGTCAACTGCAATCTGTAAAAAAATACTATTAGAAAACAGAAATATTGTCAGCTATATTTATTAATGTAATTTTCGTACCAAGTGTCCCGCTCTGTAGACCGAGTACATCCTAAAGTTACCACACGTCTTCACATATCCTTCATTTGTTTTGTTTACTATCAATTGGGAACTCTTGATTTTTAACCATTCAGATGAATTTGCCCATTTTAGATTTTCAATCCAACGTTCAGTACCTTAATTCATAAGCAAATGAAACATATAAAAAAAACTTTTACAATTAATGAATTGCATCTTTATGTACAATACGAGAATTAGAAAATTTAAACGAAAAATATGTTACCTTTACTGTTGACTAATAAATCCAATTTTCCACTAAGAACAAATACTTTAAAATTTGATTGTCTCAGAAGATACTCAACTGTGAAACGTGAAATAGAAAAGATTAGTACTATTAGTTTTTTTACTCTTTCTACAATAGGTAGGGTTCGAGACTCCCAAATACGTACATAATAATCTTAACCTGTATTTACAAAAATCCTTGCAACTAAACATTCTCTTCATACAACTTAACCTAAACGCAACTCAACCTACTCGCAACTCTCTCCACGCTCTCAACCTTGCAATTCGCCAGTGCCGGGCTTCCGTTTCCAGTTCCTTCTATGCCCATGCTGGCTTCGACCCAATTCGCCCACCCTTTTTCAAGAACCTTCTACTTCTTTTTCACCTCACTTACACCCTCCAGTCATCCACTTTTACCCATCCATCCATCCATCCATCCAAGCAAAATCTTCTCACCTTATTCACAGCCTATTCCTGTCTATCACACTTTACACGCTTCCATCACTCCACCGGAATCCTCCCTCACAACATATTTTACCCCATCCACCCAAATACAATCTTTACCCATTCTTACCTGTTTCTTATTCACTCTCTCCGTCCAAGCTTTCTCTCCAACATCTATCCTCATCTATTTTTATTACACTTCCTTTCAGTCTTCCTTTCACCTTCATCACATCCACTTTCTCTTCCTCACTACCCAACTCCACCAACCATAACTTTGGTACCCCAAATTCTCTCCTTCCTAACGCTTGTACCATTTTAACTGAGACATTAACCCCCACCCACGCCAACACTTTTTCCACTGCTCTTTTACCCTCCAACACACCTACATTCATACCTCTGATCACTACATTCTTTTTCCTTTTTTCATTTTCTACTACATCCACTCGCCTTGACAAATCTCTCGCTAACACTACTTGAGTCAAACTCAGCCATTCCAGAAATCTACCTTATCACTCAAACGCTCAAAATTTTTCCACAGTCTCTCTCTCCTCTCTCTCACTTAAAGCAACCTAACCTCACAAAACACACGTCTCTTTTTTACCTTTTTTATCACTCGTACATTCACTACTCTATACAAACATACCTTTCCTTTACACTACCGCAAATTACACTAAACACTCTACACTACCCACCCTTTTTTAAAACCTTTAAATTTCTCCAAAAAATCTTAACTCTTTCCAAACGCGTGTACACCGAAACGGTACCGAAAACGGAAGCCACTCACACCTAGGACTAATCGCACCGCCACAATTCAAAGCCAAAGCAAGAAGGGAATGTTCCTCTCGTCCCTCTATCGGTTCTTCGCCATCTTGGTCATTCGTTTTTTGTGCTTCGCGTCGTCATATCAAATTTTCACAAAAATGGGAAAATCGGGTAAATGCTGTTTAAAAAAATAAAGGAAAAATGATTATAAGCGTTTAGAAAGGGAAGTAGAACGTCTGACAAGGAGAGTTAATGGACGAAAACATCAATCTTCGTCATCGGACTCAGATTATTCGGGTAACTGTTCGTCTGCAAAATTGAGAACAGTGTAATGCAGTTCGAAGCATTCTTCTCGTTCTGAATCGGGGCGTCACATACACAATCGACTACCTTTCTCTCTAAATCAGATACGACAGTTTAAGTTTATTCGAGAAATCTATACAGACGCTTCAAAAACAGGTTGGGAAGCGTCGTACCAATCTGAAAAGATTCACGGGTTTTGTAATGAAACAGAAAAATTGAAACATATTAATTACTTAGAAATATTAGCCATATTATGGGGATTAAAATCTTTTGAAGAAGATCTGTCTGTGAAATTTTACTTCGTGTGGACAATACCACTGCTATTGCGTATATCAACAAGATGAGAGGAATTCAATTTCTTAATCTTAATGATTTGAGTAAACAAATTTGGAATTGATATAAAAAAAGAATCTACATATTGTAATCCCGAGTACGAGGCGGAAAGTATAAGTATACGATTAAACGAACTTACCTATGTGAAGTTCAATCGTAATTATATGACCGCCTCGTGCGAAGGGATTACTCATCCTCCCGTTAAAATTATGTAAATTTTTTCCTTTTTACCCACCCTAAAATAAAGGGACAATTTCCTGAATATAAGCTCTAAAAAGAATGACCAAGATGGCGAAGGACCAATAGAAGGACGAGAGGAACAGGCGGTCGTATAATTACGATTGAACTTCACATACATACGTAAGTTCGTTCAATCGTATAATAATATTAAATATCAAAATAGGTTTTAAATTTTCAAGACTGAATTTTGTACCTTGTTTTATAGCAGGTCTCATCAATTGTGAAATAAGAAATTCATAAACTCGATAGTCATCCACATTAAAATGTATATTTTCAGATATATTGAGCGCTGACTTTACTTGCGTTTCCATTATGCTATGCAATTGGTTTTCATCTGAAAATATAATTTAAATCAATTCTAATATTCGTCCACTTGTCTTTGTAATTTATAAAAATCAGCTAAAATTTTCCATTTTATATTAGGGGCCATCCATAAACTACGTTACAAATTTAGGGGGGAGGGGATAAAAAAATTGAAATTTTCACATGTAACGAGGTGGGAGGGGGTCTAAAAAGTCTGAAAAATTGGTAACGTAGTTTATGGACGGCCCCTTATCTAATATAGCCTAAATAATAATTAAAAATTTTTATTTTTATAGGTGTCATTACCTTCAACATATGGACTGAAATTTCTGTGCTTTACTTTAGATAATATGTTGTAGAAGTTAACATTTTTTATAATATTCTTAATGTTACTAATAGTAGAGTGCGTATGATTGTTAGCACCATTCCAATCTTTTATGTGTGTACTTAAGTATGCTTGATATGCTGAACCTCTGATAACATTGTAATCGTCATTATCAATTAATCTCTAAAAAATATTCCTTAATAAATTATTACCTTTGAAAATATAATAAGCTATTCTACTTCGGTTGTAAATCTACTTTTAACAATTAATAATATTAGAAAACAAGACTAAAAATATTTTACATTTTCGAATAAATATGGTGCCCATGATAAAACAGAATGAACTGGTGAAATCCAAGCACTTGAAATTCCTATTCCCTTAAAATTACTTATATTCCATCCACTTTTTATTTTCTGGAAAATTAGAATAATGATAAGATTATTATACATTTTCATAAATATGTTTTGTTGAGATTGGAAGGATAAAGTATGAACTAGAAAAAGGAATCTCTAAATAATAATAACATTTTTTACTACACTATAGTTTTCCCACCTCATTTTATGTAAATATTTTTTGTCCATCCAGAAAGTAAGTTATACATTAATTTTTTCTCGTAAATGTTAACAATCTATAGTATAGCCTAAAGAAAAAATGCGAATATTTCTTTTCTTTTTACAGTGAAGGTTGAATAATGAATAATGAAGATGAAGACACTTTTGTGGAGGACATTCACATATACCTAATGGAATTATGCAATACAATTTTTTCTGACGTCTTTAGAACATCATTTAGAATGACAATAATTATATCTATAGTAATAAACTCTTTACCTGTAGCCATTTAGAAGCAAGAAGTACAGCAATTTTGCCTCCATAACATTGACCAACAACATAAGTTGATACATTAGAGAAAGAAGGAAATTCCTTCAAGAATTTCTCGATGGAAATAAGAAGATCATTTGCAATTTGTTGATCAGATCTAGCATGTTGATGATCAGAATCTGTATAACTAAATCCAGTTCCCACTGGATTATCGATGAATAATATATTGTAATCTTTTACCTGTTACGGAATTATTTTTATCAGTGAAGAGATTTGATTTATCCAAAAAATCAGAAATACCATTAATTATCATTTTTTAAATAATTCTTACCAATGAGTTGGATCTATTTGTCAGATCCAAATTCAAAGGACCAATTTCCTTAAAATTTGTATAACCGGTTGATGATACTCCAGGACCTCCCTCTAACCAAATAATTAAGGGCTTTTCAGTATATGACGAAACATTAGCAGTGGTGTAATGAAGCCAATAAAAAATATGTGCGCCTGGCCTAACAGTCACAAAACCCCATTCTTGTTCACCTCGAAAACCATATTTGCCTAAATAAAAATAATCAATTGTTTATTAATTAAAAGGAAACTTATTACTTGTCTTTCTTTTAATTCAAAATTTACTTACCATAACTTATTTGACAAAATCCTAGAAATAAAAAGAAAATTGTACTTCTGAAACACATGATAACAATATTAAATTGTAACTTTTTTCTAAATTAATGACAAGAGATTTCATTTCCCAAAGTATATTTATACAATTCACTAAGAAACATAAAAAAGTATTCCTCTATAAATTTTAATTTAATGTTTGTTCAAGTGAATTTAAAAGATCTTTTTTCATTTATGTGAAGGAATCAATATTGAACTGAAATTTGTAGAATCTTTTATTCATGATCTTTTGTTGAGAGAAAAATAGACACATTTTGTATAGTATGTAAATTACTTAATTCGATAAATTATTGTGAATGATATTCCATTCAAATTCATTTTAGTAAAAGTATAACAATAGCAACAATTTATTCAAAATGATTTTAAGTAAAATCTATAATTTAAATTTTTATGATAAAGTAGATAATTTATTTGCCTTGGAGTAAAAGTTTTAAAAATCTGATAAAAAAATATTTAAATATTAAACTTTCTAATAGAATGTACGGCCCTGACAACTATGTACACGTGCTTTGCTCAGTCGCTCTATACTTTTCTATTTTTACATTGACTTATTGAATTGCTTTTAACTAAAAGTGATAATGTTAATTGTAAAAAAAGTTTACTTCTTGAATTTTAAATAAATCCAATGATCATTTGTCGAAACTATAATACAAAACGTAGATTTGCTCCATGGATAAACGAGGAATGACCACTATTTTCAGGCTCATGAACTTTTGGACGTATTTTCTAGCACAATAATATTTTAACTACTACCCAAATAACTATTCCTGTTAATGACGCCTATAACAAATTTGATGGAATTAAGTTTTTTTAATAATATTTCTCCGGATAATTAAAAGGATACAACTGTCTCTTCCTATAATATTCCCTGTCCTTTTGCATATATATATAACTGTTCTCTCCAGACTGGGTTTTTCGTGATATTTGGAAGATGAGCAATGTCGGGCCTGTTCCCAGGATAACTAATCCAAGAAAACCATCTGATCTTAGACCGATTTCAACAATTTGTGCCCTTTCTAAACTATTAGAACGCCTCGTGTGTAGACAAATAACATTGTACTTAAATAATCATAAATTATTTGAATCACTGCAATCTGGTTTCCGTCAAATGCATTGTATATGTACGGCTACCTTAAAGTTTATATCTGACATGAAACTTGCTATGGATGCTAAATACATTATTTACTATTGCGATTTTTTTTACTTTGCAAAGGCTTTTCTCTCTGTGGACTACCAACTACTGATTAATAAGCTTGCTTCATTCAATATGTCTAATTCTGTATGTCGTTGGTCTGTGTCTTATCTTGCGTTTAGATCACAAAGAGTTATTGACGGTAGTATGGCAACATCTCGAACTGGGACGAAATTAAGTGTGGTTTTTCACAGGGTACTTCACTTTCTTCTTTATTATTTAATTTATTTATTTCTGACCTTGGTAGCGATTTTAAATTCTGTACCTAAATTTCATAAACATGCCGATGATTCTAAACTATACCTTTCTCTGATATTGCAAACTTGCATGAAAATATTCAATACGATGTTAATTTTGTTGAATAGTGGGCAGGACAGAATGGCTTTTGCGATAATCTTTTCTACAACTAACTTTTTTTTGGATCTCTTATCATCTCTCCCCCCACTGCGGTCTTCACAAAGTTCACGAAAAATATGTAACATTCTATCCTATTTTTTCATTGGTTAATAGTCCTATAAATTTTCTAGAGCTAAGGTTCTATACGATGAACTAAAAGACAATGTAACTCTTTCAAAGTTACACATTAACAATAGTTTTGAACTTATTGAAAAATTGAACAATATCATTGGTCCTGATTATTATATTTTGATCTCACTTGACTTCGCCTCTTTATTTACCATTATACAACTTAATTTAGTAAAACAAAGTCTAGAACGCAGAGCATCCTTAATTAACAACTCTAACATTCCTTTTAACGATATTGTAAAAATTTCAACCTTTGTTTCCAAAAATATATTTTTTGTTTTTTATGGAAAATATTACCAACAAATTGAGGATATACTCCCATTGGTTCACAAATTTCAGCATTTTTTGATGACATCGTCATGGATGATCTAGAAAATGATTGCCTCCACAAATTAAACAAACCACTATAACAGTTTACCTTTATTCTATTACAGATATGTTGACGACACCGTTTTATGTTAAAAAAACCCGATATTGATATTGTAAACACGTTTAACTCTTATCATGAAAAACTCAAATTCACTTTCGAACTTCAAAGTAACAATCAAATTAACTGCTGAGACTTCTTAATTATCATAAGAAACAATACAATTATTACTAATTAGTACCAAAAATCTATTTCATCTGGTGGATTATTCAATTACCTTATATTAGATCATCCATGACAACAAAAAGCGAACATTGTCTATAACTTAACAGACTGAGCAATCTTATTGTCACACAATTTATTTCATCATGACAATCTAATGAAAATATAAAAGTTTCCTATCAATAATAATTATCCTCTCAACTTTATAAACAATCACAAAAAAATCCGATAAAATTCTCTCAAATCTCGTATAGGAAACAATAAGAACTCAAATACATTGATGTCTTTGATGTACTGAGAGAAGCGGTCCACTGCCAAACATCATTGATTTCACGACTGGCATCATGGATATGTTCGGTAGACCTTGCCGTGGTGGCGGGGCTTTTCACTAAAGGGCAACCAAACAGCAAGAAAGAATGTGTTTAAATATGAGTTCAAAAATTTGAGTTAAAACGTATTTTCTCACGGTTTTCTCAAATCGTTCAAACTTTCACTTTTTTTATAAACTTACTCACAAAAGCAATTGAAAACTGCAAAACATGTGCTAGCATGTTCTAGCCAGAGTCGAGTCCACCCTTTTTTTATGACATTGCCTGCGCTCAACCCTGGATAGCGAATCTCATTAGTTTTTGACTAAAAAGACTTTTCCAAAAACATTGAAAAGTGAAAATCTTAAAGAAAAACATTGCTTTTCACCCCTCTTTTTCTGGTATCGGTACATCGGGTGAAGAATAAGGCCCTTTTTGCTCAAATCGGGTAGTTAGTTCGCTTTTACCTCAGCTTTCGTAGAGACCTCTCAAAAGTGTTAACGTTGAACGTACATTTAAAAGTCACGAATCTATTTTCAACAAACGGTTATTTGATCACATTAAACTCAAGTTACTCTCTAAAAAAAGGGGATAACATTCTGGATAAGTCCTTATGTGAAAGTCTAATCTCTATGTTAATTCTCTCCCTTGCGGGCCCTTATAAGTTGTGTTATCCCTGCAAGGGACCCATTCTCGACTTTCTAGAGTGTTATCATTCTCATAAAAAGTTATCATATTCTCAAAGTTATCATTCTCAAAAAAGGTTATTCTCTAACAAAGTTATCAATATCAAATAAGTTTAATTTCCTTAAGGTTATCACTTTATTAAAATTGTTATAAATTTACTAAAAGTTATCACTCAATTAAGAAGTTTATCATTCTGAATAACATGTTATCCTTTTCGTAAAAGTTATCACTCTATTAACGGTGTTATAAAATTGATAAAAGTACTTTCAACCGTACTAAAAGTGTTACCATACACAATTAATATGTTATCCTCTGTTTATAATGTGTTATCATCTACAAACAGTGATGTTATCTTTTTATTAAACAATAAAAAAGCTAATAATTTTGGTGTATTTTTGTGTGTTAATTGTATTAATTTGTGTTCTTTGTATTTTCGGATAACCCGTATTTTCTTCAAATGAAAATACGTGACATTCTCTAAACAGAATGGATTCACAAAATTCAAACAAAGTACCCCATGTGAGCAGGCCGGAAACGGGAAATCTCACCATCGGTCTCAAGAGTGATGCTCAAGTGCGCGCGGATTGCGGGGGCGCACAATTTCTTGCAGTGCCACGGGTGATCGTGGAAAGATTAGATCCACAGAACATCGTGGAAGGAGAAAGAATAAGAAAGAGAAGCACGTCGAGCCTTCTGAGTGTGTCAAGCTGCAGTAGCGGAAAGACCGTACATAGCGCTATCCACTCAGAAGTAGACGACAAGGCGATAGAAGAGACTCGTGAGATATGCTTGCGACTCAGAAAGGAGGAGACGACTTGCCTCGACAAAATGGAGTTGGAGGTCGCAAAGATGATAAAGTCTTGCGACATTCAGAAGAACGTCAATAGGACGGTAAAAGATGGACTCAGAGCCATCGAAGTCCTGTTGAAAAAGGCAAAAGTAAAGCATGCCGCGGCCGATGAGTCGGACTTCGATTTGGCATGCGTTCTCAGCGGTGCGGAATATAGCCGCAAGGACCGTAAGGAAAAGAGAGAGCGTTCCTATAGGCGTAATCTCAAAAGCGTCATAAGAGATGCTCAGAAACGGAAGCGAGAGGGTGACAGTCCAGAGAAGACTCGAACCCAAACCGATAAGAGGAAAAAGGAGGAAGCTCGTTCAATGGAAACGGAAGTACCAGATCCAAAGACTCCTCAATTGGATAGAATGAGGTCAAAAAGATCCGCAGTTCTAATCCTAGTCGGTCAAGGATTAACGTATGCTAACGTTCTGGGTAAACTTCGCAAAGAGGTCAACCAGGACGACTGCCATACGAGAATAGAAGCAGCAAAAGATACAAAGAAGGGAGACCTTTTAATTAAGATCAGAGGAGGCTCCGACAAGGACGCTTCTACCGCTGAAGTGACCAAAGCGGTTGGAAGCATAGTTAAGGTGCAGTCGTTGGATCGAAGAGTTACACTCGAGATTCGTGATTTGGATTGCCTTACCCAAGAAGCCGAGGTGTAACAAGTGTTGTCGGAAGCGATAGGAATGCCAGGAAGCAGGAGAGTGACGGTCTTAGGACCCAACCATTGAGGGATGAAGCTCGCAGTTGTAGTCACCAACCTGGAAGAGGCGAACAGGCGGGAGAAATTGGGACACGTAAAAATTGGTTTTATGTGTTGCCCAATTAAAAAAAGAGTAATGGTCGTCCGGTGTCATCGATGCTTGGGATACAGTCATATTGGAGCGAAATGCCCTCGAAGGCTAAAGTCTTACGACAGTTCCGAGAGTGGGTAAAGGGCTTCAAAAGAAGGGTTACGGGTTTTAGTGGGTCGGGGCTGGCAGTAGGTCGCCAGCTTGTTAAACAATTATCATTTTGCTTCCTCATGAGGAAGATTTGAATTCGTGACGATTTTCAATTTTTCAAAAGAAGGTTATATAGACTCATTTCCATCTATAACATATGTATATTCAATTCTGAGCAAATGTCCAGATGTATATGTGTGTGTGTGTGTGTCACAAAAATTGTGTACAAATTATCTCAAACAAATTTTAATGGATTGTCCTGAAAGTTTGCAGGTTTATTGCAGTCATTAATACCTAAAATCTGACACAAGGATTTTTAAAAATATCTAAAAAAAAAATTTTATACAATTTTTTTAAAATTAAAAAAAAAAAATTTTTTGTATTTTTGTAAATAATTTTTTTATTTGTTAATATTTTCATTAATTATTCTCAAAATTACATTCCTGACAAGAAAACAAATCGATTGATGTATACAAAGTATATTTTTTATCAAAATTTATAAAATTAATAGATATTTTTCTTTATCACAAAAAATTCAAATTTTGTATTTTTTCATAATTTAATTTTATACATATGCTTAGATGGAGTTTGCTAAAATTTTGTAAGTGAATTACGTCACGAATTTATATTTTATATGTTGAGGAAGCTAAATGGTCATGAAATGAACAACTTGTTATTTATTTTGTTTTATTTATTTTTTATACCAACCCCATACATAAAACCTTGGAGTGCGGAATCGAAGGTTAATAATCCAAACTTCATTAGACTGTTAAAACTTTTGAAACCTTACAACATACACACTATTCCATTTGTTGACAAAACTTTAAGGGCAGTTGAAAATTTAGGGAAAGATCCAACTGAAAAATGGAAAGAAAGTAACATCGTTTACAAACTTAACTACAAAGATTGCACCGCAACCTACATAGGTGAATCCAAAAGTACTTTAAAGACACGAATTTAATAAACACAAAGACAAAAAAATACAAATACTGTAATCGGTCTGCATCAGGTTAATCTTGATTCAACCACGAGTTCGATTGGGATAATACTCTTATCCTCGATCGCAAAACTAATTATAATAAACGTCGTTTTTTGGAAATAGTACATTTAAAAATTAATAACCGTACTATTAATAAAAAAGAAGATATTGTGTACTTACATAAAATTTATTTTTTTTTAATACGAAAATTAGACTTGTAATTGAATTTTGCTTGAGGCATGTCAAAAACCACATGCTGTTTACATCTCAGGTCATTGACTTCCTTTTCACATAAAAAATGCTTCGATTTCAACGATCAGAGCTTAGTCTTGACGAAATACTCTTAACTTGACGTGTCAGTCATTACTGTGCAAATAACTATGTAACGCGTTTTTAACAAAAATTAGGTACTCATTTAGGTAAAATCAATTTTAATTTATTTATAATTTATGTTTTGCTACGGTTTTTTTTAAAGAGTGTTAACATTTATTATTTAGAACCAGTCTGATGATGATGATGATGAATTAAAGTCACCAAAACGTCGCTTTTTACCTTTGACAATACATAAATTTTAAAGAATGACATAAAAATTGTTCTTCATGTTATTCATTATACCTTCCAAGGATCGAATTTTAATATAAACCAAAAATAATGTATTCACAGTTTAATAAAATATGAAGATAGGTAAGATAGTAAAAGCCTAATTATAAATATTTAAGAACTTTGTAAAATAAAATCTATTTTCGAAAGTACAATAGGCTTTAATTAATCCAAATAATTACCTAATTCTATATTATTTCTAATCAAATTAATTTTACGTTACATTTTATTTACAAAATTTTAAGAATTCTTAAAATTGACATACTTATATGCATTTTTAAATAAAGACGAATATACTTTGTTTTAAATGTAATAAATAGAATTATTGTTACAGATCTAATAATATAGTTTAACAAAATTAAATACATAGTCACAGTTTATGTAATGTATAATGTTTTTGAATATGAATACTTGCGAGCAAACTTATTACCTTCGGTTCAAGAAAATATGTTTAAAGTATTGTCAAGCCGCTATAAATTTCACCTTTTGTCAGCAAATAGAAATTCTACCAATGGCAGTATATTAAACAAATTATATTTTCATGGAGCAATGAGATTAAACTGATGAAATATATTACTAAAACATATGAAATACATATTTATGTACACGTTACTATTATATGTTACCGCAATGTTAGAAAAAAACTGTAATTTATAAAAATGTTTATAGCTTAAAATAATTTATTATTACAACTGGTCAATTAAAAAAGTTTTGTTTCTGGAATTATATTTGTGTCTCTTTAATGCACTAATTGTATTTTGCTTTACGATTCACATTTGAGATTGAAACACTTCTTAAACTACAAATATTGTATTCAGAAGTTATTATGGCATATTAAATTTGAAAATGGTCAACTCAGCACATTAAAAATATATTCTCGATTGTAGACCATAAATAAACTTAGAAGTTATGGTCATTAGAATTTGGCGTTTCAGTAAAACCTGACAGTTGCTTTGAGCCTCTTGTACTAAAAGTTCCTTCAGTTTTTTTAATTCTTCATGGGGCCTGATATCGTTGATTAATTAGCAAGTTAATTAAATTCTGTGTTATAATAAATGAAAATTTGTTATAATTTATTCTTAATATCTTCAGAAATAAAACTACATCAAGCAAACCACTGTTAAACATCATGAAAAGTAATGTTTTGCACATTAAAAGTTTTTTAATTAAAACTCGCCCTTTCCATTAGGAGATAATCTAGAACATCTTTTTACATTTGTCTATCTTGTCACCTTTCATTTAAGAATCGTTTTGCACCCCTAAAAGCTAAATACAAATTGATCCAGGAGAACTGCCTGACATGAGTTTTGCCTTTTGTCCTACCTACTTTCCGAAAATAGTTGATTTTTTGCGTGAGATAGAAAAGTTTAATTTTGTTGAACGGCGTTGTATCTTTTCATAAATAATACATCTTAATTTAGAACAAATTTACAATTTAAAAAAATAGAAAAAAGAAGATTAATACAGGTGTAATAAATTTGTGATAAAATATCACAGAAGCATAAGTACAAATTTGTACAAAGTTTATTGAACTTTAAAATCTTGAATATTAATAGGAAATATTCTTCTTTATACTCAGAAAAGGTTTTCTACAGTTTCCCTCTTCTCTGGCGAGACAACCCATTAGATATCCATTTTAAAAGATCATACAATGTAAAGAACTTTGCACAATTTATTATTACTATTTTTTTCATAGGGACTTTTGGGATATCAGCTCATAGATAGCTTGGAATCCGCAAACCAAGGTTTCACAACCTGAGCTGTGTCTCAAACTTATACGGACTGTTACGTTTGACTTTGTAACATTTCATATTGTCACAATTTTCGTGAAAAACATATTGTTACAATTTAAATGAACCAATTATTAAAGTCAAAATTGTGATGTAAGAATTATATTTCAAGCACAAAAAAACACAGAGTATAAGAAATTACTCACATTTTATTACAATATTCGAATGAGATTTTCAATTATGATTTTAAATAATTAATAAACAGTCTTGAGATTTAATTGTATTTGAATTGGATAAATCATCAGTGGTGAGATCTTTTAATATTTTTCTTGTAGCTGCAGGATTTTCAACAGTAATCTGAAAAAAGTAAACAGTCTTTATGTAGAAAAAATATCTTTTTTTAGATAATAAAATAAATATTTTACCACATGTCCTGCCCTTTCCACCCAGTACATCCTTAAGTTTCCATATGCCTTCACGTAACCTTCAAGAGACTTATTTATAATTATTGGTTCTTTTCTAGCTACTATCCATTCAGATGAATTTTTCCATTTAAGATTTTCGACCCAATGTAGAGTACCTATATGTATTAAAATAAAATTTTGAATTTTATTTTAGATAAAATCCTGTAATCGAAATTTTACACCCAAGGAATTGGAAGTATACGTAATGAAAATCAATTGATACTTTACCTATTGGATTGATCACTAAATCCAATTGTCCGTTCAAAACATAAACTTTGAAATTAGGTTGATTTACAAGATATTCAACTGTAAAACGTAATTGAGCATTATTTTTAAAATTTTACAATAAAATAGATTTAATAATTAAAAATTCGTAAAGAAGAGTGGGTCAAACTCGGGTGCCAGAAAGGTATCTCGAGTTTAAACTGAAAAGTTCTGCAAGCACATAAACTTTGATAAATTTTAAACTTCTTTTATTTAAAGTTTTATAACTTTATTAAAAACTTCTTTACAAAATCTATAGAGTTTTGTATGTTACCTTCCTTTGTAACAGGAATCATAGATTGTTCTTTCATATAATCATCTGTTAGATAGATATTTGTTTCAAATAAACTTAATTCTGGTAAATTCAGTGCTAATCTCACTTCATCTTCCATTAAAGAGTTAATTGCGAAATCATCTAAAAAAGTTAATTATGTTTAATAATTATTAAATTTTGTACAGTATTAGTACTGAAACTTAAATTGTTATTTATAAAAATATCAAAAATTTCAAAAGACTACATAAGATTTTCTTTAAAATATTCGTGTTAATTTTTAAAATAACTTCTTTATAAGTAACATTACCATCATTATATGGAGTAATAATGCTTGTATTGGCTTGAGTTAAAATGTTGTAAAAATATATATTTTTTACAGTATGTATAATAGCTTCATAGGTTTGTTGCGTATGAACTGATGCACATTTCCAGTCCTTGATATGAGAACACAAAAATGATTGAAAGGCAAAATCTGTTATAACTTTATAACCATGAGCATTAATTAATCCCTGAAAGGATTAAGTTCATTATAGTGAAATAAATAATTTTATAATTGAAATTGAAGATCAATGGCTATTAATCAGTTTTTAAAAACAATGTTATTCCTATAATTTATTCATTGAGTATAAATAAAAAAATTTTTAATATAAAACACCAACTTTGAGCAAAAAGATAATAAAATATTTTTTTACCTTTTCATATAAATATGGAGCCATTGATAAAACAGAATAAACTGGTGCAATCCATGGACTTGAAAGTTCTACACCCTTTAAATTTGTAATGTTCCAACCGTTTTGTATTTTCTGCAAATTTTTTAAAGTAACAAAATCCGTTAGCGATAGCGATTTATATTTACTTTTTGATTATTAATCATGCCTCGTCTATATTTATGGATGCGAAGTGAGCATAGGGGCATGGGATTTTTGAAAAACATCTTTAGGTCTTACTTAATTAGGACGCTTATGTTTTTTCAAATAACTTCCTAAAGACACTAAGTTTTAAGAAGAAGTCTGCGAGGGTTATTTATTTATATCTATAAAATATAAATCTTCTTACTTGAAGCCATTCATATGCAAAGAGAACAGCTATCTTTCCTCCATAACTCTGTCCAACAATGTATGTTGGTACATTAGATAAATTAGGAAAGTCGTTGAAAAATTTTTCAATTAAAGTAAGAAGGTCCATTGCAACTTGTGTGTCGTTTTTCGGAATTCCTTCATTGGAATCTACATAACTAAAGCCAGTCCCCACTGGACTATCGATAAAAAGGATGTTGTAGTCTTTAACCTATTGCAATAATAATTGAGTATTTCAAACTTGAAATATAAATTTCTAAATTCATAATTTAATATCTAAGAATTTACCATTTCACAAACATTATATTTTTAAAATTATTTCTCACCAATGAATTGGATCTACTTGTTAGATTCAAATAGAAAGGTCCAATTTCTTTAAAGTTTGTATAACCTGTTGATGATACTCCAGGACCACCCTCTAACCAAATAATTAAGGGCTTTTCGGTATATGACGAAACATTAGCAGTGGTGTAATGAAGCCAATAAAAAATATTTGCGCCTGGCCTAACAGTCACAAAACCCCATTCTTGTTCACCTCGAAAACCATATTTACCTAATTAAAAATTAATTTAATAATAATAATTATTATTATTAATACTTAATAATATTAATAATTAATAATGGTTTCATCTGTGTTAGTTTTTACGCCTTTAATGCTTACTTACCATGACATATTTGACAAAATCCTAGAAATAGAAATAAAGTAGTATTTCTAACAGACATTATGACAATATTAAAATGCCTGTCTCTCAAAATTTGGCAATAAAGAACTGACTACATTTTTTAGAAAGCATTGTCATTTATATATTCTAAATCCTTATTTGAGTACTTTTTAATACATAAACATATTTCTTCATTTATTCAATTGGTTGTTGATTATATTCTAATAACCGTATTTATATTTAACTTCATGACATTTTGTAATGACAAAATAGAATTTGTTATCTTTAGTATACATATTTGGTAAAATATTCTATTCGATAAACATTACTCAAACATTTAAACTAATACTAATACATTACTCAAACTAATATTTCTATAATTAGAATCACTTATTCTTTGTTCAACCTTGAGGGCATTTGAACAAATATGACAGTTACAGTTTGTGCAAAGCATGTGTTCTAAAATTTTGCCATCATAATGGTTCAAATGCCCTTAAACAATAGATGTTCTCAGGCATATATATCCCTGAAAATATATTAATATGTGTGTGTCTGGGACACTCCTGTTGTACCTAATATAAACCGAATCATGTCAGAGATGTCTCTGATGGAGACATCTCTCCATCAGAACCTATAACCGATTGCATTCTACCATTTTGATAAGATGCAAATTATTTTAAAACAGAGCAAGAGAAGCCAAATGATTTTAATTATAACATATGTAAAAAGATTGTGAAGAACAATGTCAAAGGATTTACTAAAATAAAAAAAATATTAATGTTACCAGTTTATTATCTATGGTCAGAAGCATGTCCTCAGTGACATTTAACAACAAAATATGTGTGTATACTTAGGTATGTCCTGTAGCCAGATTGGAAAGGATCAAGAATAATTGCAATATTAATAGAAAAGAAAATACTTTGTTTTTAAATATAACCTTTTTCCCTCTATTAAGTATATTGAATTCATAATTATTGTTGATAGTTTCAATAAATTTGTTTCATATTATTCTAACTTATTATTGTCATTGTTTATATTTGAGGTTATTGACTTGTAATAATTCACTGACGCTTCTTCGGTAATTGCTTATAATTTTATCTATCAAATTGTGTTTAGTTTGTACTCGACTTCAAAAATGTAATGACTGGTTTGTTTTTCTTTTTTTTTGACAATGTTCTTTTTAATTGTAACGACGTATTTTTAAAAAATGAATTGAGTGTTGTGTTAATTCTGAGTAACTTTTGTGAAAAATTCTTAGTTCTATTTATTGTTTAAAATTTTTGTGAAAATCGTTAATTAAAATTTTTTTGTTTTTTAATAAATCAGTGCCTGATGAGATCAGCAAACTCACGCTACTGACGAAACGTCGCACAATTGTCGACAAATTTTGAACTTTTATTACTTCCAATTCGACTTTCTAGTGATTGTTTTTTTTGCATCATTAATTAAAAATGTTATGCTTAAAATAATTTAGAAAAATGACAAATATTTTGTGTTTACTTAGAATTTAGATGCTTGGGAAAATTAATTTCTGTGTTTAATAAAATAAATAGTTTATTATGTACAATAAATAAAATTAATAAAATACTTTATAAATACAGTGTTAAAATTAAAAGCTATTTTAATTTAAAAAATTATTCACTAGTAAGATCTTTTAATATTTTCCTTGTAGCTACAGGATTATCAACTGCAATCTGTAATAAATAAAAAAAATGCAGGTAATTATTATCATTTAATCGTTATTAACAAATAAAAATAATTTCTTCTTTGTTGTTAATAAAGTAACTATATATACCTACCAAATGTCCTGCCCTATTGACCCAGTACATTCTCAAGTTTCCGAATGCCTTTACGTAACCTTCGATAGATTTATTTATAATTAATTGTTTTTTTCTAGCTTCTAACCATTTAGATGAATTTTTCCATGTCAGATTTTCAACCCAATGAAAAGTACCTAATGAAAAATTAATTAATTAATCATTATATCATATTAATTAATTATAAATTAATAAAAGTACCTAAAAATTCCTGTGGTATGTGGATTAATAATATCATACCTTTAGGATTTACTAATAAATCAAGTTTTCCATTGAAGACAAATACTTTAAAATTGGGTTGAGCAAGAAGATATTCAACTGTAGAACATAATTAAAAGAAGTTAGAAATATGTGTGAATATTTTATGATTATTTGAAAACTTCTTAAACATTAAATGTTATTTTCCTAATAACGATTAACGATATTTAGTACCTTTTTTTGTTACAGGTTTCATGGTTTGTTCATATAGATATTCATCATTTGGCTTTGTATCTATATGAAAATTACTAGTTTCTGGTAATTTTAAAGCAGATTTTACTATTGTGTTCATCAAATGCTGAACTTTGGGTTCATCTGAAAATGAAGTTAATTGAAAATTAATATACCCTTATTTTACTATTATTTAATTTTAAAAATCACATTGCAATTTAGAAATATTAAAAAAATGTTAATTTTATATTCAGTTAGGGAGAAATTTTGAAATCAATTTATATTATAACTTATAAGTGACATTACCTTCATCATATGGACTGTAATTTTCGTGATCGACTTCTGAAAAGATATTATAGAAGTTTAAATTTTTTTTACAATTTTGAATTTCAGCCAAGGTTTTAAGCATATTTAATGCTGCAGCTCTCCAATCTTTCATAGATGAGGATATATTTGCTTTAAAAGCACAGTCCTCTATCATTTTTGTATCATTCGCATTGATTAGCCCCTAAAGATATGGAAACTGTTTAGTGAAATTAATTTTTTTTTTCATTATTTCGTTATCTATTTTAAAACATTTCTTCAATTCGTGACACTCTTTCATGGTAAAAATGACCTATCTCCAAAATTTTATATGTCAGATAAGTCCCTTCCATCGTGAAGCGTCACATTTGTAAAAATATTTAAAATATCATAAACGCTTTAATTTTAATTTTTTCATTGAATATTAAAATATTGTATGTAACTTATGAAACTCAAAGATTTTGAATTTGATAGAAGGAGAAACATAATATATTACATTTTCACATAAATATGGTCCCATTGATAGAACATTATGAACAGGTGAAGCCCATGCACTTGAAAGTCCTATTCCTTTGAGATTTGTAATATTCCAACCGCTTTCAATTTTCTATAAATTTGGAAAAATATAAGAATTAGTAACATTATATTCACACATTGTTGTTGCATAAACGTTTAAACTCTGTAAAATCTAATTTCTGAACAAACTAGCAGTGCTGTTTATAGAGCATGTAAGGTGTAAGCTATACAGAACCGAGGTCTAAAATTAATTTATAAATAAACATTCCTAATACCTTAAGCCATTCGTATGCGAAGATAGGAGCTATCTTTCCTCCATAACTCTGCCCAACAATATATGTTGGTACGTTGGATAAAATAGGAAAGTTTTTGAAAAATTCTTCAGTAAAGCTAATAAGATCCTTTGCGACTTGCTCGTTCGTTTTAGGATATGCATCATCGGAATCTGCATAACTGAACCCAGTACCCACTGGACTGTCAATAAAAAGTATGTTGTAGTCTTTAATCTATAACAATAAAAATTCGAATGAACCAAAATGTCACTTTAAATTAAAATTGTATATAATTAATTTTATCTTTAATTATAAAATCAATAATCTTGAACTTGTAAGGGTGGAACAAGTGCGGGACCTTGGTATCACTCTGACTAAAAACATTTCTTTTGAGGCCCAAATTTCTAGTACAGTTAATAAAGAGTTTAAAAATATTATTTAATTTGTTTTTTAAAAAACTAACGTGCTATAAAAAAATTATTTAAAGTATTAACTTTTTTTATGCCCCTAACTGCCTATAAACTCTTAATGAAAATTATCATTTTGAACCTTAACTTACCAATGTGTGGGGTCTACTTGTCAGATTTAAATAAAAAGGGCCAATTTCTTTAAAGTTTGTATAACCGGTTGATGACAGTCCTGGTCCACCCTCTAACCAAATAATTAAGGGCTTCTCTGTAAATGATGAAACATTGGCAGTGGTGTAATGAAGCCAATAAAACATATGTGCGCCTGGTCTGACAGTCACAAAACCCCATTCTTGTTCACCTCGAAAACCATATTTAGCTAAAAAAATAAAAAAATATTTATTATGTAGAAAGAAGTTTAACACTCTACCATACCACTTTTCTCGCATTTCACATTTACTTACCATGACTTAGTTGACAAAATCCTAGCAAACAAAGCAAAATTATACTTTTTACATACATGTTCTGAAATTTTAGTGTTACTTTTTCGTCACTGAATAACAGAAAAACATGCATAGTTTCTCAAAAGAAGTTTTATTTATGCACTTTGAAAAGTCTAATAAAGTAGTTTTCATTAAATTATAACGAAATATTTATTCAGGTGAATTCCTAATGCTTTCGTATTTCACGCTTACGTAAAAAAACTAATATTGTTCAAAAAATTATAGCCCAATTTATTCATGATGTAAAGAAACACCTTTTTTTCCTATTTGAATCAGTTAAAAATTTGTGTTGAAAAAATTTTTTTTTTGACAAATTTTCTGGTTTTGACAGTTTTAATAGAAAATTGTGCCAAGCTTCATATGTAAACAAGTAATTTCTTACACTAAACACAATGAAAAGAAATAAAAAAACATTTGCAGTCTTACGAAACTTCAGAATAATCATCTTTCAATATTGTATAACTTTTTTTTGTTTCTATGTATATTTGAATCAATATTCAATGATATTTTTAAATAGGAAATTCATGGAATAATAATTTGTAACTTATTTTTCCTTTTGTTACTACATTTGTTTAGATAAATATTTATTAAAGATGTGCGATATGATGTCATGGGAACAAAATAACTTCTTTGTGTCACATGTTCACTTTTCAAATAAGTTCTCTACTATGCATATTAGCTATTTAATGTTAACAAAGAATTGACGCATTAAAAATACGAACATCAATTAATTTTTCTTCCTCATGAGAAAGCTTTGCATTGGTGACGATTTTCAATTTTTCAAAAGAAGGTTATATGGACTTATTTTCATCTAGAACATATGTATATTCAATTATAAGCAAATGTCCAAATGTATGTGTGTGTGTGTATGTCACAAAAATTGTGTACAAATTATATCTCAGACAAATTTTGATGGATTGTCTTGAAATTTTGCAGGTTTATTGCAGTCATTAATACCTAAAATCTGACACAAGGATTTTCGAAAATATCTAGAAAAATTTTTTTTATACAATTTTTTTAAAATTCAGAAAAAATTTTTTTTTGTATTTTTTGAAATAATTTTTTTATTTGTTAATATTTTCATTAATTATTCTTAAAATTACATTCCTGACAAGAAAACGAATCAATTGATGTATACAAAATATATATTTTATCAAAATTTATAAAATTAATAAATATTTTTCTTTTTCACAAAAAATTCAAATTTTGTATTTTTTTCATAATTTATTTAATATTAATATTAATATTAATATTTTTAAATAATTATTCTATCATAAAAAAGAAGCAATTGGCAAATGAAAGTGTAAATTTCACCAAATATTTATATAACAACTTATAAATGATTTATATAATTTTATTTTTAACAAATCTTCTGGACGAACCCTTTTGTACATAGTTTTTCAAAAGTTTGCAAAACCGCAATTTTTATATATTGAGTAAGCTAAATGTTCATGAAATGAACAACTTGTTTTGATTAATTTAAAAATACATATTTTACGGACCAAAATTATTTTCATCATTTCAATTCAATTATTATTTTTAAGAATTTTTCACTAAAATTTTTCATTAAATCAATTAATTTTCAAAAAAGTTCTACAATTTTCAAAATCCATTTATTTACAATATTCAATTTTACAAATTTCAATTATTCGTAAATTCTTCAATTAAATATATATTAGAAAATAGAAACTTCAAATAATATAAAAAAATCAATTACACTTTTCAAAAAAATTAATATCAAAATTCAATTATTTCTCAAAATTCGCGATGATATATTGTTTTCAATATTCAATTATTATCTAAAATATTAACTGAAATTCATTTTTAAATCAATTCTTATTAGGAAATTCGACAAGAATTCAATTATTTAAATATAAAAATAAATAATTTATTGAATAAATTAGTTTTTTAAAATTGAATCCTCATAAAGAATTTTATCAATAAATTTTTAAATAATTGAATTCTTTCGACAATTTTTAATAGCATTTAATTGAAATTCTGCATTGAGTTTTATTATTTATGAAAATAATGGAATTCCTAAGAAAAATTTTACTATTGTTTAAACGTAATTAAATTTCTGCGAAGGATTTTAATACTCTTGAAAACAATTGAATTCTTGAGACGAATTTTATTAAAATTTATTTTTAAATAATTGAATTCTATTCTTTTGTGAAATTTTATTGAAATCAGAAAGAAACTTTGAAATAGTAGACATTGGAAATAATTGAATTTTGACAAATTTTTGAAATTAATTAAATTTCTATGTAGAATTTTATTAAAATTATTTTGAAAAAAATTGAATTGTTACAAAGAATTTCATTAAAATTTTTGGAAGATTTTTAATTAAAACTATAATTATTGAAAATAATACTTAAATTCTTATAAATTGTAGCAAAGGTTTTTAAAATAATTTAATTTCATTGATAAATTAAATTTGAATATAATTTTTAAGAAATAATTACTTTTTTCGAGGAATTTCATTAAAATTGTATCAAAAATAATTGAAAGTCTGCGATGAGTTTTATTATTTATGAAAATAATGAAATGTTTGCGTAGAATTTCGTACTTTTTTAACTAATTAAATCGTCTATAAATCCATTATTTTTTATAATTAATTAAATATATATTAAAAAATTTAACTAATTTTAGAAGAATTTTAGTTATTAAAATTAAAATTCTTTCAGAGAAGAATTTTATTATTTATGAAAATAATTAAAATTTTGACGAGAATTTAAAAAAAAATTTAAACATAATTGAATCTCTGCTAATAATTTTATTACTTTTGAAAATAATTGAATTTTGTAATCATTTGTAATTTCTCTAAAATTTTCCAAATTATATCGTACAATTTACGATTTTTTTGTTCTTTTTTAATCAAATGTATAATAATATAATGTTAAAAAAATTATTTCATGAAATTTATATTCTTTCTTATTAAAAATCACTAAAATTTAGGTAGAATTCATGTTGAAATTTTATAGAATCCTTCTATAGAATATTCACTAGAATTTATATAAAATGATTCCTTAGAATGATTCTTGTAAAATTCTATAGAACTTTTCAGCTGGGGCAATTAACAATTATAAATGTGAACAATTAGAATTTTAAACTATTTAACAAAATGCATCAATTATATTAAATTTTTTTTTTCAATTTTCGTTTTACTCTTAGATTTTTCAGCGATTAATCCCATCTGTGTAATTATAAAATTTTCCCTGCAGAATTTTAGTTAAAGCGTACCGTTTATAAAATTTTTGATCAGAGATGTGGTTTGATATGAAATATTCACGACAATGCCGTTAGCACCTAGCTGCATTAATAAACTTGGCAACCAGCGACACTTTGAGTATCTGTAGGGTTGAGCTGGGTCTTTATGAAGGTAGAATATTAAAGTTTCCTACACAAAATTTACGAGCCACCTCTTTATAAACAAAAGCAGAGATTTTTTTTATTATTTTAAACATAAGCTGTTATTTTTTTCATTTAACTACTGATTGCACATCCAAGAGAAGATTATAAAAGGAAGATTATTAAATTTTAATGCTATTTAAAAAATTTAATTCCAAATGGATTAAAAACATCTATATTAGTTATAGAATAGTTTATTCAAAAATGTAATGTATTTCTTTCAAATAATTGTAATTTTTTAAGTAATTTTATGTAAAAATAAAAAAAAAATTGGCAGCGGTGGGATTCGAACCCACGCCTCCGAAGAGACTGGTGCCTTAAACCAGCGCCTTAGACCGCTCGGCCACGCTACCGCTGTTTACTAATTAGACATTCTTTCAACGTCGAGATAAAACAAAGATTACAAAAAGAAGTACGGCACATGTGACGATAGTGGTGAAAAAAATTATTGGCACTTTGTTTATTTAGTACTTATTTACTGATACTTTGTGTCGCAATATCGACATGCGTATTTTATATATTGTAAATAGTGAATAGCACTTGTTTGAGAATATGAGAGATAAGTCTTGAAGATTTCGATAATCTGAAATTTATTACTTCTTTTTTTGTATTTCTATATTGGACAAAATAAAAAAAAAACTATATCAATGTCTTAAAATGATTTAGCAGCATACTTTACGAAATAAGGTGTCGATTATGGAAATTTCAACTTACTTTCATGTTTCATTTTTACTACCACGAAAATCAATTTTTTCATTGGAAACATAATTTCATTTTAATAAAAATTAATTTCTTTTACTAAAAAACAATTTCATTTTTACATTAACTAAATAGTTAGTTTTAGTGAAAGTGAAATGTTTAATTACAATATACGGAAAAAACTTTTAAAGTAACTTTTACATCCTTCCTAGTAAAAAGTAAAGTAAAAGATGAATTAATAATATTAATTTAATTAATTAATTAATTAAGATTAATATTAATTTATAAATAATTTACGAAGTTAAAAACAAGTATTAAATATTAAAATTTACTTCGGATGTTATAAAATTTATTCAGGAAATAACAATTTTAATGGAAAATTTTACATTTCTCGCATAGTTAATTTTTCCATGCAAATTTTTACAATTTTCTTTCAGTGTAATACAATTTGTTATTGAAATTTATTATTTACAGATTAAATTTCACTACTTCTTAGGTGAATTTTTTCAATTTTTAGAGTAAAATTTTTTTTGAAAATATTAAAAGTTATTCGACAAATATAAACTTTTTGATAGTAAATACTTATTTTTGAAGTAATTTTACAAAGTCTGAAATAAAATTTAGTAATTTTTTACTAAAATTTACTTATTCGTATATAGAAAAATTAATAAAATTAAAAAAAAAATATCTACAATAATTTGTTACTTAATTATAAGAATTCTCTTTTTTTTAATATGAATCCCATTTTAAAAAATTAAATTCCTTTTTTCCTAACATTACTTAAAAAAATTAATGTAAACCCTCAAGCAGTAAAAGTTACTCTATATTTATTATTGTGTATAGAAACGTATTTCATTTCCATAAAAATTAATATTTTTCATTCGAGACATATTTTTATTATTAAACATAACATAACATTTATTAATTTTTATTATTAATTTATTATTTCCACTAAAAATGTAATTTTATGTTCACTTTCACCAAAGATGAATTTTTTTACTAGAAATGTAGTTTCACTTTCATAATAATTAATATTTTTTTCTCTAAAAATGTAATTTTTTTACATTCAACAAAATTAATTTTTTTTTACTGGAAACGTAATTTAATTTTTGCTAAAATTAATATTTTTACTAGAAGCATAATTTCATTTACTATAAAATTAATTTTTTTCCTAGAAGCACAATTCTATTTTTATATTCACCAAAACTAATTTTTGTAGTAGAAGCATACTTTTATTTTTCACGAAAATTAATTTTCATTTCATTAAAATAGCTGTTTTACTAATACAAAAATTAATTATTTTCACTAAGAAAGTGATTTCATTTTCAGAAAAATTATTTTCTTACTAGAAAGTAAATTTTATTTTCGGAAAACTTTATTATATATCACTTGAAACAAAGTTTTCTTTTCACCAAAATTAATGTTGTCGCTGGAAACATAATTTTACTTTTAGATAAATAAATGTTTTTGAAATGTTGTTTGAAAGTTACACTTTCACTTTGCTAAAACCATGTTTTGGAACTAAGGACATAGTTCTGTCTTCTCAAAAATTAAGTCACTTCTCACTTGGTTTCATCTGCACTTCACCATGATTAATATGTGTTAACAATTTTTAATTTGTTGAAAAGAATGAATGAAAAAAATGCTTCTTGTGTGATAATTAATTTTAGTGATAAATGGAACTGCAGGTGATACAAAAAATGTAATTTTGTGAAAGCGAAATTACATAATCGACCTCCTGGTAAGCTCAATGAAACTTTTAACAACAAAAAAATATATACTATATTATGAATTTTGTTTATATTCAAAGTAAATATTAAATCAAATCGCGAATATAAATTATTCCAGAAAGGTAATAAATATTTTATGATTTAGCACTTCAGTATAATGTTGTACGTGAAACCTGTGTCTTCTTGAAAAACTGGTAGGTATTTCACAAAAGCGTTTAGAACAATGATGCTTGGTATGATGGTATAACTCATAAATAAATATTTCGTAATAAAAGAAACCTGTTTTGAATTTCTCGTTCATCAGGTTTACTTGAGTAAGTCTTTAATTAAAAATTTGTCATGAACGTAAACACAATTACTTGAATGTTCGTTCTTTTGAAAAAAGGTCCTTAACGCTCTCGCAAGCAATACAACGAATTTGCTGTACGGATTTCCTGTATGTCTAACAAAGGATTTAGGGGTAGGTCGATCGCTTCAGTTGAGTCACAAAGCATGTGTGCAATCTGACACCGATCACTGCTAGTTTAACATCCCTTGCTCTTTGCGAACAACGAGACGCATCTATATGTGTACAGGTCAAACATAGCACGTGTACAGATGTGTTGGCATGTGTCTGATGTTTACCCTAGGAAACCCAGCAGGATCCTTCATGCCATCGAGAACTGACCATACCAAACATGCATGTCCACCTAAGTATTCCTGTTCAACATCATCGTAACTTGATTTCAATCAATTTATGCAGTTTCATCAATGATATTCTGCTTTTAAAAATAGCGAGACGGATCGCGCGCTTCATAGCGCGTGTTTACTTCGTATTTTATTTAAACAAGAAAACTTACCATTTAACACTAAAATAATTATCACACAATATGTAAAAGCACTTTGAGCGTATAATTCGCTTTTTCTATTATATTTCTTTACAAGAATAATTATTTCTTTCCAAGATCACGAAGAAGAAAAATCCCACTCGACAGCACTGCCGTCCTGATGAAGATAGTGGTTACTTGCAGTCAGAGTGCTTTCGAGATATTTAAGGAAACGCGTTCCTATGATTCTATCTCAATTCATGCAGAGCGAATAGGTTAAAAATTCTAAATCAAGTTAAAGGTAATTTTTCTTGTTCTTTAGGACAAATAAAGAGACACGTATTTTTTTATTTAGCAAAAAAAAAATTTTTAGCTGAGTTATGAGTGTTTGAAAATTGTAGGACGTGTCGTGATTTTATAGCTAAACAGCTAACAAATTATTTTCAAATCTTTCTAATTTTTGCAAAAATAAATATTTTTAAATTTTTTTTCTTGATTTTAGAAGTGTTTTTGATACTTTTTCTTTGCAAACTTAAAAATTTGAAAAATTTTGAAAATTAACAAAATGGCGGCCATTTTCCAAGAAATCAAAAAAATCAATTTTCTCAAAAACATCATTTTTTATTTTTCTTAAAATTTTTGTGTGATTACTAGATGAAAAAAGGAATTAATTTTAAAAGGTTTCATGTCCGCTAAAACTGTTTGGAAGTCGCTATAATGTTTTTCAGAAAATAACAAATCTCATTATTTTGAGGAATATATCGGCATATATATATTTTGCATGTTTATTTTTTGCGATAATTAATAGTGTTTTTGGTACCTACTTTTTATTTGCAAACTTGAAAATTTTGAAAATTAACAAAATGGCGGCCATTTTTTAAAAAATCGAAAACTAAAAACATTAAAAATAATTGAATAAAAATATTCATTTAAAGGTTTTTGGGGTCGCTGAGTCAGAATATTTGGTTAAAATTTTGTAATTCAAAATGACGACCAAAAAAATTTAACTGTCGCTATTTTGTTAATTTTCAAAATTTTCAAGTTTGCAAATAAAAAGTACCAAAAACACTACTAATCATCGAAAAACATATAAACATGCAATAAATATATATTATATACCGATACATTACTCGTATCAACTCTCTAAAACTGAATCAGTGAAATTTGACTGAGAACCAGTGACTGAAATTTTCAATATGTGTGACAGAAATTTTCAGTAGTTTTTTAATTAGCGAATCAGTGGAAAATAACTGAAATTTCAGTTATTTTTAACTGATTCTCAGTGAAATTCCACTGATTCAAGTCGTGAGAATAGAGTCACTGATTCTCAGTCAAATTTCACTGATTTTCAGTGGAATTTCACTGATTCAGATTTAGAGAGAAAATAATGAGATTTGTTATTTTCTGAAAAAAATTATAGCGACTTCCAAACAGTTTTAGCGGACATGAAACCTTTTGGAAAAAGTTCCTTTTTTCATCTAGTAATCACACAAAAATTTTATGAAAAATAAAATGATGTTTTTGAGAAAATTGACTTTTTTGATTTATCGAAAAATGGCCGCCATTTTGTTAATTTTGAAAATTTTTCAAATTTTCAAGTTTGCAAAGAAAAATTATCAAAAACACTACTAAAATCAAGAAAGAAAATTTAAAAATATTAATTTTTGCAAAAAGTAGAAAGATTTGAAAATGATTTGTCAGCTGTTTAGCTGTGTTTTGCTATAAAATCACGATACGTCTTAAAATTTTCAAACACTAATAACTCAGCTAAAAAATTTTCTTTCGCTAAATAAAAAAATACGTGTCTCTTTATTTGTCCTAAAGAACAAGAAAAATTACCTTTAACTTGATTTAGAATTTTTAACCTATTTGCCCTGCATGAATTGAAATAGAATCAGCCTTATAATATCCTTTATTTAATGGCGTTGAAATAATTTAAAAATTTTAATTTATTATAAATAAAATGTCGAATGCTGTTAAAATTAATTTTTTTAAAATAATTATAATAAACAGTTATTATACTCCAATTTCTATTTACTTCCTAAATTTTTTACAATCTGGTATCAGAATATGGAGATTTCACCAAGTTATTCTATGCACATTTCTAACATCCAACGAAGATTTTATTGCGTGCTATCGATTTCACTCTTTGCAACTTTTGCTGTGACGATTTTCATCTCAGGATCAACACCTTTTATATCTTTTGACAAACACCCATTCTGTATGCCACAAAATCGATGAAAAGGAATTTAATAGTTGAATTTACTATATAATAGACCCTAGATAATCGATATATAAAATTATAGTAAAATATGTTAACTTAAGTAAGTTACCTAATTATAAAAATTATTTTCATAAATATTATTAATATTACAATTTGTACAGTACCGGCCAAAATTGTCAGTCCACCCATTTTTGAAGGAATGAAAAAAATTTTTTAACATAAAATTTATGAAAACTCAAAATTTTTTTGTTTTATATTTTGAAACACGATAAAATTTTGAAAAGAATAAGACCTCACAGAAGTTATTTGGCCAAAATTTATAGAAGATATTCTTAAAAATCGTCATTTTTAATGTTTTACAAAAATTTGAATAACTTATAAAATAATGAACGCTTTTTAATAATCTTAGGCTTATTTTAAAGGTCGTTTTCTACGGAATAAGAATTACTTATAGGCATTAACCTGTAATTTTTTATTTGGAATAAGCATGACGTCAAAGTTGGACAAAAAAATTGGAAAAATTTGAAATAAATTTTTTGTACTGAAAACTATTCTAGAACATATATAAAACATGATATGGTAAAGATTTTTAAAGAAAAGTTAATAAAAAAATATGTTTGAATTTCAAAAATTATTGTAAGGTTCGGTTATTGAAGTCAACCTTATTTTTCAATTACTTTGGATTCACAATAGGGGGTAGCTGCCCCACTCTATTTTTCTAACGGGTCACTGACCTGACAAGTAGGACTCTCAGTTTGGGACTACCCTTCAACCTTTGCGGATGTTCTTATCTTTGAAATAAGTATTAAGTGTCCTTTTCTCTTCATCATCTACTTGTTCGTATTATTATATTTAATTGTTTTATTTCTTTTTATTTGCTACACTGTTGTGAGTTTCTGCCCTACAGTTTCGGTTATTCTTTTTATATTTTTTACATTTAATGTGCCACACTGTCGTGAGATTCTGCCATTTAGTATTGGTTATTCATTTATTTATTACAGTTTACTTATAATACTGTCGTGAGATTCTGCCCTTCAGTGTTATATATTAATCTGTTACTAATTTTGTTAAATGTGTTTGATCAGTCTGAACATTTATTTACCATTTATTTCTGTTTTGCCACGCTGTCGTGGGACTCTGCCCTTCAGTGTAGAACGGGAATAATGAATTTTAATCTGCTTCCTTCATTATTTTTCTTTTAATAATATTATTTCAAATTTTTTGAATTTTTTTTGTCCAACTTTGACGTCATGCTTATTCCAAGTAAAAAATTACAGGTTAATGCCTATAAGTAATTCTTATTCCGTAGAAAATGACCTTTAAAATAAGCCTAAGATTATTAAAAAGCGTTCATTATTTTAGAAGTTATTCAAATTTTTGTAAAACATTGAAAATGACGATTTTTAAGAATATCTTCTACAAATTTTGGCCAAATGACTTTTGTGAGGTCTTATTCTTTTTAAAATTTTATCGTCTTACAAAATATAAACCAAAAAAAATTTTGGTTTTCATGAATTTTATGGTAAAGAATTTTTTTCATTCCTTTAAGAATGGGTGGATTGACAATTTCAGACGGTTCTGTACATCACATAATTAAATAAAATTCCAGATACTTGAAATTGCCTCATTTAATAATAAATGCTTAACACTAGAAATAATGAGGCTTTTAATTTATATAGTGTCTCAAGTATTTTCGTTTCATATTTGAAAGAATTATTCAGCTTCTTATCATCTCTGGACTAGGTAGGTAATAGTAACGAGGTTCTTGACGTCAAGTTAAGGATCATTTGAACATCCTTGAGTTCGGTCCAGAGAGTTTATATACAGCATCCCTTAACAGAGGTTTTCGACCCTCATCGTGAGTCAATGCTTGTTGTAGGACGCCTCAACGAATTCCAATGCAGGTCGAGACACGTTGCTCTCATTCTCCTATTCCCTGCTGCTATCTTTCTTCCATTTTCTCTGTTTTTCCATCTTTGAAAAAGAGTAATGTACCGAAATCACTGTGTACTCCAGAATCTATACATATATCCTTCCACAAATCACGCCTCAGTGGAAGTAAGATATATATAGAAAAATTATAGACGACTGGATTTCATGAAATTGCAAAAATGGTGTAGATGAGTTTTTTTTAAATTAAAACCAGATAATATAGCTTTTCAAAATTTTCATCAATTTTTTATTTACTATCTTTCATTAATTTTTAATTTGTTTCTATTTCAACTGATTGATCACTAAAAAAAATTTCTCTGTAGTTATGATATTCTTGTATTTCTAGAGCAAAAGTGTATAAAAAATTTAAGGAATTCAAAAATTCATGGTGTTGTTGACGTATACTGTGAAAATCGACATCATGCGCCAGATACTAGAATGCACTTGGAGTACATAAATTAATGTTATACACTTTCAATTGAATTTCGCGATTTTGTGACACTTTTCCCCTTAACCCTTTAAAGATCATCATCTTACTGCAATAGAAGAAAAATTTTCAAGTTATGTAGTTTTGAAGAATGTATGTAGAATATTTTTTTTCCTAACACGATCTCAAAATTAGATAAAAGTTGAAGTTGAAAATTTAATTTGACTGTTGTATTACAATTTTGTTACAATTTTTTTATGCTACACAATCTTTTCTTTTTTAGAACGATTTCACAATAGGATACGTACCCACAAAAGCATATTCATATGAACTTTAATTTTCAAATTAGGTCAAAAGTCATAGTTCCAGATGCAGACGTAAACGAAAAATTAGGTCACATGCCAAACGACTAACACAATCTCTAATCTCTAAATTAGGCAAATATAACTTTGAAATTATGGCAAACATCATCTCCTCATTTCCCTTTAAAAATGTAGATGACACCTCCGAAGCAAAACTTTAGGTCATTTAACCTTTTATAGTACAATTTTTTTTCTATTAAAAAATTTATGAAATTTTCGTACCTTTGGGTCAGCGGTGTCACTAATTACGAATCTGATGTGAGGATTTCAAAATTCAAAATGTCGGATCAAATATGGCGGACCGAAAAATTTAAAATTTGATGGATCTTTATGAAATTTGGTATCTAGGGGTTGTCGGGATCGCTAATTACGAATCTAATGTCAGATTTTTAAAATTTGAATTTAAATTTTAAAATTTCGGATCTCCATATTTGCTCCGCCATGCCAGTTTAAATTTAAAAATCTGACATCAGATTCGTAATTAAAGACCCCGAAAATCCTTAGATACCAAGTTTCATGATAATCCATCAAATTTTAAAGTTACTGTCAGCCATTTTGGATTTTTAAAATCTGACATCAGATTCGTAGTCAACGATCTTGAAAACCGCTGGATACCAAATTTTATAAAATCCATCAAATTTAAATTTTTCGAACCGCCATATTGGATCAGCCATTTTGAATGTTCATAATTTGACATCTGACTCGTAATTTTTATACTGAAAGTAATGAACAATGTAACAAACAGATTCAAAAAGTAGATTTACTATTTCACCAAAATCATTAACCGGTGGTTATTGGTGAAGCTGATTACGAATCTGATTTCAGTTTTTAAAAATACAAAATGACGGATTCAAGATGGCGGACCAAAAGTGGATTTAATCTCGCTAAAATCATTACTCTGGTAATTTGTTTATTACTTCGTTTATAACAATTTGGTAGGTAAAGCTTTCCTATTAGATACTTATAATAACATGCCATCACTTTTTCAATCATATCTCGGAAATAAAAGGAGGTACAAAAAAAACTTAAATACAGTTAGAAAGCTGATTAAATTCTGCGTAAAATAAGCCGTCTTTGAAGTCATTTCGTAAATTATTTTTTAAGTTGTAGAGTGAGAAAGATATTTTTTTAAAATATTTTTTACTCGAAACAGATAAATAAGAATTTTTTTACGGCGAAAGAATATTGATTCGAAAGGCAAATGAAAAATCTCTCAGAGTTTAACTTTAACTGACTAGGTGACGTAGACTTCTGGTGAAGAGTAGTTGATAATGTGGTGGCGTATTTCAGATTGAAAATTCTTCCTAGGGTGGATTTTTTTATGTAGAGCATACCTGTGAGGGTGTAATAACACTTTGATTTTACGTGTGTGTATATGAGTTATCGATTGTTTTTACCTCTTGAACAACACGAAAATTATCCAGCAGAATTTGAAAGTTTTGAAACAAACAGGAATTTTTATTACATCAAAACCATTCACTATTTTATTTACACGATTCCCTATCAACTTGAGAATATGACAGCTATCAAATTGATATGCAGATACTATGAAGTGAACAGGCTCATCGTAAAAATACTCGATATGCTATAAACTGGTTAAATTTTTTTTCTCGTTTTCATGTTGATTTCACAGTAACAATATTAGATATTGTAAACGCATGTATAGTGCAGGGTGCTAAGATTTATTTCTTTCTGACTTGAAAATATTTTCGCATTTTTTTTACGTTTCCTTGTCCCTTTCGTTTCTGTATTTCATGTATACGGTGGACAGGGGTTCATAAGCTGCTTATCACAATACTATCTGATAAGCCTTTGGCTAGTTATAGAAGAAGGAAATAGAGAGTAAAAAGAGGTGACGAAAAGGAGAAATTCTCAAAGGTTTCTTGTGTTGGTTTAAGCGCAAGTGTACGTATATGAGAGCGCAAGTACTATAGAAAGGATTTAGCAAAGTCCGACCATAAAGAGTAAATTACGATGCTGGTCTCGCTTCACAGCCAACTATGCTTTGCCCAACGGACATGGAAATTGTATATGCGTCGCGCTTTCGGCTTTAGAAATGCCAAATAAACTGGGATATGGCTACATATACACATACATATATATATTTCACTAAAAACGAAATAAACACAAAGGCGTGAGACTCGGTATATTTGCATACCAGTGTATGCAATGAAGGAATGTATAAACTATTTTAGCTACTAACTTTGGACAGTATCTCGAGTTTACAATGGCAGGTTTTTAAAAAAATTTTCTAACCAACTTTCCTAATCAAAATACAACCCAAAAACTAAATTTGTTTTTAAAGAGAAAGAAGATTATTCCTTAGAAGCTGTAGAATTTTTTTTTAGTTTTAAAATAAAAACTATTTTTATGTAAATGAAATTAATTTAAATTAAAAACTGTTATTTCAGATAAATGGATGTAAAAATGTAGAACAAAAGAAATTTTTGAAGTGTTCTTCAGACGACTTTTGCGACCAGATTTTAAATGCCTTAAAGATAAAGAACCGCAATCACATTGAAATATCTTTAATGCGAATAAATTTCCCATCTGACTATAGATATGACCAACTTCTAATCTGTTTATCTCGAATTATTACTAAACAAACATTAGATGAAGAGTATATGTCACGTTATGGATCGAGGGACAACTTAACTCAAGTTTTAACCGCAACTAAGTCTATGTTTCTGTAGGGGGTCGAAAGAGAAGATCAGGAACAAAGGGGTTGTAACCATTAAACTTGAAATTACTGGATAATTAATATGCAACCCAGGCCCTTTACTCAGCGTCCCACACACCATGAAACTAAGTCAATATGTAACGCAATTACTTGTCAACGTAGTCTCTTCTCTTCCAGTGCATCAAAGTTGCCGTTAACGTCCCGTTCAACTCGCTTGTACATGTTAATGTGCATTATCTTACCAGATTGTCCATATAAGAGTCATAAAGTATATTTTTAATTTTTTAATGCACTCAAATGTTTTTTTCAAAATGAAACATTTTATTTTACAAACGTATACTTAACTTTAGAGAATTTTAATAATTCTGCATGTTTTCAAATTAATGGATTTAACAATACTCAAATATTTGACTATATTTTGTTATTTTATTTTAACAAAAAATAATGATATAAATCAATTAAACTAACAAGGTCCTTCAAAATTCAGGTATAGAGTAATAGCTGATTGATAAAGTTAGATTGACTCTACACTTCACTGAATTGACATAAGACGTAACGTTGATCGCATCGACTTCTCTTTGAGATTTTCTCTTTGAAATTCACTCGGTTTTAAATTAAAAAGATAAAAGTGATTAATTTGCTTCTATTTCTTCTATTTTTTCCTTGAATAGAAATTTCGACAAATAGAATTATAATAAAACATATCTCCATTTTTTGCAAAAAAAATTAAAATTAATGCTGTAGAGCCCGTATTCAAGTCTTGCGTTGGTCAATCTATGAAATACCACAACCTTCGGATGAAACATTCTTCCTTCTATAGAACTACCAGCAGGCTTTAAACTTTGTAGGCAAAGGTCTCTATAGGATCTCCCTTGTGCTTAAAGGCACGGTCGAACCTTTGTTGATCTTATTGGCCTATTTGTTTCTTGTTCATGTAAAAGTCTTTTTCAATTTTCCAGTACTGATCAAATGACTGTATAATCAATTTCCTTTGACACTTTTCTATAGAACTTTTCTTTGTATTGTGTCAAACTTTGCGAGACTTCATTTTTTAATTTAAATAAATGAGGATAAGGGTTCGGCCTCAGAAATTTTTTGCGTCATTGGTAAGGAACAGCAACAGTTTGATTAGCAAACAAAACAATCAAATTTAGAACAATAGGGTTTAAAAAAGCATTTTTTTTATTTTTCTGTCAAAACTTAATATTTGCAAATCTAACTAAAATGCTTGCATACTAAAGTACACGCGTGGATGTATACAGACCAAAGCACAAAGCTTAAATCTCTTTAAGCACGAGCGGGAACACAGAGCTTGGTGAAGTATATAAGTCACGTTCGACAAGTTGTGTGGTCTGAGCGATATCGTTTGTTGTGTTAGAGACATTGTTACGTGTATGCATTGGTATATTTGTGTTCAATTTCTATCTGAACAGCAAGTACATGTGGTTGTATAACTCAAGCATCAACCGTCTGTGGTTTGCCACATGCACATAAATGCTCGAGTATTGCGAATTGTTCTCCCACCTCTTGGATAAATAATCCTATATATGCCTCAAGTCATGCATGTGAGTCTAAATTTCTAATATATATTTTAATCCTTACGCATGCATAATATACATAACTAACATAGTCAATAAACTAACATAGTCATAATTAATATTTTAAAGTTTAAAATGCTTTTAACAAGCAAATATTTATATGTCAATTTAAAAAAGCCACAATTTTTTGCATTTGCAAAAATAACATAACTGCTTTCTGTGGTTTATATGAATTCTATAAATATATAAGGACAATCGATTCTATTTTTTCTACATTTTTGCGTAAATTTTAAATTTTGGTTTTTTGAAATAATATTCTCAAAGGTTCGTTTATTACGAACTAAATGCTTTTATAATTTTGAAAACTTTTATGCAATTCAAAGTATATTTAAAAAGCACAAGAATCTTTTCCCACTACCGCCTGAAGTTAGTGGTAATGATGCGATATTATGTACAAACGAGTAGAGCGAATAAGGGGACTTTGATCTTCATTCGTTTTTCTCTGTTTAAAAAAATGTGGTAGCACTCAGAAGGTTGCAGTCATTTTTCGGTTCTATAAACATTAACTTCATAATTATAAAATGTTCATTTTACTCAAAGCTAAATGCTTCTAATATTTTTTCAATTTTATTCAGAAATTATTGTATTTGTAATAATGTTTCAGTAAAAATATATTACATTTCTTAGAAATACCTAAATAATAAAAATTATATTTACATTTCATTGTCTGTAATAATAAACAATAATACCGATTCTTGTTATAACGACGATCTCGGGACATAAAATTAAAAATCTCGATATTACGACGAAAGGAGAGGATCCTACTTCACATTCTATTACAACGCATGAATTTATCTGTATTGTCTGTAATTAACAGTACAAAACGTCAAATACGTATAAAAGTTTTCGTAAATATAATTATTTATATTAAAGGTTTGTGAAATTTACGAAAGACATCCATAACACAATTAATTATTCATTTATTTAATATTAACAATTATTTTTTACAATAAATAATTTTTTTTTAACAATGAAATAAATTTTTGTTAACAGCACAAATCTTTATTAATTGTGTGTAAAATTTTCATCAAAATGCGACAATCCATTACTGAGAAATAAAAGTGTAAAAAAATTTTACATTAAAATTAAATTATTCATAAAAAATAAAGAAATGAATATTTTCAAATCAAACTTAGTGACTGTTTGTCTCCCTGTTAATACTTTATTTAAATAAAGTTTATTACAGAAATTGCAAACCTTGGAAAATCCGAAGCCCACTTTACGAATTTTTACCCATCTCCTAGGCTACTGCAAAACTTTTACTTTTTATTTCTTTGTAACCACAAAGACGAGCCTTCGTATAAAAAATGAAAATTGTGCCCATAGGTTTCAAAAGTTAAATAAATTTTTAATTTAACAATTTTTTTAATCCCTTAACAGTCCATGGCCCATATAAATGGCCACGAAAAGTCGTGCCACCTTTGCGTCTGTGGCCATATATGGCCATCTCAAAAAAAAATACTAAACATGATTTGATTTTAGTAGCGAAGTACATACTACTATTTTTGGGGTCGCTGAATCCGAATCTGAAGTCAGATTTAAAAAATTCAAAATGGCGGACCCAAAATGGCGACTTCAAAAAATAAAAAAATTTCAAATTCGCTTGAAACTCGTTACTCGGGGTTTTCGGGGTATCTGATTACAAATATGATGTCAGATTTTCAAAATTCAAAATGGCGGATAATTTCAAGATTGATGCGATTCGATTAAAATTCGTTTCTCGGGGGTTTTTGGGGTCGCTGAATTTGAATTTGATGTTCGTTTTACAAATTTCAAAATGGCGGATCCAATATGGCGGATAATTTCAAAATTTATGCGTTTCGATCGAAATTCGGTTCCCGGGGGTTTTTGGGGTCGCTGAATTCGAATTTGATGTTCGTTTTTTTTAAATGCTAAATTGTGGATTCAATATGTCGATCAAATTTTTTGAATGTTGACAAATTTGTCTAAAATGTTTACTCAGGGGTTTTTGAGGTAACTTCATATTTGTTTCGCATCAATCTTAAAATCATCCGCCATTTTGAATTTTTTAAATCTGACTTCAGATTTGGATTCAGCGACCTCGAAAACCTCCGAGAAATGAATTTCCCTTGAAACGCTTTAATTTTAACATTATCCACCATATTTGGTCGCCATATTGAATTTTCAAAAACTAACCTCAAATTCGAATTCAGCGACCCCAAAAACCTTATATATGATGAAATCATATTTTTCTTTGAAGCTCTCAATTTCATTTTGTATTTATTTTTTATGAACATTTTACACACAATTAATGAAGATATGAGCTTTTAAAAAAAATTCAATTCTTTGATGAAAAAATTTATTTATTTTAAAAAATAATTATTAATATTAAACAAATGAATAATTAATTGTGTTCTGGATGTCTTTCGTAAAATTTGTTGTCAGAACCTTAAAATATATATATTTCTAATAGTACATATTTGCTTCCTGTATATACAAGAAAATAATTTCCCATGTTTAACTTTTTTATAAATTGAAAACTATTGAAATAATTCTTCAGAAATAGAAAAATAATCAAAAATTGTTTTGCATTAGCCATTTCAAAAGTGAAGAATCATTGACGATTTCTCTTCCTCGTCTTCCGGAAAATCGTTGACACATAGGCACAAGGAAGATTGAAATTGAACGCAGTGATGCGAATTATTATAATCTCAGCTAGATTATTCGCCTCAGGCATTTTTCAATGTATAGGTGTATAAATAAAAGTATGCAATCTCATCATCTCTATTTTTCTTCTGATCACATTTTAACGTGTCAAATTTTCTGATTAAAAAATATGTTAACCATTATATATTGTAACGTGGTATTTTGACACGTATAGTAGAATGTAAAAATTAGAAAATAAGTAATGAAAATCTAATACTTTATTATTCAAAAGTATTTTATTATTATTTTTAATTCCTTCATCATTCTCGAAAATACAGACTGTTCGAAAATATTCTCTTAAAATTCCAAGTAAATGCAATTAATAGTTTTTGAGATATACTACAATTACTATATATAGGGCTCTCTGATCCACATTTTGATAAAGCTTCCTGCTCTCCCCTCATATATATGTTCTCTTAATTAATAATGTTATTTATAAGGAAAAACCTTATCTTGTATTGAGTAATGGTTATTTTTGAAATATTGAAATTCAACCTATTGTACATGCTGACAATATGTACATACATGCAAGAAGACATAAATCCGACGTATGTGGAGCTTTGCTTTCCACCCTTGGCTTGGCACTTTGAAAAGTAAAACCCACGGGGGTGACACTGGTGCAGTTTCCCATTAGAATAAACTAACCTGAGAGTTGACCGTCGCCACTGGTGGCGCTGGCTGGTTAGTTGGCCGATAATGAGTGAAAATGCATTAGAAAAAAAGAAAAATTTATTTTACAATCAATAATATTAATTTAATGGTATTTATTTGTATATAATATTAATCCAGTATCTTTTTAGCATTTTTTATAATATTAAAAACTTAGAAAAAGCGTTTAATATTTTATTTATAAAGAAAATTGTGCAACAATTCATGGCGGGAAATTTAAATTAAATACTACATAATATTATAATAAATAAATTATCAAACAAATTTTTATTTATACTGTAAAATATTATTAAATAATAGTCAGTAGCAATAATTAAAATAATAAAAAATAATTATAATTTTATTAATTTAAATTTCCCGCCATGAATTGTTGTACAATTTTCATTATAAATAAAATATTAAACGCTTTTTCTAAGTTTTTAATATTATAAAAAATGCTAAAAAGATACTGGATTAATATTATGTACAAATAAATACCATTAAATTAATATTATTGATTGTAAAATAAATTTTTCTTTTTTTCTAATGCATTTTTACTCAATATCGGCCAACTAACCAGCCAGCGCCACGGTGGTCACCAGTCAACAGTATGGTTAGTTTCAACTCGAGAGTGTCACCCCCGTGGTAAAACCTGTTATTTCCTTCAGGCTCTGAGCCAAACATCACTCGCCATGTGGCGCTCTAAACACGTTTGCCAAATTTGAAATTAAAGAATAAAATAGAGTTTCTATATTCGATTTGACGTATTTACAAAATTCACTGTAATCATATTCGTTGTTTTACTGTATTGATTCATAACGTGGTATGAATGTTAAGCACCTTGAATCTGGTAAATGAATGTCTAATATACTAACTTAGTGAGCGCAAAGCTTTTGATGATCTTAATGATGTCTTTTTTTTAAGTCTATGTTCGTTTAAGAAACAAGACACATGGGATTTATAAAGTGAATATAAGTTAAAAAGAAAGACCACAATTTGATTAACTATTTTTTTTAAATTTACCAGAATTCGTTGTGCAAACATTAAATTGTTTATTCTTTTTTTAAAAAAAATATGAAAAATGGATTTACAATTCTATTTTAAGTTTTATGTACATTTTGAGCAAGAAGAATATTATAAATTCACCACATTTCTGTGGCATTATAAGAATTTTCCAAAGACCTTATAAAAGACGACGCAAACCTGGGTTTCAGGAAAACCATGAAGCACGAACAATATCGTTAGTGCGTTGTTACCTTTATACATTGCCCTCGAAATTTATGATGCATCATACATTCATATTCACATGTCTCCCATAAATTCTACTTTACGTGCGCGTAAGTGGCTCTGCTTCTGTTCATAGATTTTTGTGCATGTCAGATTTATGCATCTCGACATCTAAGAAAAGACAAATCTTTGTAAACAATATAAAAATTTGTATTTGTTTTCTAACACCTTCTGGGTACATTGAAAAATAATTTCAAATTTTTTTGGTGAATCTCCACGTTTCTTGACCCGGTGAAGCCAAAAAAAAAACGGTTTTTAGAGAAGTACTTCTTTTGGTACCGAGAAAATTAAATTTTTATTATTATTATTATTATTAGTGCCCACGAGGCTGAGAACGGTCTCGGGTTGTCAAGGCGAGACAATGAAGTCGGATTTTCAATTTTAAGTTGTACTTACTCTAATTTAGTAGAATTCTACTAATTGTAGTAGAATTATTACTAATAAAATAACAATTAGTAGGACTGTTTTATTATATTAGTCGATTAAATCGATTCATTTAGTAAATTAGATACATATAGCAATCAGTAAAATTCTATTAAAAAATTAGTAATATTTCACTAACAATAATTAGTTCTATTTGCCAAATTCTACTTAGCAAAAAGGGGAAAAGTCATCCATGATAACTATACTAACAATGAGTAAAATTTATTGCTTGTTAGTAGAATTTTACTAATTCAGATGTGGAGAGTGAGTTCCGGGACGAAATGTAGTAAAAAATTAGATCTCGCAAAAATTTATTGTTAAGATTAAGAGAATTATTTATAAAATAATAGATAAATAAACAATTTGATAATTTAGTTTGCATTTTTCAATTATTTATATATTTTATGCGATTATATATATAGTTACTAAACACAACGAAAATATATAATTTTTTCAAATTTTTTCAAATTATTATAATTATATTGTATTTTTGAAAAAAATTTATAATTGGTATAGAAATTTTACCTACTTTTAATAATGAAATATTTTAACAATAATAATTTAATGTCGATATATTTTAAAAGGAACAAATGGCGACATCTACTAAATACCTCTTTCACTTCAACGCAGGAGTTTCAACTTAAATCTCTGTAGGAAAGGAAGAACCACTGCATAGTGGCGCTCACTAGTGAAAGTTTTGTAAACCTCCTATACTTCGTTCACGAGAATTTAAAAATAAAATCTGTATTTAAAATTAATGTCGTACTCTTTCACTAAGGAAAAATTAAGAAACTTGAGAAAATACTAAAATTTGTTTTTCAAAATTACGTATTTCGTTTGTTACAACTTTTTTTCATATTTTATTATTGGACCAACAATTTTTTATCTAGAAACAAATATTAGATAAAAAAAATATAGTACATGAATCATCAAATCTAATATATATATATATAAATTTGTAATATCAAAACGATAAACAATCATTGATTCATAGTTTTATTATAAAAAAAAATATCCAATAAATAAACTGCCACATGAAATTTTGTAATTTTTCTTTTTTGTTTGTAGTGATAATTTTCTGTTTTCCCCATAGAGTGATAACTAAAACGATTCCCATGGGGCTGATGAACTCGCCAGTATTTATTCAGAAAGATAGAGATGCGCTCACAATGTTGTCCTATTGTGTAAATAGAAATTGTTTGAATTTTACATTCGATGTTTAAAGGGGCAAAAAAATACAAATGAAGCTTGATTTTGAAATTCGTAAATATCGACAATATTTACTTTTAATTTTATTTCGGAAACAAACAATTTAGTCAGTCAAAAGAATTAAAAAAAAATAGAAAAATTCACTTTTTCATTACAAATTTTTTTGCAAAACATCGTTTCAAACTTACTTGATTAATTTTGATTAGTAAATTTAATTTACATTAAAATAGTTAATTTTAATATTTATCCACAAGACATATTAACAACCTTTTTTGTATTCATGATCAAAGAAATATTTTATGTTAAATAAATTATTATAAAGTTCTAATTTTTTGCAAAAAAGCAGTTTTTTCAGGAATGAAAATGAGGCGCCGAATCTTTGAAACAATTATATTTAGAGTAAAATTTTTTTTAATTAAAATCTTACAATAGTTTTGCAAAAAATATATAAAATTTTAAATTTATGTATGTCAACGTAGAAATAATTAATATTTAAAATTTTTGTAAAACAATCGTTTTAATAAGATTTGATGAATATTATATACACGTCTAATATTATAACTAAAAAATTTTTCTAATTCATTAATTAACTAATTAACATTATGTTAAATTATAATTTTAAATCATTAATTTTTAATCCAGAAATTTTTAAAAAGCAAAATATTTCATAAATCAAAATTCAAAAATTGTTTTTTAAATTTGATGGCATAAAGCCGCAAAAATAGAAAAGTGGTTTTAAAATTATTTTTAAAGTAAACAAATAAAATAAATGAAACAGATTTCTTTTATATTTTCCCACGTTCTTTATAGCTTGAAAAATAACTCAATTAAAAAATAAGATGATAAATAAAAAGAATGGTAAATAAAATACCAAAGCAGTATTTTTAAATAGAAAATTTTAAAAACGTAAAAGTTTTGAAATTTTTTTCATATTGATTTTCATATTCACTGCATTCAAAAATTTTAATTTTCATTTACTCTTTAATTGATTTTCACTTTTATTTCCACTCTTTAATTTTAACTTTGATAGGATTTTATTTTCACTTTCATTTTCACTACCATTTTCACTTTGACATTTTATTTTGACTATCATTTTCACTTTCATTTTCTCTTTTATTTTAAAAGATTTTTATTGATTTTTATTTTAATTTCACTTTCGCTTTGATAGAATTTCACTTTCACTTACAGTATGTTATTTTCACTTTCATTTTCACTGTGATATATTTGTATTTTCACTTTCATTTTTCCTTTCATTTTGATAAATTTTTATTGATTATAATTTAACTTTGATAGAATTTTATTTTTTGTTTGTTTTACAATCACTTTGATTTACAGTATTTTATATTCACTCTCATTTTCACTGTGAGATATTTTTATTATCACTTTCATTTTCACTTTGACAGATTTTCATTTTTTTTCTAACAAAAGTGAAAGTGAAAATTAAAATCTTTTAAAGTGATAGTGAAAATAGAGGGAAAAAAATTTATCAGAATGAAATTAAAAATGAAAGTAAAATAAAATTATATCAAAGTGAAAATGAAAATGAATGTAAAAATAAAAAATTCGTCAAATGGAAAGTGAAAGTGAAAATTTATGTGAAAACGAAAGTGAAAGAAGAAATTAAATTACTTAATCGACCCCCAGAAAGAAAATATTTTTAATAAACTAATGATTTTTTGGAAATTTTCTTTAATGTCTTTTATTTATGTAAAAAATGAAAAATACGATGGGAAACAAATTTAAAAATTTTAAGATTCAAAATTTTATCCACTGCCTGAAAAAGAATGACGGTTTTTACAAAAACTTTCTATTGATTTGCATTTTTTAATAATTACTTGAAAGTTTAAAAAAAAAATTAAATCTAATATTCCACAAAAACAAATAACTTTTAGATTCACTGCTAAAAATTAATCAAAAACGAAATTGAAAAGTACAGAGAGAAGATAAGATACAAGCAAGGTCGTATATGCGAACATACAGTTTATAAGATCTTCCAATAACTCGTCGATTCCTTTTATTTGTTTTTCCATATGCTTGAGTGTGAAAATTGCATTGCAACTTTCTGAATTCCCGGAGAAATTGAAAAAGAGGGAGAGAAGATGGATTTTACTTTGAGTTTAATTTAAAGTGAATGCGTTGACAGTTTTTCACAGTTTATATACCGCAAGTTCAGAAAAAAAGAAAATTTTTTAAAAAAAAGTATAAAATTCGACGACAACTCTTATCATTCTTTCATATGTATATACAATTGTGGCGTCGAGTGTAAATCTTCCAAAGATCTTTGAATGAGAAAAAATTAAATTCAGAAGTAAAAGCTCAGAGGAAGAGGCAGAAAAAGAGAAAGAGAGTTTGAATTTGAAAAGTATCTTCTAGAAGCTTCTTGAGGAAAAATTGTTTCTCGTATATCCATTACTGCAAGACCAAGTGAATGGAGGTCGAGAAATAAATAATAAGAAGAATGCACTTTGAAGAAGAAAAAAGGAAAAGTTATTATAATGATGAGATGCATTAATCTGCCGGTGCAATTTGACTCAATTCTACTTTTGTTAAATTTAGAAGCAAATAACTTGTATTAAAAGAAGAATACCAAGGTGATGAACACGTCAGTTGAAGCGGGAAAAGAAAATTGATTACCTGACACGTTCTGCCCCTCTGAGCAAACAATTCTCGCAGAAAAGAAAATACTCACTAGAAATAGATTATTGCTTAATGTGATAGGAATTTCGTTCAAGATGACTGTATTTTTCTCCAATAAATTAATTCCAATCATCTTTCTTAATAATTTCAAAGTCATTAACAAAAAGAAACTTTGCGCTAAAACTTGCATTTTTCCATTATCATTTCTTTTATTCGGATTTCCTCAAGTTTCAATTTGAAAACAAAATTCCATTATACTTGTAAACTATAAGAAACAAGTTTTAATTTAAGAAGTCAAAAGCTCTTCTATACGTACAGAGTTAAAAAGTTAAGAACTGTCTGTGTTTTTTGTAAGTAGCATTTTCCCTTTGATCTTCTACCGACTTTAATTCAAAAGTATAGTCTCGGATTTGTATCGAATTTCTGGAGTGCAGAAATAATTGTCTCTAGTAACGATTGCAAACAATGACAAGTCACCTTCCAATCCATCAACTCAAGGTTATCGAGTTTTCAAGAGTAGCATCGAGACTGATTTACAAACGCTCGCACCATTTTCTTATAGATACCAAGCGTTAATTGAGGGTTTATGTAAGTCTTCTTCTTTATGGTAGTCTCGTTTTTTTTTCTTCTTCTAAAGTATGTAATGGCCCTTCGACGAAACTCAACTACCGTAACTACGATCGGAATCTTCAACGGATCTTGCAAAAGAGCCTGGCATTTTTATAAACTAGACAAAAAAAGCAAGGTCAGAATGTAAGTGCACATACACGTAATTATACCAATGGGGGTTACGCGGAAACTGACATACCAAGAAAATCACTCGCGATCTATTTTTAAAAATGCAACCATATACACACTAATGAAAAGAATCTTGGAAAACAATTATTATAAATTGTGAAACAGAATATTATATAATTTTTTATGTAAAATAAATACTAAATAGCTTTTCAATTACTTCCGTATTCATTATTATTTTCATTGATAGAAATAATAGCGTAGGAAACGGATATTATCATTTTATTATAAGTAGAACTAAACATAAAGTTATAAATGTGAAATGGAAAGATAATAGAGATACATTTTCATTTAAAGTAGAAGAGGACGAAATTTTCACTGAAAATGTTTTTGTTCTGAAAACGTTCCTAGAGCGTTTTTAGAATGTGTCTCATGTCCGACAAATAATGTGTTGTGGACGTTTCATGTTCTAAACGTGTTTGAGGAATATTCCCAGTGGGCATCTGGTCATCTAAAAGACGTCTTTTTCGTCTACGGACATTCAGGAACAATAGTTATAATGCCTAAGTAGGATATATATATACAAAAAAACGTAGATTTTATTTCTATTGCTTGTGATTTTAACACCTCTTTTATGGCATTACCACTAAATTTTGTATTATTTAGAATAAACCTTTTTTCTTTCTGTTACGTCTCAGAAGAAGACATGTAATTAACCAATTTTAATTTTTAAATAACCTGTTTATTCACGGAGCATCAGGCAGCAGACTCCGAACTAAGGGAACAGGCAAAGAAAATTAATGGTTAGAACTGTGGTCAAGTATTCTTTATTAATTTTTGTCACAACGAAAGCAATACACTCTTCTTGCAAATTGGCAGGTGCAATTTTATTTGTTCCACTGAAAGCAGAAACAAGCCAAGTAGACTTTAAAGAACCAAACTTCTCCCAGAAGAAAGATGTCAGACAAGGGCTGAAATCATGGATTGATTTTCTTCAACTGAACAGGAAGAAGACAGAAAGTAGGCAGGAACTTGACAGAAACTGGACTCAAGCTTAAGCCATAGTCAAGGCACCTATGACACCTTGTGACCATAATTCTTCTCCTCACTGGACGAGGCAAAAAGCGAACCCTTATGTGGCCGAGATGTTCCAGCTTTTCTGCATCTTGCTGTTTGATTACTAGAATAGCGAGCTTAACAGCTCGCTTATTAGGTTCTAGGACCGTTACTTTTCTGCTTCCTACTGGTATTGCCGAAACTCTCTCCAGGTCCTCTTGGACATCTGTTGGCTCTGTAAAACAATTCAGATCGCGGATCTCCAAAGTAGTTGGCCGGTTCACAATCTGCACCTTACCCAGGTCATAAATCACCCTAGTCACCTAACTGGTGAACGTCTACTTATTAGAAGAACCTCTAAGTTTGATAAAGAGGTCTCCCTTCTTAGTGGGTATAGCTCCCACACAAATTGTATGGCTTTTTTCTGGTTTCACCTTCACACGGATCTTTCCCAGAACTTCTGCGAACGTCGAACCTTCAGCCACCTTAACGATCATTGATGACCCCTTCTGTGGCCTTCCTTCCTTTTTTCTTGGATCCTTCGCCTTTTTTGGAGGTCCTTCATTCTTCTTCTTTGAGTTTTAGTCAAATCAGAACTGCTCCTCCTCCGCTTTTGACCTTCCAAGACGACATTTCTTATAACATCGTTAATGCGGTCGCGTCTAACTCTTAGATCTTGTCTTGATTCCCCTGACCACACCGATAGTTGGTAGAACCTCTTGTCTACTTTTTTTGCAGCTGCGTGCTTCTCCTTGATCTCCTGTACGAATGATGTTATGCTTTTCAGTCCGTCCTTGATCATCATATTGACGTTTTTCTGAACATCACAGGACTTCAGCATCTTGCGGACCTCTTTATCCATTCTTTGAATGCAAGCTGCTTCCTCCTCTGGCAGCCTTATAGCTTGGTCTCGATCTCTCTTGCAGCAAGCAATGTCATTAGCCGAAGCATTACTGCAGACAGAAATGCAGCTTGCTTGACTTGTAACGCTGCTCGTACCTCCTTGTCTCTTTACCTTGTCTACGATGATCTGTGGTACTCCCAACGCGTTGTTGCCCTCCTGCGTCTTTGAGTCACTGGTCACCACTCTTGCTCTAAACGTTTGACGATCGGAACCAGTGAGGGATTTAGCCAAAGTATTACTATGCAGGTACTCTTCTATTTATACAATCGCTCATACTTGATGTTTGCCTTGTATCGAGGGACGATCGAGCCTTAACAGGATACTACCATCTGGTCAAGATGGGCCCTGAACCGCCTTCGTTGGTTACATAGACGTTATATCATTGCCGGTGCATTGACGCGACGTCTATGATATCCACTGTCAGGTGAAATTGGAAGCTCGGACCTCGAATTATTTTCTTTTATTTTAGCAAGGCCTTTGATATGGTACCACATAATCTCTTGTTAATGAAATTAAAATCTTTTGGATTATTTCGGTCTGCTTTGAAACAGACATAAATATTATTTAAATCTTATTTATCTGGTAGAGTGAAATGTGTCGTTGAGCCTAATGCTGATAAGTCTGAAAGGGGTTTTATTGGACCAGGTGAACTACAGGGTTCAGTGTTTACTGTTTGGTATTTTCTTGCTTTTTACAAATGATTTGAAGAGTGTTCCTAAGCATTATAAGCATGTGTATTATGTTGATAATTTGCAGATCTATGTGCACTCTAGTCTTGACTATTCACCTTCATATATCTGAATATATGAAGGTGAAGAGTTTAGAAATATTATTCATCGTACTAATACCATAGATGTTTCGAACCCTTTGGTTCATATTCTAGTTGCCTTTTGCAGCGGGGTATCACGTTCATATAAAAAACCCCTTTTATCCCATACTAGACATTCGAGACACGGATTATATTGCGCATACCAAAGCTCCCCAAACGTTGTATCGCTTTTGTTGGCTACATCGACGTCACAACACGGCAGTAAGATTATCGGTGACGTCCGTGGTAGGTGTCCTCCAGAATGTACAATCTAAAGTTCGCGCCTGGAACAGGTGTCCCCCGTAATCTGTAATCCGGACCTGAAAGTCGATATCTCTGCAAATGTCTGGAGGAGTTTACAGCAGACCCCCTAAGTATCATCCTTTGAGATATCAGAATTTAACGCCTTGTAAATTTTTACTCATTTTCAATATAGTTGCTTATTAAATCTTAAAAATAATAAATTTGTATAGTTGTGACAACTATTTGGTTAGTAATAACGTCGTTGACAATTTTTATTAGCTACGTTCATAGAAACCGTTGCTATGGTTGGTATGGAAGTTATTACCATAGCATCCATAGTAAACATTTTTATGCAAATGTTTAGATGTCATTTCATAATTTAAAAATACAATAGATTTGTAATCAGTACTCTAAAGCTACCTGGTTATCCAGTTTCATAAAAAATCACAAAAGTCTAACAATTTTTAAAAAAATTCCATCCGACACCTTTTATGAAGTATGCTTCTAAAATTATTCAATTTAAAAGTCTAGTGAATTCTAAAAGTAAATAAATCATCGAAATAGGCAATTTATTTTAAGAAATCACCTTAAATCTACACAATTTCAAAGTTATTGATATTACGCTTGACGACACAGCGGAACCTGCTCTAGGTTATTGAGTGAATGTCAATAGCGAATAGTGAAGCTCTCTATTGTCAACTGATTTGGACAACAAATCAAAACGTCGAAAATGATTGATACGCCGAAAACGTCAAATTGAACACATTAATCAGAGTGTGGATGCTAACTAAAGGTCGCGACATTTTCATTCAATGCCTATTATGACAAATTGCAAATATAATCGAAGGCAATTCCTCTTCATTTGTTACACATTCATATTTTACAATAGTACATTTTTCAAACAAAAAAAAAAATTTTTTATCTTTTTGAAAAAATTTTTTATTTTTTCCTGTTCTTTATAAATTGGAATCAATAAGTTTAGCCATTAATAATTTTCTTACGATTAGCAGTTTTAAAATCAACACTTCACTGATACCTTATTTTTCGAAATTACTTTTCTTTTTTTCAAACCTAAATGTCACGAAAATAATTTAATTATTTTTGAAAAAACAGACAAAGAAAATATTCTTTTCATAAAAACAGAAAATAATCAATGAATGAAACAGACTGTCGAGTTCAGTTCCCGATATGCAAAAATATCGTGAGGAAAAATAAAGAGAATGTTATTATTGAAATATAAAAAAGAGAAGAGTATTAATTAATTTAATTTTCCAAAATTCAATAAGACATTGAATAAGTTGTAATTTGAATAAATTAGTCTCGAGGGATTTTATAATTTTAGAACAAGTATATACTACCTGCATTTGCAACATAAACTGTCCTTGAAGGGTGGGTTTCTGTCTTTCGTCTATACTGTCGACCACCATTCATCCGTTAATTCTCTCTTTCTTCAGAATTTCAACGCAAACGGAAGTCCTTTCACGAGCCCTGATTTTACCACTGAATAAGAGACCCTCATTCCAGGACATTCTCTCCCTTTTGCATCACGATCTGATTTTGATTTGTAAAGTTTCTACAAATCGTCTTGACGCCCTTTTCCGGAAATTGAATAATTATTTGCTCTATTCAAACGCAGATTCAATATCATTGTGAAACAATCTTTTTAAATTCTCTTCTAATTTATCGTAAAATTCTGAATTGGCATAAAAAAACTTCTGTTTTCGCTTTGTATTTCATATTATTTCTTCGATTATAATGTTTTATTCCTGAAGAAATAATATACTTCAAGTATATGGGTTCCATATGGGTTCCCGTATAAAACAAAGTCAGTTTTTAAATGGGAAACCATTTATAAATTCCCGTATGTATTCTTATTCATATCAAATTCAGTTTTTAAATAGGAACCCATATAATCTGCCATATGGGTTCCCATATAAATTGAAGTCAGTTTTTAAATATAGTTTCCCATATGTATTCTCATCCATGGCAAATTCAGTTTCTAAATTCAGTTTTTAAATAGGAACCCATATAATTTTGGGTTCTGATTTCCCTGATTTCCCTGACCTATGACAACCCTGAAAATGTTAAACTATTTTTTAAATAAAAAACTTGCAGAATTTTTATGGAAACTCCACGGAAATTCCATGGAGAAGTTTCATGTAATTTTCAGGGGTTACTTGCATGGAATTTTTCGACGTGGGTTAATGGCAGTTTTCAAATAAATCCACATGAGTTCCTATAGATATCCACATGATGTTAATGTATGGGATCCTATATGGTTTCTTATAATTCCCCATATATGGGTTCCCGTATTGTTTTATATAATTCCCTATGGGTATCTACATGGGTTCTAATGGGAACCCATATGGGAATTTTCAATAGGAGAAATAATGAAAAGATAAGAAAAAGTTTCTATTGTGTATTTTTTTTTAATGCTGATGAATAATATAAATCGTTAAAATATATTACAGACACTCGTATTTCAACACATGAAGGTGCTACTTTGCATTTTGAGAATTTTCAAGACCTCCCTTTGAATCGTAGGTTTTTTCTAAAGTCAGCATAAAACATATCTTATGTCAACGCCTTGAGTTGATAATTCTTTCTTCAAACATCTTCAAATTCGTTCGACGAACTGAAGGATCAATGCCCCACTGAACATGAAATATTCTCAAATTCTTTTGAAATTCAAAGTAGCCTAGTAAAGACTTTAAGGAAGAAAATAAGAACAAATAACATTATCCATATATACGTAGAAAATCTTTATAATTTTCCTCTAAAAATTTTTGAGAAAGAATGTTTTAAGTATTTTTCAAAACATTTTTATTAATATTTTAAGGCATGCCTATTTTAAAATTGATAATGAAGCCATTTAAAGTTTAAAATATTTTTAAAAATATGTTAACATTGATAAAGAAATGATTAAATGAATTTCTAAATTGAATTATTTATGTATTAGAATTTATGTATATCGTCTAATAATTATTTTTTAGTTTAATTATTATTACAGTTTATCATCCTTAATTTAATATTGGGCACATACTAAATTGCTTACTATTAATCCTTAATTTAATAACACAAACAAGCATTTTTTTTATTTTGAAAATATTTATTGAAAAGCAGAAAGCTGATTCAGTAGAATTTTGAAATTTGTTGAGTTTAGAGAACTCTGACTCTCTGAGCGATTGCTTCCGATTCATTAGCTGCCTCTAAAGTCTATATGATCCTTCACTGAAGCTTGCAGAAACTTCTGTAATCCTTCTAACAGCTTTTAGTTTCAGGTGGTGCCTAAAGGATAGTTTCATGCCAAATTATCTAATGTTCTTTACTTTTGGATGCTCTTTATTTTTTCCAATAATCAAATTCGAAATAAAACGTATTCAATACTTGTACTTATTACGCACAGAAAAAAGATATATTTAACACAGATGACTTTTTGTTTCGTTCAAATAAAAATATTATGTGCGATTATTTATAACTTTGTGACAAATACATTATCTTATTTGCCTCAAATAAATTGTATTAAAAAAATTGTATATTAATTCCAATTTGTAATTTTCAAAAATAAGACGAGAAAACTAATAGAAATTGATAAAAATGAATTCTATTCATTGAATCAGATGTCAGTTTTTCAAAATTAAAAATTGCGGATCCAATATGGCAAACGATTACTCTAGAATTGGATCGATTTGCTTGAAATTCGTTATTCGGAGGTTTATGGAGTCGCTGATTACGAATCCAATGTTAGGTTTTAAAAATTCAAAATGGCGGATCCAATATGGTAGACAAAATTTGAAAAAGTTGAGCTAAGCTTTCGAAAATGACTGCAACTCTTTTTAAAATTAAATAAGACAGTGGTGCAAAATTCAAAAGTAGGATATATACAAAATATAACAAATTTTCTACTGAATTTTTCCGCATTTGTAAATTTAAAGAATATGACAAGTAAACTGTTAGAAATTTATAAACAGGTGACTAATTAAATATTTTAAAATCTCCCTCACTAGTCAGACTGAAGATTGACGATAAACTTTCTTAAACAATAAGATCTTAAATTTCACACCAAGTGAATAAGTTATTCAGGTGTCTTATGACAGAAAATCCAACACACACTCTCCGATTACCGTCACATTACTCCAATGTATTCAATTTATTTAGCTACACATTTCCAGCGCTGTATTACAATTATTGTGGTTTGGAACTTCATCCTTTATTTTCGTTATTTAAATATGTAATCGCATTTTTAAAAAATACATAAAACTTCAAGTAATATCGTTAATCAGAAATAAGATAAAAATAGATTTTTCTCTAATAAGATAATAAAATTATATTTTCTGAAAGCAAATGAAGCACATTTTTCATATAATATATAATAAAATAGAGAATAAAAAAAGGTATTATAACATTTTATTTGCATGTTCACAATTTGCATAAATGTAAATTTTTTTTCCAAGAAATTCAACTCGCACAAGTATTAAACTTCTCTGTATAATGAAAACCTAACAACAAGTTTGTCTTCGACAAACTAAAACAAGTTCTAAATACAAAAAGATCTTTGTGAGAGTTCCTCGTCAATGTTATTCGTGTTTCAAATTAGCACACACTACATTTTTCCAACCGCTAAAACGCAAAGTCACCGTTAATTTCCATCTTACACCAGCGTATAATTAAACTACAGTGTTCATGCATTCCAAGTTTAAGGACAATTTAAAATTCATAATACATAAACTATTTAAAGAAATTTTTTAATTTTTTAATATCGATACCTTCTTGTATTTTAGCAAAACAAGAATATTTTCGCACTTATTAAATTAGCATTCATTGAGAGAAAAAGTTTTCAACATTTTGTTCGTATATTTACTGTGATATTTAATTCTCCTCTCGAAGCTTCGTTGGAATATGGCATCAATAATAGAATAAAAAATAATTGTTACTTCCACACGATTAAATATTTAATTAGAAGATGATGTAATGGTAAATTTTGTATTTTGCACGGAAGTACTTGTACATTTTTCCAATATAAATGTCATGGAATTTGTTTGATAATAAAATTAATAAAACGAAGGCACGTGTGTACATTTTTATCTACAGAATTTGAACACAAATAAACCTCTGTTCTTAATTTAATAATTTAATGATTTAAGTGATTACCTATTGACCATTCTAATAATCATTCTGTCCTTATTGATTTTAAAAGACGATATCGAAGACGATTGAAGAGAGCAAAGAGAACTGGAGATAATCGAATTATCAATATATATATATATTAGAAAAAATACAAGGAAGAAAGAAAAATACATTTAAAGTCAGACGAGAAAAGAATAAAAGGCGAAAAAATTATATAAATTTCTGTGTACATATTGTACATGGGTAAAAATTTGAGTTCGTGAATTGAATGGATGAACGTCTGCAGTTGTTTATATTACATCGACCCTCCTCGCCTCGATGAGACTTTATGCTTGGAAAGAAACTCATTTTTCCAATTGCTCTTTCAGTGGCATCACTTCAGCAAACACTTCAACGTGACTGACCTTTGATGGTAGTTGGAAATCTCTCCTTTTCGATATTTTTCAAAAAATAATACTTTTCTAAGGAGTTGTCAAGATCTCAAGTAATGAAATATTAAAAACTTAATATCATTTTAAAAAGATTTGGCTCTTCTTTAAATATCAGAAGATGATGAATAGATGAAGCATAAAAAATGATAAATTAAATATTCATTTTAAATTTTGTAAATCTGACATCAGATTCGTAATCAGCGACCCTGAAGTCGCTGAATTAGAATTTAATGTCAGATTGTTAAAACTAAAATTTTAAAGAATAGGGTTAAAAAAAGGACATAATACTAAAAGATATTTTTTTTTACAGAAAATGCAAAAAATTTACTAATATTACTAGCAGAAAGGTTAATTAAAGTGTCTGTCTTAATTTTAAAGCATCAATTTTTATCAGTGTGTGAACGCTTGAAAATTAAGTGAGCGATATACATATATATATATATATATATATATATATATATATATATATATATATATATATATATATATATATATATATATATATATATATATATATATATATAAAGAAAGGGAGATTATAAATATTTCACGCTGGTACAACATAACTTGAACCCAATCAGACGTAAGGGAATTCAGTGTAGAAAATTAGGATTGCGCCCCTCTGGCTCAAAATTCGCCGAAGCAGGGATAAACCTCCCTATGGGGTTTGTTGCACCCCCACAGGGTTTCAGTTCGCTTATTTGAAACAGTATACATATTATCGTGACGTTGATCTCCCCAATGAAAACCCATCGTTCATCGCAGAAAATTCCAGGTTAATATATAATATTAGAAATATTATTAACTTTAAAATAAAGTGACAGGTTATATTTCTAAATTAAAATTTAAACTCAATATTCATACACGTCCTTTTAGTTTTTTTTTCTTATTTTGGAGTGAATCATTCACTAAGTTTTGGAGTAATTAAATCCTACTACTTTCAAAATAAATGAAAAAACTAAATCTAAATTCACAAACAGTGCGGATCAAGCCACGTATTTCCAACTATAAAAACATAACTGACCTGGACAGAATTTAAATTCCTCCTTTGAAAAATGAGCTTCTTGCGACAATCACTCACTCGATGGAATGAAATTCTGAGAGTGAGTTAGGAAACACAAAAACTTGGGATAGACTCAATGTTTTGGAAATGATATAAAGGAGATATTAAAGATTCCAGAATCGTAAATTATCCTTAAAGAGAAGTTTGACTTGTAGCCTGAAAGGAAGTAAATCCGTAGGAAGAACTTATCGTGCATTTCTTGTGGCACCCTATGGAGGTTTATATGATGGTATGTACAAGCGGGTCCACCCCATATATATATATATATATACTAGGATGCATGTTACATGCGTCCTAGTGATGCGTGAAAACATCCATCATGACCAGCTTGGGGAATACCGTGCACAGCTGCTGTGATCTTCAGTCTAGCGTATCGGACCAGGAAACTGTATAAGAGATCAAGGAGGTGTAGATGGAATGCTCCCGTTTAATGCACTTTTGAATCGAGCGAGATTCGCACAGCAAGAAATTAGCTTCCGGAATTGATAATATTATATTATATATAACTGTTCTCAACACGCAATTTCGAAAAATTGCGATAAAATTAATTAATTCCAGTAAGAAACGATAAATTAAAATCAATTAAAAAAGTTTTACGTTTTTGTAGAAAATTTGATTTTTTTAAATTCTTTCAGATTTTTCTTCAATTCTTATATATAGTAATGATGTTATCACTCGGTCGATAAATTAATAAAACGATGAAATAGTTAGATATATTTTGACGGATTATATTTTTACATTCATGTTTATTAATATAAATTTTTATGCTCACTTTCGCTTTGATAGATTTTTAATTTCACTTCCATTTTCATTTACACATTCAGTTTCACTTTAACAGATCTTTATATTCACTTTCTATCAAAGTGAAAATGAAAATAAAAATGAATAATTAAGCTAAAAGTGAAAATAAAGGTGAAAGTAAAAATTAAAGTAAAAGTATAATATTTTATATGGTTAGGGTATCTTAACATTTACTTTTAATATTTAATTCAGAACAGGAAGTTTATATTTAATATATAAATAATAATATGCGCAAAGAAAATCTTTATTATATTTTGTGCGAATTAATTATTAACACATATAAAAATTGTATAGAATATTTCGAAAACAAAACCAAATATTTCCATTCATTGGAGCATTTTCTGCGGCATGTCTTAAATATCAAATAATTCGGTTAAACCGATTGTAAAGAATAAAGTGGTCTCTGCGAAAATAAGGCAAACAAGAGGTTGAGGAATCAAAAGTTCCCCGAACAAAGAAACTTCATTAAGCGTTGAGATGGGTCACCTGGGAAATTGAAGTTTGTTTTGTCGTTATAAAATCTTCACTTTCTTGCTTAAAAAAAAGAGAAATTCCAGAAACACGGCAATTAAATTTTTAAAAACTTCTTTTCTTTTTTCATCCAACTATACTATTATTATAATTGAAAGAAATAATGAACGATTTTTTCCAGCATTTTATTTTCTATGACAAATAATTATTACTCAAATTAGTACAACATTTAAGCACAATATTTTATCAATGTTGGATGATTATATTGACATTATCATCAGATCCAAGTCACAGTGGTTTAATTTTAAAAAAACTGGCTTCATATTCGTAATCAGCGACCCCAAAAACTCCTAGATACAATGTTTTTTTTAAAATATGTTATATTTTTAATTACTATGTCCGCCATATTGGATCCGGCATTTTGAATTTTTTTTAAATTGACTTCATATTCGTAATCAGCAACCCCAAAAACCTCTAGACAGAATGTTTTACTAAATTTCGACAAATTTTTAATTTCGATACACAGTGATCTGAAACCCAACTCTACACTGTTAAAAATTAGACTCCAACTTTATACCAAAAATATTGAATCAATAATGTTGTTTCAATCCCGCAAAAGTGTGAATGCATGCATTTCATTGGTTTAAAGTGCTTAGTTAATCCAATCAAATGAAAGTATTAACACTTTTTGAGATTGAAAGTATTTAGTTTTCAATATTTCGGTGTAAAGTTTGAGTCCGATTTTTAACAGTGTAGGTGGGCAAAACTAATTCTTAAAATTGCTTTTATAAATTTAAGTAAAACTCGTTACTCGGCAGTTTCTTACTGGTCGTTGATTACGAATTTGATGTCAAAATTTCAAAATGGAGGATCAGATATACCAAATATAGTGATTAACGTTTTGTCACCCTTCAATAGGGTCACTCGCCTTCCTAATTCAGAAACTAAGCACACGTGCCCAAATTAAGTCAATAATTACAAACTGACCCCGAAAACAACAAAAGTGGGTGGTATAATGCAATGTTCCTTTGCAAAAGGAACCTATAAAAAGTGCCACGCCATGGCGAATTCGTCAGTCCAGCAACCACCACCATGTCAACTATAGTTGTGTACTGTCATCAATTGTCTTTTTTGACTCCAGTCCAAAAACCTCTTCAAGTACCAAGTGCCTTCTTCGAGTCTCGTCTTAGTCAAGTTTATTCAAGGAGATAATTTCTACTACGAGGTACATTTCTAATTTTCTGAGGACTGCATTACCATGGCATCAACAACAAATAGATAATTTGCGATTACTCCAAGTCTGAGGGACTCCTGACCATTTCACTTTGGCTAGTCTGAAAAAAATTTGAGGGAAATCTACAGCATTCTCTGTTTGTGCTAGTCAATATCATTTCCTTAATCTCACACTGAAGGAGGTATCGCTTGTTGGGTCTACGACTCTAACAATAATTTTAAAAGGTAAATAACTGATACATTAAATTTTGTCCCCATTTAAATTCTCATTGATTTCACAAAGTTACAATTTTGTTTCAGTGTCCCTGAAGACATCTGCGGATCTACTTTTTCTCTCTCATTCTAATTGCAAAGAATTCAAATAAAACTTTAATAATTTAATTTCAATTTTAACGTTCCTCTTTCTTGAACCTGTCCCTTAAGATCAGAGCCTTCACGGTGCATAGTAATGAGACTTATTGGAATATTTGTTCAATATTACAGTGCTACTCATTCAGTTTCAGTTAGCTTAGCGTAAAAAGCGGTTAAGTAATAGGTACTAAATAGAAAAATTATAATTCGCAACGTAATTAATGAAAATAACCCTTTGATATTTAACTGTGAATATTTTCAGGATAGAGCACGCAGATAATTTATTTCCTATACATAGGAACTAAATAAAATCCTACATGTAGGACATTGATAAACTTTAAATTTTTGATTCAAATATAATACATACTTTTAGATTTCGCCTTACTCCTCTTGATTTGGTGCGTAATGATTCATGTAATCGATAACGCGTCATTCGTCTGTAGGCGTAATGATTGTTTGTGTCGATATTCTCATTTCTTTAAGTATAGATCCTAATAATACTTTTCGTAACTTGTTAAAAATCTTTAACTTTTTACATCTTCTCTGATATTCAGATTGACAATGAAAACTTGAACTCTATATATCGACAGATTACTCCTTTGTTTTTGCTTCCTCATAAAGGAAGCCTTATAGTGATGTCGAATTCCGAATTTTTTAGAACCAATTATTTTTACAAATTTTCAAGTGTAGTATACATAATTCGTCGAGAGGAACAAATGTCCGGATGTATGTGTGTATGTATGTGTGTATGTTTGTATGTATGTATGTGTGTGTGTGTGTGTGTGTATGTCACCGATTCTTGTGGACAAATTTTCTCTTACACGTCTTGACGGATTTTGATAAAATTTTGTAGGTGTATTACGGTCACGAATACCAAAAATCAGACAAAAGGATTTTCAAAAATATCTAAAAAAAAATTTTTTTCAACAATTTTTTAATTTTTGAAAAAATTAATTTTTGGATTTTTTAAAATAACTTTTTTCTATATTAAAATTTTTATTAATTCTTGTCAAAATTGCATTCCTGACATAAAAACGAATCGATTCATGTATATAAAGTATATATTTTATCAAAATTTATAGAATAAATAAATATTTTAAATTTTCACAAAAAAATGAAATTTTGTATTTTTTGACAATTTATCTTAACACTTTAAAATCATTATTCTAAAATAAAAAATTAAACAATTGGTATATATTATATTGAGGAAGCTTAATAATCATGAAATGAACAACTTATTGTTTAAGTGACAGCAGGTCCACCCGTACGCCATCAGACAATCAAAATTTGGTTAAAACGAAAATAAAAATTTAATTCTTCCAAATTTAATAATTCTAATCATCTGAAAATTACCAGATTTGTTGTAGGGACTGAGCCCTACACAATCCTAAAGAATATAAAATTTTATTTTAATTTTTAAGTGATAGCAGGTCCACCCGTACGCCATCAGACAATCAAAATGTGGTAAAAGCGAAAATAAAAATTTAATTCTTCCAAATTTAATAATTCTAATCATCTGAAAATTACCAGAGTTCTAGTAGGGACTGAGCCCTACACAATCCTAAAGAAAAAAGAATTTTATATCAATTTTTAAGTAGTAGCACCCTCACCCGAACGCCATCAGACAATCAAAATTTGGTAAAAACGAAAATAAAAATTTATTTTTTCTACATTTAAGAATTCTAATCATCTGAAAATTACCAGAGTTCTAGTAGGGACTGAGCCCTACACAATCCTAAAGAATATAAAATTTTATTTTAATTTTTAAGTGATAGCAGGTCCACCCGTACGCCATCAGACAATCAAAATGTGGTAAAAGCGAAAATAAAAATTTAATTCTTCCAAATTTAATAATTCTAATCATCTGAAAATTACCAGAGTTCTAGTAGGGACTGAGCCCTACACAATCCTAAAGAAAAAAGAATTTTATATCAATTTTTAAGTAGTAGCACCCTCACCCGAACGCCATCAGACAATCAAAATTTGGTAAAAACGAAAATAAAAATTTATTTTTTCTACATTTAAGAATTCTAATCATCTGAAAATTACCAGAGTTCTAGTAGGGACTGAGCCCTACACAATCCTAAAAAATATAAAATTTTATTTTAATTTTTAAGTAGTAGCACCCTCACCGGAACGCCATCAGACAATCAAAATTTGGTAAAAACGAAAATAAAAATTTAATTCTTCCAAATTTAATAATTCTAATCATCTGAAAATTACCATAGTTGTTGTAGGGACTGAGCCCTACACAATCCTAAAGAATATAAAATTTTATTTTAATTTTTAAGTGATAGCAGGTCCACCCGTACGCCATCAGACAAGCAAAATTTGGTAAAAACGAAAATAAAAATTTATTTTTTCTAAATTTAATAATTCTAATCATCTGAAAATTACCAGAGTTCTAGTAGGGACTGAGCCCTACACAATCCTAAAAAATATAAAATTTTATTTTAATTTTTAAGTGATAGCAGGTCCACCCGTATGCCATCAGACAATCAAAATTTGGTAAAAACGAAAATAAAAATTTAATTCTTCCAAATTTAATAATTCTAATCATCTGAAAATTACCATAGTTGTTGTAGGGACTGAGCCCTACACAATCCTAAAGAATATAAAATTTTATTTTAATTTTTAAGTGATAGCAGGTCCACCCGTACGCCATCAGACAAGCAAAATTTGGTAAAAACGAAAATAAAAATTTATTTTTTCTAAATTTAATAATTCTAATCATCTGAAAATTACCAGAGTTCTAGTAGGGACTGAGCCCTACACAATCCTAAAAAATATAAAATTTTATTTTAATTTTTAAGTGATAGCAGGTCCACCCGTATGCCATCAGACAATCAAAATTTGGTAAAAACGAAAATAAAAATTTAATTCTTCCAAATTTAATAATTCTAATCATCTGAAAATTACCATAGTTGTTGTAGGGACTGAGCCCTACACAATCCTAAAGAATATAAAATTTTATTTTAATTTTTAAGTGATAGCAGGTCCACCCGTACGCCATCAGACAAGCAAAATTTGGTAAAAACGAAAATAAAAATTTATTTTTTCTAAATTTAATAATTCTAATCATCTGAAAATTACCAGAGTTCTAGTAGGGACTGAGCCCTACACAATCCTAAAAAATATAAAATTTTATTTTAATTTTTAAGTGATAGCAGGTCCACCCGTACGCCATCAGACAATCAAAATTTGGTAAAAACGAAAGTAAAAATTTATTTTTTCTACATTAAAGAATTCTAATCATCTGAAAATTACCAGAGTTCTAGTAGGGACTGTTTTTTACACAATCCTAAAGAATATAAAATTTTATTTTAATTTTTAAGTAATAGCAGGTCCTCCCGTACGCCATCAGACAATCAAAATTTGGTAAAAACGAAAATACAAATTTATTTTTTCTAAATTTAATAATTCTAATCATCTGAAAATTACCAGAGTTCTAGTAGCGACTGAGCTCTACACAATCCTAATGAAAAAAGAATTTTATATCAATTTTTAAGTAGTAGCACCCTCACCCGTACGCCATCAGACAATCAAAATGTGGTAAAAACGAAAATAAAAATTTAATTCTTCCAAATTTAATAATTCTAATCATTTGAAAATTATTAGACTTCTAGTAGGGACTGAGCCTTATACAATCCTAAAGAAAAAAGAATTTTATATCAATTTTTAAGTAGTAGCACCCTCACCCGAACGCCATCAGACAATCAAAATTTGGTAAAAACGAAAATAAAAATTTATTTTTTCTACATTTAAGAATTCTAATCATCTGAAAATTACCAGAGTTCTAGTAGGGACTGAGCCCTACACAATCCTAAAGAATATAAAATTTTATTTTAATTTTTAAGTGATAGCAGGTCCACCCGTACGCCATCAGACAATCAAAATTTGGTAAAAACGAAAATAAAAATTTATTTTTTCTAAATTTAATAATTTTAATCATCTGAAAATTACCAGAGTTCTAGTAGGGAATGAGCTCTACACAATCCTAAAGAAAAAAGAATTTTATATCAATTTTTAAGTAGTAGCACCCTCACCCGAACGCCATCAGACAATCAAAATGTGGTAAAAACGAAAATAAAAATTTAATTCTTCCAAATTTAATAATTCTAATCATCTGAAAATTACCAGACTTCTAGTAGGGACTGAGCCCTACACAATCCTAAAAAATATAAAATTTTATTTTAATTTTTAAGTAGTAGCACCCTCACCGGAACGCCATCAGACAATCAAAATTTGGTAAAAACGAAAATAAAAATTTAATTCTTCCAAATTTAATAATTCTAATCATCTGAAAATTACCATAGTTGTTGTAGGGACTGAGCCCTACACAATCCTAAAGAATATAAAATTTTATTTTAATTTTTAAGTGATAGCAGGTCCACCCGTACGCCATCAGACAATCAAAATTTGGTAAAAACGAAAGTAAAAATTTATTTTTTCTACATTTAAGAATTCTAATCATCTGAAAATTACCAGAGTTCTAGTAGGGACTGATTTCTACACAATCCTAAAGAATATAAAATTTTATTTTAATTTTTAAGTGATAGCAGGTCCACCCGTACGCCATCAGACAATCAAAAATTGGTAACAACGAAAATAATAATTTAATTCTTCCAAATTTAATAATTCTAATCATTTGAAAATTACCAGAGTTCTAGTAGGGACTGAGCCCTACACAATCCTAAAAAATATAAAATTTTATTTTAATTTTTAAGTGATAGCAGGTCCACCCGTATGCCATCAGACAATCAAAATTTGGTAAAAACGAAAATAAAAATTTAATTCTTCCAAATTTAATAATTCTAATCATCTGAAAATTACAATAGTTGTTGTAGGGACTGAGCCCTACACAATCCTAAAGAATATAAAATTTTATTTTAATTTTTAAGTGATAGCAGGTCCACCCGTACGCCATCAGACAATCAAAATTTGGTAAAAACGAAAATACAAATTTATTTTTTCTAAATTTAATAATTCTAATCATCTGAAAATTACCAGAGTTCTAGTAGGGACTGAGCCTTACACAATCCTAAAGAAAAAAGAATTTTATATCAATTTTTAAGTAGTAGCACCCTCACCCGAACGCCATCAGACAATCAAAATTTGGTAAAAACGAAAATAAAAATTTATTTTTTCTAAATTTAATAATTCTAATCATCTGAAAATTACCAGAGTTCTAGTAGCGACTGAGCTCTACACAATCCTAATGAAAAAAGAATTTTATATCAATTTTTAAGTAGTAGCACCCTCACCCGTACGCCATCAGACAATCAAAATGTGGTAAAAACGAAAATAAAAATTTAATTCTTCCAAATTTAATAATTCTAATCATTTGAAAATTATTAGACTTCTAGTAGGGACTGAGCCTTATACAATCCTAAAGAAAAAAAGAATTTTATATCAATTTTTAAGTAGTAGCACCCTCACCCGAACGCCATCAGACAATCAAAATTTGGTAAAAACGAAAATAAAAATTTATTTTTTCTAAATTTAATAATTCTAATCATCTGAAAATTACCAGACTTCTAGTAGGGACTGAGCCCTACACAATCCTAAAAAATATAAAATTTTATTTTAATTTTTAAGTAGTAGCACCCTCACCGGAACGTCATCAGACAATCAAAATTTGGTAAAAACGAAAATAAAAATTTAATTCTTCCAAATTTAATAATTCTAATCATTTGAAAATTATCAGACTTCTAGTAAGGACTGAGCCTTACACAATCCTAAAGAAAAAAGAATTTTATATCAATTTTTAAGTAGTAGCACCCTCACCCGAACGCCATCAGACAATCAAAATGTGGTAAAAACGAAAATAAAAATTTATTTTTTCTACATTTAAGAATTCTAATCATCTGAAAATTAGCAGAGTTCTAGTAGAGACTGAGCCCTACACAATCTTAAAAAATATAAAATTTTATTTTAATTTTTAAGTGATAGCAGGTCCACCCGTACGCCATCAGACAATCAAAATTTGGTAAAAACGAAAATAAAAATTTAATTCTTCCAAATTTAATAATTCTAATCATCTGAAAATTACCAGATTTGTTGTAGGGACTGAGCCCTACACAATCCTAAAAAATATAAAATTTTATTTTAATTTTTAAGTGATAGCAGGTCCACCCGTACGCCATCAGACAATCAAAATTTGGTAAAAACGAAAATAAAAATTTAATTCTTCCAAATTTAATAATTCTAATCATCTGAAAATTACCAGAGTTGTTGTAGGGACTGAGCCCTACACAATCTCAAAGAATATAAAATTTTATTTTAATTTTTTAGTGATAGCAGGTCCATCCGTACGCCATCAGACAATCAAAATTTGGTAAAAACGAAAGTAAAAATTTATTTTTTCTACATTTAAGAATTCTAATCATCTGAAAATTACCAGAGTTCTAGTAGGGACTGAGTTCTACACAATCCTAAAGAATATAAAATTTTATTTTAGTTTTTAAGTAATAGCAGGTCCTCCCGTACGCCATCAGACAATCAAAATTTGGTAAAAACGAAAGTAAAAATTTAATTCTTCCATATTTAATAATTCTAATCATCTGAAAATTAGCAGAGTTCTAGTAGGGACTGAGCTTTACACAATCCTAAAGAATATAAAATTTTATTTTATTTTTTAAGTAGTAGCAGGTCCACCCGTACGCCATCAGACAATCAAAATTTGGTAAAAACGAAAATAAAAATTTAATTCTTCCAAATTTAATAATTCTAATCATCTTAAAATTACCAGAGATCTAGTAGGGACTGAGCTCTACACAATCCTAAAGAAAAAAGAATTTTATATTAATTTTTAATAGTAGCACCCTCACCCGAACGCCATCAGACAATCAAAATGTGGTAAAAACGAAAATAAAAATTTATTTTTTCTACATTTAAGAATTCTAATCATCTGAAAATTAGCAGAGTTCTAGTAGAGACTGAGCCCTACACAATCTTAAAAAATATAAAATTTTATTTTAATTTTTAAGTGATAGCAGGTCCACCCGTACGCCATCAGACAATCAAAATTTGGTAAAAACGAAAATAAAAATTTAATTCTTCCAAATTTAATAATTCTAATCATCTGAAAATTACCAGATTTGTTGTAGGGACTGAGCCCTACACAATCCTAAAGAATATAAAATTTTATTTTAATTTTTAAGTGATAGCAGGTCCACCCGTACGCCATCAGACAATCAAAATTTGGTAAAAACGAAAATAAAAATTTAATTCTTCCAAATTTAATAATTCTAATCATCTGAAAATTACCAGAGTTGTTGTAGGGACTGAGCCCTACACAATCTCAAAGAATATAAAATTTTATTTTAATTTTTTAGTGATAGCAGGTCCATCCGTACGCCATCAGACAATCAAAATTTGGTAAAAACGAAAGTAAAAATTTATTTTTTCTACATTTAAGAATTCTAATCATCTGAAAATTACCAGAGTTCTAGTAGGGACTGAGTTCTACACAATCCTAAAGAATATAAAATTTTATTTTAGTTTTTAAGTAATAGCAGGTCCTCCCGTACGCCATCAGACAATCAAAATTTGGTAAAAACGAAAGTAAAAATTTAATTCTTCCATATTTAATAATTCTAATCATCTGAAAATTAGCAGAGTTCTAGTAGGGACTGAGCTTTACACAATCCTAAAGAATATAAAATTTTATTTTAATTTTTAAGTGATAGCAGGTCCACCCGTACGCCATCAGACAATCAAAATTTGGTAAAAACGAAAATAAAAATTTAATTCTTCCAAATTTAATAATTCTAATCATCTGAAAATTACCAGAGTTGTTGTAGGGACTGAGACCTACACAATCCTAAAAAATATAAAATTTTATTTTAATTTTTAAGTGATAGCAGGTCCACCCGTACGCCATCAGACAATCAAAATTTGGTAAAAACGAAAATAAAAATTTATTTTTTCTAAATTTAATAATTCTAATCATCTGAAAATTACCAGAGTTCTAGTAGGGACTGAGCCCTACACAATCCTAAAGAATATAAAATTTTATTTTAGTTTTTAAGTAATAGCAGGTCCTCCCGTACGCCATCAGACAATCAAAATTTGGTAAAAACGAAAGTAAAAATTTATTTTTTCTACATTTAAGAAATCTAATCATCTGAAAATTACCAGAGTTCTAGTAGGGACTGAGCCCTACACAATCCTAAAGAATATAAAATTTTATTTTAGTTTTTAAGTAATAGCAGGTCCTCCCGTACGCCATCAGACAATCAAAATTTGGTAAAAACGAAAGTAAAAATTTATTTTTTCTACATTTAAGAAATCTAATCATCTGAAAATTACCAGAGTTCTAGTAGGGACTGAGCCCTACACAATCCTAAAGAATATAAAATTTTATTTTAATTTTTAAGTAGTAGCACCCTCACCCGATCGCCATCAGACAATCAAAATGTGGTAAAAGCGAAAATAAAAATTTAATTCTTCCAAATTTAATAATTCTAATCATCTGAAAATTACCATATTTGTAGTAGGGACTGAGCTCTACACAATCCTAATGAAAAAAGAATTTTATATTAATTTTTAAGTAGTAGCACCCTCACCCGTACGCCATCAGACAATCAAAATGTGGTAAAAACGAAAATAAAAATTTAATTCTTCCAAATTTAATAATTCTAATCATTTGAAAATTATCAGACTTTTAGTAGGGACTGAGCCCTACACAATCCTAAAAAATATAAAATTTTATTTTAATTTTTAAGTAGTAGCACCCTCACCGGAACGCCATCAGACAATCAAAATTTGGTAAAAACGAAAATAAAAATTTAATTCTTCCAAATTTAATAATTCTAATCATCTGAAAATCACCAGAGTTCTAGTAGAGACTGAGCCCTACACAATCCTAAAAAATATAAAATTTTATTTTAATTTTTAAGTGATAGCAGGTCCACCCGTATGCCATCAGACAATCAAAATTTGGTAAAAACGAAAATAAAAATTTAATTCTTCCAAATTTAATAATTCTAATCATCTGAAAATTACCATAGTTGTTGTAGGGACTGAGCCCTACACAATCCTAAAGAATATAAAATTTTATTTTAATTTTTAAGTGATAGCAGGTCCACCCGTACGCCATCAGACAAGCAAAATTTGGTAAAAACGAAAATAAAAATTTATTTTTTCTAAATTTAATAATTCTAATCATCTGAAAATTACCAGAGTTCTAGTAGGGACTGAGCCCTACACAATCCTAAAGAATATAAAATTTTATTTTAATTTTTAAGTGATAGCAGGTCCACCCGTACGCCATCAGACAATCAAAATTTGGTAAAAACGAAAGTAAAAATTTATTTTTTCTACATTTAAGAATTCTAATCATCTGAAAATTACCAGAGTTCTAGTAGGGACTGATTTCTACACAATCCTAAAGAATATAAAATTTTATTTTAATTTTTAAGTGATAGCAGGTCCACCCGTACGCCATCAGACAATCAAAAATTGGTAACAACGAAAATAATAATTTAATTCTTCCAAATTTAATAATTCTAATCATTTGAAAATTACCAGAGTTCTAGTAGGGACTGAGTTCTACACAATCCTAAAGAATATAAAATTTTATTTTAATTTTTAAGTGATAGCAGGTCCACCCGTACGCCATCAGACAATCAAAAAATTGGTAACAACGAAAATAATAATTTAATTCTTCCAAATTTAATAATTCTAATCATTTGAAAATTACCAGAGTTCTAGTAGGGACTGAGCCCTACACAATCCTAAAGAATATAAAATTTTATTTTAATTTTTAAGTGATAGCAGGTCCACCCGTACGCCATCAGACAATCAAAATTTGGTAAAAACGAAAATAAAAATTTAATTCTTCCAAATTTAATAATTCTAATCATTTGAAAATTACCAGACTTCTAGTAGGGACTGAGTTCTACACAATCCTAAAGAATATAAAATTTTATTTTAATTTTTAAGTGATAGCAGGTCCACCCGTACGCCATCAGACAATCAAAAATTGGTAACAACGAAAATAATAATTTAATTCTTCCAAATTTAATAATTCTAATCTTCTGAAAATTATGAGACTTCTAGTAGGGACTGAGCCCTACACAATCCTAAAAAATATAAACTTTATTTTAATTTTTAAGTAGTAGCACCCTCACCGGAACGCCATCAGACAATCAAAATTTGGTAAAAACGAAAATAAAAATTTATTTTTTCTAAATTTAATAATTCTAATCATCTGAAAATTAGCAGAGTTCTAGTAGGGACTGAGCCCTACACAATCTTAAAAAATATAAAATTTTATTTTAATTTTTAAGTGATAGCAGGTCCACCCGTACGCCATCAGACAATCAAAATTTGGTAAAAACGAAAATAAAAATTTAATTCTTCCAAATTTAATAATTCTAATCATCTGAAAATTACCAGATTTGTTGTAGGGACTGAGCCCTACACAATCCTAAAGAATATAAAATTTTATTTTAATTTTTAAGTGATAGCAGGTCCACCCGTACGCCATCAGACAATCAAAATGTGGTAAAAACGAAAATAAAAATTTAATTCTTCCAAATTTAATAATTCTAATCATTTGAAAATTATCAGACTTCTAGTAGGGACTGAGCCTTACACAATCCTAAAGAAAAAAGAATTTTATATCAATTTTTAAGTAGTAGCACCCTCACCCGAACGCCATCAGACAATCAAAATGTGGTAAAAACGAAAATAAAAATTTATTTTTTCTACATTTAAGAATTCTAATCATCTGAAAATTAGCAGAGTTCTAGTAGGGACTGAGCCCTACACAATCTTAAAAAATATAAAATTTTATTTTAATTTTTAAGTGATAGCAGGTCCACCCGTACGCCATCAGACAATCAAAATTTGGTAAAAACGAAAATAAAAATTTAATTCTTCCAAATTTAATAATTCTAATCATCTGAAAATTACCAGATTTGTTGTAGGGACTGAGCCCTACACAATCCTAAAGAATATAAAATTTTATTTTAATTTTTAAGTGATAGCAGGTCCACCCGTACGCCATCAGACAATCAAAATTTGGTAAAAACGAAAATAAAAATTTAATTCTTCCAAATTTAATAATTCTAATCATCTGAAAATTACCAGAGTTCTAGTAGGGACTGAGCTCTACACAATCCTAAAGAAAAAAGAATTTTATATCAATTTTTAAGTAGTAGCACCCTCACCCGAACGCCATCAGACAATCAAAATTTGGTAAAAACGAAAATAAAAATTTAATTCTTCCAAATTTAATAATTCTAATCATCTGAAAATTACCAGAGTTGTTGTAGGGACTGAGCCCTACACAATCTCAAAGAATATAAAATTTTATTTTAATTTTTTAGTGATAGCAGGTCCATCCGTACGCCATCAGACAATCAAAATTTGGTAAAAACGAAAGTAAAAATTTATTTTTTCTACATTTAAGAATTCTAATCATCTGAAAATTACCAGAGTTCTAGTAGGGACTGAGTTCTACACAATCCTAAAGAATATAAAATTTTATTTTAATTTTTAAGTAATAGCAGGTCCTCCCGTACGCCATCAGACAATCAAAATTTGGTAAAAACGAAAATAAAAATTTAATTCTTCCAAATTTAATAATTCTAATCATCTAAAAATTACCAGAGTTGTTGTAGGGACTGAGCCCTACACAATCCTAGAAAATATAAAATTTTATTTTAATTTTTAAATAGTAGCACCCTCACCGGAACGCCATCAGACAATCAAAATGTGGTAAAAGCGAAAATAAAAATTTAATTCTTCCAAATTTAATAATTCTAATCATGTGGAAATTACCAGATTTTTTAGTAGGGACTGAGCTCTACACAATCCTAATGAAAAAAGAATTTTATATCAATTTTTAAGTAGTAGCACCCTCACCCGTACGCCATCAGACAATCAAAATGTGGTAAAAACGAAAATAAAAATTTAATTCTTCTAAATTTAATAATTCTAATCATTTGAAAATTATCAGACTTCTAGTAGGGACTAAGCCCTACACAATCCTAAAAAATATAAAATTTTATTTTAATTTTTAAGTGATAGCAGGTCCACCCGTATGCCATCAGACAATCAAAATTTGGTAAAAACGAAAATAAAAATTTAATTCTTCCAAATTTAATAATTCTAATCATCTGAATATTACCATAGTTGTTGTAGGGACTGAGCCCTACACAATCCTAAAGAATATAAAATTTTATTTTAATTTTTAAGTGATAGCAGGTCCACCCGTACGCCATCAGACAAGCAAAATTTGGTAAAAACGAAAATAAAAATTTATTTTTTCTAAATTTAATAATTCTAATCATCTGAAAATTACCAGAGTTCTAGAAGGGACTGAGCCCTACACAATCCTAAAAAATATAAAATTTTATTTTAATTTTTAAGTGATAGCAGGTCCACCCGTATGCCATCAGACAATCAAAATTTGGTAAAAACGAAAATAAAAATTTAATTCTTCCAAATTTAATAATTCTAATCATCTGAAAATTACAATAGTTGTTGTAGGGACTGAGCCCTACACAATCCTAAAGATTATGAAATTTTATTTTAATTTTTAAGTGATAGCAGGTCCACCCGTACGCCATCAGACAATCAAAATTTGGTAAAAATGAAAATAAAAATTTAATTCTTCCAAATTTAATAATTCTAATCATCTGAAAATTAGCAGAGTTCTAGTAGGGACTGAGCCCTACACAATCCTAAAAAATATAAAATTTTATTTTAATTTTTAAGTGATAGCAGGTCCACCCGTACGCCATCAGACAATCAAAAATTGGTAACAACGAAAATAATAATTTAATTCTTCCAAATTTAATAATTCTAATCATCTGAAAATTATGAGACTTCTAGTAGGGACTGAGCCCTACACAATCCTAAAAAATATAAACTTTATTTTAATTTTTAAGTAGTAGCACCCTCACCGGAACGCCATCAGACAATCAAAATTTGGTAAAAACGAAAATAAAAATTTATTTTTTCTAAATTTAATAATTCTAATCATCTGAAAATTAGCAGAGTTCTAGTAGGGACTGAGCCCTACACAATCTTAAAAAATATAAAATTTTATTTTAATTTTTAAGTGATAGCAGGTCCACCCGTACGCCATCAGACAATCACAATTTGGTAAAAACGAAAATAAAAATTTATTTTTTCTAAATTTAATAATTCTAATCATCTAAAAATTACCAGAGTTCTAGTAGGGACTGAGCCCTACACAATCCTAAAGAATATAAAATTTTATATCAATTTTTAAGTAGTAGCACCCTCACCCGAACGCCATCAGACAATCAAAATTTGGTAAAAACGAAAATAAAAATTTAATTCTTCCAAATTTAATAATTCTAATCATCTGAAAATTACCAGAGTTGTTGTAGGGACTGAGCCCTACACAATCTCAAAGAATATAAAATTTTATTTTAATTTTTTAGTGATAGCAGGTCCATCCGTACGCCATCAGACAATCAAAATTTGGTAAAAACGAAAGTAAAAATTTATTTTTTCTACATTTAAGAATTCTAATCATCTGAAAATTACCAGAGTTCTAGTAGGGACTGAGTTCTACACAATCCTAAAGAATATAAAATTTTATTTTAATTTTTAAGTAATAGCAGGTCCTCCCGTACGCCATCAGACAATCAAAATTTGGTAAAAACGAAAATACAAATTTATTTTTTCTAAATTTAATAATTCTAATCATCTGAAAATTACCAGAGTTCTAGTAGGGACTGAGTTCTACACGATCCTAAAGAATATAAAATTTTATTTTAGTTTTTAAGTAGTAGCACCCTCACCCGATCGCCATCAGACAATCAAAATGTGGTAAAAACGAAAATAAAAATTTAATTCTTCAATATTTAATAATTCTAATCATCTGAAAATTAGCAGAGTTCTAGTAGGGACTGAGCTTTACACAATCCTAAAGAATATAAAATTTTATTTTAATTTTTAAGTGATAGCAGGTCCACCCGTACGCCATCAGACAATCAAAATTTGGTAAAAACGAAAATAAAAATTTAATTCTTCCAAATTTAATAATTCTAATCATCTAAAAATTACCAGAGTTGTTGTAGGGACTGAGCCCTACACAATCCTAAAAAATATAAAATTTTATTTTAATTTTTAAATAGTAGCACCCTCACCGGAACGCCATCAGACAATCAAAATGTGGTAAAAGCGAAAATAAAAATTTAATTCTTCCAAATTTAATAATTCTAATCATCTGGAAATTACCAGATTTTTTAGTAGGGACTGAGCTCTACACAATCCTAATGAAAAAAGAATTTTATATCAATTTTTAAGTAGTAGCACCCTCACCCGTACGCCATCAGACAATCAAAATGTGGTAAAAACGAAAATAAAAATTTAATTCTTCTAAATTTAATAATTCTAATCATTTGAAAATTATCAGACTTCTAGTAGGGACTGAGCCCTACACAATCCTAAAAAATATAAAATTTTATTTTAATTTTTAAGTAGTAGCACCCTCACCCGAACGCCATCAGACAATCAAAATTTGGTAAAAACGAAAATAAAAATTTAATTCTTCCAAATTTAATAATTCTAATCATCTGAAAATTACCAGAGTTCTAGTAGGGACTGAGCCCTACACAATAATAAAGAAAAAAGAATTTTATATCAATTTTTAAGTAGTAGCACCCTCACCCGAACGCCATCAGACAATCAAAATGTGGTAAAAACGAAAATAAAAATTTATTTTTTCTACATTTAAGAATTCTAATTATCTGAAAATTAGCAGAATTCTAGTAGGGACTGAGCCTTACACAATCTTAAAAAATATAAAATTTTATTTTAATTTTTAAGTGATAGCAGGTCCACCCGTACGCCATCAGACAATCAAAATTTGGTAAAAACGAAAATAAAAATTTAATTCTTCCAAATTTAATAATTCTAATCATCTGAAAAATTACCAGAGATCTAGTAGGGACTGAGCCCTACACAATCCTAAAGAATATAAAATTTTATTTTAATTTTTAAGTGATAGCAGGTCCACCCGTACGCCATCAGACAATCAAAATTTGGTAAAAACGAAAATAAAAATTTAATTCTTCCAAATTTAATAATTCTAATCATCTGAAAATTACCAGAGTTCTAGTAGCGACTGAGCTCTACACAATCCTAAAGAAAAAAGAATTTTATATCAATTTTTAAGTGATAGCAGGTCCACCCGTACGCCATCAGACAATCAAAATTTGGTAAAAACGAAAATAAAAATTTAATTCTTCCAAATTTAATAATTCTAATCATCTTAAAATTACCAGAGATCTAGTAGGGACTGAGCTCTACACAATCCTAAAGAAAAAAGAATTTTATATTAATTTTTAATAGTAGCACCCTCACCCGAACGCCATCAGACAATCAAAATTTGGTAAAAACGAAAATAAAAATTTAATTCTTCCAAATTTAATAATTCTAATCATCTGAAAATTACCAGAGTTCTAGTAGGGACTGAGCCCTACACAATCCTAAAGAAAAAAGAATTTTATATTAATTTTTAAGTAGTAGCACCCTCACCCGAACGCCATCAGACAATCAAAATGTGGTAAAAACGAAAATAAAAATTTATTTTTTCTACATTTAACAATTCTAATCATCTGAAAATTAGCAGAGTTCTAGTAGGGACTGAGCCCTACACAATCCTAAAAAATATAAAATTTTATTTTAATTTTTTAGTGATAGCAGGTCCATCCGTACGCCATCAGACAATCAAAATGTGGTAAAAACGAAAATAAAAATTTAATTCTTCCAAATTTAATAATTCTAATCATCTGAAAATTACCAGAGTTCTAGTAGGGACTGAGCCCTACACAATCCTAAAGAAAAAAGAATTTTATATCAATTTTTAAGTAGTAGCACCCTCACCCGAACGCCATCAGACAATCAAAATGTGGTAAAAACAAAAATAAAAATTTATTTTTTCTACATTTAACAATTCTAATCATCTGAAAATTAGCAGAGTTCTAGTAGGGACTGAGCCCTACACAATCCTAAAAAATATAAAATTTTATTTAATTTTTTAAGTAGTAGCAGGTCCACCCGAACGCCATCAGACAATCAAAATTTGGTAAAAACGAAAATAAAAATTTATTTTTTCTACATTTAAGAATTCTAATCATCTGAAAATTACCAGAGTTCTAGTAGGGACTGAGCCCTACACAATCCTAAAGAATATAAAATTTTATTTTAATTTTTAAGTGATAGCAGGTCCACCCGTACGCCATCAGACAATCAAAATTTGGTAAAAACGAAAATAAAAATTTATTTTTTCTAAATTTAATAATTTTAATCATCTGAAAATTATTAGAGTTCTAGTAGGGACTGAGCTCTACACAATCCTAAAGAAAAAAGAATTTTATATCAATTTTTAAGTAGAAGCACCCTCACCCGAACGCCATCAGACAATCAAAATGTGGTAAAAACGAAAATAAAAATTTAATTCTTCCAAATTTAATAATTCTAATCATCTGAAAATTAGCAGAGTTCTAGTAGGGACTGAGCCCTACACAATCCTAAAAAATATAAAATTTTATTTTAATTTTTAAGTGATAGCAGGTCCACCCGTACGCCATCAGACAATCAAAATTTGGTAAAAACGAAAGTAAAAATTTATTTTTTCTACATTTAAGAATTCTAATCATCTGAAAATTACCAGAGTTCTAGTAGGGACTGAGTTCTACACAATCCTAAAGAATATAAAATTTTATTTTAGTTTTTAAGTAATAGCAGGTCCTCCCGTACGCCATCAGACAATCAAAATTTGGTAAAAACGAAAATAAAAATTTAATTCTTCCAAATTTAATAATTCTAATCATCTGAAAATTACCAGACTTCTAGTAGGGACTGAGCCCTACACAATCCTAAAAAATATAAAATTTTATTTTAATTTTTAAATAGTAGCACCCTCACACGAACGCCATCAGACAATCAAAATTTGGTAAAAACGAAAATAAAAATTTATTTTTTCCAAATTTAATAATTCTAATCATCTGAAAATTACCAGACTTCTAGTAGGGACTGAGCCCTACACAATCCTAAAAAATATAAAATTTTATTTTAATTTTTAAGTAGTAGCACCCTCACCGGAACGCCATCAGACAATCAAAATGTGGTAAAAGCGAAAATAAAAATTTAATTCTTCCAAATTTAATAATTCTAATCATCTAAAAATTACCAGATTTCTAGTAGAGACTGAGCTCTACACAATCCTAATGAAAAAAGAATTTTATATCAATTTTTAAGTAGTAGCACCCTCACCCGTACGCCATCAGACAATCAAAATGTGGTAAAAACGAAAATAAAAATTTAATTCTTCTAAATTTAATAATTCTAATCATTTGAAAATTATCAGACTTCTAGTAGGGACTGAGCCCTACACAATCCTAAAAAATATAAAATTTTATTTTTATTTTTAAGTAGTAGCACCCTCACCGGAACGCCATCAGACAATCAAAATTTGGTAAAAACGAAAATAAAAATTTATTTTTTCTACATTTAAGAATTCTAATCATCTGAAAATTATCAGAGTTCTAGTAGGGACTGAGCCCTACACAATCCTAAAGAATATAAAATTTTATTTTAATTTTTAAGTGATAGCAGGTCCACCCGTACGCCATCAGACATCAAAATTTGGTAAAAACGAAAATAAAAATTTAATTCTTCCAAATTTAATAATTCTAATCATCTGAAAATTAGCAGAGTTCTAGTAGGGACTGAGCCCTACACAATCCTAAAGAAAAAAGAAATTTATATCAATTTTTAAGTAGTAGCATCCTCACCCGAACGCCATCAGACAATCAAAATGTGGTAAAAACGAAAATAAAAATTTAATTCTTCCAAATTTAATGATTCTAATCATCTGAAAATTACCAGAGTTGTTGTAGGGACTGAGCCCTACACAATCCTAAAAAATATAAAATTTTATTTTAATTTTTAAGTGATAGCAGGTCCACCCGTATGCCATCAGACAATCAAAATTTGGTAAAAACGAAAATAAAAATTTAATTTTTCCAAATTTAATAATTCTAATCATATGAAAATTACCATAGTTGTTGTAGGGACTGAGCCCTACACAATCTTAAAAAATATAAAATTTTATTTTAATTTTTAAGTGATAGCAGGTCCACCCGTACGCCATCAGACAATCACAATTTGGTAAAAACGAAAATAAAAATTTAATTCTTCCAAATTTAATAATTCTAATCATCTGAAAATTACCAGAGTTCTAGTAGGGACTGAGCCCTACACAATCCTAAAAAATATAAAATTTTATTTTAATTTTTAAGTAGTAGCACCCTCACCGGAACGCCATCAAACAATCAAAATTTGGTAAAAACGAAAATAAAAATTTAATTCTTCCAAATTTAATAATTCTAATCATCTGAAAATTACCAGAGTTCTAGTAGGGACTAAGCCCTACACAATCCTAAAAAATATAAAATTTTATTTTAATTTTTAAGTAGTAGCACCCTCACCGGAACGCCATCAGACAATCAAAATTTGGTAAAAACGAAAATAAAAATTTAATTCTTCCAAATTTAATAATTCTAATCATCTGAAAATTACCAGAGTTCTAGTAGGGACTGAGCCCTACACAATCCTAAAAAATATAAAATTTTATTTTAATTTTTAAGTGATAGCAGGTCCACCCGTATGCCATCAGACAATCAAAATTTGGTAAAAACGAAAATAAAAATTTAATTCTACCAAATTTAATAATTCTAATCATCTGAAAATTACCAGAGTTCTAGTAGGGACTGAGCCCTACACAATCCTAAAAAATATAAAATTTTATTTTAATTTTTAAGTAGTAGCACCCTCACCGGAACGCCATCAGACAATCAAAATTTGGTAAAAACGAAAATAAAAATTTAATTCTTCCAAATTTAATAATTCTAATCATCTGAAAATTACCAGAGTTCTAGTAGGGACTGAGCCCTACACAATCCTAAAAAATATAAAATTTTATTTTAATTTTTAAGTGATAGCAGGTCCACCCGTATGCCATCAGACAATCAAAATTTGGTAAAAACGAAAATAAAAATTTAATTTTTCCAAATTTAATAATTCTAATCATCTGAAAATTACCATAGTTGTTGTAGGGACTGAGCCCTACACAATCTTAAAAAATATAAAATTTTATTTTAATTTTTAAGTGATAGCAGTTCCACCCGTACGCCATCAGACAATCACAATTTGGTAAAAACGAAAATAAAAATTTAATTCTTCCAAATTTAATAATTCTAATCATCTGAAAATTACCAGAGTTCTAGTAGGGACTGAGCCCTACACAATCCTAAAAAATATAAAATTTTATTTTATTTTTTAAGTAGTAGCAGGTCCACCCGTACGCCATCAGACAATCAAAATTTGGTAAAAACGAAAATAAAAATTTAATTCTTCCAAATTTAATAATTCTAATCATCTGAAAATTAACAGAGTTCTAGTAGGGACTGAGCCCTACACAATCCTAAAGAAAAAAGAATTTTATATTAATTTTTAATAGTAGCACCCTCACCCGAACGCCATCAGACAATCAAAATTTGGTAAAAACGAAAATAAAAATTTAATTCTTCCAAATTTAATAATTCTAATCATCTGAAAATTACCAGAGTTCTAGTAGGGACTGAGCCCTACACAATCCTAAAAAATATAAAATTTTATTTTATTTTTTAAGTAGTAGCAGGTCCACCCGTACGCCATCAGACAATCAAAATTTGGTAAAAACGAAAATAAAAATTTAATTCTTCCAAATTTAATAATTCTAATCATCTGAAAATTACCAGAGTTCTAGTAGGGACTGAGTTCTACACAATCCTAAAGAATATAAAATTTTATTTTAATTTTTAAGTAATAGCAGGTCCTCCCGTACGCCATCAGACAATCAAAATTTGGTAAAAACGAAAATACAAATTTATTTTTTCTAAATTTAATAATTCTAATCATCTGAAAATTAGCAGAGTTCTAGTAGGGACTGAGCCCTACACAATCTTAAAAAATATAAAATTTTATTTTAATTTTTAAGTGATAGCAGGTCCACCTGTACGCCATCAGACAAGCAAAATTTGGTAAATACGAAAATAAAAATTTAATTCTTCCAAATTTAATAATTCTAATCATCTGAAAATTACCAGAGTTCTAGTAGGGACTGAGCCCTACACAATAATAAAGAAAAAAGAATTTTTATATCAATTTTTAAGTAGTAGCACCCTCACCCGAACGCCATCAGACAATCAAAATGTGGTAAAAACGAAAATAAAAATTTAATTCTTTCAAATTTAATAATTCTAATCATCTGAAAATTAGCAGAGTTCTAGTAGGGACTGAGCCCTACACAATCCTAAAGAATATAAAATTTTATTTTAATTTTTAAGTGATAGCAGGTCCACCCGTACGCCATCAGACAAGCAAAATTTGGTAAATACGAAAATAAAAATTTATTTTTTCTACATTTAAGAATTCTAATCATTTGAAAATTAGCAGAGTTCTAGTAGGGACTGAGCCCTACACAATCTTAAAAAATATAAAATTTTATTTTAATTTTTAAGTGATAGCAGGTCCACCCGTACGCCATCAGACAATCAAAATTTGGTAAAAACGAAAATAAAAATTTATTTTTCTAAATTTAATAATTCTAATTATCTGAAAATTACCAGAGTTCTAGTAGGGACTGAGCTCTACACAATTCTAAAGAAAAAAGAATTTTATATTAATTTTTAATAGTAGCACCCTCACCCGAACGCCATCAGACAATCAAAATTTGGTAAAAACGAAAATAAAAATTTAATTCTTCCAAATTTAATAATTCTAATCATCTGAAAATTACCAGAGTTCTAGTAGGGACTGAGCCCTACACAATAATAAAGAAAAAAGAATTTTATATCAATTTTTAAGTAGTAGCACCCTCACCCGAACGCCATCAGACAATCAAAATGTGGTAAAAACGAAAATAAAAATTTATTTTTTCTACATTTAAGAATTCTAATTATCTGAAAATTAGCAGAATTCTAGTAGGGACTGAGCCCTACACAATCTTAAAAAATATAAAATTTTATTTTAATTTTTAAGTGATAGCAGGTCCACCCGTACGCCATCAGACAATCAAAATTTGGTAAAAACGAAAATAAAAATTTAATTCTTCCAAATTTAATAATTCTAATCATCTGAAAATTACCAGAGATCTAGTAGGGACTGAGCCCTACACAATCCTAAAGAATATAAAATTTTATTTTAATTTTTAAGTGATAGCAGGTCCAACCCGTACGCCATCAGACAATCAAAATTTGGTAAAAACGAAAATAAAAATTTATTTTTTCTACATTTAAGAATTCTAATCATCTGAAAATTACCAGAGTTCTAGTAGGGACTGAGCCCTACAAAATCCTAAAGAATATAAAATTTTATTTTAATTTTTAAGTGATAGCAGGTCCACCCGTACGCCATCAGACAATCAAAATTTGGTAAAAACGAAAATAAAAATTTATTTTTTCTAAATTTAATAATTCTAATCATCTGAAAATTACCAGAGTTCTAGTAGCGACTGAGCTCTACACAATCCTAAAGAAAAAAGAATTTTATATCAATTTTTAAGTGATAGCAGGTCCACCCGTACGCCATCAGACAATCAAAATTTGGTAAAAACGAAAATAAAAATATAATTCTTCCAAATTTAATAATTCTAATCCTCTGAAAATTAACAGAGTTCTAGTAGGGACTGAGCCCTACACAATCCTAAAAAATATAAAATTTTATTTTATTTTTTAAGTAGTAGCAGGTCCACCCGTACGCCATCAGACAATCAAAATTTGGTAAAAACGAAAATAAAAATTTAATTCTTCCAAATTTAATAATTCTAATCATCTTAAAATTACCAGAGATCTAGTAGGGACTGAGCTCTACACAATCCTAAAGAAAAAAGAATTTTATATTAATTTTTAATAGTAGCACCCTCACCCGAACGCCATCAGACAATCAAAATTTGGTAAAAACGAAAATAAAAATTTAATTCTTCCAAATTTAATAATTCTAATCATCTGAAAATTACCAGAGTTCTAGTAGGGACTGAGCCCTACACAATCCTAAAGAAAAAAGAATTTTATATTAATTTTTAAGTAGTAGCACCCTCACCCGAACGCCATCAGACAATCAAAATGTGGTAAAAACAAAAATAAAAATTTATTTTTTCTACATTTAAGAATTCTAATCATCTGAAAATTAGCAGAATTCTAGTAGGGACTGAGCCCTACACAATCTTAAAAAATATAAAATTTTATTTTAATTTTTTAGTGATAGCAGGTCCATCCGTACGCCATCAGACAATCAAAATTTGGTAAAAACGAAAATAAAAATTTAATTCTTCCAAATTTAATAATTCTAATCATCTGAAAATTAGCAGAGTTCTAGTAGGGACTGAGCCCTACACAATCCTAAAGAAAAAAGAATTTTATATCAATTTTTAAGTAGTAGCACCCTCACCCGAACGCCATCAGACAATCAAAATGTGGTAAAAACAAAAATAAAAATTTATTTTTTCTACATTTAACAATTCTAATCATCTGAAAATTAGCAGAGTTCTAGTAGGGACTGAGCCCTACACAATCCTAAAAAATATAAAATTTTATTTTTTTTTTTAAGTAGTAGCAGGTCCACCCGAACGCCATCAGACAATCAAAATTTGGTAAAAACGAAAATAAAAATTTATTTTTTTTACATTTAAGAATTCTAATCATCTGAAAATTACCAGAGTTCTAGTAGGGACTGAGCCCTACACAATCCTAAAGAATATAAAATTTTATTTTAATTTTTAAGTGATAGCAGGTCCACCCGTACGCCATCAGACAATCAAAATTTGGTAAAAACGAAAATAAAAATTTAATTCTTCCAAATTTAATAATTCTAATCATCTGAAAATTAGCAGAGTTCTAGTAGGGACTGAGCCCTACACAATCCTAAAAAATATAAAATTTTATTTTAATTTTTTAGTGATAGCAGGTCCATCCGTACGCCATCAGACAATCAAAATGTGGTAAAAACGAAAATAAAAATTTAATTCTTCCAAATTTAATAATTCTAATCATCTGAAAATTACCAGAGTTCTAGTAGGGACTGAGCTCTACACAATCCTAAAGAAAAAAGAATTTTATATCAATTTTTAAGTAGAAGCACTCTCACCCGAACGCCATCAGACAATCAAAATGTGGTAAAAACGAAAATAAAAATTTAATTCTTCCAAATTTAATAATTCTAATCATCTGAAAATTAGCAGAGTTCTAGTAGGGACTGAGCCCTACACAATCCTAAAAAATATAAAATTTTATTTTAATTTTTAAGTGATAGCAGGTCCACCCGTACGCCATCAGACAATCAAAATTTGGTAAAAACGAAAGTAAAAATTTATTTTTTCTACATTTAAGAATTCTAATCATCTGAAAATTACCAGAGTTCTAGTAGGGACTGAGTTCTACACAATCCTAAAGAATATAAAATTTTATTTTAGTTTTTAAGTAATAGCAGGTCCTCCCGTACGCCATCAGACAATCAAAATTTGGTAAAAACGAAAATAAAAATTTAATTCTTCCAAATTTAATAATTCTAATCATCTGAAAATTACCAGACTTCTAGTAGGGACTGAGCCCTACACAATCCTAAAAAATATAAAATTTTATTTTAATTTTTAAATAGTAGCACCTTCACACGAACGCCATCAGACAATCAAAATTTGGTAAAAACGAAAATAAAAATTTATTTTTTCCAAATTTAATAATTCTAATCATCTGAAAATTACCAGACTTCTAGTAGGGACTGAGCCCTACACAATCCTAAAAAATATAAAATTTTATTTTAATTTTTAAGTAGTAGCACCCTCACCGGAACGCCATCAGACAATCAAAATGTGGTAAAAGCGAAAATAAAAATTTAATTCTTCCAAATTTAATAATTCTAATCATCTAAAAATTACCAGATTTCTAGTAGGGACTGAGCTCTACACAATCCTAATGAAAAAAGAATTTTATATCAATTTTTAAGTAGTAGCACCCTCACCCGTACGCCATCAGACAATGAAAATGTGGTAAAAACGAAAATAAAAATTTAATTCTTCTAAATTTAATAATTCTAATCATTTGAAAATTATCAGACTTCTAGTAGGGACTGAGCCCTACACAATCCTAAAAAATATAAAATTTTATTTTTATTTTTAAGTAGTAGCACCCTCACCGGAACGCCATCAGACAATCAAAATTTGGTAAAAACGAAAATAAAAATTTATTTTTTCTACATTTAAGAATTCTAATCATCTGAAAATTATCAGAGTTCTAGTAGGGACTGAGCCCTACACAATCCTAAAGAATATAAAATTTTATTTTAATTTTTAAGTGATAGCAGGTCCACCCGTACGCCATCAGACATCAAAATTTGGTAAAAACGAAAATAAAAATTTAATTCTTCCAAATTTAATAATTCTAATCATCTGAAAATTAGCAGAGTTCTAGTAGGGACTGAGCCCTACACAATCCTAAAGAAAAAAGAAATTTATATCAATTTTTAAGTAGTAGCATCCTCACCCGAACGCCATCAGACAATCAAAATGTGGTAAAAACGAAAATAAAAATTTAATTCTTCCAAATTTAATGATTCTAATCATCTGAAAATTACCAGAGTTGTTGTAGGGACTGAGCCCTACACAATCCTAAAAAATATAAAATTTTATTTTAATTTTTAAGTGATAGCAGGTCCACCCGTATGCCATCAGACAATCAAAATTTGGTAAAAACGAAAATAAAAATTTAATTTTTCCAAATTTAATAATTCTAATCATCTGAAAATTACCATAGTTGTTGTAGGGACTGAGCCCTACACAATCTTAAAAAATATAAAATTTTATTTTAATTTTTAAGTGATAGCAGGTCCACCCGTACGCCATCAGACAATCACAATTTGGTAAAAACGAAAATAAAAATTTAATTCTTCCAAATTTAATAATTCTAATCATCTGAAAATTACCAGAGTTCTAGTAGGGACTGAGCCCTACACAATCCTAAAAAATATAAAATTTTATTTTAATTTTTAAGTAGTAGCACCCTCACCGGAACGCCATCAAACAATCAAAATTTGGTAAAAACGAAAATAAAAATTTAATTCTTCCAAATTTAATAATTCTAATCATCTGAAAATTACCAGAGTTCTAGTAGGGACTAAGCCCTACACAATCCTAAAAAATATAAAATTTTATTTTAATTTTTAAGTAGTAGCACCCTCACCGGAACGCCATCAGACAATCAAAATTTGGTAAAAACGAAAATAAAAATTTAATTCTTCCAAATTTAATAATTCTAATCATCTGAAAATTACCAGAGTTCTAGTAGGGACTGAGCCCTACACAATCCTAAAGAATATAAAATTTTATTTTAATTTTTAAGTGATAGCAGGTCCAACCCGTACGCCATCAGACAATCAAAATTTGGTAAAAACGAAAATAAAAATTTATTTTTTCTACATTTAAGAATTCTAATCATCTGAAAATTACCAGAGTTCTAGTAGGGACTGAGCCCTACAAAATCCTAAAGAATATAAAATTTTATTTTAATTTTTAAGTGATAGCAGGTCCAACCCGTACGCCATCAGACAATCAAAATTTGGTAAAAACGAAAATAAAAATATAATTCTTCCAAATTTAATAATTCTAATCCTCTGAAAATTAACAGAGTTCTAGTAGGGACTGAGCCCTACACAATCCTAAAAAATATAAAATTTTATTTTATTTTTTAAGTAGTAGCAGGTCCACCCGTACGCCATCAGACAATCAAAATTTGGTAAAAACGAAAATAAAAATTTAATTCTTCCAAATTTAATAATTCTAATCATCTTAAAATTACCAGAGATCTAGTAGGGACTGAGCTCTACACAATCCTAAAGAAAAAAGAATTTTATATTAATTTTTAATAGTAGCACCCTCACCCGAACGCCATCAGACAATCAAAATTTGGTAAAAACGAAAATAAAAATTTAATTCTTCCAAATTTAATAATTCTAATCATCTGAAAATTACCAGAGTTCTAGTAGGGACTGAGCCCTACACAATCCTAAAGAAAAAAGAATTTTATATTAATTTTTAAGTAGTAGCACCCTCACCCGAACGCCATCAGACAATCAAAATGTGGTAAAAACGAAAATAAAAATTTATTTTTTCTACATTTAAGAATTCTAATCATCTGAAAATTAGCAGAATTCTAGTAGGGACTGAGCCCTACACAATCTTAAAAAATATAAAATTTTATTTTAATTTTTAAGTGATAGCAGGTCCACCCGTACGCCATCAGACAATCAAAATTTGGTAAAAACGAAAATAAAAATTTAATTCTTCCAAATTTAATAATTCTAATCATCTGAAAATTAGCAGAGTTCTAGTAGGGACTGAGCCCTACACAATCCTAAAAAATATAAAATTTTATTTTAATTTTTTAGTGATAGCAGGTCCATCCGTACGCCATCAGACAATCAAAATGTGGTAAAAACGAAAATAAAAATTTAATTCTTCCAAATTTAATAATTCTAATCATCTGAAAATTACCAGAGTTCTAGTAGGGACTGAGCCCTACAAAATCCTAAAGAATATAAAATTTTATTTTAATTTTTAAGTGATAGCAGGTCCACCCGTACGCCATCAGACAATCAAAATTTGGTAAAAACGAAAATAAAAATTTATTTTTTCTAAATTTAATAATTCTAATCATCTGAAAATTACCAGAGTTCTAGTAGCGACTGAGCTCTACACAATCCTAAAGAAAAAAGAATTTTATATCAATTTTTAAGTGATAGCAGGTCCACCCGTACGCCATCAGACAATCAAAATTTGGTAAAAACGAAAATAAAAATATAATTCTTCCAAATTTAATAATTCTAATCCTCTGAAAATTAACAGAGTTCTAGTAGGGACTGAGCCCTACACAATCCTAAAAAATATAAAATTTTATTTTATTTTTTAAGTAGTAGCAGGTCCACCCGTACGCCATCAGACAATCAAAATTTGGTAAAAACGAAAATAAAAATTTAATTCTTCCAAATTTAATAATTCTAATCATCTTAAAATTACCAGAGATCTAGTAGGGACTGAGCTCTACACAATCCTAAAGAAAAAAGAATTTTATATTAATTTTTAATAGTAGCACCCTCACCCGAACGCCATCAGACAATCAAAATTTGGTAAAAACGAAAATAAAAATTTAATTCTTCCAAATTTAATAATTCTAATCATCTGAAAATTACCAGAGTTCTAGTAGGGACTGAGCCCTACACAATCCTAAAGAAAAAAGAATTTTATATTAATTTTTAAGTAGTAGCACCCTCACCCGAACGCCATCAGACAATCAAAATGTGGTAAAAACGAAAATAAAAATTTATTTTTTCTACATTTAAGAATTCTAATCATCTGAAAATTAGCAGAATTCTAGTAGGGACTGAGCCCTACACAATCTTAAAAAATATAAAATTTTATTTTAATTTTTAAGTGATAGCAGGTCCACCCGTACGCCATCAGACAATCAAAATTTGGTAAAAACGAAAATAAAAATTTAATTCTTCCAAATTTAATAATTCTAATCATCTGAAAATTAGCAGAGTTCTAGTAGGGACTGAGCCCTACACAATCCTAAAAAATATAAAATTTTATTTTAATTTTTTAGTGATAGCAGGTCCATCCGTACGCCATCAGACAATCAAAATGTGGTAAAAACGAAAATAAAAATTTATTTTTTCTACATTTAAGAATTCTAATCATCTGAAAATTAGCAGAATTCTAGTAGGGACTGAGCCCTACACAATCTTAAAAAATATAAAATTTTATTTTAATTTTTAAGTGATAGCAGGTCCACCCGTACGCCATCAGACAATCAAAATTTGGTAAAAACGAAAATAAAAATTTAATTCTTCCAAATTTAATAATTCTAATCATCTGAAAATTACCAGAGTTCTAGTAGGGACTGAGCCCTACACAATCCTAAAGAAAAAAGAATTTTATATCAATTTTTAAGTAGTAGCACCCTCACCCGAACGCCATCAGACAATCAAAATGTGGTAAAAACAAAAATAAAAATTTATTTTTTCTACATTTAACAATTCTAATCATCTGAAAATTAGCAGAGTTCTAGTAGGGACTGAGCCCTACACAATCCTAAAAAATATAAAATTTTATTTTATTTTTTAAGTAGTAGCAGGTCCACCCGAACGCCATCAGACAATCAAAATTTGGTAAAAACGAAAATAAAAATTTATTTTTTCTACATTTAAGAATTCTAATCATCTGAAAATTACCAGAGTTCTAGTAGGGACTGAGCCCTACACAATCCTAAAGAATATAAAATTTTATTTTAATTTTTAAGTGATAGCAGGTCCACCCGTACGCCATCAGACAATCAAAATTTGGTAAAAACGAAAATAAAAATTTAATTCTTCCAAATTTAATAATTCTAATCATCTGAAAATTAGCAGAGTTCTAGTAGGGACTGAGCCCTACACAATCCTAAAAAATATAAAATTTTATTTTAATTTTTTAGTGATAGCAGGTCCATCCGTACGCCATCAGACAATCAAAATGTGGTAAAAACGAAAATAAAAATTTAATTCTTCCAAATTTAATAATTCTAATCATCTGAAAATTACCAGAGTTCTAGTAGGGACTGAGCTCTACACAATCCTAAAGAAAAAAGAATTTTATATCAATTTTTAAGTAGAAGCACTCTCACCCGAACGCCATCAGACAATCAAAATGTGGTAAAAACGAAAATAAAAATTTAATTCTTCCAAATTTAATAATTCTAATCATCTGAAAATTAGCAGAGTTCTAGTAGGGACTGAGCCCTACACAATCCTAAAAAATATAAAATTTTATTTTAATTTTTAAGTGATAGCAGGTCCACCCGTACGCCATCAGACAATCAAAATTTGGTAAAAACGAAAGTAAAAATTTATTTTTTCTACATTTAAGAATTCTAATCATCTGAAAATTACCAGAGTTCTAGTAGGGACTGAGTTCTACACAATCCTAAAGAATATAAAATTTTATTTTAGTTTTTAAGTAATAGCAGGTCCTCCCGTACGCCATCACACAATCAAAATTTGGTAAAAACGAAAATAAAAATTTAATTCTTCCAAATTTAATAATTCTAATCATCTGAAAATTACCAGACTTCTAGTAGGGACTGAGCCCTACACAATCCTAAAAAATATAAAATTTTATTTTAATTTTTAAATAGTAGCACCCTCACACGAACGCCATCAGACAATCAAAATTTGGTAAAAACGAAAATAAAAATTTATTTTTTCCAAATTTAATAATTCTAATCATCTGAAAATTACCAGACTTCTAGTAGGGACTGAGCCCTACACAATCCTAAAAAATATAAAATTTTATTTTAATTTTTAAGTAGTAGCACCCTCACCGGAACGCCATCAGACAATCAAAATGTGGTAAAAGCGAAAATAAAAATTTAATTCTTCCAAATTTAATAATTCTAATCATCTAAAAATTACCAGATTTCTAGTAGGGACTGAGCTCTACACAATCCTAATGAAAAAAGAATTTTATATCAATTTTTAAGTAGTAGCACCCTCACCCGTACGCCATCAGACAATCAAAATGTGGTAAAAACGAAAATAAAAATTTAATTCTTCTAAATTTAATAATTCTAATTATTTGAAAATTATCAGACTTCTAGTAGGGACTGAGCCCTACACAATCCTAAAAAATATAAAATTTTATTTTTATTTTTAAGTAGTAGCACCCTCACCGAAACGCCATCAGACAATCAAAATTTGGTAAAAAACGAAAATAAAAATTTATTTTTTCTACATTTAAGAATTCTAATCATCTGAAAATTATCAGAGTTCTAGTAGGGACTGAGCCCTACACAATCCTAAAGAATATAAAATTTTATTTTAATTTTTAAGTGATAGCAGGTCCACCCGTACGCCATCAGACATCAAAATTTGGTAAAAACGAAAATAAAAATTTAATTCTTCCAAATTTAATAATTCTAATCATCTGAAAATTAGCAGAGTTCTAGTAGGGACTGAGCCCTACACAATCCTAAAGAAAAAAGAAATTTATATCAATTTTTAAGTAGTAGCATCCTCACCCGAACGCCATCAGACAATCAAAATGTGGTAAAAACGAAAATAAAAATTTAATTCTTCCAAATTTAATGATTCTAATCATCTGAAAATTACCAGAGTTGTTGTAGGGACTGAGCCCTACACAATCCTAAAAAATATAAAATTTTATTTTAATTTTTAAGTGATAGCAGGTCCACCCGTATGCCATCAGACAATCAAAATTTGGTAAAAACGAAAATAAAAATTTAATTTTTCCAAATTTAATAATTCTAATCATCTGAAAATTACCATAGTTGTTGTAGGGACTGAGCCCTACACAATCTTAAAAAATATAAAATTTTATTTTAATTTTTAAGTGATAGCAGGTCCACCCGTACGCCATCAGACAATCACAATTTGGTAAAAACGAAAATAAAAATTTAATTCTTCCAAATTTAATAATTCTAATCATCTGAAAATTACCAGAGTTCTAGTAGGGACTGAGCCCTACACAATCCTAAAAAATATAAAATTTTATTTTAATTTTTAAGTAGTAGCACCCTCACCGGAACGCCATCAAACAATCAAAATTTGGTAAAAACGAAAATAAAAATTTAATTCTTCCAAATTTAATAATTCTAATCATCTGAAAATTACCAGAGTTCTAGTAGGGACTGAGCCCTACACAATCCTAAAGAATATAAAATTTTATTTTAATTTTTAAGTGATAGCAGGTCCAACCCGTACGCCATCAGACAATCAAAATTTGGTAAAAACGAAAATAAAAATTTATTTTTTCTACATTTAAGAATTCTAATCATCTGAAAATTAGCAGAATTCTAGTAGGGACTGAGCCCTACACAATCTTAAAAAATATAAAATTTTATTTTAATTTTTAAGTGATAGCAGGTCCACCCGTACGCCATCAGACAATCAAAATTTGGTAAAAACGAAAATAAAAATTTAATTCTTCCAAATTTAATAATTCTAATCATCTGAAAATTAGCAGAGTTCTAGTAGGGACTGAGCCCTACACAATCCTAAAAAATATAAAATTTTATTTTAATTTTTTAGTGATAGCAGGTCCATCCGTACGCCATCAGACAATCAAAATGTGGTAAAAACGAAAATAAAAATTTAATTCTTCCAAATTTAATAATTCTAATCATCTGAAAATTACCAGAGTTCTAGTAGGGACTGAGCCCTATAAAATCCTAAAGAATATAAAATTTTATTTTAATTTTTAAGTGATAGCAGGTCCACCCGTACGCCATCAGACAATCAAAATTTGGTAAAAACGAAAATAAAAATTTATTTTTTCTAAATTTAATAATTCTAATCATCTGAAAATTACCAGAGTTCTAGTAGCGACTGAGCTCTACACAATCCTAAAGAAAAAAGAATTTTATATCAATTTTTAAGTGATAGCAGGTCCACCCGTACGCCATCAGACAATCAAAATTTGGTAAAAACGAAAATAAAAATATAATTCTTCCAAATTTAATAATTCTAATCCTCTGAAAATTAACAGAGTTCTAGTAGGGACTGAGCCCTACACAATCCTAAAAAATATAAAATTTTATTTTATTTTTTAAGTAGTAGCAGGTCCACCCGTACGCCATCAGACAATCAAAATTTGGTAAAAACGAAAATAAAAATTTAATTCTTCCAAATTTAATAATTCTAATCATCTTAAAATTACCAGAGATCTAGTAGGGACTGAGCTCTACACAATCCTAAAGAAAAAAGAATTTTATATTAATTTTTAATAGTAGCACCCTCACCCGAACGCCATCAGACAATCAAAATTTGGTAAAAACGAAAATAAAAATTTAATTCTTCCAAATTTAATAATTCTAATCATCTGAAAATTACCAGAGTTCTAGTAGGGACTGAGCCCTACACAATCCTAAAGAAAAAAGAATTTTATATTAATTTTTAAGTAGTAGCACCCTCACCCGAACGCCATCAGACAATCAAAATGTGGTAAAAACGAAAATAAAAATTTATTTTTTCTACATTTAAGAATTCTAATCATCTGAAAATTAGCAGAATTCTAGTAGGGACTGAGCCCTACACAATCTTAAAAAATATAAAATTTTATTTTAATTTTTAAGTGATAGCAGGTCCACCCGTACGCCATCAGACAATCAAAATTTGGTAAAAACGAAAATAAAAATTTAATTCTTCCAAATTTAATAATTCTAATCATCTGAAAATTAGCAGAGTTCTAGTAGGGACTGAGCCCTACACAATCCTAAAAAATATAAAATTTTATTTTAATTTTTTAGTGATAGCAGGTCCATCCGTACGCCATCAGACAATCAAAATGTGGTAAAAACGAAAATAAAAATTTAATTCTTCCAAATTTAATAATTCTAATCATCTGAAAATTACCAGAGTTCTAGTAGGGACTGAGCCCTACACAATCCTAAAGAAAAAAGAATTTTATATCAATTTTTAAGTAGTAGCACCCTCACCCGAACGCCATCAGACAATCAAAATGTGGTAAAAACAAAAATAAAAATTTATTTTTTCTACATTTAACAATTCTAATCATCTGAAAATTAGCAGAGTTCTAGTAGGGACTGAGCCCTACACAATCCTAAAAAATATAAAATTTTATTTTATTTTTTAAGTAGTAGCAGGTCCACCCGAACGCCATCAGACAATCAAAATTTGGTAAAAACGAAAATAAAAATTTATTTTTTCTACATTTAAGAATTCTAATCATCTGAAAATTACCAGAGTTCTAGTAGGGACTGAGCCCTACACAATCCTAAAGAATATAAAATTTTATTTTAATTTTTAAGTGATAGCAGGTCCACCCGTACGCCATCAGACAATCAAAATTTGGTAAAAACGAAAATAAAAATTTAATTCTTCCAAATTTAATAATTCTAATCATCTGAAAATTAGCAGAGTTCTAGTAGGGACTGAGCCCTACACAATCCTAAAAAATATAAAATTTTATTTTAATTTTTTAGTGATAGCAGGTCCATCCGTACGCCATCAGACAATCAAAATGTGGTAAAAACGAAAATAAAAATTTAATTCTTCCAAATTTAATAATTCTAATCATCTGAAAATTACCAGAGTTCTAGTAGGGACTGAGCTCTACACAATCCTAAAGAAAAAAGAATTTTATATCAATTTTTAAGTAGAAGCACTCTCACCCGAACGCCATCAGACAATCAAAATGTGGTAAAAACGAAAATAAAAATTTAATTCTTCCAAATTTAATAATTCTAATCATCTGAAAATTAGCAGAGTTCTAGTAGGGACTGAGCCCTACACAATCCTAAAAAATATAAAATTTTATTTTAATTTTTAAGTGATAGCAGGTCCACCCGTACGCCATCAGACAATCAAAATTTGGTAAAAACGAAAGTAAAAATTTATTTTTTCTACATTTAAGAATTCTAATCATCTGAAAATTACCAGAGTTCTAGTAGGGACTGAGTTCTACACAATCCTAAAGAATATAAAATTTTATTTTAGTTTTTAAGTAATAGCAGGTCCTCCCGTACGCCATCAGACAATCAAAATTTGGTAAAAACGAAAATAAAAATTTAATTCTTCCAAATTTAATAATTCTAATCATCTGAAAATTACCAGACTTCTAGTAGGGACTGAGCCCTACACAATCCTAAAAAATATAAAATTTTATTTTAATTTTTAAATAGTAGCACCCTCACACGAACGCCATCAGACAATCAAAATTTGGTAAAAACGAAAATAAAAATTTATTTTTTCCAAATTTAATAATTCTAATCATCTGAAAATTACCAGACTTCTAGTAGGGACTGAGCCCTACACAATCCTAAAAAATATAAAATTTTATTTTAATTTTTAAGTAGTAGCACCCTCACCGGAACGCCATCAGACAATCAAAATGTGGTAAAAGCGAAAATAAAAATTTAATTCTTCCAAATTTAATAATTCTAATCATCTAAAAATTACCAGATTTCTAGTAGGGACTGAGCTCTACACAATCCTAATGAAAAAAGAATTTTATATCAATTTTTAAGTAGTAGCACCCTCACCCGTACGCCATCAGACAATCAAAATGTGGTAAAAAACGAAAATAAAAATTTAATTCTTCTAAATTTAATAATTCTAATCATTTGAAAATTATCAGACTTCTAGTAGGGACTGAGCCCTACACAATCCTAAAAAATATAAAATTTTATTTTTATTTTTAAGTAGTAGCACCCTCACCGGAACGCCATCAGACAATCAAAATTTGGTAAAAACGAAAATAAAAATTTATTTTTTCTACATTTAAGAATTCTAATCATCTGAAAATTATCAGAGTTCTAGTAGGGACTGAGCCCTTCACAATCCTAAAGAATATAAAATTTTATTTTAATTTTTAAGTGATAGCAGGTCCACCCGTACGCCATCAGACATCAAAATTTGGTAAAAACGAAAATAAAAATTTAATTCTTCCAAATTTAATAATTCTAATCATCTGAAAATTAGCAGAGTTCTAGTAGGGACTGAGCCCTACACAATCCTAAAGAAAAAAGAAATTTATATCAATTTTTAAGTAGTAGCATCCTCACCCGAACGCCATCAGACAATCAAAATGTGGTAAAAACGAAAATAAAAATTTAATTCTTCCAAATTTAATGATTCTAATCATCTGAAAATTACCAGAGTTGTTGTAGGGACTGAGCCCTACACAATCCTAAAAAATATAAAATTTTATTTTAATTTTTAAGTGATAGCAGGTCCACCCGTATGCCATCAGACAATCAAAATTTGGTAAAAACGAAAATAAAAATTTAATTTTTCCAAATTTAATAATTCTAATCATCTGAAAATTACCATAGTTGTTGTAGGGACTGAGCCCTACACAATCTTAAAAAATATAAAATTTTATTTTAATTTTTAAGTGATAGCAGGTCCACCCGTACGCCATCAGACAATCACAATTTGGTAAAAACGAAAATAAAAATTTAATTCTTCCAAATTTAATAATTCTAATCATCTGAAAATTACCAGAGTTCTAGTAGGGACTGAGCCCTACACAATCCTAAAAAATATAAAATTTTATTTTAATTTTTAAGTAGTAGCACCCTCACCGGAACGCCATCAAACAATCAAAATTTGGTAAAAACGAAAATAAAAATTTAATTCTTCCAAATTTAATAATTCTAATCATCTGAAAATTACCAGAGTTCTAGTAGGGACTAAGCCCTACACAATCCTAAAAAATATAAAATTTTATTTTAATTTTTAAGTAGTAGCACCCTCACCGGAACGCCATCAGACAATCAAAATTTGGTAAAAACGAAAATAAAAATTTAATTCTTCCAAATTTAATAATTCTAATCATCTGAAAATTACCAGAGTTCTAGTAGGGACTGAGCCCTACACAATCCTAAAAAATATAAAATTTTATTTTAATTTTTAAGTAGTAGCACCCTTACCGGAACGCCATCAGACAATCAAAATTTGGTAAAAACGAAAATAAAAATTTAATTCTTCCAAATTTAATAATTCTAATCATCTGAAAATTACCAGAGTTCTAGTAGGGACTGAGCCCTACACAATCCTAAAAAATATAAAATTTTATTTTAATTTTTAAGTGATAGCAGGTCCACCCGTATGCCATCAGACAATCAAAATTTGGTAAAAACGAAAATAAAAATTTAATTCTACCAAATTTAATAATTCTAATCATCTGAAAATTACCAGAGTTCTAGTAGGGACTGAGCCCTACACAATCCTAAAAAATATAAAATTTTATTTTAATTTTTAAGTAGTAGCACCCTCACCGGAACGCCATCAGACAATCAAAATTTGGTAAAAACGAAAATAAAAATTTAATTCTTCCAAATTTAATAATTCTAATCATCTGAAAATTACCAGAGTTCTAGTAGGGACTGAGCCCTACACAATCCTAAAAAATATAAAATTTTATTTTAATTTTTAAGTGATAGCAGGTCCACCCGTATGCCATCAGACAATCAAAATTTGGTAAAAACGAAAATAAAAATTTAATTTTTCCAAATTTAATAATTCTAATCATCTGAAAATTACCATAGTTGTTGTAGGGACTGAGCCCTACACAATCTTAAAAAATATAAAATTTTATTTTAATTTTTAAGTGATAGCAGTTCCACCCGTACGCCATCAGACAATCACAATTTGGTAAAAACGAAAATAAAAATTTAATTCTTCCAAATTTAATAATTCTAATCATCTGAAAATTAACAGAGTTCTAGTAGGGACTGAGCCCTACACAATCCTAAAGAAAAAAGAATTTTATATTAATTTTTAATAGTAGCACCCTCACCCGAACGCCATCAGACAATCAAAATTTGGTAAAAACGAAAATAAAAATTTAATTCTTCCAAATTTAATAATTCTAATCATCTGAAAATTAGCAGAATTCTAGTAGGGACTGAGCCCTACACAATCTTAAAAAATATAAAATTTTATTTTAATTTTTAAGTGATAGCAGGTCCACCCGTACGCCATCAGACAATCAAAATTTGGTAAAAACGAAAATAAAAATTTAATTCTTCCAAATTTAATAATTCTAATCATCTGAAAATTAACAGAGTTCTAGTAGGGACTGAGCCCTACACAATCCTAAAGAAAAAAGAATTTTATATTAATTTTTAAGTAGTAGCACCCTCACCCGAACGCCATCAGACAATCAAAATGTGGTAAAAACGAAAATAAAAATTTATTTTTTCTACATTTAAGAATTCTAATCATCTGAAAATTAGCAGAATTCTAGTAGGGACTGAGCCCTACACAATCCTAAAAAATATAAAATTTTATTTTATTTTTTAAGTAGTAGCAGGTCCACCCGAACGCCATCAGACAATCAAAATTTGGTAAAAACGAAAATAAAAATTTATTTTTTCTACATTTAAGAATTCTAATCATCTGAAAATTACCAGAGTTCTAGTAGGGACTGAGCCCTACACAATCCTAAAGAATATAAAATTTTATTTTAATTTTTAAGTGATAGCAGGTCCACCCGTACGCCATCAGACAATCAAAATTTGGTAAAAACGAAAATAAAAATTTATTTTTTCTAAATTTAATAATTTTAATCATCTGAAAATTACCAGAGTTCTAGTAGGGAATGAGCTCTACACAATCCTAAAAAAAAAAGAATTTTATATCACTTTTTAAGTAGTAGCACCCTCACCCGAACGCCATCAGACAATCAAAATGTGGTAAAAACGAAAATAAAAATTTAATTCTTCCAAATTTAATAATTCTAATCATCTGAAAATTACCAGATTTGTAGTAGGGACTGAGCTCTACACAATCCTAATGAAAAAAGAATTTCATATTAATTTTTAAGTAGTAGCACCCTCACACGAACGCCATCAGACAATCAAAATTTGGTAAAAACGAAAATAAAAATTTTTTTTTTCTACATTTAAGAATTCTAATCATCTGAAAATTATCAGAGTTCTAGAAGGGACTGAGCCCTACACAATCCTAAAGAATATAAAATTTTATTTTAATTTTTAAGTGATAGCAGGTCCACCCGTACGCCATCAGACAATCAAAATGTGGTAAAAACGAAAATAAAAATTTATTTTTTCCAAATTTAATAATTCTAATCATCTGAAAATTACCAGACTTCTAGTAGGGACTGAGCCCTACACAATCCTAAAAAATATAAAATTTTATTTTAATTTTTAAGTAGTAGCACCCTCACCGGAACGCCATCAGACAATCAAAATGTGGTAAAAGCGAAAATAAAAATTTAATTCTTCCAAATTTAATAATTCTAATCATCTAAGAATTACCAGATTTCTAGTAGGGACTGAGCTTTACACAATCCTAATGAAAAAAGAATTTTATATCAATTTTTAAGTAGTAGCACCCTCACCCGTACGCCATCAGACAATCAAAATGTGGTAAAAACGAAAATAAAAATTTAATTCTTCTAAATTTAATAATTCTAATCATTTGAAAATTATCAGACTTCTAGTAGGGACTGAGCCCTACACAATCCTAAAAAATATAAAATTTTATTTTTATTTTTAAGTAGTAGCACCCTCACCGGAACGCCATCAGACAATCAAAATTTGGTAAAAACGAAAATAAAAATTTATTTTTTCTACATTTAAGAATTCTAATCATCTGAAAATTATCAGAGTTCTAGTAGGGACTGAGCCCTACACAATCCTAAAGAATATAAAATTTTATTTTAATTTTTAAGTGATAGCAGGTCCACCCGTACGCCATCAGACATCAAAATTTGGTAAAAACGAAAATAAAAATTTAATTCTTCCAAATTTAATAATTCTAATCATCTGAAAATTAGCAGAGTTCTAGTAGGGACTGAGCCCTACACAATTCTAAAGAATATAAAATTTTATTTTAATTTTTAAGTGATAGCAGGTCCACCCGTACGCCATCAGACAATCAAAAATTGGTAACAACGAAAATAATAATTTAATTCTTCCAAATTTAATAATTCTAATCATCTGAAAATTATGAGACTTCTAGTAGGGACTGAGCCCTACACAATCCTAAAAAATATAAAATTTTATTTTAATTTTTAAGTAGTAGCACCCTCACCGGAACGCCATCAGACAATCAAAATGTGGTAAAAGCGAAAATAAAAATTTAATTCTTCCAAATTTAATAATTCTAATCATCTGAAAATTACCAGAGTTCTAGTAGGGACTGAGCCCTACACAATCCTAAAAAATATAAAATTTTATTTTAATTTTTAAGTAGTAGCACCCTCACCGGAACGCCATCAGACAATCAAAATTTGGTAAAAACGAAAATAAAAATTTAATTCTTCCAAATTTAATAATTCTAATCATCTGAAAATTACCACAGTTCTAGTAGGGACTAAGCCCTACACAATCCTAAAAAATATAAAATTTTATTTTAATTTTTAAGTAGTAGCACCCTCACCGGAACGCCATCAGACAATCAAAATTTGGTAAAAACGAAAATAAAAATTTAATTCTTCCAAATTTAATAATTCTAATCATCTGAAAATTACCAGAGTTCTAGTAGGGACTGAGCCCTACACAATCCTAAAAAATATAAAATTTTATTTTAATTTTTAAGTGATAGCAGGTCCACCCGTATGCCATCAGACAATCAAAATTTGGTAAAAACGAAAATAAAAATTTAATTCTACCAAATTTAATAATTCTAATCATCTGAAAATTACCAGAGTTCTAGTAGGGACTGAGCCCTACACAATCCTAAAAAATATAAAATTTTATTTTAATTTTTAAGTGATAGCAGGTCCACCCGTACGCCATCAGACAATCAAAATTTGGTAAAAACGAAAGTAAAAATTTATTTTTTCTACATTTAAGAATTCTAATCATCTGAAAATTACCAGAGTTCTAGTAGGGACTGAGTTCTACACAATCCTAAAGAATATAAAATTTTATTTTAGTTTTTAAGTAATAGCAGGTCCTCCCGTACGCCATCAGACAATCAAAATTTGGTAAAAACGAAAATAAAAATTTAATTCTTCCAAATTTAATAATTCTAATCATCTGAAAATTACCAGAGTTCTAGTAGGGACTGAGCCCTACACAATCCTAAAAAATATAAAATTTTATTTTAATTTTTAAGTGATAGCAGGTCCACCCGTATGCCATCAGACAATCAAAATTTGGTAAAAACGAAAATAAAAATTTAATTTTTCCAAATTTAATAATTCTAATCATCTGAAAATTACCATAGTTGTTGTAGGGACTGAGCCCTACACAATCTTAAAAAATATAAAATTTTATTTTAATTTTTAAGTGATAGCAGGTCCACCCGTACGCCATCAGACAATCACAATTTGGTAAAAACGAAAATAAAAATTTAATTCTTCCAAATTTAATAATTCTAATCATCTGAAAATTAGCAGAGTTCTAGTAGGGACTGAGCCCTACACAATCCTAAAAAATATAAAATTTTATTTTAATTTTTAAGTAGTAGCACCCTCACCGGAACGCCATCAGACAATCAAAATGTGGTAAAAGCGAAAATAAAAATTTAATTCTTCTAAATTTAATAATTCTAATCATTTGAAAATTATCAGACTTCTAGTAGGGACTGAGCCCTACACAATCCTAAAAAATATAAAATTTTATTTTAATTTTTAAGTAGTAGCACCCTCACCGGAACGCCATCAGACAATCAAAATTTGGTTAAAACGAAAATAAAAATTTAATTCTTCTAAATTTAATAATTCTAATCATTTGAAAATTATCAGACTTCTAGTAGGGACTGAGCCCTACACAATCCTAAAAAATATAAAATTTTATTTTAATTTTTAAGTAGTAGCACCCTCACCGGAACGCCATCAGACAATCAAAATTTGGTTAAAACGAAAATAAAAATTTATTTTTTCTACATTTAAGAATTCTAATCATCTGAAAATTATCAGAGTTCTAGTAGGGACTGAGCCCTACACAATCCTAAAGAATATAAAATTTTATTTTAATTTTTAAGTGATAGCAGGTCCACCCGTACGCCATCAGACAATCACAATTTGGTAAAAACGAAAATAAAAATTTAATTCTTCCAAATTTAATAATTCTAATCATCTGAAAATTATGAGACTTCTAGTAGGGACTGAGCCCTACACAATCCTAAAAAATATAAAATTTTATTTTAATTTTTAAGTAGTAGCACCCTCACCGGAACGCCATCAGACAATCAAAATGTGGTAAAAGCGAAAATAAAAATTTAATTCTTCCAAATTTAATAATTCTAATCATCTGAAAATTACCAGAGTTCTAGTAGGGACTGAGCCCTACACAATCCTAAAAAATATAAAATTTTATTTTAATTTTTAAGTAGTAGCACCCTCACCGGAACGCCATCAGACAATCAAAATTTGGTAAAAACGAAAATAAAAATTTAATTCTTCCAAATTTAATAATTCTAATCATCTGAAAATTACCAGAGTTCTAGTAGGGACTGAGCCCTACACAATCCTAAAAAATATAAAATTTTATTTTAATTTTTAAGTAGTAGCACCCTCACCGGAACGCCATCAGACAATCAAAATTTGGTAAAAACGAAAATAAAAAATTAATTCTACCAAATTTAATAATTCTAATCATCTGAAAATTACCAGAGTTCTAGTAGGGACTGAGCCCTACACAATCCTAAAAAATATAAAATTTTATTTTAATTTTTAAGTGATAGCAGGTCCACCCGTATGCCATCAGACAATCAAAATTTGGTAAAAACGAAAATAAAAATTTAATTTTTCCTAATTTAATAATTCTAATCATCTGAAAATTACCATAGTTGTTGTAGGGACTGAGCCCTACACAATCTTAAAAAATATAAAATTTTATTTTAATTTTTAAGTGATAGCAGGTCCACCCGTACGCCATCAGACAATCACAATTTGGTAAAAACGAAAATAAAAATTTAATTCTTCCAAATTTAATAATTCTAATCATCTGAAAATTAGCAGAGTTCTAGTAGGGACTGAGCTCTACACAATCCAAAAAAATATAAAATTTTATTTTAATTTTTAAGTAGTAGCACCCTCACCCGTACGCCATCAGACAATCAAAATTTGGTAATAACGAAAATAAAAATTTAATTCTTCCAAATTTAATAATACTATTCATCTGAAAATTACCAGAGTTGTTGTAGGGACTGAGCCCTACACAATCCTAAAGAATATAAAATTTTATTTTAATTTTTAAGTGATAGCAGGTCCAACCCGTACGCCATCAGACAATCAAAATTTGGTAAAAACGAAAATAAAAATTTATTTTTTCTAAATTTAATAATTCTAATCATCTGAAAATTAGCAGAGTTCTAGTAGGGACTGAGCCCTACACAATCCTAAAGAATCTAAAATTTTATTTTAATTTTGCTACCTCATAAAGGAAGCCTTATAGTGATGTCGATTTCCGAATTTTTTTCGAACCAATTATTTTTACAAATTTTCAAGTGTAGTATACATAATTTGTCGAGAGGAACAAATGTCCGGATGTATGTATGTGTGTATGTGTGTGTGTGTGTGTGTGTGTGTGTGTGTGTGTATGTCACCGATTCTTGTAGACAAATTTTCTCTTACACGTCTTGACGGATTTTGATAAAATTTTGTAGGTGTATTACGGTCACGAATACCAAAAATCAGACAAAAGGATTTTCAAAAATATCTAAAAAAAAAAATTTTTTGAACAATTTTTTAATTTTTGAAAAAATTAATTTTTGGATTTTTTGAAATAACTTTTTTCTATATTAAAATTTTTATTAATTCTTGTCAAAATTGCATTCCTGACATAAAAAACGAATCGATTCATGTATATGTCGTAGGCGAAAAGGAAAATCCGTCGTTTAGCTTAATGCCTAGGCTTTAAGCTAAACGCGGGCGAATAGGAAAATTTTCATGTAAATGACAATTATTTTTTTAATCGCCTGAATTTGTTAGTCATTAAGCTTAATGCCTAGGCTTTAAGCTAAACGCCCAAAGAGCGCCAGGCGAATAGAAAAATTTGTAGCGATTGATCAAGAATAAACAATGTAATGAAATTTCTATTAGTAATATAATAGAAAAAATCCAAATTAAAGACAAAAATATTTTTCACAACATTGCAATAATTTATTGTAATTAATTGAAGTCAACTGAAAAGGAAAAAAATAACAATTTATTTATTGCAGCAAGTTAAACTTTGGTGGCATTGCTAACTGCAAATTATTTTTAATTTAAAGTAAGAGCACCTATTTGTCTTGTATTGATTTTTAGCCGCCTTACAGTAACATTTTTTAAATCCTTGTCCGCCGCACATGGATTGATGTGATGCAGCTTCTCTTAAAGTCAGAGTGACATCTGTACAAACTTCGTCAATTTTTAGAATTTCAGTACCTGATTGCGATATATCAGTTCGCGGAAACCAACCTTTAATGATGCCGTTTTTGTACCAATTTGGTAAACATTGTTTTTAATGTCTATTACGACGCCTTCAATCATAGGAAAATCTAACGGGCCACGATCAACATCAGGTACCACCAAAGTTGCGCAATTACCGATTGTTAATGGAGGAAACTGTTTGAGACTAAATATAATTTTTAATATTCTATAAAATTAAATTTAAAATGTAGTTTCAACTAAGAATATTTAAAAGCAAAGAAAATAAACAAAGACTCATAAACAAATATTTAGAAACGATTTTCAATTCAAAATACCTGCAATATAATATTATTAATAATTGAAATTTCATTACAATATTTATTCTTGATCAATCGATACAAATTTTTCTATTCGCCTGGCGCTCTTTGGGCGTTTAGCTTAAAGCCTAGGCATTAAGCGAAATGACTAACGAATTCAGGCGATTAAAAAAATAATTGTCATTTACTTGAACATTTTCCTATTCGCCCGCGATTAGCTTAAAGTCTAGGCATTAAGCTAAACGACGGATTTTCCTTTTCGCCTACGACATATATAAAGTATATATTTTATCAAAATTTATAGAATTAATAAATATTTTAAATTTTCACAAAAAATTGAAATTTTGTATTTTTTGACAATTTATCTTAACACTTTAAAATAATTATTCTAAAATAAAAAATTAAACAATTGGTATATATTATATTGAGGAAGCTTAATGATTATGAAATGAACAACTTGTTTTTATTTTTATCATTACGTCTTTATCTACAATAAAAAAAACTACTCTACATTTGCATAGTTCAAAACAAACCTGATGAATAAAAAAAATTGTATAATATTAAAACAAAAAACTGGTGCAAATTAACATTGGTGAAAATTGCACCACTGGAAATTAAATTCTCGCTCGTTTATTCTCTGAATAGCACTCTTGAAAAAATTGAATAAAACAAATATTGACTCTTCGTATATACACACGAATATCATACGAAATCAAATGTATAAATAATACAGCAGTGCGATGTACTATATTGAAGCACTCAACAACAGAAACTGTTCCATCATCTTTCAATAATCCTTTTGAGGTTTCGACATGAACACAACTCTCTCGCGGAATAATATAAGCAATCCTCTACCAAAAACTCTCTCCCTCAAGTTCGATACTGAATTAGTCATTTCTAAACTTCTCATCTCTGCATCAGACAGCCTATAAATAAATGAAAAGCACCCTCTCTCTCTCTCTATAGACCTATTGTAAGTTTCTTATCCCTGGCAACTCATGTTGTACGTTTCATCAGAGGAACTTCATGCTTTCATGTTGCTGTATGTGTAGCATGAATGGAAAAAATACCCAACACTGTTTCAATTAGGAGCGAAAGAAACAGAAATAATTTGAATCGATTGCATTGCGGTGTACACATAGTAATGCAACGAATGACGATGCAAATCTCTTGACACATTCTCGGGACGTGTATCCCTCACTCTGAGGGTGTCAAAATGCAATTCATCACCAGAGACGCAAGGGAGGAAGAGGTGGGCCAACATGCACCCGAAACATCAATCTTCTTCACCAACAATGTTCACGTAAATTACCCTCATCGATATCAAAGCGACGAGAGAAGAGTGGGAGAAATGATATGAGCAAAGTGCAAGGTGGAGGGATGAAATCAAAAAGTTAGGGGCGGAAGGAAATAAGCGCGTCCCTTATCGCACGAGTTAGAAATTGAGTTTACAAAGCGCAGTCCCTCATAAAATGAGCCCTACCCTCGTGTCTGCACGTTTCGTGCGAAACATGCCATTATGTCTGATGAATATTTAACGTATTCTGCTTAAAGTGTGCAGAAAAAAAAGTAATTCGTTACTTTGACTTTCATTTAAAGTGTATAAACGCGAATGAATATTATTTACGATTGGTTTGTAGGAGTGTTTATTTTATGATGTAAATTTCTCATGATTTGAATTAAGTCAACAGAGATAGCACGAAATTTTGCCCTTAAATTGCTGCGAGCTTCAAATGTCACAAACCTATAGGAAGCTTGCTAAGGTGCGTTCACGCAACTTTCACTTTCACTCAAAACATTTTCACTTTCATTAATAAAATTTTCAATTTCATAAAATTTTCAGTTTCACTCAAAATATTTTTTTACTTTCACACAAAGAAATTTGTACTTTTACTGTTAATTAAAAAATTTTCATTTACAATATTTCACCCAAAGAATTTCCACTTCCAAAAGATTCTTAATTTTAATTTTGACAACAAATTTTTACTATCAATTTCAAAAAATATATAAAATATTTTCACTTTCAATCAAAAACATTTTACTTTCATTTTCACTGAAAATAATTTCACTTTTACTCAAAAGATTTTCACTTTCACTAAAAATATTTTAACTTTCACTGTCTATAAAAAAATTTCACCAAAAATTTGTTAATTGATAATGAAATGTTTTTTGGCGAAATTGAAAGTGAGAATTTTTTGAGTAGAGGTACAAATTTTTTAAGTGAAAGTGAAAATTTTTTGTTTGAAACTAAAAATATTTTAAAAGTGTAATTTAAAGTGAAATTTTTTTTGCGTGAAAGTGAAAAACTTTTTTTGGTGAAATTGAGACTGAAAATTTTTTGAAAATGAAAGTTACTGGAATATTGCATGGCAATTATTCTGTGGGTCTATTACATCATTTCACATTAATTTTTATTTTCACTTTGAGACGTTTCCATTTTCACTCTCACTGTGACACATTTTCACTTTCACAGATTTTTATTATCTCACTTATTTTCACTTTGATTTTCGCTTTGACAATCAAAAGACAGATTTTCAATTTCACTTTAACTTTGAAAGATTTCTACTTTCACTTTCATTTTTACTTTGATAGATTTTTAATGCAAATTTATTCTCACTTTCACTCTGACTATGACAGATTTTCATTTTCACTTTTATTTTTACTTCCATTTTCACTTTCACAGATTTTTATTATGTCTCTTACTTTCACTATCACTTTCACAGATTTCTGTTTTCACCTTCGTGAAAATTGTATCGGATCGATTACATAATTTCATTTTTACTTTCATTTTCACTATGACTCCGATGAATTTCATTTATTACTTTCATTAAATTTCATTAACACTTTGAGAATTTTTCATTTTCACCTTGATGATTTTCTTTAGACTCATTTTCTTTTTAAAGATAAAAATAAAATTTAAATGAAAACGAAGATTGATTTATCACGCGGTGAAAGTAAACGTAAATAAAAATATACGTCAAAGTAAAAATGAATGCGAAAGTGAAATGAAAATTCTGTCAAGTAAAAATGAAAATGAAATTCTGTCAAAGTAAAAGTGAAAATGAAAGTCAAAATAAAATTACGCAATCGACCGCCTGCAAAGTGTGATTTTTTTACATTACTGCTCAAAATTTTATAGATCCTAGAAAATATTATAGGATTTTGATCTTAAATTAAGGGGTCGTTCATAAACCATGTAGCCCCATTTTTAAGGAATTTTGACCCCCCCCCCCTCCTCCCATGTAGTACGCTATTACATACATGTATTAGCGACATTTTTCCTCTTGCCGTAGTCAATTGCTTGACCCCCCTCCCCCTCAAGATGCTACGTGGTTTATGGATGGCCCCTTAAAAGGGATAAAATTTTTAAGAGATCCCCAAAGCCAATTTTTGAATTTTTAATTGTTTATTTTTTTGTTACAAAAAGTTAACAAATTAAAATTCTTTCTAAAAAAATTATGTTTATTTTTTAATTTTTCCATTTCACATTATCAAAATCAATTCAAATTGGTCTAGTATGACTGTAGCAGACAAATAATCATGGATAATGCAATTTATTTAAATTGTTATAAACAATGTTAATTAACAAATAGGTAACTTTGATTCTTCTTCATAAAAAAATAGTTTTTTTGCAGACAAATTAAAATTTATGTTTATTTAAGTAATTTATCTATAATTTGGTAAAAAATAATTTTAAAGTTAATAATTATGATTGTTATTAACAATTATATGAACAATAATCAATAAGTTTTTAAAGCAAGTAAATGACTTATTTCTGCAAAAAAAAATTTTCTTTTTGCTTCCTCGTAAGGAAGCTTTGTAGTCGTTTTATTTACAAAATCTTATTCTTTGCACCAAAACGGATCGATTGGTATATATATATATATATATATATATATATATATATATATATATATATAAAGTATATACAATTTAAATTTATAGAATTAAAGTCAATTATAGACAAAAAATTTGCACTTTTAATAAAAATTCATTTTTTCTTAAAAATCATGTTGCTGTACTGTAAAATGAAATGTTATTATATATTGAAAAATAAATAAAAAATCTTATTCTTTTTAAAAACATTTTTTTGTTTATTTAGATTTATATTACTGTATAAGAAAATTTTATTCTTTCTTTTAAGACGAATGAACTTTATTTTATAAATGTTAAATTGTATTAAAAATGAAATATACTTATCGTTAATGTTTCCTCCACGAAGAAGCAAATTTTTTTTGCTGATTGTAAAGAGAAAGCAAAATGTTCATGTAATGAATGTAATGAACATCTGAATTTACAACCTGTTTTATATTTACTCGCATAAAAATGAATTATTCAATGAAATAGAAATGTATCTAATAATTTCTTTAATTTTTATAAACATTATAAGTTAACAAATATTTAACTTTGCTCTTTTTACACTACTTTTCAATAACATCCCTTTGGTATTTCAAAACAAATTTTCCATTCCTATTTTTAAAAAAATGCATTAAATCATGTCAAAATAATCAAAATTTCGTAAATGGAAATTCTCTTTCTCTATTCGCCTGTAAAATATGAATTTTCACTGAATTATTGGATTTCATTTAAAAAAATTTATGTTGGACTTTTAAAATACTTGATTTTTATAATTTATCAGAGTAGTGGATTTAAAAAGCGGAAATATTTCACGTTACACGAGGATTCCAGTGGAATTAATTCATAAATGGTGGAGTGTTTGAAAATGTGGAAGATATCTTGATATAATGGTGCTTGGTACCAATCATATAGTGCACATTTCTGCTCCAATTTCATAAAGTCAGTGTAATATCGATCTTATATCTCCTCAAAATTAATTATTTAACTCGTAACAGATAGAATTCTCCCCAATGGAGTCCTCTAATTTCAGTATATAAGTTAGTGGCTCAATGATGATTATTTATATTAATGACTCCATTCTTTCATTGATGTCTCTCTACCTATTTGTTATATTTTATTTGTATCACAATAATTGCTCTCTATGCAGAATTTTATAAACAAAAGAATGGATCAATAAAAGGACAATGAGTTAATTTATTTTACAATTTCAAAAATTTAGATCTCATTTCACCCACGTCGAAAAATTCCATGGAAGTACCCCCTGGAAATTCCATGGAACGTCTCCATGGAATTTCCGTGGAGTTTCCATAAAAATTCTGCAAGTTTTTTTTAATATTTTAACATTACCAGGGTTGTTATATAGGTGAGGGAAATCAGAGGAAAGTCAGGGATTTTTATTAAAGTACTGGAAAAAATTGAATTTAGAAGAAGTTACAAATTGATTGCAGAAATTCAATTTATTTTCAAAAGTAATAAAATTCTTAGCAGAAATTCAATTATGTTCAAAAATTTATAAAAATGACATGTCAATATTTCAATTATCTTTAAAAATAATAAAATTCTTCGCCAAAATTCAATTATTTTTCAAAACTTAAAAAAATTCTTGGCAAAATTTCAATTATTTTCAAAAATTTTCCTCAATTCAATCATTTTCAATATCTATATTTTATAATAAAGTTTTTCAAAAGATTTCAATTATTTAAAAAAGTTTTGATAAAATTTAAAGCAAACATTAAATTATTATCATGTATAAAATATTTTTTTACCGAGATTCAATTATTAAGATCATGAATAATAATAAAACTCATCATAGAATTTCAATTATTTTTAATACAATTTTAATCAAATTCCTCGAAAAATGTCATTATTCTTGAAAATTTTATTAAAATTTGTTGAAAAAATCCAATTATTTAAAAATTTGTTGATAAAATTCTTTATGAGGATTCAATTTTGAAAAACATTCATTTATTCAATAAATTATTTACTTATTTTTGTATTTAAATAATTGAATTCTCGTAAAATTTTCTAATAAAAATTGATTTAAAAATGAATTTCAGTTAAAATTATACATAATTAATTTAATATGAAAAGCATTATACAATAAATTTTCAAAAATAATTGAATTTTGAATATTTTTGAAAATAATTACATTTTTTAAGAAATACATTTAAAATTGTATTAAAAATAATTGAAATCCTGCGATGAATTTTATTATTTATGAAAATAATTGAATTCTTGTAAAGAATATTTATTATATTTTTTTAAAATAATTGAATATTTCTGCAACGAATTCTATTATTTATGAAATGTAATTGAATTCTTGCAAAAAATTTTTGAAAATAATTACATTTTTCGAGGAATTTATTTAAAATTGTATTAAAAATAATTGAAATCCTGTGGAGAATTTTATTGTTTAGGAAAATAATTGAATTCTTGTAAAGAATTTTTATTAAATTTTTATAAATAATTGAATTCATGTAAACAATTTTCTTATTACTTGTAAAAAATAATTGAATTCTTGGGAAGAATTTTATTAAACTTTTTGTAAATAATTGAAATCCTGTAAATAATTGTATTATTTATGAAAATAATTTAATTCTTGCAACGCATTTTATTACATTTTTTTTAAATAACTGAATTCATTTAATAGATTTTGAGAATTTTTGAATTTCAGAGAAGAATTTTATTATTTGTGAAATGTAATTGAATTCTTGCAATAAATTTTTGAAAATAATTACATTTTTCGAGGAATTTATTTAAAATTGTATTAAAAATAATTGAAATCCTGTGGAGAATTTTATTGTTTAGGAAAATAATTGAATTCTTGTAAAGAATTTTTATTAAATTTTTATAAATAATTGAATTCATGTAAACAATTTTCTTATTACTTGTAAAAAATAATTGAATTCTTGGGAAGGATTTTATTAAAATTTTTGTAAATATTTGAAATCCTGTAAAGAATTGTACTATTTATGATAATAATTGAATTCTTGCAACGCATTTTATTAAATTTTTTTAAATAATTGAATTCATTTAAGAAATTTTATTAAAATAGTAGATTTTGAGAATTTTTGAATTTCAGAGAAGAATTTCATTATTTGTGAAATGTAATTGAACTCTTGCAATAAATTTTTTAAAATAATTACATTTTTTAAGAAATTTATTTAAAATTGTATTAAAAATAATTAAAATCCTGTGGAGAATTTTATTACCTATATATAAGAGAATAATTAAAACCGCTTGAAAAGAATTTTTATTCAATTTTTATAAATAATTAAATTCATGTAAAAAATTTTATTACTTGTAAAAATAATTTAATTCTTGGGAAGGATTTTTATTTAATTTTTATAAATAATTGAATTTTTTTTTAATTTTATGGAAATTTAAATTATTATAAAACATAAAGATATCAAACATTCCGAGTCAAAGACTCGGAATGAGTGATATCGTCATGTTTTATTATAATATTCTTATAAGTTGTTGAATTTCATAAAGATTTGAATTAAAAATTTTTTGAAAATCTAAATTCCTGTCGAATAATAATAACGATTAAATATTTATTTAAAAAAGAATTTATTGGTATTTTTTAATTTTCCAATTAAAAAAATTCGTAATTAAATGTAATAGAACTGTTTTTTGAGTATCTAATAATTTTTAAAGTGTCTCAGAATATACTTTAGGGTCAGGGAAAAATTCAAAATTTTGTCTGGAAATCAAGGAAAAGTCAGGAAAATTCTGTAAGTTTTTTATTTTAATAATATTTTAACATTTCTATTATGATTAGAGTCTAATAATAAGTTTTGTTATAATTTTTTTGCAAAATGGGTATTTCATTCAAGTTTTGCAAATAAATTCTAAATTGCAATAAAGCTTATTATTAGACTCTAATTATAATAGAAATGTTAAAATAATATTAAAATATGAAACTTACAGAATTTTCACGGAATCTCCACGGAAGTTCCATGTAATTTCCAGGGGGTACTTCCATGAAATTTTTCGACGTGGGTATCTATTGCTAAATGGTATGTTTTTAAATTCAATTCATACAAGTTTTATATATTTTTTCAAAGTTGGTCAAACAAGAGAAGTCTATAATGGAATCACTTAAATATATAATAATTTCTCTTTGTAATAACTAATAACATAAGATTTAATTTAAATTGTTGAACGTTATGAAAGAAATGTGTCTTAAATGAAATTTTAAAGAGCCACCTGCAAGTACCATTCTGGCTACTTGCCTCAAAAGGAAGGATCGTATTTTTAAATTCTCAGAACTGGAATGAGAGAAAAATAAAAAGAACTTGGCAACGCGCATTGATGAGGCAAATGAACTGAGAACGCGAACTGGAGACATTTTGCAATTAATGCAATTAGAACGGGACCGCGCACCCTCGGGCTCATTGAGGATGATTAAAGCAGGCTTCGTTAAGGAGGTTGAAGGTGGGTGGCAACTTCTCTCAATTTGCTACTAACAACCGAATTTTCCTGCCTCTTTACGCTGGCAACCCACTTTGCTCTTTTTCCAGCCAATATTCATTTGAGAAAAGCATTGTGAATTTCCATTAAATGAATGGATGCCTTTAAATATCATTAATCAAACGGAATAAACTTAATTTTAAGTAACGTGAAACGTTTTAAAATCAAAAATTCAATCTATTTAAACTTTCACAATTATCTTTTTTATTTTCAAATATTGGAAATTAATTCTTATTTCCAATCAAAATTTTGACTTTTTCCCTCACCCTAAATATTCTGATTCTGATTCGAAAATATCAATATTTTTATTTAAAATAAATATTTAATCATTATTTGTTTCTAGAATTTTTAACTAAAGTTCTTCTATTAATCCATTATTTTTAATAATTAATTAAATATATATATATATATATATATATATATATATATATATATATATATATATATTAAAAAAATGTAGCTAATTTCAGAAGGAATGAAGTTATTGCAATTTTTTAAAAAACTTAGTTCTTAAAAATTTATAATTAAATTCATTTAAAATTGTAACCGTTTGAAATTCATTTATTTATGAAAATAGTAAATGCAACTCTTATAAAATTCAATTATTTTTGAATTATTGAAGTAAAATTATTAATTAAATAATTTATAAGTAATAACTTTATGGCAGTTCTTCAATAGAATTAAGTTATTTGAATAGTTATTTTCGTATTAAGGGCGCAAAATAGGTGATTTTGGCGAAGGCGAGATTAGGGAAACCGAGGGGACCTGAAGCACCGAGGCGAAGCCGAGGATGCGTAGGGTCGCCGAGGTTGTCTCATAATCTCGCCTGAGACACTATCACCTTTTGCGCCCGTGCTGCGAACAACATTTTTTGTCCTGCTGCATGGAAAGTGTGTTATTAAGTGCACACACATTTGGATGAATTGTTTGTTCGTTCCATATGGCTAAAAATGACTTGTGATGTCATTTTCTAAAAGTTAAGGTCACTGGATGCACAAATGAGCAAAGAAATATTTTGCGCCCGCATCTATATAACGGCAGCGGGCGGGAATGTATTTTGCGCCCGCTCTTATGACGTCAGCGGGCGGGAATGTACTTTGCGCCCGCTCCTATGACGTCAGCGGGCGCGAATGTATTTTGCGCCCGCTCACCTTACCTCTGGGCGGGAATCACTTACTTTGCGCCCCTTTCATGTGCACGAAATAACACATTTTCCGTGCAGGCAGGACAAAAATAAATTTTTGTCACAAGTAGAAAAAATTGAAGGTTTTGTATAAGAATTCGTGGTAAATTTCATAAATTATGAGGCAAATAGAAAAGACACAAAAATTCAGAATTATGTTATGAATTCTAAAAGGTTTAAATTTTTTCCAGTACCTACTTTTGATAAAATTTCCTGACTTTTGCCTGATTTCTCTGAACAATTCTACTTTCACTGATTTTTCTCTGAATTCCCTGAGCTGTGGCAACCCTGTATTAATTAATATCTTATTTAATTTAATACCTACACATTTTTATCAAAACTAAATATTTCTACCAAATCTGAAGAAATTAGATACCATACCTACTATGAAAATAAAAAAAAAAAAATTATAACAAACTTTTCCAGTGAAGTTAATAATAAAGTTCAGTGGAAAGCAATTTGTGCTGTGATTTGAAATCTTATCTCGAAATTCAGTCTCAGCAGTTGTAATTTTGCCTGTTAGAAAGTAGGTGCCCATCTTTCCCTGAGAGTTTTTCGTGCGACTTCCGGCACTTGTGAATAAATTGGCGCGCGTATATTCCAGTAACGCTGGCGCCTCGCTTATCTATCAACAGTAGTTGTACAGTCTTAAATACAATATCTCTTCTATTAAAAGAATCATTTCGACAACAATTAACCGCAACCAAAAAGATAAGGCTACAAATGTAGACATGAATTTTCAAACATGATCCATGAATTCCAAATGAAAGAATTAAGCACATAATTTTCTTCTCAAAAGTATAACAAAGAATTTAAACATATAATCTAAATTCAGAAATCTTAAAGTTCCAGAACATGGGTTATGACTATCTCTACTTTTTTCTACCTCGCTGCAAATTTATATTAAAAAAAAAAAAGTGAAACTAAACTTTTCTCCAGACAGAAAGATTATCTTAACATAAATGCAATTATTATTAACCATAATTTAAAATTTCCTCATAAAAAGTCAGTGACCCGAGAGGGAAAAAAAAATAAAACCAACTATTCTATCGAAAACGAATTGATGATAAAATCACTACAATATGAAAAAACGATTGAAACCTTCTTCTCTTTGCAATAAATTTTATCGATGATAACCTGACACCAAAAATATTGTAGACTGCGATAAAAAGAATTGTGACTTTTATGGCGAAAGTAAAGTTAGACATTGGTTGAAAATCGTGAGAAAATAAAGTTCTGGATTCGTTTCACGTTGCGAATATCAAGGCGCATGTAAAGTGCTGAGAAAAAGAAGTAAATACTTCTTTTTTTTGCGTTGAGAAGAGGGGGATGATCATCATGCGGGCTTATCTGCAGAGAAAAAGACGAATAAGTTTTATTCGTGTTTGTTGACTGTAATGTACGCCGACGTAAACGTCTAAATTCAAAAAAGTGTGAAAGACTCAATCGTAATAGCCTATAAAAAAAGAAGACCATAAAAGATCATAACGGTGCATTAAACACGATATCAGGTTTGTTGTAATTCCAATTTTGGACCAAACTTTTACAACTTAATTTTAGTATATATTTTGCCGATCCTTCGATACTTTCGAGAAATCTATATATATATATATATATATATATATATAGGAAGGATGTAGACGATATAACTTGTTTCCTTCAATTAATGAAGCTTCGTTTATCGTTTGTTCGCTTGGCTGACTTACAATCAGTTTAGATCGATATTTCTGCTTTATAAAAGTAATTTACGTCTTAAAAAGTACATCACTCGTTATTTATTAAAGTATCGTTAGTAGATATCTATTAAATGTCTCATATGTGATAATTCCGCTGTAATTGCAATTATTTATTTTCCATTTCTGAAATACGTTATTTCATTTTCACTTTCATATTCCTCACTTTCATTTTCACTTCCACTTTGACACACATATTTTCACTTTCACTCTTACTATAACAAATTTTCACTTTTATTGTCACATTCATCTTCACTTTCACATATTTCTATTTTCACTTTCATTTTCACTTTGACAGATTTTTACTTTTATTTTATTTTCACTTTCACTCTTACAATGACATATTTTCATTTTCTCTTTTATTTTCACTTTCACAGATTTGTATTATCTCTCTTATTACCACTTTCATTTTCCCTTTAACATTCAATAGACAGATTTTCACTTTCATTTTCACTTTGACAGATTTTTATTTTCAATTTCTTTTTACTTTCACTTTCACTGTGACAGATATTCAATTTCATAGATTTTTATTATCTCTCTTATTACCACTTTCATTTTCCCTTTAACATTCAATAGACAGATATTCACTTTCATTTTCACTTTGACGGTTTTTTATTTTCAATTTCTTTTTACTTTCACTTTCACTATGACAGATATTCATTTTCATAGATTTTTATTATCTCTCTTATTTTCATTTTCATTTCTACTTTGGCAAATTTTTAATGTCACTTTAATTTTCACTTTCACTTTGACACATTTTCATTCTTAGTTTTATTTTCACTTCTACTTTCACTTTGACAGATTCATATTTGTCATTTTCTATCAGAATAAAAGTGAAAATAAAAAAATCCATCCAAGTGAAACGAGAGTAAAAATAACAAAATCTATCAAAGTGAAAGTAAAATTGCAAGTAAAAATAAAATTATCTCAAAATGAAAATGAAAGTAATAATCTATAAAAATGAAAGTGAAAATGAAAGTAAAAATGAAAGCGAGAGTGAAAGTGAAAAGAAATTTAATCATGTTAAAATAAAAATAAATATCTGTCAAACTTAAAGCGAAAGTGGAAATAAAAGAATAAAAATCTATTAAAGTGAATGTGATAGTGAAAACAAAAGTGAAAATAAAAGAGATAGTAAAAATCAAAAAATACAAATTTTTGTGAGAGTAAAAGTGAAAATATAAGTGAAATTAAACATGTGTCAAAGAAAAAGTGGAAATAAAAGTAAGAATAAAAATCTATTAAAGTGAATGTGATAGTGAAAACAAAAGTGAAAATAAAAGTGATAATAAAAATAAAAAAATACAAATTTTTGTAAAAGTAAAAGTGAAAATAAAAGTGAAATTAAACATGTGTCAAAGCAAAACTCGAAATAAAAGTAAGAATAAAAAATCTATTAAAGTGAATGTGATCGTGAAAAAAATGTGTCAATGTAAATGAAAATGTGAATGTCAATGTGAAAGTGAAAATGAAAACTGTCTACTGAATTTCAAAGTGAAAATGAATGAGAAAATATGGGAGATAATAAAAATTTGTGTAAATGAAAGTGAAAATCTGTCATTGTAATAGTGAAAGAGAAAATAAAAAAATTTTAAAGTGAAAGTGAAAATGAAAGTGTAAATAGAAATCTGTCAAAGTAAATCTGTGAAAGTGAAAACAAAACTGAAACTAAGAATCTGTCAAACTGTAACTGAAAGTGAAAATAAAAGAGATAATAAAAATCTATCAAAGTGAAAATGAAAATAAAAGTGAAATTGCAAATCTGCCAAAGTGTACACTGTTAAAAATTTTTGTAGGATTTTTCAGAAACAAGCAACGGAAGTTTTATGCAGTTACATGTTACGTAAAATTTAGAAACGTTCAACTTTTTTTAGATACATAGGATTGAACAAATATTCAGTCCAATTCACCAAAAATTTTGTGACCGTTTCGTAATTTTCAGTAATGCGTAACAGCATAACACTTCCGTTGCTATTTTCTGAAAATTTTGTGACAGTTTCGTAATTTTTTGTAACACGTCACAGCTTGAATTTGCCGTTGCTCCTTCCTGAAAATTTTGTTACAGTTTCGTAATTTTTCGTAACACGTCATTAGCTTGAAATTTTTTTTATTTTTTCTGAAAATTTTGCTACAGTTTTGATGAATTAACAATATGTAACTCAAATGTTACATATTGTTTAATAATCAGAACTGAACAAAACTCAAAAAATATTTTCAATGACACTCATCAGTGATAGCTAAATAGAACATAATTTACATTAAAATACAAAGTATAATTTAAAATGTACAACTTCATTATTTCTAAGTTTGTCTTAAAATTTTTTCTATTCCACTAAATTTTCAGTATAAAAATTATTTAAACTTAAAAATATTTAATAATAATGCTAATGTTTAAAAATGATTTATTTACGGTTTATAAATAAATTTGGTCAAAAAATAACTGGTAAATAATATTAATAATATTTATTTCTTACTTTTTATACACAAAACTATTTATTCAATCAAATAATATTAATCATTCATTTATTAGTAATTAAATTTTATAAATATAATTCAATTAATAGTTGGAAACAAAAGTTTTCTTTGACAAAATGTATCATTCCTTTGATTCCTCTATGAATATCACGCTCATCATAGTTACGGTACTGGTTCCTAGCATGGACATTCCTTTCTGCAGGACGATTTTTCTTCAAAAATATTTAATACGTGTAATGGAGTATGAATAAAAATAGATTTTGTACATACTTTTTATTTGTAGAAATATTCTTCTACTTTTTAATCCCAAGAATGATCACTTATGACACTTTAAAAATAATTTATAACTCTTCTTTACTTATTTAAATATACAATAAAACATTATTTACGCACAACCACTTTTTCGAAGGGCATTTTCAGTTATGTATTTCCTGCAACAGACCCAAGCGGCGCGAAAGTAACTGTGCGCATCTTAATTCAGCTGTAGTAACTGAAAATTTTGTTACAGTTTCGTAATTTCCTTAATAGTTACTGATTTTAGTTTGACTCAAGTCCGAATTCCGTTACTCATTAAGGATTTTTACTAAAAATTTTGAATTTTAAGTAACATTTAGAAATCATAAGAAACGTTTAGTAAATTTCAAGCAAATGTAACTTATAAATGCTTTCAGTACCATCATTTGGAAAATTTTGTTACATTTGTGTCTGAATTTTATCGGAATATTCAGAACATTTTTAACAGTGTAAGTGAAAATAGAACTGTATTGAAGTGAAAGTAAAAATGAAATTACGTAATCGACCACCTGGACTGTTTCTATTTAAAATCGTATTCTTATTAGTTTTGCGTTGCGATTACAAATCTGACGTCATATTTTCAAAATTCAAAATAGCGGTTCCAATATGACGATCGAAATTTAAAAAAATTAATAGTTTTTGAAGAAACTAGATTTCTGGAGATTTTCGGGGTCACTTATCACGAATTTGATGTCAGATTATATTTCAAAATTCAAAATAGTTGATCTGATGAAAATGGACATTACAAAATGAAAATTGGAAAATTTAACTGTGTGTTTAATTTTTTTTAAATTTATAATTAAATGTTTTAAAAGTCTTTTTTTAGACGATTTGTAAAGTGGAAACGTTTTCATTTATTAACGAAGTTTCCATTAGAATCTCTGGAAAACGAAATGAAAAGAATTGTGTTAAAATATTTATTACTTTTTTTAAAATATGAGTTTTAAGTGATGGAGAAGATGAGGAAAAATGGCACACTTTTTTAGCAATTAAAAAATATATAAAAAAGCATAGAAAAATTCTTATAAAAATGCAAAAAGAATTATTGATTCATTAGCGGTACACTAGCGATAATTCTGTAATTGGTCTTGTGACTGTAGGATTTATTCAATAAATAAATAAATAAAATAAAATAAAATATTTTACTTTCAAAATCTGTAATAAAAAAAATTTTGATTTTTTAAAGTTGCCAAAGTGGTATGGACCCTTAATATGGTTGGAGGACAAAAGTTCCAAAAAATAAGTTCCAGAGAAAAAAAGTTCCAATAATTCTTTGTTTCAAAGTCCAAAAGTTTCAATAATTCTTTCTTCCAAAAGCCAAAAGTTCCAATAATTCTTTCTTCCAAAAGCCAAAAGTTCCAATTGTTTTTATTTCCAAATATCAAAATGTCCAACATTTTTTGTAAAATTCAAACTTCAAGTTTAAAAACTTTTTTATGCTGTATTCACGACATTCTAATACTTTGTTTATATTTATTTATTTAAGAAACATAACGGGACATGCCCTTTTGTACAAAAAAATTATTTTCCTAAATGTAATATAAACAATGCATTTATTTTACTTAAATCTGGGTTAAAACTCTATTTTGTGTAACATAATAAACACATTATGTGCGTACATATGTTGCTATAATATAATCTTTTAATTTTCTTAATTTAATTTAACTTTTTAATTTTCATCTGTTTCTTATGTGTATTCTTCAATTTTTTAATATCTTTTTATTCTTTGCATTATTTATTTATATAAGTATTAGATTTTTATATCTATTTCTAAATATGTGCCAGGAAAAGTTAAAAGGGACCTAAAGTAAAAGAAAAAGATTTTGAGAAAAACGACATTGAAGTTTACCAAGTTGATTTGATGCTTCTGAACGTTTTAATTTATTGAAACTTGTTATTGAACCGACATTTTGAATTTTGAAAAACTAACATCGAAAACCCCAAAGTAACGAATGTCAGACGAATTTGATTAATTTTTAGAAAAGTTTTTTATATTTGACTTTTTTTGTCAAAGCTTCTAACTTTGGAGTGAAATTGATCAAATTGTGAAAAAACTAATGCAGCTAGAAAGCTTACTTTGGTATTTGTGTACTTCGGTATTTTCAAATTTGGAAATCATTTATATTGGAAATTATTATTTTGGAACTTTTCCTCTTTGGAACTTTTTTAAGTTGGACATTTTGTATATTGGAACTTTTGGATTGGAACTTTTAAATTGGAACTTTTTGTCCTACAATCCTTAATATTGGTTCATTTTGAGTCTGCAACAAAAATAAACTCAGGCTTTTTGTGTTATGACCAACATAACGAAATAAAATGTTTGAAATCTGCATAAAACACAAATTATAGTTTTACAAAATGAAACGTGAAAAACAATTATCGAATAAAAAGTTTTAAATGTGGAAGGTAACTTAAATTGAATATTAGGTTATCGCGCTTCCTCGAATTTCGTCAATGGACCATAAATTTGTGGAATCTCCTGAATTGCAGGATAGATCCCAGTGAGGATCAAGGTAGTTAGTACTTGGCGGCCTTAATCTAGCTGTGATCACCACAGGTTAATGGGAATCGGCGGCCTATGGTTTGGAATTTGCCATGGCACTGGAGCTTCGTGTAAATCACAATGGTTTCCCTTGCATGTACGCAGTTCTCTCTATCACCCTCTCTTTGTACCTCATTCCACTATATATTGGTGGGTTTGCTCCTGCGTTGGGACTTGCGTTACATGTATATACTTGTGCCTGTTTTCATTAATAGGTTAGCGTGTGCGTATCCCTAAATGCGGCTGTGATACTGATTTTATCTACCCCTTGTCTACATGGGCTTTCTAAAGAGGGCAAAAGCCAGACAGTTTCGTGCACTATAGAACCTGAAAATGGCGTCGAAACAATTTCCCTGAAAATATTCACACCAGTATATTCTTAATCCCTTATGTATTCCTATATACATCCACAATCGTTGTCTTTATTCAGAGGAGGACTGTCCGTAATCCCCTTTGATGAGTTCATTTCTTTGCAATCGTTTTCTTTTTTTCCCTCAAAGTAAATAAATTTAAAAATACTTTGTCAAATCTATTTATCTTTCGAATAAAATGTTCGATCTAGGTTTTTAAATTATTCTAGATTTTTGACGTTTTGATGTTTGACGTTTTTATATCAAGCGGATAGCAGGTCAACATTAAAGATACATCATCACTCTAAACGTACTTTAAAGATATAAGTAAACAGATTTTCTAATATCTGAACAAATATTTTATACAGGTGATCCTTGTACGATAGAAAAATTCAATTTAAACTTTACAAGTAATTTCCACTTCAACCATGGTTCTTAAAAGTTTGTTTAAAAAAAATTATAATAACAATAAAGCTTTAAAAAAGAATGAAAATTGTTGACCAAAGTAAGAGAGAAAATTGAGGTGCTTACATTCTTTTCAGGCGTGAATTTTCAATGTTTTCAAAAAGAAGAAGCTTAATTGGTGCAGCCATAACAGGGCGCTCGGTTAACAAAGTTTTAAAAGTGTTTCTGGTTAAGTTGGAGGCAAACAGTTTTTGCTTTTTTTTCTGATGATGCGAGAGAGAGAAGAAAAATACGGAAGCGTGTACTTTGACCTCCCTAAGAAGGTGGTGCAATCGAGTACGAATTAAGTGCCAGAGGAGGAGAGTGGATCGTTTCCTGAATGCCAGGAGTAAATATACAGATTCTACGTTTACGAGGTTATGCTCCGTTTCAACGTTAAATTAGAATCACTTTACTGGAGAACTTGCCGATGTTGTTATGCGCTCAGATCGAATGAAGTAAGTGATTTCCGCTGTGGATTATGTATATCCTCTTGCGCCTAAACCTTGTTTTAATCTTGTTACGTTTCTATTGAATTATCGACAACCTGATTAAAGCAGAGTGTGTCAATAAATTTACATTGTTCGCTTGTAGGCCAAACAAGTTTTGATTAATATTCGGTTTACTCAATTATTCTCTAACAAATATATAATAGGCAATTCAATTCATTGTGAATAGTTTGGACAAAAATTTCCACTGGAACAATCATTCATTTCTAATATTAATATCTACAATTATCGTTGTAAATTCAACAGATATAAATGATTACTATATAGTTTACGTGATCCAACTTCCGGATCTTAAACGCATAACTTTTTGATTTACTTGAGTCTTAATTAGTTCATGGTTCCAACCACCTTGGTGACCAACTCAACGTGGTAAAATCCCCTTTGCCTGTGATTTTAATCTTAATCAGATCTTTTTTTTGGTCGCTGAGGTTTTGGGGTTTCTCCGTCACATTGAAGTCTTTTCTTCAAAGCTGCTCTGTACCTTTTCTTCTCCTTTTCGTCACCTCTAGACTACCGTGATTCTTTCTCTATTCTATACCATCATAACTCTGATTTAAAGAACTCTTATCTGACTCCGATCTTTTAGTATTCCTAAACTTACGAGAAAGAAATTAATTCAAAATTCTAACAGTAAGAAATGTGCTTGTCATTTTTGGTTAAAACAACAGGTCATGATGATTGTAATAAAAGCATATTGTCTTTACAGTCACGAAACTATTTTTCCTGATGTAGAAATATCAATCTTCTTCATAAAACTGAAGGGTAAGGATACTGACACTTGTTTTCCGAGTCTTAAAATATTCTGAATCTTAAATCTTTCTAATAAGTAATTCATCAAGTTAGCTTCTTTGTTCCATTGCTTTTCTACTGAATTATATTCTTGTCATTGATAACTAACTAGTATATTAATCTTCGTATTCTTTCATTTATTCTGTCCGCAGTTTGAAGTTAGATTCTGTGTATGCTTTTGTTTTTTTTTCAGAAAATATTGTTTAACAAATCGAAAATATGCAGGTATTTTTTCATGATTTATAATAAAATAATATTAAAAATTAGAAAATTTAAAAAAAAATTATGATTAACAAATAAAAAATATACCCACTTTATTTGTTACATGCTTTTTTCTATAATAAATTTCGTTTGACTGATCTAAATTATTATGCAAATTATTCTCCTTTTTACTTATAAAAAATACTAGAAAATTGTTAAATAAAAAAAATTTATTAAGAAGTAGGAAATATACCCTTATGCATAATTTTTATTTCTCAATAACAATATTGTTTACAAACTCGTTTTTTTCTTTTGGGAAGAAAAACATTAAATATTCCCGTTTCTTAATATTTATGTGTAGAAAATTCTCAATTTTCATAAGAAAATAATTTGCATCAATTCTATTTGTTAATTTCAATTGTTTTAATAAAATTCAAAGGTTTTTAAAAATAAAGGAAAAAAATTTTTATAAATTATATTTGTCAATTAGAAAATTTAATTGAAAATGAAACTGAAAAATTTTAAATTTTTAGAAAATAAGGGAAAAAATTTTATTGAAAAAAATGCTCTGTTAAATTTATTTACGAATATCTTTAACTGTAAAATTATTCGAAAACAATAATTTTTTTTTTAAATTTATATTTAAAATATTTAATTATTATTTTTTTCATAGCAATTAAGATTTAAAATCATTATTTTATATTATAAGATTATTGTTACTGTAACTTTTTAAAAATTATTTTCATATTCTATTATTATCTAAAATTTAAACTAAAATTCATTTTCAAATCAATTTTTTTAGAAAATTCTACGAGAATTAAATTATTTAAATACAAAAGTAAATTATTTATTGAATAATTGAATGTTCCTTAAAATTTAATTCTTATTAAAAATTTTATTATCAAATTTTTAAATAATTGAATTCTTTTGACGAATTTTAATAAAATGTTTTAGAATAGTTACATTTTTCAAGGAATTCAATTAAAATTGTATTAAAAATAATTTAAATTCTGCGATGAGTCTTATTATTTCTGAAAATAATTGAATTATTTAGAAGAAACTTATAAAAAATTTGTAAATATTTGAATTACTGTTAAATCTTCTACCTATTATTTATGAAAATTTTATTAAAATTTTTGAAAATAATTGCATTTTGAAGAAGAATTTTTTTATTTATGAAGATAATAAATGGGATTTTGTCTAGATTTTTTTGTAAATTTTAAACACAATTGAATTTTGTGATAAGAATTTTATTATACTTTTGAAAATAATTGAATTTCTGCAATCATTTGTAACTTCTTCAAATTCAATTTTTTTACTGTTTTTAACTAAAATTCTTCTATAAATCAATTATTTTTAATAATTAATTAAATATATATTGCCAAATTTAACTAATTTTAGAAGATTTTGAATTATTAAAATTTTTCAAAAATCTAAGTTCATTAAAATTTCTAATTAAATTCATTCAACATTGAAATTTTATTAAAATTTCAGATTGAAACCGTTTGAAGTTAATTTATTTATAAAAATTGTAAACGCAACTCTTTTAAAAATTTAAAATTGAATTAATTTTGAAATATATACGTAAAACTATTCGTTAAATAATTTATTTAGCTTATGATAGTTGTTCAAGATTTAAGATATTTAAAAAAAAAAATTTTTGTCAGAAATTAAAAAAATTGAAGATTTTGTATTAGAATTCGTGATAATTTTATAGTTTATTAGTCAAACAAAAAAGACACAAAAATTCAGAATTTTCTTATGAAATCTAAAAATTTAATTTTTTTCTGTACTTTTAATAAAAATTCCTGAATTCTCTGTCAGAATATATGCGATAATTATAATTTTAATAATATTAAAACTATATATATTCCAATTCATATTTTATTTTTATAAAAAAAATTTGAATTAAAAATTTTTGCATATTCTATTATTTTTAAAAATTGCTAATTTTATTTAAAATAGTGAGTGAGAAGTCAGCAGCGCGCGTAAGCGCGCAAATTGTTGTTAGTTTAATTATTAAAAAGACAATGTTCATTAATTATAAACAGTGGGTAAATTTATAACAACTTTTAAAAAATGGTTCTATTCACAGTTCGGAAGAGTGCTCTAGAGATGATAAAAGCTTGATTCAAAGTTGGTCCAGTCCCACCGTGCATTGAAGCGAAATTATCTTTTCGACAAAGAGGTTTATCTGTATATGAAAAAAATGAAATCGTATGAAAACATCGGTTAAAATTTTTAAGCAGATACATGTACTTTTATTCAAATGAGTATATAAGTAATTAAAAGGTTGCTTTTTATTAATCAGAATAATCTAGAAAGTTTCTCTTTCTCTAATAGTGTGACATTCAGAATTAGAACATCAGATAATCCAGATATTTCAATTCTTAATATATGAGTTAAAATGCTTCTCTAAAAATTTTCAAGTCTTTCGTTTTAATCTATATTTTACACCTTCGGTATTACTCTTTTAGATTTCGTGGGTGTTGATTGATTTCAACGATAACACGCGCGATTCCTCTAAAGTCGTCAGAATTGTTTGTTTCGATATTTTTATATTCTGGTTTCTTCACTAAAACCTGATAATACATTTGTAATCAATTCAATTAATTTCTTTGATTTATTATATCTACCTTGATTTACAGTTCGCCGCATAATGACACTTGTTTTCTTTTCTAAAAAGCTACAATCTTCAAATAAAATAAATAAAAGATAAAAAAGAATTGATCTCCAGTTATTCTTTAACGAATTATTCAGTACTGAATAAAAATAGAAAAAGATTCATATAAATTTTCAAAAGTGTTTTAGAGAAATTTAGTTTAGATATTGACATTGAAATGCGAAATGATCTTTTCGAGGAAGTGCGGTTCATTCGCATAAAAGAAGAAATATGAAAATCTATGGAAACATCCGTTTAAAACAGATTCTTTGCATGCAGCGTAGACTATACGTTACATTGGGAGAATTCGTGTTTAGTTTGTCAATAATAATCGAGTTTGAACTGCCAGTGTATATTTTTCTACATCTTCCTTGCAAACATTGATTTCACGGAAGTATCTCAACTGGAATTCTAGCTTACTTGCACATGCAAGGGCGTTTCATTTCTTCAAGTACCAGAGCAGCGCTTTTGTGCGCTATTTACTGCTTTCATGACGTTGACCGTTTCACTATATTTATATGTAAAAAGTAACCGTGACTTTTATAATAATCTTCATGCTCTTATTCTTTTACTTTCTAAACCTCTCTTGTAGTATAATAATAAATTTCTATTGCAATTTTAAAATAAAATACTAATTTAAAAATAAAATTATACATACTTTATAATATATAATTATACACAATTTATAAAAATAAAGTGTTTACAAAAAATCAATTCTAATAAACTTTTGTCAATATTAACTTTTTTTCAGGTAAAAGTTATCTCTGATGGGATGTACATACAACTTCACTTTAAAATTATTCAAGTTCAACGAAAACTACCTTTTTTTGTAAGTAAATAAATAATTAACACTTCTTTGTAAAATTCTTCTTCATAAAATTTTAGGTATAAAGAAGTTTTTCAGAAAATAAAAAATATTTTCATTTTATTATCTGTTCAAATACTGAAACGAATGAAGGAGTTAAATGCTAGAATAATATGCTATTTTCTTGAGAAAACAAAAGATCCCTGACTAAATATTTCCGAGATTCTCACCGCACTCATAAAGTTTTATGAGTTATGTACAGGATCTTGACCTCTTCTTGTACAAAAACAAATGACAAATATCTTGTATATTTTCTCCAAAAACATACATATGTACTTCTCTCGTTATGTTTTGATACTGTCTTTTAGCATAAAGTATGACATATTTTATCATCATAAAATACTTCCGAAAGTGTCACATATATTTTCAGATGCGTATTTTTTTATGTGAGTGAGGCATTTCATTTATTTTTTCTAAAAATTATTACCTATATTTTATAAATTTTTTCTTCGCTATTCTTTCGCAAATTTGTCTCAAAGGAAGGAGGTGTCCAAAAAGTCATAAAAAATTAGCCTTTTTTGTATATGAAAGACCCCTTAGAATTTTTTGGCTATTTTTTATTCAAATGTCTTTTCAAATTTTCAACAAAAACCCTTTTATCTCAAGTTGTGATACAAATATACAGATTTGCCACAGGGGTGGTGGGGGAGGGGGGTGTTTCAAAAAGTGATAAAAAATTGTCCTTTTTGTATATGAAAGAAACCCTGGGAATTTTTGTGGCTATTTTTATTCAAATGTCTTTTCAAGTTTTCAACAAAAACACTTATTTCAAGTTGAGATACTAATCATTGTTCATCTGTTGTATTTTGAAGGTTATGTTGCAAATATTCACCTCTGTAAAATAATAAGGAATTATTATTTATTAACAGAAACATAAATTTTATTCATAAACTGTAAAAATTTGCACTTCCTGATTTATTACCATTTTTTTGCATATCCATTTCTCCAATTCATTGAAGCCTGAAAAAAATTTAAATTAGGGTTATTTTCTCATTATAAATGTATGGAAATATTATTTAAAGTAAAAATTGTTTGAATAAAAACATTAATACCAATGTGTACAAAAATCTCAAGAATCTTTGTGGTTTAACCTCAGTAATCGCAGTCGGGTAATAGTAATTAGAAAACTCGTCGTATTATTGCAATTAACCCTCGGCACGTTGGCGCGCGTATTTCACGGATAGGCGGGTACCGTTGCACTTCCGGGTTCTGGGTGGGAGAAAATGCACCTGGTTTCTGGGAGTAGAGACGCAAGGAGAATGGTTAGAATGGTGCGCGCGCATCTGTCGACCACGCTGCCAGTGGCCGGCGAGTTTCAAATACCGCGTGGACTTTAGTAACTGCGAAACCGTCGTGAGGTAGAGTCTGTACCGGATTTCTCTCGAAATTTTCAACGATCAAAACAATCGTAAACAAATTTTTCTTTCTCATTGTACTTTAATAAAGTTTTCGAAATTTATCAATTGCTAATGATATCGGACAATTCATTACGAATTAGTGAATTTTCATCTCTTGGAACAATCGAAATTATTGTGTTCTGAAGAAACTTTGTGTGGAATATTCATTAAATGGAATACTTGTTTAGTTTGTGAATGACATTTTTTAATGTCGAGTGTTTAAAAGTGAAATTCAAAATAGTGGAATTAGTGATTCAGTGTGACGCGCGATTTCTGATATTCTTGTAAACAAAGAATTTATAGGTTCTTGAACTATCCTTATGTGATTCAAAATAGACTTTGACGTTACTCGTCCCACAGTTTTTTTTTAAGTGTGGGAGAAAAGTAAAAAAATTCGAAAAGAAAACATGAAAAGTGTATTCCTCGGTAGTTTTTTCGTGACGCTACTTATAATAGTAGCGTCCGAGCCGGAGGATTCGATAAAAGAGAAAATCTCCATTTTGAAGTGTTGTCGTTTTATGGAACATTTAGTGCGTGACAATGAAAAATCCCCACCGAAATGTGTTCCCACCAGAAATCAATGGCAACCATTTATTTATTCAGTTAAACAGGGAAAGAAAGTAACGGAAATTCCAAATAAATGGAATATCACGGAAGGACAAAAACCTCAGTGTCCAAAATCGCATGTTTTAAATTATATACCATACAATCCATATTCACCATTTATTCTAACGGACACGGGTGCTGCGATTTTGGAAGTTGGATCAGGTAGAAATTTAAATCCCGAAGAGTACTGTGCTGATTCGAATGCATTGCTCGTTTGTGAATTAAACTACACGGACGAGCGTGCTGCTTCTACAATGCGACCTAGTATTCGTCGATGTTGTGGTTCGCATGCTGCCTACGACGAGAACAGGTACCTTTTGATTGGGAATTGCTTTTCAAGTTCATTCCAGTATATCTCCCTTGAATTTAATCCAAACACTGATCATGAATCACACACATATATACACACAAAATTACAAGTATTTTGTAAACTAAATTTTTTTCCATACACGAGTTTTGAATATTCATATCAATGAATTTTTTATTCATTCCTGCACTTTGGAAAACAGAAATAACCGAAAATAATAAATATCGTAAATAATCCACAGTAGAAGTCAAATAATAAATCCAATAACGTCTAAATTCGAAATTAAAATTTCAAAATTTAGTCGATAATATATTTTGTACTTTTACTGAAAAGACAAAAACCACTGTTCAGAAATTTTTATACACCAAAAACCTAAAACAAAACTCAAAATATTCAGTAACACGGTTGACAGTGTAAATACTAATGACATTCCTAACCTAAACATACAAAATAATCTAAAATGTGAACAAACAATGGAGAAGAATTTAAAACATCAAATATAAAAATTTCATTCATTTACTACGTAAATTTAAATGAACAAACTTTAAAGGTATTTATTACGAGGGACGAGGAAAAAAAAATCTATATTTGAATAGTTCAGTGAAAACAAATTTTTGAATGGTTTAATTATAGATATATACACATCGAGTAATTTGATTTCATTTTTTTTCCGCCTCTTTTCATGGTGAAAGAAATGAGATAAAACTGTAAAATTTAATTGTTATTTTGTTCGCAACGAACAATTGCCGAATCGATTCGCGTGAAACAATTAACAACATATTTCATACTCACAATGTCAGATGCACCTGAAAAAAAGTTGGTTTGAAACACAAATACAAAAACTATTACTATACTATAATTAACTTTTCATTTAAAATAAAGAAAAAAAACTAGAAAAGAAAACTTTCTTGCAATTTTCTGCTTAGGCCCTTTGGCGCAACAGGCTTCGTACAGGGATCGGTACTTCAATTATTCGATATTTCGATGTGGAGCAGAATCAGGGTTCAGAATCTAAATTGCTTGATTTTCTCTAAGACTATGTAATATAGGTTCCGAACCCTGTTTCGCTTGTTGTGTGTTGAAGTGGAGAGTGGAAAATAATCGGGTTACAAAATAAAAATCATTTCTTTTATATTTATTGACTTCACAATAACAGAAAATTGTGTAGACGCGTTTTTCGAAGATATGGGGTTATGTTACATAAAATTCCTATATATGTTGCTCAAATATAAGAGTTCTAAGAAAAAGTAATTCTAGTAAGTAAAAGCAGTGTATATACAAAATTCATATTGGGTGACATAAAACAGAAACGGATAGAAATATCTATCTCTCATATAAAAGTTGACGTTTTACGATTTAATTGTTTTTGGTCTAGTGGAAGTTTGTGAAATTAAAATGTCTCAAAACTAAACTGTTATAAAATTTTATTTCCCTGTAAATGTTAGATATAAATTTTAATTGAACAAAATAACAAATAAATCAAACGTTAGATCAATCTTTAAATTCTGACTCTAATCTCAATCTAATCTCAATTTTCCGATATTTGGATATTTCTTACAATTAGTTTCTTATTTGAACTGTAAAGGGGTACAGAGATCAACATCCTGACAGTAGTGAACGACACGAACTTTTAAAAACAATAATAAATATAGAAAAAACATTAAAATATATTTTAAGGTATTAATAATATTCTAAAGTGCAATATTTCGAAGCTATAAAAGTAACAGCAATAATTAATTTGTTTATATTTTCGATAGATATAACATTTTACTTATAGGAAGATAACCTCAAAAATATGACAGTTTAACAGAGAAATTTTCTAAAATTGAAAAAAAATCATTGAAAAATGACCCATTTTTAGAAAATTATTCTTAAATGCAAATTAAATGTTATAAATTTTAACTATATGGGACATTCCACATGTCAACTCGGACTGAGCTCAAAACAAAAATTGCTTTTATGAATATAAACGTTCTAGTGCTTAAAAGATTTCTACATTCGTGTACTTTAAGATGCCAATAAGCGTTTTTTAAAAATTTCCAATGCCAATAGAGCTGTCAAAAGCCAAAAATTTAAAAATACTTTTATGCGAGTTAAATGCTAAAAACGAGGTAAATTATTCTGTAACTCATTCTTTAACAATTTTTAGGGTCGCTGATTATAAATCTAAAGTTTTTTTAAATTCAAAATGGCGGATCCAATATGGCGGGCAAAATTCGAATTTGATCAAATTCGATTAAAACTTGTTAATCGGGGGTTTTTAGGGTAGCTGATTACGAATCTGAAGTCACTTTTTAAAAATCCAAAATAGCGGATCCAATATGGCGAAAAAATTGTCAAATTTAATCATTACGAATCTATAATCACTTTTTAAAATTATGATTAATAAAAATTCTTTCGAATTTGTCTTTGAATGTTATTAATAATTAGTTCATTGCAATTTTATGTTTTGATATTTTTAATTTACATTTATTTTTATTCGGTACTAACGTTTTATATTTTTATTTTAAATTTATTATTTTATTTGACTTAATATTTTTGTTTAATTGAAATATGGCAAAAACATTGAAACATTGAAACATTTAGCGTCATTTGAAGGAATAAGACTAGAAATTTATAATTTTATTCAAAGTTAATTTCAATTAGTTATATATTGCAAATTATATTTTATATTATATTGCAAATGTAGTTATTATTTTTTATTTTCAAAAAATTTTAATTATCCATGAATATTAAATATATTTATTTTAAATATAATAAAACTCGAAATGACAATATAAATAAAATTGTCCACTCTATTTGCAGTAAAATACATTTTATTGGAAAATTTTCGTTTTATTTGAAAATATAAAAATATTAATGGCCTAAAGGCTTTTACAGTTATTCAAAAGCTTATAAATTGTTCTAGAGTATTTAAATATTAAAAGCAAGAAATTTTTAATCCCGTTTTTATAAATTTATTTTTTTTTTTATTATAAAAGTATTAATGTATTAAAAAAAAATGCTTTAACCCATTTCGTCTGGAATGTCCGTTTTATTTTCTTCATATTTGCGCTCATCTTTTTCGATGTTGGAGACCTGGAGAAAAATTTGCATAAGGTACATTTTATGTATATAAGGCCTCCTCTTTCAGAATTTGGAAGAAAAATATAACTTAAGGAAAAATTTATGATTGCTTGTATAAAAAATAATACCGACATGATTCTTTTTAATTAACATCGAATTTTATGATTCAAATCTCGATTGAAACCAATTTAGAAAAAATAAAAATTAATTTTTATAAAGTCAGGTCAACTTTTTTGCATTTTTGAATTATTTAAAACTAACGTATTCGTAATTAATGTGGATGAAATTTTGTGTTTGATCTCTAGTTTTTAGAATTTTGGAAAAAATTGATATTCAGAACGAAGTGGGTTAAAAAATGAAAAAGAAATGTTTATTCAAAAAGATATGAATTTTTGGTTAGTTATTTTATGGGAACGTATAACATTTTCGAGTGTACATTAAAAACTGTTTTTACGATTGTTTTTCTAAAGTTACAGAAAGTTCTCGACTCCATGAATACCAAACACACTTGACTACTGTTAGTAATGAATTAAAAAAAGTCTTTTCAATAATTAAGCTTAGAAGCGAAATACCACCACCCTCTATAATTTAGTCGTCTAGAAGCATTTAATAGATAATAAGGATGCTTGTATATTTCAATTTCACTGAGGTGGAAAGTCGGTCTCGCTCATTATCCAGAATCTAAACAGATGTTGCATAGCATTAGTTGCATGTGCTGCCAACAGATGCTTTCTTACATAAAAAGTGGTCATTTCAGAAATTTTATACACTTTTTTCTACCCTTTCCGTTTTACAAAAAGAATTTAGAAATTGTTTCCTTTTTGCATTATCTTATTCACAATATAATTCAAAAGCATACAAAACAGATAACACAAAACTTTTCCTATTCCTTATAACAATTCTCAAATTTTACATGTTTTTTAACATCTTATCTTCTTAAATTTAATTCCTTTCCAAAATTACAAACATCTAATATAAGAATATATTTTTAAGAAAACTTTAATAGTAGAATATCAATTTTTCATTTAAAAAAAATTTTTTGATGTATTTTTGTTTTGTTTTATTACAGGAGGACTTGTGTAGTATCTCAAGATGAAGAAGGTGCTCCACCTCTGATTCCGAATCTCTCTTCCTCATTTGAAGTAAAAGCAGGCTTTCCCCATTGTCCAATGTCAAAAAATTTCTCAATTGCCGGTGATGTTAAAGATACAGTTCTTGAACCCGATGGTACTTTAGTATTTAAAGCCCAACAACTAAGACTTTTAGCAAAGGAATATTGCGTTGAGAGAATTCAAGAGCCGAATCATGTTGTGAAGGTCTTCGCCTGTTCGAATGACGCCATCAAAACGTAAGTATTTTCTATTTTTTTTTCTTTCTATGTTTCTTCGAAGGCAAACAATATAATATCAATGGAGATTACCATGAAAGACTCAAAAACAACCGTGACAAACCTTGGTTTGATAAACTTGTTAAAAGAATACAGATAACGGAATTTTTTAAGACACGCGAGAAATTTCCTCTCAGCTGTATTGCATATCATTGTAATAACGTAATTGATAGTTTATAATAATCAGTTTAAGTGGGAACGAGTTTAACCTTAATGAGACAATGAATAATAAGGATGTGAGCATCACTCGGAAGTGAATTGTTCTTTGATGAAGCGACGAGGAATGTGAGAAAATTGTTATTATTCTTCCTATTGTTTCTGCGAGAACTACTGCTACCTGTGATAATACAGATTAACTTTTTCTTTAGGTATAGTTCAGATATACTAATAATTTTTCTTCTTCTCATATTCTATTCAATTCTATTCTTCTTTGTTGGAATTTTATTGATAAACGGTTTATCGTGTTTTCATATTCATATAACAGTATATTTTAATATTATATACTCTCTTTGAAACAATATGAATTTTTTTTTTACAAAATGGAGATTAAAAAGGGTAGCGCCATAAAAAGCCATTAGATTACTTTTTTTATAGTTATATGTATAGTAAAAAGTATAGACGTATAAAAATAATTTTTTTAAAAATATGAATGAAAATGTTTACAAAAAGTAAAAATGATAGAGGGAAAAATATTTTGAGTTTGAGTAAAATTATTTATTACCTAATGACTAAGCCGAGTAATAAAAGACTGGCAGGCGTAAAAAAAGCACAAAGAACTTCGCTCTTGTATGAAAAGCCATTTCAATGATTATTTTCGTGAATATCCATCTCTCGAAAGTTTAAATAGAAATATGTAGTGAATATTGAAGTAGTTGATTAATTTTTAAAGATTTGAACTCCGGATTTAATGACACTGAACTGGGTCATATTTCGTTTCGGTTTATTTTATTTTATTTTTATCCCCTTTTTTTGGCCCCATTAATAGTTTTCTCTTAGGATCTTTACCCCCGGAAAGGGAGGAGGAAATTTTTAAAAATCAAACATGTCTTCAGGGGCTATTAGAGACGCTGATTACGAATTCGAGGTCAGTTTTTCAAAATTCAAGATGGCGGATCCAATATGGCGAGCACATTTATTTTCATTCATTGAATTAGCTGGAAACTTGATACTTGGGGTTTTTAGGTCTCTAATTATTACTAATCTGATGTTACTTTTTCAAAATTCAAAATTCCAAAATTTCTTTTTGAATACAAAATTTTGAAAAATAAAATAAAACTTCTACTTTATTTTAGTTTAAAAATTTTTATATCTACTTTATTTAAAATTTGGAAAATTAAATTCCACTTGACTTTACATTACAAACTTTGAATTCAATTGTTTATTCAGCAATTTCGAATTTTTGAATTTTAAAACTTATTTTTAATTCAAGAATTTTAATTCTACTTTATTTAAAATTTAAAGATATGAATTTTACTGCATTTTACTTTAACATATTAGAATTTTGAAAATTGTTTTAAATTTCTAATTTTCAATTTCAAAAATTTAAATTCAACTTTATTCTATAATTTACAAAATGGGTAATTCTAATATATTTTACTTCAAAGAATTGAAATTTTGCAAAATTTTCAAATTTATAATCTTTAATTTCAAAATTTTATTTGAAATTTAAAAAATAAAATTGAAAAGAAATTAAACTTTACAATTCCTTTGTATTTTACAATAGAAAATTTGAATTTAATAATATTTATTTACAATATTGAATTTTTCAATTTCCAAATTTATTCTAAAATAAAAAATTCAAATTTACCTTTATTTAATATTTGAAAATTTCAAATTATACTTTATTTGAGAACTGAAATTTTTAATTTTACAAGTTATTTCAATTTTCCATCCATGAATTTTAAATATTTATTTGGAAAAAAATTCTGCTTTAAGTTTCTCCTTTATTTTACATTTGAAAATTTGAATTTAATATTTACAATTTTGAATTTTTGAATTTTACAATTTATTCTAAAACAAAAACTATAGTAAATCGACATTTTGAATTTGACTTCATCTTACAATTACAAAAATTTATTTGAAATTTAAAAAATTTAACTTTAAAATTCGTTTTTTTAGATCGCTAATTACGAATTTGATGTTATAGTTTTTATAAATTTATATTGAATTCCAATGGTTAATAAGTCTTTGACTTCGGTTGTTAAACTAGGAAAGGATGCAACTAACAAATGGAACCAAACTGGTAACGTTTATACAAATTTAAATGTAATAATTGTTCTGCCACTTACATCGGTGAATCAAAACGTAGTTTTGAAAAAGAATCAAGGAACATAAAAAAAATTGAATCTGTTGTTAATGAACATCAAACTGCACTTAATCATTCTTTCAATTTCGATGAAATCAAAATATTTAGATTTAGTGTCAAATTATAAAAAACGGTTAATTTCTGAAATGTTACATATAAAATTTAACGATTATACGATCAATAAGAAAGAAGATATACCATTTCTAAGTAATATTTTTTTATTAATTTTTATTAATTTGTGATTTATTTGTTTTATTTTTGTAAAAATTTGTATTTTATTTGAAAATTAATAATATTGTTAAAATCTCCGGTACGATTATTCGATTGAAAGTATAATTATATCTCATTGGATTTGAGGTCTACAATGACTCGCACAACTCTACAAAGAATCCCGGTTATAGCAGATAATTTTTAACGATTTGTTTGATAGTACCGTTAAGCAAATAAATATTTAATGGCTTTGGGGCTGCGAGGGATGAAAATTCGATTAATTTGAGACTTAATAAATATTCCCCCACCAGCACATAAATTTAGCAGTGTAGTACCGTATTTTGCGCAGTCGCTGCAGGATTTCGATAACTGACAGTGGGGTCGGGGGTCACATCTAATTAGAGTGGGTTAACGTATGTGTGATAACGGGATAAGGGGAGTTGAAGCTTATCAGATGGATACTTATCGGACTTGAAATATACTTAAACATTACCCTTGAGATTTGCAATATTGCGGTCTAATATTACAGTCATTTTGCACTAGGATTATAATATCCGTCTAGAGTTAATATTCCACTGAATATATTTGCTGTATAATTAATTATTGTTATAATTGCAGTTGATGTAATATATTCCACTGAAATATTGAGGAAATATTACAATAACGTTAAAAAATCCCGAGTAACAAGTTTCATGTAAAATAGTAAAACTTTTAAAAATTCGTCCGACATTTTGGATTTTCGAAAACTGACATCATATTCGGAATCAGGGACCCCGAAAATCTCCGAGTAACAAGTTTCAACCAAAATGGTGTCATTTTTAAGAATTGATCTGTCATTTTTAATTTTTGAAAACTGATATCATATTCGTATATATACGAATATGAATATATTCATATTTTTTTTACCCCAAAAACTTGGGAGTAACAATTTTTAAACAAATTTTTAACAATTTTTAACTAAAACTCTTCTCTAAATCATTTATTTTTAATAATTTTTGACAAAGTTCTTTGAAAATTCAATTGTACAAAGAATAAAGAAAGTTCTTCTAAAATTTTGAAATTCATTTCTTTGGAATTTAATTTCATGATATTTCAATTTTTCGAAAAATTGTCATTCGTAAATATGTACAGGCCTCGGATATTATAACATTTTCGACTTTTCGAAATTTACAATTGAAAAGAGTTTCAAAAAATATTGAAATGTAAAATTCAATTGAAAATATTTGATTTTTTTAATAAAGTGTTTTATAAAAATTTTTGAAAATTAACTTTTGAAGAATTTTAATTGCAAATTTTGAAAATAATTAAAATTAAATTCCTCGGAAGAATTTAATTTTTAAAAAAAAATTTAATATATTTCAAATAAATTCAATTATTTTCTAAAAACTTAATAAATCCTTCGAAAGAATTCAATTATTTTTATATTATGACAAAATTATTCGCAAAAATTCAATTATTTTTATAAATAGTAAAATTCTTTGCAGGAATTCAATTATTTTCAAAACATTTTGGATTAAATTTCTCGTAAGAATTCAAATATTTCCATAAAATTCAATTATATTATAAAATTTTTAATAATTTCTTCCAAACAATTCAACTATTTTTATAAATGTTAAATACTAAATAAATATTTAAAATTTACAATAAAAGAGTTTCAATAATTGAAATTTTGTAAAATTAAATTGAAAATAATTGATTTTTTTCAAAGTTTTTGATAAAAATTTTTGAAACGAATTTTAATTGTAAATTTTAAAAATAATTGATTTCTCAAAAATTTGAATGAAAAATCTTCAAATAAAATGCAAATTTAAAAATGGTAATTAATGAAATTTAGCTTCAAAAAAAAAAATTATATTAAAATATTTCTGAAAATAATAATTCTTAGAATTTTTTGCATTCTAATTTTTTAAAATTAAATTATTTTCAATATTTTCAAATTCAAATTTCAAAAAATTCAAATATGTAAATACAAAAAATAATAACATTCAAATTTTTTACAATTATTTTTAAATTAAAGGGGAATAAATTCTTAAGACATCCCTCCAGGCCGATTTTTGGGATTTTAATTGTTTATAATTTTTTTTAATTAAAGTTAACAAATTCCGTTGCTGCACATGTTCTAAATCAATTCAAATTTATCAAATATGATAATAAAACTGACTGAGTAACAAGTTTGATGTAAATTTAATAAACTTAAAAATTTTAGTCCGCTATATTGGATCAGCCATTTTGAATTTTTTAAATCTGACTTCAGATTCATGATCAGCGACCCTGAAAACCCCCGAGTAACAAGTCTAAAGTAAATCCGATAAATTTTAAGAATTAAGTCCACCATATTGGATCTGACATTTTGAATTTTTTAAATCTGACTTCAGATTCATGATCAGCGACCCTGGAAACCCCTGAGTAACAAGTTTAAAGTAAATCCGATAAATTTCAAGAATTTAGTCCGCCATATTGGATCTGACATTTTGAATTTTTTAAATCTGGCTTAAGATTCATGATCAGCGACCCTGAAAACCCCTGAGCAACAAGTTTAAAGAAAATTTAATAAATTTAACATTTTTGGTCCGTTATTTTGAATTTTGAAAATTTGATTTTAGATTCGTAATCAGGGACCCTCAAAGCTTTTAAGAGGAAATGAATTAACAAAATTAATAAAGAATTATTAAATCTATCTACAATTTGTTAAAATTCTCTTGTCGATGCGATAAAACTTACGCCGGAGAAAGAATTTTGACGTCATTTTTGTCATTTTCGCCCACTGTGCCACTGTAAAGGGGTTTGAAGCCAAAATAACATATTTTGTCTCAATACTTTTTTTTTTGTTTTTGTTAAAAACAATTGCGCACTTCATATGATTCTCAAGAATTTAAATAATAAAAAATCGTTTTTTGAAATGATTTGATAGAAAATTTAATCATCTACTTTAGAGAGTAAATCAGCGACATCTTTAACGATGTATTTTTTTTTAAATAAAATATACAAATGTGATAGATTGAAAATGAAAAATAAAAGGATTAAAGTGCGGTCTACCTTGTCAACATTCGAGAGAGAGAGAGAGAGAGAGAGAATTGTGACTGTTATATATACATTTATACGCGTATAGTGAAACGGAAGCTCTTTCTGGTCTTTTCTATATCGACAAGAATAGATAATAGATGTATACAGGACATTATGGATGAGTCACAAAAGGGCGTATAAGGGCGTCTCGGCTTGAAAGTCCAAGGGCTGGTTATTATCCTCAGTTTTTTATGAGGTCCCGTTTCGCGTTTAACGATTGAAACTGCTTGGCAGCAGGGTCGCGTTTTGTGCGGCATAAATTTACGATTCCTCTCGAGTGCGATCGCCCTTGGGGGCTCTCCCGATTTCTTCTCTTTTTCTCTCTCTCTCTCTCTCACTCTTTTTTTTTTACTTTGCTCTCGAATCGAATAAAATTACGAGAAGCTGTTTCGATGTCAAAATCACAAAGGGGCCCTCCGTGCTGCTATTGCCGCCGCACAGAAGCGTCGCGTCGCCACGATCGCAATAATCCAGGTCGAATAAACGATATTTTAAATGCCCGGACAGCTCGACTCTTTTGTTTTTACACTTTTTTTTTTTTTGTTTATTGCTTTTTATTGAGATTTTCCCAGTAGTTCTCAATCGATTGTAAACAGAAATGTCATAAATTTTCAACTTCAGTTTAAAAAAGAAGGGAGATTGGATTGAATTATATGTATATACGTTAATCGAGGAAGCGAGGCGAGTTCAAGATGATTAAATTTCATTTGTCTTCGAGGAAATCACTAACGGTTCTCTCGAAAGTTAATTCTTTTTTGCCAGATGTACACATTGTTGCTCTCTCATTCTCTCCTCTCCTTTTTCTCTCTATATACGCGAATCAATCGAGTTAGGAGTATTATGCAATTGTGCAACTGGAGAGATGCTTATAGTCTGCTCGAAGAAAGATTTATTGTAGTCGTGTTTCTAATGGAAGCTTTGTATTCGCCTTGAATTTTATATCCCAGAGGGTTTTTCTTATCTAAGATTATTGATTTTATCTACATGTGCAATTACTCTGCACAAATGTTTTTCATATCCTGAAAGATAAATTTGTATCTTGCGTTAATAATTCAACTCTGCTACTGCGTGTATAATTTAATACCAAGAATTCTGCGTTAAATAGATACATCAACTGGAAAATGTTCATTTACAAAAGGGAAAAGATTTTCACACTTTTTTTTCTTTTTTCTAGAAATTATATTTTAGGGGGGATTGAGGACAGTTGATACAAATGGAATATTTCCGATGCGGTTAATCATGGACATGTCGAGAGGGAAACTATGAAAAATATATATTTATCCCCTACTGAAAATAATTTTCAATTTGATTTAGAGTACACTAGAAAGCCAATTTTCTGGAATTTCCCAAGTTTTGGTCACTAAACACAGTTTAGATTATTTAACAATTAAAATTTTTTTTTTTTTGTTCAAATACGTTTAAGAAACTAGAAGAAAAAAGTAAATTTATAAAAAGTGGAACACTTTCTTATATATGGAGTTATTCCTTTAATGTATTCAATGTCAATAAGAATTACTTTCACTCCGTCTGAATGAAATCGAGATGAGAAAGATGTCACTCAAACTTATTGGGAAGAAGATTCTTGCTCACTTTTACCGCGATGATCTTTTTGTATATAGAATACAAATGTAGGATAAAATTCTAATATTTATAAATGTGAAATTAAAAGTTACGTATTTTTTTACCTATATATATAAGAATTTAATATAAAATTTATTTTAATAATTTAATAGTATTTACACATACAAAAGCCTTCTTGTAAATCATTTTCAAATTAAATCTGATCGATTTTCGAAACATCATCAATCATACTGGATCCATCATTTAAATTTTTTTAAATATGGCTTTAGATTCTTGAAGTCTTCCATAAGACAAGTTTTAAGTTCATTTATACTTTGAAAAGTATCCGCCATACTGGATGCGCCATTTTGAATTTTAAAAATCTGATGCTAGATTTTTAATCAGCATATCCTCAAAGAAGAAACACCTTAATTTATCGCAAGTTCTGAGCATTGTGGCATTTTTTACTATTTTCGCAGTAAATTTAACTACGTTCAAAATATATTTTACTAATTTTCACAAAAATGTACTACGAACGTAAGGTAACTTTTACTTCGAAAATTGTAAAAAAAAAATGCCAGAAATGCACAGAAGTTTCTGACAGTTCAAATGGAGCATAATTTGATAACTCGAGGTATAATTTTGCATTTATATCCTTAAATATTTTATTTATAAAAATTGTTAATTCTGTAAGCATTAGTAAAAAGAAATTACAATTATAGCTTTTAAAAAAATTGCACCAGCAAAATTAGTTTTACCAGATACATTTTTGTAATATACTTCAATGCGTTTTCTAAAGTTAGAGTTACTGCAACAATAACAGGATTGCCACAGGTCAGGGAATTCAGAGAAAAGTCAAGAAATGTACTGGAAAATAAATTAAATTCTGAATTTTGGTCTAGAAACCTTTGAAAATATTAAAAAGAATTATTTTTTCTCAAAATTTATTTTTCTTTGCCTTATAAATTTTGAACTGACAAACAAAAATTTTTTTTTAATTTTTAACAATATTTAAACTTTACAGAATATGGAATTGAATTTATTTAAAATAATTTAAGTCTTGAAGAACTATTGTAAAAATTATTACTACCTAATAAATCATTTAATGAATAATTTCTCATAAAAATTTCAAAACTAATTGAATTTTATAACAGTTGTATTTACAATTTTCATAAATAATTGAATTAAAAAAAAATTCAATTTGAAATTTTCGAAAATTCGAATTTTGAATGAATTTAATTAGAAATTTTGTTGAACTTAGTTTTTTGAAAAATTTTAATTCAAAGTCTCTTTTGAAATTATAGTTGAATTTTCTAATACATATTTAATTATTAAAAATAATTGATTAAGAAAAGAATTTTCTGAATATTATTCAAAATAATTGATTTAGAGAAGAATTGTAGTTTATTTATTTATTTATTTATACATTGCCCGCGATCCATATGGACCATAAATGGGTATCAGAATTGAGTTACATATTAATTAGTGTATACAAGGTAATAATACAATAAAAAAAGAAAAACGAAAGAGATAAGAGGAAGAAAAAGAAAATAAACGCTGCTGATAAAAGTTTGAAAGAATTTCGTTAGTAAACATTGCCTCGCAGTCGAAGTGAATGTTAAAAACACTAGAAAATTATTGAATTTTGAAAAGGTTTTTTAATTTAAATGAAAATTTTTCGAATAATTGAAATATATCATTAAATTAAATTTCAAAGAAATGAATATTTAAATTAGGAGAACTTTCTTTATTCTTTGTAGAATTGAATTTTTAAAGAACTTTGTCAAAAAATCATTAAAAATAAATGTTTTAGAGAAGAATTTTAGTTAAAAATTCAAAAAAAATTGAATTATAAGTTTTAATTCAATTTGATTTTTAAAACAATATTGGGTACCATATTAGATCTGCAATTTTTAAATTTTTAAATCTAATTTTAGATTCTCAATTAGCATCTGTGAAAATCCTTAACTAACAATAAATAGTGACTCAATTTTAACTCTTGTGTAATATCTGCTAATTTACAGTTAGAATTATCGAATGTAAGAAAATAACATTTTTCCCTCTGTGCCATTAAATATTGAAACTACTTTCAAAAACTTATGTTCGCGAAATCTTCTGAAAAAGTGGCTTTTCAACTATTTTCTTTTTTTCCCTCCAATCTTTTTTTTCTCTCTCCGTGAAGATGCGCCCCTTTGGAAGGAAAGAACATTTGGACGCGAATAGATGATAGGATTAAGAATGACGAAGGACAAGTCGACGTTCGATTTATATTCAGTGACTTTGAGGGAAAGGGGAAGTATTTTGAATCCAAGCGACGACGGTCGTTGGCTCGAAGTTAACTTGGCCGTGGGCGAAAGTGAATCGGTGATTGCGAACACACGCAGGTTTTGTATTTCTTTAGTCCGACCTACTTTAATGTCCGGTGTGTACAAAAGTGTTTCTCTTCTTTTTTTTGTTTTCAAATCTTTTTTTTTTTTTGGTTTGTTTATTTTTTTGCGCTTTTTTTCTCTTCCATTGGGTTTAAATATCATCAGCACCGATCTCAATTTATCGAACAGCTTAATTGCATTCAGGATGTCGCCGAGTCCAATAAACGATTGTGCTTGTAAAGGGGAACCCAATCGACTACGTGAAAAATGTAAATTCCTTTTACTTTCGCGCAACTTCCAAGAGTAATGGAATTTCTAGGTCGAGCAATATAAACAACACCACTAGAATCACACCACCGTTTCTTGTAGTCGATAAATTCTCGCATCCTTAGAATACTTGTAAGCAAGCCAATCGTTATTGCGAACTACCTTTTACGAATGATATTTTAATTATTTAATTAATTTAATCATCACCAAGTTCAATATAAGATTGTTTCTAATTATTCCTTTCATGAATACAAAAGGAATTGATATTTGATTAAGATTATCAGGAAAAAAATTCGTTCCCTTCTTTTCGAGAGAGTGAAAGCCTCCTAGAATCCGGGATTAATCATCAAAAATCCAAGAAGTGCTTTCACTCCTCTTATAATGTTGACTCATTATTTGAGGGGAAACCCAAGTATTTCTTATCTTTGCGTATTTGCATTTTTCCTTTCGTTTAAACGAATTTCTTACTCTGTTGGAATAATATTTGGATTACTTGCACTTGTTCGGATTATTTCTTTCTTTTCCTTCTAATAATAATTTTACTATACACTATATTCGATCTGACATTTTAATTTGTGAAAATCTAGTTTGAAATCAGAATCACTGACCTTATAAGGCCGCGAGGCACAAATTCTTATGTAAATCCATTTCATTTATCATGTCAGTCCGCCATATTTAATTTTGACAGTCTTAAAAGCGAATAAATTCCACTTGAACTTTAATGCTTAACTTTAACATTACTCCAATTAGTCGATTATTTATTCTCCGAGAGATACAATTTTTATTTGTTGTTAAAATCACGTTTTATTGACAAACGGGAATAGAAATATAATTTTGTGAGGAAAACATTGTGAAAAGAAATTGTTTACACTCAAAAATAACCTCACTTTTCTGATTCAATCAGCTCTCTGATTACGAATCGTAAGTCCGTTTTTAAAAATACAAAATGGCGGATCCAATATGGCGGACGAAATTTGAAAAAATAGTAGAATTCGTTTGAAACTCTTTACAAGGTAATTTTTAGGGTTGCTGATTATGAATTTGAAGAGCCAATTCTTGAAAATTTAAAATGGTAGACTCAATATGTCGGAGAAGGTTTAAAAAAATTATCATTTCTATGGTTGCCACAGATCGGAGAAATTAAGGAAAAAGTCAGAAAATTTGGTTTTTGGTGTCTTTTGAAAATCTTAAATACCTTAAATTGTCACTGAATTATTTTTCCACCTTGAAATTTTCGAAATCATAGTGAATTTGAATATAAAATCTTAAAATTTGTTCTTGTTTTTGAAAAATTGTTTTTTAAGTAACAATTAATTTCTTAAACGTCCATGAAAATTACAGAAGAATTTAACTTGAAAAAATCTTTCTTTGAATTTTCATTTTAAAAACGTTATTGTCAGTAAAGTCAGGAAAATATGACAGAAAAAACAATTTTTTGGCAGGGAAATTAAGAAAATTGAAACTTTTTTCTTAGTCTTAGTCTTGGTCAAAGTCCAACTCTTAGTATTAAACTTAGTCTTAATCGAAGTCTTGGTCGAAGTCTTGGTCTTGGTCTTGGTCTTGGTCTTGGTCTTGGTCTTGGTCTTGGTCTTGGTCTTGGTCTTGGTCTTGGTCTTGGTCTTGGTCTTGGTCTTGGTCTTGGTCTTGGTCTTGGTAAAAGTCATGGTCTCAGTCTTGGTCTTGGACTTAGTAAGAGTCATGGTCTCAGTCTTAGTCCAGGTCTTGGTCTTGGTCTTAGTAAGAGTCATGGTCTCAGTCTTAGTCCAGGTCTTGGTCTTAGTAAGAGTCATGGTCTCAGTCTTAGTCCAGGTCTTGGTCTTGGTCTTAGTAAGAGTCATGGTCTCAGTCTTAGTCCAGGTCTTGGTCTTGGTCTTGGTCTTGGACTTAGTAAGAGTCATGGTCTCAGTCTTAGTCCAGGACTTGGTCTTGGTCTTAGTAAGAGTCATGGTCTCAGTCTTAGTCCAGGTCTTGGTCTTGGTCTTGGTCTTGGTCTTGGTCTTGGTCTTGGTCTTGGTAAGAGTCGTAGTCTCAGTCTTATTGTTAGTCCAGGTCTTAGTCTTGGTCAAATTCTTAGTATTAACCTTGGTCCTAGTAAAAGTCATAATCTTAGTCTTAGTTTTATGAAGTAAAATTTCATTCATAGTAAAAAATAACACCAAAATGGATTATTTTAATCTTTTTTGGTGTTAATTTAATCTGTAACGCTTTTTAATCCCTCACAATTTACTGTGCTTTCATATTTTCCTGTAAAAATAATTTAGTCAGAGAAAATATTTTAATTTCAGTAAATTGTCAGGGAAATTGATAAACTGAAACTTTTAACCACCCTGATGTCACAATTGTACTAAAATTTATTATAATATTCGAGTTTTTGCAAAATATTAATTAAAAGTTCTTATAATACTTGAATTTTTCGAAGAGTGAGAATTGAAAAATTATTATCCGGATTAGCGAAAAAATAAAAATCTACCGAGAAATGAAGGTAGGAAATGAAGATTGACATTTTTGTAACCTAGGTTTCATATAAAATTATATTTCCTTTCATGCAAGTGCATTAAGATTGTCTTTGAATATTTACAACCCAATGGGAAATATTAATATTCATCCATAAAAACAGTAATTCTGGACTTTTTAACGAAAATTTAAACACATAAAAACAATTTTTTACACCTTCCTGAACAGATAATTTAAAATCTCAATTAAATTATACCGTTTAAGAGTGGCGGTCATTTCATTTCCGAATAAGGCAGGAAGACTTGATTAAAAAGTCGACGAATCACTTTTATTTAATGTTATAATTAAAGGTCTCTCGTTGATAAGGGATAATTTGCTTAAATTCTCAATCGTTGAACCCAGAAGATGACATACAATTTCTAATACGTATAAAATTCCGGTTAAAATCTTTTAAAATTCCGGTTTGAGTGTGGCTATAAAGTTATAAAGGAGCGGCAAATAACTCAATATCTGGAGCATGATTCGAGGCCAAAGGAGAGCAAAAAGAAAAAAAGAAGTTGGAAAATGACTTGTTTGCAGCAGCCCACTAAGCAGCTAATATGTAACCACAAAGTAACTGGATTTGTGTATGCGTGTGTGAATCTAAAATAGGGGGAAGGGGTGGTTTGTCCCACGCGTTTGTACGTTTATCGTCATTTTACGATCGTGCTTCATAACGGATGATCCAAAATAAACGATCGATTGAATTACTGCGTGCCTATGCATATACACGCGGTCAACACTAGTGCAACATTGCGTGTATCAGTTTCTGGCTTGCAGCCAATCGATCCTGACGATAAGAGGATGCCTCGAATTTAATTAAAATCCACCACTGAAAACCCTCTTCACTCACGAATCACTACCCCCTTATGTCCTTGCAGATTCTCTCGACCATATTTATGTATATATATTAGAGAGGAATAATTTTCTTCTTCAGCTTCCCTCTTTTTTTTTTCTCTTCGCACCTCTCTTGATTAATATTATATATATATATATTCGCCGACGATACATATTACGCGCTATAAAGATACACTTGAGGCAAATAAATTTCTCCTAAGATTTACATTTTGAATTCTTGAGAGTTTGGGAAATTTAGTTTGACAGGCGATATAGTAATTGAGCGATAAAAAACTACTTGACTATTCATCCAATCTTAATGTTTCTTAATGGTATATTAAAAGAATCACTTTGACTAGGGGGTAAAAAATTGTTTGAATTTTATAAAATACTTCAAGTTTATTCTTTAATGACTTTTTCAAGAAAATCTTTTCTTTTTTACGGAGTTTCGAAATTGAGAAATAAAAATTAAACTTAACTATAAAGACTGCGTTAAGGTGTAAATTTTGTTGCAGTGTTGTGTCTACTTCTTAAACATGATTAAAACTAATATGTGAATGTTAAAAAGTATAATTTATTAAATTTTTTGGAAGCCACGGATATTATGACTTTTTCTACATTTTTCGACTATTTTCAAAAAATGCTTCACGGAAAGAAAATTATATTAAATTTTGTAAAATTATTTCACAATTTGGGGAAAAAAGGCGACAAAGCTAAATTTTGATATTTAAAAAATACTAAACAGTGAAATGAATAATATGAAATTTATTTTTTAATAATTTTTCTAATTAAAGGTTCAAAATATACAATTTAAAAGGCTTTGAATAATTGAAATTTTGTAAAATTAAATTGAAAATAATAAATTTTTTCATGTAGGTATTATATTACAATTTTTTAAAATTAACTTTTGATGAATAATTGCAAAATTTTGAAAATAATTCAATTCACAAAAATTTTGATGAAATATCTTCAGGTGTATAATTAAAAATGAAAATTAATGGAAATTAGCTACTAAAAATTATATTAAAATATTCTTGAAAAAAGTAATTCTTAAAATTTTTTCATTATCATTTTTTAAAATTCAATTATTTTCAATATTTTCGAAAATTCAAATACATAGCTACAAAAAATAACATTAAAGTTTTTTAGAATTATTTTTAATAATTTGGAGATAACAATCATGGCTAAAAATTTTTAATTAAAATTCTTCAAAAAATTAATAATTGTTTTTTAAATTATAGAAAAATTCTTTTAAGAAATTTTCATTTTCATTTTCATTTTCATTTTCATTTCAATTTTTATTTTCATTTTCGATTTCATAGATTTTTATTTTTACTTTCATTTTATTTTTTCTATTAAGTGAAAATAAAAATTTATCAAAGTAAAAATAAAAATATAAATCTATTAGAGTGAAATGAAAATAAAAATAAAAATGTTTTAAAGTGAAAATGAAAGTGGATGTAAAAATCCCTCGAAGGGAAAATAAAAGAAATAGTAGAAATTTGTCAAAGTGAAAGTGAAAATTAAAGTAAAAGTCAAAGTAAAAAGAAAAGAAAAACAAAAGTTATGAATAACTTTTTTATTACTTTCTGTACATACTGTTTTAACTAATAATTCATGAAGGGTTCTTTCTTAGCCATTACCTTAATTTATTTATAAATTCTCTTATTTTAATCCTAGCGATTATCGTTTTTTCTCTTCCAAATTTGTTTTTTTATTAGCTTTGTCTCAGTGTTGCGGACAAAACTTCCTAATCTCTTCGGATAGAAACTTAAAACAACTTTAGTGTATTTTTCCAAACGTTTTCCGGAACTTTTATACCGAATTTGAGTGTTTCTTCACTTAAATACCCCTGAAGCTCTTTTGGAAGGGATATTGTACCTTGGAACTTTTAAATCTTTGAAAATCGTTGGCAAGCATTTTAAATTCTTCTCGCAGCTCTCTTGCAATTAGTTTTCTGAATTCTTAGAGGAAATTTCCAATTATCTGGAGTTTATTTAAAAGAAAAAGACGAAAGAAAAATTACCAACGTATAAAACTTTGCAGTATATATAAAGATTTGTTTTTTTGCAATTGAAATTAACGTGTGCTGAGAAACAAATATTTTTGTAGCTACACATAGAAAAATAATAAATAAACTAATTGTTTTTCATTAAGAAACTATTATTGTAATCGAACCGGAAAAATCGTTAAATTCGTTCGACACTTGATTACTTGGTTCTCAAGAAAAAAAACTTTGCGATTTAATTAGTAGACTTTGTCTTTTTGTTATTATCGGATTGTTCAGTTTCGTATAAATGAGTATCTGATTGTAAACTCCTCGCTCTAATTGAAAAAAACTTGAAAAAACTGCTTTATTTTTTTTAGAAGTTGATTTACAGAAATTAGAATTTTTTTCTTTAGAGGTCAGTAAGCTGAAATTTGAAACCAAAATAATAAATATCGTCTCATTTTTTTTTAGTTTTCGTTTTTAAAAAAACGTTTCTCTTAATTTTTGCAAACAAAAGATGTATTTCAGTTTTAGTAAAGAATCTTTATAGTTAATAAATTTAAAAATGTTTAACAATTAAATTCATTAATAATTATAATGGAACATCTTTGACAAAATATTAACTCTGATCAACAAAAATATCTCCATCTTCTATTATATAATGGAAAATGTTCAATTACTTCTTTTTTAAATAAATATTTAATCATTAATATTTTTCCATAAGAATTAAGATTTTCAAAAATTTCAAATTCAAACCTTTTTGAAAATAAACAACTTATAAAAAATTGTTATGAAACATGAAGAAATCGATCACTCCGAGTCTTCGACTCGGAGCGATCGCTTTCTTCATGTTTTATAATAATTTAAGATTATCGACTGATAAAATCATTATTTTATATTATAAGAATATTGTTACTGTAACTTATTCAAAATTACGTTCATCACTTCAATTCATTTAATTTTCTCCAGAATTTCATGAATCACAAGTTTTGAACGTTCAAATGAACGAAATATTTTGTATTAAAAATATTTCCATAAATTATTGATTCGAATAAAAATTTAAAACTTAGATTCTACATTTAAAAACTTTAAAAATTAATTTTTTTGATAGTAACTCAAAATTATTGTCATAAAAATTGAATTTCAGGAAGAAATAAATAAATTTCGTTCATTTAAACGTTCAGAACTTTAGGATCATAGAATTTCTAACTAAAATTCTACTTTAAATGAATTATTTTTTATGATTTTCTAAATTTCTTTAAAAATTTTTAAATCCTTTTGTTTATAATTCAATTTTACGAAATTTCATGGATTATTTGAAAATTCTTTGATCAAATATATATTAAAAAATAAAAACTTCAAATAATTTTAAAAAAGTTCCATTAAACTTTTTCAAAAAAAGTAAATTAAATCTATAAAATTTTCAATTAAAAGTATGAAAAATTCAAACATTCAAAAATTATAATTTAAAACCTTTTCAAAATTCAATTATTTCTAAAAGTCCACGCTATAATACTTTCTTTCTAAATTTGAATTAGTAAAAATGTTTACTAATTGGAATTAGTGACTGACTTTTTGCTTTTGAATTAGTAAAATTTTACTTTTAAATTAGTAGAAACGACTATTTATTAGTAAAATCTGCTAATTCCAAAGCAAAAAGTGAGTCACTAATTCAAATTAGAAAACCATTTTTACTAATTCAAATTTAAAGAGTTTAATATTCAATTATTATCTAAAATTTTAACTAAAATTCATATTTAAATCAATTTTTATTACAAAATTCTACGAGTATTCAATTATTTAAATACAAAAAGAAATAATTTATTGAAGAATCGAATGCTTTTTAAAATTAAACTCTCATTTAAAGAATTTTATGAAAAAATTTTTAAATAGATAATCAAAATTCTTTTGACAAATTTCAAAAAAAAATTTAAGAATAATTTCATTTTTCGAAAAGTGATTAAAATTATATTAAAAATAATTTAATCCTTGTAAAAAATTTAATTGAATTGAGAAAAGTTTTTGAAGATAATTAAAATTATAACAAGAATTTTATTAAAATTTTTGAAAATAATTGAATTTTGGAGAAAAATTTTATTATTTATAATTATTGAATTGTTAAAAAGAATTTTATTAAAATTTTTGAAAATAATTTAATTTTTTCTTGAAATTTAATTAAAAATATATTGACAATAATACTTAAATTCTAATAAATAATTTATAGGAAGGTTTTTTTAAAATAATTTAATTTCTTTGATAATTTTCAATAAAATTTTTAATAATAATTACATTTTTCGAGAAATTCCATTTTAACTTTTGAAAATAATTGAATCTCTGTAAGAAATTTAATTGAATTGAGAAAAGTTTTTGAAAATAATTAAAATTTTTGAAAATAATTGAATTTTGCAGAAAATTTCTATTATTTATGAAGATAATTGAAATTTTTTTAAAATTTTGACCGCAATTATTAAACTGCGAAAAATTTTATTACTTTTGAAAATAATTGAATTCTTGAGACGAATGTTTTAATAATATTTCTTTTTGAATAATTGAATTCTTTTGTGAAATTTGATTGATATATTAAAACATTTAACTCATTTCAGAAGAAATTGAATTATAAAAATTTTTCAAAAATCCAAGTTCTTTAAAATTTCTAATTAAATTCATTCATAATTGAAATTTTATAAAATTTCAAATTAAATCCCTTTCATGTTCATCTATTTATGAAAATTGTAAATGCAACTCTTTTAAAATTGAATTAATTTAAAAATATTTAAGTAAAATTAGGTTTCAAGAATAAGCACAATAACTTTAGAAACGAATAATTTTCTAGGATTCCGATTAAATTGATTGGTTTAAAATTTAGAAAGTTATAAACATTTCAAAAAAAAAAATATATATATATAGCCAAGGTTGGACCTCATAGTCAGATTTGGACCATATCTGAAAATCGAAGCGCATTATCGGGAAAAAGTAAAATAACATTTATATCCTTGCCGATTTCTTGCTTTTAAATTAATGTTTGATGTTTATTCACATGGTGTAGAAAACTTTTTTTTGAAAAAATAGCGAAGGTAAATTCCTACCTTGACTAAGGTCCAACCTTGAATATATGTTTCCCTACAACACAATAGAAGAAGCATAAATTGAAAATTTCCGCATATTTTTGTTCCAGATCAACGAACCGCGGTGGCGACATCAGATTCACCGTGTATGCTTTTGGTTTCATTGTGAGTGCCATTTTCTTGGCAGCAACACTGGCAGCAGGATGGCTCTTACCAGCATCTCACCACGTTCTCCATTGGCGGTGCCAGACACATCATGTCGCTTGCCTCATGGTTGGCGATATCTTCATGGCTATAATACAACTGGCAGGAAACTCCCTGAAGGGCGTATTGTGCAAGGCATTCGGTGAGTCGATGAAAATCCTTTTTCCGTTTTTAATGTAAACTACTTTTTCTCTCCCAATTCTTTTTTGGATAATGCTCCTTCATCTTCACCCTTTTCTCTCTCTCTCTCTCTCTATTTATTTTTTTCCTTTCTTGTCTATATTCTTTCTTGAGCTTTGAAAACTCTGATGTACCAACCCGATAAATCACCCTCTCAGGAAGCAGGGTAGAAAAGAAGGCACGTCATGTTTCAAGCCTGGCAAAATGCAACCTCACTCGACCCTTAAGAACCCATAAATCTTCGCCTTATTTTTCCGCTTTTTTTCTACTTCTTTCATTATTATTTTACTTTATTTTCATTTTTTATTCTTTTGATGCCGTCGCGTCGCGTCGCGCTCTGAACTCTCTTGGCACAGGGTTTACCCTCCTATTTGCGATAAGGTCGAGCGTGAACAGCTAATTGCTGTGATTATGATATCTACGACATAATGTATTGCTCTGTTAGCTAATAATTTTTCTGTTTAGTTGAAAGCATGATAGGCTGCGTTCAGGTCAATTATCGTGTTATTGGACTGATATGCTAATTGTTTTGTCATGATAATAATAAAGGAGGGAAAAAATTATATGGCACGCGTTGTGACACAAAGAAAAGTGTTACGGAAAATTGTCAAAATGAACAGCGAAAAATTTTTCTCGTTCATATGAAATTAGCACCAGTTTCATAAAAAATGGAAGCTCTTATAACCTCAGTTCTGGGTTCTTTGGGAATAGTTCTGTAGTTATGTGAATTTTTCATTAAAAAATAAAATAATAAATAAAATATATGTATAAATAAAATAAAAATATAATAATAAAATAAAAAGAATTTTGAAAATTTTAAAGTTCTATAAATTTTTCCTACAGCACTTGAGTCAGAACTCAAAATTAACTACAGAACTTTGAAAAACTTTGAAAAACTCGAAAAAATTTTTGTCTAACAAATTAAGTTTTGACAAGTTTTTTTTTGCAATAAATATTATTCTTTCTGGAATTTAAATATGTTTGTGCTGTTATAATTAAAAGTTTCACCAATTATGCTAACAATCTTTTTTTCTAAAATCAAAATACAATTTTTTTTAAACTACAGAACTATTTAAAAATTCGAAACTAATAATTTGATTAACAAAAAGTTAAGTTTTCATAAGTTCTGAATACTGCTCTATAGGTTTAAAATTAAACGTTCCATAAATTATACGAACTTTTTTTAAATACTTAAAAATGAAGAAAACTACAGAACCTTTAAAATTCAAAAAATATTTTTCAAAATTAAAATTTTTATGATTTCTAATTAGAATTCTACTTTTATAATTAAAAGTTACACAAAATATCCTTTTTCTTTGTGATTTTAGAAGAAAAAGTTATTAAAATTAGTTAAGGTACTCAAATGAGGGCTTACAGAACCGAATTCTGAATATAAAAAAATATATTTTCAGCTTATGAAAAAAAATGTTTATTAACATAATATCTGTGAAGCTTTTACTTCTAAAAACAGAAATCCGCATTCAAAAATAATAAAGAACAATTTTTGGGAAGAAAACATTTTTGCAATTTATTAAGGTTCATCAGCTTTTAAGATTTTGAGTTTAAGGAAATAGTTTGAACATTATATGAATTTTATTGAACGCAGAATACATTTAACATAAATATCAATTGTCATAAAATTCATTTAACAAAAGTTTTATGTTACATAAAACTCATGTAACATAATTCCCATTTTACATGAAAATAATTTAACATAAACTTCTTTTGACCTAAATTTCAATTTGACATAAAATTCATTTAACGTAAATTTCACTTGATATAAAATTCATTTGAGATAAATTTATTCGACAAAAATTTCATGTGACATAAAATTCATTTGACATAAATTTATTCGACATAGATTTCATTTACATAAAATTCATTTTATGTCCATGAATTTCATTTTTTTACCATAAATTACCATAAATACCATAAATTTAATTTTTGGTATTTATTCGACATAAAATTTATGAATTTAAAATTTAAATTTTTAATTTTTAATTCATGGATTTTTTTTCGATTGCATTCGATATAATTTCATTTGGTATAATTTATTTTGGTATAAAACTCATTTGACCTAAATTTCATTTTACATGAAAGTCTATAACATAATTCTCATTTTACATAATTTTATTCCACACAAATTTAATTTGACATAAAATTCACTTGACATAAATTTCATTTGGCATAGAAGTTATTTAACATAATTATCATTTAACAAAAAATTCATTTGACATAAATTTCATTTGCGAATCATGATTCTCATTTGACATAAAATTTACTTGACATAAATTTCATTTCACATATAAGTCATTTAACATAATTCTCATTTGACATGAAATTCAATTTACATAGATTTCATTTGACATAAAGATCATTTGACACGAAAATATACTCGCAAATTTTAAAATTAATTTATGTACAATGAATTTTATGTCAAATGAGAATTTTGTTGAATGACTTCAATGTTAAATGAAATTTATTTTAAATGACATTTATGTCAAATAAGAATTTTGTCAAATGCCTTTTATGTCAAATGAACTTTATGTCAAATAAAATTTATGTTTAATAAATTTATATCAAATGAAAGTTATGCCAAATGAAATTTATGACAAATGAATTTTAAGTCAAAATATAATTTATATCAAATGTACTTTATGTCAAATGACATATGTGACGCGCTGCCAAGAAATGTACCTAAGAAGCAAAAAATTTGAGGTTATGTTTTAAATTTTTATAACTAAAAATACAGAAAAAGAATCAATTATTAATTAAAAATTGTTAGTCTTCAAGTCTTCACTATAATCAAAATATTCAATGAATATTGGATTCAAATTCAAATAATTGAAAATGAACTTTTAATCAAGATAAATCTAACTCGAACCCAACCTATAATTCATTTGCTTCTTAGGTACCTTTCTTGGGAGCGCGTCACATACATGTTATAGAAATTTTACCTCAAATAAATTGTCTGTCAAATATAACTTATGTCAATTGATTTTTATGTGAAATAAAATTCATGTCAAGTGTATTGTTACGTCAAATAGAAATTATGCTAGATGAGTTATATGTTAAATGAATTCTATGTCAAATGGCATATAAATTTTATGTCTAATGAAATGTCAAATGGATATCATATAAAGTGTCATTTGTGCAATATAAATTGTCTAATGAAATTTATGTCAAGTGAATTTCAAATTAAATGTTTTTTATACCAAAATAGACTTTATGTCAAATGACTATCACGTCAAATAAGATTTCGGGAGTAGTAACTTTTAAAAATTTTTTTATTTTGTTAAAGTTCTGTACTTCTTAATTTTGCCGAACTATTATTTTCTCTATAAGGAATCTCTAGAACTCCAGCTTTACTATCAAAATACCAATCAGAACTCTTTCTTTATAAAAATTATAGTGCTACATAAAGTTAATATCCTAATTTTTTTACATGAAGTTTTTTAATGTTAATTGACAGAATTATGGAAAAAATCGTTATTGAACTATAGAATTATTTTCAAAGAATCCAGAACTCAGGTTATAATTTCCATTTTTTTGAAAAAGTGATACCAACTTTACATAATTGTTTTTCTCTTATTTTCATACGCAGTACTAAAAAATCACTGGAAAAAAATCCCTTCAGTACCAATAAATTCTAATGAAATTTTCCAACTGTTTGTACAAATTAAAGCAAAAAATTTTATCATCCGAAAGTGGAAAGATCTATTTGTGAAGTTTAAACATTGTAAAAGTTTCGAATTTTCCTCTGCATATACATATATATATAGAAGTACAGGCGCTATTTGCTGATGTGGATTTGAAACCGATCCCGGGTAATTATTCGGATAATCGCAATAATCCCTGGTAAAGCCTGCTTCTCGCATCCCGGTTCGTGTCACGAAAATCGATTACCAATCGAGTTAAACGCAGGTTCTCATTTCTGGTGAAATTCAATTAATTTCCAAGTTTGGCTCGTTTCGATTGCATTTTTTTTTTATAAATATATTTTTCTTTGGGATTCGTGCCAATGGAGAATTTTCTTGTAAAACGAATCGTCGAAATTGATTTTTAATCCTAGGGTGCAATTTTCTTCTTTATACGATATTTTCTAAAAAAAAAGATCAAAGTTTTCATTTTGGTATCAAGAGGGAAAAAAGTTTTTTATTTAAAAAGAATTTTAGATGGTTTTATTTTTCTATGGAGAGGTATTTTGTCCTCGTTCTCTTTGTACGATTTTTCGGTGCTGAAAGATTCTGAAAGAAGTAAGTTGGCGAGAAACGGATTTGAAATCTTGTTTGGAGACTGAATTTTTGGGGACTGCGAGAAGAATTTTTATACGTGTGTGGCATTCTTACAATGGACAAGGAAATTCAAGAAAGGAGAAAGTATTGAGGAACGCTGACCCACATCTCCCAGAGGGAGGAGAGTGAGTGAGTGAGTGTAAAAAAGAACGCATCTGTCTTCTCTTCAAGGGTTCGGGTTTTGAAAAAAGTGCATCTATGCACTAACCTTCTTTGTGACGCATATACATGCCGATTTGTCAATTCATTCCAAGAATGAAAATCATCATATGAATTTCAGTTCAGTAAGTTCGAATAAATTCTTCCAGTCGAACTAAATACGCACATATACACAAGGGAGAGAAAATTATATTAAGTTTTGTAAAAGTATTTTATAATTTGGGGAAAAAATGCGACAAAGCCTGGAAAACCTGGAAATGTCTAAGCTAAAGTATAAATGTTTTTCTAAATAAGAAAAAAAGTAGGTAAAAAAAATACCGTACAGTGACTAGAGAATATAAATATAGATATGTCGTATTTTGAAATAGTGATTAAAATACCGGTTGGAAAAATTTATATTTAATATAAAAAGAAACTTCTTGACAACGGTGACTATTGCAAAAGAGGCGTGGGATTTTGAATTATGGATTAATTAATATTATTCACCTGTGCGCAAAAGTCTGTAATATTGGTTTCCGGCAGTGTGCGGTCTTTTATAATAAGTTGCATGAGAACAAAAAGAAAAAAAAAGGAGGAAAAATATGTTTTTTTTTTAAGTATAACTGAAATGCGTTACCAAACGCATCGGAATGCAATGTCCGTCGGCCGTCTGGACGCACAAATAAAACGCACACTGCATATCTCATTACAACGCCAGGCATAATGGGCATCCCAGCATAATCAGCATAAAATCACCGAGTTCCATTAAAATTTAAATTGCACCGAGTTCGCGCGTCTTGTGTCTCCTCCCTCTTTCTCTGTTTTCCTTTTTTGCCCTCCTGTTGCTATACATGCTGTCGCACATAACCTAAAATAATCCGTAAACAAAACAAATTGGTTTTAATTTTTTCCCTCAAATTTTCTTTCTAGCTGCTTAAGTATACGTAACGCTTTTTTTCCTCCCTCTGTAAGCAATATTGCATACATTAGTGTTTTTTTTTATTTTTTTGATAGCTTAACCCCCCCCCCCCCCTCCCCTCTCCCCTGAAAGCGTTAGTTATTTTAAAAAAAAACCTTTACAGCGCTCCTTGTGGTGAATTTTACTTTTACATTGTTACGTTACCTGAAGGGCTGAGTGCAACAAGTTTTTGAATGTAAAGCATAAGATAGAACTTTCGCTAACTTGTTGTGCTTTTACCCATTTAACGCTTAAGCCTTAAAGGTCTCTCTGCAATACAAAAATACAATATACAAAATTAATGAGCAGATGCACAATTTTAATTTGAATGTCACACTCTGTAAACAAATTAATCTAACTTTCTGCCCATATTTGAATTAAACCGCATTTACATTAACCATTTTATAGTTAATAGTAGAGGTTAATAGTTTAATCATTTTTTAACTCCTAAAATTGGCTTAATATGGTTTTAAGCTTAAAATTAGACTACTATTCAATATTTCTGGTTATAAAATAAAGGCAGTTTCCGACATTTTGATTTTTTCTGTGCAATGCCCTGCATTTGTGTTGCTTTATTCCATTTCCAATAAATTCATATTGTAGAGGGGCCATAATGCAATGAACACTAACATAAATGAAATTTTTTTGAATTTATTGCGAAGCTTTTTCTTGTTTTGCTGCATGACTAATTTTTTTAAGCTTAAACCATATTATTTTGGGGAGAAGTTTAAAATATAATAAGAAAGGGCAGTGATGTCCATAAGGTATGATATTTTTTTAAATAATTATCATAAAATTCATTTAACGTAAATTTTATTTCATATATAATTTATTTGACACAAATTTATTTGGTAGAAATTTTATTTGACATAAAATTCATTTGGCATTTTCATTTGGTATGAAACTCGCCTGACAAATTTAATTTGACATAAAAATCTATAACATAATTCTCAATTGACAGAAAATTCACTTGACATAAATTTCATTTGGCATAAAAGTCATTCAACATTATTCTCATCTGTTATAAATTTCACTTTACATTAGTTTCATTTGACGAAAAAAATCCTTTATTGTGATTCTCATTTGATATAAAATTTACTCGGCATAAATTTCATTTGACATGAATTTCAATTTGACATAAAATTCAATTTGACATAAAATTCATTTGGCATAAATTTATTCGACATAAGTCTCATTTGACATAAAATTCATTTGATATAAATTTGATTTGGTATGAAACTTGTTTGACTTAAATTTCATTTTACATAAAAGTCTGTAACATAATTTTCATTTGACATAATTTTATTAGACATAAATTTAATTTGATATAAAATTCATTTGACATAAATTAATTTGCCATAAATTTCATTTGACATAAAATTCATTTAACATAGGATTCATTTGACATAAAATTCATTTAACATAGGATTCATTTGATATAAAATTCATTTGTATAATAGTCATTTAACATCATTCTCATTTGACATAAAATTTACTTGACATCAATTTCTTTTGACAGAAAAGTTCTTCATAATTTCTAATTGGTTACTTTTAAAATTCGCGCCGATATTTTTATGTTAAATTAAATTTATGTAAAATGAATTTTATGACAAATTAGAATTTTGATGAATGACTTTTATGTTAAATAACTCTTATGTGAAATTCAGAATTATGTTATATGTCTTTTATGTCAAATGCAGTTAATGTCAAATGAATTTCAGGTCAAATTAAAATTTATATCAAATGTACTTTTTGTCAAATGACATAATGTCAAAAACAATGTTACAGAAATTTTACCTGAAATAAATTTTCTGTCAAATAAAACTTATGTCAATTAAAATTTATGTCAAGTGATTTTTATGTAAAATAAAATTCATATCAATAACACTTATGCTATATAAATTTTATTGTATGTATAATGAATTTTATGTCAAATGAAATTCAAATTAAATGTTTTTTATACGAAATAGATTTTATGTCAAATGAAATTTATGTTAAATGGTTTCATGTCAAATGACTCATTCTATATTATAAAAAGAAATATTCGCCTGCTTTTAAAGCGAACAGAAAGGAATAAAAGATTATAAAAAAAAATTTTCGACTGTTTTTAAAGCTAACAGAAAGGAATTTAAAGTCTCGACCTATAAAATGTGACCTAAATTTTAAGTTTACGTCTGTTTTTGTCCTCGTGGTCTACTTTGGCATATTTTTATAAATTTGTTCCATTCTTGACCTCTTGCTTTTATATTAATGTAAATTTTTACGTATAGTGTGGATAAGAAAATATTTTTTCGACCTTAAGGTCATGTTATTAAGGGATGACGTGTGCCCATAGTATATCGGGCACGTGACTATACTAAATAACATGAAAGCCTTTTCTCAATAAGCAACGTTACAATTTTTCCCTTCATATCTTCACGTCTTCAAAATTAAAAATAAATGTCATAAATATTATCTATGACCTTTGTACAATACCTTTATACATTTTTATAGGGGAAAAAGAGGTAAATTTGACCTCAAAATCAGGTCAAAGATAGAGAGATATTAGAGACGAACATAACCTTAGAATTTATGTTGCAGGTCTTAGGTCAGGACCTTTTCTTCCCTCTCTTGCTATAATGACAAAATACCATGTCTCAGGTCAAAAAAGACTAACTGAATCTTAGTATTAGTGTATAAAGGTCATAATTTAAGATGCGAAATTCTTTCCTTTCAGGACGTTGACATGTAAATTTAACATAATACTCTGATCAGGAGTCGAACATAACATCAAATTTTAGGTCAACATTCACATGTCAAGAAAAGAATGTAGATTATATAAATAGACACTTTTAGTTATGACGATTATTTTCCTCGTTAGAAATGCAAAAAAAAGAATCATTAACATGAATAGCGTCACACGCTAAGACAAATGGAACATCGAAAAGAAGAATGTAATTCGACCTTGCTTTCTAATCTTACGTTTACAATGAAATCGTGAGAATCGTTTCTTGATTCAGTAAATATATATTACCGTTATTATATTTTTATCCCTCCCTTTTTTCTCAAATTGATATCAATTAAGTAACACTGTAATTATTTCGGAACTTGTTTTTTTTATGATCTAAACTATCTTTACTTTAATTTACAATAAATTTTTTACTTACAATAAATTTTAAACATATCTAATCTAATTTGAAAAGAATTCGATTTATAATTCTAACACTTGATTTAATATCGATTTATATGTTAATTATGTAAACAAAAAATAAAACTGATCATCAAAAGAAATAGAATACGATATAAGAAAATCCTATGAAATCATTGATACCTATAGAATTTTAAAATGCGGAAATGTGGTTTCGGTTCTGGGGTTGCGTATTAGGAAAAAGAAAAACAAAGCTGAGATTTTATCTTTATTTCTATTCCGAAAAGTTTTATCTTCGCCTTTTATCTATCAACCACAGCTGAGGTACCGCACTGTCTGTATTTCAGGAAACTGTTGGTACGACCCTCCTGACCTACTTTCTTTCGTTTATCTCCTGACCTTTCTCATCTTCCTTTTATTTCTCTTAAGAAAATATTCAACAGGCCGTGACTTTGACCTAAAATTAGATTAGAATTTACCGTTTGGTTCCTTAGTCTTAAAACATAAGAGGTTATAATACAGTTTTTTTTTATATCTTTAATGATCGCGCTTTGAAAAACGATTCAACCCGAAAAAAGAAATAAATTACCCTTTAATTAGAATCATAAGTCTTGTATTTAATAGAAAAACTGTCGGCAAGGGATTTTTAACTTTTTTTTAAAAGTATTTTTGATAAAAATGAAAATGTAAAAAAGGAATGTAGCCAAAGAAAGAACGGTTTTTCTGGCACGTGCTCAGTGCTGAAAGAAAAGAATATTTTTTTATTATCCTTAAACGATAAGTAAATCATTAATATTTATTTTTTTCTAAGAAACAATATTCGATGGGGTCAATTTTTTTCTTATGTCGTAATTTCACATTTTTTTTATCGTCTAAAAACAAAAATAAATTACATTTTTAAATTTATGTTTATTTTTCTTCTGGTAAATAAATTCAAAAACCAAACATTTTTCTTGTTTTTTTAACATTTTTTATTATAGGAGAACTTAAAGAAAATATTAGTAAAGATTAAAAGAATGTGTTTTACTTAAAAAAAAATACATTCTCAATGTAGAATTTTTTTGCCTAATAACATTTTTTAAAAAATCGAATTCTTTTCAAATAGAAAAATAAAATTGCTGAATGTCTATTTTTTACTCTCATTTATTTTTAAAAAAATTCTGTTTTCTTTCAATGAAGAAAAAAATTTAACGACTCGTTAATTTGTTAATTTCACAAATCATGTTCTTTTTTATTAAAAATTTATTTTTTCTAATGAAGAATAACAATTTAACGAATATTTATTTCTCATTAAAATTTTTTTGACTAATAACTAAATTTTTTTTAATTAAAAGAAAAATTGCGAAATTTTATTTCCAAATATCACTTTTTAAAAAAAAAAGTTATATTTTTTTTATAGAAAAATTAAATTTGCCGAAGCATAATTTTACGAAAAATCGAATTTATTTTTCAAATAAAAGGAATAAAAATTTTGAATGTGTAAACATGATTGTAAAATCACAAGTATTTTTGAAAAAGATTTAATTTTTTTAAATACAGGAACATTTTTTTAAAAAGTTATATAGGAAAAAATTTATAGAAAATTTATAGGAAATAAAATTTCCGTTAAAAAGTCTCATCATCATTATCATTATCATCGTCAATGACGAATGGAAAAAAAATGCAGAAGGAAGAAAAAAAAGTGTTGTAGGCGAGTAAAATGTCGTAAATCAGAGAATAGAAAATTCAACGTCCTCGCTTGTTTGAGACAAACATTGGAATTGATCACCACACTTGTGATCCGTTATATCCACTTGGAAATTTTCTTCTCCCTCGAAGAAAAATAATTACACTTAGAAATCCAGTTCTTTTTTTCAACGAGTAAATATATTAAGTTAAATTTATTTCTTTTGAAAAATAATAATAAAAAAAAGTAATATTTGTCAAATTATTAAATCCAATCTTTTTAAAATGCTGATTTTTTGCAATTTCTGTGTCTGGATTTTAGAGTTTTGAATAATACAGGAAAAAAAGAGCACCTAATGAGATGCTCGAGAGACCGGATATGAGGATTATAAAAGGGTATGACTGAATCCAGGTCGTAATCTGAGATTTTGATAAGCTGTAATAGCACCAGTACTGTATTTATACCATAACGACTTTCATCAGTTCACCTATTAAACAGTGAGCCCCTTTATATGGGTATTAATCGCTCGATCAAAAATGCATATTTGGAATGAAAAAAAAATTCAAAAATACGCTATGAATACAATTGTTTTACTTACGATGTTCAAGGGTTTTATCTTTAATTATTTTTTATTGCCTCGTATCACTTTTTTTAGCATTTATTTTTACTTTTTTTCTCTTTTTATTCTTTAAACATTATGAGCATTGTCAATTTGATACCCAAAGTCGATAAAGTTAAAACTAGACTCAACCAATTCTAAAAATTATTAGTTTTTGTTTTTATTAATAGATAAATTTCAGTTAAACTTAAAAACACTGAAAAAAATTGAATTTTCGAGAAGTTACAAATTATTGCAAAAATTCAATTATTTTCAAACGTAATGAAATTCTCCTCAGAAATTCAAGTATGTTAAAAAAAATTTTTTAATTCTTGTCAAAATTTTAATTATCTTTAAACATAATAAAATTCTTCTCCGAAATTCAATTATTTTTATTTCTACAAATTTTTCTCAATTAAATGATATTTAATATTTACTATTTTAACTAAATTTTCCAAAAGGATTCAATTATTAAAAAAAAAAATTTTAATAAAATTCCACGCAAACATTTAATTATTTTCATAAATAATAAAACTCATCGCAGAATTTCAATTATTTTTAATTTTTGATAGAATTTCTCAAAAAATTCAATTATTCTTAAAAATTTTATTAAAATTCGTTGAAAGAATTCAAATATTTAAAAACTTTGTAAATAAAATTTTTTATGAGAGTACAAGTTTAAGAAACATTCAATTATTCAAAAATTTAATTAATTTTTGTATATAATTGAATTCTCATAGAATTTTCTAATAAAAATTGATTTAAAAATGAATTTTAGTTGAAATTCTAGATAGTGATTAAATATTAAAAGGTATTATAGCATAAATTTTTAGAAATAATTGAAATAAAGAAGAATTTTAGTTAAAAATTCTAGAAAATATAAAATAATAATTGAATTAAAATGATGAAAATAATTTATAGTTAATTTTTAATTAAAAAATTAAAAATTAAATTTAAATTAATTTAAATTAAATTAAATTTTTTTTAGTTAATTTTTTTAATTTTTTTTTCAGTAGCAATATTTTTATAATATAAAATAATTATATTATCACTTGGTCATCTTTAATTATTATAAAAAGTGAAGTAATCGATCATTCCGAATCGAAGATGTTATAATAATGTTCTTAGAAGTTGTTGAATTTCAAAAAGGTTTGAATTTGAAATTTTTAAAAATCTTAATTCCTATGGAAAAATGATATTGATTAAATGTTTATTTAAAAAATATGTCATTAATGTTTTCGAATAATTTTACAATTAAATAAATTCGTAAATAAATGCAATAGAACATTTTTTTTAATACCTAATGATTTTTAGAGTGAATCATAAAATATTCTTTACGGTCATGGAAAAAGTCTGGAAATTAGGTTAAAGTCAGGGAAAAAGAATAATTCTTAGAGTAACCTTGATATAGAACTACCGGATTTGTAATGAATATTTACAAAATCCCTGAGATCTAATTTTCAGGAATTCGATTCAAATTTTTAATTTTTTCCTTCGCCATATTGTATCCGCCATTTCGAATTTTCAAAAACGAACACCGGTTTTGTATTCAAACAAAAAAAAGTCTCCTAAACGAATTTTGTAATTATTTCATTCTTTTCTGCATTGTAAATATGTATGATGTTAAATGAAAATTTATAATATCTTTTTCTTATAATGAATTCAATAAAAGTAGCATTAATTCAAACGGTGAATTTAAATTCCTTGCTAATTGATGAAAGTTATAAGTGAAAATGGGAATCCACCACTGATTAATGTATCTTGAATAGAAGTTGTTGCCTGTAAACACTCTCGACTCTCGGAGGGGAATGTTTACGTTCTCCTCAAGAACAATTTTGAAGTGATTTTCTCCAATTAGTTGTACCAGTGGCGACGAAGAAAGTTGTCATCAGTGCTGTGTGCACTGAAGTGAATGTCTTAGAAAATGTATAAGGGAACTGTCATAGCTCTTTGTCTCAGTTAACGTTCACTTGTGCACCCCTCTCGAGTTTGAACGTCAAGTGATCGTTTCGTACATCGAGGACAAGAGGAGGGTTTTGGTTGGGAGCCACAAAGTTGCAAAGGGGAGAATATGTTTGTTTGCGCCAACTCAGCAGGAGATTCTCTTTTCTCACCCTCTAGTTTACTCAATGGTTTATCGACATTCCAATACTCTTCCTTCTCATATATTAAAAGAATTGAAATCATCTTCTAGCCGGACTTGATAATTCACTTTTGTTTCTTGACTCAACAAAAACTTTCTTTCTCTCTTAAACGACATAAGATCGTTTAGTGTGTAATGATTTCGTGATAGGCAAATAAACGTATCATTGCTCCCTGTGTACGTATACTCCAATCTCGGTAATTTACAATAATTGCAATTAGCTCTCGAGATCTACTGAATTTGCCGACAAAGCCAATCCCTGTAAACGGACACGCATGGAATGCCTATACTATATATATATGTACGTATATGTTGAATGCTGGTTATCGAAACGCTTTGAGCGCTTTAACTTTGTTAAATCTGTTACTGCTTGATTTATTTAGTTTTTTTTTATTTTTCCCATTGACTGTTTACTTTAGTTAGCGTTTATGTTGGAATTAATTAATCGGTGAAATTTTCAATTACCGTCGCGTACTGCACTTGAAGTGATTTTCTGCTGATTTAATCGGTAGTTGCGAATTTAATTCCCCCTTTAAATTCTCGCGAGCATATTTTCCAGCAATATTTGTACATTAGGCATAATGAATAGCAAAATTTGTGTTTTAATTATCGAAACGAAACGTTATGTTCCAAGTGGTTTATTTGGATTTAGAGGCTGTTTAAATATTGTACAAATGTTGAGTGTGAGTTAATTCCCCAATCGATGTTTAGTTGATGTTTCTAGAAAATTGTAAAACTGGAAGAATTAAAAAGTCTTAGATGTACTGGTACCCTCTGGGCTTTTAGCAAGCTGATCAGTTAGAGAAAATCAAAATGATGACGAAGACGATAAGGTATAATAATAAATAAGGTATAATCTTTGCAACAAAGGTCAGAACTGTAATTCAGATTATGATGATTGGGATTAACGACGATAGGTGGAAAGGTAGAGTTGTGAAATTGTGTATAGACGTCAGAAGAAGACAAAGGATCAACAGTAGTAATCGATAAAGAATGCATCGGTGCACTACTACTTTGAATGATATGAATTTTGATCCCAAAGTCACCAACAGCTTTAAATCTTTAAAACCATTATTTCATTTGCATATTAATGTGATTATAAATACTTCGAGTTATAATAATGATTAGAATACAACAAAAAGTTGTTTATCGTGACTGCTTAAATAAATTGCATAAAGATTCAAATGAAACGTTACAGAATATTAAAACATGAAGCCCAGGAATTTGACGGTTTATCCGTAAATGCAATTATGAAGAGAATGCTATGTTTCCTTACGTACTTGACCTTTTTAATTGGTCTTTGCAGACATCCATTTTTCCTACGGAATGAAAGAGGGTTATTAAAGCCTGTGCCTAAAGTGAAAATTCCGCAACAACCTAAAGACTATAAACCGGTGGCTATTCTCCATTCTTTCTCTAAAGCTCTTGAGAAAGCAGTCTATAATCTCTTGATAGAGTTTAAGTTTAATTTTTCTATCATAGGAGAGTTGGTCCACTACTTTCCCGATTCAGTAACAAGAAAAAAATATATTTTCATTTCAATATTTTCACGACCACAATTGAAATTACGACATTCAAGCTGTGCGTAAGTAGTTGCGTGTAATCATGCGTGTGCTCCTGCATAAACATTCTTATATGTGCGGCGACCTAAGCATATTTATGCATGCGCACGTTCTGCAACGGGTTATACTATTGCCACTCCTCACATGTATATGACTTTTTACGAGCAAACAAGTATTTATAGTTGCGTTCAAGAGAAGAAATTGTCCGCCTCACTGACGCTGACCCCGAATATGAAATATCCCTAACAAAAAAGCCGCAAACCACCTTTCAAGTATACACTGGTAGTTGTTTTTCATTTCTTTTTGTCTTCCTGCTCCCCGGAAGGCGAAAGGATGGTCATATTTTTATTATTACCACAATTAGTCACACTCCACGAATTAATCAAACGAGCTGCTGCTTGTCCTCAACTCCAAGAGCTATACGGCGAATGAAAGAAAGCGTCCTTGGCAAAGAGTAATAATTAATTCTGTCTTTGCCAGCAGCCGCCTCTGCATTGTCTCGTGGCTTTTGTCGGATCCTTCTCTCTTGGTTCTATAAACGTTTTGACATCGGCTCAACGAAGGACGGAAGTCGGTTCATTCGCATTTAGTTAAAGATTTATGTTCACAACTTGTTTTTATACTTTCAGTCTCACTCTCTAATTTATCATCTATACAAATAATTTCATGCTCGTTTGTATGGAAATAGTAAAAACAATAGTTACAAGACAATAATAACAATATATTGTTAAGGAACTCTACTTTTTAGATAACTTCACTTTATGTATTTTTTTTCATTCTGGTTCTGGTGCCAAACAGAAGTGATTCGATATCAAAGCTTTTCGAAGGAACATGATTCATATAATAGTTGTGCACTGTCGATATACTTACGCCAGACCACTACCGCAGGCGTTGTCAATTTTGTCCTAATTGGTATCACTGTGTGGTTTAAGCGTTCACTTGACCATTCCCTCTGGGCACAATCGTGAAATGTTCAATTCCCTCGTCTTCACAATATTCTGCAAATTTTCACGACCTAAACGTTTAGAATCTTGTTCTGCGATTTGCGTTTATGTAAAATTCCCAAAAGTATCTTTTCATATTTTTTGAGGTAGTTGTTTTTGTCTGGTTAATCTGATTACTTGCTTCACTGCGATAGTGTATTAATTCTTGTTAGAAACAAAAATGTAGTCGGTTCGACAACAAAGTAACAAAAGTTGTAACTGCTACGGTCATAAGTGATCCACATGGTACGTGTTCAACTGCGAGTTAGCATTCTTCAAGGAATTTAAAAATCCTTTTGATTTAAATGTTTTAATGTTACTCGAATCGTAGGGATCGTAATTCTTCTTTTGCTGCTGATGCAGTCGACTCGTATGTGAGTATCTTCTAGTATTTCAATCTCCAAAATAAATTAACAATTTAGTTTATTACACTATTATTTCACTAACCGCTTTTTCAATGTTTACAAACATTGATTGCAACTTAGTCTGTGATATCATTAAAGATTGATCAAAATTTAAAGAACATACAAAACTTCCTTATACAGAATTTATGAAAGGTCTGAGAGCCTTTTTTAAGTTTCAAGATAATTTTTACAAACAAAAGTTTTAAGTCCCTAGGGGAAGTCCCATTTCTTCTGTACATTCTGACATAGTTATGCAAGATTATGCAAACCAAATTTTTAATGAAATTGATAAACATAAAGATCGGCATTGTTTTTTCCTTGATAGATAGAGCGATAAAATTATCTGAAGCAAAACATCATTCAGATAATATGAAAATGGTTTTTAATACTTTACAGGAAAATTCCTATCCAACCATCTTTTTAAACAAGTATATAAATAAGAGAATTGAGAGTTGTGAAATGGAAAATAAACCAAAAGTCGATTTACATTCTTCAAGAGTCATCTCTGTTAGCTATGTGAAGTTGAGAGCCCCATATTAAAATTTTTCAAATTTCTATATTGCATTCGTTTGTCCACGATAAGTCCACGTTTGTCCAACAAAAATTTTTATTTGTCCACCTTTTGTTAACAAGAAAAATGAAAAAAACGCATTTTTAAGTCTAAAACCACTAAAAATTTAAAAAACGCTAATTTATCTGTTCTGGATACATGAATCGTTTGTCCACGATAAGTCCACGTTTGTCCAACAAAAATTTTTATTTGTCCACCTTTTGTTAACAAGAAAAATGAAAAAAACGCATTTTTAAGTCTAAAACCACTAAAAATTTAAAAAACGCTAATTTATCTGTTCTGGTTACATGAATCGTTTGTCCACGATAAGTCCACGTTTGTCCAACAAACAATTCCATTCTGTAATCTAATTCAATAAAAAAATGAAAAAACATTTCTCTTTGAGGCAGTAAACAATCAATTTTAAGAGTTAGAGAATCAAAAACAGAATCTTGATATTTTTTTTAATTCAATTTTTCAAACAGTCAACGACAAGGAAACTGATTTCACTTTTTTGCAATTTTCAAGGTTGGACAATCGTTTTTAACAGATGGACAATCAATTTCAGGAGTTGGACAATCAAAAACAGAATCTTAACATTTTATTATGTCAAATTTTAAAACAGTCAACGTTTGTCCAAGATAGGTCCACATTTGTCCAACAAAAAAAAGAAAAAAAAAATTAAAATTTTTTTTTTTAATTTTGTTAGTAACTTACTCAGTCTGAGAGGGTGGAAAGAATTTTCTTATGGGTGGACAAATAAAATTATAAGTTGGACAAACGTCAGAAATAACAAATTCAACATTAACACCAATTGTTTAAACAATTTCACTAGATGAATTCTAAAAAATTCACATTTTCGACTTTTTTGGATTCTAACTTAATCTTAGAGTGTGGAATAAATTTTTTAATGGGTGGACAAATGAAATTACAAGTTGGACAAACGTCGAAAATAACAAATTCAACAATAACACCAATTGTTTAAACAATTTCACTACTTGAATAATGACAAATTTACATTTTCGACTTTTTTGGTTTCTAACTTAGACTTAAAAGGTGGAACAAATTTTTTAATGGGTGGACAAATAAAATTACAAATTGGACAAACGTCAGAAATAACAAATTCAACATTAACACCAATTGTTTAAACAATTTCACTAGATGAATTCTAAAAAATTCACATTTTCGACTTTTTTTGATTCTAACTTAGTCTTAGAGTGTGGAATAAATTTTTTAATGGGTGGACAAATGAAATTACAAGTTGGACAAACGTCGGAAATAACAAATTCAACATTAACCCCAATTGTTTAAACAATTTCACTACTTGAATAATGACAAATTTACATTTTCGACTTTTTTGGTTTCTAACTTAGACTTAAAAGGTGGAATAGATTTTTTAATGGGTGGACAAATGAAATTACAAATTGGACAAACGTCAGAAATAACAAATTCAACATTAACACCAACTGTTTAAACAATTTCACTACTTGAATAATGACAAATTTACATTTTCGACTTTTTTGGTTTCTAACTTAGACTTAAAAGGTGGAGAGAATTTTTTAAGTCCACGTTTGTCCAACAAACAATTCCATTCTGTAATCATATTCAATAAAAAAATGAAAAAACATTTCTCTTTGAAGCAGTAAACAATCAATTTTAAGAGTTACGAAATCAACAACAGAATCTTGATATTTTTTTTTAATTCAATTTTTCACACAGTCAACGACAAGGAAACTGATTTCACTTTTTTGCAATTTTCAAGGTTGGACAATCGTTTTTAACAGATGGACAATCAATTCTAAGAATTGGATAATCATAAACAGAATCTTAATCATTTTTTTAATTCTCTTTATCAACCAGTTTACGTGAAAGAAATTTTGAACCAAACTGATTGCACTCTTTGCAATTTTTAAGGTTGGACAATCGTTTTTAACAGATAGACAATCAATTCTGAGAATTGGACAATCACAAACAGAATCTTAATCATTTTTTAAGTCAATTTATTAAACAGTCAAAGACAAGGAAACCTTCAATCAAACAAATTTCACTTTTTTGTAATATCAAGGTTGGACAATCGTTTTTTAACAGATGGACAATCAATTCTAAGAATTGGACAATCACAAACAGAATCTTAATCATTTATTTAATTCAATTTTTCAAACTTTGAACGTCAAGGAAACCTTTAATCAAACAGATTTCACTTTTTATCAATTTTCAAGGTTGGACAATCGTTTTTAACAGATGGACAATCAATTCTATGAATTGGACAATCAAAAACAGAGTCTTAATCATTTTTTAAGTCAATTTCTCAAACTGTGAACGTCAAAAAAATTTTTAATTAAACAGATTTCACTTTTTTGCAATCAATTCTAGGACTTCAATTTTAGGTTTGGACTGTCAAAAACTGTCACTTAACAATTTTTAAGTCAATTTTTTTGGCTGCAAAATTAAAGTGAATTTCGATTGAATTTTTGTAAGGGAAAGGATTGCATACTGTTTGTGATTGTCCAATTCTTAGAATTGATTGTCCTTCTGTTAAAAAACGATTGTCCAACCTTTAAAATTGCAAAAAAATGCAATCAGTTTGATTAAAAACTTCTTTCACGTAAACTGTTTGATAAAAAGAATTAAAAAAATGATTAAGATTCTGTTTTTGATTGTCCAATTCATAGAATTGATTGTCCATTTGTTAAAAACGATTGTCCAACCTTGAAAATTACAAAAAAGTGCAATCAGTTTGATTAAAAATTTCTTTTACGTTAACTGTTTGAAAAATTGACTTAAAAAAGGATTAAGATAATGGTTTTCATTGTCCAATTCTTAGAATTGATTGTCCATTTGTTAAAAACGATTGTCCAACCTTGAAAATTACAAAAAAGTGCAATTAGTTTTATTAAAAATTTCTTTCACGTAGACTGTTTGAAGAATTGACTTAAAAATGATTAAGATTCTGTTTTTGATTGTCCAATTCTTAGAATTGATTGTCCTTCTGTTAAAAACGATTGTCCAACCTTTAAAATTGCAAAAAAATGCAATCAGTTTGATTAAAAACTTCTTTCACGTAAACTGTTTGATAAAAAGAATTAAAAAAATGATTAAGATTCTGTTTTTGATTGTCCAATTCATAGAATTGATTGTCCATCTGTTAAAAACGATTGTCCAACCTTGATATTGCAAAAAAGTGAAATCTGTTTGATTGAAGGTTTTCTTGTCTTTGACTGTTTAAAAAATTGACTTAAAAAATGATTAAGATTCTGTTTGTGATTGTTCAATTCTCTGAATTGATTGTCCATCTGTTAAAAACGATTGTCCAACCTTTAAAATTGCAAAACAGTGCAATCAGTTTAATTAAAAATTTCTTTCACGTACACTGTTTGATAAAGAGAATTAATAAAATGATTAAAATTCTGTTTTTGATTGTCTAATTCTTAGAATTGATTGTCCATCTGTACGATTGTCCAACCTTGAAAATTGCAAAAAAGTGAAATCAGTTTCCTTGTCGTTGACTGTTTGAAAAATTGAATTAAAAAAAATATCAAGATTCTGTTTTTGATTCTCTAACTCTTAAAATTGATTGTTTACTGCCTCAAAGAGAAATGTTTTTTCATTTTTTTATTGAATTAGATTACAGAATGGAATTGTTTGTTGGACAAACGTGGACTTATCGTGGACAAACGATTTATGTAACCAGAACAGATAAATTAGCGTTTTTTAAATTTTTAGTGGTTTTAGACTTAAAAATGCGTTTTTTTTCATTTTTCTTGTTAACAAAAGGTGGACAAATAAAAATTTTTGTTGGACAAACGTGGACTTATCGTGGACAAACGATTCATGTATCCAGAACAGATAAATTAGCGTTTTTTAAATTTTTAGTGGTTTTAGTCTTAAAAATGCGTTTTTTTCATTTTTCTTGTTAACAAAAGGTGGACAAATAAAAATTTTTGTTGGACAAACGTGGACTTATCGTGGACAAACGATTCGTGTATCCAGAACAGATAAATTAGCGTTTTTTAAATTTTTAGTGGTTTTAGACTTAAAAATGCGTTTTTTTCATTTTTCTTGTTAACAAAAGGTGGACAAATAAAAATTTTTGTTGGACAAACGTGGACTTATCGTGGACAAACGAATGCAATATAGAAATTTGAAAAATTTTAATATGGGGCTCTCAACTTCACATAGCTTCTCTGTTCCTTATATAAATAAATTTTCGGACACCTTTATGTCTCAGAAGAATACTAAGTCATACTCTAAATTATATATATTTAAATTGTCCGGCATTGGTAATTCATACCTGATTTATTCACAAAGCGGAAGGCTTTGATCTTAAGGGATAGGTTTGAGAAAGAGGAACTGTTAAATTCAAATTAAATTATTAAAGTTTTTATTTGAATCCCTTACAATTAGATTGAGAGAGAAAGAGTAGATCCAGACGTCTTCGCAGGCACACTGAAACAAAATGCAGTAGATTTTCCTGAAATTGTCTTTGGACCAGCCAAAGTGAAAAATCCGGAGATCAGGTGTCGATGCAGATTAGATTGAACACCCCTCAGCCTTCGAGTGACCGAATTATTTATTTGACATTGATGTCGTGGTAATGCAGTCCTTGGAAAAATAGAAATGTGCCTCGTAGTAGAAATTATCTCCTTGAATGAATTTGACTAAGACGAGATTCGAAGAAGGCACTTGAAGAGATTTTCTGGACTGGAGTCGAAGAAGACAATTGATGACAGTACACAACAAGTTAACTTGATCTTTGTTACTGGACTGACACGAAGAAGTCACGAAGTTAATTCGGCGGTGACTTCTGGACTAACTAACTTGAAGGCGTTTCCTGGACTGACGAATTCGGCAAGGATGGTACCTCTTATAGATTCCTTTTGCAAGGAGATACTACGTCATACCACCCATTTTTATTCCCTTCTGGGTCAGTTTTTTTTCTATTGATTTAAATTTGGGCGCGTGTGCTTAGTATTAGTTAGGTTAGTGACCGTATAGGAGGGTGACAAAACGTTGATGACCAGATTTGGTATCTGTTTTCTAGTTGTAAGATAAATGTTGCTTTGGTTACAAGAAAAGGAGGATTTAGATTTTTAACTTTACAAAATATTATTTTATAAACAACCCTTTGCTCTCTTTGTATGGCAATGTTAAAAGTAGAGACCAAGATATAGAAAGTAAGGATAAAGGAAGTAAAAAGTGGAATAAGAAAAATGAAAACTGAAATACAGGAAGTGAGGATGCAGAAGTAGAATATGGAGTAGTTATGGAATCATCCCTCCAGTATATTAAATCTCAAATCAAAGTTCTATTGAGGGAAAAAATAATACCGCTCCTGGGTTAAGTGAACAGAAGATGGGTCGTTCAAGTGTCGTCCATGAAAATTGTATCTTTGACTTGAATGAACGCTTTCAGAGAGCCGGCGGTCATTGAAAAGCGTGTCTTGTATACATTACCAGCCTCATTGTCCGTATAATGTGATCGAGGTCATTTTCAGCAAAGAGTCTGTAAATTTATGTATTTATGATGAGAGTCCTTTAATCTAAACGGCCTTCTCTTTTTTCCTCACAAAAGGAAGATTTTACAAAAATCGTGAAAAATTTTCTATAATTTTTATTTTGTGTAGAATTGATATAATTTTAATTATCTACATCCATTAGTTACTCTCTAATCGTCATAAGAAGTATCATACATTTAATTAGGAAAGATACATAGGTGAACACTTTTTGATAATTTAAAAAACTTGAAGATTTAAATTCACTCTCTTTAAATTCACTTCGAGAAATTAGTTTCACACTCGGTATTTTTTTATGTAATTGCAATATTTTTTCCTCATTAATTTGACGTCAATATCGTGATTCGTGAAGGAAAGCGAGAGGTCTGACCTTGTCTGTCACACGGGGGAACGTGAAACACGTGAACGAGCGAACTGTCTCTTTAAGTTGAATACCGGTGCAATAGGGAGTGCACACGTTAATGCGGCGGAATAAAAGTATACGATTGAGAAATAATTGGCCAATTGAAGGTTACGTGACTGGGGTATGCCTCACTGAAGAATGAAATCAAGTGAAATGATGATGGTTCCGTTTGGTTAGAGCTTAAATTCAATTGAAGAATTCGTAACATAGTGGAGTTTTGGTCCCTTGGCGCCGGGAGGTCCTCATTTTGATGAAACAAACTTGCCAAACACAGTCAATGCGTTGATTATACTCACTTTGGTACGTGCTGTAAATGTGATTGATGTTGGGCGCCATATTGACACTTCCTGAAGAGGGTTAACAAACTCACTCTCTCCACTTGCAATCTAATCAAATTCTCCTCGACAAACTATATCATCTTTCTCAGTACCGTTCAATTTCAATTGCATATCAAATCGTTAATTTTTAACATTCTTTAATCCTTTAGCGTCCAATAATTTTGAAAAATGATTCGAAAGAAATTTTAACTTTAAATTCATAATCAGCGAGTAACAAGTTTGAACCAAAGTTTAATTGATATTTAATTTTTCGCCCGACATATTGGATCCGCCATTTTGAACTTTAAAATTTCGACTTTATATTCGTAATCAGCAATTACAAAAACTCCCGAATAGCACGTTTCAATCCAATCAGATTGATTTTTAATTTTTTCATCTACCATATTGAATCCGACATTTTGAATTTTTGAAATATTGATATAATAAAGATTGAATCGATGGAAATAATTTAAAGGCTTATGCGATTAAATTATTTAAGGATTAAAACGTAATTTTTTTTTAAACACTAACTTTCTCTTTATAAATTTTTTTAGTTTTATTATATATAGCAAAGAAAAATTCATGCGTCGATAATTTTAAAACAAGCGGCAATGCTTCATTGTGATGTTTTTTCCTTTATTTTTATTCGCAATGTTTTCACAAGCTACTCGCAATTTACTTGACAGATCGCAAAGCAACCTCGGGGTCGAAAAATAGAGGAGAATAAAAAAAAAGCGAGAGAAGCAGAGAAAAAAAATGAAAACAAGTCGCATAAGTGCTGCCTGGCGCCGCGATAAATAAATTTGTACCTCTATGGACTCACGGAAGAACAATTTATTTTTCACAAATAGCAATGCAAGAGCCACTCGAGCTATGATACGAGTGAATCCTCTCGAAAAGGTATTTTCCGGCAACAAACAAAAAAAAAGTATCTTCCTCGTTCATTCAAGTGTTCGAGGTTCTCTATTTTATACATTTTTTTTTTATTAAACTTCTATTTGAAATTATATCATTGTTATGCTGTTTGGAAAAATTCGTATTGGATTTAATACACGTGTTTTATTTCATATGAATTGTTCTTTAAATACTGAACAAGGTAAATGAATAAATCTATGTTAATTTAACTATTTATTGAGTGCGAAAACAAATTTTATTTTGTATATTTTTTTCATCAAAGCAGCACTATGAAGCTCTTTCAGGGTTGCCACAAAAATTTTAATTTATTTTTCCCTGATTTCCAGACAGAACTTTGACTTTTTCCCTGACCCTAAAGAATATTCTAATTCACACTAAAAATTATTAGCTACTGAGAAAAATGTTCTAATACATTAATTTAAGAATTTCTTTAATTGTAAAATTATTTGTAAACATCAATATAGTTTTATTTCAAATTAATATTTAATCATTATTTTTATTTCATTAGATTTAAAATGTTGAAACATTTCAAATTCAATCTTATCAAATTAAACAACTCATAAGAATATTATAATAAAACATAAAGATGACCGAGTAACAAAATCATTATTTTATTATTATAAGAATATTGTTACTGTAATTTCTTCAAAATTATTTTCATCATTTCAATTGAATTATTATTTTCTACAATTTTTAAATAAAATTCTTCTTTAAATCAATTACTTCAATTATTATTCATTAAAACTTTAAAAAAAAAAATTAATTCTACTAAATTGTTAGTTAAAAGTACGAAAAATAATAATTAAATTCTACGAGAATTTAATTATTTAAATATAAAAATAAACAATTTATTCAATAATTGAATGTTTCTTAAAATTTAATTTTCATGAAGAATTTTATTAACAACTTTTGAAAATATTTAATTTCTTTTAAGGAATTGAATTCCAATTTTACTGAAATTTATTACATTAAAGAATTTTATTACAATTTTTGAAAATAATTGAAAATTTTATAAAGAATTTTTTTTAAACTTTTAAAAATAATTGAATTTCAGAGAAGAATTTAAATAATAATTTTTGTAAACAATTAATGCGAAGAATTTTATTAAATTTTCATTAAATAACTGAAATTTTGCCAAGAATTTGATTAAATTTTTTGATAATAATTTAATTCTTGAGAAGATGGGATATTCGTTAAAATTTTTTTAAATAATTGAATTTCTTCGAAGAATTTTATTACTTTTGAAAATAATTGAATTCTTGGGATGAATATTGTTATTTATGAAAATAATTGAATTTTATAAAATATTTTATTAAAATTCCTAAAAATAATTAAATTTCTGTGCAGAATTTTGTAGCTTTTTAAAATTCAAAATGGCGGATCAAATATGTTGGGTAGTTTTAAAATTTCTTGTTGTTGGTTAAAAAAATTATTTTTAATTAATTAATTTTCATTTTTTAATTATTGTTTATTACTTTGATATTCAATAATAAGAGGTTCGATAATTTATTTTTCTTAACGGTTAATTGCAAATTAATTAATTTTGTTAAAAATTCAAGTTGATGAAAGTTTAAAGTAGAAAAGAAGAATTTAAAGAAGCTGCTGATTGTCAAGTCCGTCATGCACTGTGTGCGATTTAAAGCGTGCAATTAATTACGTCGTCTTTTCCCGACAGTTTTGTTGCCCACCTTCTAGCACCTTCGTTTTTTTCCCTCCCCTATTCCAGAAGAAAAATCCCTCTTTCCAAGACAGAACAGGCTACGGTAAAGACAACTTGGAGAAAACTCCGAGGACCTTTATCGGTTTCCAGCAAGAGATTTATTTTTCCTCGCCTCAAACTTAATCTCATTAATGAATCTAAAGAAAACAAGTTGTTCCTCCTACTTCTCTCAACCGTTTATATATATAAAGAAAATAGACTCTTTTATTTATCTACGTTTCATATTAGTAATCGTGTTGAGAATAAGAAAATAATTTCCTCTTACTTTTCCACTTAGAAATATTCCAATATTAATATAATTATTAAATTCTATTGAAAATAATTTAATTCTTGTCAATATTTTTATTAAAATTTTTTAAAATAATTCAATAATTGTTTTTAAGAATTTATTTCAATATTCTTGAAAATGGTGGAGTCTTTTTTTTAATTTTTACTAAAAATTTTTAAGTAATTGAATTTTCTCAAGAATTCAATTATTTTCATTAATTTTAATAAAATTCTTTGCAAAAAGTCAATTTATAAACAATAAAAATCTTCGTAAAAAATTCAATTATTTTTATATAAATATAATAAAATTCTTATCAGGATTTCACTTATTTTCAATACAATTTTAATTCATTTCTTCGAAAATTTCAATTATTTTTTTTTTTAAATCTTGTTGAAATTCTCCGGGAAAATTCAATTATTTTCAAAAAATAATTGAATTGTTCACAGGAGTTCAATTATTTAAAGAAAACTTTTAATAAAATTCAATTATTTTCAAAAAATTTCCTTAATTTAATGATTTTTAAAATCTACTATTTTAATAAAATTTTCAAAAAGAATTCAATATTATTATAAAAAATTTTTAATAAAATTCTACCCAAACATTTAATTATTTTCGCATAAATAATAAAATTTCACAGGAATTTAATTATTCCAAATACAATTTTAATAAAATTCTTCTAAAAAATTCACTTATTTTTTTAGAATTTTGCGAAAAATTCAATTATTTAAAAAAGATTTAATAAAATTCTATTCAAGAATTCAATTATTTTCAGAAATAATTAAATTGTCGATGTACTGAAAATCACTGAATTTTTGTAATTGTAATTGAATTTCGCACAATAATTTTATTATTTACAAAAATAATTGAATTGTTTCGAAGAATTTTTTTTTCATCAGAATTATTGGAAATAATTGAATTTAAATAATATTAAAAAAAATAATTCTATTCTTTCGAGAAATTTTATTTAAAATTATTGTATTGGAAATAATTGAATTCCTCTGAAATTTTTTATTATTTATGAAACATAATTGAATTTCTTTGAACAATTTTATTATTTATGAAAATATTTTAATCTTGTGAAGAATTTTCTTTTATTATGAAAATAATTCAATTCTTGCGGAGGATTTTACAATTCATAAAAATAATTGAATTGTTTCGAAGGATTTTATCTGAATTTTTGAGATTAATTGAATGTTTTGAAGGAATTTTATTAAAAATTTTTAAAATAATGGTTTTTTTTATAAAAAAGAATTTCATTAAAATTGATGAAAATAATTGAATTTATTTTAAAATTCTAGAAAATAATCGAATTTAATTAATATTTTTAAAAATAATTGTATTATTTCGAGAAATTTTATTAAACTTGTATTGAAAATAATTGCATTTCTCGAAAGAATTTTATTATTTATGGTAATAATGAAATTCTTGTCGAATAATAATTATGTTAAATGATTTTAATGTTTCGTTGACTTTTTAAAAAAAACAGTATTTTTCAATGACAAGAAAAATTCTTTTTGAATTTTTTACGATTCCAATCGTAATTCCAATAGAATGTCTCTAAATTTGGAATTGAGAAATAATTAAATTTATAACCTATTTATGAAAAATAAATCCAAAATGTTAATGCGCTTATCCTGTTTTCCATCCAAGCAAGCAACCAAGTAAAAAAATACTTTAATTCACGGAAAATATCAAGTGTATCTTTCGTGTAATTATGTTCTGAAATTATTTCACTGGATACGTTTTGTACATATAGAAATAAAGTATAGTTACTACTATACGAGTGTGTGGAATGAGTGAGACGCAACATATTTAAATTTCTGCTAGTGGCAGAATGTATATATGCGTATATCCACTATCTAGTTATGGAGAGAGTCCATTCGCCGAGCAGGAGATTTAACAAAAGGACAACATTAAAAAGGAAAAAAAAATTAACAAAATGAAACGAAAATGCATATCCAATCTCAGTTGTGCGAAATTATCTCGTTGAAACGCAAGATATACTATCTTTATACATACATTTATAATACTATATTGCTGTTTACGTTTATGGTACATTGTACTTTGTAAAAAGGTTTCAGTTAATACAGAGGCCATATAATACGAAGTAGCTCTTGCTGGTCTGGAACACCTAACGAGTGTCACGTCCGCATAACTTAGAATAGTTTCTTAGTTCTTAAAGTTCAAAAAATATATTTCATTCTTTTTTTTATTTTTAATCTAAAATTCTAAATTCAAAATTGAGTTTTTTATCTATTAATTTACTATACTTTTTACCTAAATTTTAAGGCTATTTTCAAGTGTTGACACAGGGAAAAGTCAGCAGTTTTTATTAAAAGAACTGGAAAAAATTAAATATTTAGAATAATTTATAAGAAAATTATGAATTTTTGTTTGCCTCACAAACTATGAAATTATTCAATAAATTATTTATTTTGATATTTAAATAATTGAATTTTCGTAGAATTTTTTAATTAAAATTGATTAAAAAATTATTAATTTCTGTTAAAGTTTTAGATAATAATTGAATTTTGGAGTATAGGTAGTTATAAATAATTGTAATTTTTAGAAATAATTAAATTTTGTAAAGCTTTCAAATTAAAATCGTTGAAATTCTGAATTTTTCATATTTTTAATTAAAATTCCTGTGGAATTAATTTTTTGTCAAAAGACTTAATTGAAAATTTTTTTAAATTATTTCTTTATCAAAAATTATTAAAAATAATTGATTTAAATAGAATTTTATTTAATAATTGTAGAAAATAATATAATTGAATTGAAATGTTGAAAATAATTTTGAAGAAGTTACTGTAACAAAATAATTTTACAATTAAGGAAATTCGCAAATAAAATAGAACATTTTTTTGAGTATCTAATCAATTTTAGAGTTAATCAGAATATTCTTTAGGGTATAAACTTTTTTAACCCTTTAATCCTTTTTAGGGGACGGTTGGAATTCGAGGTCAATTTTTCAAAATTCGAAATGGCGGCTCCAATATGGCGAACGAATTTTTTTAATTTCATTAAATTAGCTTGAAATTTGATAATTGAGTGAATTTTGAGATTATAGTTTACTGACCTGAAAAATTTGACAAGAAATTTGTTTACTATTTTTAAGTTGCAAATAACATGTACTAATGTAATAATTTCTTTTTTGTTCCAGGTGAGTCGATTTTCATTCCATCTTATATTTTCAAATATTTAAAGTAAGTGCAATTGATTTTAAATTGTAAGTCTTGTGATTTTTCTTTTTGTTTTTTTTTTGTGACAATATTCACGTTCACAATGTGATTTCTGATATCAGTCGAGTGGAAATAAAGGTAAAGGGAAACGAAATTAGGATAAATCGACATTGATTTAGTGACATGTGTGCGAATTGTATATAAGCACTGGAATTTAAAAATGACAGAGAGTCCAGTCTCGGAACGAATGTCGTCTACATTTTACAATTCAGACTTGTATAAAGTTGGTGTCTTTTTTAGAATTTCTAAAGGAGCAATATATGTTAAATGACAGATAATATTTATTCTTGAATGTATGTATATTTTCTTCCTGCACATTTTATCGAATGTGAAATGCTGTCGACTGCGACTATCTGCCGTTGAAATTCTATCATTATATTCAGATCTAAACGTAAAAAATCCGGGGAGACATCGTACTAACAATTCCACCGATGTCACCAATATTTACGTTGCTCTCTGCAAAGTGCTCTGCCCACTTCTCTCTTCCCACTTCCTATTTTTTTTTCTTTTCAATCTCCCACAGTTCATTTTCCACTTCCTCTAACCCACTTTTTGTTTCTATGATCGTATCGTTTCTTTCCCATATTCCACTGTTTTGTTGTATTATTCATCTTCCAAAATGTTCAACTTCATTAAGAATAACCCTTTTAGGGCGTTTTTGACAATTTTTAATAAAATTTAATTGATTTTTTAATTTAATTTTCGCTATTTTGAATTTTGAAAATCTGACTTCAGAGTCCGTAGCGTACTCAAGATTGCCACGCAACCTGAAAATCTAGAAAACTTTCAAATGGGAGGGAATTCTATAAACCTTCAAAAAAAACCTGGAAAAGTCAGAGAATTTTAATCGGAATCCTGGAAAATTATTGTTTTCTAAAGTTATTGTACTTATTCTTCAAATCTAATTATTCTTAAATATTTCAAAATTAATTCAATTTTAAAAGAGTTGCGTTTAAAATTTTCATAAATAGATAAAATTCAAAATGTTGTAATTTGAAATTTGATAAAATTTCCATTTTAAATGAATTAATTAAATAGTAAAAAATTTACAGAAATTCTATTATTTACAAATTCTTTATAAATTTTTTCACGATAATTCAATTATTTTCATAAATAATCAAATTTTTTACATAGATTCAATTATTTTCGTAAATAATAAAAAACTTTAAATAGGTTTTCAATTATTTTCATAATTATACTAAAACTCATCGCAGATTTTCAATTATTTTTAATACAATTTTAATGAAATTTCTCGAAAAGAAGAAAAATGAAATTATTCTTAAAAATTTTGTTTAAATTCATCAAAGAAATTCAATTATTATTTGAAAAAGCCTTCCTATAATTTATTTATTAGAATTGCTTCCTCATAGAGGAAGTATTTACGTATTATTGTCAATATATTTTTAATTAAATTTCTTGAAAGAATTGAATTATTTTCAAAAATTTTAATGAAATTCTTTTTAACAATAATTTAATTCTTTTCAAAATAATTTTTATCAAATTCTTCGTAGAAATTTAATTAATTTCAATAATAATTTATAAAAATTCAATTATTTTTAATATTTACTATTTCAATAAAATTTAACAGAAGAATTCAATTATTTAGAAAGAAATATTACATATTAAAATTTGTCTCAATAAGAATTCAATTATTTTCAAAAGTAATAAAATGCTTCCCAGATATTCAATTATGATTAAAAGTTCAAAAAAATTCTCTTCAAAATTTCAATTATATTTATAAATAATAAAATTTTTCTCCAAAATTCAATTATTTTCAAAAATTTTAATAAAATTCTTGGCTAAATTTCAATTATTTTCAAAAACTTTTCTCAATTCAATAAAATTTTCTACAGAGATTCAATTATTTTTAATACAATTTTAATCTCATTTCTCGAAAAATGAAATTATTCTTAAAAATTTTATTTTTCTTTACATAATTTAAATTTTTCTTTTCATCAAAAAAATTCAATTATTTTAAAAACCTTTCCTATAGTTTATTTATTGGAATTTAAGTATTATTGGCAATACATTTTTAATTAAATTTTTTGAAAGATTTAAATTATTTTTAAAAATTTTAATCAAATTCTTTTTAACAATTCAATTTTTTTCAAAATAATTTTAAGAAAATTCTACGTGGAACTTTAATTAATTTTAATAATTTATTAACATTCAATTATTTTTAATATCTGCTATTTCAATAAAATTCCACAAAAGAATTCAATTATTTAGAAAGAAATATTATTAAAATTTGTCTCAAGAATTCAATTATATTCAAAAGTAATAAAATTCTTCGTAAAAATTCAATTATGGGCGTCAAAAGTTTAAAAAAAATTTTCTTCAAAATTTCAATTATCTTTATAAATAATAACATTTTTCTCCAAAATTCAATTATTTTCAAAAATAACAATTTTAAAAAATTTTAAATTTTTAAAAATATTTTAAAATTTATTAATTTATTTATTTATTTATTTTATTTTTAAATTTTAAATTTTTAAATAACAATTTTCTTTTTAACAATTCAATTCTTTTCAAAATAATTTTAATCAAATTCTTCGTAAAAATTTAATTAATTTCAATAATAATTTATAAAAATTCAATTATTTTTAATATTTACTATTTCAATAAAATTTAACAGAAGAATTCAATTATTTTTAATATTTACTATTTCAATAAAATTTAACAGAAGAATTCAATCATTTTGAAAGAAATATTATTAAAATTTGTCTCAAGAATTCAATTATTTTTAAAAATTCTGGTTAAAATTTCAATTACTTCAAAAACTTTTATCAATTCAATAAAATTTTTTACAGAGATTCAATTATTTTTAGTACAATTTTAATCTCATTTCTCGAAAAATGAAATTATTCTTAAAAATTTTATTAAAATTCGTCAAAAGAATTTTAATTACCTATTTAAAAATTTGTTGATAAAATTCTTTAAATGAGAGTTCAATTTTAAAAAACATTCAATTCTTCAAAAAATGATTTATTTTTGTATTTAAAAAATTATATTCTAGTAGAATTTTCTAATAAAAATTGATTTAAATATTAATTTCAGTTAAAATTTTACATAATAATTGTCAATTAAAGTCTCTAAATTTTAATTAGTAAAAATGTTTTCTAAATTGAAATAGTGACTGACTCTTTGCTTTCGAATTAGCAGATTTTACTAATAAATAGTCGTTTCTACTAATTTAATAGTAAAATTTACTAATTCAAAAGCAAAAAGTCAGTCACTAATTTCAATTAGTAAACATTTTTACTAATTGAAATTTAGAGAGAAAGTATTATAGCGTGAATTTTTAGAAATTATTGAATTTTGAAAAGGTTTTAAATTATTATTATAATGTTTGAATTTTTTATACTTTTAACTGAAAATTGTGTAGATTTAATTTTCTTGGTAAAGTTTAATTTAATTTTTTTAAGTTGTTTGAAGTTTTAATTTTCTAATATATAATTTGAATGAAGAATTTCCGAATAATCGATGAAATTTCGTAAAATTGAATTGTAAATAAAAGGATTTGAAAATTTTCGAAGAAATTTTTTTAAAAATTATTAAAAATGAATGAATAATTAATTTAAAGAAGAATTTCAGTTTCAAAATTTTGGAAAAAAATAATTGAATTGAAGTGATAAAAGTAATTTTCAATAAGTTACAGTAAAAATATTCTTATAATATAAAATAATGATTTTATCAGTCGGTCATGTTTTATAACAATTTTTTATAAGTTGTTTAATTTCAAAAAGGTTTGAATTTAAAATTTTTGAAAATCTTAATTCTTATGAAATAATTATATTCACTAAATATTTATTTAAAAAAAATATAACAATACGGAATGCAGTATTATAAGAAAGTTCCATGTATTTGTAAAAATTTATTAGAATTGTTTAATTTTGTAAAATATAAATATAGGTTTAAAAACCTAGAAAAATTCCGTTTTTAAACTTGGAAAATCTGGAAAAGTCAGGGAATTTGAGATGAGAAAAAGCGTGTCTTAATTATGGGACTGAAAATGTTTGGAGATATGTAGTTCTTTTACTGAAATAAAATTCAATCATGTATATTATATTGAAGTTCGTAAAAAGTAACTAGCACTTACTTTGTATTCATTCGTCGATAAAGAGCTGAGTGATAAAATTGTCGTTCTTTGTAATACTACTCTTTTATACTCTGCCTTTTATCTTCTAATTGGTTCTAATATTCTCCCAACCATGTGAATCTAATTTCCCAATAACAATAACGGTAATATGAGCATTTTATTCTCACAAGAATCTGTACAAAACAGACAATAATTCTTCCTCTTTTTTTTTTTTCTTTCTCGGAAGAAAATTCCACTGACAAGAGTGACACATTCATACAGTAAAAACAAAAGAAAAAAAAATAAAATGAAAATTCTATCTGGAAATAAAAGACGTGAAAAGAATAGTGTAAAGTCAATGTTTCCTCTTGAGGGCTTCAACTCTCGAGAAATCTAAAACTGAACCTAAACAGGAATGTACACCATCGTCTTGAATTTCTAGGAGAGAAAAATATTTTATACCGCGCGTAGTATTTGAAAATAAAAAGAATTTCTTGGTGGCTCTAAAAGCTTTCTAAAGAGAGTTTGGTGCGAAAAACATGTAGTAGTGGAAAAGGGTTGGAGGTGTTACGCGCCAGGAAAAAAAACAAGGCTATCCACGTGCCAGTGGTTTAACTTCAGCTTTTGCAATCCGAAGCGTTGGGAGATGAAAGCAACAGAAGGTTATAAAAGGACGATCTGCGAGGACTACGAGGGAGTTATGGTTATGGGCAAGAAAGAGTGGGGACAAAAAAAAATCCCCCTCCAACGATTTCTCTGTGTGTGTGTTCGTTCGTACAAATGATATTTTGCTCACGAAAACTGAGGGAGATGAGAAAATGCAGCCAAGGATGGATGACCAACGATTGTCTGCTTCATGTCTAAACGTGGAATGGGAATCATATTCCAATTTCGTATTTTGTTCTGCTTTTTCGCCGACGAGACGCGACAATTTTTCGTGTACATACAAGGGAAGCAGATACTCTAATTATTCTACGTTTCAAATGCCATTATTCGCTTTCAAAATGCCACATATTATTTCCTACAATACAACATTTTTTTTATCCTATACCCTATTTTCTACAGCTCATTTCTAATTTCCACTTCATTACATCCTAATACTTGTGGTACCCTAACCAAGGTTGAAAAAAAATAAATAAAATTAAATAATTTTATATTTCCCTGATTTCCAGACAAAATTTTGACTTTTAATACAATAATTGTATTAAAAGTCAAAATTTTTTGAAAATAGTAATTATTATTATTTTCTTAAATTTTCAACTAAAATTCTTATTTAAATCAATTGTGTTCAATCGCGAAGAAAGGTACCTAAAAAGCAAAGGTCTTCTAGGTTATGTTTTTTACCTTTTTCGCTTGAATAATAAACTTTTTTTAATTTTTGAAAAATAAAAACTAATTTCTATTGAATATTTTAAATGTAAATAAAGGTTTAAACATAATTAATTTAAATTGAGAGCTAACACAGTTTATGTAATTTTACTTAAAGCATTACAAACATAACCTATAAGATTTTGCTTCTTAAGTCCTTTTCTTCGCGATGCGTCACAATTTTATTATTTTTAATAATTCTTTTTTAAAAACGTTCTTTCGGAATTTTCAAATTCGTTTGTTTACAACTCAATTTTACGAAATTTCAATTATTTCGAAATTCTTATCAATTAAATATATATGAGGCATTTTACGTGAAATGTCCTAAGTTGAAATTTCAACTTCTTGAAAAAAATTGAACTCAGGGAATTTGTTGTTCTATCAAGTAGAAATGTGCCCCAAAAAATATTTTTTATTTTTTCGAAAATTTGGAGGGGGTAGAGGGGGGTCAATTTGACCAATTTTGCTAACACCGGCTACTTTGTGATTTTTTTCTGAACATACTTGTAATGGGAAAAATTTTTTAGAATATGTAGAATATGTAGAATATTGTTTTTCGATTTTTATTATTAAATTATTATAATTATTATTTATTATTAAATAACTTTGAATATTTTATTTTAATTACATTTTTTATTTTCAATTGAAAATTTTAATAAAGATTTGTTTCTTTCGAAAATTTTTTTGAAGTATTTTGTTACAATTTCTTAAAAATCAACTTTTGAAGAATTTTAATTGAAAAATTTGAAAATAATTAAATCTTCAAAAATTTTAATGAAAAATCTTTGAACAAAGAACAGAAAATTTTATTAAATTTACTTTTTTAGACTTATCAAAGTTTCGGAGAAATCATTGTTCGTATTATATGACTAAAATTCTTAAAAAATTCTATTATTTTTTCGATATTTTTCAAAAATTATTTAAACATATTTTTAAAAGATTAATTTTAATAATTTCCTTATTATAATTTTCTGAAAATATATTATATCTTAATAACTTTAAAAAAAACATGGACAGTTACTTACAATTATTATAAAAAATTGAATTTTTATATGTAAAATTTCAAATTTAATTGAATTATCGAAGAAGTTTTTTGAAAATTATTAAAAATAATTGATTTAGAAATGAAGTTTAGATAAAAATTTGTATAGAAAATAATTTAATTCAGGAAGGTTTATAATAATTGTAATTTTTAGAAATTTTATTAAATTTCATAAAGTTTACTCATTTTTCGTAAACTTTCATTTTGTCCTGTAATAAGAATTTTGTAAGGGAAAATAATTTTAATATCAGTAAATTGTCAGGGAAATTGATAATGCTTGCTAATGTTCAATTATTATCTTAAATTTTAACTAAGATTAAATACAAAAATAAATAATTTTGAATAACTCACTGATTCTCAAAATTGAATTCTCAACAAGAATTTTAGGGACAAGTTTTTAAATATAATTCAATTTTTTCGACGAATTTTAATAAACATTTTAAGAATAATTACAACATTTTTTGAGGAATTCGACTAAAATTGTATTTAACAGGGTTCCTACAGAATCTGGAAATCATGGAAATCATGGAAATGGTATGGGATTTTTAAAAGGCTTCTGGAAATTAGGGAAATCATGGAAAAGAAATTAAATTTTAAGTTTGTATTTCTGTAGGAACCCTGATGTTGTATTTTAAGAAATTCGGTTTTTCAAATTTTTGATAATTTTAAATTTTTTACCAAACGGTGGAGACTATGAAATAAGTAAATTGTTTTTTAAGAGCCCAAAAATAATGAAGCTAAATGCCATAAAAGAGAAGAAAAAATGTTGAATTTTAAGAAATTCGGTTTTTCGAATTTTTTATATTCGTATTAATTTTAAATTTTTTACCAAAGGGTGGATTTTACTATTAAATAAGTAAAGTGTTTTTGAAGAGCCCAAAAATTTCTGTTTTTGATTTTTTCTCTTAAATAGAAATTTAATTAGAAATTTTAAGATATAACATATATATTATACGACGTGGAAATTAAATTTAAAATTCCACTGGAATTTCCTAAAAATTTGACCTGGAAATCATGGAAAAGATATGGAATTTTAAGTTCGGATTTCTGTAGGAACCCTGATTAAATAAAATAATTGAAATTCTGCTATGAATATTATTTTTTATGATAATAATTGAATTCCTATAAAGAATTTTATTTTTTTCGACTTTTATTGTATTTTTAATCGACTAAAGTGATATATTTTGCGTCTCAAAGTCGAACTGAAGTTAAAGACATGAAGATTTAAATAACATGGATTAATTTCCTACTATGATAAAATGGCTATTAAATTTTACTGAAGAAACATAAAAATGAAAAATAAGCAATTTTTAAAAATTATTCTAGAAGTTATACGGAAAAAAATGACAGCAAGAAGGTGGTCGATATAATATCTGGAACTGAAATGGTTAAAACAATTCTTCCGAAAGTTTTATATCCTCAATTTTCGCCTTATTCTCATCAAAATAGAAAGAGCACATTTCATCCGAACAACTTGACAAATATCGAAGAAGAAATTGCTTAAGTAAATCCATATAATCTTGAAAAGGGGATATTTCTGCGAGTTCGAAAAACAGAGCTGATGTTTGGTGACAGACAAATGCATGCTGAAAGATATGAAGCGGTCCTTTTTTGCAGAATTTGCCGAGAGCGCCGAACTTTTCTATACCGTGATTCGTTTCGTGAAGCGTGCCGACGGAAAACACGTAAATAAAGCGAGGAGCGAAGTGAAAAGGATGGGAAAAAGTATAAGTCGACAAGGAAGGATAAAGAAAGAGACAAACATGAAGGAAAAAGAGGAGAGAGAGAGAGAGAGAATTATAAAGAAAAAAGAAAAGTTATTCGAGCAAGAGGGAAAAAGACCGCAAAAAGGAAAGCGCACCGCGTCGTGCGGGTGCTTTTCGTGCCAAGAAACGTCTATCGCGCTTTTCAGCTGCTGGGCTCCTGTGCGGCAAATAAACTCTCTGCGCTTTTTTTTACACAGTTAAAGCACTGGTGCCACATAGCCTGCTCCTCTATGATGGCAAAGCCGATCGACGTGATTTTAGCTCATAGTGGGTCACAACCTATGTCGAGTACATAAAGAGGGTTTCAGGCACGGTTTAAGGTCCTTCTAGCAGGAAATTTTTAACAAAAAAAAAAGAAAACTAAACTCCCAACGAAATTACCCAACGCACTTACACTCAACTTAAAAAAAGGAAAGAAAGAAAAAAAAATACAAAAAGAAAATCCTAGCCTTTATGGCAAGCTTTGTTGGATCTAGAGTCCTTTTTTTACCATCAAGAATCTTTTATATCCGGTCTCTGTAAGCTTTTTCTTTTTGTGCGCTGGCAAAAAGAAGGGAATTACAAAATTAATACTTTTTTCGCACGAGATCAAAATGTGAAAAGCAAAACCAAAATTCTCTACAGTACATAAAAGATAAAAAGATTAGAAATATTAATAATTTTAAAAATTTTTAAATATCAACTTCAGACTCTCTAATTTACGATGTAGCAAAAAAGTTGACTTCTAGCCGCAGGTAATAAAAATTTATATCTCTTTTAGGTCCCTGAAGTTGTCATCATTGCTATGGGTGTGGAAAAACTTTTTTTCACGAAGCTAAAAAAAAATGTGAAATAAAATCTCTTTTAAAAGAACGTTTTAGGTTGAAACAGTAGTATTTTTAAAAGTTTTAAGTTTTAACACCCTAGGTGAATTGAAATACTAACATTAAGGGACAGTTTTATTCTTAAAGAACCACAAAAAATAGTTTTCGACTCCTTCTTAGTATTAGTTTTCGTCGTTGCCAACTTTAAGAACATTCCTGTTTAAATCATTTCAAAAACTTTTTCCGTCAGTGATTTTACATTTTGTGCTTTATTCTAAAATATGCCAGTATATCGCTACTTTGAACCACATTAGAGTATGCAGAAAAGGATGAATCCAAATGGAGTCGGAGAAGGTCTAAAATTTATATTCAATGCGCGAAAACAATTTTATATACTTCACGAAACTAAAAAAACGAAGCTAAAATAATTAAACTTTTCATTTGGTCGGAAGTTTTCATTTAAAGTAGTTTTGAAATTTAGAGTAATAGTTCATCGGTAATTATTGGTTACCAGTAATCCAGATTCAAATCTAATTTAGTTGCATCAAAAAGTTTTATTAATTTTGCAGAATTTTGAGAACAACTTGTCCCTGATTTCAAGAATTAGATGTAATAAATATTCCATAAAAATTTTATTTCTCATGTAGAGACTACGGATTCTTTTGGAGTCATTTTTTGGTCTGGATTGTGAATCGAACTAATTTCTGATTTTTATAGATTAATATTACTGATTATTTACTCACTAATTTTACAATATTTTAAATTTACTTTTAGTCACAAAAATTGCACAATACTTAACAGCATTATCATATTTCTATTAATTGAATAATAAAATTTTCACAGGATTTTTATTATTTACAAATTCTTTATAAATTCACTTATTTTCATAAATAATCAAATTCTTTAGAGGTTTTCAATTATTTTCATAAATAATAAAGTTCATCGCTGAATTTCAATTATATTTTTAATTTCAATTGAGGGCTCGGATCGAAGAACCGATGCTTCGCAATGTTCTATGCGTTTACAAGCGTCGGTTCTTCGATCCGATTTCTTCATCACAGAAATTAAAATTCTAAAAAGCCTTCCTATAATTTATTTATTAGAATTGAAGTATTATTGTCAATACATTTGTAATTAAATTTCTTGAAAGAATTAAATTATTTTCAAAAATTTTAATGAAATTCTTTTTAACAATTCAATTTTTTTTCAGAATAATTTGTAATAAAATTCTTGGTAAAAATTTAATTAATTTTAATAAATTATCAAAAATTCAATGATTTTCAATATCTACTATTTTTAATAAAATTTCACAAAAGAATTTAATTATTTAAAAAGAAAGATTATTCAAATTCGTCTCAAGAATTCAATTATTTTCAAAAGTAATAAAATGCTTCCCAGATGTTCAATTATTGTCAAAAGTTTGAAAAAATTCTCTTCAAAATTTTAATTATCTTTATAAATAATAACATTCTTTTTCAAAATTCAATTATTTTCAAAAATTTTAATAAAATTCTTGTCAAAATTTCAATTATTTTCAAAAACTTTTCTCAATTCAATAAAATTTTTTACAGAGATTCAATTATTTTTAATACAATTTTAATCTAATTTCTAGAAAAATGAAATTATTCTTAAAAATTTGATTAAAATTCGTCAAAAGTATTTTAATTACCTATTTAAAAATTTGTTGATAAAATTCTTTAAATGAGAGTTCAATTTTAAAAAACATTCAATTCTTAAAAAAATTATTTATTTTTGTATTTAAATAATTGAATTCTCGTAGAATTTTTTAATAATAATTGATTTAAATATGAATTTCAGTTAAAATTTTACATAATAATTGTCAATTAAACTCTCTAAATTTTAATTAGTAAAAATTTTTTCTAAATTGAAATAGTGACTGACTTTTTGCTTCTGAATTAGCAGATTTTACTAATAAATAGTCGTTTCTACTAATTTCATAGTAAAATTTACTAATTCAAAAGCAAAAAGTCAGTCACTAATTAATTTAAAGAAGAATTTTAGTTAAAAATACTGGATAACAATAATTGAATTGAAGTGATGAAAGTAATTTTGAATAAGTTACAGTAACAATATTCTTATAATATAAAATATAAATGATTTTATCAGTTAAATTTTATTATTTATAAAGATAATTGAAATTTTGACCATAATTTTTTTAAACTTTTGATTGAATTTCTGCGAAAAATATTATCACTTTTAAAAATAATTAATTTCTTGAGACGAATTTTAATAATATTTCTTTTTAAATAATTCAATTCTTTTGTGAAATTTTATTGAAATAGTTGATATTGAAAATAAGTGAATTTTGATAATTTATTAAAATTAATTAAATTTCTACGAAGAATTATATTACAAATTATTCTGCAAAAAATTGAATTGTTAAAAAGAATTTTATTAAAATTTTTGAAAATAATTTAATTCTTTCAAGAAATTAAATTACATGTATTGATAATGATACTTAAATTCTAATAAATAAATTATTGGAATGCTTTTTAAAATAATTGAATTTCTTTAATGAATTTTAATAAAATTTTTAAGAATAATAACATTTTTCGAGAAATTCTATTTAAAATTTTATTAAAAACAATTGAAATTCTGTGATGAGTTTTATTATTTATGAAAATAATTGAATCTTGTAAATGCAACTCTTTTAAAATTGAATTAATTTTGAAATATTTATGAAAAATCAGATTTCAAGAATAAGCGCAATAACTTTAGAAAACAATAATTTTCCAGGATTTCGATAAAAATTCCCTGACTTTTCCAGGTTTTTTTTTAAGGTTTATAAAATTCCCTGACATTTTCAGGTTTTCGAGATTGCGTGGCAATCCTGATTTCTCTCAATTCTTATCAGTTTCTGAATGGTAACTGTGTAGATAAAATAAAAACGATGTACAGTGAAATCAATGAGCTAAAAGTTGAAAATAAAATGAAAAGTAATCATTTATGCAAAAGAGAAAGTAGGTTAATTTAGACCAGTTTTCAAACTGATCTTTTATCCGATTTAGATATTGATGATTCAACGCAATAAAACTGAATCGGTTAGTGCTTTTATTCAGTACGTAAATTAATTAATAAAATTAAATTATTTAATTAATTTTTTTAATGTCAATTTATTGAAATAATTAATTACTAAAATTAACTAAATTAATTATTATACACTAAAATACTTTAGCAATTTATTAATATATTAATTTAACGTTTTGTATCACTTTTTAACATTTCATAATCATTAATATTCTAATTTTTATATTACTCACCATAGTGTTTGAGAATAAATTTCTTTTTATTTTAAATAACGGTAAACATTCAGTTTTCTTTGTTTGATTTAAAAAAAAACACTGAAATGTAATATTACCGAAACTTTTTGTTTGTTATTAGAAGAATAATTTTTATAGAGAAACTAAATCATCGTTTTTGAAAAAAATACATTACACGCTTTAATATGCATGTAAATTATAAAAGATATTTTGCTGACTCAACAAAATTTTTATTCAATGAAATGAGAATTTTATCGATGAGGCGATGACTCGTGAAAATAGAGAACTTGGGGACTATCCTTATTCCAATGGGACACGAAAACTTGAGGGTTCACTTGTAAGGAACTCCCTGTTTCGTAGGGTATAAACCCCCCCGTGACGCTAAGATAAATCATTCGAGAAAAGTGTATATCGATTCAGCGACCCCTTCAAGCCAAAAACTGATAAAATCTCCTCAACATCGTTTATCTTTCTTATTACAAACTTTATACATTCACGAGTAATTAATTTATCCTCTTAGTGCATTTGTAATTAAAATTGTATTACAAAAATGAGAATGTAATATTATTTTCAATTTCTATAATCATGCACAGTAATAGTTCAACATTCTTGCAGGAATTCCAATTTTAAATTAAGTTTAAAGACCTGTCATCAAAAGATTCTTGTTTTGCTACAAAATTGTCGCCTTTGGTCATTATAAAAGTGTGAAACTTTATAAAAATTCTTGCTTATATGATAAAAGTTCTCATTTTATTGAAAATGTTGTGAATGTAATAAAGTTTAAGGTTTTAACGACATAAATGCGTCGATTAGTAGTGTAATCAGTTTTATTATTATTATTATTATTATTATTATTATAGTAATTATCGTCACACACTTATTGTTGATATCATCAACGAAACTATGATGGTTAGGGGTTAACGAAACATGTATAGGATCTATTAGAATCATTATACTCCCACTATAATCGTTACGATTATATATACTATCATCGCCATTGAGTCGTGAAGTTCATCTATATCCATCTAGGATATAATTATTCATCTTGACACGTTTAATCAAATCTTCAGCTGCAGCATTGTACTCGGCGAGATTATAAATCACGTCTTCATTTATTCTCTTCCTGCATATATACTTTAAGTAAAAGGCTCATCTCAACCTCAAGTAGAAGTCAATTTGCCCTTTTTGACCAGATAAAAGCAAAATTTATTCAAATTATATTTCAATTAATGGTATAGAAAAGTTTTAGTTTAGGATCAGCAATGGTATACTGTAGAAATGTGGTAGGAATATTAAGAACACAATAGATGAAATTAAGTATGAAAATTTATATATATATTTTGTCTATGATCACAATTTAAGAAACCATGGTGAACGACAAAAATATTTTAAATGTTGAAAATTTATATATTTTAAACTTGGTTAAAATTTAGCGAACCATGACTAACGACAAAAGTATTTAACAACCTGAAAAATTTTATATTTTAACTTTGTTTTTCCCTGATATTCCTTTGATTTCCAGACAAAATTCTTTCTTTTCCTTGACTCTAAAGAAATATTCTGATATAGTTTCAAAATTATCAGAGTGTCTAGTACTTTAGCAATATAAAATTCCCGGTTTTTTCCCGGTATGTAAATCATTTTCCCGGACAATCTACAACTAAAATATTACGGTAAAATTATTCATAATATTTGTAAAACTTTATAAAAAGAGTTTTAAAAAGATTTTCAAAAATTTCAAATTCAAACCTTTTTTAAAAGACTCGGAGTGATCGATTTCTTCATGTTTTATAACAATTTTGTATAAGTTGTTAAATTTCCAAAAGGTTTGAATTTGAAAGTTTTGAAAATCTTAATTTTTATGAAATAATTATAATGACTAAATATTTATTTAAAAAAGATAAATACACTGTAAAAAATTTAGGAAGTTGACTATCACTGGAGTTGGGAGTAAAATTTTTCGAGTTAAAAATCAACTCCAAAAGGGAGTTAATTATTAAATTAAATTAATTAAAATTAATTAAAATTAATTAATTTTAAAAAAGTTGCGTTTACAATTTTCATAAGTACAGATGAATTTCAAAAGATTATAATTTGAAATTTTATAAAATTTCAATTTTGAATGAATTTAATTAGAAATCGTCTTCAAGAACGTAGATTTTTGAGAAATTTTAATTATTCCAATTCTTCTGAAATTAGTTAAATTTTGTAATATATTTTTCATTGATTATTAAAAATAATGGAATTATATAGAATTATAGAAGAATTTTAATTAAAAACACAAAAAGAAATTGAATTTTAAAGCAATTGCAGAAATTCAATTATTTTCAAAAGTAGTAAATTTCTTCTGAGAATTTTTTTTTCTTCTTCTGAGAAATTCAATTATTTCCAAAACTTTTAATAAAATTCATGACAAAATTTCAATTATTTTCAAAAACTTTTATATCAATTCAATGCTTTTTAATAAATCTACTACTTTAATAAAATTTTCCAAAAGAATTTAATTATTTTAAGAAAATTTTAATAAAATTTTACTTTAACATTTCATTATTTTCATAAATAATAAAACTCATCGCAGACTTTCAATTATTTTTAATACAATTTTAATGAAATTTTTCGAAAAATGAAACTATTCTTAAAAATTTTATTAAAATTCCTCAAAGAAATTCAATTATTTTAAAAATCTTTGCTACAATTTATTTATTAGAATTTAAGTATTATTTTCTATAAAGTTTTAATTCAATTTTTTTTCAAAATAATTTTAATAAAATTCTTCGTAGAAATTTTAATACTTTCAAAAATTTGTCAAAATTAAATTATTTTCAATGTCTTCTATTTCAATAAAATTTCATAAAAGAATTAAATTATTTGAAAAGAAATTTTAATAAAATTCGTCTCAAGAATTCAATTATTTTCAAAAATTAATATAATTCTTTGCAGAAATTTAATTGTGTTCAACAATTTACAAAAATTCTCGTCAAAATTTCAATAATTTTTATAAATTTTTCTCTAAAATTTAATTATTTTCTAAAATTTTAATAAAATTCTTGGCAAAATTTCAATTATTTTCAAAATTCTTTGGAGAAATTAAATTATTTTTAATTAAAATTTTAATCAAATTTCCGAAACATGAACTTATTCTTAAAATTTTTATTAAAATTTGTCAAGAGAATTCAACTAATTAAAAATTTGTTTATAAAATTCTTTATGAAAATTCAATTTCAATAAACATTCAATTATTTAATAAAATATTTATTTTTGTATTTAAATAATTTAATTCTCATGGATTTTTTTGTAAATATTGATTTAAAAACGAATTTGAGTTAAAATTTTAGATTATTATTGAATATTGAAAGCAATATAGCGTAAATTTTTAGAAATAATTGAATTTTGAAAAGGTTTCAAATTAAAATCTTGAAAAATTTGAACTTTTCATACTTTTAACTAACAGTTCTGTAGAATTAATTTTTTTAAAAAAGTTTGATTGAATTTTTCTTTAATTCTTGACGTTTTTATTTTCTCATATATATATTTAATTGACGAATGTCAGAATAATCGAAATTACGTAAAAATTAATATTGAAAATAATTGAATATTTACGAAAAATTTTATCATTTTTGAAAATAATTGAATTCTTGCTGAGAATTTTATCAATTTTTAAAATAATTGAATTCTTGCGAAGAATTTTGTCAATTTTAAAAATAATTGAATTATTTCGAAGAATATGTTATTCAAATTTTTGAGAGTAATTGAATTCCTGCGAATAATATTTTATTATCTATAAAAATAATTAAATTCTTGACAAGATTTTTAAGGAAATTTATTTCTAATTTTTGTCAAAAAGTTTAATGGAATTTTTTTTTAATTATTTGAAGTTTGTAATTTCTAATTTTTTTCATTGAAGAATGTCAGAATAATTGAAATTTTAGGTAAAATTGAATTTTAAACAAATGCATTTAAAAATTTCCAAAGAAGAACTTTTTCAAAAATTATTAAAAATAATTGATTTAAAGAAGAATTTTAGTTAAAAATTCTAGAAATAAATAATTATGAATAATATGATTATATTAATTAAAAAATTGTACTTGCGGAAATAAGTAGAAAAAATAAGAATTTGAAAGATGATGGCGCGAATATTATTTTTGCAAGAAAATATGCGTAGTTATAATGAAATTGATGTAAATCTTGATATCTTGGAAATCGAATCAGTTTCATTGTTATGCAGAACTGGAAGATCAAGGAATAATTATACTTTACAATTATCAGTGCACTATAAACGATAGAAGAGGACGAAGGCAGATAATTCGGCGAACCACAAACTTTGAACTTTAGCGGTGAATAAATTTGGCACAGGATTCAGAAGTGTATAGTTTCCCCCTCCCCCCCCTCTCTCTGTCTCTCTTCCCACTTTCAACCCCTTTATGATTCTGTCTCTCTATCCCACTTTACTGTTTTGGCATCTCTCTTTATTTCAAGTTTGCCGCCCACTCAACGGAGAAGAGCAGCTACAGCAGGAGCACGAGTGGCTCACGGATTGGTACTCGAGGGTGCAACAGACTAAATTTCACTGAATTCAAATTTCATTCCTCCACTTGACGCGATCTCATTTCTCCCAGTGTAACGTCACCACGCTTCGAGAGTCTGCTGCACTGCAGAGTTAATGTTAATATATATCTATATATATGTATTTGCGAGGAAGAAAAACCGTTTTTTTACTGTTACAGCTTTAGCACAAAGAATATTGAAAATTTTTTTTCTGTTATGTAAACAAATTTAGTATTTCTTTTTCTGTGCAATGAGAAAAGCTGGATACCATGTTTTTCTCCAAAGTTCAATTTTCAGAAATTTTTCTAATTTAAAATTTTTAATATCAACGATTTTAATAAAATTTCCCCAAACGAATTTAATAATTTAAAAAAAATTTTATTTTGAAATTTTAGAAAATTACAACTTTGAATTAATTAATTAAATAATAAACATTTCACAGGAATTCTATTATTTACAAATTTTTTATCAATTTCTTCGCAATAATTCAATTATTTTCATGAAGAATAACATTTTTTTACCAGAAATTCAATTACCTATTTTTATAAATAATAAAATTTAATGAATAAGTTTTCAATTATTTTCATTAATAACAAAACTCATCGCAGAATTTCAATTATTTTCATAAATAATAAAATTTTATGTGTAAGTTTTCAATTATTTTTCATAAATAATAAAATTTTTCTCAGGTATTCAATTATTTTCAATACAATTATTAAAAAATTCGATTGTATTCAATAAATTAAAAAAAATTTTCAAAAAAATTCAATTATTTTTTAAAATTTTTTAATAAAGAAATTATTCATATAGAATTCAATTACTTTGAAAACTTGTAATTAAAATTATTTAAAAAGTCCATTATTTTAAAGAAACAGAAAGAAATTCTTCAAAAGAATTTAATTAAGATTATGTAAAATTTTAATAAAATTCTTCGAAGAAATTCAATTATTATCAAATTTTTTTGATAAAATTCTTTGCAAGAATTCAATCATTTTCAAATTTTTTATAAATTTCTTCACAATAATTCAATTATTTTCATAAATAATATAAAATTTTTACAGAGATTTAATTATTTTCGTAAATAATAAAATTCTTTTTATGAATTCAATTATTTTTAATTTTTATTAATAGTAAAATTTTTGCAGGAATTTAATTATTTGCAAACACAATTTTCATAAAATTTTTCGAAAAAAATCAATTATTTAAAATGATTTCTATAAAATTCTTCCTTGGAATTCAATTATTTAACAAAAAAATTAATAAAAGTTCTTCGTAAGAATTCAATTATTTTTGAAAATTTTAATAAAATTCGTTGCAAAAATTCAATTATTTTAAAAAAATTTTATAAAATTCTTCGAATCAATATAATTATTTAAAAAAATTTTTTTTAATATTCTCGGCAAAAATTTCAATTATTTTCAAAAATTTTCCTCAATTCAATAATTTTCATTATATCTACTAAAATTTTACAAAAGAATTAAATTATAAAAATTTTATAATGAAATTCTGCGCAAACATTTAATTGTAATTCATAAAATAATTAAAATTTCACAAGGAATTCAATTATTTTCATAAATAAAAAAATTTTTTAAGGAATTCAATTATTATTTTCATAAAAAATAATTTAAAATTCTAGAAAATAATAATTCAATTAAAATGATGAAAATAATTTTGATGAAGTTACAGTAACAATATTCTTATAATATAAAATAATGATTTTATCTCTCGATCATCTTTAATTATTAGAAAACATGAAGAAATCGATCACTCCGAGTCTTCGACTCGGAGCAATCCATATCTTCATGTTTTATAACAATACTTTTATAAATTGTTTGTTTTAAAAAAGGTTTGAATTTTGAATTTTTGAATTTTTGAATGTCTTAATTCCTGTGGAAAATCCAGTTCCAAGAATAAGATTAAAATAGAAATTGTGCAAATATTTTTCTTCTTTTTCTAAAACAAAATAATAATTTTCTTAAAAAAATTGTGATTCAAAAAGAAAATAATGGAAAATAAATAAATTTTCTATTTCTTAATCACAGTTGTTGTTTAACAATTTTCTAATTTTCTTTAGAAGTAAAGAACAAAAAATAATTTCAATTCGACAAAACATAATATTTAAGAAAATTTTAGTCTTTTAATGAAAAGAAGTGAAAAAAATTCTGATGATTTCTATTTGTCGTTACAATTTTGAATTAATTATAAAATAAAAATAATTATAACATATAATAAATACAATCTATCTAAAGATAACAAAAAACGAAAGTATAAACAAAAGACAACTTCAGAGTGTGAGGGACAGAAAAAGTGAATGAATGAATGAAAGAACATTCAAATTATTACAGTTAATTTTTTTTGCAAATATTAGATCTGCCATTTTTGAATTTCCAGCGTGGAAACGGTAGAACATTTTAAACTTGTCGTATGATTGTAGTCCCTTTTTCAGTGTATTATAAAAAATATGACAAAGAATATCAAAATGATAAAGTTCACGAAGAGGAAATGAATGTTCGTAAAACGTAATACTATGTACGAGTACGATTTACAGCAAACACCATTTCCTGCGAAAGATCATTAAATTTCCTTCTTCTGTCATTTAGCGCGAAACATGGGTTTAGCTTTTGCAGTATTATATTATAGTAGTAATAGTAAATGCATATATAGTATAGATGCTTTGTGAAGAGAAAGAGTCAGTGAGGAGACCGAGAGAATGCAAGCTAGAGGAAAGATGGAGAACAGGGGGTAATATGATTCTGTAAACGGTTGTAAACACCAGGTGCTTAAAGCCCCTTCTTGACTACCTTGGTAGGTATGTGTACCATATGGTCACTATGGTCCTATTTATCGCCTTGCTCGAGGCTTGTTTTCATTGTCCCGCTCCCGGTCAGATCTCATGTTCTCTCATGTAATCTTATTTCATTTCATTTTTATCCCCATAGGTCTGTTGTATGTACATACGATTTTTTTTACAATCTGCCCCGTTTTTAAAGAAGTTAATTCATATCAGAATAAAGTCAGCGATTAAATCTTTTACAGATCATTATTTTCTTTTCTTCATTGTGCGCTTGCGTTTTTATTCGAAAATCGAAACGACTCGAAAAGATTAAAAAATATAAATTTCAAGTTTTTAAAAAAGTATCTCGTTCTTAAACATTTAAGAAAGCTCCTATTGACATTTCAATAGGAGTTATTGAATTATTAAATATTATTATTAATAAAGTAATCATTATTAATAATAAATAATAATAATAATTATTATTATTAATAAGTATTATTATTATTAAGTTATTAAATTTATTTACAAGTGTTTTAATGATAGTTTTATAATTATAATAATATAAATATACAAAGAGAAAAATTAACTATATTAATCTCCATATTTATTCATTCTGTCCGCAGTTTGAAAATAGTTTCTGTGTATTTTTGTTTTTTTTCTTTAAAAAATATTGTTTGTCAAATCGAAAATATTTAAGTATTTTTTCATGATTTATAATAAAATAATATTACAAATTAGAGAATTTAAAAAAAAATTATGATTAACAAATAAAAAATATACCCATTTTGTTTGTTATATATGCTTTTTTCTATAACAAATTCGGTTTGACTAATTTAAATTATTATGCAAATTATTCTCCTTTTTATTTATAAAAAATACTAGAAAATTGTTAATTGTTAAAAATTTTTTATTAAGGGCATTTGAACCATTATGACGTCACAATGTGTGCAAAGCATGAGTTTTGACATTGTGACGTCATAATGGTTCAAATGCCCTTAAGAAGTAGGAAATATACCTATTTTATGCATAATTTTTATTTCTCAATAACAATATTGTTTACAAATTCTTTTTTTTTCTTTTGGGCAAAAAAACATTAGATATTCCCGTTTCTTAATATTTTTGTAGAAAATTCTCAATTTTCTTGAGGAAATAATTTGCATCAATTCTATTTTTTAATTTCAATTGTTTTAATAAAATTCAAAGTTTTTTTTTAAAAATAAAGAAAAAAAATGTTTATAAATTACATTTCTCAATTAGAAAATTTAATTGAAAATAAAACTGAAAATTTTTGAATTTTTAGAAAATAAAGGAGAAAATTTTATTGAAAAAAAATGTTCTGTTAAACATATTTACGAATATCTTTAATTGTAAAATTATTCGTAAACAATAATGTATTTTTTAAATATTTCAAATATTTAATTATTATTTTTACAGAGAAATTAAGATTTAAAAAAATTTTAAATTCAAACCTTTTTGAAATTAAAAAAATTTATAAAATATTGTTATAAAACATGACCGACTGATAAAATCATTTATTTATACATTATTATAAGAATATTATTACATTAACTTTTTAAAAATTATTTTCATATTCTATTATTATCTAAAATTTAAACTAAAAATAATTTTTAAATCAATTTTTATAAGAAAAGTCTACGAGAATTCAATTATTTAAATACAAAAGTAAATTATTTATTGAATAATTGAATGTTTCTTAAAATTTAATTCTTATAAAAAATTTTATTAACAAATTTTTAAATAATTTAATTCTTTTGACTAATTTAAAAAATTTTTTTTTAGATATTTATACATTTTTCAAGGAATTTGATTAAAATTGTATTAAAAATAATTGAAATTCTGCGATGAGTTTTAGTATTTATGAAAATAATTGAATTATTGAGAAGAAACTTATAAAAAATTTGTAAATATTTGAATTCATGTGAAATTTTTATTATTTATGAAAATAATTAAATGTTTGCGAACAATTTTATTGAAATTGTTTTTAAATAATTAAATTTTTTTGGGTAATTATATTAAAATAGTAGATATTAAAAATCATTGAAATGAGGAAAATTATTGAAAATAATTGAATTTTAAAGAAGAATTTTTTTATTTATAAAGATAATAATTGGGATTTGGTCGAGATTTTTTTGTAAATTTTGAACATAATTGAATTTTGTGATACGAAAATTTATTACAATTTGAAAATAATTAAATTTCTGCAATCATTTGTAACTTCTTCAAAATTCAATTTTTTTCAGTGTTTTTAACTAAAATTCTTCTATAAATTCATTATTTTTAATAATTAATTAAATGTATATATTGACAAATTTAACTAATTTTAGATTTTGAATTATTAAAATTTTTCAAAAATCTAAGTTCATTAAAATTTCTAATTAATTTATTTATATTTTATGATAGTTGTTCAAGATTTAAGTTATTTAAAAAGAAATTTTTGTCGTATCTGGTATATATAATTTATAGATGTCAGGAAGGGAGAGAAGGTGTTCTAATATCGATAAGTGTTACGAAAAAAACACCCTCCAGTTTGGATACAATTAATAATTCTAATTGCAAAATGAAAATAAATCAAAATGTTTTTTTCCATAATACCCATCGATGTATCGGATACTTTCTAAACTTTCTTGGAATTTTTTTTCTCAATAAGTATAACAAATTATTTACATGTTAAAATCTTTTTAATATATTTTTACAATTTTTGCAGTGTCACAAAGTTTTTAATTTTAATTTAAAAATAAAGGCACTTGAAAGCACCAAATTGTGATTTCTTAATGAAAAAATATTTCAATGGTGACCATAATTGAAGTTCTGTGAACCTTGAACACAAAAACCAAAATGATTCTTAAAAATAAATATTTTTTAATTTTGCCTTATTAATTTGTGAAGACTATGAATAACGTATATTTATTTCCATAGTAACGATTGTTATGGTAATCGTGTCCTTAGCAATCGTTGATATGGTTAATAAGAAGTTCACAATTATATATAACTATAACAATTATAATTTATAACAGAATTTACCTCGATATGATTCTAAAAATTTTTACCATTTCTGGTACTCCCACCATCTATATTGGTTCATTTAAATCTGTAATAATTTACATAATATTAAAACAGAAATTTCCCAACTTTATAAACGTTTTTAATGATATATATTTACAAACCTGTTTGAAGATCATTATTCGCTTCACTAAGAGGACCGTCAAGAATAGCTTTTAGAACATTCGAAACATCTGTAATGTATAAGATTTATTTTAGAAAAAATTTAGATCAAGTAAAATTAAAAAATTAATTATGATAAGAAAGTGTTTGTAAATTATTTTTTCACATTATAATAGAGTACGAAAAATAATACTAATAAAAAGACGAATAAAGTAACCATATACTACTTTTATATCAAAAACCTAAAATATCTTGAATTTTAGGTAATTTTTACTATTTCTGTAATAAATTTTAGACTAACTACTTATTTTATTTAGTATAAAGTTTAACATAATTAAAATTGTCTTTATATCGCTTTATATCAAAAAAATGTACCATTTATTAATTCCTTAATTTTTTTCTTTGCTGGATCTTCATAAGAAGATAATTTCTGTTGAAAATCTATAATTAAAAACATCAAAAACATTATATTTATTTTTATAATATACTATAAAACATATGTTAAAATTTGTATTTTTTGTGTTATTTTTTAATTTTATTTTTAACTTTTAATTTTTGCTCCAATTCAAAAAATGAAATTAAATATAGAAATTTAAAATCCATTCTTTTAAATTTTTAATATAGAAATTTATGATCTATCGCTTTTATTTAAAGTTAATGTTATATTGATCAAATTTACCATTTACTATGTTTTTCACTTTTTCTTCTGTCGGTTCTTCTATATTTTCAATGTTACGTTTTATATCTGTTGAATTGTTAAAATTTTAAAAATATCAATTAAACAATTATTATCACTAATTACTGGTTTAAAAAATGTTTAAATCTTCTGCCAGTTTAGTTACTGTGGAAATTTTTAAATTAAGAAAAAATATATTTTACCACCGACTACTTTATCAGCTAACTGAATTGCAGGTTCCTTAAGTTCATCTACTCCATTTTTTATACCTACAAAGCATAAAAAATACTTTAAATTAAAGTTTTTTTCACTTAAAGTTAGTTACAATAAATAAACAAATTGGCATTGAATAGAATATATTTCTTGAAAATAATTTTACCCATTTTTGACGATTTAGTAAAAAAAGAGTATTTACCCCCCGTAGTAAAAGTGTATTAATTTAATAATTAATTAATTTTACCTGTTACAATTTCTGCTGCTCTTTGACGTGTTGAATCCGTAACATTATTTATATTATCTTTAATACCTGAATAAAAATTTCGCATAAATAACTTTTAATCAATTATTAAACAAAAGGAAATAATTATCTTTGATTGTAATTAAATAAAATTTCACTAATTTATTAATTAGTTAATAAAGCAATAATTTTTTTAGTAGTAGAGAAACATTTTCATACCAATGTAGACTGAGGTAATTGATTTATTCCGTAAAATGAAAAAGAAATTATTAAACAATGTTAAAAATTGTACTCCATTTTTACACCAGAAATAGTTTGCTCACATTATAATTTTAATTAAAATTTCGTAAAACCGGAAATGATACAAAAATTTTTTAATATCCCATTAAAAAAATTTCAAGTAAATTTCAAAATTTTCATAATTTTTTAATTTTTATTGAAAATGAATTTTATTTCTATTGTTTGTAATAATGAGTAAAATAAAAAATTGATTTTACTTCTTAATTTTTAAAACTGTATAATATTCTATTTTTGGCTGAATCTAAATTCATTAACTTTACCATTTAAAATTGCAGTCACAGCTGTCTTTACTAATTTTTCATCTTTTAATTTTCCATATACTGTAAAATAAAAAATTTTTCATTATAAAAAGCATAATGTTTGTAATAAAAAAATTTCCTTTATAATCATTGATTTATTTTAAATAATTCATTGTTCTTAATAAAATTGAATTGCGAATTTCGAAAAGGACTCAACTCCTGGAAACCGTAAGAGTTATTTTCACTATCACTTATTATGCAATGTAATGACTTTTACGGTTTTTAGGAGTTGAGCCCTTTTTTAAATTCACGATTCAATTATTCTCTTGCTTTAATGAAAAAATATTAAATAATAATTATTATTATTCTAAAACTTTAAGAAGAATAAATCAAAGAAAAAGAAAAGATACAAATTGTTTTTAATTATATTTTGACTAAAAATTAAATAGAAATTAATATATATTTAAATTTACAATTTTTTGCTGATTCTTGAACATTCTCTTTGGTAACATTACCCAAGGTTTCGATGAGATTATTTATTGCTGTAAAAAATGAAATTGAATTTAAATACAATGCAGTATTTTAGATTAGAGAATTTATCTACTTGTAGAATAATTATTCCTTAATTAAAAATGCTAATAAAAATTTAATTATGATGTTTTTTAATTTTGTTTAAAAAATTTAAATTTACCTTGAATCACTGTTCGTAGATAACTCTTTATTCCATCAGACGACGGTATTATACCCTCAATTGGAAAATATTCTTCTACAAGAAATTAAATTGATTTAAAATAAACTACAATATTTTAATAATTTACCCATTGATTCAATAATTACTAATTAAATATAATCAAAATCATTACTTATTAATTTATTATAATTTTCAATTTACTTAATTAACTTTTACCTAATAATCCTTTAAGAAGAGAATAAATTTCATTCTTTGTATCTGTAAGAAATTATATTAATTTTAAATAATATAGAAAAATTTTAATTAATTAATTTACCTGTACTAATAAATTATTTACCAAATAAGAAGTTTTTTATCTAATAATTATTTATATAGATTTTAAATTTATCTTCTTTTTATTTTAATTTATTTATAGTTAACATATTATTTTCTCAAGTATCTGAAAATATTTTTGTTTACTTCTTTTTCGATAATCTTTATTTATTAAAAATGAATTCTTTTTTACCGGAATCATCACCATCATTTGTAGTAAGTGATTCTATTGGAGCAGCCGAGGCTTAAATAAAAACAATTAAATATTAATTTATACTTTATATTAAAATTAACAAAAATAGTAATTAATTCATTTCATTTCATTTCATTTCATTGAAAATTGTCGAAGATAATATTTTCTTTTATTTAAAAAATAAAATAGATTAAATTTTATTATCGTAAAATTATTTTCCGTTGCTTTAAAATATCTACATTGTAAAAACTTTTTTAATGGACGTTGATATGAAATAAACATAAAATTTTATATTTTGCATTATGAAGAAAAACAAAAAAATAATTAAGACCAGCTTAAAAATATATTTTTTTATGGCGGAACGGTAGCGTCGGAGTGGGGAGAATGAGAGTAAGAGAGAAAGTCAAGTATTTCTCACTCACTCTTGTCGATTAGATTCAAAAGCTATAAAATATCCCATTTTTATTTTTACAAATGTTTTAGAATTTTAGAAAAAATTTTAAATTTTCTGTTCAAACAATTTAAAAAAGAAGATAGAAAATAATATACAGGGTTTGGTAAAAGTATGGAACCCCTTAAATAATTCATAAAATATTTATTTTAGTGATTACGTAATTTCATTATCACTTTCACTTTGACAGATTTAAGATTTTTATTTAGTTTCATTTTCATTTTCACTTTTTTTGATTTTTATTTCCACTTTTTATCAAAGTGAAAATGAAAATAAAAATCTATCAAAATGAAATTGAAAATAAAAACGAAAGTAAAGAAAATGTTCAAATAAAAATCAATCAAAAGGAAAGTGGAAATAAAAATTCTTGAAAACGAAAATAAAACTGAAAATAAAAAATCTTTTAAAGTGAATTTCAAGTAAAAATAAAAGTCAAAATAAGAATTAAAATTCATAATCAACCCCCCAGCGTTGATGTTAAAAATTATTTTTTATTTTAAAAATGTTCAAATTTTTATTAATTTAAAGTTAAATTTGATAATTTAATTAATTTAAAAATCATAATTCGATATTTTTTCCGTTAAATATTTGTAATTTAGAAATAAAAAATATAAAAAGAAAAATTAAAAAATTTTTTCTAATGTTTTCTAACTTTTTCCATAAAGTTTAAAACAAATATAATTATTCTCGACAAGTATAACAATTAAAAGAGAATTATTACAATTAAAACGAAACATTTACAAATAAATCTTACTAAAAACTGAGAAAAATACAATTTTATGAAAATTAGTAATAAAATTTTAAATTATTACATTTATAATATAAAAAGTTTAAATAACTGAAGTTATATTTTATAAAAAAAAATGAATATTAATAAAAATATCTTAGAATTAATGTAATAGCTAATATGAATTAAAGGAAAAGTATAATAATTATCGTATTTTAAACATTTTTGAAAAGTAATTCACTTACCGGATAAGTAGAGATTTGTGAAGCACACAAAAAATAATAGAGCAAAAATGACTTTCATTGCTGTTGCTGTAAACTGTGAGACAGTAAATAATTGGTAAAATTTAAAAAAAATTTTCTCTTTCTACATTCGTCTTGTATTTATAGGAAAGCGAGTCACGAAAAGTATATAACTATAAAATTTTACAATTCATAATACAAATTTTATCTAAAATTTTCAAATTGCATTTTTTTTTTTTAATACTTTTGATGAATATTTGCGATTAGTTTTGAAAAATATGAAAAATTCTTAAATAAAAATTTGAAATACAGCTTGAATTAAATTATATTTGAAAACTTTTAATGACATCAAAGTATTTAGGAAATAGAGTGAATTATATAATAGTAATTATATTCATATTTAACTAACTTATGAAACTTTTTATTAAAAATTAAAAAAATATTTTTTAAGTCAAATAGTATTGCGCATAATATGAGTCACATTTTTTACTAGTAATATATAGTCTATAAAGAGAAGAAAAAGAATAATGTGCAGGAATATTTTATTGTTTTTTTGTCATATGTCAAATAATAAATGATATTTTTATTTTATTTTTAACAGTTAAATCGTGTTACAAGTCTTTAATTCTAAAGTTCGTAAAATTTCTAAACTATCAAATATTTTTCTTTTACACGTGCACCAAATTTACAATAAATGTTCTTGAAGACATTTTTTTAAGAAATATATTTTTTATGATTTTAAAATTTTATAATATATTCATATTCATATTATTTGTTTAGTTGAAAATAATTAATTGTAATTAATTTTCTTAACATAAAATTTTCAACATTGTCTTATAAAAAGAAATTGTTTTTACAATTTCTTTTTATAAATTTGGAAAATTTTTCATTATTTTTAATGTATAAAGAAGTTAGATAAAACTAGAATTTAAAACTTGAGTTTTTCTACTACTACTCTTGAAAATATTAATTTTTCTTCCTTTGAAAAAATATTCTTTTATACTAGTGTTAAAAATTTTGAAATATTTTATAAAGCTTAAATTTACTTTTTTATCTTTATATCCAATTCTGTCAAAATTTCGAAGTAAATTTTTTGCTATTTACCAAAACAATAGATCTTAAAATTTTTTTGAATATTTTAAGAATGTAAAAAGAAACATTTTTTAAAAAATTTGAATGAAATTTAAAAATTAGTAAAGGAACACCGATTAAATGACTTTTATTGTTGAAGATGATGTTAGCAATGTTTTTAAAAATGAAAAATATTAAGACAATATTTATTATTTTAGCTTTAAATTAAAATTATTTGTAAGTCGATCCTCTATGTAAGTCCTCTATGTAAAATTTAATTTCTTAAAAATTCGGGCACATCAGTATTAAAAATGAATTTATTTGTAAAAAAATTCTTTTCTAATTTTTCGTTTTTAAAAACGTTGTATACTTGCGAGCTTTATTTTTATTACATTTATAGTGAAACCTAAACTATTCGGAGTAAACTTCACTAATAAAGTAAATTTTTTTTAAAATGCTAAAAATTACTTAGGACGTTATAAAATTTCTTTTCGTAATAGTCATTGATGACAAATAGGAAAAGAAAATTAAAATTAAGAATTAACTTTTTTTTTCTTTCATTTCGAAAGATTTCGCTTGGGAATGTATTAAATAAAAATATTCTTGTAAATAATTTTTCAACACTTTTTTTTAAGAACATTGAGATCAAATTTAAATTTTATTTATACGAATATAGGTGGGTTTTCTCGAATGAAATGTATAAAGTTCGTAAACAACTTTTAAAGCACGTGCTCGGCATAAAAATATAATAATATACTATATATGTGAGTTTAGTTGATGCCAATTGCAATACTGAAGCATGTTCGAAAGGAGAGATTGCATATCTAAAAAAGTTCCAATTGAACCAATATCGAGAGAAAACCAAACGTCAACGACACTCTCGTATTTCAAATTGTGTTTATATATATGTAGTGTCAGAATAAATGGAGCATATTATAGAAAAGAATGAAAAATGAGAACCGCTGATATCATTTTATTTTCCTCATAGGCAATGGGCATATGCCGAAGCAAACTAGTACTCTTGAGAGTATTATAAAGTAGAGGCTTTACAACGGTACGCCGACGACAAATATAGATGTGGTCTCCCATATAACTTTCCGATCGAGGTCCTGAACTTGAATCTCCAACTGTCTGGAACTTGCAAAGCCGTACATTTAAAGTGGATGGATAAAAAACAGTCTCTTTATTCTTAGTCTGAATTTTCAATCCGCATCGACCTAACTTCCCTATTACATAATCTAGAACGTTGCAAACTTAGGAACAAGTTCCTTTAAATTTTATTTTTCGAAATATTCCATTATTTTAAATAACACTTTATCAATAAAAATTACCACGCAAAAAAGTCTCAACTTTTGGCTATTTTTTCATTTAAAATACAAACTTGAAATTCGCAATGTTTTTAATAACGAAAAATTAATAATAATATTTTTTCATATTAATTCAACACAAATTTTTAAGGAATGTGCACAAATTTTAAAAAAAAATAGCTTTTTCTTAAAGAACAGTTATACATAGAACCTGTTTACACCGTAGAGGGTAAAGTAAAGAAGGGTAAATTAACCTGAAATAATTCGCGCATGCGCAGCACTGTTTTCATCAATTTAATTATGTGCTGCGCAAGCGCAAATTTAACTATTCCTCTGTTTCTCCAGCTTAATGTACTCTTCCCTACTTTACCTCCAACGGTGTAAACAATTTCATACAAGTAAATTAAATTAGCTAAAATAATAAATATTTTTGCATTTTTTTTCGCCTTCGTTTTCTCAGTAAAAAATCCCTTATATTTTGTTTATCCTACTTTCAAATTCGTTATCATAAAATTATTTTTAATAATACCTGCGACCTTGAATATTATGATTTTTTTTACTATTTACAAAAATTGCGACTTTTTTTCAACTTTTTTTTACAAATATTGCAACAAAATACCACAATAATTTTAGTATAAAACGAAACTTATTTCGAAAAAACTATACCACAGAACTTTCGAAATTATTTTCTTCAATAATTTTTTTACTATAATAAAATTTTAAAAATCTACGTATAATTAAAAAATTAAAATCAACTTTTGAAGAATTTTAAATTTTAATTGCAAATTTTGAAAAGAATAGAAATCATTCTAATTTTTTAAAATTCAATTATTTTCAATATTTTCAATTGCATATTTCTGAAAATTCAAATACATACAATGAATAATATAAAATTTTTTTAGAATCATTTTTAACATTTTGGAGAAAACAATCATATTCAAAACTTTTAATTAAAATTCTTCAAAAAAATTGATTATTTTTTTATATTTTTCAAAAATTTTAACATTTTTAAATGATTTTACCAAATTTGAATTGTATGAGAATTTTTTTGGTGGGGGGTCAATTTTCCCAAAAAAAAAATTATTCCCAAAAAATGTTTTCCCAAAAAAAATTTTTCCCAATATTTTATTTCCCAAAAAAAAGTAATCCAACATTGTCCACTAATCTGTTCGAACTAGAATTTATTTAAAAAAATTTTTTAAACTAGAATTTACTCAAACTATTATTTTTTCAAATTAAAATTTATTCAAATTATTATTTTTCCAAACAAAAATTTATTGTAACTATTATTATTTCGAAATAGAATTTACTCAAACTGTATTATTTTTTCAAACTAGAATTTATTGAAATTAGTCTTTTTTCGAAATTTGAAAATATTAATTTGTCGAACTAGAATTTATTCAAACTACAATTTTTTTAAAACTATTATTTTTTCAAACTACAATTTATTAAAAGTATTGTTTTATCGAAATAAAATTTATTGGATCTATTATTAGTTCGAACTAGAATTTATTCAAATATTTTTTCAAACTAGAATTTACTCAAACTATTATTTTTTCAAATTTGTTACGTATTTACAATCACTTGGACATTACGTTCGAATGTGATTATTTACTACTAATTTGGCAATAAATATACATTTTGTAAAAAATATAACATTGGGAAAATTTTTTGGAAAAATTATTTTTTTGGAAAATCCAGCATTGGGAAAAAATATTTTGGGATAAACTGTTTTGGGAAAAGTTTTTTTTGGGAAACGGATTTTGGGAAAATTGTCCACCAATCGAATTTTTTAATTGCATATAATTGATAAATTATTGTCTTTCAAACATTATTTAAAAATATTTCTAAAAGATTAATTTTCAGAATTTCTGTATTATAATTTTTTTGAATTATTATACCTTAATAACTTTAAAAAAAAATAAACTGTTACAGTTACAGTTATTATTTTAAAAAAATTTAATTATTGTATACTTAAATAAAGAAATTCTCGAAGAACTTTCGAAAAATTATTTTAAATATTTTATTTAAAGATGAAGTTCAGTTAAAAGTAGAGAATAATTTGAATTTGTAGGAGGGTAATGTTATAATTTTTAAAAACTATACAGTTTCATAAGGTTTTAAATTTAAATTCTTTTAATGGAAAAACAAATAAGTATTGAAATATTTATTTGACAAAATATTATTAAAGTTTTGAATAATTGAATTTAGAAATCATAATTGAATTTAGAAACATGGAAGTTATAAGAGGAGGAGGATTGTTAAAAGTTCACGATTGTTCGAAATGTTCCAGAAAGTTTCAAGCTAAAAATTTATTTAATTGTGACATTTAAATCTTTAAACAATTTCCACTGAACTTTGCATTTGAATATTCCAAACATTGCAAGTAAATATTTAATAAATATTAAGGTAATTTTCGGTGCTGTGGGTGATAAGTTGTTTTTGCACGGACTGCTTTCAATTAAAACTCTACCAAATTTTATACATTTTTAATATCTTAAAAAATTTCCATTTGTGTCAATAAAAGAAATTAACATTTGGAATTTTTTTTTAAATACTTGAAACATAAAAATATGCATGCAAATAAATACCTAGCGTTGAAAGTACAATTTTTCTCCTAAAGTGTAGATATACGAGATCTCCGAAACTATAAAAAAAATAACTGCTTCTTTTATTTTTCAAGCGTAAAAAAGTGTGATCTCTTTATCACGTAGGAAACGAAGCCTAAACATAACGGATATAAAAAAAAGAATTTTTTTTCCATGTTTTAGAGAGAAAAGTTTTGAATAAATACATGTATATATATATAAAACGTTTATACGTTGTACAGTGCGCAATACATAGGCAATCTCACATGCCGGTAACTTACTTATGCTTCATGCTCTACTTATCGAGAACCGGCTACCTTCTCTGGTCAATTCCACATCTCTCTCCTATACACCTTCTCTTGATCCTTTGTTTCGTTTGCTATTTATCCTTTAACATCACCGCAAAAACGTATTTATTTAAGAAAATAATTTTCTTGTCTATAAAATAAGTACCCTGATATGTTAACTTCAAAGAAATAATTCATTTTTTTCAAGGAATAAAAAAATTAAACTTTTTTCAAATGTTTTGGTTTCAAACAGTGCCCTGACAGTCATGTTCAAGTTATGAAATGCAAACACTGAAAATGTAAACCAAAAAAAAAAATTATTTGAATATAAATATGAAAAGACAAGTATTAGAATCAAACAGTAAAATTAATTTATTAAAATATCATTTTTCGCGCATCTTAAAAACTATATTTTCTATAAATAAATCTTAAAAACACTTTGACTGTATCATACGCACGAACCCTGAGAAAGACCCAGTAGAACGATTGGACGGTCACAAGAAAGAAGGGGTAGAATTGACCCTTTACATTTGTGACTGACCAATAGCTGATTACGAACTGAGGTCAGATTTTGAAAATTCAAAATGTCGGATCCAACATGGCGGACGAGTTTTTAAAAAATTGATTGATTTTATTTATTTTTTTACTGTTTTGTGATTATAGGTTATAAATAAAATCTAGAACAGAGCTTAATTGAACCGTAACGTGTAATGTAGCACCTAAAGTATATATATATAAGAAAATTAATTGTTTCAATTAAAAAATAAAAATGTTTAATGAAATGACTAAGTATATGAAATTAAGACAAAAAAATAACGAATCAAAAGTGTTACAATGTTTTGATTCCTTATTGTTTTCTCAATTCAATATTCCCTTAGGAAAACTGTGATAATAAGAATGCTTTAAATTTAAAATAATGGGAAAATAGATTTCAGCATATAATTTATGTTCAAAATAATTAACAGAGAATGATAAGTAAATTTGAATTCATTCAGTAGGAAACAAGTATATTTCGCGATTAATATCAACGAGATATTAAGAGCAGGAAATCGCGAGGAACCGGAAGATTAAATGCAGAAACTTTATACCAGGAAGACACTGATTACTAAATAGCAATTTAGCAACGTTTGCAAATCAAAGTAAATTACATTCTGCCTTTCCATTTTTATTTTTATTATTTGTAATTAAAAAATAAGATTCTCATTAAACCATTTATCATTAAGTGTGAGATTTAAAAAATTTGTTTTCAACAATTTTAGTTTCATTTTTTTTTTTTTTTTGGAATTTAATGCAATTGAAATTTTTTCTATTTTGCTTTACTTTTAGCAAAAGTTTCGAAAAAAATAAAAATTTATCTCTTTTATGCGTTGACGCAGAGACATTACCTATTTCGATAACTTTGAAAATTTATATTAGTGAAACCAATATCAATAATAAAGCTAGTCCATAAAGCTATTTGTCCGTTTTGCAAAATTTTTAAATAATTGAATTCTTTTGCCGAATTTATTTTTTAAGAATAATTACATTATTTGAGGAACTTGATTAAAATTGTATTAAAAATAATTGAAATTCTGCAATGAGTTTTAATATTTATGAAAATAATTGAAAAGAATTTTATCGTTTATAAATATAATTGAATCCCTGCAAAAAATTGTATAATTTATGAAAATAATTGAATGATTACGAAGAAATTTATAAAAAAGATTTCCAAAAAGAATGTTTCCAAAATTAAATTTATTACTTTTAAAAATAATTAAATTTTTGTGATGAATATTGTTATTTATGAAAACAATTTAATTTTATTAAAATGCCTCAAAATAATTGAATTTTCAGGAATAATTTTGTTATTTATCGATATACTTGAATTCTTGGAAAGAAGTTTGTTAAAATCTAAAAGAATAATTGAATTATTTCAAAAAACTTGATTAGAATTGTATTTGCAATGATTGATTTCTGTCGACCAATTTTATTAAAATATTTGAAAATAATTGAATTCTTCCAAAGAATTTAAAAAAAAAAACATTTTTTTAAATAATTCATTTTTTCGAGGAATTGAAATCAAATTTTTAATAATAATTACATTCTTTGAGCAATTCCTGTAAAATTGTATTAAAAGTAATTCAAATCCTACGATGAATTTTATTATTTATGAAAATAACAATTGAATTTCTGCAATAATTTGTAACTTCTCCAAAATTAAATTTTTTTTAGTGTTTTTAACTAAAAAATTCTCTATAAATTCATTATTTTTAATAACTTTTGAAAAAGTTTTTTGATAATTTTGAAATTTATTTGATTTTAACTGAAATTCATTTTTAAATCAATTTTTATTAAAAAATTTTACGCGGATTCAATTATTTAAATACAAAAATAAATAATTTATTTAATAATTCAAATGTTTCTTAAAATTCAATTCTCATAAAGGATTTTATAAAAAAAAATAAAAATTTTAAATAATTGAATTCTTTTGACGAATTTTAATAAAATTTTTAAGAAAAATTACATTTTACGAGGAATTTAATTAAAATTTTATTAAAAATAATTGAAAATTTGCAATGAGTTTTATTATTTATAAAAATAATTTAGTTCCTAAAAAGAATTTTATTTATGTACGAAAATAATTGAATCCCTGTAAAATTTTTATTATTTCTATAAAAATAATTGAATTATTACGAAGAAATTTATAAAAAAAATTTGTAAATAATTGAATTCCAGTGAAATTTTTTTTTTTTTATGAAAATAATTGAATTATTACGAAGAAATTTATAAAAAAAAAAAATTAAAAATTGTAAATAATTGAAATCCGGTGAAATTTTTATTATTTTTGAAAATAATTGAATTATTACGAAGAAATTTATAAAAAATATTTGTAAATAATTGAATTCCTGTGAAATTTTTATTATTTTTTTAAAATAATGAAATGATTGAATAGAATATTTTATTAAAAAATTTTTAAATAATTGAATTCTTTGGAAAACATATTGAAATAGTAAATATTCAAAATCATTGACTTGAAGAAAATTTTTGAAAATAATTGAAATTTTGCCAAGAATTTTATTGAAATTTTTGAAAATAATTGAAATTTTGTGAAGAATTTGATTAAAATTTTAGAAAATAATTAAATTTCAGAGAAGAATTTTATTATTTTTAAAGATATATTTGCAATTTTGACGAGAATTTTTTTAAATTCTTGAACATAATTAAATTTCTGCGAAAAATTTTTTTACTTTTAAAAATAATTGAAATTCTGCAATCGTTTGTAATTTCTCTAAAATTCTCCAAATTATATTTACGAACTTTTTGTGCTTTTTCAATAAAATTGCGGACTTTTCGGACCTTTTTTGAAAAAAATGACTTTTACGGACTTAAAGAAAATTTACGGACCTTTACGGGAGTTACGAAGTTTCGAGGCTTGTTTTTTTTTATAAATGATGCGTAAATTTCTTAAATAATATTGAATTAAGATTAATTGAAAATATTCTAAATTTTTATTAGGCTTCTCGGGGGGAACCCTTTTCATAGACTTAAAAAATACAAAACAATTGATTGCATATGGGTCAATTTTTAAAAATTCATTGGATTCGTCTGACATACTTTTCACTCAGAAGTCTTTTGGGGTCGCTGCTATTTAAACGATTTTGAAGTCTGATTTAAAAAATTCAAAACGGCGGATGCAGTATTCGAAATTCGTACGAAAATTATATTCAGACTTTTATCAATTGTTCTTTGTCCTTCGGGTACAAATTTCTGTGACAAGATAATTTTCTGAAATTTATCACATTTAAATCCTACTTATATTTTTTTACACTTTAAATGTAAATTGGTTAAAATAATTAGAATTTAAGTTGGAACATTGCTTGAGTGCAGGTTTGCGCGATAATGAATGGAAAGTGGTGACCATGGATGAGACTAGCATCGATCTTGCAAACGCGTCTTGACAGCACATTTAACAAGACATTTCCATTTATGTAGCGAAAGATATGCTTCTGGAAGGCGGCCTAATTAAATGACTTTATGCAAACTGAGTTAAGTCTTTGAGAGTGGAAGTACTCTCCAGAATGGTGAAAGAAAGAGAGAAAGATAAAGAGAGTGAGAGACTGACTTTATACGCATGAGTGCCCATTTACAATTCGACTGTGAAAAAAAATTCCTCTTTCTTAGAGTATACGATTTGTGCTCGTTGACGAGAGTCAAGTTCTAGTCTATTAAGTTTGCGGTTAGCGGTATTATAACTATGGATCAAAAATCATGTCAGGTTAATTTACATTTTTAGGTATTCAATCAGAAAATAATTTCAACAAAGAGAAAAAATTAGAAAATTATTATAAGAAATGTTGTCTTTTGGAATGAGAAAAAATCAAGAACAAATTATGATATTTTATAAGAATTTAAAATAAAAATTCATGTTTACTGAAATAATATATGGAAATATTGCAAAAAGGTCGTTAAGATATGAGACGTTGTTGCTTTTGCAAGAGACACTTGAACTTCCGCCTCTGGCTCTCTTTGGTTATCCTGTGTATAATTAGTATAATGCAACCGGCGCATCATTTTAATGTAGCCAAGCTAGAGCTGTTAACCCATCCGTACGCCTTTAACAAGTGTCGCTGGAATTCAAGGTTTACTAATGTATACTTTACATTTATTACCACATTTCTTGACAAATCGGATAAAATTTTATAAAAATTGTCGAACTTCTTCTATAATTATCACCGTCCAACAAAATTAAACTTTTTTTTGCACACATGAACAAATAAAATTTTTTAAAAAGATTTACAAAGAGACGCATGATTATTTCCTAAATGCCATTTGACCGAAATGTCATTTTACCGAATTGCATTTATCCGAACTGTTATTTTAACGAAATGTCACTTTTGCGAATTGTCATTTTTACGAATTGGCACTTTTGCGAAATATCACTTTTACGAATTGTCATTTATGCGAACTGACATTTTTTTGAATTGTCACTGTTACGAATTGTCACTTTTGCGAAATATCATTTTTACGAATTGTCATTTATGCGAACTGACATTTTTTCGAATTGTCATTTTTACGAAATGTCACTGTTACGAATTGTCACTTTTGCGAAATATCATTTTTACTAATTGTCATTTATGCGAACTGACATTTTTTCGAATTGTCATTTTTACGAAATGACAATTCGTAACAGTGACATTTCGTAAAAATGACAATTCGAAAAAATGTCAGTTCGCATAAATGATAATTCGTAAAAATGATATTTTGCAAACATCACTATTCGCAAAAGTGACAATTAGTAAAAATGGCGATTCGCAAAAGTGCCATTTCGTAAAACTGACAATTCGAAAAATTGACGTTTCGGAACAATAACGATTCGTAAAAATGATATTTCGCAAAAATGACTTTTCGCAAAAGTGACAATTTGTAAAAAATGTCGATTCGCAAAAGTGCCATTTCGTAAAAATGACAATTCGAAAAATTGACATTTCGGAACAATAACGATTCGTAAAATTGATATTTCGCAAAAATGACTTTTCGCAAAAGTGTCAATTCGTAAATATGGCGATTCGCAAAAGTGACATTTCGTTAAAATAACAGTTCGAATAAATGCAATTCGGTAAAATGACAGTTCGGTCAAATGACATTTGGGGAATAATCATGCGCCTCATTTACAAACTGTAAGTGACATAATTTGATTTCTTTCAAATATTAAAAAAAAGCGTAAAGAAACATTAAACGCGTTTTCCTCAAAATTGCACCGAAAAAAATAAAATCTCAAAGTGAGAATGAAGAAAATTCCGCTTAACAATTATTTTTACATTTTATTTTAAATATACGAATATTCATTTACAAAAAAGAGTGTTCTGTGTGAGAAACTACCACAATTTAACCAAAATAAACAAACAAAAATTTTTTAGCAAGAAAAAACAGCTGAAAAAACGGTCAAATTTGACACTTTTTCTTTTAAACTTTCGCCCTTTTTTTATGGATTTTTGTTTACTAATGGTGGTGGATTTCGACGTGAGAAACTTTGATGCACTTTTTGGTAGCAATTTGTTTTATACTTTAAAACTATTAACAGTATTTTAAAAATATATATTTAACACGAAACGGACAATAAAATAAAAGAGTTTGAATAATTTGACTAAAAAATTTTATTACTATATTTTCAATCTGCAAAGAACACTTTACTAATATATTAATTTCTTTTTTGTTCTAGGTGAGTCGATTTTCATTCCATCTTATATTTCAAAATATTCAAAGTAAGTATGTAAATGTTTTCTACCAATTTTTGAAATAGATGTGAATTTCCAACTTGCAGCCAGTATTGACTTTCTCTGAAGAAAGAAACCTTAAAAACAAATTTTAAAGTTATATTTGTGTTATTTATTCTTTTTAAACTTTTGTTTCTCTTAAAAGAATATCTTTTTGATTATTTAAAACTGCAATTGACTTTATTAATTATTTTAACTGTAATAAAGATCTAAACATCAGTGGTTCATATTTAGAGTTGATCCTCTTTGTGTATTTTCATTGAAAAAATTACAAACATAACCTAAAATTTGTTACTTCCTAGGTACCACTAGGTACCTTTCTTCAGCAAGCATTACATATAATAAGGAAATTGTAATATGTTAAACATGACACAAAATCGTAAAATAAACCATACAGAGTATTTTTCTATTTTGATACTTAAGGCACTTAGTTTAAGTCGCAAAAAGTAAATTAATAGAAAAATATTTTAAAAATTGATAAACAGTTTTGCAATATTCAAACTAGAAATACTTAACAGAGAAAGCTTTTTGTCATCAAAAACAAAAAGTTGCGGAAAGCTTTTTGAATAATGTTTATTTGTGTGTGAAAGGGCCATTTCAGCATGATGCTTATTTTAGTATGTGTGAAAACGTGTCAATGGACTGTTTCATGGCAAATGAGCGTATTTGAGTTGAGACGCACGTGCGACTCAGTTATAGTTCAGTCACGTGTTCTCTGTCAACGTGGAGAATTTTTCTGTAAAATTTAAATCCCATCGTTGTAAATTCTGCATTTTCAGAAAGTCATAGGCGCCTCTTTCTCTCACGGAGCACGTGACGTGCAGATGTTTTTTTTTCACAGTTTCCTCCTCAAGATTCGACCAAAACTTTATTGTACACACAAAAGAGAGACACATTTTTTTTCGATGCGTCATTTTAAGGAAAACATATTTATTTTTCACCTTTTCGCCTCATCCTATGCGCGTGAACAAAAAGAGATTTTTTATTAACGAAAAATGTGACAGATGTCTAACATGTTTAGTGAAAATTTTAGCAGCTTTCATAGACAAAAACCAGATGGCTTTGATAAAGTTTCTTTTCATGCCCTCGGGGCCTAATTATCTAGCTATGCTCGTTTCCGATTTTCTTTCCGCTTCATGATTTATGGCTCACCTTTTACTTCGCTTTCAAGGCTGGCTTTGCTCTCTTCCCCATCTTTACTATAGAAATAACACTATGTATTGTTTTCATGGTGAAAAGATTGAGAATGAAGAGTTGTGATGGTAATTTTTTGTTTTACTTTTCATTTTCACTTCGTGGTATAAAAAAATGTAATTATTTTTGTAGAAATTAAAATTTTAAATTAACAAACTTTGTCCTTTTGGGTCAAAGTGTTTTGTGTAAGTTAAAAGGAAACAATATAACGAAAACTATGGGCAAAATTAAACAATAGGCATAAAGGTCAGTTTACTAAAAAAATTTGATTTATTCGAAAATTTTATTTTTTTGACAAACATTTTTTTTGTTTACTGTTATACTTTTATTCCAAATTTACACTTAAAACAGACCTGAAACAACGGATTTAAAAATATTTAAAACCTTCCAAATGGCCAACACCAAAAATTGTTTAAATTAAATATAAGATTATTGAAGTTTTAATGAAATTGAATTTAAACATTTTCAAATAATAATTGAAAGTTTGCATATATGTTGTTGAAAATATAATTATATTTTTTAAAGTAATTTATTAAAATTTTCGAAAATAATCTACATTTCAAAAAATTTAATCAAATTTTTACTGACAAACATGTAAAAATAAAATACAAACCTAAACCTAAAAAATGTCTCTAATTGATGACATTTATAAAAAAAATTTCAATTTATTGCTGCTTTAAATTATTATTGAAAAGATGAGCACTGATTCAAAATGATTTACAATAATTAAGCGCAGGTCGTTTAATGTTGACAGTTAAATATTTATACGATCGAGTCATATATGTCTTGTTTGTCCTTAAAAGATCGTACGGAAAAATATTTTACGATACACGCCATAATCGTACTTTATGTTCTTTGCTTTTCCAAAGAATAAATTATATCTTTATATCAATAAAAATATACAATAATGCGGTTCTATTTTAAATTGACAATATATTGTTAGGATTTTCAATTGTGTAAAAAATTTTGGCATCCGGTAGAATGTTGTACAGTTACGGTACTCAAATGAATAAATGTTTGTCGTCTTCCCCCTCTTTTTTTTAAAGTCGACAATTTTGATTATGTAAATGTTCAGTTTTCTTTAAAAAAAATTGTTATCTTTATCGAAAGTATAAAAATTTGTATATATATTACCTTTCAAAGACTAAACACATTATGTAATCAATAGAAAAGTTTTAGTTTTTGAAATCCGAATCCGGGGTCAGAATTCAAAAGTTGGTTCGTTATTTTTTTCTGACCTCAAAAAACTTACTTTTTATGTACTTTTTAAGCTGTATAATGAAAGAATGCGAGCTATTTTTTAAATTACAACTGTAGATTCTACTTCAAAGGTTCTGATCCAATATGGCGGATATTTTAAAAATTGAATTGGTTTACTTGAAACATGGTACTCGATATAGATAAAATTAATATAAATATAGAATTTTTTAGACTTCTATTTATATAATTATGAAGAAAATTGTAAATTTTTTTGAGTTAGTATTTCAGGGTTGCCACAGATCAGAAAAGTCATGAGATTTAGGAAAAAATTATCAATATTGATGTTTTTTTGTCTGCCTCATAAACTAGGAAACTATACCACGAATTCTAATGCAAAATCTTCAATTTTCTCTATTTCTAACAATAATTTCTTTTTTAATTATTGAAGAAATATCATAAAAATTATTACTTAGAAATTATTTAATGAATAATTATACTTAAATAAATTCAAAATTAATTTAATTTTAAGAGTTGCGTTTACAATTTTCATAAATCGATCAACTTATTCAAAAGGTTTTAATTTGTAATTTTATAAAATTTCAATTTTGAATGAAGTTGATTAGAAATTTTAAAGAACATAGATTTTTCACAAATTTTAATAAATCAAATTCTTCTGAAATTAGTCAAATTTTTTAATATATAGGTATTTAATTAATTATTAAAAATAATGGATTTATATCCGAATTTTAGTTTTAAAAACACTAAAGAAATTAAATTTTGGAGAAATTACAAATGATTGATGATTTGATGATAGTTTAAAAAAGAATTTTAGTTAAAAATTCTAGAAAATAATAATTAACTTTAATAATTCGAATGTTCTTTCATTCATTCACTTTTTCTGTCTCTCACACTCTAAAGTTGTTTTTTGTTTATAATTTTTACTGTTCATATTTTCAAAAATTTTTGTTAAATTTCACGAAAGAATTCAATTATTTTCTAACTTGTTAATAAATCCTTCTAAACAATTCAATTAATTTTTCAAAATGTAAAATTTTTACAAAAATTCAATGATTTTCAAAACAATTTTAATTTAATTCCTCGGATGAATTCAAATATTTTAAATATTTCCATAAATTCCAATTATTTCCTAAAATTTTAATAAATTCTTCGAAACATTCAACTATTTTTTTTTATAAATACAAAAATTCTTTGCAGGAATTGGATTATTTTTAATAAAATTTCAATAAAATTACATGAATGAATTTAATTATTTTCAAAAATTTCCATAAAATGCAATTTCAACAAGAATTTAAAATTCTCTTAAAATAATTCAATTATTCTCAAAATATTTTTAAAAAATTCTATATCAAAATTAAAATACTTTCAATGCAATTTTTAAGTATATTCGTCAAAAACAATTGAAGGAATTCAATTATTTTCAAAAAATAATAAAATTCTTCTGATGAATTCAATTATTTTGAATATACTCAATTTTAATAAAATTCTTTAAAGAAATTCCATTATTTTCCAATCAACTTTAATTGAATTTCTTGAAAAAATTGTATTATTTTTAAATATTTCTATAAAATTCTTCATAAAAATTTAATTATTTCTTAAAATTTTAATAAATTCTTCGAAACATTTAAATTATTTTTATAAATATTAAAATTCTTCGCAATAATTCAATTATTTTCAATTTTACTTTTAATAAAATTCTTCTTAATAAAATTCAATTGCTTTCAAAATTTTCAATTAAAATTATTAAAGAAACTCTATTAGTTTAAAAAAAATTCAAAGAAATTCTTTAAAAGAATTTAATTAGGATTTTTAAAAATTTTAATAAAATTCTTTGCAGGAATTCAGTTATTTTCCTAAACAATAAAATTCTTTGAAGGAAATTATTTTATAATATTCTTTGCAACAATTTGACAATTTTCAATACATTAATTTTAAAATTAAAAATATTTGAAAAGGAAAATTATAAATAAGTTCAGGAACAAAAAGCAAACAACGTCTAACTTTAAACTGCAAACAGTTTACAGGAACTTGTACTTTATTATTATTAATAATTAATTAATGTTATAATTATTTTTATTTTATAATTAATTCAAAATTGTAATGACAAATAGAAATCATCAGAATTTTTTTCACTTCTTTTCATTAGAAGACTAAAATTTTGTTAAATATTACGTTTTTTCAAATTGAAATTATGCAGATTTTTGTTCTTTACTTCTAAACAAAATTAGAAAATTATTAAACAATTGTGGTTGAAAAATAGAAAATTTATTTATTTTGCATTATTCTTGTTTATGAATCACAATTTTGTTAACAAAATTATTATTTTGTTTTATAAAAAGGAGAAAAATATTTGCACAATTCCTATTTTCAATCTTATTTTTGGAACAGGATTTTCCACAGAAATTAAGACATTCAAAAATTTCAAATTCAAACTTCTTTTAAATTAAATTTATAAAAGTACTTGTTATAAAACATGAAGACATCGATTGCTCCGAGTCGAAGACTCGGAGTGATCTATTTCTTCATGTTTTTTTATAATTAAAGATGACCGAGAGATAAAATCATTATTTTATATTATAAGAATATTGTTACTGTATAACTTCATCAAAAATATTTTTATCATTTTAATTCAATTATTATTTTCTAGAATTATAAATTATTTTTTATGAAAATAATAATTGAATTCCTTAAAAAAAATTTATTATTTATGAAAAAATATTGAATTTCTGTAAAATTTTTATTATTTATGTTAATAATTAAATCTTTGCATACAATTTTATTCAAAATTTTTTTAAACAATTGAATTCTTTTTGGGAAATTTTATTAAGGGTATTTGAACCATTATGACGTCATAATTTTAGAACACATGCTTTGCACAAATTGTGACGTCATAATGGTTCAAATGCCCTTAAAAGAGTAGATATTGAAAATCATTGAAATTAGAAAAATTTTTGAAAATAATTTAAATTAGAACAATAATTTTTTTTTTGACATTTATGAAAATAATTCAACTATTTGAAGAAGAATTTTGTTATTTATAAAGATAATTGTTTTTAATAAAAAACAGTGGTTTTATCACTTGGATAAATCTTTAATTATTATAAGTTGTTGAATTTCAAATTTTTTCAAATCTTAATTCCTATGGAAAAATAATAATAATTAAATATTTATTTAAAAAAGAAGTTATTGATGTTTTCGAATAATTTTACTTTCGAAGAAATTTGTAAATAAATGTAATAGAACATTTTTTTAAGTATCTAATAATTATTGGAATGAATCAGAATATTTCTTAGGGTAAGGAAAAAAGTCCATAATTAGGAAAAAGTTTAAAAAAAAAGAAAATTAAATTTTTGTGTCAAAAAAGTTTTTGAGGGGCAATAAAGTGTTGCGCACTAGATCGCGCAGATATGAGAAGAGTGGGGATTTCCCCTTCCATATTCCCTTGTTCTCTGGGACAATATTATGGTAAGGATATACCTGGAAATAGAGATTTGTGTTCTAATTTAAATGAAATAGAGTGTAGAATAATAACCTTTTATCATGACAGACACAAGGAGATGACAGATTCGAAAAATATAGAAGATAATCCACGTAATAAAATTCATGTCTCGTGCCTCGCATCCCTTGGAGATCAGACACGCGCGGTTTCATTAAACTCGTAGGCGGCGGACACCTGCTCATGTCCCCCTTGTCGATTCGTGCCCGATGGAAGATTGAAAGGGAAAACCCCGCCGAGGAAAGAGAAAACGGGTATTTTCCTTCGACTTTCATCACGATTCTTCCTCGCGCCGCGCCGATATATAGTTTGCGGAAGTTTATTCGATATTCTACTCGCGAAGAAAGATGTCCTGTGTGAGCAACGGCAGCACGGGATTTTCCAATTCTTTCAAATTGACTGCCACTGTCATTCACCCTATCGCCTCAAACCTCCCCCACCCCTCCCTCACACGTTCCGCCCTCGACCCTGACTCGAATTTTTTATCCAAAAAGAAAATTCCCCCCACAATCCGATAATAACGCCGATTTCTAGCCTAGTGTGTATCGTATGTTGAAATTCAATTTTAACTCTCATCCATGCCTTCCAAACACACCATAACGTTTGACTCTATTTACTCTAACACACTTTCCAATTGGATGCTCAGTGCAAACCATTCTCTCTCTCTCTCTCTCACTCACTTTTCCTCTTGCATTTTATGAGAAATAAAATTTTTCCAGCACATGGATTCTTTCGATCCGTTTCTCGCTCACAAGCACTCGAGTACATTTCCCTATATGCATAGAGAGCGTTCCTCCTCGAAATCCAATGTCGCCTTGGTTACACGCATTTCACCTGTGACCCCCAGGTGGATAAGAGTCTTCCGCTATTTGTTCGAATATAATTGTCCAATTATTTCCGTGTGTGCCCTTTATTCGACAAATTCGCTAATAATGATCAACCCACATGGTTTGAGCCAATTTTCCGCATATTAAAAATAGGAGATCATCGCTCCCTTCGGCGCTGTTTATTATTTCAATGTCCAATGAATAATAATTTAATTTACGTATTTCGATATTACATATAGAAATGAGAGCATTAATTGCATGTCACAAAATGAATTTACAAATTATTCCGATTAAACGTCACTTTTGTTATTATCAAGTGTTTATTCCATGTAACAAAAGAACAAAAAGTTGATCTAGTACAAGTTGTAGGTCCAGTAAAACTATGAACAATGGTATATGAGAAATTTCCCAAACACCACAAAAATTTCATTTTAGGGACCATAAAACCGTTTTTTGCGTATTCATGCAAAGAATTACTCATAACTTCCATAATTTTCAACCGATTTTCCAAATTGTTTTTTGTTTCGAATTTCTTACCCTAAATCTAAATTTAAAAAATTTCAAATTTAATTTAAAACCAAAACTAATAAATATTATTAATTATAATTAATTAATAAACAATTAATTAATTAATTAACACTGGCACACAAAAAACACTTGATGCTCTGAGCTTCAGGTCAGATAGTGACTACTTTATGCTTTTGAGATCGCTGAAACAGGATCTGAAGTCCATTTAACCCTATCACGTTAGGGTTTTGAGATAATCTCAAAAAAAACTCAGACCCTAAAATTTTTGAATAAAGAAAAATTTTTATTTTCAAGTATTAGTATCATTGCCTTATGATTTTGGGGTCCCTGAACCTAAATCTGAAGTCTACTTCACGCCATCACGCCAGGGTTTTAAGATAATCTCAAAAAAAATCCAAAAATTTGGCCCCAAAATTTGTAAATCAAGAAAAATTCTTATTTTCAAGTCTTAGTATCACTGCCTTATTTTTTTCGGGTGCCTGAAGCTGAATCCAAAGTTTATTTAACCCCATTACGACAGGGTTTTGAGAAAACTTTAAAGAATCCAAAAAAATTGACCCTAAAATTTTTAAATAAAAAAAAATTTTATTTTAACGTCTCAGTATAAAAAAAGGTAAAAGGTCATGACCTTATGTTTTTGGGGTTGCTGAACATGAATCTGAAGTTTATTTAACCCCACCACGCCAGGGTTTTGAGATAACCTCAAAAAAAAAAATCCAAAAATTTAACCCCAAAATTTGTAAATTCAGACAAACTTTTATTTTCAAGTATCATTGCCTTATGTTTTTGGGTCGCTGAAGATGAATCTGATGTCTATTTAACCCCATTATTACAGAGTTTTGAGATAAACTCCAAAAAAAAAATCAAAAATTTTTTGATTTAAAAATTTTAAGGCATTTTTTTGGATTTTTTTTTGAGATTATCTCAAAACCCTGGCGTGATGGGGTTAAATAGACTTTAGATTCATCTTCGACGACCCCAAAAACATAAGGCAGTGATATTAAGACTTAAAAATAAAAATTTTTCTGGATTTAAAAACTTGGGGTCAAATTTTGAGTTTTTTTTTTAGTTTATCTCAAAACCCTGACGTGATATTAGGGTCGACTCTAACTTCAGGTACATTATTTTTTAAAAATCAATTCCATTTCATTTATAAACTTTGTTTTGTAATTAAATACTACCAACTATACATACACTGTCCTTTGGTAAACTAATTCGAGATACGTTTTTTTTTTAAATAAAAAAAAGGGGGTTTCGAGGACAAAACCTTTTAACGAAACCGGCTTCGTAATTCCGTTCTTTGAAAGAACTCGTAAAAGAGCTTCGATGGTTAAAAGCAGCCGAACGGATTGGTTTTCGCAGTAAAGCCCAAAGTGCTTCGCGATATCCATTCTCCGCGGTGAAGATTACTCGAAAGAGTTTTCCACGACAGATATCTAAACCATAGAGAGAGGAGAGAGAAAGAGAGTTCACGCCCGTCGGCGCTCTAGTCCTCTACCCCCCTCCCAGCCTCCTTTTAACTTTCTCGGTTTTACAATCCTTTAGATAAAAAAAAAAAAAAAATTAACTTTCATCATTCCAAGAGTCTCAAGGTCACTTCTATATTATAGTAATCTCAGTAGATCGATGCCAAAATTGGAAGTTCCGTTAAAAACAGAGTTTCAATTTTATTGCCCATAAAATTCGCTTCTTACATTCTCCAATGCGAATTTCGTCCAAGGGGGAGTATCACTTTGCAAAAAATATCGTTTCCTTTTTAAGATTTCTTCTCATTTTTTAGAAAAATCAGTTCTTATTTATTAATTTTCAAATATATGACACTTTCTTCAATGTATATTTGTTTTTATCCGCCATATTGGATTCTTCATTTTGAATTTTACATTTCTATTGAGGTAACTCTAAGTAATCATTATTTACTTTATATTTTTCTTTATTTTACTGAATTTTTACAGGGTTACTAGAATTTTCTGATTTTCAACTCAAATTTTTCTTTAAATCAATTTTTAAAAAATAATTTTTGAAAAAGATCTCTGAAAATTTTTGAATCCTTTTGTTAACAATTTAATTTGGCGAAATTTCGATTATTCTTACATTCTTTAATTAAATATATGTATTAAAAATTAAAAGTTTCAAATAATTAAATAAAATTCCACTGAACTTTTTGAAAAAAAATTAATTCTACAGAATTCTTAATTAAAAGTAGGTATAAAAAGTTCAAATTTTCAAAGATTTTAATTTGAAACTTTTTGAAAATTCAATTATTTCTAAAAATCCACGCTTTCAATATTCAATTATACCTAATCTAAAATTTTAACTGAAATATATTTTTAAATCAATGTTTATTAGAAATCTAAATATTAAGATTTTCAAAAATTTTAAATTCAAAGCTTATTGAAATTAAAAAATTTATAAACAATTCAAATTAGAAAACATTTTTACTAATTAAAATTTGAAGAGTTTAATATTCAATTATTATCTAAAATTTTAACTGAAATTCGCATATTTAAATCAATTTTTATTAGAAAATTCTACGAGAATTTAATTATTTAAATACAAAAATTAATTATTTATTGAAGAATTAAATGCTTTTTAAAATTAAACTCTCATTTAAAGAATTTTATGAAGAAATTTTTTAATAGGTAATGAAAATACTTTTGACGAATTTCAATAAAATTTTTAAGAATAATTTTTTTTTTTTTTGAGAAATTAGATTAAATAAATTGTATTAAAAATAATTGAATCTTTGTAAAAAAATTTGATCGAATTGAGTAAAGTTTTTAATAATAATTAAAATTTTGCCAAGAATTTTAATAAAATTTTTGAAAATAATTGAATTTTGGACAACAATTTTATTATTTATAAAGATAATTGAAATTTTGAAGAGAATTTTTTGAAACTTTTGACCACAATTGAATTTTTGCGAAGAATTTTATTACATTTAAAAAAAACTGAAATCTTATTGGGGAGCGTTCACAAATGATGTCACGCTTTCGGGGATAGGGGGGGGGGTCTCTACTAAACGTGACACAATGTATTTCTCTCATGTGAAATTGCAAAAATTGCGTGACAGAAGGAGGGGGGGGGGTCGAAAATCTCCAAAAATTGCGTGACATCATTTGTGAACGCTCCCTTGAGACGAATTTTAATATTTCTTTTTAAATAATTGAATTCTTTTGTGAAATTTTATTGAAATAGTTGATATTGAAAATAACTGAATTTTGATAAATTAATTAAATTTCTATGAAGAATTTTATTAAAATTATTTCATTAAAACTGTATTGAAAATAATATTTAAATTCTAATAAATAAATAGTAGCAAAGGTTTTTAAAATAATTGAATTTCTTTGATAAATTTTAATAAAATTTTTAAAGAATAATTAAATTTTTCGAGGAATTCCATTAAAATTGTATTAAAAATAATTGAAAGTCTGCGATGAGTTTTATTATTTATGAAAATAATGAAATTCGAGAAGAATTTTACTACTTTTGAAAATAATTGAATTTCTGCAATCATTCGTAATTCCTTAAAAATTAAATTTGTTTTAGTGTTTTTAACTAAATTTCTTCTATAAATTCATTATTTTTAATAATCAATTGAATACATATTAAAAAATTTAACTATTTTCAGAAGAATTTTAGTGATTAAAATTTTTTTTATCTAGGCTTTTAAATTTTTTAATTAAATTCATTGAAAATTGAAATTTTCTAAAACTTCAAATTAAAATTTTTTGAAGTTCATCTATTTATGAAAATTGTAAACGCAACTCTTTTAAAATTCAATTAATTTTGAAATATTTGTAAAATTATATTTCAAGATTAAACACAATAACTTTAGACAACAATTTTCCAGGATTTCGATTAAAATTCCCTGACTTTTCCAGGTTTTTTCAAGGTTTATAAAATTCCCTGACACTTACAGATTTTTAGGTTGCGTGGCAACCCTGAAATTTTATCACTTTTGTGAAAAGGGAAAAGTACCAAAAATGTTAAATTAATAAACTGTTCTTTAGGCGAATAATCGGTGCGTTAAATTAAAATAATAATTACGTTGGAATATCGATGCTCGTAATAGATTTCTGTGCAACTGTAGTTTCGGTTCTAGATTTTACACAACTATATATGAATAGTTTAAGTTTAACACACGTATATATACAGTGAAGGTTTCCTGCGAGCGTATAACGACGGACACTTGGCGCCGTCTAGTCTGGCTTTCAAAAGCTATTGGTTACTTCTAACAAAGCAGTTTCTAGTCGTTCTACTGAGATTTTAACACCTTCTCATCGTTCAACATGTATATATTCTTCCTACAAATATTTCTTAAAAAAACATTTTACCAAACAACGCTCCATTTATTATAATTTGCTATGTGTAATCGACAAAAATTTTTCCAAGAATTGAGTTGTAAATAATCGTCAATAAATACCGGTTTATTTTTTGTGTTGCGCGTGTGTGAAATTACATTGCATGTTGTAATGAACAGAGAATTTGTATTATAAATAAATGTATTATTAACGAGGTTTTAAAATATTCTTTTTACAAAATTTGAAAACCTTTCGCATATAATATCAAGCGCACCGTTAAGATATTTTATGCTTATTCGCATGTTCCTTTTTAAATTATTTTTTACGCACGCTTTTACGTGGAAATTTGTAAATGAAACGATTAACTTCTTTTGCGATTGTGAGTATTCTTTGAATTTTAAGAAACATTTGTTCTTTATGATTGTTTGACAAATATATATATATATATATGAGTTTATTTAGTCGCTCTATTAAACTGAAAGTAAGGGGTTTGAGAATAAGAAGACTTAATTTAGATGGAAAATAAACTTAACCGAAAGCAAACTTAATTCTATTTCTAGACAATCCTAGTTACAAGTACAAACTATTAACTGCAGACTATTTAAAGTCCTCCAGTGGCAGGGCTTCCGTTTCCAGTTCCATTTGGCCCTTTCTGGCTTCACCAACAAATTTTCCCCTTTTTGGGTTAATTTAACAATGTTTCTTTACTTTCTGAATCTTTGAAAATTGTTTATTGGTCTTGTATATCCTAGTCTTACAATAATTATTAGGTCCAAATTTCCCTTTGGAAATTCTATGGAATTCGAGAAAAATTTCAACAGAATTTAAAGGAATAATCGGGCATTTTTCATCAGGGAATTTAACAAACCCTGGGTATGGAAGTTAAATAGCAATTGATTGTTTAAAACATTCAAAAATGTTTTAGACAAAACTTAATTTAGCTTCGCGTTTGTAATTGTTGCTTATAGTGCAAAAAAGGTCTTGAAATGCATTTTTGGACCACCTTAGTGAGTGTGGTTTTACTTCCAAAATCCTTTTTAAGAAAATTCTGTAAAACATCTAATCTTCTTTTACATTTGTCCGGTGAATCTAAAATGTACTATCGAGTATTCTCTTCACTTGGCCAAGAGTCTCCAAATCGGTTAAGTGTATCACCGTTTCCTGCGAGTCACTTACGTGAATAAGTCTTCAATACTTCAGTCTGTGTTAACTCGTCCACTATTCAATTCCAGCAGAAGATACCAGACAATTGCTACACTGATTTTATTTTCCGATTTGAAACCCAAGTTTTCCTATTTTATGAGGTCTTTATAGATGCCAGATTATCTTCAGTACATTTTTAGCCAGTCAAACTTCCAGAGGAAGCTTTGCGAAATGGAATTTATGGAAAAGCCCCACACAGCTTAATATCTTTCTGGAAAATCCCTTTGAAAGATTGGTGAAAATTCAGGAAAAAATCTTTGAAGAAGCCCATTTTAGATAGGTTCCGACGTGGAAACGGAAAATTGGAAAATTCCAGATTGCTTATGACCATTTTCCGTACTACAAACTTAATCTGTATCACTGTTTAAATATAGCGAATCATGGGTAATGATTAAAATAATTTAAAATCTTAAAATTGTTATATTTTGACAATGGTTAAAATAAAATTTCATAAAAGTCTAAATTTTTATTTAAATTTATCAGAAATTTCATATTTAAATTTTTTGAAAAACTTTTTATAAAAGTCGGATAATTTTTTTTAATTTGTCCGACATTTTGGATATGCCATTTTGAATTTCTAAAAACTGACTTCAGATCCGTAATTATAGCGATAGTTTTGGGGTTGAAAGTTGGAACTGAAATGTTAATATAAGGGTATGTTTAATGGTCCCAATAATGTTAAAACAATTTTTGAATAAAAATTTTTTATTTTTCTAGATTTTTTGCAAGACAATTGGTCACCTTCTGTTTAAGGATTGTTTTTACCCCTACAAAGCGTAAACGACTTGATGTCGAAAAACGGCCAGACACGAGTATCTGTTTTTTGGCTCTAGTTTCCGAAAATCCTTGGTTCGTTCATGTGTGAAAAATCGTGTCGGACGTATTGGAACTATTAAATTTTGTAAAATGTAAATGAAGTTTTTAAAACCTGGAAAAATTCCAGGAAAATTTTTTTAACACGAAAAGATCAGGGACTTTGAAATGAGCAAAAGCGTGGCAACTCAGATTAAGTTAAAATATCTAAGGCTCCAAGAAAAGATAACATACATTATTACACATGAAACAAGGATTGAATAAAGTTTGACTATGGTATTTCAAGAGTCAATGGTAATTATATGACAAGTAGTGAACAAGAAACTTTATGTGGGCCAAGAAATTGTTCATCTTCTTTGAAATCTGACAAGAATATTTCGGTATTGTAATGGCTTATTCTATCTCAATTCATGCAGGGCGAATAGGTTAAAAATTCTAAATCAAGTTAAAGGTAATTTTTCTTGTTCTCTAGGACAAATAAAGAGACACGTATTTTTTTATTTGGCGAAAAAAAAAATTTTAGCTGAGTTATGAGTGTTTGAAAATTTTAGGATATGTCGTGATTTTATAGCTAAACAACTGACAAATTATTTTCAAGTCTTTCTACTTTTTGCAAAAATAAATATTTTTCAATTTTTTTTCTTGATTTTAGTAGTGTTTTTGATACTTTTTCTTTGCAAACTTGAAGATTTGAAAAATTTGGAAAATTAACAAAATGGCGGCCATTTTTCGATAAATCAAAAAAGTCAATTTTCTCAAAAACATCATTTTTTATTTTTCTTAATATTTTTGTGTGATTACTAGACTTTTTTGGAAGTCGCTATAATTTTTTTCAGAAAATAACCAAAAACACTACTAATCATCGAAAAACATAAACATGCAAAATATATATATATATATATATATATATGCCGATACATTACTCAAAATAATGAGATTTGTTATTTTCTGAAAAAAAATTATAGCGACTTCCAAACAGTTTTAGTGGACATGAAACCTTTTAAAATTAGTTCCTTTTTTCATCTAGTAATCACACAAAAATTTTAAGAAAAATAAAAAATGATGTTTTTGAGAAAATTGACTTTTTTGATTTTTCAGAAAATGGCCGCCATTTTGTTAATTTTCAAAATTTTTCAAATTTTCAAGTTTGCAAAGAAAAAGTATCAAAAACACTACTAGAATCAAGAAAAAAAAATTGAAAAATATTTATTTTTGCAAAAAGTAGAAAGATTTGAAAATAATTTGTCAGCTGTTTAGCTATAAAATCACGATATGTCCTAAAATTTTCAAACACTCATAACTCAACTAAAGAAATTTTTTTCGCTAAATAAAAAAATACGTGTCTCTTTATTGGTCCTAAAGAACAAGAAAAATTACCTTTAGCTTGATTTAGAATTTTTAGCCTATTCGCCCTGCATGAATTGAAATAGAATCAGCCAATACATTAAAAGGAAATTTTTCCACTCCGCATGCATATATATATTAAAGAAATGCAAGAAAATATGTGCACCCATTTACTTTATGCAATGCCATATACTTGCCGATACATAACTCAATGCATATAAACTCTCGCAGCTTATATATATGTATGTATATATGCGCGTTTATTGGCTCTGGCACCCGGTTTTGTCGGTATGGGGCGTGTTCAATGCCTAAAACTGCAGAGACGACGATGCTGCACATACCGGTCGGCACGTACACATAACCTTTTTTATTTTCTGCTGCTCTCGTTTCTTTCGCATTGTTTTGCGCTTCTCGAAAACAGGCTTCCGCCAGGTTGACAATGCTCCTTTGCCCTATTATACGCAGACCCTCACTCTATAAAACATATTACATCCCATTCTATAAACACTTTATAGAAATACCACTAAACTCTCCCAATTTTCACCAACAAACGCATACGCAAAACCCAAAGGCGAAATAATCTCATAGCACAATCTCTATATACATATATATACCCCGACCATATAGCGTTATCATGCCTCACATATTCATATTTACTGAATTATTACTCGTCCAGGGTAATTACAGAACGAAAAACTTTTTATCGCTCAGTAGAAAGGAGGAAATTAAAATTTTTAACTTTAATTTTTAGTTTCATTAAATTTTTGTTCTGTATTTATTTGTCAGACAACAAAAACAAGGTTGCCACGCAACCTGGAAATGTCAGGGAATTTTATAAACCTTGAAAAAATCTGAAACAGTCAGGAAATTTTTAATTTTGATCGAAATCCTGCAAAATTATTGTCTTCTAAAGTTATTGTGCTCTCACTAAATTTGAATTAGTAAAAATGTTTACTAATTAAAATTAGTAAACATTTTTACTAATTCAAATTTAGAGAGCTTATATTCTTGAAATCTAATTTTTCTTTTTTCTCAAATATTTCAAAATTAATTCAATTTTAAGAGTTGCATTTGCAATTTTCATAATGGATAAACTTGAAAAGATTTTAATTTAAAATTTTGTAAAATTTTAATTTTAAATGAATTAATTAAGAACCTAATAAAAAAATTCACAGGAATTCTATTATTTACAAATTCTTTATAAAGTTTGCAATCATTCAATTACTAATTATTTTTATAAATAATCAAATTTTTTACAGAGATTCAATTATTTTCACAAATAATAAAAAACTATAGGTTTTCAATTGAGGGCGTGGAACGGATAACTGCCTGCAACGCATGGTCGAAAGGTGTCTGATTATACCAGTCAGACATCACTGAGAGGCCTAGAGACGCTCACTATTGTCTGACTGGTAATAGTATAGTCCCTTTCGACCATGCGTTGCAGGCAGTTATCCTTACCACGCCCTTAATTATTTTTCATAAATAATAAAAAAAATTTATACGTTTTCAATTATTTTCATAAATAATAAAACTCATTGCAGAATTTCAATTATTATTTTCAATACAAATATAATTTTTCAAAAAATGTAATTATTCTTCAAAATTTCATTAAAATTCATCAAAGAAATTAAATTTCAAAGAAAGAATTCAATTATTTTAAAAATTTTTAATGAAATTCTTTTTAACAATTCAATTTTTTTTAAAAATAATTTTTATAAAATTCTTCGCAGAAATTTAGTTAATTTCAATAATTTATCAAACTTCAATTATTTTCAATATCTACTATTTCAATAAAATTTCACAAAAGAATTCAATTATTTAAAAAGAAATATTAAAATTATTCTCAATAAGAATTCAATTTTTTCCAAATGTAATAAAATTCTTCGCCAAATTTCAATTATGGTCAAAAGTTTAAAAAAAATTCTCTTTAAAATTTAAATTATGTTAATGAATAATAAAATTTTTGTCTAAAATTCAATTATTTTCAAAAATTTTAATAAAATTCTTCGCAAAATTTTAATAATTTTCAAAAACTGTACTCAATTCAATCAAATTTTTTACAGAAATTTAATTATTTTTAATACAATTTTAATCTAATTTCTCAAAAAATGAAATTTTTTAAAAATTTTATTTAAATTCGTCAAAATAATTTTAATTACCTATTTAAAAATTTGTTGATAAAATTTTTTAAATGAGAGTTCAATTTTAAAAAACTTTTAATTCTTCAGTAAATTATTTATTTTTGTATTTAAATAATTGAATTCTCGTAGAATTTTCTAATGAAAATTGATTTAAATATGAATTTCAGTTAAAATTTTTGATAATAATTGAATATTAAACTCTGAAAATTTGAATTAGTAAAAATGTTTTCTAATTTAAATTAGTGACTGACTTTTTGCTTTTAAATTCGCAGATTTTACTAATAAATAGTCGTTTCTACAAATTTAATAGTAAAATTTACTAATTCAAAAGCAAAAAGTCAGTCACTAATTCCAATTAGTAAACATTTTTACTAATTCAAATTTAGAGAGAAAGTATTAAAGCGTCAATTTTTAGAAATAATTGAGTTTTGAAAAAGTTTCAAACTATAATCTTTGAATGTTTGAATTTTTCATACTTTTAACTGGAAATTGTGTAGATTTAATTTTTTTTAAAAACTTTAAGGGTATTTGAACCATTATTACGTCACAATTTTAGAACACATACTTTGTAGAAATTGTGACGTCATAATGGTTCAAATGCCCTTAATTGAATTTTTTTTAAGTTATTTGAAGTTTTTATTTTTTCTAATATATATTTGATTGAAGAATTTCCGAATAATCGATGAAATTTCGTAAAATTGAATTGTTGTAAACAAAAGGATTTGAAAATTTTTAAAGAAATTTTTCAAAAACTATATTAAAAATAATTAATTTAAAGAAGAATTTTAGTTAAAAATTCTGGAAAGCAATCGTTGAATTAAAGTGATGAAAGTAATTTTGAATATAAGTTAGAGTAACAATATTCTTATAATACAAAATAATGATTTTATCAATTGGTCATTTTTATTTATTACAAAACATGAAGATATCGATTGCTCTGAGTCGAAGACTCGGAGTGATCGATTTCTTCATGTTTTAGAACAATTTTTTATAAATTTTTTAATTTCAAAAAGGTTTGAATTCAAAAATTTTTGAAAATCCTAATTCTTATGGAAAAATTATAATGACTAATTATTTAATTATTAATTTTGTACAATATAAATGTAGTTTTAAAAAGATGGAAAAATTTCGTTTTTAAACCTGGAAAAACCTGGAGAAAAGTCAGGGAATTTGAAATAAGTAAAAACGTGGCAACCCTGTAAAAATGTTGAAAAATTGATTATTTACTAATTTTTATGAATTTTATCTCGTTGTATGTGGAACACATTTCTTCAGAGTATAAACTTTTTTGTAACGGAAATACTTGTTTCATTTTTGCCAGACTATTATTAAATACAGTCAGCCGGTGAATGTAAATGTATAAAGTAAGTTGAGTTGGAACAGTAATCCAACACTCGTCTTTATGCTCCAACAATCGAAACAGTTAACCATGAAATGACTCTTATTTTGTATAATACTATTTCTGAAAATGCATAATGGATGGAAAATGAAACAAACTTCAGGGTAAAGTGGTCCATATTTTGACCACAAATTTGCTCCTTTTCTCTCAAATGATGAGAATTGAAGACAACCAGCATGAAATAATACACTAAACAATGGACTATTAGCATCTCAATAGATTTAGAATTGAAATCCATTATAGCAAAACTTTACGAACAGTTTCTTTTCTTTTCGTTCCAAATATTTCTCTTATTTTAAATATATTTTCTTTTTCTTTTCTATATTTTTTCTTTCACATTTTTCGAAATTATTATGATTTTACAAAAATGATTTCATCAATTCATTCATTTCTATAGTACGAATTGTATATAATGTAATCAAGATCTTTTTTTTCGTTTGCATATATTCAATATAACAAATTCTCACTATTTTTTCAACTATTTCAAAAAAAAAGACTTTATTCGACTTTTTTTTCTATTTCATTTGTAAACGCATGTGGAAAATTTTTTGTTTCTACCACAGTGAATGGAAAAGCGAGAATTTTATTTTTTTGCAAAAGACGTACGAGATTTTTGCTTTGAAGAGAAAATCGTTTGTTATTCACAAAACATATATGTACCAACAAACATATACTGAGAAAATATCCTATTGAATGAAATAGAATTTTTGCCAAAAGGCATATAAAAATTATTGATTCAGAAGTCTATAGAGTTTTGTATGTTTCGCAAAAATTTTATTAGTCTCATAATATTTTAATTAATAACTTTTTTTTTTCATTTCTATCGAAATTAATGAAAATGTAATCCGCGACGTTTCTAAAAAAGGAAAAATTAGAAAATACAGGAACAATAAGAGAATTAAATTTTTCTCTCGCATCAGTGAACTTCGGGAGCTTTTGTTAAAATGTGAATAATAATCTGATAATTTATTGATGAACTGCGAGAGTGATTAATAAATAATAATTTACAGATTATCGGGAATAAGTGAAAATTTGCATTGTTTCTTGACGGAAGGAAAAGTATTGGAGGGTCACGTGTCAAAAGCGGAAGTCGAAAACGGAATTCATTGACAATGTCATTTCCCAACGAAACTGTGCGCGTACTTTGAATACAAAACCAAATATATAGATGCCGCTCTATGGGGGACAGTTCATTTTCGCTTCGAATGCGTAGTCGCAAACGCGCCTCATAAACCCCATGGGACAACTGTCCTTTCCATGATCCAGAGGGACTCACGATTACGCAATTTCCGTTTTGGTTTGATTCGATTTCGAAAACGTTCCGATTTCCTTGCGTTCAATATATTTCGATTTCATAAATATTATTTACTCTAGAAAATACGTCAAAAAAGGTTTAGCTCCAGACATTTCTAATCTATTTCTGATTCATGACCCACTATACGTTCAATAAAATTTATTTACCCAGGGTTGCCAGGAAAATTTAATTTTCGTTTTCCCTGACTTTTGCCTAATTTCCAGATAAAATTTTGACTTTTACCTAAAAAATATTTTTGGACCTTAAAAAATATTCTAATTTACTCTTAAAATGATAAGGTACTCAAAAAACTGTTATATTACATTTATTTATACATTTCTCTAAAGATACGAACGTTCGAATGAACGACTTTTTTTTATATCTTGTTAAAATTTAAATTTTATTCAAAAAAAAATTACGTTGCAAATTTCGAAAATTAATTTCTTTCTATAATGTCAAAATTATTGCTGTTTTAATTTGATTGCTGTAATTTTTAAAAAAATATTTTAATAAAAAAAAATATTCGTTCATTTGAATGTTCAAAATTTAAGGGATATTTATTTACAAATTTCTTTAATTGTATAATTATTCGAAAACATTAATAACTTTCTTTTTTAAATATATATTTAATTATTATTATTTTTCCATAGGAATTAAGATGTTAAAAAATTTTAAATTCAAAACCTTTTTCAAAATTCAAAAACTTGTATAAGAATATTATTATAAAACAAGAAAAAATCGATCACTCCAAGTCGTGGTTACTATGTAACTTCATCAAAATTATTTTCATCATTTCATTTTCAATACAATTAATTCTAATTCAATTAAATTAATAAATTCTAGAATTTTCAACTAAAATTCTTCTTTAAATCAATTATTTTTAGTAATTTTTTTTTAACTTGTTTGAAAATTTTTAAATCCGCATTTGTTTAAAATTCAATTTTAATTGAAATTTCGATTATTCAGCAATTATTGAATATTTTTTTTTTATTTATAATATTAAATATATATTATTTTGAAAATAAAAAATTCAAATAGTTTTTAAAAAATTCAATTAAACTTTTTCAAAAAAACTTAACATTTTACAGAATTGTTAGTTAAAAGTATGAAAAATTTAAATTTTTAAAGATTTTAATATAAAACGTTTTTAAGATTCCATTATTTCTAAAAATTCATGCTATAGCATGGAAAATTTTTTTTTAAACAAAATTTGAATTTTCATACTTTTAAGTTTTAACTAACAATTTTGTAGAATTAACCCTAGAAGGAGTAACTGGGGTGTCTGGACACCCCAAGCAAAATTCAAAGTATTCCCATGGCTTAACCAATAATTTTTTTACGCTCAAAACCCGATGATAATTTAGTTTGAACCTCTATCTTTTGACACCTGTATGTGCCGCCAAAAGTTTTGCTCTAGGAAGAGCTCTATCTCCTGTTAAAATACGTCTGGGGTGTCTGGACACCCCAGTTACTCCCTAACGTTAGAAAAATTGTCAAGATAAGTAAATTCAAATTTTTTTTAAAAATCGTTTTTAATCAGTTAAAATTATCTGATAAAGTATAAATTGATAGGTTATGCATGAAAAAGTTGTATTTTATAAAAAAGAAACATTTTTATACAAAAATTCTATTTTTATGAAAAATAGACATTCTGTATTTGTAACAACTTATGAAATTTGAGTTAAGATTATTATTAAAAATTTCTGTGCTCTCTCTACAGTCAGAAATTAAATTCTAATACAGAAAAATGTAGTATATGACAGTCAAATTTAAATTATAAATTCTATATTGTTAATAATATTTTAACATATATTAGAGGTATTAAGAATTGTTAATTAAAACTTTGATTAAATATTAATTTACAGAATCATTTCATAAGTTATTATTTTAATGCTAATATATTCAGATATATTAAGTTTGTAAAATTTTAAATTTATAACACCATTTTTAGTAAATATTAATTGTTTAAGTCCATTTTATAGTTAATTTTTATGATTTTCACTATTCTTTAATTGTCTTTAATTTCTTTCACTTCAGATGTTCAAATAATTATGTTTTTTGAAAGTAATACAAAAACTAATTTTTTGCCCTAAAAGTGTATCTATTTAACTTTAAAAACCTAAAATAGTTTTTAAATTAGTCAAATTTTTAAGAAACTACAACGTTTTTTGTAAAAAAAAGTCATCTTTGCAATTTTTTTGGTGTTTTTTTTTTTGGGTTTTTATGGTTTTTTTCGAAATTTTTTTAATTTATCAAAATATGAATAATATTATTGTATTCCTTACTAAAAAACCAATCAATTCATTATAACAAATTTTTTTTAAGTCAAATATAAACCTTATAAAACAAGTTTAAAGCGTGGGGTGTCGGGACACCCCAGTTACTCCTTAGAAGGTGAGTAAATTAACGTACTCCTTCTAGGGTTAAGTTTTTTGAAAAAGTGTAATTGAATATTTGTTTAAGTTATTTGAAGTTTTTATTTTCTAATATATATTTTATTGAAGAATCTCCGAATAATCGAAGTTTCAAATAAAATTGAATCTTAAACAAATGAATTTGAAAATTCTCAAATAAGTTTTGCAAAAATTACTAACAATGATTGATTTAAAGAATTTTAGTTGAAAATTCAAGAATTAAAATAATTATTATGATTGATAAACGAAAATTATTTTTAAATACTTTGTTTCATGACGAAGAAAACCCTTTTTGTTATTTTGAAATTGGTCAACTGGATTTCGAGAAAAAATTTTTTGTATTTAAGATTCCAAAAAAACTAAATTTTTAATAACATTAAAAAAAAATTTTTTTTGTTCTAGAATTTTCAGGGTCTTTTTTTTCTCTACGAGGAGCAAAAAAAATTGTGTTAGATGAATCACAAAATTATTTTTTTTTAAATTTTAAGTGATCCGTTTGAGAAATTCTGACCCTATAATGCTTTATTAATATTCAATTATTATCTAAAATTTTTACTAAAATTCATTATTAAATCAACTTTTATAAAAAAATTCAACGAGAATTAACTAATATTTTTACAATATTCTGGAACTAAGTGAAAATAATTCTTGTTTAACATTTTTGAAAACAAAAAGCTCACGAAAGGAGAAGGGGAATTATGAATCTATTCGGTCTCTTGGTGGGGGTAAAAGTGCCCCTTCTTTTTTGTGATCGTCCAATCAATGACAGGGTCTTTCTCACGGTCCGTTCGCTCGGTATAGAATAACAGTTAAATTTCTATTTTGCGACAAAATTGCTATTTTATTATTTAATATTTCTGAAAATTGTACTGACAAATTTCTAATTAATTAATAAATGTATATAAAATGTTAATAAAATGTATAATAAAATAGATTATAAAAAAACAATCGAATAAATGTTTTTTTTAAATAAAAATCATCGTGTCGTTGAACCTGTCATTTTGCCCTGTGGTCGACAGAGAATGAATGTCGTGTCACATTTTTCATATAAAGAATGAAATTAATGTTTCCATTTCTCATTGACAATGTGTATAATTTTAGGAATATTTTTCAAATATGTGATACGTCTCTCGACACTAGTCGATCTGAAGATGAATGATAAGTCCCTTCTGAATTCTACTTGCTCTCTACCTACAACTATCGATCTCGCTCAATTTACCCGTCGGCCTGTTAATTATTGTTGCACCTAATTAGTCGCGTGAACGGATCACGCTTTCGGGCGTTCGCTTGCATGTCACGCCTGCAACAAGCAGCTCTGTAAAGTGAGGTTAGGTCGCACCGAGTACACACTGCGATATGCCAACTGCATATCTGTACACACCACATACACTCCCACACACATCGGCTAAAAGCGAAACACTCCAAAATGACATTGATAATCGAATTAGTGTTTCGATAATTTCAAGTGTCATTTGTCCTTTTTTAAATAATTCCATTTCAATTAGAATCAAATAAATATTAAAATTCCCAACATTTCGATGATGTTTCAAATGTAACAAAATATTTAATTTGAGTAACAAAATATTAAATTTTTATTTTTGCTCTAATTTCAAATAAGTACATTTTAATAACAAAATAGTAAAAATTACTATTTTAATTTTAGTGAAATTTACTAATTCAAAAGTAAAAAATCAGTCACTAATATAATATAATAATGTTTATCAAAAATTGACAATTCGAAAATGAAAATATTAATGTAAATAATAAATAAAAAAAATAATAATCTTTAGAAATGATAATTCGGTGATTTGAAGATTATAAAAAATATATAAAATAATATAATCATGTAAAGTTGGCACTGCTTTTTTGAAAAATCAAATATTTTACAAGAGTTCTGGGCACTTAAGCAATAGTTCTAGAGTTCTCTAACGATTATTTAAATAGTTCGGATGATTAACAATAAAAAAATCGACAATGAAAAATCATAGTGCTAACTTTGCATAGCCTATGATTTTTGCAAAAAAGAGTTCTGACCTAATGACTAAATAATATAAAATACATAAATATATATAATATATATAAAAAATATTCTTTCGCAGTAATAAACATTCTGTCAATCGGTCATTAAAAAACATATAATGATTCTGACAATTATTTTTTCGATTAAAAGAAATTATAATTCATTCTTAGATAAAAAGAATTTCGATAAAATAAAGTTTGGCGGCTTCCATAAATGATGTCACAGGTTTAGGGGAGGGGGGGGGTTTATGAAAGTGTGACAGTTTGTGACAAGGAGGGAGGGGGGTATTTTTAAAGCTGTGACATCACAAATTTAATTTAAAAGTAATTCTATTTTAACGCAAAAAATAATTTTTGTTATTACTGGAATTTTAAATACACTGAAACCCCACTTATTTGAACATGGCCCACGCAATTCGACACGAAGTGTCGCGTTTATTTGTATTTTGGTCGACATAACCTATGTTGGTGACGTAATTCGATAAATTGACATGATTGGTTGGTTTTGTTTGAACTCAACCAATGGGAATGTAAGTATCTTTCCATTGGTCGCGTACTGCGCATGAGCAAAAATAAGTGAGGTTAGGGCTGATTCTAACTAAAAATAACTGAAGCAAAAACGGGTTCAAATAAACGCGACTTTAAGTAAACGAGACTTTAAATAAGTGGGGTTTCAGTGTATCTTAATTGCATTTTTTTACATTAAGAATACTTAAGAAATAATTATATTCATTGATTGACAGATATATAAAATAATTAAATTTTTATCGGAAATGAATCTCTAATTTAATTTTCCATAAATTAAAACTAGATTTAGAAATGTGACGTGACAAGAGGGAGGGGGGGGGCTCTGGCGAAGTGTGACAAATTGTGACAAGGGGGAGGGGGGGGGGGTAAAAATTGTCCGAAAAAACTGTGACATCATTTATGGAAGCCGCCTTTCGGAAAATGAAAATTGGAGACTTTTCATGCGCCTCAATTTTAGCCTTGAAAGTAAGCCCATTAAAATTAGGTCACTTGACTGCAATTATCTAATTGTAAAATTGTTATTCACTATCTCAATTATCAGCTTTAGTAAATAAAGAATAAAAATTCCATTCTAATAGTATAAAAATTGCAGGAGCATTTTTCCCCCCATTTTTAGCAAAGCTTTTAGTTGAAAAAAAAGATTGTTGGTAAAAAGAAGAAAAGTTGTTGAAACGAGATTTTTAGGAGAATTTTGTTTTTTAGGGATTTAAAAACACCGATGCAAGTGTATATTGAAGGGGATTAAGGTGTGACCTAAATTTTTCTTTTTAAATCTGTTAACCCAATAAAGTGAAACTTTGTAAACAGAAATTCCATAGTGCATTGTAGAATGTTGATGAAGGTGGGAAGAGGGGTGTCTCTTTCTGGCTACTGGCTGAGCTCCAAAGCTTGTCGACCGACAGATATATATTCGAATGCGTTAAGCCATTATGCAATTCGTTTTACTTTCCGTGCATATGCATACGATATACTACACTAGTTTTCCCTTTCTCTTTGCTCTCGTTTTCTCCTCACTTGACGGATCTATTTTTCTTTCGTCTTTTCTATATGTATCGCATCTACATAAGAATTGTATTTATTTAAAAATTCCAAAACTTTCACTAGGTTTCAATTTTTTTTATCTTTTAAGACTCATCTTTCGGATTCCTGTACTAAATGTCCAAATAAAAAAGCTTATGCGTAAGTATTATTTTTCTCTTTTCTTTTAAGAAAATTAAAGAGAAAAGAAATACACAGAGAAAATATTATTTTGAAAAAGTCGCTTTTTTCGACTTTTCTTACAAATATTGAAAAAAGTATAAAGTACCTTCTTTGGGTAAAAAATGCAACTCCTTTTTGATTTTTATAGTGTGAAAAATAACTAAAGTCAAATTAAATTTTTTTAAATAACTTAATTTAAATAATTAAATTTTTGAAATGTACAATAAATAATTGAAGGCCCCCATCAAAGAATCGGTATTCAAAATCCTTGTCTTATATAAGTCAAAAATTAAAAACTTTTAAATCACAATTTTTGGAGGAACATTCTCGTAATCTTTATTAAAATACGTAATGCTTACAAAAATTTAAGTTCTATAAATTATTTTTTTATTTAAAGGACAAGAATTTTGAGTTTTAAAAAATTATAACCTGTTCTTTGATCGTCCTGATTGACTGTCAATTATGTAATAATTGAAATTTCGAAAAATTTTATTAAAAATAATTGATATTTTGAATTATGAAAGTATTTCAGTAAAATTTTTGAAAATAATTAAATTATTAACTCTCAAAAATTTTAATGAAAAATCTTTAGATAATAATTTAAATATTATAAAATTTTTTGAAAAGTAGCTTCAAAAAATTATATTAAAATATTTTCTTAAAAAGGTAATGCTGACAAATTTTTATTATAGTAATGTTTTTTTGAATTTAAGGGGATTTGAACCTTGATGACGTCACAGTTTGTGCAAAGCATTAGTTTTAAATCTGTGACGTCATCATGGTTCAAATGCCCTTAATCATTTTTAATTTTGACAATTTTTAAATGTACATATCTACAATTATATTTCAGAAAATTCAAATATCTATAAAAAATAATTGCATTGTTGTAAATCTCTAAATTTTTATAATATTTACTAAAATTTAGGAAAAAACAATCATTTTCCAAAATAACTAATAAAAAATTCTTCAAAAAATTGATAATAGTTTCTTTAGTTGGACAAAAATTCAGTTAAGAAATCCTCTTATATTTTCGAAAAATTACATAAAATTATTTTTAAAAAACTGATTTTGAATATTCAGAAAAATAAATTAAAATTTTTTAGACATTTATTAAAATTTTAAAAAGATAATATTTTTTTTTTATTATTTTCAAATTTTTTTTTTTTTAAATTCAATTATTTTCAAAACTTTAAACTAAATTTTAGTTATTTTAAAAAATTTGCAATTACATTCTAAGTAATCAAAGAATCTATTATATTTGAAAAATTAATTTAAAATATTTTTAAAAAGCCAGTTTTAAAAATTTATTTAATATAATTTTTTAAAAATCTATTATATTTTCAAATATTTTCGGATACATATTTCTAAAAATTTAAATATCCACAAAAAAATTACATTTCATTTGTCTAAGAATCCAAAATTTTTAGATTTTTGTTTTAAATTTTTGGAAAAAACCAGCATTTTTTAAACTTTAAAAAGAAATTCTTAACAAAAATCCATTAGGTTTTTAAATTGTAGGAAAATTTGTTTATGGAATTCAATTATTTTCTATAAATTGGATAACATTAGTTTTAAAAGACTGATTCAGAATATTATTTATCATAATTTTTAAAATTCAATAATATTAAAAAAATGAATTAAAATTTTTTAGACTTATTAAAATTTTGAAAAAATCATGTTTTTTATGTTTTTCAAAATTTTTTTCAAAATTTAATTATTTTTAAAACTTTTTACTCAATTTCAGTTATTTCAAAAAATGTTCAATTACATTCTAATTAATTAAAAAATCTGTTATATTTCAAAATTTAATTTAAAATATTTTTAAAAAGCCAGTTTTAAAAATTTATTTAATATAATTTTTTAAAAATCTATTATATTTTCAAATATTTTTTATTTGTAACTACAATTAATGCAAAAAGTTGATTTTTAAAAAAATATTTTCTAAAAATTATATTCAAAAAGTTTTATTATTTTAAAATATTTTAATATAATATTACAAAAAATGTAATTTTTAAAAAATAATTAAATTCAAAAATAACTTCCTGAAAATGATTAAAAGTATTTGATTTAGAGAAGAAGTTCAGTTAAAAATTCAATTTTGAAAGGATTAATGTTGTAATTTTTAGAAAAAATTCAATTTTTGTCAGGACATTTTGTCTCAATTTTCTTGCTTCATTTAAAAAAAAAGAGATCCAGTTTATCTTCTACTTTTTTTCTTTAGAAGATTTTCATTATTCCTTAAATTTAAATTCGTTGTATAGGAAAAGATTTCCTTTTATTTGCTCCCCGGACTTTTCGGTTGAGAACGTGCGTTAATTACATGAAAATAAGAAAAAAGTGAAGCACAGTTCAAAAAATATGATCAAGTTCTCATAAAAAGAAAAATAAACACTAATTACCTACAAGCTTTTACAGGACAAAATATCTCGGAATTAACACTTTTAGTATATACCGTTTCTGATTATATTCTTTGATCAATAATTTTTACCCTTTAGGAATTTTCATATAAAAATCCTAGCATTTCTAAAAAGTCAGTCATTTAATAATGTGTTTATTTTTACTAATCGAATTGTATGTATATTTGAAACATCACTGAAATATTATAAGGACTGTGGATAAATAATATTTACGTTTGGAAAATTTTAATCAAGTTTTTCGAAAAAATATAAAATGCATATATACATATTGCAAAAGTTATTTACATAAAGATTCAGGAATGCTAATGAGCTTTGTGATACAATAATAAAAGGAGAGAAAAATGCTTGATGAATATTTTTAAATTTTTTTTTAAGTCCCAGAGTACAGAATTTATATCACATAGTCATTTAAGTTACGATATGTTTGTTTACAATTCTGGTTTTTTCTCCTCGTTGATACTGCAGACTCTGGCTAGATGCATGTTTAATGCTTAAGACTATCGTGTTTATCACCGATTCTCGCATGTGCAATTTACCGTTTGCCGTGGCCACAACTTTTTTATCCAAGAGAGTATGTGCACGTACAGGTTTCGCAGGTGCAAGTTAGTACATACCTACCATGCAATTCTGACTAATGGCAATATAATAAACGTTACATCAATAAATTATTATACAAAGCTTGAAATTTTAGGTCTTTCGATTTTTAGGTCCTAAGTCCTAAAAAAAAGGACCTAAGTCCTTTTTTTGAAAAACAGGTCTGTAAAGTCCGTAATTTTATTGTGAAAAGGCGAAAAGTTCGTAAATTGTACGATATAATTTGGAGAATTTTATAGAAATTATAAATGACTGCAGAAATTCAATTATTTTCAAAAGTAATAAAATTCTTTGCAGAAATTCAATTATGTTGAAAAATTAAAAAAAATCCTCATCAAAATTTCAATTATCTTTAGAAATAATTAAATTCTTCCTTTAACATTCAATTATTTTCAAAGATTTTAATAAAATTCTTGGCAAAATTTCAATTATTTTCAAAAATTTTCCTCAATTCAATGATTTTTAATATATACTATATTGATAAAATTTTCTAAAAGAATTCAATTATTTAAAAAAAATTAAATAAAGTTCTACGCAAAACTTTAATTATTTTCATAAAATAATAAAAATTTCAAAGGAATTCAACTATTTACAAATTTCTTCCCAATCATTAAATTATATTCATAAATAATAAAATTTCTACAGGGATTCAATTATTTTCGTAAATAATAAAATTCCTTTTAGGAATTCAATTTTTTTCAATAATAATAAAACTCATTGCAGAATTTCAATTATTTTTAATACAATTTTCATAAAATTTATCGAAAAATGTAATTACTCTTAAAAGTTTTATTAAAATTCGTCAAAAGAATTTAATTATTATCTAAAAATTTATTGATAAAATTCTTTATAAGAATTCAATTTTAAGAAACGTACAATTATTCAATAAATTGTTTTTTGTATTTAAAATTTAAATAATTTAATTCTAGTAAAATTTTCTAATAAAAATTGATTTAAAAATAGATTTGAGTGTAAATTTTAGATAATAATAGAATATGAAAATAAATTTTAAGAAGTTACAATAATAATATTCTTATAATTATGTTCAAAATTTACAAAAAAAGTCTCGACAAGATCCCAATCTTTATAAATAAAAAAATCCTTCTTCAAAATTCAATTATTTTGAAAACTTTTAAAAAAATACTTGTCAAAATTTCAATTATTTTCAAAAAATTCCTTCATTTCAATGATTTTCAATATCTACTATTTTAAAAATTACCAAAAAAAAAATTCAATTATTGAAAAACAATTTTATAATAAAGCTCAAAGATTTAATTATTTTCATAAATAATAAAAATTCCACAGCAATTCAAATATTTACAAATTTTTTATAACTTTCTTCTCAATAATTTAATTATTTTCAAAAATAATAAAACTCTTTACAGAATTTCAATTATTTTTAATACATTTTTAATCGAATTTCTTGAAAAATGTGACTATTCTAAAAATTTTTTATTTAAATTCGTCAAAAGAATTCAATTATTATATTAAATAATTAACATTTGTATTGAAGTAATTGAATTCTCGTAGAATTTTCTAATAAAAATTTCTTTGAAAATAAATTTGAGTTAAAATTTTAGATTATAATTGAATATTAAAAGCATCAGAGCGTGAATTTTCAGAAATAATTGAATTTTGAAAAGGTTTCAAATTAAAATCTTTGAAAATCTAAATTTTTCATATTTTTAACTAACAATTCTGTGGAATTCATTTTTTTTTTTTTTGTGAAAGTTTAATTGCGGATTTTTTTTTCAAATTATTTGCAGTTTTCATTTTATAATGTATATTTAATTAAAGAATTTACAAATAATTGAAATTTTGTAAAATTGAATTGTAAATCAATGAATTTGAAAATTCTCAAAGAACTTTTTCAAAAATTATTAAAAATATTGAATTTATAGAAGAATTTTAGTTAAAAACACAAAAAAAAAAATTTAATTTTGGAAAAGTTACAATAATTATTGCAGAAATTCAATTCTTTTCAAGAGTAATAATATTCTTTGCAAAAATAAAATATTGTTTAAAAATAATAAAATTCTTCTTAGCAATTCAATTATTTTCACAGATAATAAAACTCATTGCTGAATTTCAATTATTTTTAATACAATTTTAATTGAATTTCTCGAAAAATATAATTATTCTTAAAAATTTTATTAAAATTCGTCGAAAGAATTCAATTATTTAAAAATTTGTTGTTAAAATTCTTTGTGAAAGTTGAATTTTAAGAAACATTTAATTGTTAAATAAATTATTTATTTTTGTATTTAAATAATTGAATTCTCTTAGAACTTTCTAACAAAAATTGATTTAAAAATGAATTTCAGTTAAAATTTTAGATAATAATTGAATATTAAAAGCAATATAGCGTGAAGTTTTAGAAATAATTGAATTTTGAAATTTATTTCTTTGAAAAAGTTAAATTGAATTTTTGTAATATTATTTTAAGTTTTTATTTTCTAATATTAATTGAAGAATTTACGAATAATGGAAATTTCGTAAAATTGTATATTGTAAACTAATGGATTTGAAAATTTTTAAAGAACTTTATCTAAAATTAGTATAAATAAGAAGTTATCAATCCTCCAAGTCAATCAATAAAAAAGAAAAAAAGAAAAAATCTTTTCTTTAACGTTTCGATAGCACAGCTATCCTCTTCAGAAACGTAAGAGGATAGCTGTGCTATCGAAACGTTAAAGAAAAGATTTTTTCTTTTTTTCTTTTTTATTGATTGACTTGGAGGATTGATAACTTCTTATTTATACTAATATAATTTTACCAAGTGATAAATTCAACAATACTAAATTTATCTAAAATTATTAAAAATAATCGATATTAATAATTTAAAGAAGAATTTTAGTTAAAAATTCTTGAAAATTTTTATTGATAATGATTTTATCACTCGATCATATTTAATTATTATAAAACATGAAGAAATCGATAACTCCGAGTCGAAGTTAGTTATCGATATCTTCATGTTTTATTGTTATGAAAACTTTAATTTATACTTTTATGTAAAATGTTTTTTTTTTACTTTTGTTTATCCTTTTTTTATCTTTTTGTCAGTAATCGATCCGTAATGTTTCATTCTTGGTCCGTAAAGTCCGTATTTTTAAATACTTTCACTGGTTCGAGCCCTGATGGGAAAAAATAGTTTTTGAATATAACATCAAAAATTTTTTGAATTTTTGAGAAAATGCTTCTTAAAGTATATGCGAATTCTATTTTTGAAAATTGAAACTGTGTGACTGGATTTCGTGTGTCCTATTTTCGAATGCATATATAAATGTCTGGTCTAGGGAGTCTAAATGTTTTGGCATGAGCATCGGTATAGTTTGCAGTTCTGTTCATATGACATAAAGCGAATCGGTGTGTTCGCATCTCCAATGAACCGATTCAGAGCAGAAAACGCAAATATAAACGGACTATGACTTTGTAGCTCGCGGGGCAAATCTAACAAGTAAATCCACTTCGGGTGACACATTCAGTTCCGCTCTCCTCCTATAACGCTTCTCTATCATATCTTATGGCATCATCAGTTTTCCAGTTTAACCTTGTTTATTCACCTCAACGAAACTCCATATTGTCTCCTCCTATCTCAAAACACCCTCAACATATAACTTTCATAATATAAAATCCGCAAAAATTTTTTTTCCCGCTTTAGAGATTTCACAGGTAAATCACATACCTAAAAACTTTGAGGGAGCAAATCGGTAAATTCTCATGGACAATTTTGTGACTTACTCGTAGAATTCCCCTACCTGCATCTAATTGAGTTTTTTCAAGGCAAAATAGATTTTTTCTCCGCAAGAAGGAAAAAGTCGTTTCTGAATTTATAGAGATTGTACACGCGAAACGTAATTTAGGTACAGAGTAAGTTCTGTATTAGGAACAGTAAAAAAATTACAACTCCGGAAAAGAGAGTGCAATAAAATGAGTCATCTACTAGGTCGTGAATGCTTTGTTGCATAAAAAAAATCATTTCGCCACCCTTGTTTGAATTTCTTTTCCTTGCAAGTGAAAGAACCTTATTTCGCAGTCTAATATCAGTCCAATACGTTCAGCGTCACTAATTCCCCCTTTACGACTCAGCGAGCTTCTTCGGTTTCATTTCGCTCTACTATATATACATATATTGGGCGGCACGGAAAACTTTTGTAATTTATTAAGTATATATACGACATTTGGACGCATCAATGAATTACGAAAAGCATTTTAGTTAAGCAACTCCGAAAGGGCAATCATTCGATCGATGAAACAGTCAAATCGTTCCGTTGGGTCAAACGCGCCGCACAGACAATCTAATTCCAACCCCAGCGAATGCAAATGGAAACCCCATAACTAGCGGTGCCAGCCCTTGACACTCACCCTTATAAGAGACCAAAAAGACTCTTGCGCCTCGCTCTTAAATTAACCCCCGTGGATTCGAGAGGGTCTTCCTGCGTCGCGATCGGGAAATGGAAAATGGGGCACAAAAGAGACCCTTTCGGCAAGGGTGTATGTGTGTGTGTGTGTGTGACGGCAAGCAGTTATAATTGCAACGAGACGTAATTAGTTTTGGAAATTTAATTATTTCCGGGGGAATGGAATGTGAGAGCGATAAAATGTTTCGCGTATGGGCTACAGGACATATCGCTCTCATTCGCGCGCTATACACTTTGCAAAAAGAGTAATTGGTGCCACTCTGCCATGGATATATTATGCTGAAACTCTCGGCTAACACTTTAATCGTCACCGTCGTTCTCATCGTAAAAAATATATCGCCTCATTAGTTGACACCTTATCGCCATTTAACTGTTTAACAAAATTATATCTAAATATTCATTTGGAAGCATTTTTTATTACTATACATATTATACTATACATATTATTTATCACTATACATGCGCTCTTCTCTCGATGTAGGTATTCAATAAATGATTTCTTTTCTCAACCACTTCGCTGCAAATTTGTGGTTTGAAAAATTTATAAAACAGTTCTATATTTACTGTTAATGATCCAGTTTTCGTTCACAGGGGGAAAAGAATATACTTTCCACTTTGATTTTGGGGTAAAAATATGAAACTGAAGTTACCAACGTAACAACGTTTGTTCAACGAAAAATATAATACGTAACAATTTCTATTTCCCCGCCTCAGATCCAATTTTTTTTCCACTTTTATTATAAATAATAATGTTAGAAGGCATTAGAAATTATTTTCAAGTGGAACCAGGTCGGGGAGAGCAACGATTTTGACTTTTTTTTTGTCACGGATTTTTCAAAAATTCAGAAATTTCGAAACAATTTCTATTTCCCCGCCTCAGATCCAATTTTTTTCCACATTTATGAAAAATACTAATGTCAGGAATCATAAGAAATTATTTTCAACTGGAACCAGGTCGGGGTCCCTTTTTTCACCTTTTTCTAATAAAGAATAAACAAGTTTTTCTTTTTCTGAAATCTTTCTCAAAGTGTAATCATAAAATTTGGACTCAATGTTGTAGAATTCAGTGACTTTCATTTTTCATTTAGATTATTAACATATTAACACCACAGCATAATATAAATAATATGTCTTTTTATGTCAATGATTTAAATAATAAAGATATCGTAATGAAATTTTATAAATTATAAGGTGGTTCATTCAACAGAATGCAGACCTTTAGAAAAATAATTAATTAACATTCAAATATTTAAAATATTATTATTAATAGTTTTTTTTATAGAAAAACAAAAATTCTAATACAAAACCTTCAATTTTTTTTTCCATTTCTGCCAATAATTTTAAATTAAATAATTTAATTCTTTAAGATCATAAAATTATTACTTAGAAATTATTTAATGAATAATTTTATTTATTCATTTTAAAATTAATTAAATTTTAAAATTAGTTACGTTTACAATTTTCATAAATAGATGGACTTTTCAAAATATTTTAATTTCATATTTTATAAAATTTCAATTTTAAATGAATTTCATTAGAAATTCTAAAGAACTTACAATTTTGCAAAAATTTTCAAAATTTAAATTATACTGAAATTTTTTAATATGTATATATATATATATATATATATATATATATATATATATATATATATATATATAATTAATTATTAAAAATAAAGAAATTAACGAGGAATTTTAGTTTAAAACACTAAAATAAATTTAAATTTGGTGATTACAAAAATTCTTTATTTTCAAAAGTAATAAACTTCTTCGGAGAAATTCAATAAATATTAAAAAATTTAAAGAAATTCTCGGCGGAATTTTAATTATCTTTATAAATAAAAATAATTAAATTCTTCTTCGAAATTCAATTATTTTCATAAATTTTAATAAAATTCTTGGCAAAATTTTAATTATTTGCAAAAATTTTCCTAAATTCAATGATATTCAATATTTTAATAAAATTTTCCAAAAGAATTGAATTCTCGTCGAATTTTCTAATAGAAATTGATTTAAAAGTAAATTTCAGACTTTTTTAAAAATTATTGTAAATTGATTTAAAAAAGAATTTTAGTTAAAAATTCTAGAAAATAATAATTGAATTGAAATAATGAAAATAATTTTGAAGAAGTTATATAATAAAAATATTTCTTATAGTAGAAAATAATTATCTTATTACTCTGCCATCTTTAATTATTATAAATTGTTGAATTTCAAAAAGATTTTAATTTTAATGTTTTGAAAATCTTAATTCCTATGGAAGAACAATAATGATTCAATATTTTTTTAAAAAAGAAGTTATTGCTGTTTTCGAATAATTTCACAAACTACCTAGGTTTTTGAATTTTCTTTCCTTAAAAATTTGTATATTTTGAAATGCGTATATAATTTTGTACCACATATATGTATGTTTTTTTATAAACAAAAAAGTTTCGAATAAAAAAATTTATTTTTACTATTTTTGAAAATAAATATTTATAAATATTTAATATTTAATAAATATTTAGAAAAAAAATATTGTTTCTAACCATTCTAAAAATTACTTTTGTTATTCCATTTTTTATTTTAAAATTCATTTGTTTATTTTTCTAACTAATTTCAGATCATAATATTTTTCTATATAAAAAATAAAAAATAATTTATGAATCTTATGTAGTAAAATTAGTACTAAATTAACATTTTACATACTCAAGGAGAGAGTTCGGCTACATTTTCAGCTATATATATCAATATATTTACTTTAAAAACTATTAACAAAATTCCTTTTATAGTAATTTTTGCAAGAAATTTAATTGTGATAAAATAAACTTTATAAAAAAAGGTTTTTAAAATTTAAAAAAAAAAATTATATTTTGTAAAACCCATCTCTAATTTTTAGATTTAAAAGAAATTGACACAAATTATTATTTCTACTATTTTTGAAATATTTGCATAAAAAAATAATAATTTTTACTTTTAATATTAAAAATTGTACATAAAATATTTTTATTGGTTTTTTTTTAATTTTATCATTCTTCTGAAGGAAATTATTATGAACTTATTGAATTTAGAAATGTCAGATTTTCAATACTTATGGTCATAAAATAAAATGCATCATAAATATTTTTTCAAAAAAAATTTTCTACCATTGTTGAAGTTGTAAATTGCAATTATAAACAGATTTTAAGAATGGTCTACAAATATTTTTTTGCAGGAATATTAAAATTTTTTTTTATTTTATAACCATAAATATAGAAAGGTTGAAATTTCTATAAAACCAAAAAGTTCTTAAGGGCATTTGAACCTTGATGACGTCACACATGCTTTGCACAAACTGTAACGTCATCAAGGTTAAAATGCCCTTAAAAGAATAATAAATTAAAAAAAAAATCAGTGAACTATTTTTTTTCATTTTCAATAATAATGGTAATTGTAACTACATTTTTAAACAAAAAAAATTAATTTAAAAGAAATGTTTCAAAAATAGTTCAAATAAAAATATTAAGTCTTTAATTTTTTTTAAATATAAAAACACATGTTTAAAAAAATTACGGATTAGTTTTAAGAAATAATATAAATTTGGAAATAAATTAATAGAACAACATTCAGGTTAAACTGAAACAAAAAAAGCAGATGTTGTTAATATAAAATTTGCGACGTTTGTTGATAAAAAATAGTTATTGTATCCAAAAAATAAAATTTCAAACGACATATTTTATCCGACATTCTTTTTTTCAAAACTCCTGCTTAAAAATCAAATTCAGTGACATCCGGAAATCTGAGAATATATACTCACACTAAAACTTAATAATCAAATAAAGACGCTAAGAGTCCCCTCTCTCTCTATAATTTAAATTAACGAGTTTAATGCTTCCGATGTAATTTATGATTCCAAGCAGGTCGTGCAGTATAAATAATTGTAAATATAGTTTTTTTCGAACGTGCTTTCTCGTTTATTGAGATAGTTTTTCCGAAGACGAATGGATTTCTAAAGAAGAGGAAGAGAAAAAAGAAGGAATCTGGTTTTATTCTTTCGTTTTCACTATGGCGCAGATTACATGCTTAGAAATTAATGTCTCCCCCGTGGTTTATACCACTGCTTTTTTATAATAGATGCGCTGAATTTCTAAAGGACTATATATGTATTTGACTCTCCGAAATTCATAGTCGATTCCCCCTCATTTCATTCACAATTTTTACATTCTCATTTTTTTTTTTTTTTAAAGCCACCTGAAGAACATTCTGTTTTTCAAAGAAAAAACCAGAATTTCACGATTCTTGTTGTGTACTATATGTATTAAACATTTTTTTTATTAATGCTCGAAGCAAACTGTAGCTCTTAAATAACGAGACGATTTTTTTTCTGTATTGCAGCGATCATGGCTCACTTTTCATTCCTCGCTGCTTTCTTCTGGCTCAATACCATGTGCTTTAACATCTGGTGGACATTTAGGTAAGTTTTTTGTATTTGTAAAATCACATTTGATGAACAACTCAACGGCATCATTAATATATGACTTTTTTTTATTATATCTAAAAAGATGATTCATTAAAAATGTTTAATTCTTTATTTTGAAAATAAACGGTTTGTTAAAGTTAATTTTTGAAAATATCCAGTTATTTCATTATTTGTTAGATTGATACAGATTGAGAGTTTTTCAGGATCAATTGACTGAAATAAAAGGAGATAAATGAGGCCGTTAGCGAAGAATTTCACGTGCACTTATCTTTTTTAGCGTCTTTCAGCAAGACATTGTCTAATTAGAAAGAACGATCTTGAAACTCACGATATGTTCGTGCTGTAAGGGAAAATTATCCTTTAAGACGAATAAGTATTCAGTAATAGATCAGATGGTCGAGTATCTGTCAGAAGCAGGTTTCTCTCTTCCATCTCTTCTTCTTTTACACAAAATTGCCTTCTCGTCTTTCGTTTCAACAGGAGCGCGCTCGCGCGCACGAGTCTTTTTTAAAACTTCAATTTAATTACCATCCATTGAAAACATGCCCCAATTATCAAGTCGCTACCCCGCAAAAGTCCATCGGATCAGAACAAGAAGTTGAGTTAGCAACCGATATACTTGAAAACTACTCTCAAAGCTATTCGGAAGATTAAAAGGAAAAATATTATCGCAAGAAAGTAATTCTTAAAAGTATTGAAATTAATTTATCCTTTGAAGAAATATTGATTATCTAATAAGGAAGCATAATCTATTTATACAGGCCTCAGATTGTATAACTTTTTCGACTGATCTAAATATTATTATGCAAATTATTCTCATTTTTATTTATAAAAAATACTAGAAAAATATTAATTGCTTAAAAATTTTTATTAAGAAGTAGGAAAATATACCCATTTTATGCATCATTTTTATTTCTCAATAACAATATTGTTTGCAAACTCATTTTTTTCTGTTATTGGGAAGAAAAACATTAGATATTTCCCGATTCCCGTTTCTTAATATTTTTGTATATAGAAAATTCTCAATTTCCATACAAGGACATAATTTGCATCAATTTTATTTCTTAATTTCAATTGTTTTAATAAAATTCAAAGTTTTTTAAAAATAAAGGAAAAAATGTTTATGAATTATATTCGTCAATTAGAAAATTTGATCGAAAATGAAACTGAAAATTTTTGAATTTTTATAGAAAAATAAAGGAAAAAATTTTATATTAAAAAAAATGTTTTGTTAAATTTATTTACGAATATCTTTAATTGTAAAATTATTCGAAAACAACAATTTCTTTTTTAAATATTTTAAATATTCAATTATTATTATTTTTCTATTGGAATTAAAGTTTTCAAAAATTTCAAATTCAAACCTTCTTGAAATTAAACAACTTTAAAAATATTGTTATAAATCATGAAGATATCGATTTCTTTATGTTTTATAATAATTAAAGAAAATCGAGTGTTAAAATCATTATTTTACATTATAAGAATATTGTTACTGTAAATTCTTAAAAATTATTTTCATATTCTATTATTATATCTAAAATTTAACCTAAAATTAATTTTCAAATCAATTTTTATTAGAAAATTCGACGAGAATTCAATTATTTAAATACGAAAATAAATAATTTATTGAATAATTGAATGTTTTTTTAAATTTTAATTATGAAGAATTTTATTCACAAACTTTTAAATAATTGAATTCTTTTGACGAATTTAAATAAAAATTTTTAGAATAGTTACATTTTTCAAGGAATTCGATTAAAATTGTATTAAAAATTTTCAAATAATTGAAATTCTGTAATTTCAAATTATTATTTGTGAAAATATTTGAATTCCCAAGAAGAATTTTATTATGTTTAAACAATATTTCATTTTTGCGAAGATTATTATTACTCTTGAAAATAATTGAATTTCTGCAATAATTTGTAACTTTTTCAAAATTAATTTTTTTTTTGTGTTTTTAACTAAAATTTTTCTATAAATGCATTATTTTTAATAATTTTTGTAAAAGTTCTTTGAGAATTTTCAAATTCATTGTTTTACAATTCACTTTTACATAATTTCAATTACTCGTAAATTCTTCAATTAAATATACATTATAAATTTATAAAATAAAAACTTGAAATAATTCCAAAAAAATCATGAATTAAATTTTCTCAAAAAAATTAATTTCACAGAATTGTTAATTAAAAATATGAAAAATTCAGATTTTCAAAAATTTTAATTTAAAACCTTTTTAAAATTCAATTATTTCTAAAACTTTACCCTCTAATGCTATTAGTATTCAATTGAAATCTAAAATTTTAACTCAAATCTACTTTCAAATCAATTTTTATTAGAAAATTCTTCGAGAATTCAATTATTTCAATACAAAAGTTAATTATTTATCTATTGAATAATTGAATGTTTTTTAAAATTTAATTCTTATAAAGAATTTTATTAACAAATTTTTAAATAATTAAATTCTTTTGTCGAATTTTATAAAAACTTGCATGAAAATAATTACTTTTTTCAAGAAATTCAATTCAAATTGTATGAAAAATAATTGAAATTCTGCGATGAGTTTTATTATTTCTGAAAATAATTGAATTATTGAGAAGAAAGTTATAAAAAATTTGTAAATATTTGAATTCTTGTGAAATTTTTATTATTTATGAAAATAATTAAATGTTTGAGTAAAATTTTATTAAAATTGTCTTTGAATAATTGAATTCTTTTGGGTAATTTTATTAAAATAGTAAATATTGAAAATATTATTGAATTAAGGAAAATTTTTAATAATTAAAATTTTGACAAGAATTTTATTAAAAGTTTTGAAAATAATTGAATTTTGAAAAAGAATTTTTTTACTTATGAAGATATTAATTGGGATTTTGTCCAGATTTTTTAAAAAAATTTTAAACATAATTGAATTTTGTGATAAGAATTTGATTACTTTTGAAAATAATTGAATTTCCGCAATCATTTGTAACTTCTTCAAAATTCAATTATTTTAGTGTTTTTAACTAAAATTCTTCTATAAATCCAGTATTTTTAATAATTAATTAAATATATATTGACAAATTTAACTAATTTTGGAAGATTTTGAATTATTAAAATTTTTCAAAAATCTAAATTCATCAGAATTTCTAATTAAATTCATTCAACATTGCAATTTTATAAAATTTTCAATTGAAACCGTTTGAAGTTAATTTCTTTATCAAAATTGTAAGCGCAACTCTTTTAAAATTGAATTTTTTTAGTAATTCTAGAAATTACATATTTTTTCAGTACTTTCGGAAAAATTTCCTGACATTTTCTTGATTTTTCTGTACTAAATTAATTTTTCCTGACCTATTCAGAAGTTGTTAGCCCTTAAACGCGGGACTTTTTTAGAAAAGTGCAATTTTCGTCATCTTTCATACACAACGGGTTTTTGGGGTCTAATTACGAATATGAAATCAGTTTTTCAAAATTCAAAATGGCGGATTCAATATGGCGGTTGAATTTTGCAAAATTGATTGAATTCATTTGAATTCTTGTTACTCGGCGGTTTTTGGGGTCCAAGTAGTCATATTTGCATTAGCTTAGCTTTATTTAATTTTCGATTTTGTAATTTTATTGTAAATATTGCCGCATAAACATTCTTGTTTTATTATTTTATTTATTTTTATTATTTTTATTATTATTATTCAATTAAATAAAAATTATTTAAAATTTTTCGTTTAAATTTTGATCATCAGTTTGTAAAATTATGATTTATATTTGAAATTACACACGTGGCGTTAAAACTGCGGAGTGGTCGGTAATTTGGTTGGTCGCATTGGAGAATATATTTGATTTAGAATTCAACTTGTCGAACAAATTCTCAAGAGTCATTTGGCACAATCGAAAGCACCATGTAGGAAGTTAGTTCATTCTGGAATCTGGGTTTACTGCTCTCAGTGCCATTGTGGCTTAATAAAAGCAAGCGTGAAGCCGCCTTTTTGTCGCGTAGACTTGTTCCATTTGCTCAGGCGAGCGTCTGCAGGAAATATAACTGTTCGATCTAAGATCGTTGACTTCTCCTTGGAGGTCGATCGCAGACAATCGAGCAGACGATTCGTAATTAACAATAAAAAAAAAGAAACTATAAAGCAGAACTGTGATAAAAGAAAAATTACTTCACACAATCACTGATAGTAATTAAACCTTAAAATTGTTGCAATGATAATAAAATTTACACACGAAATTAGCCCTAATTTTGAAAAAGGAAAATTGAAAATCAAAATTGAAGAATTTAATACTATGGATAATACCGGAACCAATTCAATTTATCGTTAATCACATCGCGAGCTACCGAAGAAGCATTAACATCACTTCTCAAGGATTTTGTTGGAAAGGAGGATGAAAGGAATTGATTTCAAGCACTTTCGTTGAAATTTCGCGAGGCGAATTTGCCGATTAGTGGTGAATCGTTTCGACCTCGGAAACACTCGAGAAGACTGAACTTAACCAGAAAACCATTAGATACGGATTTATATAACTTTAGTCGGCGCAAGAGTAATCAGTCAATGTCAAATGAAGAGAAACTTTAATCTCAACGTTTGAAATAAGTAGGGACGGTGGGTCTAGTCGAATGTCTGATACGATGAAAACAAACACCAGGGGATTTTGAAAGGTCAAAACCCCACTTTCCCGTGCGCGGATCATGCCAAAAATTATGTTTATGGATACTTTAATAATTTTTAATCACTGATTCCATTAATAATATAATATTGACAGAATTAGATTTTCTAATTCTATTAGAATTCTAATTTAATTATTAATTAGTTTCTAATTCTATTAGAACTTGAATTGTAATTCTATTATTAGAATTAGAATTTTAACTCTGTTATAGTTAGAAATTAGAATTTTAAATGGACTAGCAACAATTCGAGCGCGACTTACTTTTTACTCACTTTTTTCATTAAAATTAGCAATTTTAAAAATAATAGAATAACGTACAAATTTTAAATTAAAATTTATTGTTTTCATAAAAATAAAATATGAATTGAAAAATAATTTTAATATTATTATAACTATAATAATCGTATATTCAGATACAGAAAATTCAGCAAAATGTCAGGGATATTTATTGAAAGTACTGAAAAAATTAAATTTTTAGAATTCATAAGAAAATTCTGAATTTTTCTGTCTTTTTTGTTTGCCTCATAAACATTACTATAAAAAATTAAATTAAATTAAATAAATTAAATTAAATTAAATAAATAATAATAAATAATAATAATAATAAATAATAATAATAATAATAATAATAATAATAATAAATAATAATTAATTTAATTAAATTACTATAAATTATAATACAAAACATTCAATTTTTTTCAATATCTGACAAAAATTTGAAATTTCTTTTCAAATAACTTAAATCTTGAACAACTATCATAAAATAATGACTTTTAAATTATTAAATGAATAATTTTACTTACATATTTTAAAATTTTCATAAATAAGTGAACTTAATGGGTTTCAATTTGGGGCTGTTCAAAAAATACGTAACGCTTTAGGGGGGAGGGGGGGTCAAGCTATTTGTTACGGTCAGCAGAAAAAATGGCGCTAATGTATACAACTTTGCGTTACATGGGGGAGGGGGGGGGGGTCAAAATTTCCGAAAAATAGCGTTACGTATTTTTTGAACGGCCCCTTTGAAATTTTATAAAATTTCAATTTTAAATGAATTTATTTAATTAGAAATTTCAAAGAACTTAAATTTTTGAAAAAATTTTAATAATTCAAAATCTTCTAAAATTAATTAAATTTGCCAATATATATTTAATTCATTATTAAAAATAATGGATTTATTGAAGAATTTTAGTTAAAAACACTAAAAAAAAATTGAATTTTGAAGAAGTTATAAATGATTGCAAAAATTTAATTACTTTTAAAAGTAAATAAAATTCTTATCACAAAATTAAATTATATTCAAAGTTGAATAAAAATCTCGTTGAAATCACAATTATATTTATAAATAATAAAATTTTTCTTCAAAATTCAATTATTTTCAAAAATTTTAATAAAATTCTTCTGAAAATTTTAATTATTTTCAAAAATTTTTCTCATTTCAATAATTAATTTTTAATATCTCTACTATTTTAATTAAACTACTCAAAGTAATTTATTTATTTAAATAAATTTTTAATAAAATTGTACACAAACATTTAATTATTTTCATAAATAATAAAAATTTCACAGGAAATTGCAGAATTTCAATTATTTTTAATACAGTTTTAATCGAATTCCTTGAAAAATGTAACTATTATTCTTAAAAATTTTATTAAAATTCGTCAAAAGAATTCAATTATTTAAAAATTTGGTAATAAAATTCTTTATAATCATTAAATTTTAAGAAACATTCTATATAATTTACTTATGTATTTAAATAATTGAATTATCATAGAATTTTCTAATAAAAATTGATTTAAAAATGAATTTTAGTTAAAATTTTAGATAATAATTGAATATGAAAATAATTTTGAAGAAGTAAAAGTAATAATATTCTTAATTCTTATAATATAAAAAAATGATTTTATCACTCGGTCATGTTTTATAACAATATTTTTGAAGTTGTTTAATTACAAAAAGGTTTGAATTTGGAATTTTTGAAAATCTTAATTCCTATGGAAAAATAATAATAATTAAATATTTATTTAAAAATAAAGTCACTGATGTTTTAGAATAAAAAATTCATTTCAATTAGTAGAATAGGTTTTGTAAACTCTAATTTCATTTTTGATTCTATATATTTCAATTTTCAAATAATTTCTTCTGAACAGGTGACATTGAAAATTTTATATTTTATCCTCATGCAGGAAATAAGTTAAAAAACTTTTAATTTCATTTAATCTCTAATTATTGTATATTGTCATTACCTACAATTTAAGTTTCATTTTGAAAATTAATTTTTAGGTTTAAAAAAATTTATTAATTTTTAATTTACAGAATAAAAAATAACAGTTAATTTTCTGAGTTAAATGAAATTTGTTTTTTATTTCATTATAATATTTTTAATTTATAACCATTATAAAAAATTTGAAAATTTAATGGGAAAATTGTAATTTTAAAATATTCCAATTTTTTAAGCATTGCTTAAATAATTAAATTATTATTGGAAAAATTACAATATTTGTAATTTCAAAAAATTTCAACTTTTCCCAATATTTTACCAAATATTTCCAAATTTATCAATATTGTTTGTTCGATTTTGGTAATTGTAGAAAATATAAGAAATTTCTCAAATTAATTTGTGACGTGATCCGAAGAACATAGTCAGGGTTTGATCACATTTTTAATTTTGTTTATAACTTTTTAAAAAAAAATTATCAAAATCAAAAATAAATCAATGAATATTCTAAAGTTTTTTGGGTCGCTGAATTCAAATCGTTGATCAGAATTAAAAAATTCAAAATGGCGACCAAAATTTTTTTAAAGTTTATGAATTTGGCTGAAAATGCTCATTCGGGGGGTTTTGAGGTTTTTAAATCCAAATCTTTAGTCAAAATTTAAAAATTCAAAATGTCGAAAATGTCACTAATTTAAATAGTAATAGTTCTATACTGATCATTTAGTTAAAAATAACTGATTGTCAGTTAAAAGTAATTGATGTTTCAGTAGATTTTTTTTAACTGATTCAATTAGTAAAGTTTAACTAATATTTTTCAGTTCTTTTTTTTCTACTGAAAATTATTACTCATTTTTTTCACTGACAATCAGTTATTTTTAATTGATTCAGAAGCAAAAAGTCAGTCACTGATTGTCAGTTAAAACTATGATTTTTAACTGATTCAGAGAGCAGGTAATAAAAATTTACTGCTATTTACATTGCCACTGATCATTAACTTTGAGAAGTGGTGAACTTTTCCCAAAATGCACATCCATTAAACTCGTTATATTTATCATCTATTCATCTTATCAGGAATTCCGATACACTATATGCCACTTGGTGTGAATCAGTGTAAATTCCTAACGTGGTTTCTGAAATCCAGTAGCTCTCCGTAATTTATCGCTCGTTCACCAGTATTTCATCAGAGGCACATAACTGAAATTTGTAATCCATCCACGAAGACATTTTGAGAGGGAAAGAGATTTTTCAAGAGAATGATGAAAAAAGAAAAGTTACCAATAATTTTCCCCTTGAATGTCTAATGAAGTAAAAGACTGTTATAAAAATGCAATTATCTGAAGAGATCGTTAGGTTTTTAGAGATTATCGGTTTCCTAGAGATTAAATTCTCTTGATTGTGAGAAAAAAGAATACTTCAAAAAAATGTAGATTCGAAGATTTTTGCACGATTTTTGTAGCATTTCACCCTATTTTTTTTTTTTTTTTTTATTGAACCCTGTAAATTTCTTCTGAATACAAATTCGCCTCGTGTTGGGTTTAATTCTTACGCCTCAACAAGCGACTTGCATAAATTTCAGGACAATATCTTTTTCTAGCGGCTCGTTGACCCGAAAACTTAAATGTCGCGAAGAAATAGATAAGGGAACACATCCTAATGCAAAATTGATCGATTATCGATTTCTCCCTGGGAAAAATATTACATTTTTCCTAATATTATCGAAAATCCCCCGAAATTTCGAGTACTGGAATTATTTTTCACTCGAAAAATTTCTTATCCAAATAAATATATCGTGGTTGTTAATAAATCATTTTATACGATTTCGTCTTATTTGCATTGAAAAGAATTTCTATTTTTTTTTTCGAAAACTTTTATCGAAAAAGTTCTCGAGGCGAGTGAAGTGTGGTAAGTCCTCTTTAAATCAGTTTTATGTCCCGAAGGCTCCTTAGATAAGACAAGTCGTAATTGTTATCTGGCGAGCGAAAATATCAAGAAAGAGAAAGAGAGGAAGGAACCTTGAGATTGGAGTAGTTTTTTTACACTTTCGAAGGCTATTGACTTCTTAAAGTTTTCTCCTTCATATTTTGATGTCTAATAGCGAGACATGCCGATTCTCTATATACCGTTATCCCTAATTGCGTTTATAATTTTTATAATTTAAGAACTAACGTTACAAGTCACTTAGATGATCTAGAAATTTAACAAAGCATTCCTTGTCACAACGGACATTATCGAAAATAAATTGCAAACTATAGCAACACTCGAAATATGGAACAAAAGCGTTTTTTTCAACATTTATATATTTTTCACAATCGAAGAATATCTCTCAAAGTATTTCAATTGAAAGTAAATTTTTTTTTAAATTGCAAATGAGTTTTGCATTCTAACTGTGCAAAAAAAAAAAAAAATGTGTGGCTTGTGTGCCAATTGCTGATACTGAATATTGAAATCGTCTGGATGGCAAGGTTTACTGCCAACCGCAAATTTTATTTTCTGCTGTGGCAAAATTGAGTGTTGGATGATATGAAAAGTCGGCGCCTATGCTTCGAAGCGGTAAATGATACTGAATGAGAATAGTGTTTTCTATATATCTATACATTTCTCGTAGGAGTGAATTTTCTCTCAAGTTTTTCAATTACAGAACACAACAACAACAACAACAGCATCTCAACTTCCCACGGTTGGCATATATATATAAGTTCTGTGTGAGTCTCTCTCAACGACCTACTCGAACCGGGTTGCTTTTCTTTATTCACATTTTAGCATTGTGCCTCTAAACAAATTTGCATTCTAAAGACCATACCGATAACCATCTGCTATTCACTACGTGTAGCATTTGCTCTTTTTAAAATTTGTTCATCTTTCTTTGCACATTGTTTTCTTTTTTTTTTTTTTTTTTTGGGTAAATAATTAGTTCCTCGAATTAGGTTTCTTGTAATGATATACTTCTAACGCCTTTTCGAAAAGTACAAAGGATTTTGGTTCAAAGAACAATTAGATTTTTGAAATGATTCCGTACGGAAATTTTGCAAATATTCCACATTGTATATTTTTGTAGAGTTTTCGATAACTTTAAAAAAAACGGGTGACTGTTAAACTGTTACCAACTTCAATTAGATTTGCTAATAGTTTAAGATTTTTTTATCAGCTAAGGATTTTTTTCTGTGAAATTCCAATTGGAATTGGTACTATTTTAACAGTTTTTTTTGTCATTCAAGAATTTTTTTCCTTGTAAAATTAATAAAATTGGAAATTAAAAAATATAATAATAAAGAAATAATATTATAAAGTATAAAAAAACTGTTACCAACTGCAATTGGATTTGGTAACAGTTTTTATCAACTAAGAATTTTTTCAGTGCAAAAATTAATAAAAAAAATATATAATTCTGAGGAAATAATATTAAAAAGTATAAAAAACTATTACCAACTCCAATTACAGTTGGTAACAGTTTAACAGTTTTTTTAAAAGTTATCGAAAACTCTACAAAAATATACAATGTGGAATATTTGCAAAATTTCCGTACGGAATTCTTTACGGAATTTCATACGGAATTTACGTAGAACGGTTTCCGTAGAATCGTTTCACGTGGGTATTATCTAGAGTATTTCAGATTTCGGTCAAAAAGGGGATTCCCAATCGAATTTGATCAGGGTATTGCTACAAAAAATTAATTTTAAAAAATTAATTTTAAATTAATTTTTAATTAATTAATTTTTTTCATTAATTAATGACAAAATCTTGACTTTTGCCCTGATAATAAAAAATATTCTGATCCACTCTATGTATAAATGATTGGATACTCAAAAAAAAATATTCTATTTTTAAATCCATTTGGTAATTCAATTTTACGAAATTTCGATTATTTGGAAATTATTTTTCCATAGGAATGAAGATTTTCAAAAAATTTCGAATTCAAACCTTTTTGAAATTTAACAACTTGTAAAAAATTGTTATAAAATATGAAGGACATCGATCACTCAGAGTCATCGACTCGGAGCAATCGATTTCTTCAGTATTTTATAATAATTAAAGATGATCGAATACTAAAATCATTATTATATAAACTGTAAAAACATTTAGTAACTGTAACATTTTTAAAATTATTTTCATCATTTCGATTCAATTATTATTTTCTAAAATTTTTAAGTATAATTTTTCTTTAAATTAATTATTTTTAATAATTTTTCAAAAAATTCTTTGAGAATTTTCAAATCCATTTGTTTACAATGCAATTTTAAGAAATATCGATTTCTCGGAAATTCTTCAATTAAATACCTATTTATTGAAAAATAACTTTCAATAATTTCAAAAAAAAATTCAATTAAACTTTTTAAAAAAAATTTCTTCTACAGAATTGTTATAGTTAAAAGTATGAAAAATTCAGATTTTCAAAGAGTTAAATTTGAAAACTATTCAAAATTCAATTATTTCTAAAAATTCATGCTATAATGCTGTTGATATTCAAATCTAAAATTTTAACTAAAATTATTCATTTTTAAATCAATTTTATCAACAAAATTTTTAAATAATTGAATTCTTTCAATGAATTTTAATAAAATTTTTAAGATTAATTACATTTTCCAAGGAATTTGATTAAAATTAGATCAAAAATAATTGAAACTTTTAAATTATTGAAGTTTTCAAGGAATTTTCGTGGAATTTTATTAACATTGTATTAAAAATAATTGAAATTTTTTAAATAATTGAATTATTTTGACGAATTTTAATAAAATTTTTAAGAATAATTACATTTTTCGAGGAATTCGATTACAATATTGTAATAAAAATAATTGAAATTCTGCAATGAGTTTTATTATTTATGGAAATAATTGAATTTCTATAAAGAATTTTATTACTTGTGAAAATAATTGAATCCCTGTAAAAAGTTTTATTATTTATAAAAATATATAAATTTCTATTAAGAAATTTATAAAAAATTTGTAAAGTAATTAAATTCCTGTCAATTTTTTTGTTATTTATGAAAATAATTGAATGTTTGCGTAGAATTTCATGTTAAAATTGGTTTAAATAATAATTGAATTCTTTTGGAAAATTTAATTGAAATAATAGATATTGAAAATTATTGAAATTATAGGAAAATTTTTCAAAATAATTGAATTTTGGGAAAGAAATTTTATTATTTATAAAGATAATTGAAATTTTGACGAGAGCTTTTAAAAATATTTTTGAACATAATTGAATTTCTGCGAAGGATTTTGTTACTTTTGAAAATATAATTGAATTGCTGCAATCATTTGTAACTTCTCCAAAAATTCAAATTTTTTAGTGTTTTTAACTAAAATTCTTCTATATAAATCCATTATTTTTAAAAATTAATTAAATATATTTTAAAAAGTGTAACTCATTTCAGAAGAATTTGAATTATTAAAATTTTTCAAAACTCTAAGTTTTGAAAAATTAATGTTGTAAAATAAACCTTTAGCTACATTTTTTTCTATTATGTTTAAAAAATTTAAACTCAAAGAATTGTGATTGAAAATCAAATATTCAATTATTGCAGCAATATTCCTCAATCTAAAAAGAATACAATGTTTTCGAAGAATTCTGTTCGACAATTACATATGAATTCAGCACATTTTTTTTCTGTACTTGAAAGAAAGGTTTGAAATTTTTCTTAGAAAATTCTGAATGAAAAATAAATAGTTATGTAGTAAAATTTACTTTTCAGAACAAAAATTTAAGATAATTTTAGTTGAACTGTGTCAAAAAATTATCATAAGTTTTGATTTCTTTGTGAGTTTAATTGACATTTGATAGAAGTCACTTTGATCAGGAAGATCGAAAACTTATCGTTACTGTTGAATTATAATTTAAATGATTTAAATTAACATAAGTATACTCTACAAGTAGTCAATTCATAAATTCTGAAATGTTTCTTCTTTCAACAATTTTAGTTGATTTTTAGATTTTTTTTGCTTTAAAGCAAAAGTTACTCTTCTTCTTCTTCGCTCTGAAGAAAGGTACCTAATCATAATTTGATGGGACAGGATAGAAGATGGAAAAAAAATTATGAACAATTACAAACAATTCATCATCACTTACAAAATATTCACTAAAAGTTCCCAATTTCGAATAATCAACTATATTTAAAATAAAACTACCGCACTCAAACACAACCTCTAATTTTTTTCCACTCAAATATCTTTCTTGAGAGCGTTTCACGTATATTAGTTTTCATTGTAGTTACACCATTATTATACAACCAATTTGCTGTATGATGAAAATTGATAACAGTTTATTATTACTTTGAACCTTGATGGAAGTGAATGACATAAAATTTGAAATGCAAAGTCACAACATCCAGGTGTTGGAAACCCTCATATAACAGGAATAGGTTAACGACTCAAGAAGCCCAGTAGCACATTCTCCCAACAGTAAACGAGATTCATATTAATTAATTGCCGGTTATTAAAACATCCCGCTTATCGTCCCAAACGTCCCCTCAAGGTTAGATGGCGCTAGGAATTAATTTTATCCACATGTATTTATTTTTAATTTATTTTTATGAAAAAAAAAGAAGAGAATAGGTTTACAACTTGTCTTCTTATAATAAATCTCAAATTAGCATTCCTCAGATCTTGAAAAGATTCACGAACCGGTTCAGATCAAGATTCGAAACATTCTTAATTGGCATAATCTCAATAGTCTACTGCTAATAAAAGCATCAACTTCCTGATTATCAGTTTGCAATTTGCATAATTTTCAATGTTTGGTTGACAAAAAGGATTTCTCTAGATTTCATCCTAATTTGTGAACGTGAATTATTTTTTATATATTCGCGTATATAAATCAAAACTATTTAAAGAAAGATGATAAGTTCACTGCAGATACAGGCCTCGGACCGACTTCAAGACATTGCTAAAAAACATTATTTCAGTCAAGAAGACTTCTTGATTTCAGTCTATTAAAAAAACAAAAAGAAGTCTATTTTATTAACATTTGTCACGAAAATTTGGTTCTCTATTTCATCTTTCTGACTTTTCTCTGATTTACAGAAAAATCTTTATCTTCTTCCCTTATCCCAATAATAATTTCAATTCTAAGTTTTTGTAAATTCAACTATTTTCATAGATTAGAAGAAAAAATTCTCATATTTTTAATTTTTCATCAAAAAATACAATTACTTTTTTCGAAAGGTAATTAAATTTTTATAAATAATTGAAATTTCTTAAAATTTTTTTAAAGAATAATTGAATTTTACAATTGAAATTTTCGAAAATAATCGTGAGAAGTAATTTAAATATGTTTAGAAATAGAATAATTAGAATTTTTTAAATATTAACGTTTCCTAAAATTTTATTAAAATAAATTGAATTTTCAAAAAGAATTTGTAAAAACACTTGAAAATGATCAAGAGAAGTTCGTCACAATAACTAATTTTGATTTTTGAAATAGACATTCATACAAAATGTTTTAAAATTAAATTTTTGTTTCCAAAAATTATCTTTTTTTATTAGTCAAATAATCTTTAACGTTCTAGATCTTTTATAAAATAAGACAAAATAAAACAAAACAACATTCGGACAATGAATAAAAATATTATTCACTCCAACGTTTCGAAATTTAAATGATTTCCTCTGCAGGGAGTCTATTTAGAAAAATATATACAAAATTAAAATAATAATAAAAATAATTGAACAACTAATAAAAAATGTAAATTAAAATTAAAAGTACCAAAAAATTAATAATTAAAATAGACGAAGACTTAAATTTTATGCCCTGACGATGAAGTGGAGTCTGAAGTCAGAAAATTAGAAAGAAACCTAATATTCATAAAATAAAAAAAAAAGAATTGAAAAATTAGAAAATAAAAGAATTTTTTAAAATTAATAATTCATAATAAAAGAATAAAAAATTAGTAAAAATTAGTAAAAAAAAGAATTGAAAATTAAAATGAATAAAGAATCACTATATAAAAAAATATAAATTCATGAAAAATTAATAAAAAATAATAATACGTGTTTGAAAAATTACTAAAAATAAAAAAATTAACAGTAAATAAATAAATCAGTAATAATATAAAATAACATACCATAAATAAATAAATAATCCTTCTTGGTATAAAACCAATAAATAAATAACACATAGATAATAAATAAATAAATAACGGTTTACAATACAATAAAATACAAATTATTTGTCAAATTAAGTAAAAACGTATTGCAGTATAGTTACTTTTTTTATTTTTATTAATTTTCCATAAATGTATTATTATTATTTTTCATTAATTTTTCATGAATTTATATTTTTTTATATAGTGATTCTTTATTCATTTTAATTTTCAATTTTCAGTTACTAATTTTTACTAATTTTTATTCTTTTATTATAAATTATTAATTTAAAAAAATTCTTTTATTTTTCAATTTTTCAATTATTTTTTTTTTTATTTTATGAATATTAAGTTTCTTTATAATTTTCTGACTCCATCGTCAAGGCATTAAATTTAAGTCTTCATCTATTTTAATTATTAATTTTTGGTAGGAAAAAATCAATTTATTCATCAATTTTTATTTTTTATTTATTGTTAAATTGAGGAGCAATTTTTCAAAAATTGAGAAATATATTTTTCAAAAACAAAATTGAGGTAAACACATATTTAAAATATTAAAATCCTTACAAATCGATTTATTACTGTTCAATTTAAGAAAAAAAATTATTACCGAAGAATTTTTGATTTAAAAAATATTTTTGCTAAATCTTGGTGATTTTTAATTTTTTTATTAGGAAAAATTACCAAAAACTTTAAATCCCCTTATCACAATAGACTTTAAATTACAAACATAGCGTTTTAAATAGAAAAAAATATTCAAAAATGAATAATTTATTACAATTTTTCTACATTAAAGTTAATTTTAATATTGTTAGGTGAAAATTGTCATTTGTTTAAATTTCTCGCAGTGACAAAATTTAGATTTATCAGGTTTTGAAAACTTACTCAATTATTTTTTTATTATTTTAATTTTGTATATTTTTTTTTGGATAGACTCGCTGAAGAGGAAATCATTTAGATTTTGAAACGTTGTGGAGGAAATAAATATTTTTATCCATTGACCAAATGTTTTTGTTTTTTTGCCTTATCTTTTTTTTAATTGTTCTTCGCTTAGATTTTCCCATAAGGATCGTAGTAAAAGTCAAAATTTTGCCTGGAAATTAGGTTCGGTACAAATTCTCTCTTTGTAACTAAATTGAATTTATTTTATTTAAAAATTAAAACCGTTTTCATATGTAATTTAATGTCTTAAATTTTCAATAGTTGTTGACACCAGTAGTTGCTGACAGCCGTATTCTTCAATTACATTCGATGACATTGTAAATTAATACTTTACTCGTGTTATTAATTCCACAACTTGTGAATTTCTTTCTCTGTTATTGAGAAAAAAAATTCACAAGTTGTGAAAATTAAAATAATACAAAAAATGTCGTTGCAGGTTTGAAAATGCATTGCTTGCAAATTCCATGCGCTGCAATGGGTTATACGATGCGTTATTATTATTGATGGGTGATATAAATCTTTTTATTTTAGTCGAATGATCTCGTTACCTAAAACGTAATGTCGCGCTCTTGTTTCGTTATTTCGCGAGTTGAGTATGTTTTTGAAATAATGCAAGAGTTGAGTAGAGTTGCCCAGGCAGGCGCGCGGCAGTGTCGTGCCAACTCGCTCCAATGCCAAAAACAAGCCTGCTAGTGAACTTGGTTAGTGATTTTTCAGCCGGAAAATTACCTCTAGTGTTATTTACGCCTGACAGTTGCACGTACGCGTGTACACCAGCAACCGCACGGACACGCCCCAAAGTCACTTCTGCACCGCGCGTCATAATGATGATAATGATGATGATCATTGAACCGATTGCCATCGGTCATTAACACATGACAGATTCATGCCTCTCATATTGCTGGTGCGTTGAACGTGTCCCTCCTAAATGACAACTACTTCTACCGCACTCGACAAAATATTCCCCTCCCCTCCTCTTTAGTCACTAGATTCGTCAAATTATCCTAATCCTAAATTTTAATTTTTAACCTCTTGATGGTACTTTTAATTTCCCAGTCTTTTAAAGGAAATGGAATAACAAAGATTCGTGAATCTATAATCGTATTAGTGAATTTTTAAACATTTCTACCACAAAATTAATCATCATTTGGATTAGATGAGAAGGAGCGTTATTCAAAAATAAAATTGCTTTTTTCAACAGTTTCATTTCCTTTAAATATTTTCCTATTAAGGTACGAATTCGTCCTAGAACCTATTTTTAAAAAGTTCAGAATTCATTCAAGCACTTTCAGGGCGTCTACAACACCTGGAAAACCGGAAAAGGTCAGGGAATTTTTTCGAAAGTCAGGTCATTTTTTTCATCATGACTAATCAGAGCATGATTCTAAAGTTCTGAACGTTCAAATGAACGAAATTTATTTATTTTCTTCTTTAATTTAAATATTTATTACAATAATTTTTTGTCGATATAAAATAAATTAATTATAAAGTTTCTAAGTGTAAAATTTAAGTTTTTAATTTTTATTGCAAACAATAAATTATAAAAACATTTCTAATAAAAAGTGTTTCGTTCATTTGAACGTTCAAAACTTGTGGATCATATCAGGGCTCGGATTGTGCGACTTTTTCGACTTTTCTAAGGAAATGTGACTTTTTTCGACTTTTTTTTGGAAAAATGCGACTAATCGACTTTTACAAAATTTTTTTTAGTAAAATGCGACTGAAATTAAAAATTTTTTTTTAAATTATTTTTTATGAAAATAATTGAATTATTGGAAAGAAATTTATAAAACATTAGTAGGTAATTGAATTTTGCAGAAGAATTTTGATATTTACAAAGATAATTGAAATTTTGAGGAGAATTTAAAAAAAAATTTTGAAAATAATTTGATTTCTGCCAAGAATTTTTTTACTTTTAAAGTTGAAGATATTTTAATTTTGCAAAGAATTTTATCAGAACTTTTAAAAATAATTAAATTTCCAGAATGAATTTTATTATTTATGAAGATAATTAAAATTTTGCCAAGAAATTTGAAAAAAAAAATTTAATTTTAAATTGAATTTTAAATAATTGAATTTCTAGGATGAATTTTATTATTTATAAAGATAATTTAAATTTTGACAAGAATTTTATTAAAATTTTGGCAAATAATTGAATTTCAGAGAAGAACTTTATTACTCTCAAAGATAATTGAAATTTTGAACAGATTTTTTAAAAAATGTTTAAAAGTAATTGAATTTCTGCGAAGAATTTTTATATTTATAAACATAATTGAAATTTTGAGAAGAATTTTATTACTTTTGAAAATAATTGAATTTCTAGAATGAATTTTATTATTTATAAAGATAATTGAAATTTTGACAAGAATTTTTTAAAAATTTTTGCAAATAATTGAATTTCAGAGAAGAATTTTATTATTCACAAAGATAATTGAAATTTTTAACAGATTTTTTTTTTAAAGTACATGAATTTTGCAGAAGAATTTTGATATTTATAAACATACATGAATTTCTTTAAAGAATTTTCGTACTTTTGAATATAATTGAATTTTGCAAAGAATTTTTAAAAACTTTTGAAAATAATTAAATTTTTATGATAAATTTTATTATTTAATTATAAAATTTTGACGAAAAATTTAAAAAAAATTTTGAATATATTTGAATTTCTGCGAAGAACTTTTTTACTTTTGAAAATAATTGAATTTAAGAGAAGAATTTTATTAAAATTTTGTTTAAATAATTGAATTTCGGAGAAGAATTTTATTATTTATAAAAATAATTTATATTTTAAAGAGAGTTTTTTAAAAAATTGTTAAAAATACCTAATTAAAATTTTACTATGAATTTTATTAAATTTTTTAAAATTTTATTCTGGATTGTTTGATATGTATCTGTTGTCGAGAAATGTGATTTTTTTTACAATTTTGACTATTTCGTGTTTTCTTTTTGTCGTTTTTTTCTAAGATTTCATGCAACTTTTTTTTCGCAATTCTTTCGACGTATTTTAATAAAAAATTTTAAGAAGTATTACAATTCTCGATTCACAGGAATTCAATTAAAATTGTATTAAAAATAATTGAAATTTCGCGATGACTTTTATTGTTCATGAAAATAATTGAATTTCTAAAAAGAATTTTGTTATTTATGAAAATATAATGAAATTATTGCGAAGAAATTTATAAAAAAATTTGTAAATAGGTAATTAGATTCCAGTGAAATTTTTATTATTTATGAAAATAATTAAATGTTTTATAAAATTTGTTTAAATATAATTGAATCCTTTTGGAAAATTTTATTAAATCATTGATATATGATAATGATAATCATTAAATTGAAGAAAATTTTTGAAAATAATTGAATTTCGAGGAAGAATTTTATTGTTTATTAAGATATGTAATTAAAATTTAGAAAAGGACTTTACAAAATTTTTAACATAATTGAATTTCTGCAAAGAATTTTATTAGGTTTGAAAATAATTGAATTTCTGCAATCATTTGTATCTTCTCAAAAATTTAATTTTCTTTTAGTGTTTTTAACTAAAATTTTTCTATAAATTAATTATTTTTAATAATCAATTATAATTGTTATAGAATAATTCTACTTAAATATTTTAAAATTAATTGAATTTTAAAAGAGTTGCGTTTATAATTTTCATAAATAGATAATAGAATTTTTAAAGAATTTAGATTTTTGAAAAATTTTAGTAATTCAAATTCTTCTAAAATTAGTTACTTTTGTAATTTAAATAATAACATTTTTTTTAAAAATGTAAGTTCTTTAATAATTCTATTATCTGTTTATGAAAATTATAAACGCAACTCTTTTAAAATTCAATTAAATTTGAAATATTTAAGTAGAATTATTCATTGAATAATTTATAAGTAATAATTTTATGTTAGTTCTTCAAGAATTAAGTAATTTAAAATGAAATTATTGTCAGAAATTGAAAAAATGAAGGTTTTTTTTATGATTCGTGGTAATTTCATATAGTTTATAAGACAAACAGAAAAGAAACAAGAATTTAGAATTTTATTATGAATTCTAAAATTTTAATTTTTTCCAGTATACTTTTAATAAAAATCCCTGAATTCCCTGACCTGTGGCATCCCTGAATTTCATCTCTAGATGAAGATATTTCTCAATACAATCTGTATTGTAACTGATACAATCTAGATAGCTGATCGTATTTGTAGCATTAAAAATGGTATCCCGTACAATCATTATGTTTCCCTGTAACATATTATTTTCATAGTGAATGTATTGTTCAATTACTCTAGGTTTGGCAGATTTTGCAATAAACAAATGTTACAGTTTATGACTATCCATGTCATAATAGTGTTATGATCAATGAATCATTTTTTCCTGTAAAACCTTCAGCTTCATTACCAAAAAGAGATCTATATGTCATTGCTTTTGTCTGCAAAATCGGTCCTAAAATACAAATTCCATTTTGTCCGCTAGTGTATAAGCCGCATAAAAACAAAGCATCTCTTAATTTCCCATAATCACTTGCAGTTGCAAGTTAATCTGAAAATTAACTCTAATCTACAGTGTAATTTCCCTTGATGAAATGGAATAAAATAGGTACAAGCTGTTTGTTAAACTGTTGTTAGCAAGAATAATAATTTGAAAGAAGAATATAATAATCCAAGAGACATGTTGAACCGCAAACTTGGAGGGATCTTTCCACCTTGTAAACCTGATTGCGGTATGGCGGTATTTTGTGTTGAGGATGTTAAATGGAGACAGGAAGTCCAAGCCCATGACCTTAGTTAACTTATCAGAACTCCATTATCAAGTAAGTCGTCAATTTGAGCGTGGAGAACTTTGATCCTCTTCTCGACAACAGTATTATGAGAAGATGCACGTTTGCGGTAATGGGACCCCGCACGGTTTGTTGAAACTTTCGCCAACCCAAAACTGTTTCAAAGTCTAGGTTTGTGAATGCCCTTCACTTGTTTAACACTAAAGACTAAAGTAAAGTCAAGCTAAGGTTTGTTGGTCCTTGTCAAGAGTGATACAAACATTGGACAGCAGAATCTTGTCCCTCCTTCTGTTCCACTACCTCTCTTCATTTACTCATCGGCAACTTCACTCTCATCCGATCTTGTCTTCTGTTTCATTTTGTCTGGGCCAAACCACCCGACGAGGTATATACAAACACTAATTCCCTTAGCGCTTTGGTACTTCGTTTGAGTTCATTAATTTCGATTGCGAATCATCCGTATCGGATCGATTTCGATGAAATTGTTACCAATGTAATTGACACTTATGTTTCAATTACAGTTGGGTAAATGTAGAATTTTTTGTTCAGTTGCGAATTTTTATTTTTCAATCACGAGACTAATTCCTATACCAGAAAAATTATTTCTGAGATATGATCTTCTTTTTCTAACAATAAGAAATAAGGGAATGTTCAAAAGCGTCTACAGATATTTAATCAATCAATTTCATCGAACTTTAATTATTATACTATTTACTTTTGTAGAATTGAAGGCAATTACAGAGTTTCCAGAAGTCAGCGGGAATTCAGGGAAAGGTCAGGGATTTTTTATTAAAAGTACTAAAAAAAATTTAATTTTTAGAATTTATAAGAATAAATCAAATACAAACCCTTCAATTTTTTCCATTTCTTACAATAATTTCTTTTTCAATAACTTAATTCTGGAACAATTATTTTAAGAACATAACTGATTACAGATACAGAAATTCAATTATTTTCAAAATTGATGAACTTCTTCGCATAAATTCAATTATGTTCCAAAATTTTTTAAAATTCTCATAAAAAATTCAATTATCTTTATAAATAATAAAATTCTTCTCTGAACTTCAATAATTTTCAGAAAAATGTAATAAATTGGCAAAATTTCAATTATTTTCAAAAATTTTACTTACTTCAATTATTTTTAATATCTACTATTTTAATAAAATTTTCCAAATGAATTCTAGTAGTTAAACAAAATTTTAATAAAAATTTAACAGAAAATTCAATTACTTGCCAATTTTTTATTATAAATTTCTTCGCATCAATTCAATTATTTTTCATTTTTTAATGAAGTTTCTCCAAAGAATTCAAATATTTTCAGAGAATTGAAAAAAATAGTTCTGAAAAATTCAATTATTTCGAATTTCAATCAAATTATTTTAAAAGTTCTATTATTTTAAAAAAATTTGACAAAATTTATTACAAGATTTAGTTAATAAAATTGATATTTTAATAAAATTTTCCTGTACAATTCAATTATTTTGAATACAATTCTTCTTAAGAATTTAACTATTTTCACAAATAATACATTTTTTTTTATGGAAATTCAATTTTTTAAAAAAATTGGAATAAAATTCTTCGCTAAAATCAATTATTATCATAAATAATAAAATTTTTCTTGAGAATTCAATTCTTTTAAAAAATTTTGATAAAATGCTTTATAAATTTGAAAAATTATACTAAAATTGGTCATAGAATACAATTATTTTCGTAAAATACAACATTCTTCCTAGGAATACAATTATTGTCAAAAATTCTCCAAAATTCAATTATTTAAAAAAAATTTGAATAAAATTCTTCACAAGAAATTAATTATTTTCATAAATAATAATATTTTTCTCTTAAATTCAATTATTTTCACAAATAAAATTCTTCACAAGGAATTCAATTCTTTAAAAAATTTTTTTAATAAAATTCCTTGCACCAATTCAATTATTTTTATAAATAACAAAACTTGTCGCAGAATTTCAATTATTTTTTATACAATTTTAAATAAAATGATAGAAAATTGCATTTATTCTTATATTTTTTTTTAATTCGCCGAAAGAATTCAATTATTTTTAAAAGTTTTGATAAAATTCTTCATAAAAATTCAATTTTAAGAAACATTCAATTAACTGAATAAATTATTTATTTTTGTATTAATTGAATTCTCGGGAAATTTTTTAATAAAAATTGATTAAAAAATGAATTTCACTTAAAATTTTAAATTATAATTGAATATTAAAAGCATTATAGCGTGAATTTTTAAAAATAATTGAATTTTGAAAAGTGTGTGAAAATTAAAATCTTTGAAAATTTGAATTTATAGTTTCACTATTCTTATGATATAAAATAATGATTTTATCACTCTGTCATCTTAAATTTATTATAAATTATTGATTTCTTCATGTTTTATAATAATATTCTCATAAGTTATTGAATTTGAGAATCTTAACTCCTGTAGAAAATAATAATGATTAAATATTTATTTTAAAAAGAAGTAGTATTTGAATGGAAATGGAAATCAGGGAAATGTCAGGGAAAAACAAAATTAAAATTTTGTGGCAAACCCTGTAATAAAAATTCTGTTTGCCGACTAATTGTTTCAAGTATTTGACACATGATCGTCTCGCCAAATGTATTCAGTTGATTACACAACCTAAAATTATGAATTATGTAGAACATGTAATGGATGATATTGTCTTCAAACATCCGCAATGGTTCGTTATCAAATATTAACAGTGAATCAAAAACCACAATTTCTACAAATAAAAACTCTTCTTCCTCATTTAGGTTAAGTTTTTGGTTAAACTATTAGTTCTGTTTGTTGGAAATTTTTTTTGAGAAATTCCTTTTCACATTTCCAAAAATCGAGAGTTGAAAGGTAATAAATACAAAGAAGGTGCTACTTAGTTTCGAAACCCAAGGTCCACTAGTTTCTTGAGCGCAATTTTGGCAAGTTAGCAGATATGTTATCTTTAGATGATACATGTAAATTATATTAATGTAACGTGACCACGATGTTTTGAAGTGAAGATGCCGAGGAAGAAATTTCTCTAGCAAAAGTCAACGTCCACCACAAGTTCGCTAAAGACAACCGGCCAGTGCTTTCATATTATGCGCATCCCGAGCATGACTATGTTATAAATGTTCGCGTAGTTGGCACTCGAGTGAATCATGCCGCCTTTAAGATTCAGAGCGCAACTCCTAGGACAACCTACAAGTGTCTTATGCTTCATGGTTCTAACTTGACAACAAGAATCTCGCATATTATATTTTACTCAACATACGCATAAATTTGGAAAACATTTTTTTCCCTCAACAGTTTGTTTTGATATTCATAAATTGTAGGGAATTTAATGAACGTTGAATAAATTCTTAGGGAACTTTTGTCTAGACGACTGATGTTCAAAAAAAATTGTTTCTTGAAATGGTTAACTTATAATTCATGCCTCGGACTTTCGACTCCTGATCCCTATTTTTTACCCTGACCTCTAATTCCATTCGAGTTCCGAATTGCAGGTTATCTTTTCTAATTTCTGCTTTCGATTTTGTGTTCCACTTACAATTATTAGAAAGAGTCCTCGGGAGATTTCGTTAGTTTTCCTATAGGATTATAGAATTTTATGTTTTGAATTTTATGTCAAAAATTTGGTCGAAATTCCGAAGGAACCTTTAGGGAGCATTTGATAATCTCTTTAAGTATTGAGTTTTCGATTTTTGTTCTCATATTCCACAGTTTATAAAATTTGAAGACGCAAATTTTCGGTTTTGATTTAAAAGAGGAATAATTTATTCCCACTTGGAAATAATCTTCAGAAAGTATACTTTTAGGAGATTTTTTTGGTATCCAAAAAAAATTCTTTCCTTTTTTTGAAATTCTTTCAAAATTCCGAGAGAGTCTCCAGGGAGCACTCTCGAGGCACCTTTTCAAATGAGGTTCTTCAATTCTACTTTCAATACTTTTATAAGTTGTTTAATTAAAAAAAGGTTTGAATTTAAAATTTTTAAATTTTGATAACATAATTAAAGTAGATAAAAAAGTTCAGATATTGGTTGTTTTATCAAAAGGCTATGTAATTACGATAATTTTGTGTTTTGGTTAACAGCGCTGTAATGAAAAATAAAAAATCTTTACTACAGATGTAGTGAACGTACATAATCATTATAATTAAATAGACTAGCAATTTGAGTGGTGAACCAGCGTGTTATAGATTCAGGGAACAAACTCAGAAATTTTCTGTGTGACGTTATGATGTTGATGAGAGGTAACACACGTTTTCTATATTTTAGAGAGAATGAAATCGTTGCCAACTTTTATATACACAAGCTCCTGTCGAGTTGGCAGATGATCGATGCCACTGTATCCCGTGGAATGTCCGTGGTTATTTTTCCAGCAATCATTCATCGACGATCATCACGATATGGGATACGTTATACAAAGGCATTTGTCCTACACATCTCTCTCTCCTTTACAAATGACCAGTCATGGGGGACGAGTTCATCGACTGTGCGCCTTAATGTGATTGTGATTAAATGACGCGATGTCTTACAGTTGATGTAGGAAAAAAAAATAACAAAACCCAAATCACAAGTGTTGAAGTTATTTATTACCCGGTGTTTGTAATATTCTTCTGCTAATATCTTCTTACGCTCATAAATAATTACAACGCGCAATTACACTCGTGTGTATGTGAATTGGCAAGAATTTATTTATCATGTACACTGAAAAAAAATACTATTGGCCCAATAGCGCCAATGCTATTGAATTCAATTTGTTTAATTAAATTAATTTAATCAAAATTTAATTAAAATTTTAATTTAATTAAAAAAAAACTGACTGTAAACAAGATTTAAATGAAAATAAACAGAAGATTCTATTAAAAAACAACTTTAAAACACTGAAATCTGAAAAAATGTTATATAATGTTAAACAATCCAAGGAACTCGTAAGTATTCAAAATTTAATATGGCGGATCCAACATGGCGTCGATTTTTTTAAAATACACCCAATTCGCCTGGATCTTGTTACTCGGGGGTTTTTGGGGTTGCTAAATACGAATTTCACCTTAGTTTTCAAAAATTCAAAATGGCGGATCCAATATGACTGACCAATTTTTAAAAAAATTATTGGATTTACATAAAACGATATACTCGGGGGTTTTCGGGGTCGCTGAATACAGATTTCACCTTAGTTTTCAAAATTTCAAAAACTGATAAATTTTTAAATAATTCGTTAGCCTTTATTGGATCCGCTATTTTGGATTTTTTAAAACTAATGTGAAATTCGTATTCAGCGACCACAAAAACCTCCAGGTAACAAGTTTCGAATAAATCTGATAATTTTTTTAAAAATACGTCAGCCATATTGGTTCCGCCATTTTGAATTTTGAAAAACTAAAGTTAAATTCGTATTCAGTGACCCCAAGAACCCCCGAGTGATAAATTTCAAGTTAATCTGATACATTTTTAAAAAATTCGACAGCCATATTGGATCCGCCATTTTGAAGAAACTTGACGTGATGGCGCAAAACTGAGTTCGGATTCGAATTAAGCAACCCAAAAAACATGTAAAAAACATGGTCAGGTCAATACTTTCTTTAAAAAAAATTTTGTGGTCCTGTGTAATTTAGAACTAGAAGCAGGCTTGGCACTCATTTACTAAAACCTACTATTTACTACTTTTTTAAGTTTTGCTACTATTTGGGTACTTTTTTTAGATTTCAGCCACTAAAAACTACTTTTTCTGTCTATTTAAAATTCGCTAATACTAGAAATCAAAAAATTATTCTTAAAAATTATAATCAAATTCTTTAAAACGATTCAATTATTTTCAAAAAATATTTGAATTCAATTATTTTCAATATCTAGTATTTTTATGAAATTTCGCAAAAGAATTAAATTATTTTAAAAAACTTAAAATTCATCCAAAATTCAATTGTTTTCATAAATAATAAAATTTTCACATGAATTCAGTTAATTTAGAATAGCATATTCAAAAAAAATTTCGAAAAAATCAATTATTTAACAAAATTTTTTATACAATTCTTCACACTAATTCAGTTTTATTATTTTCAAAAAGAATAAAATTATTCACAAAAATCAATTCTTTTTTAACATTTTAATAAAATTTTTCGCAAGAATTCAATTATTTTTGAAAATTTTAATAAAATTCTTAGCAACTATTCAATTATTTTCATAAATAAAAAAATTCATCGTAGGATTTGAATTACTTTTAATACAATTTTACAGGAATTGCTCACAAAATGTAATTATTTTTAAAAATTTGATTTCAATTCCTCGAAAAAATGAATCATTTAAAAAAATCTTTTTTTTAATTCTTTGGAAGAATTCAATTATTTACAAAAATATTAGAATTTTTCGCAGGAATTCAATTATTTTCAAATATTTTAATAAAATTGTTCGAAAGAAATAAATCATTAATACAATTCTAATAATAAAAAATTTTTTGAAATAATTCAATTATTCTTTGAGATTTTAATAAAATTCTTCCCAAGAATTCAATTATTTACATAAATAATACTTTGAAAGAATTCAATTATATTTATATCGATAAATAACAAAATTATTCCTGAAAATTTAATTATTTTAAGGCATTTTTATAAAATTCTTATTGCAAAATTCAATTGTTTTCATAAATAACAATATTCATCACAAGAATTCAATTATTTTTAATAAGTAATAATTTTATTTTTGGAAAAATTCTTTTTGGAAATTTTTTTTATAAATTTCTTCGCAATCATTCAATTATTTTCATAAATAATAAAATTTTTTGCAGGGAATCAATTACATTCGTAAATAATAAAATTATTTTCAGGAATTCAATTATTTTCAGAAATAATAAAACTCATTACAGAATTTCAATTATTTTTTAAACAATTTTAATAGAGTTCCTCAAAAAATGTAATTATTCTTAAAAATTTTATTAAAATTCGTCGAGAGAATTAAATTATTTAAAAATTTGTTGATAAAATTCTTTATGGTAATTTAATTTTAAGAAACATGCAATTATTCAATAATTTTTTTTTGTATTTAAATAACTGAACTCTAGTAGAATTTTCTAGTAAAAATTGATTTTAAAATGGATTTTATCCTATTTTTAAATAACAATTTTTTGGAATTAATTTCTTTGAGAAATTTTAATTGCGGATTTTTTTTTAAATTATTTGAAGTTTTTATTTTCTAATATATATTTAATTGAAAAATTTACGAATAATTGAAATTTTGTAAAATTGAATTGTAAACAAATGAATTTGAAAATTCTCGAAGAACATTTTCAAAAATTATTAAAAACAATTCATTTATAGAAGAATTTTAGTTAAAAACACGAAAAAAAAAATGTTATTTTTGGAAAAGTTACAAATTAATTGCAGAAATTCAATTATTTTCAAGAGTAATAATATACTTCGCAAAAATTAAATATTCTTTGAAAATTATAAAATTTTTCCGAGGGATTCAATTATTTTTACAAATAAAACTCATCCCTGAATTTCAATTATTTTTAATACTATTTTAATCGAATTTCTCGAATAATGTAATTATTCTTAAAATTTTTATTAAAATTCGTCGAGAGAATTAAATTACATAAAAATTTGTTGATAAAATTCTTTATGGTAATTTAATTTTAAGAAATACATGCAATTATTCAATAAATTTTTTTGTATTTAAAAAATTGAAGTCTAGTAGAATTTTCTAATAAAAATTGATTTTAAAATGGATTTCAGTTAAAATTTTACATTATAATTGAATCATAAAAGCAATATAGCGTGAATATTTAGAAATAATTGAATTTTGAAATTAAATTTTTTGAAAAAGTTTAATTGAATTTTTTTTTATATTATTTAAAGTTTTTATATTCTAATATATATTTAATTGAAGAATTGACGAATAATTAAAATTTTGTAAAATTGAATATTGTAAACAAATGGATTTGAAAATTGTCAAAGAACTTTTTCGAAAATTATATTAAAAAAATAATCGATTTAAAGAAGAATTTTAGTTAAAAATTCTTGAAAATAATAATTGAATTGATAATGATTTTATCACTTCATCTTTAATTCTTATAAAACATGAAGAAATCGATCACTCCGAGTCGAAGACTCGGAGTTATCGATATCTTCATGTTTTATATAATTTATGAAAAATTTACTTTATAGTTTTAAGTAAAATGTGTTTTCTTATTTGACTGGGAATGGTTATATTTTTGTTAATAATTGGTCCGTAAATGTTTCGTAATTTTTCATTTTTGGTACGTAAAGATCGTACATATTTTTAAATACTTTAATTTGGTTCGAGCTCTGAATACTTGAAAAATTAATTTTTTCTCTTACAAGCGGTAGTAATTTTATCATTTTTTTATATATAGGACATTGAAATCAACATCATTTAAATGTATTATGATTGTCTGTAATGTGTTAAGTTTATATTGTGATAAATTGATCAGTTTCATTCTTAAAACATTTTCTTAGAAAAGCAATAGTTTTGATAATTGAATCTAATCCTAAAAATTCAATGCTCATGTACTTTAAAATTTATAACATTTACTATTGATTGAAAATAAAATAGAAATGAAATCACTAGTACATGCTAGAATTTATAACAGATTTAATTATACCTACGAAATGCATTTCTTGATATTGTAGCATTTTCTATTAACACTATAACTTCTGTAATAATATAATACAAGATTTATTTAAATCTATAGTACAATAATCAATAGCACATGTTATTAATCCAACGACCAACAGTATTTGTATTCGAATATTGAATATGCCGTTTATTGCGACAAACAACCCGAGTCGAAATTTAAGCCCTACTTTCACCCTGAATTTTCAGGGGCTATTGAGTGTTAGGAGTAGTAAAGTAGGGTCTAATTCTAATACAATTAGACCCTACTTTGACTCCCAAAATAGGCGGAAATTTGCCAATCTTCCATTTGGAGCAGCAAAGTAGGGTCTACTTCTAAGAAACCTATACCGTACTTTTAAACCTCGTAGACCCTACTTTCATACTCCTAGACCCTACATTCTAAAAGAAAATTTTGAATTATTTTTTAATGAATTACTTGAAACACTGCAAATGCAAAAAGTACTCCAAATTCATAAATACTGATGTGTTTTATAGCGTCTATATACACTTCGTGTATATAGACGCTATAAAACACATAAAATTCCACTTTTACTCATCCCAAGTGCTTCAATTGAATCTGAGCAAATCTTCAAATTTTTCTTTTTCTAATTGTAGGGTCTAGGAGTATGAAAGTAGGGTCTACGAGGTTTAAAAGTACGGTATAGGTTTCTTAGAAGTAGACCCTACTTTGATTCTCCAAATGGAAGATTGGCAAATTTCAGCCTGTTTTGGGAGTCAAAGTAGGGTCTAGTTTTTTAAAAATTGTATTGAAATCAGACCCTACTTTACGACTGCTAAACCTGAATAGGCCCTACATTTTCAGAGGCTAAGTAGGGTCTAAATTTCGACTCGGGAAATGTGTCATTGATTCGATAGCATTTAATTCTCAGTGTTAATGGTATAATTAAATATTCATTGCTTAATTTAAAACTTTGAAATTGTGTCTAATGAAGTGAAAGACGACAATATAAATTGAAGTAGGGAAATTGGAGTAGATCAAAATTGACTTGACACTGAACTCCTCGGAGCGTGACATTGTGAGGAATTGCATCATGATTTGCTGGTTTCGCATGATGGAGGAAGGCAGGGGGTTTGGTATTTTCTAGTCCTCTAGTGACCAAGTGGGTTTGTCTGCCTGGATAACCTCGGCGAGAGAGAGAAGAGTGAAGGGAATCGACCAGTCATCAGAGTCGATGACCTGTTTTTCTCTTTCTCGCTTATTGCTGCGGCTGCAAAATGCACCTGCACCACCTGCAGTACTATACGTACTTCTCGGTATTGCTGGGGGTTTTGATCCTTACAGATTCCACTCTTACCGACATTGTACGATCACTTTGATCGCGTCCGCCTTTAAAGTCCAACTTGATCGTTGTTCTCGTTGACAATAAAAAAAAAAATCCTCGATATCTTCTTGTCGCGCGTCCAACTGAAAATTCGACATGCGGACCGGATTTCACCGTGGTTCTCAATCTATAAACAATTTTCGTTGTTTCCTGTAATTAAGGAGGGGGGTTTTTTTTTAAAGTTGGTAAAATGGAAATAGAATGAGAAAAACGAGTTTAAAGAGCATATTTTTCCTCTATAGTGGGAAAAAATTTATATTCCTTTGCAGTAAGAGGAGATAATTTTTTTGGTCCTTTATATACAACGAGAGCTATAAAAATGAGTGTCGTTCCGCTTTGGAATATTAGTATACTGCGTATGCGAGTTCTGTCGCGCGATGGTTATTTAGAAAATTCCTCGCTTCTTACTGCGTGTCCAATAATGCAAGTCGTCTACATGGAAACGAATGCCTGCATCTCATTATATTGCCTCGTAAGCCCTTTACAAAGGCGTCGAGTGGGTCTCAGCGTGAAAATTTAAGAAATTGCGATTTTACACGAGAGTACTTCTTCCTTCTTTTTGTTGTCGAGTTATATATATATATGTATAGTCAATTGGAATATCTCGTAAGCATTTCAGACATTTAATTTCATCAGCGTATATATTTATGTTTGATTCGCATTCCATGTTTAATCGTTAATAGTATAGGTATTTCTTTTTTGTACATTGTGTTTTAGCAACCTTGTAGATTGTAATGACGGACATCTTTTTTCGTTATGTTGGATGTGTATCATTATCATTGCAAACGTAGTTTGTGGTTTTAATAATAATAATAGCAAAAATAAATATGATATCGTTGTTCTCGTTGATAGAGGTCGATTAGGTAATTTTTCTTACATCACTTATTTTATATTTTATTTTTGACTTTCCACTTTGTAATTCGCAACTTTTTCTTTTTTAATTTCTACTTCCCTATTTTTACTTCCACATAAATAAATTATTTACATTATAGAATAGTATGAAGCTAGAATTTCTTAAAAGCAACTTCAGGTTCGTAATCAGCGACCCTAAAAACCCCCGGGTAACAAGTTTCAAGTGAATTTGATCAATTTTAAAAAATGAGTCCGCCATATTGGATCCGCCATTTTGAATTTCTAAAAAGTGACTTCAGATTCGTAATCAGCGACCCAAAGAAGTCCTGAGTAACCAATTTTGAGGGAATCGGATCAAATTTTACAATTTTGTCTGCCATGTTGGATCCGTCATTTTGAATGTTTCTAAAAAGTAAATTCTTCGCAGAAATTCAATTTTATGTTCAAAAATTTTTACAAATTCTCCTCAAAATTTCAATTATCTTTATAAATAATAAAATTCTTTTTCGGAATTAAATTATTTTGAAAAATTTTAATCAAATTCTCGGCAAAATTTATTTATTTACATATATTTATTTTCAAAAATTTTCCTCAATTCAATAAGTTTCAATATCTATTATTTTAATAAAATTTTCCAAAAGAATTCAATTATCTAAAACAATTTTAATAAGATTCTACGTAAACAATCAATTATTTTCATCATCATGTTTTATAATAATTAAAAATGATTCAGTACTAAAATCATTATTTTATATTATAAGAATATAGTAACTAACTTTTTCAAAATTATTTTCATCATTTGAAAAAGTTCTTTGACAATTTTCAAATCCATTTGTTTACAATGCAATTTTATGAAATTTCGATTGCTCGGAAATTTTTTTCAAAAAAAAAAAAAAAATTAATTCTACAGACTTGTTAGTTTATAGTATGAAAAATTCAGATTTTCAAAAAGTTGAATTTGAAAACTTCTCAAAATTCACTTGTTTCTACAAATTCGTGCTATATATAATGCTTATAATATGCAATTATTATCTAAATTTTAACTGAAATTCATTTTTAAATCAATTTTAACAACAAAAATTTTAAATAATTGAATTCTTTCGACGAAATTTAATAAAATTTTTAAAATTAATTACATTTTTTAATTATTTTCATAAATAATAAAACTCATTGCAGAATTTCAATTATTCTTATTACAATTTTTATCGAATTCCTCCTTAAAAATTTTATTGAATTTCGTCGAAAGAATTCAATTATTTAAAATTTTTGTTGATAAAACTGATTTAAAAATGAATTTCAGTTAAAATTTTAGATAATAATTTAATTTCATATTCAATTTTAATTTAAATTTTGTTTGTAAAAAACATTTTAAAAAATTGAATTTTGTGAACGTTACAAATATTGATTGCAGAAATTCAATTATTTTCAAAAGTAATAACTTTCCTATTAAAGAAATTTAATTACCTATGTTCAAAATTTTTTTAACTTCTCGTGAACATTTTAATAATTATTTTCAAAAGTAATAAAATTCTTCTTCCAAATTCAATTATTTTCAAAAATTTTAATAAAATTCCTGACAAAATTACAATTATTTTCAAAAATATTCCTCAATTCAATGATTTTCAAAATCTATTAGTTTAATAAAGTTTTCCAAAAGAATTTATTTTTTTTTAAAGTCAAAATTTTGTCTGGAAATCAGGGAAAAGTCAGGGAGAAATAAAATTAAATTCTGTGTCAACCCTGAAAACTCGGAATTATTTAATTTATCTAAATATTCTTTTTTCTAATTTCCATTCCATGAATTCAAATTTCTGACTCTCAGTTTCTATTTTCCATTTTTAATTGTCCACCACCTTATTTATATTTTTTTTTATTTAAACTGCTTTGTTTTACATTTTTGTCAACTATTTATAGATGTGTAAAAAATTTTTATTTTTTATTTCCTTATTTAAATTTCTTACTTTTTAGTTCCTAATAGAAAATTTTTATTTTTTACGAGCTCAAATTCACATGTTTCATTTTTCATTCTAACTTTGTATTTTTCGATATTAAAATCTTGCGTCAACTCCTAATTTCTATTTTTTACGCCTTCTATTTATAATTTATAGTTATACAGGTATACGGACTTAAGATTCTCTAATTCCGTTTTAGAATTTTCAAATTTTAATTTGTCTTCAGATTCGTAATTATCTCAATAAATCCCTGAGTAACAAGTCAGCGACAAGTCAGCGACAATGTATCTAAAGTCAGAATTGAAAAATTAAAAATGGCGGATCCAATATGGCTGCAAATTTTTTTAAAAATCAACGGATTTACTTGAAATCTCTTACTGGCAATTCAAATCTACTTTTGACTGGTAATTCTGATGCCAGTTAAAAATTCTCAGAAAAGTTTTGTCCAGTTCTTAGTTATATGAGATTCGTCAAAATTTTTTCAGCCCGTGTATATTAATATTAAAAAATAAATGTAATAATAATTTTAATTAAAATATGTAAGAATTCAAGTTGGACGACGAAATATTTCGAAATTGAAGAAATACTTGAAAAGCGAATGAAATAATTATTTTAGTATATATGAAAATTGAAGTGAAGAGAAATTGTTGGCGGAATTAGTATATAGAGTGAGAAGTTCAGAGGGAGGAGAAGTTTGCTCTTTACGAAGATGCTTTCGTAGGCAGAGCGCGTAACTTATGAGGCTTACACGGTCCTTACGTTATTCAATTATCTCAAGGGATCCGGAGAATGAAGAGGAAGAAGGGGAGAAAGGGGGGAGGGACCCCGACTTATAACGTCCGTGTTTGCAAACTGGTCTTGGACGCATTCGTAGAAATGATGTTCTCCACCTACCAGAGAAACATTGCTCGTATATCATACCGAGAAAATGAAGCTAAGAAACAAAGACCCCTCACCATATAGACATGGTTACTTTTCCACAAATTGGGACCAAAAGCGCATATATATATATCAAGAATGAAGAGTTGAGCACCACTGATGCCAGTTGCACTATACTGTGTGTACAGTGGAGTTCCTCTAATCTAATAGAGAACGACAATGGGTCGACGATTAAGCTAATCGGGGATCCCAAATGGCCTCTCATGCAGCGCACTCGCTCAATTAATATTTGACCTGATAAACTATATAAACTCCCTGCGAAAACTTTCACGCAAACCACTATAATCAATAATTACCATCTCGCAAACATTCCAAATCTATTATAGCTTATTGTTCTTTCTATTATTTCTATTTCCTATAAAATACGATTTTATAAAATACTTTTGAGTTTATTTTCGCAAATATTACCTATCACTTATGCTTTGTAAAAGTTAAAAATAAATAATTCTAAAAGAAGAATTTAGAAATTTGACGTACTTTCAAGATAATGATCTTAGAATTTTCGATAACTGACCTCAGATTCGTATTCAGCGACCCTAAAAAACCCCCGAGTAACGAGTTTTAAGCGAATTCAGACGAATTTTAATTTCCATGTCCGCCATATTGGATCCGCCATTTTGAATTATCGAAAAATGACCTCAGATTTGTATTCAGCGACCCCAAAAACCCCCGAGTATTTTTATTTTGAAATAGGATATAATTTCCTCTATGATAATTTTTATTTAAAACATATTACATAATAAAGTAATTTATTGTTAAAAATTATAGTGAAAATTTACAAAAAAAAAAAATTAACAAAAATTGTTTAGAATATAATAAAAGTAAAGAAAAAAATTGACATCTCAACAATTGGAAAGGATTACTAGAAAATGATTTTTTCATGTAAAAGGGACATTATTTTGTTATCCAAATTGTGGTTCTCAAAATCTGAAAAAGTTGAATCCAATATGGCGGAAGAGTTTTTAAAAAATAGTTAAATTTCTACGAGAAAACACACTTTTATTACTTTTGGAATTAAACTTTTGAAATCTGGTTCGTAATCAGCGACCTCAAAAAGTTTAAAGCAAAACTGAGTAATTTTTAATTTTTTCAGCCGCCATGTTGGATTCGCCATTTTGAATTTTTAAAAACAGAAATCGGATTGGCAATCCAAAAATACCGATTGCATTTAAAGTAGATTATTACTCTCTTCCCTAAGTAATATATTTTTAATAACAAATTTTACAGTTTTTAGAAGAAATTTTATAAATTTATATCTAATGTTTTTACTAATTTTTTACTGTATTTTAATTCAGCGGTCAATAAACTGGCCATTATTGTCCTAGGGAAATAAAGCACCCCTTATTACCCTAGAGCAATAAAGTACCTATTATTGCCCGAGGGAAATAAAGTTACCATTATTATCCTAGGGCAATAATGACAACTTTATTGACCAGCTTCATTTGAAGAATTCCTTTTTTTATCTAATAAAGTAAACAAGGCAGTAATCGCTCACTTAACATGAAAAATCACTCTGATGTTTGAAATTATGATTACTGGAAGTAATTTAATATATAGAAATTATTATTTATTGTCAATTTTTATTTCTTCAAAATTTGAAGTATATTTTCTATCATTTTTGTTTCAGGTGAGTTAAACAACATAGATTTTCTAACGAGTTTATTTCGTAAGTAAATTCATATAATTATATATTACATATATTTAAAATATAATTATGAAAGAAATAACTTTAAAACTCTATTTCGTTTATTTAAAGAAAAATATTAGGTTCACAGTATTTTTCTGGAATTAATAATTAATTAATTTCAAAGAAAATATCGGAAAATATATTTTTGTTTCGCAAAATTTCTTTTCAAATATTTAAAAGCGAATATTCATAAGCTATGCGGTGTAATTCATATAGTCATTAATTTTTTTCATAATTCGTGACTGTGTTACGCAATCTTTTTTACTTCATTTGAAAAATTCCCTTTTTAAAAATGAAAATCCCCTTTTTACTTCATGTTACAAATTACATGAAAAATTCACTATGATCCCTGTTATTATTATTATTATTTTTATTATTATTAATTTTTAATTTATATTTTAATCAAATTTTGCTAAACTTTAAAAGTGTATGCAAATATAGTTAATTAAAATTTCGATTGTTGACAGTCGTATAATTTTATCATGAAACTGCTCAATGGTGTAAAATTTATACTTCTTATCAGGTGCGCGTGCGGAAATTAGTCCATTAGCTCCAGTTAATATAAAGATCGCGAAAGAACCTTGACTGGTTTTTCATTTCCAATAAATTCTCTCTTTTTTTCAACAAACGTGCAAAAAAAAAAAAAAAAAAATTCAGTCACCAACGTAATGCAAAAATTATTTTTATTAAACTGTCACGTTTTCAATGTCAAAATGACTCTTTTATCAAGTATTCGTAAAATTGCTTTTTTTAAATAAAAAATAAAACCAACTGTTTTAAAATATTTTCTTTAAAAATCAAAGAAAGGAAAATAAATTTAAAAGAATTAGTTTTAATATTTTATAACAATATTAAGTAGTATATTTTTATTTATTTATATAAGTATATTTTTATTTATTTTGGGTAAGAAAAATTTAGTTTCTATTAAAATGAAAATGTTGTCATTGATATATAGAAGAGACTTCTGTTTAATGTAAATGAAGAATGACGGAATATTTAAAATAAAGAAACATTTTCATTTGCATCTTTAGAGTTTTAAATAAACATTTCGCATTTACCCCGTATGAAAAATTTAGTGAAATAGGCAAAAAGAAAATAAAAATCAGAAATGGCAAAGCAAGAGCTTTTCAAACTGATGTGTCAAGTTTCACTTGTCACCCAATCTCTCTCCTGTCAACTTGTCTCACATTGCAAGCTTCGCAGAAACGTCGTCAAAATGGGAGGGTTATTGCATTTCCCATTTCGTAGTCATCTAGTTTTCACGGTTTGTTTCGCGTTTGTTACCAACTCTCTTCTCGCCCCCCCCCCCCCCTCCCCTCATCCTCCTCTCTTTTTCCCATTCCAAAAATTTTGTGAACTGAAAATCCATATTTTCCTTTGGAAAAATTTTCCCCCTCGACGAATTTCCCTCTGAAAATTGTTGGACCGTGTAATTCGGGCGTCTATCCGGAAGTTCTGACACCTCCTCTCGTAGTGGGCTCTCGCGAAATGTGTAATATCCCTCGTCTTCCTTCCGCTACGTCGACTCGACCCAACGAACTCGATTTCCCGTGCGAGGTAACCCTTCGATACTCGATTCGAATCTATAGGTTCGTATACTCTTTTTTCGTAAAATTACTATACTTTCTGTCAAACACTCGTTTCTTCACCGAAATCCTAAAGTGATCCGACAGTCGGTATTGGATTTCGCATATTTCCGTAAGACAGTTTTCAATCTTGTTGGGATTTATTTTTTAAAATTCCATTATTTATTTATTAACTAAAGGTTTGGTGTTTTCGTGAAAAATCACTTTTCAATAATATATTTGACGTGAGAAAAATAAAGATTAATGTTTATTTGCAGCTGATAGGTTTTGTACTGATGACCCACTTGAAATGATTTTCTTGAAAGTGAATATACCTTCATTGAAATTATATCGGAATTTGGAAAATATTTTCTTTCTATTTCTGTCGGAATTCTATCGGAAGTTTGTCGCAAAACCTTATGGGATTTTAGAGGAATATTGTGACTTAATCTCCAGGGGGAACATTGAGGGGAATCTTTCCAAGTGAGCGGTAAAGTGTTTTTTAGGTGAAGTGTAGACAGCAGGTGGCTGCGCGGTGGTTAATGGGGAGTAAAATACAGTAATGTGAATGCAAAGACATTTCTATTAGCTTCTTAATTTCAGCTACTTGATATTTTTAGTTCACAGTTTCAATTTCTACTTTGCAATTATCCTAATGGAATTTGATCATATTCTCAAACCAGATGTAGATATCAATTGACTTCAATTGAAATTTTAATTCCTTCGATGAATTCATTGTACCTAGAACGTCGCAGTTTTTTCTAATTTTCCTATTTATGGAGCGATATCTTAACAATTGTTTAAACAACTAACTTCTTAATACCTTTTTTTAAAATAAAATTAGCAATTTTAAAAATAATAAAATTTAAAAATTTTCTAATTTAAATTTTTGTTGAAAACACTAAAAAAACTCAATTTTGGAGAAATTACAAATAATTGCAGAAATTTAATTATTTTCAAAAAGAATAAAATTCAACTATGTTCAAAATTAGAAAAAAATTCTTGTAAAAATCCCAATTATCTTTAGAAATAACAAAATTCTTCTTCATAGTTCAATTATTTTCATAAATGTGAAAAAAATTCTCGTCCTTATTTCAATTATTTTAAAAAAATGTTCTTTCAATGATTTTTAATATCTACTATTTTAATAAAATTTCCCAAAAAGAATTCAATTATTTTTAAAAATGTTTAATAAAATTGTATGCAAACATTGAATTATTTTCATAAATAATAAAAATTTCACAGGAATTGAATTATTAATTTCATAAATAATAAAATTTTTTTAAGGAATTCAATTATTATTTTCATAAATAATAAAATTTTTTTAAGGAATTCAATTATTATTTTCATAAAAAATAAAATTTAAAATTCTAGAAAATACTAATTGAATTAAAATGATGAAAATAATTTTTGATGAAGTTACAGAATCAATATTCTTATAATATAAAATAATAATTTTATCTCTCGGTCATCTTTAATTATTAGAAAACATGAAGAAATCGATCACTCCGAGTCTTCGACACGGAGCAATCGATGTCTTTATGTTTTCTAATAATATTTTTATAAGTTGTTTAATTTAAAAAAGGTTTGAATTTGAAATTTTTGAATGTCTTAATTCCTGTGAAAAATCCTGTTCTTTCTTCTTTTTCTAAAACAAAATGATAATTTTGTTAAAAAAATTGTGATTCATAAACAAAAATAATGGAAAATTAATAAATTTTCTATTTCTTAATCACAATTGTTTAATAATTTTCTAATTTTGTTTAGAAGTAAAGAACAAAAAATAATTTCAATTTGAGAAAACATAATATTTAACAAAATTTTAGTTTTTTAATAAAAATAAGTAAAAAAAAATTCTGATAATTTCTATTTGTTCATTACAATTTTGAATTAATTATAACATAGAAATAATAAATTAAGGCAAATTAAACGAAAACATTTGAACAATAATATTGTCCGAATATTTTCGTTTAATTTGCCTTAATTTATAAAGGATCTCGGACGTTAAAGATTATAAACTAATCATAAAAATAATAATTGTAACATAATAATATAATATACAATCTATCTAAGAAAAACAAAAAACGAAAGTATAAACAAAAGACAACTTCAGAGTGTGAGGAACAAAAAAAGTGAATGAATGAAAGAATGAAAGAACATTCAAATTATTATTATAGTTAATTGTTGTTGTTTATTAACTTTTTTACTATTGCCCCTAAAAACTTTAAGTTTTTTTTTATTTTGAAATTTTTGGACATACTTATAATAAAATCGATAAATATAAAATATCAAATCGCTATTTAATAAATAACAAATATTTGTTTAAACATTTGCTAAAATAGCGATTTGACATTTTATATTTAAACCGTTATTATAAGTAGGTCCGAAAATTGCAAAATTAGAAAAAAACTGCATCTTTCTAGGTGCAATCGAAAAAAGTTACTAAATAACAACAATTATTTGTTTAAATAAATGCTAAAATAGCGATTTGTCATTTAACATTTATCGGTTATTACCTATAAGTAGGTCCGAAAATTGCAAAATTAGATAAAAAAAACTGCATCTTTCTAATTACAAACGGTAAAAAGTTAATATTTAACAACAATTGTTTGTTTAAACAATGTTAAATAATAATTATAGAAAATTTAAATTAATATTTTATTTTTTTACTGATTTATCATGAAATAATACCAATAAAAGCTGCCTAATTTTTAGAAATTTGCTTGTCTCTAATTTGTTCTTAGCAATAATAATTTGTTTAAACAAATGAAAAGTTCATTGTAATAATAGTACAATACATTATTTATCCTCAGTAAGCAATAATACAGTTTAATCCCTCTAGGATTAAATTAACACCAGAAAAGATTAAAATAATCCATTTTCGTGTTATTTTTGACTATATGAATGAAATTTTACTTTAAATTAAACCTCAAGTCAATGATTTGTCAAAATTCGACAAATTTAGCTTCACAAAGGACAATAGTTAGTTAGTAACTAACTTTCTAACTAACTAGCGAGCTAACTTACGAACTTACTAACTAACTTACTAGTTACTAACTAACTTTCAAACTAACTAATTAAGTAGCTTACTAACTTTAACTTACTAACTTAACTACTAATTAACTTAATAACTAACTTACTAACTAATTTATATACTTAATTTAATTACCTTACTAAGTAACTTACTGACTTACTTACTAACTTATTAACTTACTAACTGACTAAATAACTTATTGAATTACTAACTTAGATACTAACTAACTTAGTAAAGTAGTAAGTAACTAAGTTAGCTAATTAGTAAATTAGTTAGTAAGTTCGTCAGTAAGGTAGTTATCTCTCTAAATCTGAATTAGTAGAAAGTTACTAATGAAATGACAAAAAGTCTTCCACCAAATGATTTAGTAATAATTTTACTAAAAAATAGTGAAATTTTACTAATTATTAGTAGATTTTACAGATTGCTTAGTAAAATTCTACTAACAATTAGTAGAACTGTTTTATTAATAGTCGATAAAACAGTTTCACTAATTAATTTAGTGAAAAAGTGACTTTCAATTAGTGGAATTCTACTAAAACATTAGTAAAATATTACTAAAGATAAGTAATATTCTACTAATTGAAAAGGGGAAAGGTCTCCCATGAAAACTATTAAAAATTAGCAAATTTTTACTATTTCTTAAAAGAATTCTACTAATTCAGATTTAGAGAGTAGTAAGGTAGTTAGTAAGTTAGTTAGCTAGTTAGTAAGATAGTTAGTAAGTAGTAACTAAGTTAGTTAGTTAGTTCGTAACTAAGTTGATTAGTTAGTTGTTAGTTATCGTTGACTTGGTTTTAATTTGAAGTAAAACTTCAGTCATGGTAATGAATAACACAAAATGGATTAATTTAATCCTTTTTGGTGTTAATGTAATCTGCAACGCTTTTTAATACCTCAAAATTTTGCTATTACCATAGCAATAGTTGTTATGGTAACCATTACCATCTTATTCCACATTTACATTATTAGGGCAAAATGTGGAAGGATAGGAAGTAAATGTGTTACTAAATTTATTTAAAATGGTTAATGGAGTTGATACCTCCCACAATTAATAGAAATGAGAGGAATGGAGGAGGAAATAGTTTAATTATTCAATTTTTTACTTAAAGAAGAAATTTAAGAATGGAAGAGGTAATAAGAAAATAAGAGACGAAGAAGAAGTAAGGGAAGAAAAGAAAGGAAAAAACAGAATTTTTTTCAACATAAGAATTGGGGCAAAAATTTCTTGCCGAAGAGAGTGGGAGTTGAAGATGAAGTTCATGGGAATTATAGAGAGGATTGATGAGGCTAAAACATAGAGGAAGGAAAAGGGTAGGTTAGTTATTTGAAGACAAAACGTAAGTTAAGAGAAAGAAAGAAAAAGAATACGTAGATATTGCCTTTAGGGGTGAATAGGAAATGGTGGTTAATGAGATAGCAGAGAGAAAAGGTTGTTAGAGTAACAACCTTTTCTGTAAAGGCTTATTTGTGCATGTATCGAAGGTGTGCAAATTGGAATATATTGATTAAACCTTGGGGTATTTTACACAATTTAAATTTTCATGGCTGTATAATGAGGTTTTAAAAAGATACATGTAACGAATAGATTAGAATGCAACATACATACATAATCCACTGCAATTATTTTCCTCAAGATTTCTTCTTTTTTATACAATATCCCAACATATGAAAAAAGAAATTGTCCCCTCTTTTTGCAGATAAAGAAATCTCTCACATTCTTCAGAATTTTTATTCAAGAAAATAACGATAGTCGCCAACCGCGAGAAACTTTATTGAAGTGTACGTTTTTCTGGATGACAATAATATAAAAAGAGGCAACTCCTTTTTATGAGAAAGTTTAAAAGCCCGGTTCTTCATACACACACAACAGAAGCCAAAGAAAGTCTGGGGAAAAGGAACGCAGTAATTATCGCAATGTTGAAAGGAAAGAGAGACTTCTTCCTTCGTTTGGCACCCAACTTCGCATCTCTCGATTCATAAGTTTTCTCGTGAGGGTGAGATTACAGCTTCTCATTTATTTTACATTAAGAAGTTGCAGTGTCCTTTTGGGACTCTTCGTTACTGGTTTGTCGTTTATATGAATGAAACACGAAAGACTTTGTTCATGCCCATGGCTTCAAGGACGAGTCGCGCCGCCGGCCCTTTTCCGTTTACCTACAGCAAACACACCAAATTATTCAAAACGTCTACTACCTACATCCCAAGAACTTGCTTCAAATTGATCTTATGACGTAATATTATACTTTTTTCCCCTTACTTCTTTTTTCACTATGAAAATCAATTTATATACTTCTTAGAACGAAACTATACGATAACTGAGTATGAGAAATTGAAAAGACTAAAAATTATGGTGGAGAAATTATTTTTTGCCATGTTGCAGAAACACTTTAGAAACCACATGTATATGGAAAGGTACATAATTATTCATTGTATCAGAGAGAGAGAGATAGAGTTAATACTAAGGGATTTCTCGACGCCACTTAGGAGAATCCGCGTTAACTAATACCCCGTTACTCAACTCTGTTCTCTCACCCAACATCTGAACAGAGGTGGATTTTCTTCTTCGTGCAAACATTCGCTACACTCAACGTCTTAAAAGAGCTTGTTTCCGTTCATCTCATGAAAATCCTACATTTAGTTATTTATCATTTATTTTCTATTTTTTATTTTTAAAAAACTACCTGTTTGCAATATAATTTATATTTCTTTTTAAAAAAATAATAAATAGCAATTTTTAGAAATAATTATCATTCTAAATAATTATCCAAACGAAGCTTTTTGGTCTCAATGATGTAATGATTATTTAATATATTTGAACGATCACAAGGTCACAATAATATCTTTTTTAAAACATATTATTTATGTAACTATTGTTATGTCCTAGAAGGAGACTAAAGTCGGCGCAAAAAGTCTTTGCCCCTGAGATTTTGTCGACTTTGAAGTGTTATATCTCAAGAAAAAAAAATCGTAAAATTTTTAGATAAACATTGGAATGATTGTTGTTTATTTGCGCAGAAATTGATATGTAATTTATAACTGAAAAAATTTTTTTCGATGATTTGTAAAATGATATGTGTAAAAATGTTACCCAAAAATAGGACTTTGTAAAATGCATTTACTTTCACTTCTTCCTGCGACATGAATAACAGTCGAAAAAATTCAAAAATTCTATAGAAAATTTGGTAATATCTTCCCTACACATAGAAATTTAATTAACCTAAAAATATTAATATTTATAGAAGTTATAAACATTTTTGTTAAACATTGCTTTTTTAATTTCTAATAAAGGTACAGTTTTAGGCTAAATTTTAAAATGTTCAGTTTAAAAAATTAATAAAAACCTGATAATTTGTATTTTGATGCAATGTATATTTTATTCGTAGTTTTTATATGAAATTTTCAGTTTTTAATGAGGTGCTGAAGCAAAAAAAAAAAACGTCAAAAAAATGGTCACATTGACAAGTGCTACTTGCCAACTCGAGGGATTATTACGGTCAACTTCAATGCCAAGTTCTGTTGGACCTTTAAAGTCAGGAATGTTTAATGAAATAACTGATGGAGGCCCTTTCAAACTTATGCTGCAGTAATTTAAAAAAGGATTAATGACAAAGGGGCTCGAATTTTTCTATGATACATTCCTGAGACCCAAAGCACAGCTGTGGGTTACTACTGAGCCATGCCGCCGAGTAGCAAGTAGCAGTAAATTTTTTTTGGCGTTTTTTTCTCACGCAATATGCAGCGCAAAACATTGCTTTTATTTTTAAATAAAAAATTAACACTTAAAAACTCGTAAGCTAACATTTTTTAGAATTTTGTACTGAACATTTTAAAATTTAGCCCAAAACTGTACCTTTATTAGAAATTAATATAGCAATGTTTAACAAAAATGTTTATAACTTCTATAAATATTAATATTTTCAGGTCAATTAAATTTCTATGTGTAGGGAAGATATTACCAAATTTTCTATAAAATTTTTTAATTTTTTCGACTGTTATTCATGTCGCAGGAAGAAGTGAAAGTAAATGCATTTCACAAAATCCTATTTTCTGGTAACATTTTTACACATATCATTTTACAAATCATCGAAAAAATTTTTTTCAATTATAAATTGCATATCGATTTCTGCGCAAATAAATAACAATCATTTTAATGTTTATCTAAAAATTTTACAATTTTTTTTTCTTAAGATATAACACTTCAAAGTCGACAAAATCTCAGGGGCAAAGACTTTTTGCGCCGACTTTAGTACTAATTATTTTAATTAGTTGCCTGATTTATTTACGAAACCGACGGTTTCGAACTAAGGGAACAGGCTTCGTAAAATAAAAGCTTAAAGACTGAATGCTGACACGTTTATTTTCTCAATTACAAAATGAACCTTGACAAGAATCTTTGAAATTGACAACTCGAACTTGGTCCGTCCTATTGGGTTTCACACTGAAAGAAAAACCAATCAGTTAGAATAATAATAGGACCCAAAGATAAGATTTTAGATAAAAACGATTTTACTTACAAGTGTATTCTTTGTGTAGACTTAGGTCAATTGGGTGGAGGAAAACTATTGATTGGTGAGGTTGGCCCAATCCTGGTTGATCCTTGGCACCACCTGTTGATGGAGAGTTCCTTGAGCGTTGAGGGTTGGTTAAGCGTTGGGTAACGTTTCCCAAGCGTTGGATGAGCGTTGTCTGAGCGTTGAGTAACGCTTCCCAAGCGTTAGTTAAACGTTGGATGAGGGTTGTCTGAGCATTGGTCATTTTATAAACTGGGTAACGTAGAATTTAGAAAGGAGTACCCAGGAGTCAAGAAATTGGATACGAGCAGAACTTATTCGCTCAACAGCACTGATATAATTTTTACAAAGACGATGAGTATAATTTCGGTGGCGGATCATTGACTGCCAAAAAGGTGACAAATCTGCGGGTTTTATATTCGCAATCACCCTAGTTTTATAATTGTTACCAAGGGTTACAATAGAATTATTGGGGTGATCAGCGAGGGAAATCAATTAAAATTTGTTCCTTATGATTCAAAGACAAGGTGTTCACATATAATACCAAAGCTATTCTTAGTTTCTTAAATAAGGGTGGTTTACACGTGCCAGTTTCCATAAACAAGACAAAATATATTCATTTAACGAAAGGTCAAAGTTTTGTCCCTTTCTGATAGACATATAAGTACAAAATGTTTTACATATAATTTTAAGAAAAGTCACGAGGACGGACACTATAATTAACTATAGTTATTTTTCATATTATAAAAATCGAAATAAATTTTATTTCATACCGAAAAAGTTGTATTTTCTTGCAGTAATTGAAAAAAGTACCTAAAATAGTCGGAAAGGTCCAAAAAGTCATACTATCCGAGGCTTGATTGAGAAGAATTAATAGATAGCAGAAAAAATTAAAAATAAGGGAGTTATTGAGATAACAGGAGTTTATAAAAACGAGAGCAGATAATAGTGATAAAAAAAAGATAGGGTTGATGGTTGCTATAAAAGAGATGAAGAATTGTGGACAAGATATACAATTAGGATTAATGTCAGGAGAGTGTAGAAACTAGGAGAGAATGATGTAGTTATACTTGAGTTAGAAAATGAGGAAGAGAAAATAGAAATACATATGATGAAGGAAACAACAACAGGTGTCTAAGGATAAGCAGAAAGTTTAAAAGGAGAAGATACTTAGTGAGAATGGATGGTAAATACATGGAGTAGATATTATGGTAAAGGATAAAGCAATAACTGAAAGGCTGAGAAAATAATTAAAGCATAAAAGAATCCGTAAATATAGAAATAATTAAATAAAGAATAATAATAAATAAAGAATTTGAAATAAAGAATAATAATAAGAATATAGAATAATAATAATATAGAATATATCCGTAATACTAAACACTTTAACAGTGTTTAATAAATTATTAGCGGGAAGGTGAACTAAAAAACGGAGTCAAAAGTACTTAATATAAAAAATGAGATGATTGTATGTAAATAGAGGAAGGAAAAAGAAAAATTGTGGAGGTAATTTATGTAATTAATGGTGGTTAAATGGTAATTAAAAGGTGATTACAGAAATTAAAGTTATAATTACAGAAATAGGGGAAAATCAGGTAAAGTACCCACTTTCTGTATACCCATACAGAAGGAGAATATGAGAAGCTATCGTTTTCATAGGTGATGGAGTTGGAAAAGAAGGTTGAGACATCGGTGATCCAAACCTGATTTATTCACAGATCGGAAGGGACAGTTTTAAGAAAAAGGAACTGCTAAAATTGAAATTTAATTATTAATCGTTTTTATTTGAATCCTTTACAATTAGAATGAGAGAATAGATCCAGATGTCTCAAGGTACACTGAAATAAAATTAAAACTTTGTGGAATCAAGGAGAACCATAGACCCAGCAAGCGATACCTCCTTCAGTGTCAGGTCGAGGAAATGACTTTGTCTTGCGGAAACAGAGAATGCAGTAGATTTCCCTCGAATTGTTTTCGGGTCAGCCAAAGTGAAAGGTCCGGAGTCCAGGTGTCGATGTAAATTAGATAAAACACCCCTCAGCTTAGGAGTGACCGAATTATTTATTTGACGTTTATGTCGAAGAAATGCAGTCTTTAGAAAAATAGAAATGTGCCTTGTAGTAGAAATTATCTCCTTGAATGAACTTGACTAAGACGAGACTCGATGAAGGCACTTGGTACTTGAAGAGGTTTTCTGGACTGGAGTCGAAGAAGACACTTGATGACAGTACACAACTAGTTGACTTGGTGGCGATTACTGGACTGACACGAAGAACACAGATATCTGATTTGACGGTGATTTCTGGACTGACTCGACGAAGACAGTTAATTTGGTGGTGACTTCTGGACTAGTTAACTTGACGGCTTTTCCTGAACTGGCGAATTTGATGATGCTTGCACCTTTTATACAGCTCCTTACAATGAAACAAAATGTTAATGCCATCCACTTTTATTGCTTTCTGGGTCAGTTTTTTTCTATTGCTTTAATTTGGGCGCATGTGCTTAGTCTCTGTATTTTCCTTTTTAACTGAAAAGGAAGTTGGGACGGAGTTTGATGACGATTAATGAGGATAAAACCTAGAGAAACAGAAGAGGAAGATGTTGACCGAAAGATAAAGCTTGGGCGAAGAGAAAAGATAAAAAGTAGGTACTAATAAGTAGAGAATATATTTGGTAGGCGGAGTAAGATAGAGTGTAGAAGTCGTCAAAGCAAGAAATACTAGTAGCAGTAATGGTGAAGAGAAATGGGTTTAGGAGTAAGAAAATAAATGGAAAAGGCCTTTTAAGTGTTTAAATTGTATTTAAATCCTTACATCTTGATTAAAGAAGTAAGGCAAAATAAATATCAAAAATAAGTCAAAATTCCTTCACTACTTGAATTACCCACATGTTGGAAGTGCCTCTCAAAAGACGCATTAATATTATTAAAAAGTTAAATCTCGATGACAGGAGTTCATTTAATGTTTTACAGTATCCATCCAAGTATCTAAGTGCTTTTAGCCGACAATATCACAAAACTGGTTATATTACCTTTATCAATGAAATTTGACTAACTCACTTAATAGCATATGGTATATATTAAATATAATAAGCCTCGCGAATTGTCGTTCCGATGGAATCTTGTCTTTCGTGAAAGGAGACCGTTAAACGCACACCCCTTCGCTCACGGCATAGAGCCGTGTGGCAGGTTTTAATGACTCTGAGGATAGTTAATTATACGCATGCTAATTCGGGAAGGCAATGAGTGCGCGCTGAGTTGCTAACATGCGTGCTTCAATTACACGAGTCACGTGTGGAAGGAAGGGAACACCTGCCCGAGATCTGTTTTGATATCACGTGTGTGTATGAGCCTGAGCAGTGAGCACTAAGCACGCATCACGAAATTCACCTAGAAACTGTTCCAAGGTGATAATCTCAAAACAACAATGTTTCGAGTCTCAACCAGAACAATCAGGAAATGTATAAACACAAGCGCGTGCTGCTATCTTCATTTTATATTTTATCATTCATTATACCTCTACCCCTGGTAAATTCTTGAGCATTCATTTATTTATGGTATGTGCGCATTCTTGGCAATTATTTCCAGATGTTTACATCTATATATTAATATCATAATTTTTTAATTTTACAAGTGTTAAACTATTCCATGGGGATTAATTTCTTCATTTATCACTCACGCAATCCTATTCATCATCTAACCTTTTTATTCTTTTTTTAAATTTAATGACCCTTGTAAATTGTCATCTGTTATGAAATATTTTTCGTTTCTTGAATTCATTATTCCAGAACATTGTTCTCTGCAAATATGTTTGTCAGCAAATTCGCTAGTTTGTAAAATCGATGTGAAATTTATTAACGTTCTCAGCGGAATGCACTATATGCAAAGTGAAATAAACGCTGTGGTTTTCCAATGATTTACACAATCGGGAAGTATTCCAATCATGTAAACTTTGAAAAATTCAGAAGCGATTTTTTGTCACTCTGAATTCTGAAATTATTGTCGTAAAAAAAAATCGTGAAACATTTTATCGGTTTATCCATAATCAATATTCAATTAATTATTCTTTCGCCAAAAACGCAGTGAATCTTCACATTACATACTGATTTATGGTCTTCCTCTCTTTTAAAAAAAAGATAAATTTATGATCAAACACAATTGATGGAATTTCGATCAGAAAAAAATAAATCTCACTTTAATGAAATTAAAAATTTCTGATTCACGTGTAAAATGGGATTTTTTAAAAGAACATTATTTCTAGTTGTCGAGAGGTGCAACTTTACATACGCGCGACGCATTTTCAGGAGAAGGCGAGCTCTCTCTCTCTACATTCTTTAAGGAAAAGATTTGATGCCTATTTTATATAGATCGCATAGTCTCCATACAAAGTACGCACACAATGCGAGGGATTGCATCGAATTGTAGCTTTTAGGCGGATTGAAGTGACTTTCGAACGATGCGTCTTAAAAATGAAGAGAAATTCGACAAGAAGCTGTCGTGAAAGCTCGCCCCCAATCCATTAGGAGTGCCTGCCGGCTTACCTTGCAAATATTTGCAACATAAATTCACCTCCCCAGGCTAAAACGATGGAATCCACCTCGAACCCTACTATACTGCGACAAGTATATATTCTTCCCTTAGAGACAATTCAAACAGCTTATACTTAGGTGCGTGAAAACTAATTTCACTTCCCTTGCTATAAATTATTTGGTATTATTATTATGTATTTATTTATTCCGTCTACACAAAGCCGGTGGGTTACAGATAAAGTAGTTCTTATTCTAAACCAACAATTGTCCAGTGCAAACGGATTTCATTTTTTAAACAAACAATCTTTATCTATTTGCCTGTTTCCTTATACCGGTAACTAACTTGTACTTCTCGCCTTCCACGTTTTATCTTTGTTAATATTCTTGAAATTCGAAAGAAAGTGTCAGCAATATGTTTACTTCCGTATTTCTCTGTTTCATACCACTACTAACAGTGATAACACCACTTATTATTAATATTAAATACTTGAAACTTACATCCTCGTTACGTACCCTCATTACCATAGAAGAACAAAGGGAGTTACTTTTGTTGATCCTCGTTTTAAGACCTCTAAATAAATGAATCTGATAAAGTATGGGCAACAGATAGAAACAATTTTTCCGAATTTTTTTATTTTTTTATCAAATTTTATTTAAATTTTAAATTGAGGCTCCGGATCTTTAAAGGTCACTTTGAGCATTGATTTTAAATGGTAAAAGTGCCCTTTTAAGATCCGGAGCCTCAATTATGAGAAGAGTTTGGTAAAGTATGGTCAACGACAATAAAAGCTATTTGTTAAAAAAAATGAAAATAGTAACAATAATTGATTTCAGCTGTTCTTCTTACTGCGCAAAACTCTTTTCTTACTGCGCAAAACTTTTCCCATACTCTGAGGAAAAAACAATTTTTTTAACCCTTTCCGGCATAGTGACACTCTTGATTATCACATTTTTTCTCCGCTTTTTTTACTACACGGAGAAAAATATAAAGTAACTTTTACTACTTTTATAGGAAAAAATTCCCGGTAAAGCATTTCTGGTAATTTTTACTACTTTTGGAGTAAATTTTGCTACGTTTAAAGTAAATATTTGTAAAAATTAGTAAAATTTACTTCAAAAGTAGCAAAATTTACTCCAAAAGTAGTAAAAATTACCAGAAATGCTTTACTGGAAATTTTTTACTATAAAAGTAGTAAAAGTTACTTTATATTTTTCTCCGTGTACGTGTATTAGAGAATATTTGTTACTATTACAAAGAAGAAGAAAAATATTTTTTGTTGATAATATAAATGTTATATTATAAATAAATAAACTTAAAAGAGCGGTTTTTTTTTACAATAAATGTAATTGTATCTAACCAACAATATAAAATACTTTGAGGATCCTGTCTAGACAGTTTTTTGGGTCGATGATTACGAATCTGGAGTCAGTTTTTAAAAATTCAAAATTGTGGATCCAATATGGCGGACTTATTTTTTTTTAAATTGCTCAAATTCAATTAAACTTGTTACTCGGGGTTTTTTGGGGTCGCTAACTACGAATATAAAGTCATATTTTTAAAATTCAAAATGGCGGATCCAATATGTCAGATTAATTTTTTTTTTAAATTGAACATATTTATATATTAATAAATTATGAATTTTGAAAATCTAACTTCACATTCGTAAGCAATGATCCCAAGAACCCCTGAATAACAAGTTTCAAGTGATTTTAATCATTATGAAAAAAAAATTTCTGACATATTGGATCCGCCAATTTGAATTTTAATAATCTGACTTCATATTTGTAATCAGCGACCCCAAAAACCCCCGAGTAAGAAATTTCAAGTGAAATTGATCAATTTTAAAAATATGTCCACCATATTGGATCCGCCATTTTTAATTTTTAAAATCTGCCCTCACATTCGTTATTAGCGACCTTAAAAATCCCGTTTTAACAAATTTCAAGTGAATTTGATCAATTTTAAAAAATAAGTCTGCCTTATTTGTTAACTTTAGATAGATTGTATATTATACTGTTATGCTATAATTATTTTTATTTTATAATTAATTTAAAATTGTAATGACAAATAGAAATCATCAGAATTTTTTTCACTTCTTTTCATTAAAAGACTAAAATTTTGTTAAATATTATGTTTTGTCAAATTGAAATTATGCAGATTTTTGTTCTTTACTTCTAAGCAAAATTAGAAAATTGTTAAACAACTGTGATTAAGAAATAGAAAATTTATTTATTTTGCATTATTTTTGTTTATGAACCACTATTTTTTTAACAAAATTATTATTTTATTTTCTAATAATTAAAGTTGACCGAGAGATAAAATCATTATTTTATATTATCAGAATATTGTTACTGTGACTTCATCAAAATTATTTTCATCATTTTAATTCAATTATTATTTTCTAGAATTTGAAATTATTTTTTATGAAAATAATAATTGAATTTCTGTGAAATTTTTATTATTTATGAAAATAATTAAATGTTTACATACAATTTTATTAAAAAATGTTTTTAAATAATTGAATTCGTTTTGGGAAATTTTATTAAAATCTTCGATATTGAAAATCATTGAAATTAGATAATTTTTTAAAAGTTATTGAAATTAGGTCAAGAATTTTTTTTTAACATTTATGAAAATAATTGAACTTTGAAGAAGAATTTTATTATTTTTTATAAAGATAATTGGGATTTTTACGAGACCCCCGAGTAATAATTTCCAAACAAATCGGTTGGATTTTTAAAAATTCGGCTACCATATTGCTTCCGACATTTTGAATTTTTCAATTCTGAGTTCATATATGTATATATAATCGTTAACAAAAAATCTAAAATACCACTCAAATATTACCAGTTTTATTTTATTCTTTATTTTCAAAGCTATTTATTTATACTCAGTTTACAAATATTGACAAATTCACAAGCTTTAAAAACTTCAAAGGTCCATATTTCAGAGCTAAACAAACATTTTGTTTCATTTTTTAACTGATTTTTAAATGGAAAAGTAGTCTTTTAAAATAGCGCTATGAACTTTTAAAAAAAACATTTTTCATCAATTTTACTAAAATAGAAAGAATAAAATTTTCTGAATAATTCTACATCCGAATAGAATCCAAATGCGAATACGAATGCGAACAATAAATCTTCGAGAAACTATTGGAAATTAGTGAACTTTAAATAACTCCACAACTCAACCGTATATGAATCTACTTTTATGAATTATCTCAAAAAGTGTGGAGAATCGAATTTATTGCTCCGATCAATGAAAATGTGAGATAAATATTTTACTGGTGTATATGAATTAGAATCAATTTTAATTGAATGAAATCACTTTTATATAACCTGTCGCAATGGAACATTTAATTATTATCGGAAAATTTCACATTTGCTATCACTTTTTTCCATTCCTGATGGTTATATATATATATACAAATGAAACCTTTTTATTATATATCATGTCCTCGTTTGTATGCAAATTTTATAATATCCACACTGTAGGATTGTGATTGGACTAGTGAGGTCGTTATACATAATAATATGCGAGTAGTATTTATTTGTAAATATATACACAATGACAGTGTGAATAGAAAACGGTATACATGTATATTTCGCACGTAATTTGTCTTTAATCTCGTTGGAAAATAAAAAGTCAACTAGCGACTTGTACAACATTTCCCAGAACCATCGTGGGAATTCTCTACTCGAGATTATTACACGAGACATTAATTTCCATAAGAAGATTTTTTTCCTAACAACAAAAAAAAAGTTAGAAACACTTCTCAATTTTTTTGTTCGTAATAATATTTTAATTTATTAATAGTCGTACACTGCTTTTTTCTCAATTCGATCAAATATTTTAATTCGCGCGCGGCTAACTTTTTACTCACTTTTTTAAAAATAATAGAAAAATAATAATAAAAAAAATTTTTTTTAAATAATAGAACGTAAAAATTTTTAATTCAAATTTATTTTTATAAAAATAAAATATGAATTGGAATATACTTTTAATATTATTATGACTATAATAATCAGGGAAAAGTCAGGGATATTTATTAAAAGTATTTAAAAAAATTAAATTTTTAGAATTCTTAAGAAAATTCGGAATTTTTGTGCCTTTTTTGTTTGAGTCACAAACTATGAAATTATTATTATTATGTTCAAAATTGAAAAAAATCTTGTCAAAATCCCAATTATCTTTATAAATAATCAAATTCTTCTGCAAAATTTAATTATTTTCAAAAATTTTTCTCATTTCAATAATTTATTCAATTTTAATATCTCTATTTTAATAAAACTACACAAAAGAAATGAATTACTTAAAAAAATTTAACAAAATTCTTTTCCAGAATTCAATTATTTTTATACATAATAAAATTCTTCACCGCACTTCAATAATTATAAGCACCTGTAATAAATATTTTTATACATAATAAAATTCTTCACCGCACTTCAATAATTCTTATAAACTTGAATAAAATTCGTTGCAAGAATTCAATTATTTATTTATATAAATAATAAAATTTTCACAGCAATTCAATTATTTACAAATTTTTTTATAAGTTTCTTCTCAATAATTCAATTATTTTCATAAATAATAAAAGTCATAAAAGTCGGAAAATTTCAATTATTTTTTAATACAATTTTAATCAAATTCCTTGAAAAATGTAATTATTCTTAAAAATTTTATTAAATTTCGTCAAAAGGAGTCAATTATTTAAAAATTGTTGATAAAATTCTTCATGATAATTTTATTTTGAAAAACATTCAATTATTCAATAAATTACTTTTGTACTTAGATAATTTTATTTTCGTGGAATTTTCTAATAAAAATTTATTCAAAAATCAATTTCAAAAGTAATGCAATTTTTCGCAGAAATTCAATTATTTTCAAAATTATTTTAAAATTCCCGTCACAATTTCAATTATGTTTGTAAATAATAAAATTCTTCTCTGAAATTCTATTATTTTTAAAAATTTTAATAAAATTCTTGGCAAAATTTCACAAAAATTCAATTATTTACAAAATTTTTAATACATTTTTTCGAAATAATTCAATTATTAAAATTTTTACAGGATTCCATAATTTAAAATACTAAATTTCGTAAAATTTTTCGAAAATATTAATTATTTGAAAATTTTTTTTTTAAATTTGTCGCAAGAATTCAATTATTTAAAAAAAATTGAACAAAATTCTTTTCAAGAATTGAATTATTTTTATAAATAATAAAATTCTTCACCGAAATTCAATTATTTTTATAAACTTGAATAACATTAGTTGCAAGAATTCAATTATTTATATAAATAATAAAATTCTTCATATAAAAATTTCAGTTCTTCTTGTCAAAATTTCAAGTATCTTTATAAATATTATAATTATTGTTCTTCGAAATGCAATTATTTTAAAAAATTTTCTAATAATATTCTTGGGAAGATTTTAATTATTTTTATAAATAATGAAACTCATCGCAGGATTTTAATTATTTTTGATACAATATTTTTATTCGAATTTCTTGAGAAATGTAATTATGCTTAAAAATTTTATTAAAATTTGTCAAAGGAATTTAATTATTTGAAAATTTGTTGATAAATATTTTGAATTTGAATTGAATTTTAAAAAACATTTAATTATTCAATAAATAATTTACTTTTGTATTCAAATAATTGAATTCTCGTAGAATTTTCTAATAAAAATTGATTTAAAAATTAATTTTAGTTAAAATTTTTGATAATTATTGAATATAAAAATAATTTTGAAGAAGTTACAGTAACAATATAATTATAATATAAAATAATTATTTTATCTCTCGATCATCTTTAATTATTACCTGTAATAAAAAATGAAGAAATCGATCACTCCGAGTCTTCGACTCGGAGTAATTGATATCTTCATTTTTTTAAAACAATATTTTTAAAGTTGTTTGATATCAAAAAGGTTTGAATTTGAATGTTTTGAAGAATTTTAATTCCTACAGAAAAATAATAATGATTAAATATTTATTTAAGAAAGAATTTATTGATGTTTTTGGATAATTTCAATTTCATTTTCAATTAAAATTTGTAATTGATAAATGGAATTCATAAAAATTGTTTTCCTTTATTTTTGAAAAACTTTGAATTTTATTGAAACAATTGTAATTAAGAAATAGAAATGATGTAAATTAATATTTTTTTTTGTGTTTTTCCTTTATTTTAATTACTAAAAATTCAAAAATTTTCAATTTCATTTTCAATTGTTTGTAATTGACAAATGGAATTTATAAAAATTTATGCATTAAAATAGGTATTTATTTTCTATTTCTTAATCATAATTTTTTAACAATTTTCTATTTTTTATAAATAAAAAGGAGAAAGGTTTGCATAATGTAGATCAGTCAAAAAAATTTGTTATATACCTATAGAAAAAAACATAAGTATAGTTTTCATTTGTTAATCATCATTTTTTTAAATTTTTAAATTTTTAATATTATTTTATTATTTATCATGAAAAAATACCTGTATATTTTCGATTTGTCCAAAAAAAAAAAATTTTTTTTAAAATAAATTTAAAAAAATAAATAAATAAATTAATTAAATTTTAAAAAAGCATACAAAAAACAATTATTTTAAAGTGCGAACAGAATGAATGAAAGAATACAAAGATTAATACAGTTAATAATTAGCAATTTTTGAAAATAATAGAATTTAAAAATTTTTACCTCTCTTGAGATTCGGAATTCGAATAATAATTTCCTTTGGAATTTCATTGAATTTCCGACGAGATTCCACATGGGAATTTTAAGTGGGTCAAATATTTGCTCGTTCTATATTCAACTCTCGCTATAATGAATTGTTGGAGAAGTACTAATTTTTTGAATTTTTGTTTTGTTACAGGTGAGTTGATGATTCTGGGATAAAATGAAACAGACGTCAGAGTGAGTAAGATAAATTGTGTTCAAAGGGAATGTGTGTATATACATTTGGAGAGAATTTAAAAACACTAGACTTTGAGTGTGTGTGTGTGTGTGTGTGAGGGGGGAAAGGGTAATTAAGGGGTCTTTGAAAAGTCATTCCCCCGATGACACTTGCTATCGATTCATCGAAAGTTGCCCTCCTCCTGTCACCATGATTTTGCAGTGGTTCGGAATAGCCGCTTAAGATGCAATCTCGCACGAGCGATGAGGGTGCAACTAAAATCCCCTCATATTATCATCCCAGCATATATGCAGTCATTTTGTGAACGCTACTAATATTCAAGAGGATCGTAAACCTCCCTAAATCATGCTCTTTTTGGAATTTCGAAATCCTCGCAATTAGCTGCTCCACACACGGGTGTTATCTACTTAACAGATAAATTTCATATTTGTGGCTTACACAATCCTCCAATATCGAGTTTCACCCACAATTCCCTACCTATATATCGGAAAATTGATATTCACTATTTTCTTATTAACGATTCTTAAATAAATTATATATTTATTGGAAAATGGAAAATTACAAAGAAGAATGTGAAGTAATTGTACTAATTAAAATCAAAGTAGATGTCTCCATTATTATTATTTAATTATCGTGAATTTAATTATTATAAATTTGGAACGTGATATAGTTGGAAGAGAAGAGTAAAGCAATATGAGGAAATGGAATTCAGAGGGAATGTTTTCAAGCTAAAGTTTTAATGGAGGCGATATAAAAGATAGTGAATGATGTGCTCTTGATGGCTAAAAATGGGAAAGAAAACGAAATTAATCGTTAGTTGAAAAGATTACCTAAGTAAAAAAAAATTTTTTTTCAAGTTACATCTAATAAAAATATAACCCATAAGGTACCTGGTGGATTCCACGTCAGTTCAACACACTTATTTTCATGACTTGTTAAGATTTGGCTGTACTTTTGTAAATTCATTACTTTTATAGTGATAAACAACTCCACCAAATATTTTTTCAAAATTTTCAAAATTACCAAAAATATGTCATTTTCAAAATTTTTGTCTTTTTTTAAAGTGCTATACCTTTGGTTCTAATTAACCGATTTCAAATTTTAAAAAAAAGATTTCTTTGGTTTTAAGTATATTTTAAGTTAAAATTAATATAAAAAAAAACTCAAAAAAAATTTTTTTTTGAAATTTTGAAAAATTAAAAATTCGTTTTTGAAAAAACATCATCTTCGATTTTTTTCAAAATTTTACTAAATGTTAGGGCAAATGTGCTTTACATGTCCTGTAAGTTTCATCTTGGGATCTCAAAGGGATTCGGAGTAAAAAAATAAAACGTAACCACAAATTACGAACATATGGGGCAAAATTCCTCAACTGCCCAGGTAAAAAAATGGATTTTCTCTAAACTTTGCTAAAATGTTACTATTATTAGTAGAAGTGTAAATATTAATTTTTTTTTAATTTGATAAATTATTTTTTGAGTTATGTTCCAAAATTTTTTCAAAATTCTCGTCAAAATTTCAATTATCTTTATAAATAATAAAATTCTTCATCGTAATTCAATTATTTAAAAAAATTTTAATAAAATTCTTGGCAAAATTTCACGAAAATTCAATTATTTACAAAATTTTCGATAAATTTTTTCGAAATAATTAAATTATTTTCATAAGTAATAAAATTTTCACGGGAATTCAATCATTTAAAATACAGAATTTCATAAAATTATTCGAAAAATATCAATTACCTACTTAAAAAGATTTTTTATAAAATTCGTCGCAAGAACTGAATTATTTAAAAAAAATTTAACAAAGTTCTTTTCAAGAATTCAATTATTTTTATAAACTTGAATAAAATTCGTTGTTAAAATTCAATTATTATTATAAATAATAAAATTCTTTACTGAAATTCAATTATTTTTATAAACTTGAATAAAATTCGTTGCAAGAATTCAAAATTATTTTTATAAATAATAAAATTCTTTACCGAAATTCAATTATTTTTATAAACTAGAATAAAATTCGTTGCAAGAATTCAGTTATTATTATAAATGATAAAATTCTTCACAAAAATTTCAGTTATTAGAAATTTTTAATAAAATTCTTGGTAAAATTTTAATTATTTTTATAAATAATAAAACTCATCGCAAGATTTTAATTAGTTTTTATACAATATTTTAATCGAATTCCTCGAAAAATGTAATTATTCTTAAAAATTTTATTAAAATTTGTCAAAAGAATTTAATTATTTAAAAATTTTTTGATAAAATTCTTTATGAGAATTCAATTTTAACTACCATTCAATTATTCAATAAATTATTTTTTTAAAAGACTTTTTAAAAATATTTTTGATATTTTTTGTAAAAAAATAAGCATCTAAAGTATGTGAGGTCTTAAAAATTGTCACTTTTTCATCTGAAAGAAAATATTAAAGAAAACACATAATTTACTATGAAAATGTAAAGAAATTATTGGAATTTATTAAGATTAATTGAATTTATTATTATTACTTGTTAAAAACAATTAATTTTAAGAAATATTAAATGAAAAATGCAAGATTTTAAAGTTCACTTGTCGAATAACTTAATTTTGCTTAAGTTTTTTCCACTAAATGTGAAAAAGAGAAGTCATTAAATTGAATAAAAGTTTACCAAATATAAAGTTCCTGTGGTTAACTTATAGTTTTTCTTAGCACTATTTTTTCTATTTCCTTCATAAATGTAAAAGAACAAGCAATTAAAATTGGCAATTTTCTCATTTTCGTGATTTTGAAATGTAAATAACTTTCTTGGAGAAAAATGAAAAATTATAAGAATTTCGATAATATCAAATTGATCACTAAATACAGACACTGGAAAAAAATTCACCTTGGTCCCGGAGCTACTCTTCTAGATAATGATTTTTAAACTTTGCGCTATAAGTTTATTAAACTTTACACAGGACTTCTCTTTCTCACATTTAGTGGATGAAATTTGCAAAACTAGGTTATTTGACAGGTGAACTTTAAACTCATTTTTCATTTAATATTTATTATAATTAATTGTCTCTATCAAATTATAATAATAAATTAGGTCATTCTTAATAAATTCCAATCAGTTTTTTTACGTTTTCATAGTAAAAATTAACTAATTTAATAAATTTAATTAATTTCTTTAATATTTTCTGATAGATAAAAAAGTGACTACTTTAGATGCTTATTGTACAATAAATATTAAAAATATTTTTAAAAATTCTTTTTGTTCAGTGATCCAAGTACCTTTAAAATCATTCCTACAAATTATTATAATTTTTTAAAATTAGTCGTCGACAACTTTAGGCGAGATATAATGGAAGAACTCTTTGGCTAAAGTCTTTGACCATCAGCTAGAATATGCCATTTTTTCGTTTCCACGAGAAATTGAGACAAAAAAACGAATCAAAAATGTTGAAGCAACGTTTTGATTATTTGTTTTTCTCAATTTGAGTTTACTTCTCAAGTTCACTATATAATTGTGAATTCAACAGAGGAAATTGTGGTGAATTTGCAAATAGTCTTTAAGAAGCCCATTATCGAAAGGGGGTAAAGAAAATTTTTAGGAAAACGGAAAGGAGAGAGAGAGAGGCAGGATAGTGGATTATTCTGAACGGTCAGTGACTCCCGTGTGGCGGGTTGTAATCGCGTTGAGTCACGCGTCGTCTAACGGGCACTGAGAAGGAACGTGGGTCGCTAGTTTTGTGGTTTAAAGGGATGTGGGATGACGGAGTGAAGGGGAGGAATGGAGGAGAATTCGAACGAATCGCAGATGTTGCTTGCTTAGCCAAGAAGAAAGCCCACGAGAGAGTCACATTTCCGTCTAACGGATCCTTCATGACAAACTCAACTTCATTTCCTGTTTTCCCTCCTTCCGCTAATTTACGCCATAAAATACGCCAACTATAATTATATCAAGCAAAAATGAAAAAATCACAATCATTCTTCAAAACAAAGAACTTACTTTTTGAATCATATAATATTGTTGTATACATTACTTTTTTACTAACTAACTTTTTCTCGCGTTACTGGAATATTTTTTGTTGACAGCGAATTTGTCACAGAGGCTGATTCTATTTCAATTCATGCAGGGCGAATAGGTTAAAAATTCTAAATCAAGTTAAAGGTAATTTTTCTTGTTCTTTAGGACAAATAAAGAGACACGTATTTTTTTATTTAGCGAAAGAAAATTTTTTTAGCTGAGTTATGAGTGTTTGACAATTTTAGGACATATCGTGATTTTATAGCTAAACAGCTGAAAAATTATTTTCAAATCTTTCTAGTTTTTGCAAAAATAAATATTTTTCAATTTTTTTTCTTGATTTTAGTAGTGTTTTTGATACTTTTTCTTTGCAAACTTGAAAAATTGAAAAATTTTGAAAATTAACAAAATGGCGGCCATTTTCCGAAAAATCAAAAAAGTCAATTTCCTCAAAAACATCATTTTTTATTTTTCTTAAAATTTTTGTGTGATTACTAGATGAAAAAAGGAACTGTTTCCAAAAGGTTTCATGTCCGCTAAAACTGTTTGGAAGTCGCTATAATTTTTTTCAGAAAATAACAAATCTCATTATTTTCTCTCTAAATCTGAATCAGTGAAATTCCACTGAAAATCAGTGAAATTTGACTGAGAATCAGTGACTCTATTCTCGCGATTTGAATCAGTGAAATTCTACTGAGAATCAGTTAAAAATAACTGAAATTTCAGTTATTTTCCACTGATTCGCTAATTAAAAAACTACACTGAAAAAAAAATTTATTTGATTTAAATAACCGATTATTTGGTTATATTCAAATAAATATTTATTTGAATCAAATAATTTTTATTTGAATCAATTAAATAATATTTGCTTCAAATACTGAAATATTTGATTCAAATACAATTTATTTAATTCAAATAAAAATTATTTGATTCAAATAAATATTTATTTGAATATAACCAAATAATCGGTTATTTGAATCAAATAAATTTTTTTTTCAGTGTACTGAAAATTTCTGTCACACATATTGGAAATTTCAGTCACTGGTTCTCAGTCAAATTTCGCTGATTCAGTTTTAGAGAGTTGATACGAGTAATGTATCGGCATATAATATATATTATATATTTATTGCATGTTTATGTTTTTCGATGATTAGTAGTGTTTTTGGTACTTTTTATTTGCAAACTTGAAAATTTTGAAAATTAACAAAATAGCGACCGTTAAATTTTTTTGGTCGCCATTTTGAATTACAAAATTTTAACCAAATATTCTAACTCAGCGACCCCAAAAACCTCCAAATGAATATTTTTATTCAATTATTTTTAGTGTTTTTAGTTTTCGATTTTTTGAAAAATGACCGCCATTTTGTTAATTTTCAAAATTTTAAAGTTTGCAAATAAAAAGTAGGTACCAAAAACACTACTAATCATCGAAAAACATAAACATGCAAAATATATATATGCCGATACATTACTCAAAATAATGAGATTTGTTATTTTCTGAAAAAAATTATTGCGACTTCCAAACAGTTTTAGCGGACATGAAACCTTTTGAAATTAATTCCTTTTTTCATCTAGAAATCATACAAAAATTTTAAGAAAAATAAAAAATAATTTTTTTGAGAAAATTGACTTTTTTGATTTTTCGGAAAATGGTAGCCATTCTGTTAATTTTCAAAATTTTTCAAATTTTTAAGTTTGCAAAGAAAAAGTATCAAAAACACTACTAAAATAAAGAAAAAAAATTGAAAAATATTTATTTTTGCAAAAATTAGAAAGATTTGAAAATAATTTGTCAGCTGTTTAGCTATAAAATCACGATATGTCCTAAAATTTTCAAACACTCATAACTCAGCTAAAATTTTTTTTTCGACAAATAAAAAAATACGTGTCTCTTTATTTGTTCTAAAGAACAAGAAAAATTACCTTTAACTTGATTTAGAATTTTTAACCTATTCGCCCTGCATGAATTGAAATAGAATCAGCCCAGAGTAAAAATGAAATACGATATAAAGAGCGTCTCTCATCGTCATCCCTTTTTTATTTTTATAAATCTTGGCGCATATATGAGGGAAAAATGTATATATGAAAAGGATAATTATCTGTTGCGAGCGGGTGGATTTTTCGCTGCGTTTAATATATACGTATATACGTATATAAAGAGATCTGTAAAAGGTTATTCATTGTCGGCCAAGCTAAAAGACTCGGGTACTTTTTTAATCTGTGAATGAATGAATGAAAAGGGGGTGAGAGATTCGAGATTCATGATTGGTCGATGTTGACACACCAAGCCACATTGGTTGCGTGCAACTATATATACTATACGTATATCCAATTAACTTGTCCGTATTTCAGCAACGAGTTATTCAATGAAGATCACACATCACACACAATACAGGAAAATAATTGCCAGCACTTTAACAATAAGTCTCGTATTTCCACTTTGCATTCTATTGTTCCATCCGTAATCTTACATTCCATGAATTTAGTGGATGTATTTCTTTGAGAGGAGAATCATTTATATAGTAATAATAATACGGTGGAGATTAATATTTTTCCCCATTGTCATATTTTATCATATTTTATCCTCACAGTATAAATCGTGAGGTATTAAAAAGTATTGCAGATTAAATTAACACCAAAAAAAGATTAAAATAATCAATTTTGGTAATATTTTTCACAATGAATGAAATTTTAGTTCATTAAATTTTTTTATAACTATAAAATATGAAGATATCGATAACTCCGAGTCATCTATTTCTTCATATTTTATAATAATTATTAAATATAAAGATGACCAAGTAATAAAATCATTATCTTATATTATAATAATATTATACTTCTTCCAAATTATTTTCATTACTTCAATTCAATTTTTATTTTAAAAAATTTTTAACTACAATATTTTACTTTATATCAATTATTTTTAATAATTTTCGAAAAAGTTCTTTAGCAATATTTAATTTCACGAAATTTCAATTATTCCTAAATTCTATAATTAAATACATATTAGAAACTAAAACTTCAAATAATAGAAAAGAAAATTCAATAAAACTTTTTAAAAAAAATTAATTTCAAAATTCAGTTATTTACAAAAATTCACGCTAAATTGCTTGAAATATTCAATTATAATCTAAAATTTCAACTGAAATTCATTTTTATGAAATGAAAATCAATTTTATTAGAAAATTTTACAAGAATTCAATTATTTAAATGCAAAAGTAAATAATTTATTGAATAATTGAATGTTTCTCAAAATTCAATTCTCATAAAAAATTTTATTAACAAATTTTTAAATAATTCAATTCTTTTGTGGAATTTTATTAAAACTTGCATGAACATAATTACTTTTTTTCAAGGATTTCAATTATAATTGTATGAAAAATAATTGAAACCCTGCGATGAGTTATTTTATTATTACCTAGTAGCTAGTAAAAATAATTGAATTCTTAAGAAGAATTTTATTACTCTTGAAAATAATTGAATTTCTGCAATAATTTGTAACTTCCCTAAAATTAACTTTTTTTTCTAGTGTTTTTAACTAAAATTCTTCAATAAATCCATTATTTTTAATAATTTTTCAAAAAGTTCTTTGAAAATTGTCAAATTTATTCATTTACAATTCAATTTTACAAAATTTCAATTTATTCGGAAATTCTGCAATTAAATATTGATTGAAAAATAAAAACTTGAAATAATTTCAATAAAAATTCTATTAAACTTTTAAAAAGAATTAATTCTACAGAATTGTTTGTGAGAAATATAAAAAAATTAAGAATTTTAATGATTTTAATTTGAAACTTTTTCAAAATTTAATTATTTCTAAAAATCCACGTTATAATGCTTTTAATATTTAATTATAATCTAAAATTTTTAACTGAAATTCATTTTTAAAACCATTTTTATTAATAATCTCCAAGAGAATTCAATTATTTAAATACAAAAATAAATAACTTATTAATTTCATGTTTCTTGAAATTAAATTCTCATAAAAAATGTGATCAACAAATTTTTTAAATCATTAAATTCTTTGGATGAATTTTAATAAAATTTATAAGAATAATTACATTTTTCGAGGAATTTGATTAAAATTGCATTAAAAATAATTGAAATTCTGCAATGAGTTTTATTATTTATGAAAATAATTCAATTCCTAAAAGAATTTTATTATTTATAAAAATAATTGCATCCTTGCGGAGAAAAGTTATTATTTATGAAAAGAATTGAATTATTGCGAAGAAATTTATAAAAAAACTTGTAAATAATTGAATTCGTGTAAAAAATGTTATTATTTATGAATTTTCGAAAATAACTGAATTTCTCAGAATTTTTTAAAAATTTTTTGAAAATAATTAAATTCCATCGAGAAATTTCATTAAAAAATTAGAAATAATTGAAATCTGACGAAGAATTAAAAAAAAAATTTTTTTAATAATTCAATTTCTTTGAAAATAGTTATTTTTGAAAAGAATTGAAAAGAATTTCAATTTCTTTGAAAATAGTTATTTTTGAAAAGAATTGAATTCTTGGGAAGAATTTTATTAAAATTTCTTAAATAATTGATTTGCTTCGAAGAATTTTATTTTTTTACGAAAATAATTGATTTCTTGCGAATTTTGTCAACATTTTTTTAAATAATAAAATTTTTAAAAGAATTCCATTTAAAGTTCTCGAAATTTTTCGGAACTGTTTTTTTTCAATTCTCTGAATATATTTGAATTCTTTCGAGAAACTTCATTAGAAAATTAAAAATTATTTAATTTGTTTGATTATGAAAAAATTGGTAAGTAATTGAATTCCTGTGGAACTTTTATTAAAATTTTGTTTAAATAAATTGAATTCTTTTGGAAAATTATATAAAAAAAAATAGAAGATATTAAAAATAATTAAAATGAGAAACATTTTTGAAAATAATTGATATTTTGCCAAGAATTTGATTAAAATTTTGTAAAATAATTGAATATTAGAAAAGAATTTTATTATTTTTAAAGAGAATTGAAATTTTGACGAGAATTTTTTTACATTTTTGAACACAATTGAATTTAGTAAATATGTTACTAAGTTAGTTAGTAAGTTAGTTACTAAGTTACTAACTTTCTATTCTCCCTGGAGAAGCTAAATTCGTTGATTTTTTACAAATCGTTGACTTTGGTGTTTTATTTAAAGTAAAGTTTCATTCATATTGAAAAATAACACCAAAATAGATTATTTTAATCATTTGTGGTGTTAATTTAATCCTAGAGGGATTAATGATCCTAAAGTTCTGAACGTTCAAATGAACGAAATTTATTTATTTTCTTCTTTAATTTAAATATTTATTACAATAATTTTTTGTCGATATAAAATAAATGAAATATTTAAAGTTTCTAAGTGTGAAATTTAAGTTTTTAATTTTTATTGCAAACAATAAATTATAAAAACATTTCTAATAAAAAGTGTTTCGTTCATTTGAACGTTCAAAACTTGTGTAGGGATTAAACTGTTGCAGATTATTTTAATCAATTCTGGCGTTATTTTAACACCTCACGTTTTACTGTGCTTAATTGAGTGGGTGTCTTCTAAGTTATTAATAGCACTTTTTAATAATTCTAAACTAAATTATAACGTTCCTTGCATAAACTGTGAAAAATAGTGAACAAATTGATTAAAATCTGTTTCATGTTGCTATTAAGAAAGATGGTTAAGACAATTTGTGCACAAGTTTGCAGGGAAAATAATTAATGATGCAAGATGGGGCGCATGAGCAATTTGTGTAGTAGGATGTACGAAAATGGCAGGTTCAATTTGTTTTCTGACTAATTTCTCAGTAGACGTCCCGCTGGCTCGGTCGTAGTTACGAGGAAAAACAATAAATAAACAATTTCGAAAATTAATTAACCATGATCCAATCGTAACATGAAGGTCTACATTAATTTATTTCCTTCGTCTCTAAGCCGAAGAAAATGAATTCATCAGGAAATTCAATTTCATTTTTTTAAGTGGGTAAATGTTTTTTCAAAGTCTTTTTGTTTTGAAAAGGGAAAATTTTGTCATTTTGTGCCATTGAGGAGAGTTTAAAAGGCATAACATAACGATGATGGACATACGAGCGTTACGTATATTGTGGAATGAGTTGGGAACGTAATTATGCGTCACTAGAGCGATACCTGGTGACCGCGTGGCCGACCAATGAAATTCAATTGTTGAAACCACCGTCCGATCAATTTACACTCGACCGATTTTCCGGAACATATATGCATAGCTGAACTTTAATTAATGCAGTGTCGACTTAAAAGGATGCTGCGCATCACACGATGCTTATAACATACATTCAAACTGTGTATTAATAGTGGGCACCGACTGCTGGAGGAGCTCAATATATCGTGGTGATTGAGCTAGCTATGTTTATTTATCCCACATCAAAAGGACCGTCAGTTAATCACAACCAGCGTCACGGAGCTTGTAGGTAGACCCACACCCTCAAACACGTGGGGTGAAAAGACGAGGAGACATATTATATGGAGAAAGGAGAAAAGCATATTCCTATCGTGTAAATGCTTCGGGGTTTGTGTACTCTCAGTGGCAAACACAACCTTCCCAAATGCAAATGTATCAAGTTATTTATTAGGTATTATTATATCCTCGATCATATATCCACATATTTGACTAACTAATATTACGTTCGTATGATTATTATCTGTAATTTTGGTTTCATATTTATTCTAATTAGCTGCATGTTCAACTGGAATAGTGAAATTGGTCTATTTGAAAAATAATTACTGACATGGAGTTTATTTAGTCTTCGTTTATGAAGCTAGGTTCGAGTTTATGAAGCACGTACAGAGCTTTATCTACTAAGTACGAAATTAAAATTTACTGGAAATTGAATTTTTATTTTTGAAGTCGTCATTCAAACGGTTTCTTCTCTTTAAACTACTTTAATATCATTATGAGAGAGTAGAAAAAATTAAATTTTTAGAATTTATAAAAAAATTATAAATAATATATATTTAGTTGAACTGAATTTTGGAGTCTTTTTTGTTTGCCTCATAAACTATGAAATTGACAAGAATTATAATACAAAACCAAAATAATACAAAAACAAAACTATGACAGTAATTTCTTTTTAAATAACTTAATTAAATATTAAATAACTTAATGCTTGAAGAACTATTATAAAATTATTACCTATTTATTAATTATTTAATGAATAATTTTACTTAAAATTTCAAAATTAATTGGATTTCAAAAGAATTGCGTCTACAATCTTCATAAATAGATGAACTTAAAAAGGTTTCAATTTGAAACTTATATTTTAAGAACAAATGATTCCAAAAATTTAATTATTTTCAAAAGTGATAAACTTCTTCGCATAAATTCAATTATGTTCAAAATTTTTAAAAAATTCTCGTCAAATCTTCAATTATCTTAATATAAATAATAAAGTTCTTCTCCGAAATTCAATTATTTTCAAAAAACTTTAATAAAATTCTTGGCAAAATTTCAATTTTTTTCAAAAATTTTCCTCATTTGAATTATTTTTAAATTTTTAATATCTATAGATAGATAGAATAGATAGATAGAATAGTATACTATTTTAATATAATTTTCCAAAAGAATTCAATTATTTAAACAAAATTTTAATACAAATTTCACAGGAATTCAATTACTTACCAATTTTTTCATAATCAAACAAATTTAATTATTTTTAATTTTCTAATGAAGTTTCTCCAAAGAATTCAAATATATTCAGAGAATTGAAAAAAAATTGGTTCTGACAAAATTCTTTACAAGATAATAAAATTGCAATTTTAATAAAATTTTCCTATACAATTCAATTATTTTAAATAGAATTCTTCTTAAGAATTCAATTATTTGAAAAAATTGGAATAAAGTTCTTCGCAAGAAATCAATTATTTTCATAAATAATAAAATTTTTCTTCAAAATTCAATTATTTAAAAAAAAATTGATAAAATGCTTTACATAAATTTGAATAATTATAATGAAATTGAACATAAGAATACAATTACTTTCTTAAAATATAACATATTCTTCTTAGGAATACAATTATTGTCAAAAATGTTTGTAAAAATCTTGGAAACAATTAAATTATTTTTGTAAAAAAAAAAATTATTCGAAGCAAATCAATTATTTAAGAAATTTTTATAAAATTCTTCCCAAGAATTCAATTCTTTTCAAAAATAAACATTGTCACAGGAATTCAATTATTTGAAAAAAATTTTTTAATAAAATTTGTTGCAAGAATTGAATTATTTTTTCATCTTAAATTTATTATCAAACAATAAGAAATCGATTTTAAAAAATTTCAATAAAACTCTTCACGAGAAATTAATTATTTTCATAAATAATAATATTTTTCTCCAGAATTCAATTATTTTCACAAATAAATTTTTTTCCTAGGAATTCAATTCTTTAAAAAAAATTTTTTAATAAAATTTGTTGCAAGAATTCAATTATTTTCAAAAATAAACATTTTCAAAGGAATTCAATTATTTAAAAAAAAAATTTTTTCTAATTTTTCATCAGATTTTAATTATTTTTAGTGAAATTTCTCACTGGAATTTAATTATTTTCAAAAAGTTTTGAAAAATTCTGAAAAATTCAATTATTTAAAAAAATTTGAATAAATTACGTCACAAGAAATTAATTATTTTTATAAATAATAATATTTTTCTGCAGAATTTAATTATTTTCACAAATAAATTTTTTCATATAAATTCAATTCTTTAAAAAAATTTTTTTAAATTTTTAAAAAATTTGTTGCAAGAATTGAATTATTTTTATCTTAAATTTACTATAAAACAAGAAGAAATCGATTTTAAAAAATTTCAATAAAACTCTTCACGAGAAATTAATTATTTTCATAAATAATAATATTCTTCTCCAGAATTCAATTATTTTCAGAAATAAATTTTTTCATAGGAATTCAATTCTTTAAAAAAAAATGTTATTAAAATTTGTTTCAAGAATTCAATTATTTTCTCAAATTAAATTTATTATAAAACATGAAGAAATCGATTACTTCGAGTCGAAGACTCGGAGTGATCGATTTCTTCATGTTTTATAATAATATTCTCATAAGTTATTGAATTTCAAAAGGTTTGAATTTGGAAATATTAATTTCTATGGAAAAATAATAATGAATAAATATTTATTTAAAAAAGAAGTTATTAATGTTTTCGAATAATTTTAAAAATTAAAGAAATTCGTAAGTAAATGTTATGGAACATTTTTTTTGAATATCTAATAATTTTTGGAGTAAATTAGAATATTCTTCAGGGTTAGGGATAAAGTCAAAATTTTGTTTGGAAATAACAACCGCCATAAGCAATGGTGTTTTAGTTCTTAAGTCTAAAAAAATGTTCTAAACAAAGTTAGCTGATTAATTACCTATTTTTACAGTTTACTTTACGTATGTAAAAGTATTTTTATTTATTTACTTATTTTTCCCCTTTTTTTGATGCTTTTCACTGAGAATACTAGTGAAAGAGCTGCAATTTAAAGTGTAAATGGCGAATAGTAATTATTAGTACATGCTTCGTGTCTGCTCGTGAAGATTCGTCAGGACTAGTCTGCACGATCTTGCACGAACCTTTCGCATCCACCCGACTCGTGTCTCCTCGTGCAGACTCGGCCCTACGAATATTCCCGAGCAGATACGAACCTTTACGAACAATTACTATTCGCCATTTATACTTCAAATTGCAGCTCTTTCACTAGTATTCCATAGTATTCTCAGGAAAAAGCATAAGAAAAGGAGAAAAATAAAGTAGGAATTAATTTTGATTTATTTTATTTGGAATCTTTGCTTGTAGGAAAAAAATTACGAAAAAGTAATTTCTCTCCAACTAATGAGTACGGCGCGAGAAAAACAATTTGAATTTAAAAATGTTATATTCAACAGTAGTGGATTTAGAACTTCTTTCTCCAGCACGATAATTCATGATTCTATTACAGTGCCTTTGAGTTGGTTAGATGAAAACGTGGACACACGAAAAGAAAATGAGTGTAGGTGTATACGCACGTTTTAAATGTACCTAAACGACGGCATCCTGATTACGTGGAACTCACGGTCGACAATTAAGCAATTGGTCGCGGTTTCGAGTCTCTATGGTCGGTGACACAGCATACCAGGAAGCATGGACCAGAATCATCTGCCATGACGGGTTTAATCGTTGAAATCGAAGAACCGGGTCGCGGAACTTCTCTCACTCTCTCTCTCTCTCTATCTCTTTCACTCTCACTCTATTACTGGTGGCGCACTTAATTCGCTTTACACTCTCAGGCATGAGCGAGGGACTTGACTAATCCGTTTACACCGAGTTAAAAGAGTTAAGCACGATTCTCGCCATTTGCTCTACACTTCACTTCAGCACCAAAATTAATTAATTCTTCCGAGGAACCTTAGTGTGATCAGTTGCTCGCGGCAATAAAGCTCCACTGACGTATAAAAGAAAATAATGAAAGAGCTTTCACGCTTCACGGCCGATATAATGATCAGAGGAAGAAGCTTTTTTTCTCACAAACCTCAAGGGAAATGGAAGAAATGCGTATAAAAACTTAAAAATTTCAGCTGAATTTATCCAATTTATTTTTTCTCTATATATACAGAAAGGGGGTAAATCACACTATTGTCCGTGAGAATTTATCGATTTGGTTCGAAGTTTTTTAAGCGTATTTTACATACAAAAATACTCAACAACCAAAAATTTCAAGTCCCTATCTAATAAAGAACATTAACAATCGTTAATTTTGTAAAAAGCCTCATTTTTCAAACCGAAGATTGAAAAATTCATTTCTGCTTGAAAAATATGTAAATTTTGGTCTAGAAGAATTGAAAAATTACTAATCAATGGGAAATACGAATCCGCAGTCCTTTTTCCAAAATTCAAAATGGCGGACCCAATATGGCGGACGATTTTTTAAGAATTGATCGAAATCGCTTGAAAATCATTACTCGGGGGGTTTCTGGGTCGCTGATTACAAATCCGAAGTCCTTTTTCCAAAATTCAAAATGGCGGATCCAATATGGCGGACGATTTTCTAAGAATTGATCGAAATCGCTTGAAATTCGTTACTCGGGGGTTTTCTGGGTCGCTGATTACGAATCCGAAGTCCTTTTTCCAAAATTTAAAATGGCGGATCCAATATGGCTCTCAAAATATTTGAAAATAATTAAAATTAGATGAAATTACTTACTCGGCGGTTTTCAGGATCGCTGATTACGAATCTGAAGTTACTTTTATTTAATTAACTTTATTTTCTTTCTAACGTTATATTTTAATCCGTTATTTTGAATTTTGGAAAAAAAGACTTCAGACTCGTTATAAGTGACCCAAAATTTGCAAAAAAATAATTTTTCTTTTTTACTTTGGAAATTGTTTATTAATAATTGTTAATAATTTTACTTAACTGCATTTATTATTAATAATTTTATATTCAACAATGTTTCGTTTATTAATAAGGAAAGATTTTTTGATTATGCTTAAAGAAATTGAATCTAAAGAAAAAATTTGAGAATACAAAAATTAGGAAAACACTACCGGTCAAAATTGAACCCCTTGATGCAAGAACCAGACATAGACCATTGAGATTAAATGGGCTGCGTCTAGTTCTTGCATCAAGGAGTTCAATTGAGAGAAAACATCCATTTCCAGGTGAATGAAAAACATTTTAAAATATATAATTTAAGGAAACTGATTTTTTTTAAAAGATGATAAAATTTTAAAAAGAACAAAATCTTTCAGAAGTTATTTGGCCAATATTTTTTTTTTAATTTTGGAAAAATCGTCATTTTCAATATTTTACAAAAATTTGAATAACTTCTAAAATAATGAACGCTTTTTAATGATCTTAGGCTTATTTTAAAGGTCATTTTCTACAGAATAAGAATTACTTATAGGCATTAACATGTAATTTTTTTCTTAGAAAATGTAGATCGTCAAACTTTAACCAAAAAAATTTGAAACAATCTTATTAACAGAAAAATAATTTTTAAAATTCAAACATATTTTTTTTTTTTATTAAATTCTTTTGAAAAATCTACACCATATCATGTTTTATATATTTTCTAGAATAGTTTTTATTTAAAAAAAATTATTTCGAATGTCTTACATTTTTTTGTCTAACTTTGACGATCTGCATTTTCTAAGAAAAAAATTACACGTTAGTACCTATAAGTAATTCTTATAGGTATTATTTAAAATGGCCTTTAAAATAACATTAAGATCTTTAAAAAGCGTTTATTATTTTAGAAGTTATTCAAATTTATGTATAACACTGAAAATAACGATTTTTTTTTAAATATGGAATTAAAATATTGGCCACAAATGACTTCTGAAAGATCATATATCCTTTTCATTTATCAACTTTCAAAAAAAAAAAAAAATTTAGTTTCCATAAATTTTATGTTTTAAAATGTTTTTCATTTACTTGAAAATGGGTGGTCTGACTCAATTTTAACCGGTAGTGTACGAATAGGAAGATATTTATTTATTTTAAATGAATTTTAACAGAAAGAACCATTATGCAAGTTATTAAAGTATGAAAAATATGAAAACTTTTTTTAATAAAATGGTTTTTATTTTTGTTTTTATATTTTCTCTTTATATAAAATGTCCTTCAACCAAAGTTATTAGTTTTACCAAATTATGCAAAAAAATTATAAAATAAAACAAAAAAAAGTTTTTTTTTTAAATCATTCATTTTTAATACTTCTAATATTATAACTTGTCTATGTTCTTTCTGTTAAAATTGATTTAAAAAAAATTAAAATTAAGTGCCAATATGCTGAACTGATTGGAAATTTTCCGAGGATAGCTAAAAATTTCTAACAGCATTGGATTCTTTGGAAAATTTTCCCATCGACTAGTACTTTTCCAATTTCTTCAGATCAAAATTTACTTTTTTTCAAGCAGAAATGGATTTTTCAATCTTCGTTTTGAAAAAGACACTTTTAATGACAAAATTAACGATTGTGAGTGTTCTTTATAAGATAGGGACTTGAAATTTTTGTTAGTTGAGTATTTTTGGATATAGAATAGAACTTTGAGCCAATTCGGTAACTTCTCACGAACAATTGTTATCAATTATAAATTTATTTTTTCTCCAAATACTAAACAGTGATTGAAGGATTTAATAATTTTAAAATAACTTTTTCAGCAATATTGCAAAAATTTTTTTAATTTGTGAAAAGAAAGCTGGCACGAAAAGTGAATTCTAAATTGAGAAAAGTTATATGATGGATAATTTGTCGAATATAAGTTGAATTAAATTCATCTCGCGTATTCTTTAGTCTCGCAGTGTGAATTCGTGAAGGCGGCACCCGAGCAAGGACATCGACCGTTTCGAGACAAAAATTCCGTGGACAGGGTATAATATAAAAAAAAGGAAAGAAGAAGGAAGGAGAAGAAGAAGCCGGACTAAAACGAGGTGGAGAGCATAGCAGTCTGGTGCCTATCTCGCTGGAAAACATCGATCTTAAGCTTACTTTAATTGGCAAAGTTACAAGGGCAAAAAGTTATATTCGTTAACTATATATATATACGAAGTCGGGAGATGGAAGGAAAACAAGAGGAAGTCCGGTTTGGACTAGTTTTTTTTCTTCCTCTCCCTCCTTCTTTTTGCTACTTTCATTTATTTTATTTCTACTTCTTCTCCCCTTTTTTTTTTTGATTCTTCATCTTGTAATTTACCCTCGTGCTTCAACGAGTGCAACGCGTCAAACGAAGCGACTCCCTTGACGTTTTCAGATTCGCTTGGATTTCCTTTAGATCCCGCGAACATTCATTCTTCACTTCGTCCTGCTTGAATTCATCCTTGTCTCTTGCTTTTTTCCCCTCTTCTTCTTCCTCCTCTTTTTACCTCTTTTTACCCCTCCCGATTACATGGGTAATAACGAGCACGTGCAAGCACCACGATGCAACAACCATGGTAGCACTTTCATATTGCGAACAATACTTTCTTTTATTTTTTTCCTTTTTCAAACTCGAAAACGGAAATATGAATAGTGGAGACTAGAATATAAAGGCAAAAAGCATATTTTGCCCGACGGGAAATCATTTTTAAAAACAGATTGCCAAGTTTGACAACAAAAAAAGAAAAACAATGTAACAAAAATATTCCCAACTACAATGATGCAAATAATTATTAAAAATACCGTTATTAGAGAATACGAGTAAATAATTATTTACTGTTTATCAGTAAAAAAAGGTCTTTAAAAACAAAACGAAAAAAGGTAATCATATCTTTTAGGCTCATTTCAAGAAATGTGTCCCGAAGTAATTACTTAATTTAAGGTAACACAGTGCAACACATAATATGTGCACTAAGTTTTGACTTCAGTTTCTGAAAGTACTTATCGAAACTAGCAAAAACTTATTTCAGTTTTGCTAGATTAGCTCGGATTTAAATTTTATCGACATTTGAATTTTTTTTTTTGCATTTTCACATTTTTTAGTTTTCTGATACGGGCTGATGGGAACAGTGGCTATAAAAAGTTTATTAAAAAATTTGCAATGGTCAAAATTTGAAAAGCAGTAATCCCTCTTTAATTAGAGAGAATGAAAAATAAATTTGGTAAAAAATTGTTCCAGTTACGAATTTTTTTAGCTTTTTTACATTTTTTTGGTTTTATGAAACGGGCGGGTGAAAAAGCTGGCTATTAAAAGATTATAAAAAAAAGTTCGCAGTGGTAATCATTTGAAGAGCAATAATTCCTCTTTAATTTCTGACTTTGAAAAAAAATGTGGTCAAAAATTGTTCGAGTTATGAATTTTTTTCGTACTTTTTCAAATTTTTTTTGTTTTTGATCTGGTCGGGTGAGAACGCTAATTATTAATTTTTTCTTTTTTAAAAACGCAATGGTCACACTTTGCAGAGCAATAATTCCTTTTTAATTTCTGTCAGAGAAAAAAAATTTGGTAAAAAATTGTGCTAATTATGTTTTTTTTACTTTTTCACATTTTTCGGTTTTTTGATACGGGCGGGTGGGAACGCTGGCTATTAGAAATGAATTTAAAAAATTTACAACAGTCAAATTTTAAAATGCAATAATCCTTCTTTAATTTCTGATAAAAGAAAAAAAATTGGTAAAAAATTATTCGTCTTATTTATTTATTTCTGTACATTTGTATACCCGCGGTCCTGTGCAACCGAGGGTTTTGATTTTTTTTGACTTTTTTCGAAACCAAATATTTCGAATCTAATATTGTATCTTGCGCAGAAATTAAATAGGGATTATTGCTCTTTAAATTGTGCCCATTACAAATTCTTTTTATAAATTTTTAATATTCAGTATTCCCACTTCCGATATCAGAAAACCGAAAATTAAAAAAAAGTAAAAAAAAATTCATAACTTGAACAATTTTTGACAAATTTTTTTTTCTTGGGCAGAAATTAAAAACGGATTAATGCTCTTTAAATTGTGATCATTCGAAATTTTTTTATAAATTTTTTATAGCCTGCGATCACACCCGCCTGATCAAAAAATTGAAAAATGTAAAAAAGTCAAAAAAAAGTAATAAGTGGAACAATTTTTGACCAAATTTTGTTTTATTTGTCAGAAATTAAAGAGAAAGTATTGCTCTCCAAAATGTGACCATTGCGTTTTTAAAAAAGAAAAATTTAATAACCAGCGTTCTTACCCGCCCGGATCAAAAACAAAAAAAATTTGAAAAAGTACGAAAAAAATTCATAACTCGGACAATTTTCGACTAAATTTTTTTTTCAATGTCAGAAATTAGGTTGGAATTACTGCTCTTCAAATGGTGACCATTGCGAATTTTTTTTATAAACTTCTAATAGCCAGAGTTTCCACCCGCTTTATCAAAAAACCGAAAAATGTGAAAAAGTCAAAAGAAAATTCATAACTCAAACAATTTTTGACCAAATTTTTTTTTCTTTATCAATTTTCGACCAAATTTTTTTTCTTTCTCTGTAATTAAAGAGGGATTATTGCTTTTCAAATTGTGACCATTGCGAATTTTTTTAATAAACTTTTAATAGCCAGTGTTCCCATCCGCCCGTATCAGAAAACTGAAAAATGTGAAAATTCAAAAAAAAACTTCAAATGTCGATGAAATTTAAATCCGAGCTAATTTAGCAAAACTGAAATAGGTTTTTGCTAGTTTTGATAAGTACTTTTAGAAACTGAAGTCAAAACTTAGTGCACATTTGATGACTTTAAAAATGTTGCACTGTGTAATGAAAAGACACTTAGTCGACGGAAGAGAATATCCATGCAATTTTTTTTCCCCCAACATTGCGAAGAATATATAAATTAAGCATTTCGGGTATAGCCTATAAGTGGACCAAGTACAGTAAAATCATTTCCAGGAAATAATTCCATAAACATCTCGTTGTGTCATTAAATCAGAGAACTCTGTAATTGGGGCATTACTCACTCATGATATTTATTAACTTTATGCCTTTCGTCCGAAGTCATTTGGTTTAAAAAGAAGCATTGAACTACTATTATTTACCGTAATTGCAGATTTCACCTAATTTATAAACAAAAAATTTATATTGACTACTGCCTTTTTTCTAATTGCGAAAAATTGTTTACTTACTTTTCTAAACTAATTGTAAGTTTATAATAAATTTATTCACGTAACCTCAAAATTCAGGTGTAAATCACAGATCGAAATAGACATAATTTAAATTTAGATCTCGATGAAGAATTAGAAAACAAACGGAAAATCAAAAGAGACCTGTTTTTGGCCCCATTCAATTTTTTATTTTCACTTTTATCCGCCATATTGGATCCGCCATTTTAAATTTTGAAGAACTGATGCCAGATTCGTAATCAGCGACAACAAAAATTCCCGATTAACAAGTTTCAAGTTATTTCAAGCATGATTTTTAAATTTTTGACCCGCTATTTTGAATTTTGAAAAACTAACATCAGATTCGTAATCACCGACCCCAAAAACCCACAAGTAACGGTTTTCAAGCCAATTAATTCATATTTTAAAAAAGTCGTCTGCCATTTTTTCATGCAATTTCGCGTAAAATAAAAAATTACGCCCGCCATTTTGGATCCGCCATTTTGAATTTTTGAATTTTGACGTCAGTCTTTAATACAGCGAATTTATTTTATTAAAAAATAATTATATGTCAGATGTCAAAAAACAATCGTTGAACATATTTTAATGGACATTTTTGGACAATGATGATAAATTTTTCTAAGGTCAATAGAAAAAATAGCCGCAAATTTAAATCAACAGGTACAAGTGGTACAAATTTTACAGATCATAAAAAGTGAATATAATCTCAAAACTTAGGTCAAAAGTTATAATGTCAAATGGTGAACATAAAAGCTATATTCAGACCAAGTTGAATAATTTTAAGTGGTAGGACCACTGTAATTTTAACCTATTAAAATTTACATTGTTGACAGACGTAATTGTTTTCTGGCATTTTTTTACGATTGGAAATTATTCTGTAATTATGAAATATCAACTGAAAAGTTATTTTTTATTATAAATTTTTAATTTATAACAAAAAAATGTTTTATTTTTTTGTTCATAAATTAGAATTTTTTTTTGAAAAATAAAAACTTTTTTTATCTATAACAATATTGGAAAATAAAGTGACAACTTTTAACTGTCTAAGTTGCAATAGGTTCAACTCTCCCACTATACCCAATACACTTGAAAGAGAATATGACTTCAAAAATTAGGTCAATTTTTATAGGTCAATAAAAAGCAACCTTAAAATGCAACCTCAAATGTCAGCAAATTAAACAACAAATAGAAACTCCACATTATTTGTATTGGCCAAGTTTACAAGTTCAATAAAAAAATAAGAAGTCAAAGTTCAGGTCAAGTTTTAGAAGTAAAAAAATTTATATCTAAATTTAGGTCAATCAAAATAGGCAATGACTCAAAATTTGTATTGCTTTACTGTATAAAAGTAGAATATTATCTAAAAAAAAGATGGATCCAATGTTAAAGGTAAAAAATTAACATCAGTTTGAAATTTGCAAAATAAGTATTAAATTTAGTTCAAAAACCTCTGATTTTACAGGTCGAGGGCAATTTAGGTAGAAAAATTAGGTCAATTTGCTAAATACGTAGAAAATTTTGTTCAAAGCACAAGTAATGTTTTATATGTCAAAAAGAATGGAAAAAACTTGAGTCAAAATATACAGGTCAATATGTTCTATACATAAAATTTAGGTCAAATAATTAGATCAATTTGCTAAATAGATAGAAAAATTTTGTTCAAACCATTTGTTTCGAATGTAAAAAATAAAATTCAGGTATTTCAAGTAAATTAGCGATTATTCATTATTTAATTAATTTAATTAATCAAATATTGTAATTTATACATTTGAAATTAATGCTTTACATTAATTTTTCAATCATGATTAAAAGTGTGAAAAAATATTCAGTTTACAGAAATTAATTTCCCTGAAAAAACAATCAATTTTTTTTTAATTTTGTTTTGTACACTAGTTAATACTGTGTGGATTTTACGATTGAGAATTTTTGTTGGCTATAAAGTATTAAAAAGAGAATGCATAGAAAAAAAAACGTTAATCCTGTTGGAGGATCGTCAAATTGGTGGAACGCTTGCCGTAATCGCATGCACTTGTAACGTACGGTTCAATAAGCCGATTAATAAAGCAAGGATCCTGGTTACCCGCCCTCTGTTTAATCGATCGTCCAACCCTATCGTGGCTAGTTCCACGCCTGGACCTCGACCATGGAATGAGAAACGATGAAATAGAGGAATGGTCGAGGGGCAAAGAGAGAGAGAGAGAGTGAGAGAGATATTGAAGCTCAATTGGCAAAAACGCGTCTAGCACGTCTGCCAAATCGGCAGCCAATCACTTCCTAATGGATTTCTGATTTTGGCCCCATACAAGTACATTGGCCTCATATATGCATGCTTTCATAAATCATTGAAGAGAATCCTTTAACTTTCAATTATGTATTTCATGTGTCAGAATGCTTTTAATCCGCTTCTCGTTTCGTCGTTTAATCTCTTGTTTTAATTAAACGAAAAAAAAACAGAGTTCGCGTGTTCTCATTTGAGAAAAATTAATTTAGCATTTTTTTAGGGGTCAATTTAATCACAGTGTTGCCTTTTTAAAATACAAGTGTTTTATAAAAGGTAATCACTTGTCACGGGAAAAAAAATTCGTTCACTATTTTATAAAAAAAAGTAAAATTTTATAAATGATCCTTTCATGGACAATACCAAAATTTTTGCTCTTAAAGTTTTTGGGGGAATTTCCAAATGTTTCCTCTTCAACCTGACGTTTTAGAGACTTGAATTAAAATTTTAAACCTGCACTTTAATACCCATACGCACAAGAATAAGTTAAATTAACTGATCTTGAGAAAAGTGGGGGTAAAAAACCAAAAAAACTCGTTTTCTAGGTCTCTACATTCACGTTTCTCAAAATCCTGACGTGTTTGGAAGTTTTAGGACCTGGGATCGTGTTCAGAGGGTAAAGTTACTTTGAAAATGACTACGATGTCAAAAATAGACAAAAAAAATATTTGTTTGGTCTTTACCCCCACTTTTTTTTAATCCTCAATTTTTCTTTTCGTCTTGCACATACGGTTTTTTAAAATTCATATTTTGAGCTTAATTTTCATAATAGTTTCTAACACGTCAGGTTAAAGAGGAAAAATATATTAGAAACTCTCAAAAGCACCTTTTTCGGGGAATTTACCCCCACTTTTCTGAAAATTCTGACGTACTAAACAATTTTGATACCTGGAATCGTGTTTAGAGGACAAAAATACTTTGGAAATGACTACGATGTCAAAAATAGCAAACAAAAAATATTTTTTTGGTCTTTACCCCCACTTTTTTATAATCCTCAATTTTTCTTTTCGTCTTGCACATACGGTTTTTTAAAATTCATATTTTGAACCTAATTTCATAGTAGTTTCTAACACGTCAGGTTAAAGAGGAAAAATATATTAGAAACTCTCAAAAGCACCTTTTTCGGGGAATTTACCCCCACTTTTCTCAAAATCCTGATGTGCTAAACAATTTTGAGACCTGGAATCGTGTTCAGAGGACAAAAATACTTTGGAAATGACTACGATGTCAACAATAGCAAACAAAAAATATTTTTTTGGTCTTTACCCCCACTTTTTTATAATCCTCAATTTTTCTTTTCGTCTTGCACATACGGTTTTTTAAAATTCATATTTTGAACCTAATTTCATAGTAGTTTCTAACACGTCTGGTTAAAGAGGAAAAATATATTAAAAATTCTCAAAAGCACCTTTTTCGGGGAATTTACCCCCACTTTTCTCAAAATCCTAACGTGCTAAACAATTTTGAGACCTGGAATCGTGTTCAGAGGACAAAAATACTTTGAAAATGACTACGATGTCAAAAATTACCTAAAGAAATTTTTTTTGGGTCTTTACCCCCACTTTTTTTAAAATTTCCAATATTTTTGGTCTCGCGCTTATGGAATTTTAAAATTCACATTTCTAGTTTTACTTTAAGATCTCATGGAATTCTTTTTGAGTCATTTTAAAAATAAAAAGTTTAAAAAAATAAAGGTTGTTTTGCTCTTTACGCACACTTCTCTCAAAAGCCTGACGTGCTGGGAAATCTTAAAACTAACCATTAAGTTCAGACTTCATTTTTGTCAAAATATTTTGAAAGCACTTTATTTGCATTTAATTCAAAATTAAATTTATTTCTCATTTTTCTTTTAGATTCCCTTAAGCAATTCTCAATTTCAGGTACCAAATTGTTCTTATTTGTCACTTATCTATAACTATAATATTTTCCTATCGAGTTTGCACAACTTTCGAAAATTGCAGTACCACCTGTTGATATTGAGGGCATTTATCCCAAAGGCAAAGATTTATCGAAACAATGTTTTTATCTTGATAGGATTAGTGGCGCGAAGGCATACCAGTTTACCGATCATAATTGCTTCTCGTTATCGACATTAAAGTCAGTTAATTGAGCGCAAAAATGAAAATGTCGATATTTGGTTCGGACACTCTATATTGAACACACCCAATTCTTGACTTATGTTCTGTCATAAACAGATTTTAGATGAAAAAAAACTATAAAGAAAATGCAACATATATATATATTGAAAGGAAAAAAGGTATAAGACAAAGATTGAAGTTGTACTCCCATTGCTTGGGACAATCGTGAGGCAACTGCTAACTGATATATCGAACTCTATATAGACTTGTAATAAGTTTCGCTCTGCAACCTTCCAAACAATAGAGTAACGTAATATCGTTTCTTATACCAATCCTTTTCAAGAATACTCCTCACAGTCTGGAAAGCCACTACAAGAGTGGAGGACAATGGACTTAAATGGAAGTCTTTCATTAAATTGGGTCCATCGAGGATCCCTCTTTATATCTTTCCAAGTATTAATTACTTTTTTAATTGAAATTCTACTAATGCTCTAGAAAAAGTTTTCGATCAAGAAACGATGCGATACGGTATTATTTCATTTCTGTTCTTCTTCGAACGACGTATAAAAAATTCTAATCTGATTGGTAATTTGTAATTCAAGAAGAGGGGTTATAAGGTTTAAGGTGACTATCCCCTTGTTGTTGAAGCAGAAATTATGTACAAACTCGGTTTAGTTCCTTGGCGCCCTTCCTCACGAGTGAATGCCTTACCAACTAGAAGGCTAACGACAATTGTCAAATACTTGAATATTAGTTTAGTGCCAATTTTGAAGCAGATGATTAATTTGGAGTTTATCGCGGTGGGGTCGTCATTGAAGAACTTCCATTTAAGCTGGAATGTGGAGCTGTAAGGATTTGGAATATGTTGGAGAAATAGGGAAGGAGTATCCTGGTCACCTTGTTGTTGTCGCATGCATTCACAAAGGCATTGTAATCCTTCGCACGTATGTACACACAATAGGATCCGTCTGGTCCTTACAAACGTACCCAGTGGCCTCGAGGTGCATATCTCCATGTGCCATTGAATCTACATGTTCATACATGAATCGACTAAATGCAATTGCAGATGTTTGCCTGGGCCCCTCCAGTATTGTTTGCTCATTTCGAGCCAGTCGATATTTGAGCATAGTTAACACACTCCGATTCACGTCAAGATATTCCTCCAATTTCAGATACCGAGCGCACATATTATGTATATACTCAATATGGGGAATTATCCTTTACCTATCTATTTATATACAAACATGTAGATATGTGTTTCCTACATGTTCTCACATATTATGTTTATCTGCTATTTTGTCTTGCTTTGCATTCTCCTTAGATTCAATCTGCTGTATCAGTCGGGATAATTGCTTAATCGGACATTAATAGAAACAAATACTTAGTTTTAACATTGGTTCTACATTTTCGCCACTATCAGGTGGAAATTCGAAATCATAGAGAGAAGTGCCTCCTGACAGTTATAATTGAATGGGAATCCCAATAATCCAAGAATGTTAGGAAGACGGTTCGAGTGAGCAGTGTTGTGCACCAGTCAAAGCGACGGAATGCGCCATATTGTCCATTAGACGTCTCCAGGGAATATGCAACCCCTCGTTTGATAACTCAGCGACCTGAAGTATCGACTATCCGAAATTAATTATCGACCCTATCTATCGACAGAAAACGATAAATTCGATAATGGGAATTGTTCTGATACTGAAGTGATAACTATCATCATTACTGATTAAAGAACATTTAATTAAAAACCCTCAAATTGCAATATGATTAACATAAACGGCAAGTATGTAGTGATTTGAAGATGATCACAATTCTACTGGGACAACAAAGTGGTTTCATCAAGTATCCTTGCTTTTTATGCCAATGGGACAGTCGTGATCGGAAACAGCAAAATTAAAAAAGAATGGCCCATAAGAACAGTTTTGTTGCCAGGAGCAAAAAATGTTTTACGTCAGCCCTTAATTGATCGGTTAATGGTAATATTTCCAGCATGTCAAACTTGGTGCTGTAAAAAAATTTATAAAAGCTATGAAGCTTAATGTTAGTGAAGCCTTTAAATACCTGTTTATTAAGTTTCCAAAGTTATACGAAGCAAAAATAAAGGAAGGTGTACTTAATTATCCGCAAATAAGAGCACTTCTCAAAAACGATGAATTTGAATAAAGAATGTTTAAAAATGAAAAAGCTGCATGGATTAGTCTGAAAAAAGTAATTACCAAATTTTTAAGGAACAAGAAAGATACGGATTTCAAGAATATCGTCGAACAGATGTAAAAGGATTTCAAAAATTTATAATTTCTAATGAATTTAGAACCACTTCTTGCACATTGATAAATTTCCTGAAAATTTAGGAGACTTTAGTGAAGAACAAGGAGAGAGATTTCATCAGAATATTAAAGAAATGGAAAAGCGATATTAAGGTGCGTGAAATGAAAACATTATGTCGGATTACTGTTGGTGTTTAAATCGCGATATAGAAATGCAACATAAAAGAAAGTCATTTCAAAGGTCTTTCGAAAACAAAAAAACTCGAAAATCAAAAGAATTAGTAGAAGAAGAAGAGAAATGATCATTATCACTTAGATTGTTCCCTTGGTAAACTTTGATAAGCTAAAATAGCAAACTTTTCTTTTAATTATGATATTTATTAGTTTCTATTAAAAGATTAATTTAACACAGAAATAATTGCTGATATTTAATTATTCTTGAAGGTAAATGAGATTCAAACTATCCTTGTTTGAAAATAAACAACTACCTTCTTCTTTGCTATCATGAGAAAGAAAGCTTTTTATTTATTTGGTAAGTTCTGGATTTTATACACATTTACAGAACAAGGGTCAATTCTCACAAGAGCCAGAAGTTTTAGAAGTGGAAACAGACAATAATTAGCACTTCAGAAACCATAAATCCTTCGCAACAGGAACCTATAATGAAACTCAAGGAGAGTTTAAATTAATCCGATTGTTGAGATCACCATAATGAGAAACACGGTGGGTTTCCAATACTGAATGAGGTAGTGATATTTATCTTAAAATCATATTTAATTTCCAAACTATATTTAGACCACTGTTGTTTATAATTTCTCGTCTAGGATTCACGTGGTGAGTTATTATTCAATATTTATCGCCAATGAGAATAAAAATGTGCTGAGGCAAATGGAAAAGTTGTGAGATTTATCTTTCGCTCGCGAACCGGACCGTATCCTCCAGGCCATTAGGATGGACTCCGACTAATGATGTTAACGATAACCTTCGTTAAGTTCATCCAGGCACCTCAACAAAAAAAAAACTGTTATGTATCTCTTTTTATACATCATTGGCGTTCACCTTTTTTGCGCTTGATTCTTAGCTTTCTTCTTATCCAAGCGATAATCATGTTTCGACGTAGTAATTAAGACCGTGGGGGAAGAAATCCGAAACAACTATCACTGATGTCTGAAATTGACACTCCTTTTTGACTACGTAATTATCAAGATATAAGGATGGGTTTTGTGGTCTTTGTTATGGAGTATATACGAGCCTCGCACGTGAGTCGGACAACTTGGACGGATATAGGGCCTAGAATTTCCTTGGCGTATAATGTTACGATCCAGGGGAGCTTGGGATCACCATTAGAAGATCCCTTCGTTTCGAAGAACGACCACGTATGTATATATTACTCATCCAACATCAAACACAAAGGACCTCCGCTTCTCTTTAAACATTACAACACTATGTCAACCTTTTTAGCAACTAAAAGCTTTATCAAATTTTTAAGAAATTAATCCATCACAACAGGCAGTGGAAGTCCAATAAAAAAAAGAAGAAGAAGGCAATAAAATCGTATCAAACTACACTTTGAGTAAATCCTTTGAAAATATTTTCAATCCGATATACCGTGCATAGAAGAGAAAAATTTGAAAACAAGATTTGATACAAGAAAGAGAAAATCTGTTCGAGGAATGTGACTGTAAATTTTACTAGTAAAAGAAGAGAATCCTGATATACCGAGTATGTTTATCCCACGCGTCGCGTTAAATCCATTGCTCGCGGTGAAAGCAACAACTTGAGCAGTGAAGACTAAAACATCCATTCAAGACAAAATAGATACAAAACGAATTCGATTTATTTTATTCCTTCCAGACAACAAAATACATGATGCAAAGAATTAAATAACACTTTTCAGCGAGCTTTTTCAGTAGATTACAATACAATAAAATATTTCTGCTAAACAAAAAAAGATACAAAAGTAGAAAATTAAAATTTCCACTTGATGATAAAGAAGGTAAAATAATAACTGCTGTAATTAAGCTGAACGATGATATTAAGGTGGGACGTGGGGGAATTAAAGGAGAAAACAAAAATTACCAAAGTGGACTTGTGAGTAAAAGTTGATAAAATTTATATATATATGGTACAAGTAGTGGAGGAAAAATTAATACCGGCAATTAAATAAATGCCACTGCTGATATATCGTCTCTCCGCCTTTGATTATAATTAAATATATTTATACTTTGTAGGTAAAGTGCAGGCCATCAAGTTTAATCCAAGTCCCGTCTGATTTACTCTGAAAACTTCCTGCTCTCATAAATATATAGGTCTGACAAAATTATAGATAGTCTTTTCTTCGGAGTAAACAAGATTGCTCCTTTTGAAAGAATTTTCTTCTTTTTCGTTTTCCTTCTTTTTTTTCAAAATTTACGACAATAATAATAAAAGTGATGTCTCCATTATTAGGATTTCCTCTATATATCTGAAGCTTGTAAATTATTTTTGTCTCTTTATCAAAAAATTTCGATAACGCCGCAGAATAAATTTCATCTCCGAGTCGAAATTTTATTTTCCTTTTGACTCTTTGTACTTTTTTTTTGTTTTCCTTTCATTCTCTTGAAACTCTATTGATTTTCTCAGTTCTAAACTATTTTGATTCTCTTTGTTTTCTTTGCATTTTTTTTTGTACTTTTTTGCTTTTATATCATTCTCCTGATTTTTAATTTCTTCACAGTCTGACAAAAATATCGTTTTTTTTGGTAAATTCTAAAAAATTGAAAACGGCGAATCCAATATAGGAAGCAAAAATTAAAAAAATTAACTTATTTCTCTAAATGAAACTCTAAGGAAAAAGTCAGGGAAATACAAAATTAAATTGTTGTGACAACCCTCAAATTGTTTTCCGAAAAAAAATCTAAATTAATTTCAGAATTCTTTATGGTATTTCTCTTACTTTTATATACTTAAAAAGTTATCGATTTGGATCAATTTTTTATTTGATCCACTATTTTGGTATCAATTCGTTGAAATTTGATAATTTTAAATTAACAGTGTACTATAGGGGAACATAGTCAAGGTCGGTACACTTTTTGACTTATGTTTATAACTTTTTTTAAAAATTGAATTTGGTCAATTGAAGTATATTTTTGGAAAGTCCTGTGTAATAGGAACACTTTTGCTGAACAGGGTAAATTGATTAGTTTTAAAATAAAAAGTGGTAAAGATTTTTAAAAATTGTAGTCAAGGTAGGCCCTTATAGTCAAGGTCGGCCCATGTTTGTAATTCAAAGGGCATTACTATTAAAAAAATAAAATAACATTTTTAGCTTTACGATAAATGTATCCTTTATGGTTTACAACTTGTAAAGAGTTATAAATACAAAAAACAAAAAAATAATACGTTACGGTTACAAAAAAGTAACGCGTAACAGTTTAAACTAACTTTATGAAATAATAAACAAAATTTATAGGATTTAATATTATTTTTCTAATATCTTTGGCAAAATTTGTGTCTGCCAATGTTCATTTGTAAATTTATTTAAAAAGCATCTGTCAAATGCATATAAAATGGTGGGCCAACCTTGACAAAAAGTACCATTGCCGAACTGTTCTAACCATAAAGAGATACGTGTCGGGATTCGATTTTTCACTTTACTTTTAATTCAAATGATGAACCCCACAATATTTCTGCATGCCTACCTTGACGATTTCATGTTTTTTTAAATCTTTTTTTAAATGCTTTTTCACATGATGTACAACAAACTTTTTTTGATCTTGTCAATGTACCGACTACCGAGGTCACAAAATACACAAAAAATGTAATGGAACAAAAAGTCAGATGTCACTAAGACAAGCTTCGTTAAGCATGCGTTAAAAATCGCGATGGGCCAACCTTGACTATGTTCCCCTAAAATTCTTCTTTTCTTTAGATGAAAAAATTTCATTTATTGTTAGAAAAATGTTGTCTTATTTGACTCAGACGGATTATATTTTTGTCTGTAATTGGTCCGCAAAATGGTCCCTAATTTTAAATTTTTGGTCCATAAAGTCTGTATTTTTAAATACTTTCACTGGTTTCGAGCCCTGAAGAAGAGTGAAAACCTATTGGTTGCATTGTATTAACTCTCGATTCTTTGCTGGCAGACAAGAGGTATTTATCTCGTGCAAAAGGGCCTGAAGCTTCGGCGATGATTACACATCAGTTTGGACGATTAAGCAGTATATCTTCCAACTGGTAAACTCCTCCCTTTATTGAGGACACATGATGAATGCTACCATCCACCTGATTACAACACAAATTCTTCCTCTCCATCTCTCTCTCACTCTCTTTCATCTATATTGATGACCCTTTCTCTCTTTCGCCCGCATAGATACCTGGGAATCGTAAATATCGAATTTGCTCGCAAAGTACACTCACGTGTTTATTTGGATTTACGAGTCATACACTATATCCATTCACACAAAGTATTTTCGTCTGATGCGTTTGCGACAAAATCGCTTCGGGATTATCTCAATCAGCTTCATATACATTAGCATAATGTAGAGTTAACTCATGATTCTCGCAGTCTCTTTAAATTTTATGACTTTCACATGCAAAGTGCTGTTTACTAGGCATAATTTTATAGCCCTGTTAGATAAGTGGTTCGTTATTTTTTTCGGACTGGCTTTTTTTTTCCTTGTCACTTTATTGGAAATTATGTTTGTTCCTCGCTCCAGGAGTTTAGCAGAAGTTATTTAAAAATCTTTCACTAGAATTCATAGGGGGGGAAATTATCAAAAGTTTTAGGAATTGGATCGGTGGTGACGACACCGATTCCTAAAACTTTTGATAATTCGATATAATTTTCAAAGGAGAGAATAACGTTTACACGTCTTTTTCTCAAGAGTGACTCGCGTCAAAGTTTGACCATCTGCCGCCAGGAATGAGCAGGAGAGGACGAACCATGAAATGCGGGTTACTGATTTGAATATCGGAAGGGACCGTAGGACGACGGCTTTAATTAAAACTCGTGTTTCGCCCGAAGTGCTGCTACGTGTCGTCTAAATGAAAATCCAAATATCCTCCATAACTCTTTCCCGTTCTCCGCGAAATCCCGACTGTCTCTATCCTTCTCTCTCTCTTTCTCTTCTTCCGACTGCGCGATATGAATCAATCGAACCTTGTGCCTCGCATAAAATATCGACATTCAAAGTCCCTCTCGGGATACAGATTTAAAATGAACTGTAGTTTGTTTATCCAACAGCGTTTTTAATGAAAGACTGTTTTTTCGAATCTGATGCACACATTTTGCCTTTCGGATATTAAAATCCGTTTACCTAGATGGTGGAAAGAGTGAAAGAAATTATTTTTTTTTTGTTATGAAAATAAAAGTTTGGAATCTGCTGGCAGTAATCATTGGAGTGAAAAATAAATTTGCCACAATTTGCATATTATTTCTTTTGATGCAAAGAATATTAGAAGGTGAGGAGTTCAAAGGGCATTTAGAAATTTTTCTTACAAAGCTAGTCATTACGATCTATCCACTTCCACCATGTTTAACTTCACATTTTCTTAACTCCACCACCTACATGGTAGGATTTCCTCTTATCCTTTCATCTTATTCGTTTTAACCTCATGGTATTAACTTTTGCTCCAATCCTCAAGAATATCTTCACTTCTTTCGTCCCTTTTGCAAAACCTAGCTTCAAACCTCTTATCAGAATGTTTTTCCTTTTTCTTCATAAACTCGATAAATTCCCCCACTTGCATTTGTAACCCCTTTCTTTGTTCGTTCCGCTCAGAGAATATTTTTCTGTTTTGTTTAAATTAATTTTTGTATTAACAATTAACAAGTAAATACTACTTGTTAATTGTTAATACAAGAGGTATGTTGCATGGTCATTAGAACAAGGGAGACAGTAATTTTGTACTCTGTTTGAGCTTTGATCGTGAGTTTTCCCCTTCCAATCGACAAAACCAATCACATGCGTGGAGCAATAGTCCTAGTTCCCCTTTCAATCAGCTTTTTACTACACGTCAGGTTTTTGGGATATAATTGCAATTTTATTTTTTTTATCTTAAAATACAAAACTTAATCTTAATTTAATTTTAAACTAAAAATCAAACATCACTTATAAAAAAGTCATAATCTACTTTAAATGTTGTTAGTGTTGCTGATTATGAATATAATGTCAGCTTTCAGAAATTCAAAATGGCGGATCCAATATGGCGGACCAAAATTTTAAAATTTGATGGATTTTTATGAAACTTGGTACCTAAGGACTCCAGGGGTCGCTGATAACGAATTTTATGTTAGATTTTAAAAATTCAGAATGGTGGATCCAATATGGCGGACGAATTATGTAAATATTCTTCGTCCGTCATATTGTATCGGCCATTTTGGATTTTTTAAAATCAACTTCAAATTTCTAATCAATGACCTCGAAAACCTTGGAATTTTTTTTTAAAAGAAAAAATTTTTTTTTAATTTTTAGTAAATTTTGATAGTGTTTATCCATAAACTACGTGCTAATTCAAAAACGAGGTAGGAGGGTGAAGCTTTTTTGCTACGACCAGTCGAAAAAAATGGCTAAAATTTATTAAGAAATTCCGTTTTCTTTTTTTAATAAAATTTCGAAATTTGTAAAAAATGTAAGGCTTATTTTTAAAAAAAGAAAAGACAGAAATTAAATTGTACGTTTAATAAAAAATTCTTAAAAGATCTCCTTTTTTAAAAAAAAAGAAGAAATTTTTAAGAATTGTTTAACTGTTATTAGTCGTGTAATTTTATAAGAAATTCTATTTTCATTGTAAATTATCGGAATTTGTCAAGAAAATTTTAAGATATTATTTCTAAAGAAAGGGAAAAAAATTGGATTGAATTGTACGTTTTAATAATAATTTCTTATAAATTTCGAATGTTTTTTTAAAGAATAAAAAAAAATTGTATTGAATTGTAAGCTTCATAATCCCACTTTCTTAAGAAATTTTTATTTTTTGTAATGTAAAATTTTTTTTTTTAAATTATTTCGAGAAGAAAATCCAACATTTATGCAGTAAAATTTCTATTAAAAGGTTCAATTCAATCGAAGGTCTTTCTATTTTTAAAAAAAAGAATCTTAGAATTTTATAAGACATTTCTATTAAAACGAACAATTTAATTAAAGTTCTTTATTTCCTTCTTTCAAAAAATAAAGAATTTTTTACAAATTTATACGAAATTGCTATTAAAACGTACAATTCAATTTAGATTTTTTACATTTCATTATTTTTTTAAAATAATTAAATTAATAATTAAATAATTTTTTTTTCGCTTTTCATTTGTAAAATATCTCACAATTTTTGTCTTAAACTTAGATAATTTTTACGAAAACAGAATTAAAAAAAAATTATTAAGATCTTCACCATTCAGTACATGTCGGATTTTTTATACTTTAAAAATTCAAAATGGCGAATCCAATATGGCGGACATATTTTTTAAAATTGATCAAATTCACTTGAAACTTGTTACTCGGGGGTTTTTGGGGTAGCTGATTACGAATATTAAGTCAGATTTAAAAAATTCAAAATGGCGGATCCAATATGGCGGAATTATTTTTAAAATTGATCAAATTCACTTGAAACTTGTTACTCGGGGGTTTTTGGGGTAGCTGATTACGAATATTAAGTCAGATTTAAAAAATTCAAAATGGCGGATCCAATATGGCGGACTTATTTTTAAAATTAATCAAATTCACTTGAAACTTTCTTACTCGGGGGTTTTAGGAGTTGCTGATTACAAATATGAAGTCAGATTTTAAAAATTCAAAATGTCGGATCCAATATGGCGGAAATTTTTTTAAGTAATAATCGAAATCGCTTGAAACTTGTTATTCAGGGCTTCTTGGGATCGTTGCTTACGAATATGAAGTTAGATTTTCAAATTTCAAAATTTATTAATATATATATATATATATAAAAATATACATAATATAAAATGCATAAACAAATATATATATATATATATAAGAATTTGCAATTAGGGACACCAAAAAATCCACAGCTACCAAGATTTTTATAAATCAAATAAATTTTTGAAGAATCTGTCGTCTAAAATGCATCAGACATTTTACGTATTTTCAAAAACTGAATACATATTCGTAATAAGAAACCCCAAAAACCCCCAAGTAACAAGTTTTAAGTGTTTGCAACAAAGTTTAAGCAAAAAAATTTAAGGTTATGTTTATAATTTTTTGAGTAAAAATATGCAGAAAGAGAATAAATTACTATTAAAAATTAGAGATTTTCAATTCTTTGTTTCATTGGAAATATTCATTAAAAACTGGTTTCAAAATTTAAATAATTGAAAAGGAACTTTTAATAAAAATAAATGTGAGACAAACATAACCAATAATTCGTTTGCTTCATAGGTACTATTCCTTTGAAGCACGTCACATATACAATTTGTAAAGTTTGTTAACTAGCCTCAAGAATTGAGCGGAAATTAAATCCAAGAAACTTGCATGATCTCGCAGAATTTGTTTTATTCTTTGGGATAAATTAGACACGTCCGCAATGAGTGAAAGCCGGCATAAAAATTAAGTTTTTTTTTGTTTATCATCAGGACTACCAGTTCCTGCCCTGCGGTCAGTTGAAAATACCGTTATTTTCAAGACTATCTCTCTCTCTCTCGCGTTAATATAAGTATAAATCGAGTATTAAAGCGGAAATCATATCCTTCTGATGGCAAAAGATTGTAACAAAGTCCCTGTGACCGTAATATCTATACTCAGCAGGCACGACTTCTGTAATGTCGATGTATCGTGTTAAAGTCGACACGAAACGGGTTAATCGAACCGAGGGGGAGAAAGAAAGAAAGAGAGAGAGAGTGAGTGAGATGAATAGTCGGAGTGTACTAATTGGCCTCAGGTTGTTCATGGAATGAGAGAGAGTAGACGAGTTTAGGAATTTATTACTCGTAGTTAATCGCACGAGACACGAGCTGGGCGTAAACCTTTCAGGTCAGAGTGTAACAAAACCATCTGGAGGATTCCTTCTTGGACGCCTCTCTGAAAACCTTCCTAGGCAATCTGTCCTCTTCTTCCTTTTTTCTCACCATTACACGAATCTATCCGAAGCTTATATTCTACGGTGATTTTTCACCTCGTAAGAAAAGTCCATGAACCCTTCTTATACTGGGAACGTGACCCAGCGTCTTATTGGCAGAGAGAAGAGATGCGGCAAAAAGACGATGCTTGTGGGTCCTCAGGAAATCGTGACCTTGTCGACTGTATGACGTTACACGAATGAAGATTCCCCTATGAGTGATCTTTACCTTCCACACCTCTACAAGACTCCCTCGTTCAAGCCAAGGGTCAAGGGTAACTTCACGTTCATTTTTTTTCTACCTTGGTATAAAATAAATCGAAATATTCCTTTTTATTTATTTATTGAATCCGTTCGGTGCCGAATTGAGATGGATTACGATAATGAAGAAAATAATTAAATCGTATTTGTTATCGATAAAAATAAAAGCATGGGCAACGGCTAGAATTAATTTTTACCGAAATTTTTTACTTTCACACCAAATTTTATTCATATTCCAAATTATGGGAAGAGTTTGGTAAAGTATCATCAACGGCCATAAAAAAGTTTTGATAAAAAAATGAAATTTGGCACAAACTTTGAGTTAAACTACTCTCCTTACTAAGCCAAACTATCTTCCCATACTTTAAGAAAAAAATACATTTTTTAAGAAAGCTAAAAAATTTGGCATCAATTCATTCTAGCCATTGCTAGATTTGTCCAAGTTGTTAAACAAACCAAAAAATTTTACAAAAATTTATTCTAGCCGTTGTCCATACTTTACCAAACTCTTCCGATAGTTCGAAAAGTGTATAAAATTTAGTAGAAAACTGCAAAATTCACAAAAATGATTCTAATTGTGCTTAGAGCATAAAAAATAGTAAATAAAATATAATTCAATACAAATTTTAAATCTATTTGTATTATCAAACTCTTTAAATTCAATATTTGATCATAAATAATTGTAAAATTACGAACATCTTGAGATTAAACTATGGGAATGCAGTTCTCCACCTGCGAACGCAAAGGTCACCGCTAGATGGCAGTTCAGTTGATGAAATCAGATTCCACGCCATCTGGTGATGATCTTAGCGTTCTCAAGTGGAGAAATTAAACCACTATTTTATCTCTGAGAAAATTTGTTATTAATTTTTTTTGTTAAATTAAAAGTGTTACTGTGAGAATAATTTACTTTTTCTTTCAGTAAAAACTTTGATGAAATTTTTAATTTTCTATTAAGGTAGTACGCTCGTGATCGCACTTTTCTATAGAATTTCATGAAATTTGAAATCAGAATAGTTAATAACAAGATCTATGTATTTGCAAAATATTAAAAAAATTGACCGTTTCTAAAACAAGATATTTAAGTTCAAAGTTTGTTATTTAACATGGTTAACCTATGAAAAGTGCATGTAAACGGCACATTTCTTCTAATAACTTCTAAAATTTTCTATAGATTGTTTTAAAAAACTAATATATTATAAATGAATGTTTGAGAAATTTATAACAAAAAGATTTAACAATATTAACCGTTTCAGTTAAAAGATATAATATAATATAATATTCTAATCTGACTAGTATACTTGTGTGTGAGTGTGTCTGTACATAGGGCTGACTATGTATTCAGTACAGTCCAAGCAAAAATATGCTACAGTAACTGCACCATACTATAGCATTTTACTAAAATTTACTTTTGAGAGTGACTGTCGCGAGCGTACTACCTTAAAATAAAAAGAAATACTTTTTTAGTAAAATTTCTTTTTCTATTGTATTTAAGAGAACAGCTTTTTGAATTAATAATTCAAAAAAGCTTTTTATAAAATAAACAAATAAACAAATAAACAATCATAACAATTATTTTTTTAATATACCCATCAAATAATAAAGATACTTAACAAAATTGTTTATAATTATTTTCTGTAACAATTTTAAACAAAAAAGTCGTAAATTCACCAAAAACTTCTAGCAAAAAATTATTTCTAAAATTTTATGAAGATTTTATTAACAGAAAAGTGTTAATATTTCTGAATTTTATTAAAAAAAATGTTTATAATTTAATTTTATTATTATTATTTAGCATTATGTAGGTTATATAATGATTATATAGGTAAAAAAATATTAAAATATTGAACAAACATCTTAAATTTTGAATATTTACGAGTTTCTTTGATTGTTTAACATTATATTAAATATTTTTTTCAGTGTTTTAAAGTTGTTTTTTAATAGAATCTTCTGCTTATTTTTTTAAATCTTGTTTAGAGTCAGTTTTTTTTTTAATTTTATTAATTTGTAAAGAAACTTGACTTGATGGTCGAAAACTGAGTTTGGATTCGAATTCAGCGACCCAAAAAACATACAAAAAATATGGTCCGGTTAATACTTCCTTTCAAAAAATTTTGTGGTCCTGTGTTATAAACGAATAATTTGTTTACAAGAATTGTTTATCGCTCTGTTGAAATATAATAAAAGTTAAATTTAAGTTTTAAATATTAAACCTGTAGAAAAAAGAATTTTAGAAGAAAAAACCATTTTTTTAATATTTAATTATTGTTAATATGTATTTTGTTTACAACAATTGCAACAATTAAAAAATATGAATAGGTAAATTAAAGTCACTTTTATACTAATTTTAGTCATTTGTGATAAGGAAATGTGCGTCTGCAATTTGTTTTTCTCACTATTAAAAATTTTAGATATTTTGGCCGCCATTTTTTAACCGCCATTTTGAAGTTTGAAAAAAATGTTAATAATGCCTAAATTCCAAATTTTTCCTCAAGCGATTTTCAATTGAAAATATAGTTTTAATGAAAAAAAATCCCAAAAATCTTGTCTTTTTTTGTTTAAACAATCATAACTATTAATCCTTAAGTCAAAAATTTAATTTTCTTACAGAGAACTAAAAAGTACATAAGAAACCATATTTAAATTTTTTTTGCCCACTGACTTTGAAATCGGTATATAAGTACAAATGAAAAGGAAAAAAACCGGATTTCTCGGACGAAATATGGATTAAATGTAAATAATTATTATTAAATTTTAGTTATTACTATATACAATAATTATAATTTGTATATATTAATAACTAAAATCTGTTTCAATAAAGATAATCTAAATTTGCAACGATGTTGGCAATATAATTGTGGCAATTTTAAATACCATGGGGGAATTAATTTCTCATTCTTTTTTTTTTATCTTGTTCTCGATAAAAGTTAATTAAAATGATGCTACTGGCTGTATTGTCAATTTAGATAATTGGGCTGTCATATTTATTTTTGAAAATTCAGTAGCAAGTTTTTATGTGAATGACCAATTAGCAGAGGATGGAAAAAGGGGATGGAAGATGAGGATTTAAAGATTCCATTTTAGGGTTCGATAAGATCTTGAGGAAGGTTAACTGTGAGTGCTTAATACGGGCAGGGCTCGTGTAGAATGCTACAAGAGGGGGTTGGGGGAGAGAAAAAAAGGCTGAGAACACATTATGTAAATTGACTCGCGATTTGTACTGGTCCTTCTTGGTAATTTTACACTAAATGATTGCAAAAGGAAAAAATTTTTCAAAAGAAATTTTAATTTTTCTCTTTTAGTTAATTTTATAAATGTTATAAGTTTAAGATAAGAGTCGTGCTTTTTTCAAATAAATAAATATCTAAATGGTGGGTAAAATATTTATGTACTTAAGTGTGTAATAATAATTTCTGTATTTATCGTGAAAGTATAAGTGGCTGGGAAAAATAATTAGAAAAATCATCGTATCCTGAATGTTAGAAAACTGATCATTACAGATTTCCGCTAACTTGTTTCCTCGTGGGAATACATTTCCATTTGTTTTTGTCCTATCATGACTGTCATCTCACTGTCGCTGATCTCTGATCATCTTTCAGGTATCTTTCGCCTTTTTTGAAACATCTAAAACTACAATCTACAACTTCTCCCCTCTTTCACTCTCTCTCGCTTGGAATGTGGAACTTCTGCCTTCCTGGCATGGCAGAAGGAGAAGAAGAAAAAGAAGAAGTCAAGAGGACTTCAAAGAATCAAAGATTGTTTGAAGAAAATGCAAACAAGTGGAACATGTATGAATTCTTTTGGATTCTTTTTAATTGCGGGTCTCGATAAAATTGCTGGTATATGGCCTTTCACTTATGACTCGGACCACTTTTAGAAGCAGCAGACCACTTTCGGTGGTTGCCTTTACTTCTCAAGTAGCTTATCTCAACGACGGGCACGCGACGGAAGCTTCCGTTTGAGCAGACGAACCGCAGAGGAAATCTGCTCAATCTCTGGTTCATCCTGTCAGTTTTTATCTTCAAATGCCTTCGAGAGGCATTTCGTTAAACCAAAATCCGAATCGTTAAATGATGGATGACTAATTACTGGAAAAGGTTACACACCACCCACTAGGGAATCCTTTTTTTTTATCTTTTTCAAGAGGATCTTAAAATGGAAATGAATGATTAATTCTTTTGCGGTAACACTGTCCAGAGTTTGGCGGTTATTCCCTTGGTTATTATATTAATCAGATAGGCACTTTAAAGAGGTTTCCAATAAACTGTCACAAAAGCAGGTACATCATCATCATTCCTTTGTCATTCATTAATTCATGCTCGACTTAGTCTTTAGAATCTCTTTAACGTTTCCTTTTATTCGAGAGGGTAAAAGTTTGAAAATTGGATGGAAGTTGGTCGTTTTTCATGAGATCGGAAGTGCAGCAATGGCATTTGCTTCGAGGAAGATTACAATGGGAACGCCATGAATGCGTAACGAGACCGAGAGAAACGAACGGAGGACGTCGACGACGTTCGTTGAGAAGACTTCGTTCCCCAATTCCGCGTGGAATAATTCCCTTGATAAATAATTCTCCCGAGATTCGAGGTCGCTATTGTGTGCCCTATGACTTTCTCATACCCGCGAGAGCGCGCGCGCCGCAAAACTTGGCCGCCGGCACAGAAGCCGACTCTCAAGTATATAAGTCGGCTAGAAACCTAATGGGTCGAACAGTTATTCCTCCGTATATATATATGTTACCGGCAAAGTATGAAATCCAGGCATTTTATAAAATGCCTAGGCAGTATATAAAAAGCCTGTCCATTTCAGGCAATGTATATAATTAAATTATTTTTTCATATATTGCCTAGGCATTTTATAAAATTCCTAGGTATTTTATAAAATGCCCATCGAGCATAAGGTAAAGTATATAATAGTCTCAGCAGCTTGAAACGTCTACCTTTTTCTATAAACACTTTCCATGATTTTTCTATTACAAATAGAAAATAATAAGTATATAACAATAAGTATTTTAGCTATGTTTACATAGCCGCATGTTAGCAGTGAGTAATTTTATAGAAGTTCAATATTTCTCACTTTTAAGAATAATACTTAATTAACAGAAAATATAAATTTTGTCAGTCAATTCTCACATTTTAAGGTAGTCAGTCGCAGAAACATAAATTTTAACTTAAAATGAGTACGGAAATAGGAAATGTTTCGGTGACAAGGGATAGATTTTATTCCGAATTTTCTAAAATTAAAAATGCAATGGCAAAAAACAGTATAATTATTTTTATCAGACGAACGGTATAAGCAGTTGATAAGTGATGTTAATAATGTTAAAGCTACCGGGAAAAAGGAACAGGCCAAGGTTTTGTAAAATGTTCTTGTAAAAAACTGTCAAAGCAACAAAAATTTATGCATAAAAAATAAGATCCAGTGTCAGTCGAAATGTCATTCAAGTATGCCGTGTTGTAACAAATAAATTACAAAAGAAAGTTAATATTCTAAACAGAAAAATGTATATTATTTGAAATAAAACTAAATTTTATACTTTGCCTAAAGTCTAGTGGGCATTTTATATAATGCCTAGGCAATGTATAGAAAATCATGTTATTATACACATTGCCTGAAATGGACAGGCATTTTATATACTGCCTAGGTATTTTATAAAATGCCTGATTACATACTTTGCCGGTAACATATATATATAATACTAAAAACCGACTTCTGTGTGTATAGGCGCAATTTTAGCCGTTCAAAGCTCTCCACTAATGGCGTCCAAACAGTGTGCTGAACGATTTGCGATGAGCCAGCGAACAAAAGCCAATCTCAGATTCTTACACTCGTACGAGAAAAGACGTCCTAATGCAACTTCAGATTCGAGATTAGCTCTCTCTTTATCGAGTCCAACAAAATCCTCTGTAAATTGCAGCAAACGCTTCTTTCAACCTTTTTCACTCCTTTTTCCCGCAATCTGATCAACAAATACAAAAAGCTCAACTATTACAATTTTCTGAATTTTCACCCTTTTTTTGAAACCGTTCTTTTGAATTTAAAACTCATCATTTTTACTATAATTCGAACAACAAAATTTCTTAATCAAAAACTCGTAACCCATGTGAAGGGATTTCCAGAACAATTCCAAAAATTTTCTTACATGAAAAAAATAGCTTTCTATCGAGTTTCAGTAAAAATAATGATTATTCCTGTGTTTTGAAGCATTCTTAGGACCAAGTTCTACGATTTGGATTTCAAAAACTAAATTTCTTTATTTTGAATGTATTTCATCTAGGAATTAAAAAAAATACGGAACAAACTTTAAAGAAACATTTAAAATTACTTCTCGAATTACTTAAAATTAGTAAGCCCGACTTTTTTTTCAGTGATGCGATTTTCGTCATAATCTACTGATTATGACGAAAAAGGTTTTTGGGGTCGCTGATTACGAATACGATGTCAGTTTTGCAAAATTTTCAAAATTCAAAATGGCAGTTCCAATATGTTGGACAAAATAATTTGAAAATTAAACTAGGCTCATGAAAATTACGACTTGGGGGTTTTTGGGGTCGCTGATTACGAATCTGCGGTTAGTTTTTCAAAATTCAAAATGGCAGAACCAATATGGCGGACGAAAAAAATTTTTAAAGTGGACTAGGCTCATGAAAATCAGCACTTAGGGGTTTTTGGGTCACTGATTACGAATCTAATGTTACTTTTTCAAAATTCAAAATGGTGGATCCAATATGGCGGACGAAAAAAATTGAAAAATTGAGCCAGACTTTTGAAAATGAACACTTAGTGGTTTTTGAGGTTTTTGAAGCTGATTACGAATCTGATATTAGTTCCTAAAAATTCAAAAACTAATATTCCTAAAACTAAAATATTGTCAGAAACGAATAAGTGATTATGAAACTAAAGAAATACCTTTTTGAAAAACTAGCATTATATTCGTAATCAGCGACACCAAAAAACTGCTAGTACTAATTTTCATGAGTCTAGCTCAATATTAAAATTTTTTCGTCCGCCATATTGAATCCGCCATTTTGAATTTTGAAAAAATAACAGCAGATTCGTAACCAGCGACCCCAAAAACCCCCAAATGGTAATTTTTATAAGCCTAGCTCAGTTTTTCAATTTTTTTTGTCCGCCATATTGGATCCGACATTTTGAATTTTGAAAAACTAATAACAGATTCGTAATCAGCGACCCCGAAAATCCCTGAGCAGTAATTTTCATGAGCTTTGCTTGAAGTAATTTAACAATTTACTATTTTTTTAAAAACCCTTAGCAAAAACATTTTTTTTTAAATTGATGTAATTATAAGATTGTTCTAAATTTTTTGCACTTTAATTTTGTTTACAAAGTAAATTTCGAACTATGGCAAAAATCTAGAAAACCATGGAAAAACAAAAATATTTTTAAACACGAAATTTTTTTCAATTTTTATATTTTGACCATTTTTAAAATTAAGCAAACCATGGACAAAGGTAAAAATAATTTAGAACCAAAGAATGTGGCTGTAGTCGAAGTATATAAATTTTCAGGTTTCAAACAATTTTTGTCGTTGGCCATTTCTGTTTGTAAATATTCTTTTTTTTCTATGACTTTCTAGATGAGTTCAAAATATAGTGTATTTTTTGTCATAATACTAAAAACTTAAAATTATTAAATTTTTCCTAGTTTCTGCATTTATGATACTATTTCGAATTGTGAAAAACTGTCTTCAAATTCGTCATCAGTATTTTCTAAAAACCCCGAATAACAATATGTTTCAAGAAAATTCGATAAATTAAAAGAAATGTTCGCCATATTAGATTAGCCATTTTGAATTATTAATAACTGACCTCAGAAATCGTTATCAAGAACCCCGAAGACCCCCTAGTAACAAGTTTTAAACGAATTCCGTTAAATCGATATAGTGTCCACGACAATTAAGGGGTTAGTACGCTATTTTTATTTATAAAATAAGTATTTTATTTTTAAACTACAAAAATTTTTACCAGAAACCTCGAAAATATCTCTGTACCAAGCTTAAAATTTATTATACTGTTTTGGCGAAATGAACATTTTTGTTTTTAATTCAAAGAACGAAATTAGAAACATACAAATTCGATTAATTGTGAATGACACGCGAATATCCTTATAAAAGCAAAATTAAAAATCTAATTTTAAACTTTCAAAACTGATGGAAAATTAAAAATCTAATTTTAAACTTTCAAACCCAATGCAGAATCAAAACTCTGATTTAAATAATTCCAATGTGAACTTGTAATTGAGTGGAAAATCTCGTGGGATACTTTTTTTCGCTATTTCCTAAATTTAAAAGGAAAATTAATTGTCCAGTTTTATTTATTTTTAAAACACAAAATTAAAATTAATACATTGATTTTTGTTTTATTTTGGTAATTATTTCCTACGCTTGTCGAGGAACATCTTTCGGGGTATAAAAATGAATTATTCATAAACTTTATTTTAACAAGACTTGATTAACTGCGTTAATAAGATGTGCAATTTCATTTTTTCAAATCTTAACGGTGACAGCAGTGGGATTTAAACCCACATCCATTTGGATCTGCCTATTGTTTTAAAATTCAATTTTCGCATCTTATTAATAATGCGTTTTTAGACAATGGATAAATTTAATGCTTGGTTTCTTGTTAATTTTTATTGGTTTTTGTTTACATATTCTCATCACATGAGAAAGAATGGTGCGAAATTGCTTTGTGAACAGAAACTAAAGGAGTTGATTGGAAATCAAAGATGTCGATTGGAAATTATCTAAACAATTGGGGTGAATGTGATTTACCTGTAATTAGAGCAAAGAGTTGCCCGCCTGCTTCATGCAAATTATGCAAAGTCTACATGGACATAATTCTAATGTCAACGATGTTGTATGCTAAGATATTTTTGTAAAGAAAAGGGTGTAAGATGAGATTACTTCTCTACTTTTAATGAGATTCGTCCCTTCGTGACATCTCCTCCCATTGCTTGTTAATCTATAATGATAATCTACAGCGAATTTTTTTTTTCATCCATGCATAGCCTGTTCCTCGATATTTGCCTTCTGAATGCATAAATAATCTTCGCTAAATAATTCACGACTTTAGGTTTCTCAACCCACAAATATGGCTCCAATTTAAGAATCTTGAATAGCTGCGTTTAAAATCATTAAATATTTAAGTGTTTTCCCCTTTTTATGCATGTTTAATTTTTTAAAAATCATTCCTTTTTATTAAACATGCCGAGCTTAAACGACCAAAGAAGTTGCCAGTGCCAACATAAAAGAAAATATCTAATTTTGTGCTAATTTATGACAAAAAAGTATTCAAAAAAATTATATTGAAGGATGGAAAGTAAAAAGAAAATTTTAGATCCAAAAATATTCCTTTTCTACAAAATCTTTTACTTTAATGCAAATTCGATTTAATTTTTTAATTAAATTAAGATTATTTTTAATTTAATAATAGAAAATTCCATTAATGACTTTTTTAAATTTAATTTTTGTGCTAACTTTTGTTCACCTGCGACAACAATAAAAACATTATTCTTTCTAAAAATTATGTTAATTTCACAAATTTTTAATTTAATTAATTAATTAATTTAATTTTTTTTTTTTTTTTTAATTTGCAACAGTTAAATCTTGCTGGGATTAAATTAACACCAGAAAGAATTTAAATAATCTATTTTGGTGTTATTTTTCAATATGAATGAAACTTTACTTTAAATAAAACACCAAAGTCAACGATTTGTAAAAATTCAACGAATTTAGCTTCTCCAGGAAGAATAGTAAGTTAGTAAGTTAGTTACTAACTTACTAACTAACTTAGTAACATATTTACTAAAATCAATTGTGTTCAAAAATTTAAAAAAATTCTCGTAAAAATTTCAATTCTCTTTATAAATAATAAAATTCTTCTCTGCTATTCAATTATTTTACAAAATTTTAATCAAATTCTTGGCAAAATTTCAATTATTTTCAAAAGTTTTCTAAAATTCAATGATTTTCAATATCTACTATTTAAATAAAATTTTCCAAAAGAATTCCATTATTAAAAAAAATTTGAATAAAATTCTACGCAAACATTCAATTATTATCATAAATAATACAATTTTTTACACGAATTCAATTATTTACAAAGTTTTTTTTTAAATTTCTTCGCAATAATTCAATTATTTTCATAAATAAAAAAATTCATTGCATAATTTCAATTATTTTTAATGGAATTTTAATCGAATTCCTCGAAAAATGTAATTATTCTTAAAAATTTTATTAAAATTCGTCCAGAGAATTTAATGATTTAAAAAATTTGTTAATAACATTTTTTATGAGAATTTAATTTTAAGAAACATGAAATTAATAAATTATTTATTTTCGTATTTAAATAATTGAATTCTCGTAGAATTTACTGATAAAAATTGTTTTGAAAAATGAATTTTAGTTAAAATTTTAGAATGTAATTAAATATTAAAAGCATTATAATGTGGATTTTTAGAAATAATTAAATTTTTAAAAAGTTTCAAATTAAAATCATTGAAATTCTTAATTTTTCATATTTTTGACAATTAATTCTGTAGAATTAATACTTCTTAAAAGTTTAATAAGATTTTTATTGAAATTATTTCAAGTTCTTATTTTTCAATATATATTTAATTGCAGAATTTTCGAATAATTGAAATTTTGTAAAATTGAATTGTAAACGAATGAATTTGAAAATTCTCAAAGAACTTTTTTAAAAATTATTAAAAATAATTGATTTATTGAAGAATTTTAGTTAAAAACATTAGAAAAAAAGTTAATTTTAGGGAAGCTACAAATTATTGCAGAAATTAAATTATTTTCAAAAGTAATAAAATTCTTCTTAAGGATTCAATTATTTTTACTAATAATAAAACTCATCGCAGAATTTCAATTATTTTTCATACAATTTTAGTTGAATTCCTTTAAAAAAGAAATTAATTTTATGCAAGTTTTAATAAAATTCGACAAAAGAATTCAATTATTTAAAAATTTGTTAATAAAATTCTTTATGAGAATTGAATTTTGAGAAAAATTCAATTATTCAATAAATTATTTACTTTTGCATTTATGTAATTGAATTCTCCTAAAATTTTCTAATAAAAATGGTTTTAAAAATGAATTTCAGTTAAAAATTTTAGATTATAATATTAAATATTAAAAGCATTTTAACGTGGATTTTTAGAAATAATTAAATTTTGAAAAAGTTTCAAATTAAAATCATTAAAATTCTTAATTTTTTATATTTCTGACAAATAATTCTGTAGAATTAATTCTTTTTAAAAGTTTAATAGGATTTTTATTGAAATTATTTCAAGTATTTATTTTTCAATAAATATTAAATTGCAGAATTTTCGAATAATTGAAATTTTGTAAAATTGAATTGTAAACGAATGAATTTGAAAATTCTCAAAGAACTTTTTTAAAATTTATTGAAGAATTTTAGTTAAAAACACAAGAAAAAAAGTTAATTTTAGAGAAGTTAAAAATTCTTGCAGAAATTCAATTATTTTCAAGAGTATAATAAAATTCTTCTTAAGAATTCAATTATTTTTACTAATAATAAAACTCATCGCAAGGTTTCAATTATTTTTCATACAATTATAATTGAATTCCTTGAAAAAAAGTAATTATGTTCATGCAAGTTTTAATAAAATTCGACAAAAGAATTCAATTATTTAAAATTTTGCTAATAAAATTCTTTATGAGAATTGAATCTTGAGAAACATTCAATTATTAAAATAATTATTAATTTTTCTATTTAAATAATTGAATTCTTGTAGATTTTTCTAATAAAAATTGATTTAAAAATGAATTTCAGTTATATATAGCGAAAACTTTTAGAAATAATTGAATTTTAAAATTAATTTTTTTTAAATTATTTAAAGTTTTTATTTTCTGATATGCATTGAATTAAAGAGTTTAGAAATAATTGAAATTACGTGAAATTGAATATTGTAAACAAATGGATTTGAAAATTGCCAAAGAACTTTTTCGAAAATTATTAAAAATAATTGATATAAAGTAAAATTGTGGTTAAAAATTTTTTAAAATAATAATTGAATTGAAATAATGAAAATAATTTTGAAGAAGTATAATATTCTTATAATATAAATTAATGATTTTATTACTTGGTCATTTTTAATTATTAATAAAAATAATTTATAATAATGATGACAATAGATAATGATCTGAGTAAGATTTTTTTCGATTTTCAACTCTAATTGTAATTTGTTTTTGAAAACTTTCTTGTAGTACAAATAAGCACAATAATTTAGGATTAATTTTCTTTTTTGTTGAAAATTGAATGGCATCGCAAACTTCTTGGACCTCGAGGTTGAAGCAAAAGTTCTGAACTAAAAATAGGAATAAAAATGGAGAATTTTAATTGGCTTCTTCAAAAAATGTTTTTTTTTTTTTGCTTAAACTGCAACTAATATGCAGATTTGTAAGCACTTTGGTTTTACGGCAGATGTTCGTTTAGAGTGTTTTGAAATAATATGTGGAAAATTCACATCTTCCGGGGTCAGGCACGACGATGGTTGGTGATGATGAACCGAAGAAACTATATAGCCAAAGCAAATAAAACAGGGAATAGGCGGAACGTTTGCTGAAGTAGCGGCATTACTTGCCACGACCTTTAATAGCACTTTATTGCCCGTAAAACTCGTTCCCTTGCCGCCATCGTCAATCGTATAACCGCGTATCGTGATGTTCGCTCATAACTCCTTCTAGATTCTCAACTTCATCACCATGAAAGATATATATCAAAAGCCGATTTTCAAATCGATCTCTATATAAAGTTTGTTAAATACACAAGGTATTGATGCAGACGAAAGCTTGTCGGTATTAACGACCGCGAATACCTGCAAGTCAACTTTGGAATGCCTTGTAGTCAATCAGTGGCTTGTGCATGTCCGTTTGCGGGTAAACTTTGGTAACTAATGGCCACTCACATGCGTCGAACCCTCTTTGAACGCCAAGGAACATTCGACTTCCCTTCACCTTCTGCCTGACCAAACGCCACTTATTGCTTCTATTCATGTTTAAAGACCGAAATCCGATTTCAACCAATTACCCACGAATGGGACACAAGACACTTTTCAAAAAATTTATCTCAAAAATAATCATTTTTTCTCTCCTTATCTATACGTGTTCCTGGAAGAAAATTTGCAGAGAAAATTTTAATGTTTGCAAAGACTTGTTTCAGCTACAACTATCATTAAAACAGTTACTTTCGCACAGGATCTTTGCTGGAGAAAAAAGGAACGATTAGGATCTAAAGCAATTATACCTGTAAAATAGTAATTGCACGCAATTTACGGATCTTTGAAAAAAATAACATTTAAAACCAGTTTCTGCATAGAGGGAAAAAATTATTGCATGTTTGGATGAGGGCATTTAATTCTTTTTTAATTACTGAAATTTTGTATTTTTTCCCCGCTCCCGAAAGGTGTTGGACAAAATTATTGATTCTCTCTTTAGAGAGGATGAGAATTCTTTTTTTTTCAAAGTTGAGGATGAAGAGAAAACGTCTTGACGTTTTATCGAGCTTCATGAAATGAGAGAAAATTGCCGATAAAGCGCGTCGCTGGCAATCAGTGGCCACTTACATGCACCGCCACCTCGCCAAATGACGCTAAAGTGATGGCTTTGGAAGTAAATTTCCCATACCTTCGTTTTCATCCGCGCAATGAGTCAAGAATCAAAATGGATAATCCCATCTTTGATCCGGCTTCAAAACTATTGGAGTCGATAATTTTACACGTACACTTTTCACCATCACCCAATGGAGGAAAATCGCCTTTGGTTAAATGTGGTGAATCTTAAAATCCCTTTTCATTCTCTCACACTGCACAATTCTCGTATTATTGCTCGGCCCTTCATTTGCAGATAACCGCTCGTAAACTACCGAACAATCAGAAGCTATTGCATACACGCGCCTCTGAATATCGCCCTCTCTCCTATTCTTATTCAGAAGCAAAAGGAAATTGGCAAACACGCTGCACGCACTAGTTCCCTTTTAAAACTATCATTGCAAAAAAAAAAAACCGTTTCTCCTTTCTTCCATTATCTTTTCTCTTCAATTTTGCATTTTACATTCATTCCAAGAAGGTAAAAGGGGGATAAAATAGAATCGCACAAGAGAGAAAAACTCAAGTCTCAAGTTTCAAGTGTACTATCCCCAAAGAAGGAGCGTGTCGAGATTACAACATATCCTCGAGAGTTTCATTCCTTTCCCCTAAAGATAAACAAAGAGTTGATGGTAAAAGACATACTCGAGAGCAATGTCCTGTATATCTAATCTCTTCAAGAAATGCAGCATTTCTTCAATGTCCAATCCACACCTTCTGTCGTTGAATCTTGACAATGCGCGTCCTGTTCAGGAAAATGTGATATTTTTTTTTCGTGGACCTTGAATGGAGATCTCGATGCAAAGTATCTTCCATCTTCCTGTCAGTCGAATCGATCGATAAACGTTTGGTCGTTAGGAGTCTCGTTTTCTATATCTTGTATTCTATAGAAATTGATGCGGAAAAAGTTTATGATGATGCAATTATTTTTTGGTCAAAATTCAATGTTTTAGATTCAAAATTTGTAAAGCGCATCTTTTATGGAGATTTCTTTCTTTAATTTGTAAGTTCTTAATTTTTGTGCTCTGACTAATCAAGATCCTCCTCCTTAGCTACCACCATCTAACCATATTGACTTCTTCTCTTTTCACCGTTAACACGTACTCCTATTATCCTAATTTTACAATCTCTTCTGTACTCTCCCTCAATTCTTCTCAATCTTCTCTGCAATCTTGGGCCTTTCATCCAAAAACTTCTATCCCCTTCCTTTCTTTCAAGAAAAAGAATTTAATATTCTTTTTCTTGAAAGAAAAGATTTCTTTTTCTTTTTTTTTCCAGCAACTATTCCACTAACTTTTTTAGTTTCTATTTTTTGTTTTCTTCTAAATTTTCCACTTTTTGTTTCGTCAATCTTGTCCTAACTTGCTTTCAACTTACCTTTTCACTTTTACTTCCCCAAAAACTTTGCTCTTGTCTTTTTTATTTTCCACATTAACACCCTTAACCTATAGATATTCTCCACCAATCATTATCTCACTTCTACTTCTTCCTTAATTGGGATTAAAGTTTTAAGATTTAGGCTTTAATTGAGATTGGCTTTTTCTTCTATAAGATTTTGATTTTTCCCTTCATGTTTTATTCTCAATTTTTTTTCTGGATTCGCTTCCAATTTTCTTTTTAACAACGTTACTTTATTCTTATCTTCTTCATTGACTACTTTTATCATCCAAAACTGTTTTTTTCTCTTTATTCTTCTGTTCCTTGCCTATTGCTTTCTTTTTTCCCTTTTTTAATTTTCCTACTTCTACTCACATATTTTCCTATCTTCCATTTAAAAATGATGGATAATGTTTCTCTTAAAAAAAAAATTAAACTCATTTATATCATATTTGTAATCAGCGACGCCAAAAATCAGTTTCAAGCAAAATGGTGTAACTTTTAAAAATTTTAGTCCCCCATATTGGATCCGCTTTTTCGAATTTTGAAAATCTAACATCAAATTCGTAATCAACGACCCCGAAAACCTTTAGGTACCAAGTATCATAAAAATCCATCAAGTTTTAAAATTTTGGTCCGACATATTGGATCCGCCATTTTGAATTTTAGAAATCTAACATCAAATTCGTAATTGTAGCCGTAATTAACAGCATGTGACTGTTGGATCTCCAACGTTAATTCTTCGATCATTTTTTTCTTAAAATATAAAATAAATTAAGTTAATTTTTTGTAAATATGTCTAAAATTTGATAAAATGGTTTTAATATTTTTATAATTAAATAATATAAAATACTTTAAAATTACCGCAGTTGAGGCGCTCACATTTTTAACAAAATTTTATTTTAAAATTATTATTCAATGATTTTTATAAATAATATTTTTTACAGGGATTAAATTTTTTTTATAAATTCATAATAAAACTCATCGCAGACTTTCAATTATTTTTAATTTTTAATTTTTAATACAATTTTAATGGAATTCCTCGAAAAATGTAATCATTCTTAAAAATTTTATTAAAATTCAGCAAAGAAATTCAATTATTTAAAAAACTTATGCTACAATTTATTTATTACAATTTAAGTAATAACAATGTATTTTCAATACATTTTTAATTAAATATCTTCAAAAAATTGAATTATTTTCATAAATAATGAAATTCTTTGTAAAAATAAAATTTTTTTAAAAATAATTTTCATAAAATTCTTCGTAGAAATTTAATTAATTTCAAAAATTTGTCAATGTTTAATTATTTTTAATGTCTACTATTTTAATAAAATTTCACAAAAGAATTCAATTATTTAAAAAGAAATTTTAATGAAATTCGTCGCAAGAATTCGATTATTTTCAAAAGTAATATAATTCTTTGCAAAAAATCAATTATGTTCCAAAAATTTACAAAAATTCTCGTCAAAATTTCAATTATTTATCTTTATAAATAATAAATTTTTTCTCTTAAATTCAATTATTTTCGAAAATTTTAATAAAATTCTAAGCAGAATTTCAATTATTTATTAATACAATTTGTATTAAATTTCTCTAAAAATGAAATTATTCTTACAAATTTTTATTAAAATTTGTCAAGAGAATACAATTATTTAAAAATTTGTTGATAAAATTATTTACGAAAATGGAATTTTTTTTAGAAACATTCAATTGTTCAATAAATTATTTATTTTTGTATTTAAATAATTGAATTCTATAAAAGAATATAAAAGAATTTATTTTATAATTTAAATAACAAATTTCTATTTTTTGCTAAAACTTTCACGACCCAACGTTGGGTCAGAAACAGTTATGGCCAAACAGACAACGGGTTAAAATTTTAGATTATAATTTATTAAATATTGAAAGCATTATAGCGTGTAGTTTTAGAAATAATTGAATTTTCAAAAGGTTTCAAATTAAAATCTCTGAAAATTTGAACTTTTCATACTTTTAATTAAAAATCCTGTAGAATTAATTTTTGTCAAAAAGTTTAATGGAATTTTTTTTTAATTATTTAAAGTTTTTAATTTCTAATATATTTCATTGAGGACTGTCAGAACAATCAAAATTCATAAAATTAAATTCTAAAAAAAAAATTTGAAAATTCTCAAAGAACTTTTTTAAAAATTATAAAAAAAGAAAATTGAAGAATTTTAGTTGGAAATTCTAGAAATGAATAATCGTAATGAAAATAATTTTTGAAGAAGTTACAGTAACAAAGTAGTAAGTTTTAATTATTATAAGATATTGAATTTCAAATTTTTGATAATTTTAATTTCTATATGAAAAAATAATAATGATTAAAAATTTATTTGAAAATGAAGTTATTGATATTTTCGAATAATTTTCATATTAAAAACATAGAAAAGTTCCGTTTCTTAACTTGGAAAACATGGTAAAGTACAGGGAATTTGAGGGACGCATGATTATTCCCCAAATGTCATTTTTCCGAAATGTCATTTTACCAAACTGCACTGTTGCGAAAGGTCATTTTTGAGAAATGTCATTTTTGTGAATTGTCACTTTTGCGAATCACCATTTTTACGAATTGTCACTTTTTCGAATTGACATTTTTACGAATTGTCATTTTTGCGAATAGCCATTTTTGCGAAAAATCATTTTTACGAGTTGTCGTTTTTGCGAATTGTTATTTTTGCGAAATGTCATTTTTGAGAAATGTCATTTTTGCAAAATGTCATTTTTGCGAATTGTCACTTTTTCGAAAAGTCATTTTTGCGAATTGTCATTTTTGCGAAAATTACTATAGTAAACTTGTATGTATATATAGATTCACTATAGCATTTTTCGCAAAAATGACAATTCGTAAAAATGACTTTTCGGAAAAGTGACAATTCGAAAAAATGACAATTCGTAAAAATGACTTTTCGGAAAAGTGACAATTCGTAAAAATGGCGATTTGCAAAAGTGACAATTCGCAAAAATGACATTTCGCAAAAATGACAATTCGCAAAAATAGCTTTTCGCAAAAGTGACAATTCGCAAAAATGACAATTCGCAAAAATAGCTTTTCGCAAAAGTGCAGTTCGGTAAAATGACATTTCGGAAAAATGACATTTGGGGAATAATTATTCGTCCCGAATTTGAAAAGAACAAAAGCGTGGTAACCCTGTTATAGTTGTACTATTCGGGTACATTAGTCAAAATAAAAATTTTTGTTTAACTAAAGCGTAGTTTTACCAATTGCGAAACCCATTTTTCATCAATATTCCGACATATTTATATCCTTTCATACCGTATTTTCTTCGTCCTCTATCTTAATTTTTCATTTCATCTCTCTCTCTCTCTCTTTATTCAATTTAATTTTCTCGTCCCTTTATATCCTTTATCTTGCATTATACTCTCACTAGATTTCCCATTTCTCTGTCCAGTGTCAACACACAAGGAATAAGGCTTTATAAAGGAGAAGGGGGGGGCTAAACTTGTAGTTGTTAAGGGGAAGAAGAGGTTTGGGGTAGAAGGGTGTTTCTCGTTCGTCTTTGATTTTCGCACTTTGCCTTCATCGGGGTAGATCTTGGAGTGGTTGGAAACGTCCTCTTTGGTATGTAAACAGACCGGTAGATTGACAATATAGCTTGAAGGGAGATAGAGAGAGAGAAGACACACATTATCAACCCTCGTTTTCGCGGGACGACCGATGCCGTAGAGAAAAGAGCTTTAGGTTCCTCTCCATCGTGTATATACGTCAACAAGATGGCGTTTTGTTCCTTGCACGAGGGGTGACACCTTTTTGTTCGACACCCTCACTTCTAGAATTTCAATACTGATGAGTTATTCTCTGCAAAACCTTAAGATTTGCTGCCAGACAAATTGGTGTACACTTTATTTTAGAGATTAAATTTTGGGTATTCAATTGTCCTCATTTTTCCCATTTTTCTTGAAATCGGATTTCTATTTTGCTGTAATAATAATATTTTGTAAAGTTTAAATCTGAATACTTATTTTCTTGTAATCAAAGCAATATTGGTATCAGATGTCATTTTTGGTGTCTGCTATCCAGATGAAGACTTTGATCTTCACCTGGATAGTAGATACCAAATATGGTCATCTGTATTTTTGTCCCTCTTCTATGGGTCCTCATCTGTCTGATAGAGGTGTTAAAAATTAAATCAATAATAAATTCTTGACCCCGAAAGCAATAAAAGTGGGAACCGTATAAAAGGTGCTTGCTACCCTTGCCGAATTAGTCAGTCCAGGAAACCCCTTCAAGCTAATCAGTTCAGAAACCGACACCAAGCTGACAAGTCCAAAAATCGTCTTTAAGTTAACTAGTTGTGTATTGTCATCAAGTGTCCATAAATCGCCACCAAGTTAGCAAATCCAAAAATCTCCACCGAATCTACTGCCTGTGTCTAATTGTCCCGAATCATCATTGAGAATCTTTTCGCCTGAGCATAGAAGATTTCAACTACAAACCGCATCTTTAGCTGGCCCAGACAAATTTTTTTAAATCTTCGTCAAAATTTCAATTATCTTTAGAAATATTAAAATTCTTCTTCAAAATTCAATTATTTTCAAAAAATCTAAAAAACATTGTCAACATTTCAATTAACTTTATAAATAAATAGCAAAATTCTTCAACAAAATTCAATTATTTTTAAAAATTTAAATAAAATTCATTAAAAAATTTCAATTATTTTCAAAAATTTTAATAAAATCCAATGCAAAATTTCAATTACTTTTAAAAGTAATAAAATTCTGCGCAAAAATTCAATTATGTTCAAAAATTTTTTTAAATTCTCGTCAAAATTTCAATTATCTTTAGAAATATTAAAATTCTTCTCCGAAATTCAATTATTTTCAAAAAATCTAAAAAACATTCTCAACATTTCAATTAACTTTATAAACAAATAGCAAAATTCTTCGACAAAATTCAATTATTTTAAAAAATTTTAATAAAATTCATTAAAAAATTTCAATTATTCTCATAATTTACAATATTTATCACACGAATTCAATTATTTTTTAAAGTAATAGTATTCAATTATTTTCAAAAATTTTAATAAAATCCATTGCAAAATTTCAATTATTTTCAAAAGTAATAAAATTCTTTTAAGGAATCCAAATTTTTTCAATAGAATTTTAATCGAATTCCTCGAAAAAATTCTTAAAAATTTTATTAAATTTCATCCATTGAATTTAATTATTTAAAAATTTGTTGATGAAATTTTTGATACTCTCTAAATCTGAATCAGCGATAAGTATGCCACTATTTCAATTAGCGTATATGCGCTGTGAATTAGTGAAATTTCACTAAATAATCAGTGAAACTTCACTGATTAATTAGCGCATATACGCTGTTTTAAAATAGTGGCATACTTATCGCTGAGAATCAGTGAAATTTCGCTGATTCAGATTTAGAGAGTAGGAATTGAATCCCTAGAAACATTCAATTATTCAATAAATTATTTGTTTTTGTATTTAAATAATTGTATTCTGGTAGAATTTTCTCATAAACATTGATTTAAAAATATAGATTTCAGTTGAAATCTTAGATTACAATAATTGAATTCTTTCGATGAATTTCATTAAAATTTTAAAAATAATTGAATTTTATCGAGACATTTTTTTAAAATTGTCTTGAAAATAATTGAATTTCTACCAAAAAAAGTTTTATCAAAACTTTTTAAAATGTTTGAATTTCTGCTAAAATTCTGATAGTTTTGAAAATAATTGAATTCTTGCGAAGAATTTTATTAAGACTTTTGAAAATAATTAAATCTCTGCAAAGATTTTTCATTATTTTACAAAAATATTTAAATTCTTGCGAAAAATTTTATTAAAATTTCTGAAAGTAATTCAAGGTCTGCTAAGAATTTTGTAATTTTTAATTTATGCCCAAGAATTTTATTAAAATTTTTTAAAGTAATTAAATTCCTGTTAATTTTTTACAAGAATTTAATTATTTTTGAAAATTTTAACCCCTTCACTGTCAGTGGGCTCTATAGAGCCATAAAAATGTCGTGCCCTGTATGTCCATGGGCTCTATAGGGCCATCGGAAAAAAAGACATTTAAATGTTAACGAATCTAGCTAAAAATCCTTACTCGGGGGTTTTCGGGGTCGCTGAATCCAAATCCGTTGTCGAAAATTCAAAATTCAAAATGGCGGCTTCAAAATGGCGCCCAAAAAAATTTTTAAGTTTACGAATTTTTTTTAAAATGCCTTAAAATGCCTACTCGGGGGTTTTCGAGGTCGCTGATTTCAAATCCGTGGTCAAAAATTTAAAATTTAAAATTGCAACTTTAAAAAGGCGACAAAAAAAAATTTTTAAATTAACAAATTCGTTAACTTTTCAATTTTTTTGCTCGATATTTTGAAGCCGCCATTTTGAATTTTGACTTTTCGACCACGGATTTTGAATCAGTGACCTCAAAAACATAAAATATGACAATATCATGATTTAAAAAAAAAAAATTTTTTTGAACACTTATGGCACAAAAACTTTATTTTCACTCGACTGTGAAGGGGTTAATAAAATTCTTCGCAAGAATTTAATTATTTTCATTAAATAATAAAATTCAATGCAGAATTTCAATTTTTTTTAAATACAATTTTAATCAAATTTCTTCGAAAAATTCAATTATTCTTTAAAATTTTATTAAAATTTGTCGAAAAATATTAATTATTTAAAAATTTGTTGACAACATTTTTTATAAGAATTCAATTTTAAGAAACGTTCAATTATTCAATAAATTTTTTATTTCCATTTTATTTGTATTTAAATTTAAATAATTGAATTCTAGTAGAATTTTCTAATAAAAATTGATTTTCATTTTATAAAAATGAATTTTAGTTAAAATTTTAGATAATAATTGAATATTAAATGCAATAGAGCGTGAATTTTAAAAAATAATTGAATTTTGTATTATTTTTTTTTAAAAAGTTTAATTAAGTTTTTAAAAATATTATTTTTAGTTTCTATTTTCTAATATTTATTTAATTAAAGAATTTACGAATAATTGAAATTTCGTAAAATTGAATATTGTGAAGAAATGAATTTGAAAATTGTCAAGAACTTTTTCGAAAATTATTAAAAATAATCGATATAAAGAAGAATTTTAGATAAAAATTCTTAAAAATAATAATTGAATTGATAATTATTTTAATTATTATAAATTATTTTTATTATTAATTATTATTAATTATCATTAATTATTATTAATTATTATAAAACATGAAGAAATCGATGACTTCGAGTCGAAGACTCGGAGTTATCGATTTCTTCATGTTTTATAGTTATGAAAAATTGAATTTCTAGTTTTAAGTAAAATATTCTCTTATTTGATCCGGCCTGATTCTATTTTTGTCAGTTGGTCCGTAATTTTTAGTTTTTGGTCCGAAAAGTCCGTAAATTTTTAAATACTTTCACTGCTTCAAGCCCTGTAATCGGCGAAAACTGTTCTCCTAGGTCAACGATCCAAGGTTAAAATTAAGGAATATATCGAAATCATTAATATAACCTCATGTAAGTAACCGTTTTAAAAAAAGGATTCAAACGAACTGTCGATTACTAATTTGCAATTTAATAGTTTCTCCTTTTCTTAAAACCTATATCCCTTATCAGGCTGATAAGGGATAAAGATCAGAGCTTTCCTCTCTGTGAATAAATCAGTTTCGAATCACCGATGCTGGACAATTTAAACATAAATAAATTTATATGTTTAGTTTCCTTCTGAGGCATATAACCAAGTTTTCGGTTGTTTTAGTCCCAAGATTGTTAGTTTAGCCATTCGCATATGAATTCTAACGAAAGAAAGCTAAAATAACCTCTAATTTAGTAATTTCTGATTTGAGTATAATGATAGTTGTTGTGTAAATTACCGCTTAACTCAAAATCCTTACCTAATCATCATAATACCGTTGATATTTGCATTTTCTCATCTCACTGATTCCTTTCTCCAGGAGTTACATATTGAAATGCAGCATACGAAATTGAGTTGAGTAAAGGAAACTTTGACACATTTGCATAATCTGTTTGCCACCATATGTGGTAAATCTAAATTTACCGAAATTCTTTCCGCATTATCAACAGTTTCAACAATAAATCAAAGTTATCTTTTCAATTTAATTTTATATTTTAATTTCCAACTAAATAGTGGATCATAATTAAAAAATACAGTGTAAAAATAAAGGGGACTACCCCACATTTCATAAGAATATTGTGGTTCAATTCGAGGAATATATCAATAAAGGGTGGGTTGGAATAGCTTCTTGTAGTGTGCTGAACCCTTTGTTTGTTTTGTTTTCGGTCCCTCTGTTTTTCCTCCATTAGGGACGTGTGTCTCTTTTTAACACTCGCCCTCTTTCCGTCGCGTATCTTTTCAAGCATCGACGACAACGACGACGACTTCCTTTTCAGTCGATATCCAAGGACAGATTTCATTGCCGGACGACCCGTTTGTTCGAAATGTCCAAACCACGTGGCATCCTTCTTTCTTTTTCTTCTTTGAAAGAGACTCTTTTTTTTTTGCGAGAAATATGTCGAAGGTACAAATCTGGAGGGACTGTAGCTGCTCTGAAATTAGTTACCAAGACGCTTTTTCCAAAGACTAAAAACAACATCAAAGACATATAACCACTTGGGAGAAATTTTTATTTATGTGTGCCGACAATTATCTCGAATTTCAATTAAAATTTCATGATTTCAAGAGCCTTTATTACCCAACTGTTTTTTTTTTTTTTTTTTTGCTTTTTCTATACCGACAATTTAGAATGGATTACTTTAAACGAAAAAAAAAATTGTTCCTGAAAAATTATTTTTGTCCTACCTGCACAGAAAGTATGTCATTTCGGGCACTTAAGGCGGGCGCAAAGTAACACATTACGCCCGGGAGTGGGGGAAGCGGGCGGAAAAATATTTTGCGCCCGCTTGTATGACGTCAGCGGGCGGTAAAGTATTTTCCGCCCGCTTCCCCTACCCCCGAGCGGGCGGAAAAGTATTTTGCGCCCGCTTGTTAATTATTCGATTTTCTTCATTAAAATGCGACATTTTCGACTTTCTTTTTAAGTTGACTATAGAACTGCAAATATTTTCAACTTGTTTTATTTTACCTTTAAAAATTTGCAATTTTTTTTTATTTTCTCTAAAAAAAATTATGAGACATTTGGTTTTGTTCCTATTTCGTTTATCAAAATTGTCAATTTTAAAAGTTCTTGTTTCAGTTTTGTTTAATTATTAATTACTACGTTCTAAATAAATACTATGTTTCCAGAATACATTATTTTTTTATTTCTATTTTAAAACTTCTATCATTATAGACTTCATTCGATATAATGTTTATATAGAGCTTAATTTTTAAATAATATGAGCGTGCGTGCCCTCAATGCCATACTTTCCATGCAGTTAGGACAAAAAATTATGTTCGCATCATGGGCGCAAAGGTGATTACGACTTTGGCGAAATCACCTATTTTGCGCCCTTGTTACGAAAATAACTATTACATTTAGGAGATTTTAGTGAAAAATCAGTGTCAAAATCAATCAAGACAAGTGAGAAATTTAAATGTAAAGTGTCCTCGGCAAAAGATTCTTGGAGTTTGTAAGTACCCCATCAGTTGGAAAATTATGAACGAAACTTGGATCATTAATAACTTTAACGAGCTGTTTTTTTTCATAAATGGCTCTCTCATATACTGTACATCTTCCGCAGACTACAAGGGTCAACATTCTTTAGACCATGAAAAAGTTGGCCTACGTTTAAAGAAAAAGGATCATTAATATTTTTTTTTTATGTCAAAGTGTGTGGCTAAAAATTCGACAGCTCTCCTATGTCATATTTTTGCGAAGCATTCACTTTTTAATTGTCCAAACATCTTTTAATTAGTTTTCTTTAGGATGCGACGCCTTCTATTTTAAAAAGACTTGCGCTGGTGCTTTTTCACAACATATGGGGAGGAACGAATGTCACTCAAACGTCTATAAGAAAGTTTCAATAAACACATCAACCCGTTGAAAGTTGTCTCACCGAAATGAGCATCATGTATAAGAAATGAGTGACGCCGCGCCGCATTTGACATGTTTTTAGAGCAACATTAATCCTAAGGTCTAATTGACATTTAAATTGTTGGGATAATAAACAGCTAATAAATAAATGTTTTCATAGGGAAATTTTCAAGTTAAAAATACATCTTGTGCACTATTTTAACGGATGGGGTAGAATTTCGATTGGGTAAGACTCTACTTGACCCAATGATTAGTTTGGAATTGTTTTTAACCTGCGTATAATTTTTAATTAGTAATATAAAAATTTATTGTCAATGCCTTTCTTGCCATGGGCAAAGGTAAAAATAATTTACAACCTTAAAATTTTTATATATTGATTATGGTCAAAATCTAGTGAACCATGGACAACGGTAAAAACATTTTAAATCCTAATATCCATATTTTAAGTTTTATCCTTGTACGAAAATCTAGAAAACTATTGTCATCGGGAAAACTAGTTTAAGTATGAAAATTTCTATAATTTTTCTATTGTTACAATTTAGAGAACCATGGCGAACGACAAAAATATTTAAAAACCTGAAAATTTATAAATTTTAAACATGGATAAAATGTAGTGAACCCATGGCTAACGATAAAATTATTCAAACACATGAATCCATTTTTAAAAATTTATATCCGATGAGAACACAAAAACGTGTCAAAACGCTTCGTTTGAAATTTAATATACTGTTTTAATAATTAGAAAAAAGCCATTAGACTAAAAAAAAACCATCTTTTATTTAAAAATAGTTTAGGACCAAAAATAAAAAAATTACGGACCATTTATGGACCATTTATGGACCAATTACTGATAAAAATATAACCAATCCGAGAACATTTTACTTAAAACTATAAATTAAATTTTTCATAACTATAAAACATGAAGATATCGATAACTCCGAGTCTTCGACTCGGAGTGATCGATTTCTTCATGTTTTATAATAATACTTAATCGAGTAATAAAATCATTATCAATTCAATTATTATTTTCAAGAACTTTTAACTAAAATTCTTCTTTAAATCGATTATTTTTAATAATTTTCGCAAAAGTTCTTTGACAATTCTCAAATCCATTTGTTTACAATATTCAATTTTACGAAATTTCATTTATTCGTAAATTCTTCAATTAATATTAAAAAATAGAAACTTAAAATAATTTTAAAAAAATCAATTAAACTTTATCAAAAGTGAAATTTATTTTTAAATCAATTTTTATTAGAAAATTCTACGAGAATTCAATTATTTGAATACAAAAATAAATAATTTATTGAACAATTGGATGTTTCTTGAAATTCAACTGTCACAAAGAATTTTAACAACAAATTTTTAAATAATTGTATTCATTTGACGAATTTTAATAAAATTTTTTAGAATAGTTGCATTTTTCATGGAATTTGATTAAAATTCTATTAAACATCATTGAAATTCTACAATGAGTTTTATTATTTATTAAAATAATTGAATCTTTGTAAAAAATGTTCTTATATATTTATGAAAATGATGGAATTAATGAGGAAGAAATTTAGAAAAAATATGTAAATAATTGAATTCATGTAAAATTTTTATTATTTATGAAAATAATGAAATGATTGTGTAGAATTTTATTAAAATTTTTTTTAAATAATTGAAATTTTTTGGAAAATTTTATGAAAATAGTAAATATTGAAAATCATTGAATTGAGGAAAATTTTTGATAACAATTGATATTTTGTCAAGAATTTAATTTAAATTTTTGAAAACAATTGAATTTTATTATTTACAAAAATAATTGAAAATTTGACGAAATCTTTTAAAAATTTTTGAACATAATTTAATTTCTGCGAAGAATTTTATTACTTTTGAAATTTCTTTTTAAATCAATTTTTATTCGAAAATCCCACCAGAATTCAATTATTTAAACACAAAAGTCATTGATTGAATAATTGAATGTTTCTCAAAATAAAATTCCCATACCTAAAGAATTTTATCAACAAATTTTTAAGTAATTGAATTCTTTTGACGAATTTTAATACAATTTTTAAGAATAATTACATTTTTCGAGAAATTCGATTAAAATTGTATTAAAAATAATTGAATTTCCACAATGAATTTTATTATTTGTGAAAATAATTAAATTCCTAAGAAGAGTTTTATTATTTTTGTACAATATTTAATTTTTGATTTTTTGCGAAGAATATTATTACTCTTGAAAATAATTGAATTTTTGCAATAATTTGTAACTTTTCCAAAATTAAATTTCTTTTTTCGTGTTTTTAACTAAAATTCTTCTATAAATGCATTATTTTTAATAATTTTTGGAAAAGTTCTTTGAGAATTTCAAATTCATTGCTTTACAATTTAATTTTACAAAATTTCAATTATTCGTAAATTCTTCAATTAAATATACCTACATTATAAAATAAAAACTTTAAATAATTTCAAAAAAAATTCGCAATTAAACTTTCTCAGAAAAAATTAATTCTACAGAATTGTTTGTTAAAAATATGAAAAATTTAGATTTTCAAAGAATTTAATTTGAAAGCTTTTTAAAATTCAATTATGTATTTCTAAAAATTCACGATCTGATACTTTTAATATTCAATTAAAATCTCAAATTTTAAGTCAAATCTATTTTTAAATTAATTTTTATTAGAAAATTCTACTGGAATTTAATTATTTAAATGTACATAAAGAACAATTTATTGAATAAATGTATATTTCTTAAATTTGAATTCTCATAAAGAATTTTATCATTAAATTTTTAAATAATTCAATTCCTTTGACGAATTTTAATAAAATTTCTAAGAGTTTCCATTTTTCGAGAAATTTGATTAAAATTGTATTAATAAATAATTGAAATTCTACAATGAGTTTTATTCTTTTTGAAAATAATTGAATTTTGTAGAAGAATTTAATTATTTCTAAAGATAATTAAAATTTTGACGAGAATTTTTTTAAATTCTTGAACATAATTGAATTTCTGCGAAGAATTAATGTTACTTTTGAAAATAATTGACTTCAAACAAATTTACAGACCCTTACGGGATTCACGGACCTAGATCGAGCCTTAAAAATATAGAAATTTTAAATATTTTTTTCAATATTTAAAATATTTTAAAATATTTTTGTCATTGACAATGGTTTGTTAATTTTTTGACCACACTTAAAATACATAAATTTTCATCTATTTAAATAATTTTATCGTTACCCATGGTTCGCTAGATTTTAACCATGTTTAAAATATATAAATTTTCATGATTTTATAAATATTTTTATCGTTCGACATGGTTTTCTAAATTGTGACCATAGTCAAAGAATAGAATTTTTCACATTTATTTAGTTTTTCCAATGACCAAAGTTTTCTAGATTTTCGTACAAGGTTAAAATATGGATATTAGGGTTTAAAATAATGTTTTTATTGTTGTCCATGGTTCATTAGATTTTGACCATAGTTAATATATAAAAATTTTAAGGTTTTAAACTATTTTTGCCTTTGCCAAAATCTTTGGCCACAGTTAGCTAGAATTTGCCATTTTTCGTACCCCAACAGGAACTTAAATTAATTAAAACATCACTAAACATTTTATAGTTTGACTTTTGCTTGTGGATTACAGAAAATCCAATTCATTGTAAGAGAAATGTATTTATTTCTGAATTCATTTTCGTTTCGCCATATTATATTCTCGGATTATAATTAAATTTTTGCCCCGTGTGTTGTAAAGACGCGTAGTCTTTTGTCATTTTTTGAAGAAGTCACGCAACATTTCTTTTTGTCCGCATCCAAACAAAGTCGTTTTCATTAAATTTTTACTTGCCACGCCACACACATCTCATTCCATTCATTTTATTTCTTTAACCCGAACCAGATTTTGCGATCTCGATTTCTTGGAACTTTTGAAATGTTGTCGTGTTCTCTAAATGAGTTTGCTCACGCTTTTCTCATTTACAGAATTGGGCGAGAGTTTTAGTTGTTCGAAATGCGCCTAATAAAAGAAGCTGCGAGAATTGCGCGACCAATGCAAGAAAAGAATCCTCAATGTGGAATGCCACATCATTCTCTTTTTTTTTGCAATCTTTATCAGCTTTTTTTTTCTTCGTGTCATCACGCGATAAACAATGTTGCACGTAAAGTATAGCGGCACCCCTCTAATTGTCGTTACCACGATCAACCAACCAATCAACGTTCGTCGACAATTAACCATAAAAGACATGACATGTGACAGTTATTATTCGCTTGTGCTTTTCATTATTTCATGTCAACCAATCGGGAATTATTATTTTATGCAAAATCCCATTCGCCAAATTGACACATTGTAAAATCCAATTTCCTGGCTTTGAAATTTCTACAGTCCTCGGGTTCATAACTCGCTGATTAAAGTTCGTACAGTAATATTCATTTAATGTAAATTATTTTCGAGCGGATAATTAACTGTAAAAGATAGAATGTTTATTGAAACAATCGAAGTAAATGTTTTCCACTTTGATTGGATTTTATGCTTATGATTAGTTTTGTTCTGAATTATATAGTTGGAAGTTATCCAAAAGTTGTTATTTGCCGAAACTTATTACAATTAGAATTGACAACGGGTTTCAAGTTGGTCGGGGGAAAAATGCATAATCAACTTTCTACCTAACCCCGAATAGGTGAGGAATGAAATTATTACTGGAATCCTATAAATTCAAGAAGAGACACACCTTAAAAGTTTGACGTCTCTTCGCGACTTTCGCAAAGAATTTACGATCGAAAATTGAATTTAATCGCAGGACGAAAAGGAATAGGATAATTTGACATTTCTCGTTTATTCTCGCACTTGTAACTACTGCCGGGTCTCGAAAAGACTTTCCGGGGTAATATTGACTTGGTTGGTATATAGAGAAGAATTTTTTTCTTACGATAAAAAATGTGGATAATCGGCTTCAGTTCAGTGGTTGTTCGATATTCTTATTTTTCGCTCGAGTGATTTTTAGAAGAAAAGAGAGATGCTTCGGGAGAAAATGGTAGGATATATAAATTCGATATAGAATTACATGGCGCTTATATTAATTACTGCGGTGAGTCCTATGAATTTAATCGTAGATATGGAAGGTTTGGTCGAGGAGTGGGCCAAATGATTAACGCCGGGCCATTATCTACCCTTGTGCTGCCGTAATTCTCATCAATTCAGGAAGTGCGCTATCGATTATTATCAAGAAACGTGACTTGCTGAATTTTCAGTTTGCACATCTGCCTATTGTTTCAATCGCTCATCGTTGATTGTGATTTAAACCGTCGATTCATCACGTTTAATTGAAATTGGCCGATTATTAATATTTGTTTCTCGTTTTCCAACTCTTTTTTCATCAAATTAATATTCTTTTAGGGAAAAATCAAATTGCCTGCAGTTTTAATACTCATGACTGTTTGGTATAGTTAAAATCATTAAATGGCAACCCTTTTATGATCATTATTGACTTTTCCAATTAGAAATTAATGAAAATGACAAATAATTTTTTTTTTCTGAAAATCTGATTAACCAATGAAACTTTATTGATGGCAAATGACTATTTTTACACTGTAAACATTTTTAGAAATTTTTCTTACCAAACAGTTATAAATAGTTCGAAAAACGTTGAAAAAATAATTTTGACACCCAAAGTTCGACATTTTTCAACAAGTGTAGAATGAATTCGAAACTTTTTCGAAAAGTAAGTAAGATTAAGTAAATTTCGTAAAAAGTTAGAAATTTCTCTTACTGATTTCGAATTTTTTCTTTACAAAGTTACGAAATATTGCAAAATGTTTTAGAAAATTTACTAATTTTGTTGTTACAAATTACAATCTTCAAAAAACTTTAAGATATTTCTCTACCCAAGTACAACAAATTCCTAATAAAATTCATAAATTTTTCTCAAAAATCTAGAACATCAAATATCGTATGCTTATTTATTAAGAACTAATTCTTTATTTTTTAATTACAGTAAAAATTAATAATTAATAACACTAAAGTTGAAAAGATACTTGTATTTAAACATACAAATTTTATATTAATGGATATAGTCCTCCCTTATTCTTAAGTTTTACCCCCCCCCCCCCCTCTCACCCTAGATTTTTCACAACTTTTAATAACTAAAATTCTTCTGAAATTAGTTAAATTTTAATTATTATTATTTTTTAATTAAAAATAATTGATTTATAGAAGAATTTTAGTTGAAAACACTAAAACAAATTGAATTTTGAAGCAATTATAAATGATTGCAGAAATTCAATTACTTTCAAAAGTAGTAAAATTCTTCTCGGAAATTCAATTATTTTCAAAAATTTTAATAAAATTCTTGGCACAATTTTAACTATTTTCAAAAACTTTCCTCAATTCAATGATTTTTAATATCTACTACTTTAATAAAAATTTCCAAAAGAATTCAATTAGCTAAAAAGAAATTTTAATCAAATTCTACGCAAACATTTTATTATTTTCATAAATAATAAAAATTTTCCAGGAATTCAATTATTTACAAAAGTAATATAATTCTTCGCAAAAATTCAATTATCGTTCCAAAAGTTTACAAAAATTCGCGTCAAAATTTCAATTATCTTTATAAATAATACATTTTTTCTCCTAAATTCAATTGTTTTCGATTATTTTAATAAAATTCTTGGCAGAATTTCAATTTTTTATTAATACAATTATTTTCATTAAATTTCTCGAAAAATGAAATTATTCTTACAATTTTTTTATTAAAATTTGTCAAGAGAATACAATTATTTAAAAATTTGTTGATAAAATTCTTTATGAAAATTGAATTTCAAGAAACATTCAATTGTTCAATAAATTATTTATTTTTGTACTTAAATAATTGAATTCTAGTAGAATTTTTTTAATGAAAATTGATTTAAAAATGAATTCCAGTTAAAATTTTAGATAATAATTGAATATTGAAAGCATTATAGCGTGGACTTTTGAAAATAATTGAATTTAAAGGGTTCAAATTAAAATCTTTAAAAATTTGAACTTTTCATACTTTTTACTAACAATTCTATAGAATTAATGTTTTTGAAAAAGTTAAATTGAATTTTTTTTAAGTTATTTGAAGTTTTTAATTTTTTAATATATTTAATTGAAGAATGTCAGAAGAATCGAGATTTCGTAAAATTAAATTGTAAGCAAATAGATTTGAAAATTCTTAAAGAATTTTTTCAAAAATTATTTTTAAAAAATTGATGTAAAGAAGAATTTTAGTTGAAAATTCAAGAAATGAATAATCGAAATGATAAAAATAATTTTTGAAGAAGTTACAGTAACAAAGTAGCAAATTTTAATTATTAGATAACATGAAGAAAGCGATCACTCCGAGTCTTCGACTCGGAGTGATCGCTTTCTTCATGTTTTCTAATAATATTCTTATGTTATTGAATTTCAAATTTTTGAAAATCTTAATTTCTATAAAAAAAAACATAATGATTAAATATTTATTTAAAAAAAAACTTCTTTGTAGTCATGAAAAAAGTCAAAGTTTTGTCTGGAAATCGAGTTATTGAATTTGGGAAAATGGAAATATTGTATTTTAATAATTTAAAAGTCGGGGAATTTGAAAAGAGCAAAAGCGTGACAACCCGGAATATGGAACAAAGTTTCGAAATTTATCTAAAAATTTTGTTCAAAAAAAAATCGAATAGGTTTGAAGAAATAATTTTTCTCAACGTTCGGTTAGTAAAAAATCGAAATAAAACTGGCAAACTATTTTTCTAAAAATTTCGGAAAAAAATGTTGTGTATCCAAAATGTGTACAGTGTAGATTTGGTTAGAGTACAAGTGACTGTCCGAAAATTTATTTTGACATTGTTTCGGAATTCGTGGGAATGGTCATTGAAAGAATAGTGCTTGATATTTTTGTTTAGCCACATAATAATCCTGACGGTGAAACCGCTTCTGAATTGTCCTGTACTTTGCGGAGCGCGCTCGGCTTTTATACTAAAAAAATGGGGCGGAGCCTCCCTTATTAAATTGGTCGCTGGTGGGGCGGCGCATGCGCAGAACGCTCTACGGTATTTGTCCACCAGGGCCGAATGAGAAAGTTGCAGGACCCGATCTCTTGTTTTCTCTTATTTAAATTATTTATTTATTTATTTCTCTTATTGAAGAAATTAATTTAACTAAACAAGATTATAATTTATAATCGATGAATTTGACGAATTAATCTGAAATTAAAAAAACGAACTAATATTAAGAAATTTAGAATAAGGAATTAAAAATAATGAAAGAATGATAATATTCAACAGTGAATAATTAATTATTCCTTGGATTTAAGTGGAAGAGGTCTCGAGTGTAAACAACAAGGTTGACAAATGTAGGGTCATAATTGTCGGTAAATGTGAAGTACCTAAATGCCTTCAATTTAGGAAAAGCTTAATGGTGAAATTACTCGAAATTAGTGCAGTGGAAATGTCGATTTAACGAAACTCTCTTAGCAATGAGAGACTGAGAGCATCAACGCCAGGATGTAATTTGGTTACACCGACGACAAACTCAAGTTGGGCGCCATTTAATTTAGTTAACCGTCTAACGAAACGGTTTAATCTCTCCACACACATTCTATACTGTTGAAATAAGATTTTCAGTAACTGAGAAGGACCTTTATTATCTCCAATCTATTGAATTTAATTCACTAAAATTATTTCACACCGTACCCTTGAGAGAAGGCATTTATTTTATATATTGAGAAATGTAGAACAATTATAAAGAATAAATCATATAAATGGTCAATTATTTTCAATTCGAAGGACACTAATGATTAGTGGCAATGTTTTCCGAGGATTAGTGATCTTTGGAAGGAAAGTATCACATGAAGTGTGTGCAAAGGGGACTGAGTAATCGCCTTATCGCTGCGGAGACAACGCTCGCTAATTTCTCGACTAATATTTATTGTCCGAAGGACTAGCTTCACAGCACCCACCCGGGGCGAGTGCTTACCAAACCTCTCGCCATTCTCTCTCGCATAGTATAAGCGAGAGTCGTTATAAGGGTAGAAAATTATCGTGGCGCCGCCGTTGCTACACTATATGGCTTCGAAGCGAGACTCGTGCATATTCCTGACGACCTTTTTTTTTTGAACGAGAGAAGGGTATAAGGGGAGAAAAAGAAGGCAAAAAACTAAAGGCGAAACCAGCAACGCGCAATTAGCCGAGCAGGAAATGAGCCGCATTGAGACACGAGTGGCGACCATACCGAAAAGCGAATTATGGCTTCAACCCCCTTGCGCCCCTCGCCAACCAACTATAACCATCCATGTCGTGTTCATGTGCTAGTGGAAAATTCAAAAAAAAAAAAGAAAAATGAAATTCAATGGGAATCCTATAACAAAGATTTCTCGCCACGTTTTCCTCCATTTCGAGTAACATTATAAGCAATTTGCGTAATTAGTTCCTCGACAACAGTCGTTTCATACCATTCTCCATTCGTGACGATTAATTTTGTTAAAATCCCGTGATTTACCTTCTGACTCATAAATAGATTAACCCTTTAACACCTAGTGGTACATAGCTGCACCACAAATGCATTAAAGCAGGATTGCCACGCAACCTGGAAAACCTGGCAATGTCAGGGAATTTTAAAAACCTTAAAAAACCCCGAGTAATGATTTTCAAGCCAAAAGTCGTCCGACATTTTGGATACGCCATTTTGAATTTTGGAAAACTAACTCTAGATTCGTAATCAGCGACCCCAAAAACCCCTGAGTAACGAGTTTCAAGCCAATTAATTCATAATTGAAAATTTTTTTACCCATTTTTTATACAAAACCATTATTATTTAGGGGTTAATATTCTCTAAACAATCTCATTTAACCTTCAATCATCAAAATTATCATTTTTCTTTGGCGCAAAATTTATTTCAAGCATTTAAATAAAAATTTCAAGGGTGCCGAAAACAGGCCTTATCGACCCTCCTTTTTTTAATTTTAAATGAATTTAATTAGAAATATTAAAAAACTAAGATTTAAAAAAAAATTTTAAACTAAAATTCTTCTGAAATTTAGTTAAATTTGTTAATACATATTTTATTCATTATTAATAATTATGGATTTATAGAAGAATTTTAGTTCAAAACGCTAAAACAAATTAAATTTTAAAGCAATTACAAATTATTGCAGAAATTCAATTATTTTCAACAGTAGTAAAATTTTTCTCAGAAATTTAATTATTTTCAAAAAATTTCAAGAAAATTTTTGGCAAAATTTTAATTATTTTCAAAAACTTTCCTCAATTCAATGATTTTTAATATCTACTACTTTAATAAAAATTTCTTAAAGAATTCAATTAGGTAAAAAAAAATTTAATAAAATTCTAACAAACATTTCAATATAAAAATTTTATTATTTACAAATTCTTTATAAATTTCTTGGCAATAATTCCATTATTTTCATAAATAATCAAATTTTTTACAGAGATTCAATTATTTTCATAAATAATAAAAAACTTTATAGGTTTTCAATTATTTTCATAAATAATAAAACTCATCGCAGAATTTCAATTATTTTTAACACAATTTTAATGGAATTCCTCGAAAAATGTAATTATTCTTAAAAAATTTTATTAAAATTTATCAAAGAAATTCAATTATTTTAAAAACCATTGCTACAATTTATTTATTAGAATTTAAGTACTATTTTCAATACAGTGTTATATACATTTTATCAAAAACTTAAATTTTATTTCTAAAATTTTAATGAAATTTTTAATAATAATTCAAGTTCTTTCAAAATAAGTTTAACAAAATGCTTCATTGAAATTTAATTCATTTCAAAAATTTGCCAAAATTCAATTATTTTCAATGTCTACTATTTTAATAAAATTTTACAAAAGAATTAAATTATTTATTTAAAAAGAAATTTTATTAAAATTCGCCTCAAGAATTCAATGATTTTCAAAAGTAATATAATTCTTTGTAAAAATTTAATTATCGTTCCAAAAGTTTACAAAAATTCGCGTCGAAATTTCAATTATCTTTATAAATAATAAAATTTTTTTCCGAAATTCAATTATTTTTTAAAAATTATAATAAAATTCTTTGCAAAATTTCAATTATTTTTAATACAATTTTTATAAAATTTCTCCACAAATGAAATTATTCTTAAAAATTTTATTATAACTTTTCAAGGGAATTCAATTATTTAAAAATTTGTTCATAAAATTCTTTATGAAAATTCAATTTTAAGAAACATTCAATATAATAAATAAAATCGAAATGAAATAATAACATATTTATTTTTGTATTTAAATAATTGAATTCTCGTAGAATTTTCTAATAATTATCGATTTAAAAATGTATTTCAGTTAAAATTTTAGATTATAATTAAATATTGAAAGCGTGGATTTTTAGAAACAATTGAATTTTCAAAAAGTTTCAAATTAAAATTTTTGAAAATTTCAACTTTTCATACTTTTAATCAAGAGCTCCGTGGAATTAATTTTTTTCAAAAAGTTTAGTGGAATTTTTTTTTAATTATCTGAAGTTTTTAATTTCTAATATATTTAATTGAAGAATGTCAGAATAATCAAAATTTCGTAACATTAAATTGTAAATAAAAGGATTTGAAAATTCTCAAAGAACTTTTTTAAAAATTATAAAAAAAGAAAATTGATTTAAAGAGGAATTTGAGTTAAAAAAAAATTCAATTAATGAATAATCGAAATGATGAAAATAATTTTTGAAGAAGTTACAGTAACAAATTAGCAAGTTTTAATTATTATATAAAACATGAAGAAAGCTATGACTCCGAGTCGAAGACTCGTAGTGACCGATATCTTCATGTTTAATAATAATATTTTTATATGTTATTAAATTTCAAATTTTTTAATTCCTTTAAAAAAATAATGATTGAATATTTATTTAAAAATGAAGTTATTCATGTTTCCTCCTATGGCGGACGAAAAAATAAAAAAGCAATAGGATTGACTTACAACTTGTTACTCGGGAGTTTTTCGGGTCGCTGAAGTTGAATCTGAAGTCAAAATTTAAAATGGCGGATCTAATATGGCGGATGAAAAAATTTAAAGTCGATAAGATTTACATGAAACTTGTTACTTCAAATTCGGATTCAGCGATTCCAAAAATCCCCGAGTGACAAGTGTCAATAAGTAAATCCTATTGATTTTTAATTTTTTTTGTCCACCATATTGGATCCGCCATTTTGAATTTTGTTTTTAGATTCGTATTAAGCGACCTTGAAAACCCTTATATAAAAAGTTTGGTTGAAATCGAATTGATGGAAATAATTCGGTCTCTGAAGGGTTAAAAGTAAAAAACGAAAATTGAAACAATTTTTTTAACACTCCTGTTAATTTCCCGGATTGGTTAAGTTCGATAAGGGATATAAATAACAGCATTCACTATATAGACACTGTAACTACCTGCAATTTGTTTATATACATATTCTCGAAAAAGGATTTTACATTTTACAATTGAGAGAATCCTAAAGAGAATAACTACAAATGATGTATTAAATGCTGTCTGACAAAAGGTTGTCATAAAAGCGGCTTCAACAAACCAGCTAAAAAAACATATAGATATTATTGCCTATGAAACATTAAAATTTATTGACGCTGCGATTGTTCGATTCGTACGTTATCATGTTAGCAAAATAGCTTTTGTTCATTGAACGAAACTTTACAGTCGTTGTTCACGCACCAGGGCGTGTTACGCTTTTAATAACGCCGCTGCGCGAGAAATTTATTAGCGGGGCCGATTATTAACGGAATTTCGAAGTCATTAAATTCCGGCAACGCGCCACAACTCGTAAACCTTCGTCATTGTCTGACTATGGTTTTAACGTTGCCATAATCCACCCTGGGAGTAAATCGCAATTCAGCGCACGGGCGTCGTCATCAGTCCCCTAAATATAAATTCCACACATTGATTTTATAGACAAATTGCTCATTAATTTTGGTTCCTTGAGATTATCTTTCAGAGAACAATTGAGTGAATTTCTTTGTTTCGAAGCAATAAGAAAGTTAAATGTGAATCGTTAATGTTTAGATGATTTCTATGAAATTATAGGAAAGAATTACGATCTGATTACTGTAAAGTAGGTTGTAGGTACTGCCTGAAAATGTAGGTTACAAAAAAATGTTGATGTGTTTATTTAAACCGCTTCGCAGTCTAGTTAGAAAATCGCTTGTGAGCCTAAAACGGTCAAGAAAAATAAATTTTTCAAAAAAAAATATTATTTCATCATATTAAAGGTTTTTGAGGTCGCTGAATTTCATTTTGGTGTTAGATTATCAAAAATCGAATTTACGACCACAAAAAATCGAAAATTGATCAGATTCGCTTAAAACTCAGTTTTTCAAAAAAAAATTCAACATTTTAGACAAATTCGAAAACTTTAAAAAAAACTTGATTGTCATATTAAATCAGCAATTTTGAAATTTGAGAAACGGACATCAAGTTCTAAGGAAATGTGACTTTTTTCGACTTTTTTCTGAAAAATGCGACTAATCGACTTTTTGGAGATTTTGTTTAGTAAAATGCGACTGAAATTTAAAAAAAAAAAATTTAATTTAAAGGAAAAAGTTTTTTAAATTAAACAACTTATAAAAAATTGTTATAAAACATGAAGAAATCGATCACTCCGAGTCGATGTCTTCATGTTTTATAATAATTAAAGATGACCGAGTGATAAAATCATTATATTTTATATTATAAGACTTTATTAGAAAAAAATTTTTAATTATTTTTTTTATGAAAATCATTAAATTATTGTGAAAAAATTTATAAAATATTAGTAAGTAATTGAATTTTGCAGAAGAATATTTATATTTACAAAAATAATTGAATATTTGAGAAGAATTTAATAACAAATGTTGAAAATAATTGAATTTCAGCGAAGAATTTTCTTACTTTTGAAGATATTTGAATTTTGCAAAGAATTTTATCAGAACTTTTGAAAATAATTAAATTTCCAAAATGAATTTTATTATTTATGAAAATAATTCAAATTTTGACGAGAAATTTCAAAAAAATATTAAAAATAATTGAAATTCTATGATGAATTTTATTATTTATAAAGATAATTAAAATTTTGACAAGAATTTTATTAAAATTCTTTGCAAATAATTGAATTTCAGAGAAGAATTTTATTACTCTCAAAGCTAATTGAAATTTTGAACAGATTTTTCAAAAAAATGTTTGAAAGTAATTGAATTTTGCAGAATTTTGATATTTATAAAGATATTTGAAATTTTGAGAAGAATTTAAAAAAAATTTTTGAAATTTATTTAATTTCTACCAAGAATTTTCTTACTTCTGAAGATAATTGAATTTTGCAAAGAATTTTATCAGAACTTTTTAAAATAATTAAATGAATTTTATTATTTATGAAGATATTGATAATTTTGACGAGAAATTTAAAGAAAATTTTGAAAAGAATTGAATTTCTGCGAAGAATTTTATTACTTTTGAAAATAATAGACCTTTTCATTTCAATTATTTTCTTTGCGCATGCGTTATATGGAATTGAAATTCCGTTTCAAGTTTCGGCCCTGTTTACAGCTATTGCATTATTCAGATATGAAAAAAATTATAAAAAGTATTCTAAATTATTATATGTTGCATAAAAATGGAGTATAATAATTATAACAAATACTGGAATAAATTTAATGAAAAAATTAAGGACGGAGCATATATTAATTATTTTATCAATAAGTTATTTTTTAAATATCAATAATTTATTTTAGTTTTTTTTGCATTTCTACATGCAACGTTAATAAAAACAATAAATAAAAGTGAAAGAGGTAACTATTGTGTTTTTCACATTTCATCAGCGAATAACAATATGTCAATATATAGTAAACATAACCTCACTCTGGAACCAACTCTTTTTTCTTCTTTTAGTTGACTGTTTTCTGCACTTACAGTGATATTTTTAATTGCAAATTTAACTGCATGTTTTTATGTTTAAATTTGATACCAATTTTGCACCGGACACATTTTCTTTTCTCTAAAAACACATGAGCAAAAGTAAAGTTTTAACACATGTTAATAGAACAGGGCCGAAACTTTTAAAATTGGTGAACTGTCATGGTTGCTGCGCAGACGCATTCGCGACTTCCGAATTGAAATGAAAAGGTCTATTGAATTTCTAGAATGAATTTTATTGTTTACAAAAATAATTGAAATTTTGGCAAGAATTTTATTAAAATTCTAGTTGCAAATAATTGGATTTTAGAGAAGAATTTTATTATTCACAAAGATAATTGAAATTTTGACCGGTTTTTTTTTTAAAGTAATTGAATTTTGCAGAAGAATTTTGATATTTACAAAGATAATTGAAATTTTGAGAATTTAAAAAAAAATTTTGAAAATAATTAAATTTCTGTAAAGAATTTTCGTACTTTTGAAAATAATTTAATTTTGCAAAGAATTTTGTCAGAACTTTTGAAAATAATTAAATTTTTATGATGTATTTTATTATTTATAAAATTTTGACGAAAGATTTAAAAGAAATTTTGAATATAATTGAATTTCTGCGAAGAATTTTATTACTTTTGAAAATAATTGAATTTCAAAGAAGAATTTTATTAAAATTTTTTTTAAATAATTGAATTTCGGAGAAGAATTTTATTATTTATAAAAATAATTGATATTTCAAAGAGAATTTTTTAAAAAATGTTAAAAATACCTAATTAAAATTTTACTATGAGTTTTAATTAATAATTTTTTAAAATTTTATTCCGGATTGTTTGATATTAATAATGTATCTGTTGTAGAGAAATGTGATTTTTTTACAGTTTTGACTATTTCGTGTTTTCTTTTTGTCGTTTTTTCTAAGATTTCATGCGACTTTTTTCCGACTTTTTCGGAAATTTTATGGGACTTTTCGTGACTTGTTATGAATTTATGCGACTAAAGCGACTTTTTTGAGTCTTAAGGACGATCCGAGCCCTGTAATTGTAAAAACATATATTTATAATTTTATAATCTGTTAATCTACTTCTACGGGAATTAATTCCCTAGACTATTTAAAATTTTAACCATCTTCTGTTTTCCGTAAAGTAAAATTTTCGTGATTGACATTCTTCTGAATAAAAATACAGTAAGCTTTCTTACTGTAACTTAATTAGAAGTTAGAATTTCAAAAGTTAAGGTTAAGAATAAAAAACTGGTTCGTGTGAGTGGATTATCGGTCATATTAAATTGCATACACGAATTTTAGAACTAAACCCGCGGTTCTGGATATGAATTATAAAATAAGTTTCATTGATGGGAGTGGTATTCGTACAATAACCTATTTGGTTTAATAATGAGAAATTGAAAATATACCATTCAGAGGGGTTTTATAAAAGGATTAAAGGTGGAAATTAACTTTCGAAGAAAAACATTATTTATAAAAAGAATCATCTATAGACTTATAAAAGGTGAATTTACAATGTCTTGGGCCACTGACTATGATCGAAAATGAGTACTATTTTATGAGGAAATTACGTCACGGCGTGGGTTCTTCACTCTCGTTATTCATTACCTAACACGCGATTGGTAGATAGTCTATAATTTGCGAATCCCCTATTTCTCAAGAAAAAGGGTTGGGAGGAGAATTTTAAGCCTAGAAACGATTGTATGGCGCCTGATCTAGCCTAGTGTTTGTGTTTTAGTTGGTGCACATGTAGAAACAAATACACGCAAACTATTATGTCGACGCTTTGTGAAAGCCTTGTATTTATCTCTTCGATATGGTAATAGTCAACGCCAGAGTAATTACAGCTGTGCCATGATAGGGGGACGTTTCACGGGGAGAGTTTTATTGCGAAAATACGAACAATAATAATTTCTACGATGGCGAGAGGAAAACCACAATGCTCTCTCTCTCTCTCTCTCGGAAGAAGTTAGCAAATACTTGAGAACTCCACTATAGCTCTAACGAATGAACGTTAATTAGTTGCAATAAGTGCGATCGTGACAAGTCTACTTTATATATATATACTCGACTCTTTTCTCTCCTTTTCCATTCGATGAATGTGTAAAACTTTCCCAAGACTAAATCTTCGTCTTCCAAACACTAAAACTAAAAGCACCTCTTTTTATTCACTTCAACTCGATTCTTATTTAAGTGAGAAACTTCCATGCTAAGAATTCACTGCGAGGCAGAAGAATTCTTACCAATCGCGCTTTTAATTGCCAGCATTTTATCACAGCGTTATTTCTAGTCTATTAAATCCTCTTTCTCCATATACTCTTCGTGTTACACTGTTTTTCTACATTTTTAAATTAATTATTACAAAATTTTTCACGATTCCTTCTTAAAAACAGAGAAAACTCATCAGTAAAAGTAGAATGGCCTAGGAAATCCGGGAAAAGTCAGGAATTGTTATATTAAAAGTACTGTAAAAAATTAAATTTTTAGAATAATTCTGATTTTTTTTGTCTTTTTTATTTGCCTCATGAAGTATAAAATTACAACGAATTCTAATAAAAAATAACCTTCGATTTTTTTCTGTTTCAACTCTAAAAAACAGTAAAAAAAATGAACTTTTAGAAACAAAAAGAGATTAATTGAATCGGGACACTATATATGACATCAGAACAATTTACCCAGACGCAATTAATAAACACGCATTCTCGGCATGTTTCCAGTTTTGCAAATAATGTGTGACATAAAAATAGACAGAATGAGAGAGGAAAAAAAATGCGAAAAATGTAGTTTCATTTTGAAAATTGGGAAAATAGAAATTCCATTGGCAATGATGATAACGTGAGAGAATGTTGTTAACGAGATTACAGTGACGCGATAATGTTACATGCCTTGTTATTGTCGTCCTCTTACATGCGGCTTAGTATCCCAATGATTTTCCTGACGACAACCCAACTCAGCACAACACGTACCCGACAAATCGAAATCCAATGGGAACGTGACCAGAAACCCACCAGAACTTACGATTGAAAAAGTTATATATATATACTCGATATGGAATTACAAATTTTAATCCAATCTTTCGTTTCTCCTGCCAAGAGAGTATTATATATACCTACCTGAAAAAGCACATGTGAAACAACAAAAGAAAATAACTAAATTAAATCTCATGTGAAATTCTATTTCAAAACTTTTGAATATAAAAATCGATAGGAGTCACACTACAAGTTTTCTTTGCATTCGTAAACGTTCGAAAACTGATGAAATCATTATTTTATATTGTTACTGTAACTTATCAGCAAAATTATTTTCATCATTTCAATGAAATTATTATTTTCTTAAATTTTTAACTAAATTCTTCTACAAATCAAGTATTTTTAATAATTTTTGAAAAAGTTCTTTAAGAATTTTCAAATTGTTTTTTTTTTTTTTTTTTTTTTTCATTTTTTTTACAATTCAATTTCACGAAATTTCGATTATTCGGAAATTCTTCAAATTAAATATGTATATGTATAAGAAAATAAATATTTCAAATAATTTCAAAGAAAATTGAATTAAACTTTTTCAAAAAAATTAATTCTACAGAATTGTTTGTCAAAAGCATTAAAAATTCAAATTTTCAAAGATTTTAATTTGAAAACTTTTCAAAATTCAATTATTTCTAAAAATTCATACTATAAGGTTTTTAATTATTCAATTATTAACTAAAATTGCTAAAGAAATGGAGAAACGGCAGTGAAAGAGAAGAATGGAGGAAAAAAATAGTGAATAAGTTAAATCAAAAAATAGACAAAGACATTTGCAAAATATTAAATGAAATCAGTTCTCTTTTGGAAAGTGAATTGTAGTTTATTTAAAAGAAGTTTATCATAGTTTATCATATTATTATGGAAAATCCCTTCGTTTTAATTGTTGGCATGTAAATAGTGAAATGTGAATGAGGCTTTAACAGACAAGAAACAATGTATTGTATTGTCAAAGAAATAAATAAATTAATAATTAATATTAACTAAAATTTTAACTAAAATTCATTTTTAAATCAATTTCTTTTAAAAAATTCTACGAGAATTAAAATTATTTAAATGCAAAAATGAATAATTTATTGAATAATGGAATGTTTTTTTAAAATTGAACTCTCATAACAAATTTTATCAAAAAATGTTTATATAATTGAATTCATTTGAAAAATTTTAATTGAATTTTTAACTATAATTAAATTTTTCAAGGAATTTGATTAAAATTCTATTAAAAATAATTAAAATTTTGCGGTGCGTTTTATTATTTATTTTTTAAAATAATTGAATCTTTGTAAAAAAAATTTCTCATTTATGAAAATAATGGAATTAATGAGAAAAAAATTTAGAAAAAATATGTAAATAAATGAATTCCTGTGAAATTTTTATAATTTATGAAAATAATTAAATGTTTGGGTAGAAATCTTTCAAAATTTTTTGTAAATAATTGAATTCAATTATTTGAATACAAAAATAAATAATTTATTGAATAATTGCATGTTTATCAAAATTGAATTCTCACAAAGAATTTTATCAACGAATTTTTAAAAATAATAACATTTTTCGAGGAATTCGATAAAAATTGTATTAAAAATAATTTGAATTCTGCAATTATTGAGAATAAATTTATAAAAAATTTATAAATAATTAAATTCCTGTGAGGTCTTTATTATTTATGAAAATAATTAAATGTTTGTATAGAATTTTATCAAAATAATTTTTGAATATTTTAATACTTTTGGAAAATTTTATGAAAATAGTAGATATTGAAAATCATTGAATTAAGGAAAATTTTTTATAATAATTGAAATATTTTACCAAGAATTTTATTCAAATTTATAAAAATAATTTAATTTTGAAGAAGAATTTTATTATTTTGAAAGATAATTAAAATTTTGATGAAAATTTAAAATAATTTTTGAACATAATTTACTTTCTGCGAAGTATTTTATTACTTTTTGAAATTCATTTTTAAATCAATTTTTATTAGGAAATTCCACCAGAATTCAATTATTTAAATACGAAAGTAATTTATTGAATAATTGATTCCAATAACTGAATGTTTCTCAAAATACAATTCCTGTAAAGAATTTTATCAACAAATTTTTTAAATAATTGAATTCTTTCAAGGAATTTTAATAAAAGTTTTTAAAATAATTACACTTTTCGAGAAATTTGATTAAAATGGTATTAAAAATAATTGAAATTCTACAATTAGTTGTATTATCTACGAAAATAATTGAATTCCTAAAAAGAATTTTATTAGAAAATAAAAATAATGGAATCATTTTATTTATTTATATTTATTTAAAAAAAAAAATTTCCTTGGGCTAATACGCCCTAGGAATTATTGCGATGAAATTAATAAAAATTTGTAAATAATTGAATTCCTAGGAAATTTTTATTATTTATGAAAATAATTAAATGTTTGCGTAGAATTTTAACATTTTTTATAAATAATTGAATTTTGTTTGGAAAATTTTATTAAAATAGTAGATATTGAAAATCATTCAATTGAAGAAAGTTTTTGAATATAATTGAAATTTTGCCTAAGAATTTTATTAAAATTATCAAAAATAATTGAATTTCAGAGAAGAATTTTATTACTTTTGAAATTCATTTTTAAATCAATTTTTATTATAGGAAATTCTACGAGAATTAAATTATTTAAATACAAAAGTAATTTATTCAATAATTGAATGTTTCTTTAAAACATAAAGAATTTTAACAACAAATTTTTAAATAATTGAATTCTTTCAACGAATTTTAATAAAAGTTTTGAGAATAATTACATTTTTTGAGGAATATAATTAAAATTCTATTTAAAATAATTGAAATTCTGTAATGAGTTTTATTATTTATTAACTCTTTGCCGTACATTAGTTTTCCCCACCTCAGAAACAAGCAGTTTGACAGTTGAATCACGTGGAAAATATCAGGGCCGAATGTTAGTTTGATTTTGAGGTTATGTTTACATAGGATATTTATGTTTGATAAAAGTCTTTAACAATCAAATTTACCATTTTTAAATTGTAATAAATTGCAAATATACATTTACACTTTACACAAAAAATCGTATTTTTAGTGATCAATTAGTATAATTAAATATAATTTATTGTAAAATATAAATGGGTTCCAATTTTGAGAAGGTACGATACTGCAAGTTTAGACACTTACATTCTCACACATAACTAACTTATCAACACAAGCATAAACGCCTCTTCTCATTGGCTGTTCCCCCAAAAAGGACTCTAGACGACATTTCGTAACATATGAACGGCAAAGAGTTAAAGTAATTGAATCTTTGTAAACAATTTTCTTATTTATTAAAATAATGAAATTAATAAGGAAGTAATAAAAAAAAAATATCTAAATAATTGAACTACTAGAAGATTTTTTTATTATGTATGAAAATAATTAAATGTTCGCGTAGAATTTTAAAAGCAATTTTTTTAAATATAAGTGAATTCTTTTGGAAAATTTTATTGAAATAGTAGATATTGAAAATCATTGAATTGAGGGAAAGTTTTAAATAATATTTTAAGTTTTTATATGGATAACAATTTTGCTACAATTAATATTACATTTTACGTAATTAATTACAATTGCCGAAGGTTAACTAAAGATATTGTAGCTCCTGACAGAATTATTCAAATGTATAGTAATAAAAATTTAGCATAACCGAAATTACAAAAAAAAAAAACTGTAATCGGAACATTGTCCGCAATTAATAGAATTAAGAATCGATAATTTGAAATGTATTTTTCAAGAGTAGCTCTCGTCATAAGATTATTTCACTATATTTGGAATAGTTTTTATCAGTGTTTATTAAATTCGACACTTTCTTTTCGTTTCCAGAGACTTGAGACCTGCGAGTTTGGAGAAGGGCCAGGAGACTCTCAGACTGAGAGTGTATGCAGTATACGCCTGGGGCGGTCCTCTGCTTGTTGCAGGATTGGCAGCTGTTCTGGACCATCTTCCAAAGGATCCAGCATCCACATTTTTGAGGCCTCGTTTCGGCGACGATAAGTGCTGGTTCTATGGTGAGTGCAATTTTTACATTTCAATATTGCCTCTGGCAATTTGTACACAAAATTCTAAATTCCAAATATGGAGATACATATATGTGATGGAGAAACTAAAAAGTTTCTCGTAAAACTTTGCTTTCCACTATGGTATGAACTATTTTTTTCATACTTTCAAACTATGGACAAGTAATGTTTAGCAACTGCAAAAGTAACAAGTGCTGAATGTTAATCAGCATCTTCCTCTAAATAATTAATAATGTTTAGCATCTGCTAAAGTAATGAGTTCTGGTTAAGCATCATCCTCTAAATAATGCGTAGCATCTCCTAAAGTAATAAGAGCTGAAAGCTAATCAGTATCATCAATTATGATTTATTTGTAGAATTTTGAAAATTATCAAACCCCCTTGAGTTTTAAACAGGGAATAAAATATTTGTATATTTATTAATAGAGATAGAACAATTATTCCCCCTTCCATGAATTAATACTTATATTGTGATTAGACATTGAAGTTTTTGATTCATCAATTCTCCTTCATCCGGAAAAGAAGGGAGATGCTCGTATTGAGAACATACAATAATCTCTCGTAAAAGGAGCTTACGTTCGTAATCTTCGTTTATGCTGGCTGAAATTGAGATCGATATATGAAGTCCCTCGAAAACCGAAATCTCAATAATAGCTAGCTCCGACAGTCTCTAGTGGGATACAATAAGGGGGATAACAATGCACTCTTTATCTTGAATTTCTGGGTATATAGAGTTGGAAGTACGGCCTTGCCACTATACGTTTTACTGGCAACGATCATCATCATAGTTTCAGACTGTTTAACAATCTAACCCATAATCCGTGGCACTGCATTGCCTGCTCGGTAATCCCACGTGTACGGAGCGTCAGTACCATGACTGTTCTCCGTAATATCCCCGCATCTACATCCTGCACTTTAATGAAGATCCATTAATACCCTATAATGCCCACGCACGCGAGACCTCACTATATATGTATATAGAAAATATGCTGCACGAGAAAAATGGGAAAATCTCTCCGTTCCAGCGGAGCTTAAAAATGCAAAATGTGAAACTTGTTTGCTTTTTCCCTATTTCTAATGGAGAGTGAAGCGTGAAGCTGAATTTTTTCTTCTTTTTTCTTTTGCTTCTTTAAACTGAATCTATTGTTTTAAAAACTGCCGTTTGGTAATTAAAATATTTTTCCTGTCTGCAATTACATTCATTTGAAATAATTTAAACTCATTACAGAATTTCTAATTTTTGGTTACTATACATCAGCACCCACTTAATTTTTGAAATTAAATGTTTTTTATTTAAAACGAACATAAAATTTTTAAAAATTAAGAAAATGCTGATAACCGGTTATACAAGTTTCAGCTTCATAAAAAATATTTAACTTTAAAATTTAATTTCAAAAATTACATGGGTGATAGTGCCAGTTTCAACTTCATTTAGATTAAATTTTAATTTAAAAAAAAATCACTAAAAAAGTTGAATTTTAGAGAAGTTACAAATGATTGCAGAAATTCAATTATTTTCAAAAATAATAAAACTTTTCGCGGAAATTCAATTATGGTAAAAAAAATTTTTAAGTTGTAATCAAAATTTCAATTATTCTTGTAAATAATAAAATTCTTCCCCAACATTTAACTATTTTCAAAAATTTGAATAAAATTCTTTGCAAAATTTCAATTATTTTCTCAAAAATTAATTAATGATTAATAAATTTAATTCAATGATTTTTAATATGTACTAATTTCATAAAATTTTCCAAAAAAATTCAATTATTCAAAAACAAATTTTGATAAAATTCTACACAAACATTTAATTATTTTCATAAATAATTAAAAAACCTCACAGGAATTCAATTATTTACAAATGTTTTATAAATTTTTTCTCAATAAATGCAGAATTTCAATTATTTTTAATTCAATTTTAATCGACTTCCTCGAAAAATGTAATTATTCTTAAAAAATTTTATTAGAATTCGTCAAAAGAATTCAATTATTTAAAAATTTGTTGATAAAATTCTTTATGAGAATTCAATTTTGATAAACATGCAATTATTCAATAAATTATGTTTTTATATTCAAATAATTGAATTTTCCTACAATTTTCTAATAAAAATTAATTTAAAAATTTATTTTGAAAAGTAATAAAATTTTTTGCAAAAATTCATTTATGTTAAAAAATTTTGTTAAATTGTCCTCAAAATTTCCATTATCATTGTAAATAATAAAACTCTCCTTCAAAATTCAATTATTTTCAAAAATTTGAATAAAATTCAATGATTGTCAATATCAAATTACTATTTTCATCAAATTTTCCAAAAAAATTAAATTATTTACAAATTTTTTATAAATTTCTTCTCAATAATTGCAGAATTTCAATTTATTAGTTTTAATACAATTTTAATCGAATTCCTCGAAAAATATAATTATTCTTAAAAATTTTATTAAAATTCGTCAAAAGAATTTAATTATTTAAAATACCGTTGATAAAATTCTTTATGAGAATTTAATTTTGATAAGCATGCAATTAGTCAATAAATTATATGTTTTTGTATTCAAATAATTAAATTCTCCTACAATTTAATTTACAATTCTAATTTTCTAACAAAATTGATTTAAAAATTAATTTCAAAAGTAATAAAATTTTTTGCAAAAATTCAAGTAGGTTCAAAAGTTTTTGTCAAAATTTGAATTTAATTATCTTCAAAAATGATTTTATTAAAATTCTATACAGTTATTTAATTATTTTCATAAAAACTAAAAATTTTACAGGAATTCAATTATTTATAAATTCTTTATAAATTTCTTCGCATTAACAGCATGTGATTGTTACAGAATTCAATGTTAATTTTTTCGACCACTTTTCTCTTAAAATATGAAATAAATTAAGCTAGTTTTTTGTGAATAACTCTAAAATATCATAAAGAAGGGCAGTGATGTGAAAAAGTTTTAATATTTTTAAAATTATTTATTAAAAAATAACTTTAAAATTATCAGTTCTCAAAATCACTTTTATTCAATTTCTCGTCTTTTCCGATTTCAAAGTATTTTTTTATAATTTATTTTAGAATTATTAAAACTTTTGCACATCACTGCTCTTCTTTATTATATTTTAGAGTTATTCACAAAAAACTAGCTTAATTTATTTAATATTTTAAGAGAAAAGTGGTCGAAAAAATTAACATTCATTTCTGTAACAGTCACATGCTGTTAATTCCATTATTTTTATAAATTATAAAACTTATCACTGAATTTCAATTATTTTTAATGCATTTTTAATTAAATTCATCAAGAAACGTAATTTTACTTAAAAATTTTATTCAAATTCGTCGAAAGAATTCGATTATTTAAACAATTTTTGATAAAATTCTTCATAGGAATTCAATTTTAATAAACATTCAATTATTCAAGAAATTAATTATTTTTGTATTTGATTTAAAATTTGATAATTGTAATTGTAAAATTGTAATTGTAATTGTAATTGTAGATAATTGTAATTGATTTAAAAATGAATTTAAGTTAAAATTTTAGATAATAATTGAATATTCAAAGTATTATAGCGTGTATTTTTATAGAAATAATTGAATTTTAAAAAGATTTCAAATTAAAATCTTTGAAAGTTTGAAATTTTCATATTTTTAACTAACCTGTAAAATTAATTATTTTTTGAAAAAGTTTACTTGAATTTAATAAATAGTGAAAATTAACGATCACTCCGAGTCAAGGAATGATAGAATCATCTCTCTGGAGTGATAGAATCATCTCTACTCTTTACTTGAATTTCTTTTTAAATTACTTGAATTTTTTATTTTCTATTATATTTAATTGATAAGTTTCCGAATAATCGAAATTTCGTAAAATTGAATTGTAAACAAATGTATTTGAAAATTCTCAAAGAAATGTTTTCAAATATTTTTTAAAATAATTGATTTAAAAAATAATTTTAGTTGAAAATTCTAGAAAATAATAATTGAATTAAAATGATGAAAATAATTTTGAAGAAGTTACAGTAACAATATTTTTATAATATAAAATAATGATTTTATCACTCGGTCATCTTTATGTTTTATAAAAATATTCTTATAGGTAAGAATTGTTAAATTTCAAAAAGGTTTGAATTTAAAATTTTTGGAAATCTTAATTCCTATGGAAAAATTATAACGATTTAATATTTATTTAAAATAAAAATATTGATATTTTCTAATAATTTTACATTTTAAGAAATTCGTAAATAAATGTAATAGAACATTTTTTTGAGTATCTTATCATTTTTAGAGTGAATCGCAGAATATTCTTTAGGTTTAGAAAAAAAATCAGTATTTTGTCTATGGAAATCAGGGAAAAGTCAGGGGAAAATAGAATAAAATTTTTGTGGCAAACTTGTTAAAAATATTATTTTTATCAAATCAAATAAATTTTAATTTATTGAAGCTTAAACTATGTTTCAATAATTACGATTATTATTTATGGTTATGAATAAAATGCAAAACCTCCTTTTGATATTCACATTTCAACTGCTTTCTCAATTAAAACTGACTAACCTGGTAAGAATTCTGAACTAATCCGCAATTAGTCCCCAACAGTCTGCTTTGCTGTAAGGTTTTTATCATCCGGAATAAGTCCAGTTTAGTACGAAATTAATCCGATCTGTGTAACTAGTGAATCCGAAATTCATCCGGTCTTTGTACAAAGTAAATCTGTAATTACTTTGAAACAAAGCTTTTTTTGGTTTGGTTTTAGTTTCCAAAAGTTTGCGACGACGATGGAGGTCGAAATTTTTTTACTATTGTACTAAAAAAAAATTCTGTTCATGTTTTCAACTCAGACAAGTTTTTAAAAAATTGCACTGCTAGGTGATGATGACATTTTCATTCACAAAAAGTGAAGTTTTTTATTTTAACTTTCGTGAGCTAAACTTTTTTAGCATCAGGAAATTGTCCTATTTTTAGTCAAGTATTTCAAAAATAGTCAGTTGAATAGAAATATTTTTATGTACAAAAAATGTTTCAAGTACCTGAAAGTATAAATAGAGAAATGAAGATAAAAATAGAGAAGATCCACGGAAGATGAAAGTACTATACATAAAGAATTGTAGTTTTTATTTTCTATTTTTTGTTCATTTTTGATTATCTTTCAGAAACTTTTGTTTCTTTGGAGAATAAAGAAAAGAAAAGAATGACTTTTTGTTACTCTTCATGTTTTCTTAGTTTCAACTAGTTTTTGAAAAATTAAAAAAAATTATAATTATCTTTGACAAAATTTAAAACAATTAACCTAAAAAAATATTTCCGATTTTTCTATTTGTTTTCATCGTTTTCATGATTTACGTGAGTTTCTATATCTAAATACCCTCGCGAACAATATGTCTTCATTTACGAGCCATCGATACTCGTACTGACACTGTTTTCATCAAAATTTCTAAATTATTTCCCACTAATCCCACTAGTGCCGAAAATAATTTAGAATTTTAACCGCAGAGTAATACACTTTGGGATTGCAGGCAGTGGCAGGAGGGAAAAAAAGTTTTTGAATTTTTTATCCACTCTACAAAAGCTTCAAACCAGGACAAGTCAATTCTTTATATATAGACGTGTATTTAAATACCAAGGGAATTTAAATACTAAAGCTACTGACCCACATTCTCCGTATATTTGCCTTTCCACTGAAAAAGAATATCTTCAAAACCAAGTAAATATTGTACATCCTTTGAAATTAACATATTTGAATTTTAATTCGTTTGGAGAAACATTGGATACAAGAGTCGAATCCAAATAAACTATAAGGGAATTTAATGAAATGGTAGTTTGCATTTTGCAACTCGAATGAATTGTCAATTTACCCAAGCTTTTGATATTTATTTTGTTTAAAAAGGTAATTTAGGAAAATCAGGGTTGCCACTGGTCAGGAAATTCAGGGAAAAGGCAGGGATTTTAATTAAAAGTACAGAAAAAAATTAAATGTTTAAAATTTATAAGAAAATTCTGAATTTTTGTGTCTTTTTGTTTGCCTCAGAAACTATTAAATTACCACGAATTCTAAAAAAAAACTTCAATTTTTTCTATTTCTGACGATAATTTCTATTAAATAACTTAATTCTATTGAAGCACTTTCATAAAGTTAGTACTTATAAATTATTTAATGTAACATTTTTTTGAAAAATTTTAATTTCAATTCTGTTGAAATTAGTTTCAATTTCAAAAATTTTAACGCAACTCCTTGAAAGAATTTAACTATCTTAATAAATAGGGGAACATAGTCTAGGTCGGCCACCTTTTTGACTTTTGTTTATAACTTTTTTTTAAAAATGAATTTGGACAATTGAAGTATATGGTTGGAAAGTCCTGTTTAATAGGAACATTTTTTCTGTACAAAGTAAATTGACAGGTTTAAAAATGAAAAAGTTATAAAGATTTAAAAAAAAAAAAATTTGTAGTCCAGGTTGGCCATTACAGTCAAGGTCGGCCATGTTTAAAATTCAAAGGGCATTAATCGTTAAAAAATAAAATAACATGTTTGGAGTTACGGAAAAATTGATTCTTTATTGTTTACAGTTTGTAACTTAACGAAATAACAAAATAATAACAATAAACAATATAAAAAAATAAATAAAAAAAATTTTGCACTAAAATATTAATAAAATTAAATAAAAATATTAATAAGATGATCAATTATATTATGAGTTATACAGAATTGCAGTTTTTGCAAATGAAGTAGCTCGTCCTCATCTTTGCCCATTTTAAAAACATAGTGGCCGACCTTGACAGTAAGTAACATTACCGAATTGTTGTAAACAAAAAGAAATGCGTTTCGGGATTCGATTTTTTACTTTGTTTTCCTTTCATCCATGAGTCCCACAAATTTTCTGCATACTTGCCTTGACGATTCAATTTGTTTTTTATCTTTTATTAATGGTTTTTCACATTATGCACAAAACTTTTTTTCAGCTTTTTTTGTACCGACGTCACAAAAAACACAATTTTTGATATTCCAAAAATGTAATTAAACAAAAAGTTAGGTTTCACTAAGACAAGCTTCGACAAATATGCGCGTAGGTGGCGCTAGTGAACTTGACAAAAAAACGCGAGTGGCCTACCTAGACAGTAGACCAACCTTGACTACATTCCCCTACTACACGGAAAAAAAAAGTTCCCAGATATTTCAGGAATTATTTCCTAACTCTTGGATACGTGGTAACAGCTCTGAACTAGCGTCGAACATTCAATGGTAATCAATGAATGTTTGAAAGAAATTCGGGAACTGTATTAGAAAACGCTGTAAATAGTCCAATAGTCTTTTTTTCATTTCTTTCTCATGTAAAGTCCATGGCACTGGCCGCAACTGTTTCTGAAATTTTCGGGAACTCGTCAAGGAATCTTGGTGCGCAGAAACTGTGCGCACCAGTCTCAACGTCAGTAAGACTTGCGTGCCTTATATATTTATTTTATGCTGAGGTATTTAACGCTCCTGTTTAGCTCACGTGGATAAGACGCCGGACTTCTATTCCTCGGGTACGCGAGTTCTGTTCCAGCCGCCGTCGATTTTTCCCTCATATGGTTTTTTCTATTTCAGAAACTTAATAAAAAATAAAAATTGTATGTGATCTTCAAGGATAAATGTGTGTGTGTGCGGACGTGTCAAGGAGGGGAAGTGGGAGGGGGGAAGCAGAATCCATTTTTTCTTGCATTCGCCTAACTTTTCGATTTTCTTGAACAGTTCCCGACTTTTTCAAGAACAGTTTGCCGAGAAGTGGTGAAATAGTTATAATTTGTAGAGAAATAGTAAATGACATATTTAAACGAGGCAACCTTTAGTTCTCTGTGAACTACCCGCCGTATCCAAGAGTTAAGAACGAAGTTCCCGAATAATCTTCGAACTTTTTTTTTCCGTGTAAAATTCTTTCCTAAAATTCAATTATTTTCAAAAATTAAAAAAAAATTCTTATCAACATTTTAATTATCTTTATAAATAGAAAAATTCTTTGCCGAAATTCAATTATATTCAGGTATTTTATTAAAATTCGTTGCAAAATTCAATTATTTTCATAAATAACAATATTTATCACAAGAATTCAATTATTTTCATAATTAATAAAATTTTTCTCAGAAATTTAATTATTTTCAAAAAATCTACAAAATTTGTCGTAAATATTTCAATTATCTTTATAAATGAACAGCAAAATTCAATTATTTTCATAAATAATAGTGTACATCATAAGAATAAATTCAATTATTTTCAAAAGTAATAAAATTCAATTTTCAAAATTTCAATTATTTTCAAAAGTAATAAAATTCTTCACAGAAATTCAATTTTTTTTTTAAATCTAAGAAAAAATGGTCGTTAACATTTCAATTATCTTTATATATGAATAGCAAAATTTATCAACGAAATTCAATTATTTTCAGGAATTTTAAAAAAATTCATTGTAAAATTCAATTATTTTCATAAATAATAGTATTCATCATAAGAATACATCAAAATTTTTTATAAAATTCATGGCAAAATTTGAATTATTTTCATAATTAACAATATTTATCACAAGAATTCAATTATTTTCAAAATTAATAAAATTCTTCGTAGAAATTCCATTCTTTTCAAAAAATCTAAAAAAATTGTCGTCAACATTTTAATTATCATTATAAATGAATAGTAAAATTCATCAACAAAATTCAATTATTTTCATGAATTTTAATCAAATTCATTGCAAAATTCAATTATTTTCAAAATTAATAAAATTCTTCGCAGAAATTCAATTATTTTCGAAAGTAATAAAATTAAATTTTCAAAATTTTTAATAAAGTTCATTGCTAAATTTCAATTATTTTTATAAATAACAATATTTATCACAAGAATTCAATTATTTTCAAAAGTAATAAAATTCTTCACAGAAATTCAATTATTTTCAAAAAATCTCAGAAAAAATGGTCGTCAACAAAATTCAATTATTTTCAGGAATTTTAATAAAATTCGTTGCAAAATTCGGGTATATCCCAAAATTCAATTATTTTCGAAAGTAATAAAATTCAATTTTCAAAAATTTTAATAAAATTTATGACAAAATTTCAATTATTTAAAAAATTTTTTCTTAATTCAATGATTGTCAATATTCTATACTATTTTAATAAAATTTCCCAAAAGAATTCAATTATTAAACAAAAATTTTGATAATATTCTACACGAACATTCAATTATTTTCAAAATAAAACTTTCACATGAATTCAATTATTTAAAATAGAATTTGCATAATTTTTTTCGAAAAAATCAAATGTTTTAAAATTTGGAAAGAATTCTTCGCAGTAATTTAATTATTTATATTAATTATAAAATTCCTTTCAGGGATTTCATTATTTTCATAAATAATAATATTTGATTAATAATAATAAATAATAAAATCAATAATAATGAAACTACCTGTTGCTTGAATTGTGTTGTTTCTCTTATATAGCTCTGACACTATACAAACATTTCCCATTGAATCTTATTAGATTCTAAATCGATTCGAAATCTCCACTTGGAAGACAGAGACTCACATTCACTTTTCCTTAAAATGCCCCCTTAGTTTTGTGAATAAAGCAAATAAGTCACATCTCTCGAAAAATTTACAAATTGATTTGCCAATAAAAACAAAATTAATCGAATTATTAAATTAAAATGAAAATGAGATATCAAAATTTAAGTTAAAATTAAAATTAAAGCGTTCTCAATTACCGCACGGCATTTATACATGTAAAGTAATTATAAGGGAAATTTAAACGAATGTATAAAATTAGTGAAATATTAAACGAATTCGGGGAGGAGAGTATATTAAATTTAATGTACATATTTCAAACATCCAGGTTATATTAATACTAATGCAATTTACGAATGTAAATTACTAATATAATTTACTAATGTAATTAATAATTAATTATTATGATTAATTATTAATTATTAATTATTTACTAATGTAATTTACTAATGTTACTAATGCAATTTTCATGAAGCATCAATAATTGCTTTTTAACATCAATTGATTTTTTGAAAATAATTGAATTTTTGCGAAGAATTTTATTACTTTTGAAAATAATTGAATTCTTGTGATAAATATTATTATTTATGAAAATAATTAAAATTTTGCCATGAATTTTGTTATTTATTCATAAAGATAATTGAAATGTTGACGACAATTTTTTTTAGATTTTTTTAAAATTATTGAATTCCTGTGAATTTGTCCATGAATTTTGCTATTTATTTATAAAGATAATTGAAAAGTTAAGAATTTTTTTTTTAGATTTTTTGAAAATAATTGAATTTCTGCGAAGAATTTTATTACTTTTTAAAATAATTGAATTCTTATGATGAATACTATTATTTATGAAAATAATTGAATTATGCAATGAATTTCATTAAAATGCCTGAAAATAATTGAATTTTGTCGATGAATTTTGCTATTCATTTATAAAGTTAATTGAGATGATAACAATTTTTTTTTACATTTTTTTGAAAATAATTGAATTTCTGCGAAGAATTTTATTACTTTTGAAAATAATTGAATTCTTGTAATAAATATCGTTATTTATGAAAATAATTGAAATTTTGACATGAATTTTATTTATTTAAGTAGTAAACGGGATACAAAAAAAATGCTTACAAAAATTTTATAAAAAATTTAAAGAATTGAATATTATTACTTTTGAAAATAATTGAATTCTTATGATGAATACTATTATTTATGAAAATAATTGAATTTTGAAATGAATTTTATTAAAATTCCTTAAAATAATTGAATTTTGTCAAGGAATTTTGTTATTTATTCATAAAGATAATTGAAATGTTGACAATTTTTTTTTTAGATTTTTTAAAAATAATTGAATTCCTGTGAAATTTTTATTTTTATTTTGAGAATAACACAGGACCACAAAACGTTTTTAAAGAAAGTATTGACCGGACCATATTTTTTATATGTTTTTTGGGTCGCTGAATTCAAATCCGAACTCAGTTTTCCGCCATCACGTCAAGTTTCTTCACAAATTAATAAAATTCGAAAAAAAACTGACTGTAAACAAGATTTTAAAAAAATAAGCAGAAGATTCTATTAAGAAACAACTTTAAAACACTGAAAAAATATTATATAATGTTAAAAAATCAAAGAAACTCGTAAATATTCAAAATTTAAGATGGCCGATCCAATATGGCGTCGATTTTTTATAATTCACCCAATTCGCCTGAAATTTGTTACTCGGGGGTTTTTGGGGTTGCTAAATACGAATCTCACCTCAGTTTTCAAAAATTTAAAATGGCGGATCCAATATGGCTGACGAATTTTTAAAAAAATTATTGGATTTACCTGAAACGTTATACTTGGGGGTTTTCGGGGTCGCTGAATACGAATTTCACTTTAGTTTTCAAAAATTTTTAAAACTAAGGTGAAATTCGTATTCAGTGACCCCAAAAACCCCCAAGTACCAAGTTTCGAATAAATCTGATAATTTTTTTAAAAATACGTTAGCCATATTGAATTTTGAAAAACTAAGCTAAAATTTGTATTCAGCGACCCCAAGAACCCCCGAGTAACAAGTTTCAAGTAAATCTGATATATTTTAAAAAAATTCGACAGCCATATTGGATCCGCCATTTTGAAGAAACTTGAGGTGATGGCGCAAAACTGAGTTCGGATTCGAATTAAGCGACCAAAAAAACATATAAAAAACATGGTCCGGTCAATACTTTCTTTAAAAAAAATTTTTTGGTCCTGTGTAATTGAATGTTTGTGTAAAATATTATCAAAAATTTTGTTTAATAATTGAATTCTTTTGTGCATGAATTTTGCTATTTATTTATAAAAATAATTAAAATGTTACCAATTAGTGAAATATTAAACGAATTCGGGAGGAGAGTAAATTAAATTTAATGTACATATTTCAAACATTCAGGTTATATTAGAACGGCTCTACTAATGCAATTTTCATGAAGCATCAATGATTGTTTTTTAACATCAATGAGTTTCATTGTGGAGGGAATGTATTGATGTCAGAAATGAGCCCTTCAACGTTGACATTGTAGGGTGTGTGCACACAGAGGGGTTCGGAATCGAAACCGCCTAGTTAGTTTCTGTAACTTAGGGTGAAGCTCTCCTGTCCCCTAATGGTGCCAAAAAAAAACCTTTATTTACATGCGAAGCTCTTTGTACGCACAGGGCTATTATTTCCCGACTTTGCCTCTCTGGTGCTCTCTGGGAAAAAACCATCAATGAGACAATATTAAACAGGAAGCCAAAATCTTATATACGTGAAAAATTGTCTTTGTTACATTTTTTTGTTCACGCGATGACAAGTTTTTTTTAATACCTAGATGACAGAATAGTACGTGCACCGATGAAATGAAAACATCAAAAAAAAAAAAAAAACCAACACACTTTAAAGTTAAATGAAGCGAATTTAATCTATTCATATAAGTACTAAAGCTTTAAATAATTGCGGTGTTAAAAAAAACCTAATTGGGGGAGCTAAACTAGTTTTCTCTCGAAACTTTTTTGTGTCGGGAGAGAGAGTTTGTAACTTTTAGTTTTTAATATGCAACGACACGTAAAAATGGTAAAAAATTGTTTTTCTAGAACAATGTGATATGAGAAATGGAGGTGTAATGCAAATGTAATATTATATAAAACGTGTTTGATTAATGAGTTTCATTTATGGATTTTATTTATGACTTTCATTAATGGATTTCAATTATATGTCTCTGGCTACAACGAGCTTAGAGCTTCAATAATGGATCCTATTAATAAACGCAATACCACGGAAATGGAACCCCGACTTCTGTTAGCTAATCTTTACAATCCTGCCAAGGGTCACGTACGTACGTCGACTGCCTCTGGCGGGGCTTCACTAGCCACGACTTCTTTTAAACCAAAATCCCTTTTCTTTTTGCGGTCAACTCTCAAATAACCAAACGCCAATTGGAGTTTAACTTTCCAAACAGAAATATACCAATTTCTAAAATTTCCTCACTAAAATAACACTTTGTATTTTCCTTGAATTGTGTCAATTGACATGTTTATTGTAATTTCAAAATTTTGTAACTCAAGACACTAAAAATAAAAACCCCTCCTAAAAGTATACATAGAATCGAATTACATTTGCCTGGAAGGGAAAAAAAAATTGTTTGACATCTTACGTATTTATGAGTCATCGTTATTTCCTGGGTGGCCAGAAAAATTTTATTTTGTTTCTCCCTGACTTCCAGACAAAATTTTGACTTTGTCCCTGACCCTAAAGAATATTCTGCGATTCACTCTAAAAATGATTAGATACTCAAAAAAAATGTTCTATTACATTTATTTACAAATTTCGTTAATTGTAAAATTATTCAAAAACGTCCACAAAATCATTTTTAAATAAATATTTAATCATAATTATTTTTCCATAGGAACTAACATTTTCCAAATTTCTAATTCTAATACTAAGAAGAATCTTATTATAAAACATGACCGAGTGATAAAATCATTATTTTATATTATAAGAATATTGTTACAGTAACTTGTCCAAAATTATTTTCATCATTTCGATTCAACCATTATTTTCTAGAACTTTTAACTAAAATTTTTCATTAAATTAATTATTTTGAATAATTTTTGACAAAGTTCTTTTAGTATTTTCAATAATCCATTTGTACAATTCAATTTTACGTGAAATTTCGATTACTCTAAAATTCTTTAATTAGAAAATTAGAAAATAAAAACTGGAAATAATTTTAAAAACTTTCGATCAAGCTTCTTGAAAAACATTAGTTTCATAGAATTTTTAATTAAAAGTAAAGGGTTTTACCCGTTAACTTCTTGAATAAATAAATAAATAAATAAAAGTATGAAAAATTCAGAATTTCAAAGATTTTAATTTGAAAGCTTTACAAAATTCAATTATTTCTAAAAATTGCAATTTATTAGTAACTTCTCCAAAATTCAAATTATTATCTAAATCTTTAACTGAAATTCATTTTTAAATAAATTTTTATTAAAAAATTCTACGAGAATTCAATTATTTAAATATAAAAGTAATTTATTGAATAATTGAATGTTTCTCAAAATACAATTCCCATAAAGAATTTTATCAGCAAATTTTTAGATAACTGAATTCTTTTAATGAATTTTAATAAAAGTTTTAAGAATAATTAAATTTTCGAAGAATTTGATTAAAATTCATTTATTTATTTGTTTACAAAATTGTATTAAAAATAATTGAAATTCTACGATGTGATTTATTATATTTGTGAAAATAATTAAATTATTTCGAAGAAATTTATAAAAAATTTGTAAATAATTGAATTTCTGTGAAATTTTTATTATTTATAAAAATCATCAAATGTTTGGGTAGAATTAATATTAAAATTTTTTTTTAAACGATTGAATTCTTTTGAAGAAATTTATTAAAATAGTAGATATTGAAAATCATTGAGTTGAGGAAAATTTCTGAAAATAATTGAAATTTTGCCAAGAAATGTGTTCAAATTTTTGAAAATAATTGAATTTTGCAGAAGAATTTTATTTACAAAGATAATTGAAATTTTAACTAGAATTTTAATAAAAGTTTTAAGAATAATTACATTTCTCGAGAAATTCGATTAAAATTCTATTAAAAATAATTGAAATTCTGCGATGAGTTATATTATATAAATTATTAAAAAAATTGAATCTTTGTAAAAAAATTTCTTATTTATGAAAATAATGGAATTAATGAGGAAAAAATTTAGAAAAAATATGTAAATAATTGACTTCTTTGCGAAATTTTTATTATTTATGAAAATAATTAAATGTTTGTGTAGAATTTTATCGAAATTTTTTTTAAATAATTGAATTGTGTTGGAAAATTTTATGAAAATAGTAGATATTGAAAATCATTGAATTGAGGAATGTTTTTGAAAATAATTGAAATTTTGCCTAAGAATTTTATTAAAATTTTCAAAAATAATTGAATTTTGGCGAAGAATTTTATTACTTTTGAAATTTATTTTTAAATCCATTTTTTTAGGAAATTCTACGACAATTAAATTATTTAAGTACAAAAGTAATTTATTGAATAATTGAATGTTTCTCAAAATACAATTTCCACAAAGAATTTTATCAACAAATTTTTAAATAATTGAATTCATTCAACGAATTTTAATAAAAGTTTTAAGAATAATTACATTTTTCGAGGAATTAGATTAAAATTTTATTAAAAATAATTGAAATTTTAAGATGAGTTTTATTAGTTAGGAAAATAATTAAATTATTGCAAAGAATTTTATAAAAAAGTTTCGATCAATTGATTTTTTTTGTAAAAAATGTCAGGCAAATTCTATTTTTAATAATTAAATTCCTGTGAAATTTTAATTATTGTAGAAAGTAATTAAACATTCGTGTGGAACTTTGTCAAAATTGTTTTTAAAATTTTAAATAATTTAATTCTTTTAGGAAATTTTATTAATAAATTGGAAAATGTTTAGTTACTAGAAACTTTTGTGGTTAATAAATTATGAGTTTTAAACTCATATAATTTTTGATTTTTTAAATAAATTTTTAAGTTACATTCGTCTTTTTATCTAAGACCAGCATTTAATTTTTGAAAACTGGCCTCATATTTGTAATCATCGACCCCAAAAACCCCCGATTGACAAGTTTCATACCAATTGGACTATTTAATTTTGTCATCCACCATTTTGAATGTTGAAAAACTGATTAGGATTCGTAATCAACAACCCAGAGTCTTAGATTATTTAAATTATTTTTCAGTGTTTTTAATCTTTTTTGTTGTGATTTTTTAATTAAATTATGACATTCTTTCTTAATTTAAAAATTGACCTTAAGTACACGGAAATAGTAGGTAATATTTCAAGAAGAAATTTTGCGAAAAAATGACCAAATAATATAGAATATTAATTTATAACGATTCTCACAAGCGCAGAAGAAAGTGAGAAGTTATAGTATATAAGAGCGGTTCGAAATACGTGTGGTATTTCGATTTCAATGGAAATTCGATTAGAACTTCCGTTGCGACATAAATAAACTTTATACCAATTCGGTCGAAAATTTTATTTTTCAATATTCTTTTAATTCCAGCTAAAAATCTTAATTCCAATCGGAATTCGCTTTGAATTTCGCAAAAATTCCGATAGATTTCCAACTAAAATTATTATCGGATTATTTGGGGGAATCTCTAGTGAGCGCTTGTTGGGATTACATCAATGCATAATTTTCCGGAAACGATTGGGAAGTCTCTCCAATTAGTTATCGCAGAAAGTCCTCCCTATTGCGTAGAAAAAATGAAAAAGTACTTCTGGAAAAATTGATAAAAATAAACTTAAAGTATACTACCACTAATTGAATGATTGCACCAAATAATTAGATCCTGTCGCGATCCAGTGAATTCTCCCTTTTCAAGTACCGTAATTCGAAATAAATTGCAATTACAGTTTTTGTCATGTTTGAATTCCAACACCTCTTCATCACGGGATTTCATTCTCCCGGTAAAGAACCAAGTACTCAAAGGGTATATATAGAAGAATGACTCTCTCTGTGCACTGGTACCGGGGGGGTTGCGCTCATGATGGGTACTGAAGAGGTACCTTTCAGTGGTTGAGAAGGTCCGGAGAGAGAGAGAGAGAAAGAGAGGAACTGTAGTAGATTTAGAGAGATTTAGAGAGGTATACCAGAGGGTGAAAATTCGTATGGAGGGGTTGGAACTGACTGGCGCCAGGTTTATCTCTCAACCCCATCGTCTCGCGTTGTTATATAGAGGGGGGAAGAGTGTGGTGTGCGTATATAGGGTGTTTTACTCCCATTCTTCCATTTTACCCCTTCTCCTACCATCGTGTCGCATCCACCAGCGTGTATTTTCTCTTGGCATTGTGTCACCACGAAACAACTCGCAGTAGTCGACCGCTTTTCCCATAGGACACCATTATTTTGATTTACCACCGCAGGAATGACTCTTCTTTTGCGATCGTACAACGTAGACTAACTCGCTTTTCGTGCTTTATAAAGCACCCGGAAAAAAGAAAAGCTTCTACCATGGAAAGAAAAAAAAACATGAAATTGCTGCTCGACCATTTTCTTCCTTATTGCGAATCCATGTTTTCCTTTCAACGGTAAACTTCCTTTTGAAAGATTAAGACTTCCTATCATCGGTGCCGTCTACTTCCATTTCTTATCCGCTAAATCGAGATAATAATCTCTAGGAAGCATATTTCTCATACCATTTCCTTTCATTTCAATTGGATGACTATTCTTGTTCAGGGAACTGAACTGCGCTAATCAAAATTGTTCTAACATTGACGATTGGAATAGGATAGGATGATAAGAAGGTCCCAAGTAAAAAAGTCTACAATGTCTGTAAACTTTCCGTGGACTCTTGTCTCTTCAAAAAGTTCGCAGAAAATTTGGTGACCTAGTAGATTCCAAAATTATGGAACAACAGTTTTTTATATTGTCACGACCCAAATCGTTTTCTTTCTTTTCTTTAAATATGCCATTTTCTGATTGTTTTTCCAATTCATAATTTATCGCGCTAGATTTTAGACCTAGCTATTGCGACCACCGGCCGTTAAAAGAATTATAGATTCGGGTGTCATCAGACCAAGGACGAATGGTCTTATGGTTACGCTGATGATTTCGTGAAAATTCTCATCAGAGAGAAACGTGCCTTCGTACATCGAAGAGAATTTTTGCGGTAAGTTAGCTCAATCTTCTCCTTCTCATCTATTGGTCTCGTCTGACAATATTATTGCAACTGCTCATTTCTTCAGAACCAGAAGTAAATCATATTTTGATACGTGAAGATTTCGTTCATTAACCCTTGTGTCGACTGTCGTGAGCCGAACCCCATTTATTTAATTTACAAAAATATTAAAGTCTCGCGAAGTTTTACACAATATTTTCTGAATCATCAGACTATCTGCAGACAAAAGTCCGCAGAAAGTTTGCAGACTCCCTGTGGAATTCTTTACTTGGGGTGTTAGGAATTCATGGTAATGTTATGTCTCAGAAGGAAACTAAACGTATCCCAAATTATTTATATTTAAATTGTCCGGCATCGGTGATCCAAACGTGATTTATTAACAGAGCGGAAAACTCTGATATTGGGGGACAGGTTTTAAGAAAGTGTAACTGTTAAATTCAAATTAAATTATTAAAGTTTTTACTTGAATCCTTTAGAATTAGAGAGAAAGAGTAGATCCGTCTTCAGGCATAATGAAACAAAATTAGAACTTTGTGGAATCAATGGAGAATTTAAATAGGGACAAAATTTGAAACTATTAGTTGCTTACCTTTTAAAATTAATCTTAGAGTCGGAGTCCCAAAAAGCGATACCTCTTTCAGTGTGAGGTCGAGGAAATGACTTTGTCTAGCGGAAACAGAGAATGCAGTAGATTTCCCTCAAATTATTTTCGGGTCAGCCAAACTGAAAGGTCCGGAGTCAAGGTGTCGATGTAAATTAGATACACCTCTCAGTCTGAAAAGGTTTTCTAGATTGGAATCGAAGAAGAAACTTGACAGTACATAACTAGTTAACTTCGTGGCGGTTGCTGGACTGACTCGAAGAAGACAGGTAGTTGATTCGGCGGTAACTTTTGGGCTATTTAATTTGAAGGCGTTTCCTGGACTAACTCGAAGAAGACAGGTAGTACATTCGGTGGTGACTTCTGGACTGACGAATTCGCAAGGATGGCGCCTTTTATAGGTTTCTTTTGCTGGCTGCTCGAGAAATGCTTACATCGGAAACTGGAGGAAGCTATTTTTTTGTTTTAGATGGAAGTTTCCTTCGCGATTTCTGTAAGCTTCGTGGAAAATCTTGCTAGACTTTAAAATTTGAATTAAATAAAAAGATAAACGTTTGGCCCACGACAGTCGATAGATTAATCAAACGAAACTTGAGGATTTTCTCGTGTTTATTAGACGGATCATTATAGACAGCGCAACAATATTCAGAATGAAGCAAAACCAAGGAGGAGGAAAGCTGAGTTCTTAAAGGACCCAGCACAAAAAGTATGTACATAATTTGGATAACAAAATTTGTTAACATTTGGATATCTTTTTTCCAAATTGCTTCAACTGGAAGTATGGAACATATCCAAGTTATTCGTGGAGTCCGTTACAGCTTTCTTTAGGAGTACTATAAAATTATCCTCTGGATTTTAAAGGAAGCTTTTCTATAGATTTTTTGTCTTCGAAAAATATTATTTTATAAATGTACAATATAATTATACGTTGCGATGACGTGACACAATGAAAGTATGCTGCGAAAAGTCTTTCCTCTAAGTTTTCACTGAAAGCTGCAAGTTTACTTCCAAGATTAGGTGAATGCATCCCTTGGAGTTGTAGGAAAAATTGCTTTCGAGATTCCAGAGGAAGTTGCACTTCAGCTTCAGATGAAAACTTCCCCCTGAGATTACAGTTCCCTGTAATCTCCCGAATCTGTTACACTCAAAACTATACTCGAAGTGACTCCTTATAGATGAAAACATTTGTCAAAGTTTCAGTACAAGTTTTTCATGGGATTTTAAGAAAAGTTTTCTTAAAAATTCCAGTGTAATTTTCTCATTAGATTAGGGGTAGTTACCTCGAGTATCGATGACAAACTTCCCTCTAGATATAATTGATGGTGATAGTAGAAATTTTCTTTGTTCATTTCAATGGTTGTTTAATTCAGCATTCTGACTCATCATAGTTTTTTAGAAATATGGTTTAACTTTCTCAAAATATTTTACTGTATATTTCTTTAAAATTTCAATTCAAGTTTCTTTTCTGATTTCATTAAAAGTTTCCTTTAAGATTCCAGGAGAAATTTCTTTTTAGGATTTCGGTGAAAGATTTCCTTGGGTTTCCATTAACAGTTTTCTATACAAAAATCCAGTGGAAGTTTTCCATATAGGATTCCATTAAAATTCTATAGAGGAAACGTAGTACTGCTAAATAATATTGAATATGTTTTTATTATTTAATAATAATATTTATCTTTTGTAAGAGATTTTCTCCAAGTACGGTAATGGGAAAATGACGCACATACCCTTTGCTTATCTAATGATAAAGGGATAATGTAATTCGAGTTAGTCTGTGGCAAGCCTTTTATCTGTTTTGTCCTTTTGCATTTTCTGCATTTTAATAAACCTGACATTCGAGTAATTACTCGAATGTAATTTTATTGTTTTATGTAATCACGTCCTCATACTTTAAATCTTCTTTATGATATGTCCATAAATTTTCTAATTTTGGCAACTATTTTAAATTTTATTTAAAATAAATAATAAAACAAAAACACAGTCAAGACCAAAATCTCAAAAGTGGACTCAAAATGTCAACTTGAGTATTTAGGGTCGCTGTTTACGAATCCGATGTCAAATTTTGAAAATTAAAAATGGCGGATCCAATATGGCGGACGACATTTTCAATCATTTCTCGGATTTACTTGGAATTTGTTACTCGAGGGTTTTCGGGGTCGCTGATTACGAATCCGATATCAGTTTTTACAAATACAAAATGGCGGATCCAATATGGCGGACGATATTTTTAATAATTTATCGGATTCACTTAAAACTTGTTACTCGGGGGTTTTCGAGGTCGCTGATTACGAATTCGATGTCAGTTTAAAAAAATCCAAAATGGCGGATCCAATGTGGCAGATAATTTTTCCACAAAATGTCATAAATTTTGTGGTTTTATGCGTTAATCAAAATTCCGTACAAATTTTAGTTTTAATAACTGATAATTAGGATTATTATTATTATTATTATTATTATTATTATTATTATTATTATTATTAGGATTTGATTATTAGGATCCTGCATACTAATAGAATTGTACAACTTATCTTCTTTTTTTTAGATTTAGGTTAGGGCCTTTTTTTCTTCTTAATGGGGAAGAAAAAAACTTATTGTATTTCACCTGTTCATAGTCCATTGCACCTGCGGGAGGTCAAACAAATTCCTAACATCTCTCTGTTCAGATAAGAATTGTGTTATTTTACACTTCACTTGTCACCAGACCAAGGGTCACTTGCTTTGATTTGTTCTTCTCCCTTGATTATGTGTTTCCATTTACTTCCCTTGGTCATGTTTTTCACGTGTCATTTAAAACATTACAGAGCATTGGTTTTTCTCCTCGATATTATTGATTTAGTAAACAATCTCTCTCCTCTTTTTATTTTTCCTTTTCCACAAATATATCGAATGTACAAAACATTCGATATTTATGGATAAAGAAAAGAAGAATAATAGTTATTTCACACAACGATTTGTGGTAACAATAACAAATCAATGACAAATTATATCATTAAGTTTTAATTCGAATTCTCGTGTTTTCTACTATAACTTTTAACATTCCGGTGAAGAATTTATGAAATTTAAAATTAGCCCAAATGGAATGAAAAAAACAATATCGAGATAAATAAAAAATCGTGATCTCAAATTGCGTTGTTGAAGAAATTTACGTAAACACTATAGTATTTGTGAAACAGCAGATTGATTGATAAACAATTGGCCAGGAGGGATTAAAAATAAATTGATATTCATCACTGAAAAAACGGTCTCATTAAATCACAATGTGTTTTTTCAACAACAAAAAAATGTCGTTCGACATTTTATTACAAAACTCTCGATATTAAAAATAACTGCGAAACGTTATTTCACAGAGGAGCTGATTAATATTGAATAAAGTCGCAAAGTATAAAATTAAAAAAGAAATGACAAGGTAAAGTTATGAGATAATTTTCCGCATACCAAGGACCTTATTTTTTTTTCAACAAAAAAGTTCCATCTCAATGAAAAAGATTCCCCTGAGAAATTCTTTCCATAAACATCAAAGATCTTTCAAATCTCCGGTAATGTTTTTATTTGATAAATTGCGCCGATAGATCTTGTATACAGTGCAAGTGGAATTTCTCTTTTCCGTTAAAGACAAGAGACTTCATATTTACGATATTCATATAAAATAAAAGAAAGCAAAAAAAAAAAAAAAAATTGGAATTCTAAAAAAAATTATCTTTGCGAAAAGCATTCTTTTTAAAAAGACTCACAGTGGCATTTAATGGGATTCTATCCGGGAGACTGAAAAAAAATTGAAATGAAATAAAAGGCCATAGGGGGAAAAAGAGAAAGAATGAGTCAAAAGCTGACTGGTGCTGTTATCAGTTGGCTCATCCCTGGGACTCAACCCCCATGGCATGGCGAGAACTGCAATCTACCAGAAGCACGCGAGCTTCCATGGGGTTGGCCATGGCGACGACCTATCGCCGCTTACATCTGCAAACAAAACCATAAATAAAGTCCCATGGAAAAAAATGTACAGACACGCCAGGAAATTACAAAGCTGAGTATGACCTACATTAAGGACATGATCCGTTTGATGAAAGGCAAAAAGAAGGCCCATTGCAACTTATAATCCTTAAAAGGCACTTAACGGCTGTAACTTTCAATTAAGGCGGATTCAGATCGTGCCGCACGACTCGCACAATTGACGCGGGAAATTAGAATTTATATTGCGCGACCGAGGCGCGTGCCAACCTTCAAAGGCGGCCGTTACATTTTTTTTTCATTATGAATCTTCAACTCTGCATTCCCTATAATTTAGGTAGATATTCATTTTAAATTTGCGGCTTTCATTAATCTTTTATTGCGTTTCAAAAAAAAAAAATAAATAAACATACTCTGAACCGCCTACTATTTTCATTTGAATCAATGATTCAAAATTACCCCCTAAGAATTAAAAATTCTCCTTATTTGAACAGTTAACTTAAAGTGCAACAAGAGGATTACATCTTAAACTTGTGTAATCACTACAAATAGATTTATGTGCAGAGAAAATTACTTTACAGTTAAATAATTTAGTTGCTCGCGTGAAAAGCAGAGGGAATTCTCGTGACTTGATAGTGGTCTCTGTTGATAAATGCATTTGCTAACCAAACTGTGGGAAAAATAATTAAAGTGTACGTTCTTAATTTCGATTGTGGTTAGTAGAAATTTTCACACCTAAGGGGAAAAAAAACTTGAAGAGAAACTATAAACTAAAAAGAGAACAAATTTTTTTAAAATAATCTAAAATACTGAAAAAAATTTAAAAATTGAATATCTATGTACCATCCTTTGATGATAATATTCGAGAAGTAATATTATCAAAGCGAAATAGAAACGAACGGTTGGAAGTAACTTTTCCATTTTGAAATCATGGTCAAGGAGAGGATTAAGTCAATCAACGGAAGGCATAACCACTTTCATGGAAACCGAGTAAAAGGAAGTTGTTACCAAGCAATGTTTGAAATTACATTTGATTCAGAAATTATAAGTAGTCTATCTAAATTAGTATCCATATCCGCTTTCAAAATTAAAAATCTATATGTTCTTTTGGCTAATTTTCGATTTTAAGAAATAAGAAATTGAAAAAGATAATTGAAAAACGTCCATTAAAATTTATAATTAACAGCACCCACTTCATTTTTAAAATTTTTGACGCATGTAATTTAGGGTCCCGATCGAAAAAGCTGTTATAATTTTTTAAGACTCAGAATTCTTCCTTAAGAAGAATATTTTAAATTCTTTTTCAATGTAGGAATTCCTACATTGAAAAAGAATTTAAAATATCAATTTTTTGTAAGTATTTCGTATTTGTATAAAGATGACGAAAAAGTTCATCTAAAAATTATGATTTATAACTTTCTAATTTTTAACTTATTTGACAATGATTTTTAGCTCAAAAAAATTATAACTGATTCTTCGATCCGGACTCTCTATTGGCGACCACAAAAACTTGCAGGCAACGACTTTCAAGCGGAGCTGATGAATTCTTCAAGAAACTGTCCGACATATTGGATCAGCCATTTTGAATTTTTTAAAACCGACTTCAAATTTGTAATACGCGACCCCGAAAAGTCGCAGGGAATGTAGAATTGTTCAGCGGAAAGTAAGAGATTTTTATTAAAAGTACTATATTTCTGACAATAATTTCTTTTTAAATAACTTAATTCTTGAAGCACCTTATCATAAAATTATTACTTATAAATTATTTAATGAATAATTTTACTTAAATATTTCAAAAATTAATTGAATTTAAAAAGATTTGCGTTTACAATTTTGGAGAAGTTATAAAATTATTGCAGAAATTCAATTATATTTTCGAAAGTAATAGAATTCTTCATCGAAAAAAAATCAATTATGTTTAAATTTTTTTTAAATTCTCGTCAAAATTTCAATTATTTTTGTAAATAAAATTCTTTTGAGAAATTCAATTATTTTAAAAAATTTTTAACAAAATTCTTGGCAAAATTTCAATTATTTTAAAAAATTTCCCTCAATTCAATAATTTTCAATATTTACTATTTTAATAAATTAAATTAATTTACTATTTTTTAATAAATTTTTCTAAAAGAATCCAATTATTAAAAAAGAAATATTATTAAAATTCGTCTAAAAAATTTAATTATTAAAACATTTTTTGATAAAATTCTTTATGGGAATTGTATTTAGAGAAACATTCAATTATTCAATATAGATTACTTTTATATTTTAATAATTTAATTTTTTAGGCAAAATTTCAATTATTTTCATAAACTTTTCTCAATTAAATGATTTTCATTATTTACTATTTTAATAAAATTTTCCAAAAGAATTCAATTATTTAGAAAAATGGTAAAATATTCTACGCAAAAATTTAATTATTTTCATAACTAATAAAAATTTCACAGGAATTAAATTATTTATAAATTTTTTTATAAATTTCTTGTGAATAATTCAATTATTTTCAAGAATTTTAATAAAATTCTTGGTAAAATTTCAATTATTATCAAAAATTATCCTCAATTCAGTGATTTTTCAATCTAATTTTCCAAAAGAATTCAATTATATTTTAAAAAAATGTTTAATAAAATTCTTTGCAAACATTTAATTATTTTCATAAATAATAAAAATTTCACAAGAATTCAATTATTTACAATTTTTTTTCTCAATTTCTTTAAGATTAATTTCAAATTAAAATCTTTGAAAATCTGAATTTTTCATACTTTTAACTAACAATTCTGTAGAATTAATTTTTTTTTTTTTGAAAAAGTTTAATTGAATTTTCTTTGAAAGTATTTGGAGTTTTTATTTTCTAATATAATAATTAATTGAATAATTTCAGAATATTCGAAATTTCGTAAAATTGAATTGAAAACGAATGGTTTTAAAAATTCTCAAAGAACTTTTACAAAAATTATTAAAAATAATTGATTTAAAGAAGAATTTTAGTTAACAATTCTAGAAAATAATAATTGAATTGAAATGATGAAAATAATTTTGAAGAAGTTACAGTACCAATATTCTAATAATATAAAATAATGATTTTATTACTTCGACTTGGAGTGATCGGTAAGATCATGTTTTATAGTAATGTTCTTATAAGTTATTGAATTTCGAAAGGTTTAGAATTTGAAATTCAAAAATCTTAATTCCTATGAAAAAGTAATATAATGATTAAATTTTTATTTGAAAAAGAATTTATTGATGTTTTGTAATAATTTTACAATTAAAGAAATTCCCAAATAAATGTACCTAACAGAACATTTTTTTGAACATTTTTTTTTATCCAATAATTTTTAGAGTGAATCAGAATATTCTTTAGGGTCAGAGAAGAAGTCAAAATTTTGTCTGGAAATCAAGAAAAATCAGGGAAAAACAAAAATAAATTTTTGTGGCAACCCTGATACAGTCAGACCCCAAGATCAGAACCAAAAATTTTTTTTTGTATGACTATGTATACTTTAACTTTAATATTTAATTTTTTAAATTTATTGCTTGCTGATAACTAGAAGATTTTTGTATTGAAGAAGTTGTTGATGAGTAGTAACATTATATAAAAGACAGTAAAGACTGGAGTATATTAAGAACGACGAGTCGACGTGTTCGCAGAAACGTCGAGGGATTTCATAGAATCCGAGCAATAATTTGACGAAGTCGTGAACCATTGTAGCTTTTCCCTGGTTCACTCGCAAAATATCCAGCTTATCTAAAGATCTCTTCTCTAAAAGTCCGGTATTTTATATTTTTTCCAGTAATCCACTCTGAATCATAAGAAATAATTGATTCTTTCTAAAATATCTGACTGCGTCGAGTGCTTGGTACTTACGTACAATTTGAGACGATGTTGCACCAACCATCCATTTTATTTTTTCTTTATCTTGGTAATATTTGTTAGCAGGCGACAAATTTTTAGTTTTAAGTTGCCTCTAAATTTCCCCGCGTAAAAAAATGTTGGATACCTCAAAGCTACCTCAAGGCCTGCTTAAAGCTAGGCTCTAGGCTCACTTAAAACTCAAGACTTGTTTAAAGCTGAAAATTCGTCTTCGACATAATATTTGCAGAAGACTTTTAAGATTCGATTAAGGCTCAGTGCTTACCTTAGGCTCAAGATTTGTTTGAAGCTAGAAACTCGTCTAAAATATAAAACTTGATTAAGGCTCAAGGTTCGAGACTTGTTTAAAGCTAAATAGTCGTCTAAAAATTAAAATTGAACTTTGACATAAGGCTCGCTTAAGGCTCAAGGCTTACTTAAGGCTAAATACTTGTTTGAAGCCAAAAATGCGTCTATGACATAAGATTGACCTGAGAGACATTTAATGCTTATTTTAGGCTTAAGGCACACTGATGGTTCAACACTTGATTCAGGCTAAAAAGTCGTTAATGATTTGAAGCTCACCCAAATCTCAAGAAATGTTTTAGAACAATGTAAGGTCAGAAGCAAAGATAAATCTTCAGACATGCCTTGAGCGAATTTTACATCTTAGACTAATCTAATCTAATCTAATCTTAGACTAATCTTGGAAGAGTTTTCAGGTTCAAACAGCTCTTTAGCCTTAAGCGAGTCTTAAGCCTTAGACGAATGTTTAATTTTAGACGTGTTGTTAGCTTCAAAAGATGTTCAGCCTTAAGTGAGTATTAAGCGAGCCTCATCTTTTAGTTCAGTCTGAAGTCTTAGATGAGTTTTTAGCTTCAAACAAGTCTTGAGCCTTAAGTGAGCCTTGAGCCTCAAGCTAGCCTTACGTCTAAATTCAGTATACTATGTTTTAGACAAGTTTTTAGCTTCAAACAAGACTTGAGCCTTAAGCGAGCCTTATTTCTAAGTTCAGTCCTAAGTTTTAGACAAGGTTTTGGCTTCAGACAAGTCTTGAGCTATAAGTGAGCCTTGAGCCTTAATCGAGCCTTATGTCTTAAGTTTTAGACGAATTTTTAGCTTCAAACAAGACTTGAGCTTTAAGCGAGCCTTATTTCTAAGTTCAGTCCTAAATTTTGGACGAGTTTTGAGCTTCAAACAAGTCTTGAGCCTTAAGTGAGCCTTATGTCTAAGTTCGCTCCTAAGTTTTAGACAAGGTTTTGGCTTCAGACAAGTCTTGAGCCATAAGTTAGCCTTGAGCCTTAATCGAGCCTTATGTCTTAAGTTTTAGACCAGTTTTTAGCTTCAAACAAGACTTAAGCCTTAAGTGAGCCTTATGTCTAAGTTTGGTCCTAAGTTTTAGACAAGGTTTTGGCTTCAGACTAGTCTTAAGCCGTAAGTGAGCCTTGAGCCTTAAGCGAGCCTTATGCCTAAGTTCTGATTATGGGTACCACAGTCGATTGGAGTATTAATCTTAAAAAATCATCAAGTTTTGTCAATTTAAAAGAGGATAAAATCAATGATGCGAATTGCGCTAAAGTTTCTTGTTAGAATTCGCCTCTTGTTCGTAGGTCGTTAAGAAAATTTCTCATTCCAGTTTCGTATATCCACGGACAATGAATGATGAGACGGGGATTACGGGGCAAGGTGGTTAGTAGTCTCTAAAAATAAAATTGAACCTTAACCAACTGTTTCGTTTCTTTTTTTTTTTGGCAAGCAGCAACGAGACAAAGGTGAGCCTGTTGCCAAAAATTGAAAAACTTGAAGAGCCTCACTTTTTATTCAACTCCTTAATTCAGTTGTCGATCGACAATGCAGAATTGCCGAAAGTCTAAAGGACGTGCGATTTCTTATGCCGCTTGGGAAAAGTGTACACTGTCTATATTTACTTGATTTTGGCGTAACGCCAACAATAGCTGTTTCGCCGAGTTATATCTCACTCCATGGCAACCCATAACAAACATAAATGAATTATGTTCACGCGTGCCGTTTAATGCTTTATGGCACTGGCACGTCCAACTCGATTAGACCTTCGACCCCTTCTTTCATTCTCATGGACCAAAAACGTTTATATCAATTCGAAACTAGTTACTTTACGTTCAGAACAAGCAGAGTAAGTGTATACATGTTGTTTCAGGAACTAATAGTTTATTACTTGATGGTCTCGCACTTCGTTATACTCTGATTTCACAACGTGTTCCTCTCTCTTTCTCTTTTATTTTAATTTTCGTTTCCATTTTCCAAATTGCTTCATCCTGTTCTTGTAATTACTCCTGATTCGTTTCGTATGAATGCACAATGTCGAGCAGCAACTCGAGTCGGGAGAAAAATGTGTCTCGTAGATAACTTTATGACTGATGAGAGCAACGCGAAACAAAAAAAAAATTATATATACATATATATATAACCGGGATAACAAACTTTACATATGTCACTCGAAATGAAATTCATTCTCGAGGGAAAAATATTTACGAGATTGATGCAAATTGCAAACGAATATAATGAAAGCTCCCTGTGATTCGAGATTCGTTGTATATTGTAAACGTTGCTGGAAAGACTTATCTTTTTCATTAAATTTAATCATGAATATTGATCCAATTATGAATGAAATTGTAGAGAACTGGGGAAAATATTTATTACACTTCTTCTGCGTTCGGTTGCAATTTGGTAAAAGATTTTCTCTCTATATTTTTTATCTGGAACCTGTTTTATTTATTGTAGAAAATGGTTTGAATTTTTTGGTTCACGTTTTTCTGGGATTTCATAGAATATGTAAAAGATGGCAAACTATGGGAAAATATGGGTAAAGGATGGCGAAATATGGCACTAAGTTTGGCCATATGGTTAAAGAATGGCGACAATAAAAATTAATTTTTTATTAAATCAAAATTTTCAACTGTTGGCAAAGTATAGGGCAAACCATAAGAGAAGTTTGGCAAACCATACGAGAGTTTGGCAAAATAATGGGCAAAGTATGATGATTATTCGGAAATTCTTCAATAAAATATATATTAGAAAATAAAAACTTCAAATAACTTAAACAAAAATTCAAATAAACTTTTCCAAAAGAATTGAATCTACACAATTTTTAGTGAAAAGTATAAAAAATTCAAACATTCAAAGCAAAAAGTCAGTCACTAATTTAAATCAGAAAACATTTTTACTAATTTAAGTTTAAAGAGTTTAATATTTAATTATTATCTAAAATTTTAACTTAAATTCATATTTAAATCAATTTTTATTAGAAAATTCTACGAAAATTTAATTATTTAAATACAACAATAAATAATTATTTTGAAGAATTGAATGTTTTTTAAAATTAAAATCCCATTTAAAGAATTTTATCAACAAATTTTCAAATAGGTAATTAAAATTCTTTTGACGAATTTCAATAAAATTTTTAAGAGTAATTTTATTTTTCGAGAAATTAGATTAAAATTGTATTAAAAATAATTGAATCTTTGTAAAAAATTTGATTGAATTGTAAAAAGTTTTTGAAAATAATTGAAATTCTTCCAAGAATTTTATTAAAATTTTTGAAAATAATTAAATTTTGGAGAGAAATTTTATTAAAATTTTTAAAAGTAATTGAATTTTGGAGAAAAATTTTATTATTTATAAAGACAATTCAAACTTTAAAGTGAATTTTTTAAAAAAATTTTGAAAATAATTGAATTTCTGTGAAGAATTTTATTACTTTTTAAAAATAATGAAATTTCTGCAATTATTTGTAACTTCTTCAAAATTCAATTTCTTAGTAATTTTAACTAAAAGTCTTCTATAAATACATTATTTCTAATAATTAATTAAATATATATTTAAACATTTTAAGATTGTTAAGTTCTTCCACCTTTAATTTTAATTACCGAATAATAAATTCCCTTCCTTTAATGTATTAAAAATAATTTGAATTTTGCCAAAAATTTTATTAAAATTTTTGAAAATAATTCAATTCTTGAGACAAACTTTAATAATATTTCTTTTTAAATAACTGAATTCTTTTGTGAAATTTTATTGAAATAGTAGATATTGAAAATAGTTGAATTTTGATAAATTGAAATTAATTTTTCTGCAATAAAACTTAAATTCTAATAAATAAATTATAGGAAGGCTTTTTAAAATTATTGAATTTCTTTGAAGAATTTTAATAAAATTTTTAAGAATAATTACATTTTTTGAGAAATTCCATTGAAATTGAATTAAAAATAATTGAAAGTCTGTAAAAAATTTGATTGAACTGAGAAAAGTTTTAGAAAATAATTAAAATTTTGCCAAGAATTTTATTGAAATCTTTGAAAATAATTGAATTTTGCAGAAAAATTTTATTATTTATAAAGATAATTGAAATCAGGATTTTTTAAACTTTTAACCATAATTGAATTTCAGAGAAGAATTTTATTACATAATACTTTTGAAAATAATTGAATTCTTATTGAGACGAATTTTAATATTTCTTTTTAAATAATTGAACTCTTTTGTGAAATTTAATTGAAATAGTAATTGAATTTTCATAAATTATTGAAATTTACTAAATTTCTACAAAGAATTTCATTAAAATTATATTGAAAAAAAATTGAATTGTTAAAAATATTTTCATTGAAATTTGTGAAAATAATTTAATTCTTTCAAGAAATTTAATTACAAATGTTTTGACAATAATACTTAAATTCTAATAAATAAATTACAGTCCGGCTTTTTAAGATGAGTTAAAAGTTAAGTTTAAAAGTTAAGTTAAGTTTTTCTTTGATGAGTTTTCATAGAATTTTAAAGAATTATTACATTTTTCGAGAAATTTTTCATTAAAATTGTATTAAAAATTATTGAAATTCTGCGATGAGTTTAATTATTTATGAAAATAATTGAAAACCTATAAAGTTTTTTATTATTTATCAAAATAATTGAATCTCTGCAAAAACTTTGATTATTTATGAAAATAATTGAATTATTGCTAAGAAATTTATAAAGAATTTGTAAATAATAGAATTCCTGTGAAATTTTTATTTTGTAACTAATTCATTCAAAATTGAAATTTTACAAAATTTCAAATTAAAACCTTTTTGAAGTTTATCTATTTATGAAAATTGTAAACTCAACTCTTTTAAAATTGAATTAAGTTTGAAATATTTAAGAAAAATCAGATTTCAAGTATGAGCACAATAACTTTAGAAAACGATAATTTTCCAGGATTGCGATCAAAATTCCCTGACTTTTCCAGGTTTTTTCAAGGTTTATAAAAATCCCTGACATTTCCAGGTTTCCAGGTTGCGTGGCAATCCTGAAATATATGAAATGTTGAATAATACATTTTTTATAATAATAAGACTACATTCTGTTATTAAATTTGTTTTTCTTATAATTTTCCAATTATGTTGGATCTAATTTAACGAGTATGATCTCGTAATTGTAGTCAATTTATTTTATTAAAATAATTGATTAAATACTTGTTAAATATTAAATGTTTATATACAATATGCGGCAATTCTTCTCAGTATTTTCTTGGTCGATGAAACGATTTCTAGGAATTTTTATATTGTCCTCGACATGAAAGAGTGAAACAGATTCTCGAGTAAGATTCACGTGTTCGTGCAACCGTGAGCAACCAGGAATTAAAATGAAGCATATAAAAGGGGCTGAAGGTGTGATCAGCTGGTTAACTAGTATATTTCCTCTCATCAGATATACCCCAGAGATCCGGAAAGATTATCCAATTCCATGCTAAAATAGTCGAGACTACTTGGAATATTTATTTAAACTAACCCACGTGTTGATTCACCGGAATCAAAATTTTCCATCGTTTCTTCTCGTCTGAGAGATTTCGTTCTAATAAATCTGTTTTTTTAATGCAGAAAAACCAGTTTTTCCCATTTTTATTTATTCTCTGCCAATAAATGAAAAATTAAATTTTAAATTCGATTTCTCGATTTTTATAAATAACTAAATCTAAAGAAATCGATTTTAAAAATAGAAAAATAAAAAAAAAAGAAATAATAATAAAATAAGATTCGAAAAAATCGAAACCCCAAAATGCCAATATTCTCAAAATTTTTTCATTCTACATAAAAATGTACCTAAAACTTTTAATATCCTCTGCTATATTGAATATGGTGAATTAAATTTAAAATATGAAAATAAAAAATTAATAAAAAGAAATGTAATCTTTTAATATCTTTTAATATCCTCTGCTGTATTGAATATGGTGAATTAAATTTAAAATATGAAAATAAAAAATTAATAAAAAGAAATGTAATCGATTATTTCGTGAATAATCACAATTTATTATATATAAATAATAAAACCATAAATTTCGATTATTCACGAAATAAATAAATCTGGAGAATAAATAAACTAATTAACATGTGTATATATGAACATTACCTCAGCGGGTAGTAATTTTAATAACCTGTGTAGAAATATTATGAAAAACTTGTTTCAGGTAGTGGCTTTCATTAAAATAAATCCCCTTTAAAAAAAATAAAAGATAAATTTCACAGCCTTGTTCTAGAATTTTCATCCTCTAAAATCCGACATTTATGCTTCTTTAGCAATAAATATATTCAGGTTTTATTCACGAAAACCGATTATCAGATTCTAGCGCGAGTAATAAAATGTCCACCCTGCTAATTAACGACATCGATATTGCCTTTATAAATAATGAAAATTGTAAATAGGTAAATGTCCAAGTCGTGAATCAAATTTTATTTAATAACTTAATTAAATTATTTTCCTGAAAACAAGATTTATTAAATACAATATAATTATAAATAGAGACATTTATATTATATTATTATTTATAATATTATTCATAACTAATAAATTTGATTTACAATCAAAGTTTAGTTCAAATTTGATTAACTTTATTGTTAAATTAAAATCACATACAATTAAAAAGTCCAATTAACTTTAGAGCGAGCTTTAGAGTTTAGTAAAATTAACAGTAAATTTAATTTGTTAAATTCTAAAATTCTATCAAATTTAATATAATTTTAGAATTACGTTATAATATAATTAAACTCAAACAGTTTAATTAAAAGAAAGTTGAAGTAAAAATTCAATTTATTTTTAACTTTTAAGTTGGAGTAACATTATTACTAACTTTAAAAAGTAGAATTATGATTTAAACGAACTTGAAATAAAATATAATTTTAAAAGTTAAAGTAAGAGTTAACTTAATAGCAGGGATTACAGTGATTTTTTCATGCAACATTAGATAAAAAGGGGATTATATTTTTCAAAAAGGGAATTCAGTTTAAAATGAGAATGTAAAAAGGGGAATTTTTAAATTAAGAAAAAATTATTGTATTATATAAAATTTATTTATTTTTTCGTTCAACCTTTTTTGTAATCCGTAACTTATTTCTTCAAATTTTTAATAATTATTATTTACACATTTTTGATTATAATTGTTTGAACTAATAATTCAGTTGTATAATAACAAATTGTAACTTTTTATTATCAACGAAATTGTAATAATAAATAATAATTAACAAATAATAATAAACAAAAATTAACAAATAATAACAAAATTGTAATAATAAATAATAATAAAATTGTAATAATAAATAATAACAAATAGTAATTGACAAATAAAAACAAATAATAACAAATTATAATTAATAAATAACAAGATTATAATATAATAATAAATAGTAATAAATTGTAATTAACAAATAACAGAATTATAATAATAGTAACAAGTTGTAACTAACAAATAACAAAATTGTAATAAATAGTAACAAATTATAATTAACAAATAACAACAAGAATTGTAACAAGTTTTACAATATACGAAGTCAGAAAAAATTAGTAAAATTAACTTGGAACTTGGAAAAATTTCCTTAAAAATTGTAAAATTTAATATTAAAAATTGTTATTTCGGGAATAACTTTTACTATTTTCAAAGGCATTTTTTTTATAATAATTAGAAAAATTTATTTCAAAAATAGTGAAATTTACTCTGAAAATAAGAATTTTTATTAACTAATAATTGTAAAGTTCGAAGAAAATTTAAAGGATTTTTATAAAAATTAACATTGAAAATAGTAAATTTTGCTTAATTGAAAATCGTTATTTCTAGAATAAATTTTATAATATCCGTAGTAAATTTGATGAAAATTCCTAAAATATACTTTTAATTGAGTAAAATTAATTCTGAAATTAATAATTAATACAATTCGTCAAAAATTCTAAACAATTTTTATTTTTCTTAACAGTGAAAGTTATTTTATATTTGTTACCTTTTATGAAAAAATTTCTAAGTTTAAATACTGAGAAATAATATAAAATGCTTTTTAAAAAAAAGTTTAAAAATACTGAAATTTATAATTTTAGGTGGTTTAGGGGATTTTATTAATTTAAGGGGATAAAAAAGGGGATTAACTGTGATACCTGTAATAGTTAAATAAGTTAAGTAAAGTTAAAATTAAAAACTAAAATTCAAATTGTACCTAAAATGTTAAATTAATTTTTCAAAATTAACTTTTTCAAAAATCTAAAATTAGATGTTTTATTAACTTTAGAGTTAGGTATGTCGAATTAAAATTACATGAATTCAAAAAAGTTACATTAAATTTAGAGTTATTTAAGTAATATTAAAAAATTAAAATCAGAAAGTAAAATTTAAATTAATTTTATAAAGTTGATTTTACTAGTGTTAATTGTTACTAAAATTATTGTTGATATGTATTATTATTATTATAATTTTTACTGTTATATTATCATCGTGTCCACTGACGAAGAAAAATAAAATTAAAAACGATCAATTGAAGCAAGGCTGATCCGTAACTCTGTCGCCTTATTCACCCAATTTCTTGTCTAATTTTAGAAAATGCCGAGAGTTCGCCAAATATTTGAATCGCTATAGCAATTTGAAAGACGGGTCATAAATTGAGGTTGACAATTAATTAACAATTATTAAATTACATTTTATCCTCGAATTTTAATTTCATTGTGATAGGAATGCATTAATTTCGACTAATTGTTTTTCTCCTGCGCTCTTTATTTATAGAATAAAAAACAAAGTTATATTTTAATTAAAAGAAATCTCTATCGTTATTTATTCTGGAAAAAATTAATCTTTGAAAATTCATTTGAAAAGATTATAAAGTATCCTTAAGTATAATTGATTTTAAAAACTAAAATATATGAAGAAACAAACTATAGAGATAAGCAGAAAAATTGCTAAATTTTTGGAAAGTTTATTTTTATCTCCATTTTTGAATGTTATGTAAATTGATTATATGATGTTACACTAGATGTTAATAAATGAACATGTTTTTGTTACAGGCGATATGGAAATTTTGGCCTATTTCTTCGGACCAGTGGGTGTTTTGCTTGCAATCAATCTCCTGTTTTTCGTTGCAACGGCCAGAGAGTTGACGTGTGGCCTGTGGAAGGGTGAATTTGTGAAAAGCACCACTGAACGGTAAGAAAAGTTTTGTTAATTTCATTAAAAATGCTGATAAAAGTGATTGCTCGATTCATCAAACGACTCGTTTCATTCTGAATAAACTTGTTTCTATATGTGTGCGTCAAATTTTAACGCGTGAATGGACATCATCAAAATAGTAAAAAAAAAAATAAAATACAGTTAGTGTTACATTAATTTTTTTTTCAAAATCCATAAAAAAATTTTCTTTTCTAATTTAAAGTTTAATTAATTTTATCATCATTTTCTAGATTCGAAACATTTATATATATAATTTCATATATTTTAGATATTTTTTCAAATAATAAATAAATATTGTTTACTCCATAGAGGAAATATTTTTATTACGATACCTATTCTTGACACTTCATTACATACATTCATTTGGATGGATTTAAAAAAATATTTAATTATTATTTTCAAGAATTTTTAATTAAAATTCTATTTTAAATTAATTATTTTTAAGAATTTTCAAATTCATTTGTTTACAATTTAATTTTACAAAATTTCAATTATTCGCAAATTCTTGAACTAAACTATATATATTAGAAAATACAAACTTCAAATAATATAAAAAAAATTCATTTAAACTTTTACAAAAACATTAATTTTTAAATATAATTAGATTTATTTGACGAATTTTAATAAAATTTTTAAGAATAATTACATTTTTCGAGGAATTCAACGAAAATTGTTTTAAAAATAATTGAAATTCTGCAATACAATGAATTTTATTATTTATAAAAAATAATTCAATTCTTCAATAGAATTATAATAATTTACGAAAATAATTGAATCCTCGTAAAAAATTTGATTATTTAAGAAAATAATTAAATAATTGCGAAGAAATTTATAACTAATTTAAAAATAATTGAATTCCAGTGAAATTTTTATTATTTATGAAAATAATTAATTGTTTGCGTAGCATTTTATAAATTTTTTTTTAAATAATTGAAAATCTGTGATGAGTTTTATTGTATATGAAAATAATTAAATCCCTAAAAACAATTTCATTTTGTTTGAAAATAATTATACCTAATTAAATTAATAATAATTGAATTTCTGCGAAGAATTATATTACTCTTATATGTAAAAATAATTGAATTTCTGCAAAAAGTTGTAACTTCTCCAAAATTAATTTTTTTTTGTGTTTTTAACTAAAATTCTTCTCTAAATTAATTATTTTTAATAACTTTTGAAAAAGATCTTAGAGAATTTTTAAATTCCTTTGTTTAAAATTCAATTTTACGAAATTTGGATTATTCGAAAATTCTTCAATTAAATACCTATATATTAGAAAATAAAAACTTTTAAATAATTTCAAAGAAAATTGAATTAAACTTCTTCAAAAAACTTTATTCTACAGAATTGTCAGTTAAAAGTATGAAAAATTCAAATTTCCAAAGATTTTCATTTGAAAATTGAAACCTTTTCAAAGTTCAATTATTTCTATAAATTAACGCTATAATGCTTTTAATATTTAATTATTATATCTAAAATTTTTAATAAAATGTATTTTTTAATCAATTTTTAATAGAAAATTTTACTAGAATTCAATTATTTAAATAGAAAAATAAATAATTTATTGAAGAATTGAATATTTCTTATAATTAAATTTGCATAAAGTATTTTATCAAGACATTTTTAAATAATTGAATTTTTTCGACGAATTTTAATAAAATTGTGTTTTAATTGTATTTTTCGAGGAATTAGATTAAAATTGCATGAAAAATAATTGAAATTCTGCTTTGAGTTTCATTATTTATGAAAATAATTGAATTATTAAGAAGAAATTTTTAAAAAGTAAGTAATTTTAATTCCTTGGAAATTTTTATTATTTATGAAAATAATTAAATGTTTGCGTAGAATTTTATCCAACTTTTTTTTTAAAAATAATTAAATTCTTTTGCAAAATTTTATTAAAATAGTAAATATTGAAAATCATTGAATTGAGGAAATTTTTTTTAAATAATTGAATTTTGAAGAATAATTTTATTATTTATGAAGGTGATTGAAATTTTGACGAGAATTGAAAAAAATTTTTGAACATAATTGAATTATTTAGGAGAATTTTATTATTTTTGAAAATAATTGAATTTTTGCAATCATTTGTAACTTCCCTAAAATTCTCCAAATTATATCGTACAATTTACGAAGTTTTCGTGCTTTTTCAAAAAAAATTACGGACTTTGCGAATCATTTAAAAAAAACTGACTTTTACTTCAAGCAAATTTACGGATCTAGTTCGAGCTTTGAGTATAGGAAAAATTACAATATCATTGTCCGCTTGTCTCCCTTCCACAATATTCGGCTCTTGCGCGCGCATCAACTCTTACTTTACGAGTGAGAAAAGGTAGGGGAAGTTACATCTTTAGGAACCAACTTCTGTGTAGTCAAAATTTAAATAAACTACATTTTTCTAATCTCTTTTTTTTAATTTTATAAAATTGAGTCTAGAGTTAATATTATTACAATTATTATTATCATTATAATCATTTTTCTTACAAATATAAATAATTCTTTTAATTTTGCATTATCTCAAAAAAAAAAAAAATTTAACGTACAGTTTTTTTGAATATTTTTAAGAATCTTCGCAAAATTTTATATGTACACAAATCTCATCCTGGCGAAGGAGAATCTTTGTATTTATAATAAATCCAGTCGTTTCGCCGACTGCCGCAGTCTCGTTGCAGCCAGCGGGTGGTTTTGCCGCGGAAAAGAGTCATTTCTTTTCAGCTCAAAACCAAACGCATTGTTCATGGAGTTTCACGACAGATTTAGTGCATGAAAGAAATTTGACACAGTTCGCCTTGAGAAAATGAGTTATTTACATATAAATCGAAAAGAAAATGTACTTTTAAATCTTGACGGTGACATTGCTTTTGTTGTTCAATTTTTTTTTCTTTATTAAGTTCTTTTAAAATAATTAATTTAAAAAAAAATTTTTAGTTGAAATAAATTACTTTTTATTTGGAGATAAATTACTTTTTTGTTAGTAAATTTTTTTTATTGTAAATAAATTTTTAAATGAAAATAAATTCTTTTTTTTTATAGAAATAGTAAACATTTTTTAAAACTAGAAAATTATTAAAATAATTATAAAAAATAAATTTATTTCAATTTAATATTGAGAAGAAATAATTTATTTGATATCTAAAAGAGGGGAAATTTTGTTGTAGTTAGAGTTTGATACTTTAATTACACAGTCGTATTTGTAGGTGTAGATAGAGTGTTACTCATCTCTAATCTATAAATAGATTTTGTTTTACTCTGACCTATGCTACCGAACAAATTAGTGTCAGGAATTTTAAATGTCGGTCAGGACAGTAAACCTTTATGCAATCGCACATGTTTGTCAATTTATTTTATATTCGCTTAATTTAGTAATTTTTTATTTTTTCTATTTTTTAATTCGCTAATTAGTAATTATTTTCTTCGCTCATTGTTTTTATTCACACATGTCAATTTTAATAGATAAATTATATTTTTGTATAATTAGATTTTTAAAGATGTCGAACAAAAAAAAAATTGCTATGTACAAAATTACAACAACTTTTCTTACAAAAGAAAAAAAGAGATTTTTACAAACAAAATAAATAAATTTCAAATTATAGGCTTTTTGAAAAAAAAAAATTTTTTTCGATTCACTTAAAAGTATTGGAAATAAAAAATTTATGAAGTTAGTGATCTCGCTTATCATGATGGGATTATTTAACTAGACATGTGTTGTGTATTTTGTAACGATTTAAATTTTACTAATCGTCATTTTGCATAGCGATGTCACATTCAACTGAAATATATTTGTATTATTTGGTCTCTACTGATTTTCTCGTGCGTGACAAATACAAACAAAAAATCAATTCATATATATGAGAAATGACAAATTTTAGCATCCGGTCCACACTTCTTGGGTTTTATGCGATTCTATTTCGAAGCGAAGGACGCTCACCTTTTCAAGGATCACCAGTTCGACAACTCTTTTTTAAAAAGGTGTGGAAGAATGAAATAGCCTCCTCACTTTTATATGTATACACATATATAAAAGCATTATAAGTTACATACACATGCATGTAGGAACGCAAGCGTCGCGTCTTTTATTTGAATAAACGTTTGGCAATTTCCTTCAGAAAAATACATTTAAACAGCCTCTGTGAGAACGGGTCGATGATCTTTTTTTTAAAAATAGACAAATATTCGCAGTGGAATAAGCGACACTTGAAAGAAAAGTGAAATATTTTCCAGTCGATATTTTATGAATCCTCTGAGGAAGGCAATAAATTCTCTTTTTTTTACAAATTTCTAGATTAAAGAAAATAAAATTTTGTTAAAATTTTTCATTTTATATAAAAAAAAATTGATTTTTTTTAAAAATTATTTTTAAATAATTTTAAAATTTCACTAATTTCTAAGCGCCATTATTTTTGTTATTTTATTTATTACTTTTCTGCTTTAGAATTTTTTCCACTTTTATTATTGGTGTTGAAATTTTTTAAAAATTTACTTTTTAATAATAATTTCATTTATTTATTATTATTAATTTATTTATTCAATTCATTTATTTCAATAATATGTTTCAAACAATTTGATATTAAATAGTAAAAAAGGATAATTTATTTTCTAGAATATATGAATTATTTTCTTGTTTTGAGTAAATTTTGCAATGAAAATTGTTAATATATTGCATTCTTTCTGAGTTGTTTATAATCAGCCGATCAGTAAAACTTTCGACTGATAAATCAAAAAATTTTAACTTCAAATCGTTTTCGTCTTTTCAATTCAATTATTATTTTCTAGAATTATTAACTAAAATTCTTCTTTAAATCAATTATTTTTTATAATTTTTGAAAAAGTTCTTTGAGAATTTTCAAATCTATTTGTTTACAATTCAATTTTATGAAATTTGGATTATTCGGAAATATTATCTAAAATTCTAACTAAAATTTATTTTTAAATAAATTCTTAAAGAATTCTACCAGAATTCAATTATTTAAATACAAAAATAAATAATTTATTGAAGAATTGAATATTTCTTATAATTGAATTCTTTCGACGAATTTTAATGAAATGGTCTTAAACATAATTTAAATTCTGCAATGAATATTATTATTTATAAAAATAATTGAATTCCTGAAAAAAAATTTATTGTTTATGCAAATAATTGAATTCTTGAAAAAAAATTTGTTTATGCAAACAATTGAATCCCTGTAAAAAATTTTATTATTTATGCAAATAATGGAATAATTATTGCGAACTAATTTATAACAAATTTTTAATAATTGACTTCTTGTGAAATTCTTCTTATTGATGAAAATAATCAAAAAAGTCTGCGTAGAATTTTATTAAAATTTTTCTTAAAGAACTGAATTCTTTTGGAGAATTTTATTAAAATAGTAGATATTAAAAATCATTAAATTTAGGAAAATTTTTGAAAATAATTTAATTTGGAGAAGAATTTTATATTGTTTATAATAATAATTAGAATCTTGACGAGAATTTAAAAAAAATTTTGAACATAATTAAATTTCAGTGAAGAATTTTATTATTTTTTGAAAATAATTGAATTTTTGCAAATTATTATTTGTAACTTCTCCAAAATCCAATTTTTTTAGTATTTTTAACAGACAGGGTTGCCACGCAACCTGGAAACCTGGAAAACCTGTAAATGTCAGGGAATTTTTATAAACCTTGAAAAAACCTGGAAAAGTCAGGGAATTTTGATTGGAATCCTGGAAAATTATTCTTTTCTGAAGTTATTGTGCTCATACTTGAAATCTGATTTTTCTTAAATATTTCAAACTTAATTATTTTCATAAATAATAAAAAAATTTATAGAAATACAATTATTTTTATAAATAATAAAACTCATCGCAAAATTTCAATTATTTTTAATACAATTTTAATGGAATTTCCCGAAAAATATATAATTATTCTTAAAAATTTTAATAAAATTCATCAAAGAATTTCAATTATTTTCAAAAGTAATAAAATTCTTCGCAAAATTTCAATTATGGTCAAAAGTTTAAAAAATTTATCGCCAAAATTTCAATTATCTTTATAAATATTAAAATTTTTCTCCAAAATTCAATTATTTTCAAAAATTTTAATGAAATTCTTTTTAACAAATTCAATTTTTTTTCAAAAATTCTCCTCCAGTCAATGATTTTTAATATCTACTATTTTAATAAAATTTTCCCAAAAGAAATGAATTATTTAAAAAATTTTTTTATAAATTTCTTCGCAATAATTCTATTATTTTCAAAAACATTCAATTTATGTTTACAGAGATTCAATTATTTTTATAAATGTGTAATACAATTTTTTACAGGGATTCAATTATTATTTACATAGATAATAAAATTCATTGCAGAATTTCAATTATTTTTCATACAATTTCAATCAAATTCCTCGAAAAATGTAATTTTACTTAAAATTTTATTAAAATTCGTCAAAAGAATTCAATTATTTAAAAATTTATTAATAAAATTGTTTATGAGAATTCAATGTTGAGAAACATTCAATTATTCAATAAATTATTTTTTTTTGTATTAAAAATAATTAGGTATTTAAAAAGAAATATTATTGACAAATTCTTCTCAAGAATTCAATTATTTTTAAAAGTAATAAAATTCTTAGCAGAAATTTAATTATAGTCAAAAGTTTAATAAAAGTTATGGACAAAATTTCAATTATTTTTATAAATATTAAAATTTTTCTCTAAAGTTCAATTATTTTCAAAAATTTTAAAAAAATTCTTGGCAATATTTCAATTATTTTCAAAAATTTTAATAAAATTCTTGACAAAATTTCAATTATTTTCAAAAACTTTTCTCAATTCTATGAAATTTTTTCACAGAGATTCAATTATTATTTTAATACATTTTTAATCTAATTTCTCGAAAAATGAAATTGTTCTTAAAAATTTTATTGAAATTCGTGAAAAGAATTTTAATTACCTATTTAAAAATTTGTTGATAAAATTCTTTAAATGAGAGTTGAATTTTAAAAAACATTCAATTCTTCAATAAATTATTTTTTTTGTATTTAAATAATTGAATTGTCGTAGAATTTTCTAATAATAATTGATTTAAATGTGAATTTCAGTTAAAACTTTAGATAATAATTGAGTTTTGAAAAGCAGGTCTCAAATCCGAATACCTGAATAATCGATGAAATTTCATAAAATTGAATTGTAAACAAAAGGATTTGAAAATGTTGAAAGAAATTTTTCAGAAATTATTAATAATAATTAATTCACACTTTATAAAGAAGAATTTTAGTTAAAAATTGTGGAAAACAATAATTAAATTAAAATAATGAAAGTAATTTTGAATAAGTTACAGTAACAATATTCTTATAAATAGGTATAAAATGATGATTTTATTAGTTCAACATTTTTAATTATTATAAAACATGAATTTTGTAAAATATAAATGTAGTTTTAAAAACCTGGAAAAATTCCGTTTTTTAACCTGGAAAAACTGGAAAAGTCAGAGAATTTGAAATGATTAAAAGCGTGGCAACCCTGTAACTAAAATTCTTCTATAAATTCATTATTTTTAATAATTAATTAAATATACATAACAAATGTAACTAATTTCAGAAGAATTTGAATATTAATAAAATTTTTCAGAAATCTAAGTTCTTTAAAATTTCCAATTAAATTCATTCAAGATAGAAATTTTCTAAAATTTAAAATATAACCTTTTGAAGTTCATCTATTTATAAAAATTGTAAACGCAAATCTTTTAAAATTCAATTAATTTTGAAATATTGAACTAAAATTATTAATTAAATAATTTATAAGACATAATTTTTATGGTATAGTTCTTCGAGAATGAAAATATTTAAAAAGAAATTATTGTCAAAAATAGAAAAAATTGAAGGTTTTATATCAGAATTCGTGGTAATTTCATAGTTTATGAGGCAAACAAAAAAGACACCAAAATTCAGATTTTTCTTATGAATTCTAAAAATTTAATTTTTCCCAGTATTTTTAATAAAAATCGATGACTTTTTCCTGATTTTTTCCTGAATTCCCTGACTTGCGAATACTTGCGGTAACCCTGATAATATTTCCAAATAGAAAATTACCATCAGAAACGAGGAAAATTCTTTTAATAAATTCAAGAACATGATTGGATTACAAATTTCATGACTGATATTTTGAGAGCGATTTTTTTTTTTTTTTTTTTGAAGTGATTTTAAGTGCGCACTGGCGTTTACTCTTATTGAAGTGAAGTACATTAAGAGAGAGAAGAGTTATTTTAAGTTGCCTATGCAAATTGGATCTCTGGTTTTTGGACTTTATGAGACCTTATCGACCAATCGACAAGCAGTGGTAATAAAGAGGTGTTTTTGGATGAGTTGAGGGAAAATATACAAGGGAAAAGCACAAGGCTTTCATATATATATGTACATATGTTGGTTGATGCTTATATACACTTCCTGCACTCGTGAATGTAGCTGTCGATGATATCGAACATTCCGAGACGATCTCTTGCACTGAAAGGCATTCCGGTACTCAAGAATTTTATAATCATCGCCATGAGTTTGCGGTACTATGAAAACGTAACAACAACACTCGCTCTGACTTGCACAATTTGCCACTATGCACTTGAGGAACAAAAAGGAATCATTGAAATTAAGAGAACATTCGTATCTATATTTATTATTTAACTATAGCAACAATTCACGCGCTAAAGCGCACGGCTAACTTCTTACATACTTTTAAAAATATAATTAGCAATTTACAAAAAAATAGAATTTCAAAATTTTTAATTCAAATTTTTTTTGCATAAATATAAAATGTTAATTAAGATGTAATTTTTGTTTAAAGGAAATACACGATCTTAGTAAATAAAAATAATTTATCTATAAGCTTTCGCTTGACGACAGCAAGAGAAAAATATAAAATATTATTTTTATTTACTAAGATCATGTATTTACTTTATACAAAAATTACATCCTAACTTTTCTAAATCCAAACAACCAAAACATCATAAATAAAATGTTAATAATTCAAATTCTTCTTGAAATTAGTTAAATTTGTCAATATAATGTATATTTAATTAATTACTAAAAATATTGGATTTATAGAAAAATTTTAGTTAAAACATTTTATCAAATTGAATTTTGGAGAATTACAAATAATTGCAGAAATTCAATTATTTTCAAAAGTAATAAAATTCTTCGCAAAAATTCAATTATGTTCAAAAATTTTTTTAAATTCTCTTCAAAATATAATTGAATTGTTTCGAAGGATTTATTAAAATTTTAGAAAAATAATTGTATTTTAAAAATTTTAAGGCAATTCTTTAAAAAAAAATTCAACGAATTCAACTATCTTAATAAATATTAAAATTCTTTCCAGAAATTCAATTATTTTCAAAACTTGGAAAAAAATTACCGAAAATATTTTAATTATTTTTATATATATCAAAATTGTTCGCCGAAATTCAATTATATTCAGGAATTTCTATAAAATTTATTAAAAAATTAAATTAAAAATTAAATTATTTTCATTCAGAACAATATTCATAACAAGAATTCAATTATTTTCAAAATTAATCAAATTCTTCGCAGAAGTTCAACTATTTTCAAAAAATCTAAAAAAAAATTGTGAACATTTCAATTATCTTTATAAATGAATAGCAAAATTCTTCTATAAAATTCAATTATTTTTAGGAGTTTTAATAAAATTCATTGCAAAATTCAATTATTTCCATATATAATAGTATTCATCATAAGAATTCAATTATTTTAAAAAGTAATAGAATTCAATTTTCAAAAATTTTAATAAAATTCATGGCAAAATTTCAATCAATCTAAAAAATTTTTCTTAATTCAATGATTGCCAATATTCTACTATTTTAAAAAAATTTCATAAAAGAATTATTATAATTATTTAAAAAAAAATTTTAATATAATTGTACTCAAACATTTAATTATTTTCATAAATATTAAAAATTGCACAGGAATTTAATTATTAAAAAAAAATTTTATAAATTTCTTCGCTATAATTCAATTAATTTCATAAATAATAAATTTTTTTATGAATTCAATTATTTTTATGAATAATAAATTTGTTTTTAGGGATATAATTATTTTCATAAATAATAAAATTTCTTTGCAGGAATTCAATTATTTTTAGTATACAATTTTAATCGAATTCCTCCAAAAATGTAATTATTCTTAAAAATTTGATTAAAATACGTCAAAAGAATTTAATTATTTAAAAATTTGTTGATGAAACTCTTTATAAGAATTAGATTTTAAAAAACATTCAATTATTCAATAAATTATTTACTCTTGTATTTAAATAATTGAATAATTTTGAAAAGGTTTCAGATCAAAATAATTGAAAATTTGAATTTTCCACACTTTTAACTGGCAATTTTGAAGAATTACTTTTTTTGAAAAAGTTTAGTTTAATTTTTTTTTTTAAATCATTTGAAGTTAAATGGAAATTTTTTCAAATATGGGAATTTTTCCAAATTCTCAGAAATTTTACTATATTTCCATAATTATAAGGAAATTTTCCTAAACGTAGAGAATTTTTCCAAACTTTGGGGATTTTTTCTACATTATTTCATGTGAGAATATTTCTAAATTCATAGGAAGTTTTCGATAATTTTTTAGAAAAATTCCCTTATTTATGTTAGTAAATTTTTCTAAATAATTAGTAGAATTTGCTTTCAAATTTTTTTGGGGAAAATTTCCAAAAATTTTCTTACAGTGCATTTAATTGAAGAATTTTCGAATAATCGAAATTTCGTAAAATTGAATTTTAAACAGATGTATTTGCAAAGTCTCAAAGAACTTTTTCAAAAATTATTAAAAATTGTTGATTTAGAGAGGAATTTAATTAGCAGAATAGGAGAATTCTTGAGGTTTATATAGAATTTTTCCTTTAAAAAAAAAAAAAAAAATGGAAAATATTGATTATTATATCGATAATAGTGAATTGATATAATAAAATTCGCGTTAAATTGAAATGACGTGAGCATCTTGTCAGATTGTGAATGGAAGCAAAACGAAAAGTACAAAATAGCGATATAGATGAAGCTTTAGAACACGATAAATCTATCGGACATTTCATTCGTTTCACACTATGGATTCATAGTGACAGGTGTTCACACTTGAGAGATTTACACCTTTCCTCGGATGTCGAGTTTTGCCAGCAATTTATATTTCTCTAAGACAGAAACTATCATTTTCTCTGGATAAAAATCTATAAAAGTTCTTTCTACTTTTCATTTTTCTAGTACTTCTTATTAATTCTTTGCTTCATGGTATGGATCTCTCTGCTCTAGTAATAACGTACATTTTACACAAATTTTTACAGAATTTATGCAAGCTCTCAAAGATTTATAAAAATTCTCCAAAATTCTCATTTTTAAGAATTTTTTTTTTGATGTTTTTGTTAATATTTCTGTTCTCATTACCGCTTTCCGGTTAATATATTATTATTTCTGTACAATTTTAGTAATTATATGTCCTAGGGTTAAAAAGGGACATTTTTGGCCTTAGGGTAGAAAACAATTTTTACTTTTAAAATTTTCATAAGGTTGCCACACGCCAGGGGAATCAGCATGTCTGAGAAAATTAAAATTGATCAGAAAAATCAGGGAATTTTTCGCTGATTACTCTAAAAATATCAAATTTCTAGAATGATTACAAAAAGTATTTTAATTTTTGGTGTTCAAAAACATTTTTTAAAAACTTAAAAATCTTGTATTCTTCTTAAATTTTTTTCACCTTAAAACTTTTGAATCACAATGAATTTTAAAACAATACCTTACTTTTTTCTTATTTCAGTAAATAATTCAATTCTAGAAAAAACTTTTCTAATGTTATTAATTATACTGAACTTTAATTTAATTAATTTTATTAATTATATTTAATTAATTATACTTTCGTGCTCCCAAGAAACCCAGCCAGTGAATTTTATTGAAACTTGTTACTCGGGAATATTTTGGGTCGCTGATTACGAATCTAAAGTCAAATTTTCAAAATTCAAAATGGCGGATCCAATATGGCGGAGATTTTTTCAAAATTTCTCATATTTTTGCATAAAATTTATCACTCGGGGGTTTTCAGGGTCGCTGATTACAAATCTGAAGTCAGATTTTCGAAATCCAAAATGTCAACTCTGAAAAATTCCGAATTTTGAAAAAAATGTCCAACAACTTGAATTTTTTAAATTTTGAAAATATGATTTTAGATTCGTTATCAGCGACCCTAAAAACCTCTGAAGAAGAAGTTTTCAGCGAATTTGAGCAAATTTTGAAAAACTAAATTTTGCTGAAAATTCTAAAAAATGGCAGGGAATTTTTTATCAGAGTCCTGGAAAATTATTGTTTTCTAAAGTTATTGTGCTTATTCTTGAAATCTAATTTTTCTTAAATATTTCAAAATTAATTTAATTCTGAAAGAGTTGCGTCTACAATTTTCATAGATAGATAAACTTCAAAAGGTTTTAATTTGAAATTTTGTAAAATTTCAATTTTGAATGAATTAATTAAATAAAAAAAATTTCACAGTAATTCTATTACTTACAAATTCTTTATAAATTTCTTCACAATAATTCAATTATTTTCATAAATAATCAAATTTTTTACAAATGTTCAATTATTTTAATAAATAATAAAAAACTTTATAGGATTTCAATTATTTTCGTAAATAATAAAACTCATTGGAGAATTTCAATTATTTTTAATACAATTTTAATGGAATTTCTTGAAAAATGTAATTATTCTTAAAAATTTTATTAAAATTCACCAAAGAAATTCAATTACTTAAAAAATCTTTCCTATCATTTATTTATTATAAATTAAGTATTATTCTCAATGCATTTTTAATTAAATTTCATGAAAAAATTAAATTATTTTCAAAATTTTTAATGAAATTCTTTTTAACAATTCAATTTTTTTTCAAAATGATTTTAGTAAAATTTTTCGTAGAAATTTAATTAATTTCAATAATAATTTATCAAAATTCAATTATTTTCAATATCTACTATTTCAATAAAATTTCACAAAAGAATTCAATTCTTTAAAAAGAAACATTAAAATACGTCTCAATAAGAATTCAATTATCAAATTCAATTATCTCTTTACAATTTTAATTATCTTTAAGTATAAATAATAAAATTTTTCAATTATCTTTGTAAATAATAAAATTTTTCTCAAAAATTCAATTCTTTTTCAAAAATTAAATAAAATTCAGGGCAAAATTTTAATTATTTTCAAAAACTTTTATCAATTCAATCAAATTATTTACAGAGAGATTTAATTATTTTTAATACAATTTTAATCTAATTTCTTGAAAAATGAAATTATTCTTAAAAATGTTATTAAAATTCGTCAATAGAATTTTAATTATTTACTTAAAAATTTATTGATAAAATTCTTTAAATGAGAGTTCAATTTTAAGAAACATTCAATTCTTCAATGAATTATTTATTTTTGTATTTAAATAATTGAATTCTCGTAAAATTTTCTAATAAAAATTGATTTACATATGAATTTTAGTTAATGTTTTAGATTAATAATAATAATAATAATAATAGGTAATTTAATATTAAACTCTCTAAATTTGAATTAGTAAAAATGTTTTCTAATTTAAATTAGTGACTGACTTTTTGCTTTCGAATTAGCAGATTTTACTAATAAATACATAGTCGTTTCTACTAATTTAATAGTAAAATTTACTAATTCAAAAGCAAAAAGTCAGTCACTGAACTAATTCAAATTTAGAGAGAAAGTATTATAGCGTGAATTTTTACAAATAATTGAATTTTGAAAAGGTTTCAAATTATAATCTTTGAATGTTTGAATTTTTCATACTTTTAAATAAAAATTGTGTAGATTTAATTTTTTTGAAACAGTTTAAGGGTTCATACCACTTTGTCATCTTCAAAAAAGCAAAATTTTTTTTATTACGGATTTCGAAAGTAAAATATGTCAAAAATGTCGTGTAAAATTTTTAGAAAATAAAATAATAAAAATTTTTAAAAATAATTAACTTAAAGAACAATTTTAGTTAAAAATTCTGGAAAACAATAATTGAATTGAAGTAATTTTGAATGAGTTATATACAGTAACAATATTCTTATAATATAAAATAATGATTTTATCACTCATGTTTCATAACAATTTTTTTTATAATATTAAAGGTGAAAGAAGTTAACAATTTTCACCTTTAATATTAATTACCGAATGATAAATTCATTTCCTTTAATTTTTTTAAAAATTTTTGTTTAATTTCAAAAAGGTTTGAATTTAAAATTTTTGAAAATCTTTATTCCTATGGAAAAATTTTAATGACTAATTATTTAATTTGGTAAAATATAAATGTAGTTTTAAAAACCTGGAAAAATTCTATTTATAACCTGGAAAACCTGTAAAAGTCAGGGAATTTGAAATAAGGAAAAGCGTGGCAAACCCAGTTACATAGCTTAAAATACAAATATTCATAAAATGTGAGAACATTGTTTTGTACCTATGTAAATTTTTTCTCCTTACATGTTAGGGTTAAAAATATGGTAATTTCTTCCCCTAGGTAAAAAAAATGCGTTTTATTTACAATTTCCATAAGGAGAGGATGAAATTTTACTATCTAGGGGTGGAAACGATAATTTTACTCCCTAGGAATGGAAAATCGCCTTTAAAATGTATAAGAAATGGGTAATAAACAATTTTGCTCGCAATTTTGTAATTGATTGTAAATTAAAGACATGTCAAATTTTATGTCGAAAATCGTGACTTTGAATTGTTTCGAAAAAAAGGAGGAGAAAAAGAAAGAAAAATAAAATGGATTGGTAGTAAATTGTACTTAAAACGATTCGAAGACTCGTTTGCTCCTGATGATAAATCACAGTTGATTACTTCGTTAGGGCACCTAATTGAGTAGAGCAGAAGAATATTTATTATTTCTGTAGCAGGTTTATGTTCCCATTGAAAAGTACATATATCAGGTCCGAGAATTTAAAATAATAAATGAGGGACAGTAAGAGAACACTAGTTCGCGCATTAGTTGGCAAAAAGTGTTTCGTGTCTTAGAGAGGAGAATGAGAGTGAGGTGTTTCGCCATCTTCTTGTTTTTGAACCGGCTATTCCAAGCAAGTTGCAACCTCTCTACAAGTTTCGAGGTGCATGTTTCCTCGGACATTTTCTTTTTTTTCTGTGTTTTGTTTCCTTTTCTCTTTCCCTTTCTTTTTTTTTTTTTTTTGCTCTCGGTTTCCTTTGCTGTGTTTAGTTTCACGTATGCATCCCTTTTTCTTCATTTTGCCCTCTTTTCTCGCTTCTCTCGTTGTCGCCTCCGACCAAGCGTTACTGTGGCGCCTGTTCATAATAATTAGCGGCCCACCAAAATAGAATTCTGCTCCTGTCTCTCAATTCTCGAAATATGATCTGTACCACTCTGACATGATCGTTTCAAGTCTTCTTTTACCACCCTGAAAGTTTTAACAGTCTTTAAATATGTACAAAATTTTTCTGCACCTTAATGTCACTTTCAAAACTATTCATCATAATTTCTTAAAAATTCATCATTTCGTAAAAAAAAGTGTTGAAATAATGAAAAATCGCACAAATTTAATTTTGTTTTTCCCTGACTTTTCCCTGATTTCCAGACAAAATTTAGTTTTTTTTCCCTGACCCTAAAGAATATTCTGATTCACTCTAAAAATTATTAAATACTTTTAAATAACTTTTCAAATATTATATGATTATATCACTCGGTTGTTTAAATATTTAATAAAACATTGAATTTAACAAGATCATTAAAATGAATTATCGTTAAATTCAATGTTTTATTAAATATGTAACTTTTACCACCTTTTAAAATCCAATAACTGATAAAAATAAAAAAAAACTGATTAAAATTTTTTTTAAAAATTGAATTCTTCCATGAAATTTTATTAAAATTGTATTAAAAATAACATTGCATTTTTACAAAGAATTTTATTATTTATAAATAAAATTAAATTCTTTCGAAGGATTTATTAAAATTTTAGAAAATAATTGAATTCTTTTTAAAAATTTTATAACGAATTAAGAAAAAAATTGAATTCTTTCGTGAAATTGTTTTGAAAATAAGAATTTTACTATTTATAAATATAATTGAATTTTTACGAAGAATTTATTAAAATTTTAGAAAATAATTGAATTTTTTGAAAAATTTTCCGAGTTTTCAACTTGGTGTATTTGGTTTCTTTATATTTTACAATAATTAAAGATGACCGAGTGACAAAATCATTATTTCATAATTTTATACCTATTATAAAAATATTATTACTGTAGCTCCTTCAAAATTATTTTCATAATTTCAATTTAATTACTATTTTCTACCATTTTTAAATAAAATTTTTTTTAAATCAAGTATTTTTAATCATTTTTGCTAATTTGTACCTAATCTTTTGCCAAATTGTAAATTTGTAAATTTTTGCCATTTGTAAAATTCAATTTTACGTGAAATTTCAATTATTTGGAAATTCTTCAATTAAGTATACTTCAGAAAATAAAAACTTGAAATAATTTTAAATAATTTCGATTAAGCTTTTCGATAAAAACTAGTTTAATAGAATTTTTAATTAAAATTATGAAAAATTCAGATTTTCAAAGATTTTAAATTGAAATCTTTACAAAATTCAATTATTTCTCAAAATTGCCATTATTAGTACCTAAATTCTCCAAAATTCAATTATTATCTAAACCTTTAACTGAAATTAAATTTTAAATAAATTTTTATTAGAAAATTCTACGAGAATTCAATTATGTTTCTCAAAATTGAATTCTTAATTTTATTAACAAATTATTAAATAATTGAATTCTTTTGACGAATTTTAATAAACATTTTTAAAAATAATTACATTTTTTTGAGAAATTCGATAAAAATTGTGTTAAAAATAATTGAAATTCTGCAATGAGTTTTATTATTTATGAAAATACACTGCAAAAAGAAGCACAATAATAAAAGTGACTGCAAAGTTACTTTTAAGATACTTAATTTTTGCAGTGAATAATAGAATTATTGCGAAGAATTTTATAAAAAACTTTCAAACATTTGATTTTTTTCGAAAAAATTCATTCAAATTATATTTTTAATAATTGGATTCCTGTGAAATTCTCATTATTTTAGAAAATAATTAAACATTCGGATAGAATTTTGTCAAAATTGTTTTTTAAATAATTAAATTTTTTTGGGAAATTTTGTTAAATTATAGATATTTTTATTAAATTATTGAACAAAGAATTGAATTTTATTAATTTAAAAATAGTTGAATTTTGCAAAGAATTTTATTAAAATTCTTGAAAATAATTGAATTTTGTAATGAATTTTATTAAAATTCCTGAAAATAATTGAATTTTGTCGAAGAATTTTTCTATTCATTTATAAAGATAATTGAAATGTTGACGATAATTTTTTTAGAGTTTTTGAAAATAACAATTGAAATTCTGCGAAGAATTTTATTAATTTTGAAAATAATTAAATTCTTGTTATGAATATTGTTCTTTATAAAAAAAATTGAACTTTCCAATAAATTTTATAAAAATTTCTGAATATAATTGAATTTCGGCGAAGAATTTTTAATTATTTTTATAAATAGTAAAATTTTTTGCAAAATATCAATTATTTTTAAACAAAAATTTTATAAAATTTCACGAACGAATACAATTATTTTCTAAAATTTTAATACATCCTTCTAAACAATTCCTCGAAAAATTCAATTATTTTTTTAAATAGTAAAATCTTTGCAAAAATTTAATTATTTTCAAAAAAATTTCACGAAAGAATTCAATTATTTTCTAACGTTTTAATAAATCCTTCTAAAACAATTAAATTTTATTTATAAATAGTAAAATTCTTTGCAAAAATTCAATATTATTTTTAATACAATTTTAATAAAATTTCATGGAAGAATTCAATTTTTAAAAATAAATTTAATAATTTCTTTTAGAAAAATTCAATAATCTTCTCTGAATCTTCAAAATTTCTTGAATAAATTAAATTATTTTAGAAAATCGTAATAAAATTCTGAGAAGAATTTTATTATTTTCTACAAATTTTAATAAAATTCAATAATTACATGTTTAATTTCAATTATTATTAACAAACACGATTATTTTAAAAACTTGAAAAACATTGTTCCTGAAATTCAATTATTTTCAAAATTTTTAATTAAAATTGTTAAAAAGAAAAAACTTCATTATTATTTAGAAACTTCATTATTTTAAAAAAATTCAAAGAAATTCTTTAAAAAGTATTTAATTAGATTTTTCGATTTAACAAAATTCTTCGCGAGAATTCAATTATTTTTCTAAATAATAAAATTTTTGGAAGGAATTCAATTATTATAAAATTTTTTGATAAAATTCTTTGCAAAAATTCGATGATTTTCTTAATTCAATACAGAAATTATTGCTTAAAAAAATGGAATTCGATAGCATTGGCGCTATTGGACCAATAGTTGCTTCAAAAAAAAATTGAATTCAATAACATTGGTGCTATTGGACCAATAGTTTTTTCTCAGTGTAGAAAGCGTTTAAAATTTTTAATGTTATTAATTACTTTTTGGATCTTTATTAAGATGCACTCCTTTAGTAATTTGTAATATGTATCTAGCGACCTCGATCAATTTGACTCTTCTCAGTTCTGTTTTTAATTCGTAATCTCTTTCTCTCTTTCCCTCTCACTCTAGAAACAAGGATTTTCTTTATTCACAAATTAATGAGCCGTGTTTATTATTCAGTGAGCTACATTTGAATAACAGCTTAACTCGAAGAACGAAAGCTGAGCACATGAATAATGAAATTCGTTCATTCAATCTCTGACATTTTCGTGTGACCTATTAAATGAACCCAATTGATCAAATATTAACATAATTTAGTAAAGAGGAGTGTCATATATGTACATGAAAAAAAGAACAATTCCTCAATTTTATAAACGATTTGTGTTAAAATTGAAGATGTTTTATTATACTTCAATCGCGACTGAAAATTATTACCAGACATATATTTTTCTATTATCTGAAATTTATGTTGCTTTTAAAAAATCTATATTAATAATCGTTGTACATTCCGGATATCTGTCCTCAGTTTTAAGTTAGTTATTTCTGTTTGCATTTTTGTTTCCTAATTTTTCTGTGGTTATTTTTTATTTTAAATTATATGATTTTAAATATTAAAAAACATTTTCATTTAATGATATGAAATTAACACGAATTTTAATACAAAACCTTCATTTTTTTCAATTTCTGACAATAATTTCTTATTTTTTAAAAACTAAAAAATTCTTTTTAGGAATTCAATTATTTTCATAAATAATAAAATTCTTTTTGGGAATTCAATTATTTTCATCAGGGACCGTCACGAAGCAAAGGTATCGTGTCGGTATCGTGTCACGATACGATACGGTTCTACCACGAAGAAGAGTATTGTGTCGCGACACGATGCCGACACGATACCGACACGATCCAATTTTCGTATCGTGTCGCATTACATAAATAGCCGAATCAATTAAATGACATATGGACAATCATATTATACAAAATTACAAAATAATATTGGGGCCATCCATAAATTACATAAGATAATTTTTTTTAATTTACCCCCCCCCTCCCCCTCTTGTAATATATTTTACATACATTAGCGCCATTTTTTATTGTTTGTAGGGTAAACGCACCAATTGTCGAGCCGGTTCCATTTGTCGATGTTACCATGGTAATAACCAAAAATATTGCCTAAAATGTCTAATTTATTTAGGGACATAATATTAATATATTATTTTTAACATTCATGACACTTAATAAACATAATTCTAATCATTTTTGGCATTTAAATTGTAATTCCTTGTTTAAGTCAAAAACGGAATTTGTTGACTCGAGAAATAGGTTCACCCTCGATAATTGGTGCGTTTACCCTAATTCTTATTGCCAGTATAAGAGCCAATAAAAACTTACTACTACTTATTGCTGCGCAGTAGCCTATCACTACACTTGGACATGCGCAGTAGTGCAAATTAATACTTATTGCTGCGCAGTAGCCTACCAAAACACTTGGACATGCGCAGTAGTGTAATTTAGTATTTATCGCTGCGCAGTAACATAATTTAGTATTAATTGATGCGCAGTAGTCTAATTTAGTATTAATTGATGCGCAGTAGTGTAATTTAGTATAAATTGCTGCGTAATAGTGTAATTTTGTATTTATTGCTGCGCAGTATTTAGGTTAAATATACTGAGCAGCAATTAATACTAAACTAGCCTACTGCGCAGCAATTAATACCAAATTACACTACTGCGCATCAATTAATGCTAAATTAGACTACTGCGCATGTCCAAGCGTGGTGGTAGACAATTGCGCAGCAATAATTTTTAAAGTAGATTACTGCGCAACAATTAATACTAATTTAGACTACTGCGCAGCAATAAATACCAAATTACATTACTGCGCATCAATTAATACTAAATTACAGTACTGCGCAGCAATAAATACCAAATTTCACTACTGCGCATCAATTAATACTAAATTAGACTTCTGCGCATCAATTAATGCTAAATTAGACTACTGCGCATCAATTAATACTAAATTAGACTACTGCGCATGTCCAAGTGTGGTGGTAGACTATTGCGCAGCAATAATTTCTAAAGTATATTACTGCGCAACAATCACTTCTAAATTGCACTTCTGCGCATGTTCACTTATAGTTGTAGCATACTGCGCAGCAATAAATACTAATTTCCACTACTGCGCATGTGCAAGTGCAGTGGTAGTACACTGCGCAACTTAAAATATATTTATTTTGGTTTTTACAAGATGGCCGTATATGCGTCATGTGCTGATAAAAAGCATTTTTTAATGTAACATGTGCGACACGTTAATTTCGTATCGTGTCGGTATCGTTTCTCGACACGATGCATCGTGTCGGGCGTCGACACGATACCGACACGATACTCATTTTCGTGTCACATCGTGTCGGTGGCGGTCCCTGATTTTCATAAATAATAAAATTCTTTTTAGAAATTCAATTATTTTCATAAATAATAAATTTTTTTTTACAGAGATTCAATTATTTTTATAAATAACTAAAACTCATCGCAGAATTTCATTTATTCTTAATACAATTTTAATCAAATTCCTCGGAAAATGTATTTTCTTAAAAATTTTATTAAAATTCGTCGAAAAAATGCAATTATTTAAGGATTTTGTTGATAAAATTCTTTATGAGAATTTTATTTTAAGAAACATTTAATTATTCAATAAATTATTTATTTTTGTATTTGAATATAATCGAATTTTCGCAGAATTTTCTAATAAAAAATAAAATATTATACGTATAAGCATTATAGCGTGAATTTTTAGAAATAATTGAATTTTGAAAAGGTTTCAAATTAAAATCTTTGAAAATATGAATATTTCATACCTTGAATTAACTATTCTGCAGAATTAATATTTTTGAAAAAATATAATTGAATTTTTTTTTTCTAATAATTTTACAATTAGAAAAATTCGTAAATAAATTAAATAGAACATTTTTTATGATTATCTAATCATTTTTCGAGTGAGTTAGAATATTCTTTAGGGTCAGGGAGAAAGTCAAAATTTTGTCTGGAAATCAGGGAAAAATAAAATTTTTGTAGCTACCCTGGTATTTTTAATTTGAAAATATGAAATTTTGATTAAAATAATGCTACAGGTATTATAATTTTTTATAACTTTTATTTTTTATAATTTCGAATCTGAAATAAATTAATTTTTGCATAGAATTTTATTAAAGTTTTGAAAAGAATAAAATTGTTTTGAAAAATTTTATTAATATTTTTAAAAATAATATTGAATTCGATTAAGAAATTTTATTGAAATTGTATTGAAAATAATAATTGAATTCCTTCGAAGAATTTTATTAAATTTTATGAAAATAATTAAATTATTTCAAAGTTAATTAAAATTCTTTCAAGGAATTTAGTTAAATTTGTATTGGAAATAATTGACGCACGTAACATTTGCTAGTTTTAATAATAAAATTGTTTACAACTTGTTTTATTTGTTGACTTTTTGTTCAGTTTTCAAATTTATAATTTTCGATAGAAAATAATTTTTTGAAGGTTAGATAAATTTTATTGTACCTCTTACAAATATGTATAACTTACTTTTCAATGCTATAGATAAATTTAAATGAAAATTTGAAAAAGTATAATTGGATTTTTTTTCTAATCATTTTTCGAGTGAATCAGAATATTCTTTGTGCAACCCCTGCTGGAAAAGAGCTACTTTCCTTTAACATAAATGCAGCAGAAAGTGGTCAATTTCTGCACATTTAAAAGTGTGCAGGAAAGTGTACTTTCCCGCACTCTTTTGATGAAGTGTGCAGGAAAGTGTACTTTCCCGCACACTTTTGATAAAGTGTGCAGGAAAGTATACTTTCCTGCACACTTTTTTGTAAACAGTATAATATACGCTATAATCAACATAAAACTATATTTATTGATTAGAAATGTATAAAAAGAACTTTTTTCGTTAAACAGGTGTTGCACAAAGTACTGTGTGCAACACGTACGAAAGAAGATTTTCCAACTTCGTGCAAATTACTGCCCTCGCTTCGCTCGGAGCAGCAAACTTTGCACTCGTCGGAAAACAGCTTCTTTCTGTACTTGTTGCACAATATACTATTAGGGTCAGGGAGAAAGTCAAAATTTTGTCTGGAAATCAGGGAAAAATAAAATTTTTGTGGCTACCCTTATACTTTTTCAATTTGAAAATTTGAACTATAAATATTAAAAATTTTGCCCTATAAAAAATTAAAAAATTTTCTATAGAATAGTAAATATACTAAAAAAACCGTTACTATAAAAAATGTTCTATTAAAATAAAAAATTTCCACTATAAAACAATACAAATTTTTATATACAAATTTAATGATCACATTTGTTTAAAATTTGTTCCTTTAAAAATTTTTATCAGATTTTATGTTAATAATAATTTCCTAAATCCAATGTCAAATTCAAAGTCAGTGACATAAAAAATCTGATAAATGTGATGTGTTTTAAGCGAATTAAAAGAATGTTTAAAAATAATCAGCCATATTGAATCCGCCATTTTGGATTTTTGGAAATTGACTTCAGAATTAAAATCAACTGCTCTATAAATTTACAGATAATATGTAATAATTTTCCTAGTCAACTGACTTTCAAATTCACAATAATGATTTTTAAAAACTTTCTACAACTACAATATTTTTAGGCAAGTGAAAATTTTTTCAAAAATGAGATGAAATGACATGCGAATGTAAAAAGAAATAAAGATATTGAAAACAATTATCGATCTCTTTCAACTTTTTCTTGAGATTTTCTTCTTATGAATTTAAATAAGTAATAACAGAAATTTAAGACCAAATGAATTTAAAATTCTTAAAACTTTCAAGAATTCATGCTCGAATGCATTTATTATAAAGTTTTCGAAACAAAAATTTAAGGATGACTTTCTTTCACCGCATATGGAGCGGCAATACAAATTTAGTTCGAGTTCATAAAACTATTTCCTGGCGCTCGTGACAAAAGTTGGCTATAAATGTGGAAAAAGAGAGCGAGTTGCAAAAACCGTGAAAGTTATTATTGACAAAACTATAAATTTCGGGTCCATTTTCTATACGAGCAAGTTACAAAAGAAAAAGGGGCAAAATCACAACTTTTTTTTTTATCTCAAATATCATCCCTCGAAATGACAAATAAAGTTATCATTTTGACGATATGCCATTTCCTCGTCGATCTTTTACTGTTTTCCTTCAGTGTGCAGAGAAAGAGAGAGACGTTACTTCCAAGAATGTCTGTTTCACTTCTGCTGTGAGTAGCATCCGTTCGTTTTTCTTTTTTTTTTAAGATTACGATCCTATCTTGAGAAATGTCTACGAAACAAATAATAAAAAAAAAACTTGCTCTTCTGTAGTTCGCAAATTCAGTTTTGCGAATCCGTTAAATGACTCGCAAAATGCAGTGTTTACGTATTATAACTCGTTCGTCTCCTTTCCTCATTTTTTACCATCAAAAATGATATTCGCGAAACTATTTTATTTCTCGTAAAGTTTGCTTTTATCTGCTTCTTAAAACTTGGTTTATGGGCTTAAAGTATTTTGTAAAATATCGACTTAAGGAAGAAAATGTGTGTGCTATATACATATATGAATTACTACCTATAAGTACCTACAGAAAGACTCGCAATGATGCGTAACTGATAAAAGTGGTCAAAAACATTATTTTAAATTTACTATTTCATATTTTTCAAAATTCCAATTATTTAATTTTTATAAAATCTGGTGGTATGAATATATAGTTTTACACCACCCCAAACTATTTTGCACATATAAAAATCCTCGTCAGGAAGTAGAACCAAAAAAATATTACCCTTGTCAAGACGTTTTATTTTGTGGATCAATTTTTTATCCTTTTTAGGGGTAAAAACAATCATGAAGAAAAAAAAATTCTGGGGTTTTCGGGGATGGTGATTAAAAATCAGAAGTCAGATTTTCAAAATTCAAAATGACGGATCAAATGTTGGGAACAAATATTCAAAAATTTAACGGATTCCCTTCAAACTCACGTTGCTTGAGTGTTTTCGTGATCGATGATTACGAATCCAACGTCAGTTTTTCAAAATTCAAAATGGCGGATTTAAAAAGGCATTAAGAATTTTAATCTTAATGGTTATTCGCTCTTTGCCGGACCCAGACTCATTGAAAGTGGACGTAACTCCATTTTTTTATTTTACTGTTTTTAATTTAAAAAAAAATTTTTTTAGTATTTTTAATAATAATTTTAAATTTAAGTCATTATCTTCAAATAATTTGAAAAATTATTATCACTTAATCATCACTAACAAAAGTTCCTTAATTATTATCGTCCTCATCGACAGATAGCTCTAAATCATTTAAATAATTTTCTCTTTGGAAAAGATTAATATCTACATATTCTTCAGATGTTTCTTCAGTCTCTGATGTAGGTTCTGAATCTCGAGAATGATTGGACACTTCCGGAATTGGAAGTAGCTTTTGAATTACTTTCGTAAAAGATAAATATTTTTTACTGCTCAAACGAAACACTCAAGCAAGGCGAGTTTGAAGGGAATCCGTTAAATTTTTTTTAAATTTGTCCACCATATTGGATTTGATATTTTGATATTATGATCGCTGATTTCGAATTTTAATGCATTTTTAGAAAATCTGTCAGGCATATTGGATCCGATATTTTGAATTTTGAAACTAATTTTGAAATCGTAATGAACTGCTATAAAAACCTACAAGCGAAGAATTTCAAGCAAATTTGATGAATTTTCAAAGAAATGATCGCCATATTCGATCTGCCAATTTATAGTTTGGAAATCTCATGACAAATTCCAAATCAGGAATCGTGTTAAAAAAATTCAAAATGGCGAATCCAATGTGGAGGACAAAAAAAATTGAAAAATACTCCGATTTGCTTGAAACTTATTATTCGAGGGAAAAACCTTCAAAAAAATGGGTCAAAACGATCTAAAAAGGGACTTTTTCGTCAGCCATATTGAATTCAGTATTTTGAATTTTAAAAATCTCTCTTAACAATCTTAATTAGCGACCCCAAAAACCCCCAAGAAGCAAATTTCAAGCGAATTAAATAATTTTTGGAAATATTAGTTGCCATATTGGATTTAACATTTTGAATCTTGAAATTACAATTCAAAATTCTAAATGCAGGACAAAAATTAATATTGTTTGACATCAAGATTGATATAAATAAATAAAGCATAAAAAATTCGTATTTTTAAGTAAAAATACATTTTCTACAATAAAATGCAACAAAATTTTATAATATAATGATTAGGGGGTTTTTAGGGTCACTGATTACGAAGCCGATGACAGTTTTTCATAATTCAAAATGTCGGATCCAATATGGCGGTTTTTTTCAAATTCATCGAATTCTCTTAGAAACTGGTTATTTGGGTTTTTTTGGGGTCGTTGATTACGAATTCGATGTCAGTTTCTCGAAATTCAAAATGTCGGATTCAATATGGCGGATATTTTTTTTCAAATTCATCGGAATAACTTTTAACTTGTTACTTGGGGGGTTTTTGGGGTTGCTTATTACGAATCCAATGCTAGTTTTACGAATTTTAAAATGGCTTATCTATTAAGATAAAGGATTTCTCTTACTTAGACTGGCTTTTGTTAAAATCTTGTTATTTAAAAAATTTTTTTTTTGCCTATAACTTTAAAAAAAAGTCAGGACATCTATAAATGTTTTTATCTAATTTTATAGAGTTTTTTTAGTGGCATCTTTTGAACTCTTATTGAACATTTTTCGTCCATATTATCCGGAGATATTAAACGCATTTAAAAATCTAAAATTTGAAAAATAAGAATTTTTTACAAATTCTCTTAAGAAATGTAGGAGAAACTTGAAAAATCGCATAACAAACTTGTAGAGCATTAAAAGACGCTTCGATTAACTTGTTTTTGAACCTAATTCAATTAGAAGTTACAAAATTAATAGTATTGTAAAGAAAGTATTATTTTTAAATATTTTTGGAAAAATGTGGAAGTAACTTTTAAAGTTTTTATAACCCATTAAAGCATACATTTTTCTAGTCAAGGAATTTAATAACGTACACTTTAGGGGGTTTTCAGGGTCGCTGATTAAGAATTTGAAGTCGGATTTTTCATATTTTCAAAATTTAAAATGGCGGATTCAACATGGCGGACTTATTTTTTAAAATTGATTAAATTTACTTGAAACTTGTTACTCGGGGGTTTTTGGGGTCGCTGATTACGAATATGAAGTCAGATTTTTAAAATTCAAAATGGCGGATCCAATATGGCGGACTTATTTTTTAAAATTGATTAAATTTACTTGAAACTTGTTACTCGGGGGTTTTTGGGGTCGCTGATTACGAATATGAAGTCAGATTTTTAAAATTCAAAATGGCGGATCCAATATGGCGGACTTATTTTTTAAAATTGATTAAATTTACTTGAAACTTGTTACTCGGGGGTTTTTGGGGTCGCTGATTACGAATATGAAGTCAGATTTTTAAAATTCAAAATGGCGGATCCAATATGGCGGACTTATTTTTTAAAATTGATTAAATTTACTTGAAACTTGTTACTCGGGGGTTTTTGGGGTCGCTGATTACGAATATGAAGTCAGATTTTTAAAATTCAAAATGGCGGATCTAATATGGCGGACTTATTTTTAAAAAATGATCAAATTCACTTGAAACTTGTTACTCGGGGGTTTTTGGGGTCGCTGATTACGAATATGAAGTCATATTTTTACAATTCAAAATGGCGGATCCAATATGGCGGACTTATTTTTAAAAAATGATCAAATTCACTTGAAACTTGTTACTCGGGGGTATTTGGGGTCGCTGATTACGAATATGAAGTCAGATTTTAAAAATTCAAAATGGCGGATCCAATATGGCGGACTTATTTTTAAAAAATGATTAAATTCACTTGAAACTTTTTACTCGGGGGTTTTTGGGGTCGTTGATTTCGAATATGATGTCAGATTTTCAAAATTCGAAATTTATTAATATATTAAATATAAATTGCATAAATAAATAAATATATATATATATATACATATCATACGTAAGCCTACTTTAAAAAGTACGTCTACAGTTGTACCTAACACTGAATGACTGAAGTGATTAAGAAAATAATGTCAACATAAAAAAATGTTATTGTGTGTTAATAAGTTTGATTATTATTTTGGTTACAGTGCCGCTTTGGGAAGAGTTTGCATGAAACTTGTGGTGGTTATGGGTGTGACATGGATCCTGGACGTCGTCTCCTGGGCAGCTGGTGGCCCGACCTATCTGTGGTACGTTCCAGATGTGATCAATGCGTTCCAGGGTGTCTTTATATTCATTGTCGTCGGCTGCCAACCGCAAGTTCGCGCTGCCGTGAAGAGGATCTGCAGCAGGAACCCGAGGACCAGCGCCGGAAGGCAGGGCAACGGCCTCAGCACCACTAGCCATGGAATGCCGAGTATGGGCGACAGTGTCACGCAAAATCCCAGCACTAAAACTGCACCTCTAGAAACCATCTGTTAAACATATTTCCTATACATACACAAAAAATTCTTCGCCAAACCTCGGATCAACCAAAAACAAAAATAATTCTCTCACTTTTGTGTAAGAATTACGAGCTTTTCAATCCATTTCCAATTTTGGAAATTGATTTTTTTTGTCAAAGAAGACAAAAAAAACAAAACAACCACCAACTGTTTTCAAAAAAAGAAAAATAATGTTGGTTTCAAAAATCAACATAAAACTTACTCTGGTCGAAATTATTTTTTACGAATCTATACTCTATATACCTTTGATACTTTTTTATAAAAAAAAAAGAAATTTTTTGTCATTTTTCAAAAGAAAAGAAAATTTGTAATTTACTATGTTTAAGATTTTGGTAAAGTCTAGTTCTAGAAATTTGTAGAGATCCCTTTAGAACCGAAGATTAGAAAATAGGAAAATTTAAAGAATCTTTGAAATTTACCAGAGGTGAAAGTTTAAAAAAAAATAATGATGATGATAAAAAAAATACTGAATGCAATTGTACGAAGTCGAGAAAATTTTCTTAAAAAAGAAAATCAATTAGTCGAGTAAGAGAGAGAGAGTGATTAGAATCGGGCAAATACGCAAATGGGGTACTTTCTTTATTTATTTATGCGTCAGGTGTGCGTCCGAATTTCGATATTCTTTAGCATAGATTTGCATAAGAGTCGCGCCTCGCACAATTGCATTCAAGATTTGCATATTTATAACAGAGAGAAAAGAGTATATGTGTATGTAAATGTGTGTGAGAGTGTGAGAGAGAGAAAGAGAGACACTGTGAGAATTCGTGTTCTATCGTGATGGTCGCTCACGGTCGTCTACGTTGATATTCGAGACCAATGACTCGCGTGCGATTAAAATTCGCCATTGTTGATACCAAATTGGTACTTCATCCTTTTTTATAGCCGCACATTTTCAATCGTACCCAAAAAAAGAAAAAAAGAAATTGTTCCACTTTACCTGATTCTCTTTCCGGGTGCTCAACATTAAACTGCCAATTTATTCTTTTTTTTCCGCAAACTTTTTATTTTTGAATAATTTTTCTAGTTATCATTTGGATAGAATAAATAGAATTCTAATCAAATAAAACTAATTCTCAATTTTGGGGAATTTTTTCAGATCGTAAAAAATTTTATCATTAAATTCTATATAATGAAAATTTATAGAAAAAAATCAACTTTGTTAGTGTCTCTTATTTACTGTTAAGGAAGACTCCGACAAACAATCGGAACAAAAGTTAGTCCAATGTCATAATTTCGTATTTTAAAAAAAAGTTAAATTAAATTTAAAATTTATTTTGGTAGAAGCGCAAAGAATTTAATTTTCTACATTTTGAACATTTTTTGTTCAAAAAAACAAATTATAATTTTTCGGCAATACTAAATGATTTAAATAACATAACTTAAAATTTAACAAATGTTTCTTATTGACAGAAAATTGTAATTTTTATTCAAATACAACTTTTAATCGTTTTAAATATTCAAAATTAAATTCTTCGCATTTCCACCAAGACAAATTTAAAATTTAATTTGTGTTTTTCTTTTAAATTACGAAATTATGACATTGGACTAACTTTTTATTTGACTGTCCGTTAGATTCTTTCTTAAAAATTTAAGATTCCATCTAAGACTTTTGCTATCCAAGAGGAATATTTCCAAATTGTTCAGAATAAATAATTGCTTTTCGTCAAGAATTTTTTTTCTTAAAAAAAATCGAAAATTTCTTGACTATTTTGTATTTTTAGGTTTGAAAAGAGAATAATTTTCAATTATTCGCAATTGGCTAATTGAAAATATTTTTTTCTGACTATTTTACTTATTTTTGCAAATATTCTAAAGAAAAATGAACATTTGAAAAATTTTCCAAAAAAATATCAGTTTGGGACATTTTTTCAGGTATGTTTTTGAAAGAAGAATAAAAAATTATTCTCACCTATAAAAGCGTAAAAAATTTTAAAAGTTTTCAAAAACTGTTTTAATATTTTTTGTAGAGAATATTTTGAAAAATATACCTCAATTTTATGAAAAAATATTTCTACTAAAGAAATAATTATCGTGCAGTCAAAACAAAAAGTTAATTAACATCAATTATTTCTTACATTAAAAAAAATTGATTTATATTATTTATTTATATTATTAAATTTAATTATTTTTTACCAATTAATTTAATAATTAAATTTAATTATTTTTTTATTCATTAATTTAATTATTAAATTTAATTTAAAAAATTATAAATATATAAATAAATTAAAGTGTAAGAATGAAAAATTTAATTTTTCTAACATTAAATTTTTAACTCTACTCCAAAAAATTTTTCTATTTAAAGATCAAAATTTTGTCATCATTCAAGAAATTAGAGTTGCGATATTTTTCTTCCTATTCATTCATTGTTTTTCTTCTCGATTGAATTCCTATAAAGTTTATTATAATCTAAAAAGAGTCATTTTTGAAAAATTTTTCAATAAAACTTCTTCAAATAGAAAACAATTTTTTCGAAAACTGTTTCAAATCAAATATTTCAAAATCTAAAAAAAGGAAATTAACTTTGTTTAGAAGAACGATTCGAAAAACGAGTAACAAAATTACTAAAATTCTCTCCAAGAAGAAATATGAACAATTTGTGAAAAAAACTCTTGGATCCGATTTTTCTTACAAATATTCAAAGTCTGATGAAAAATATTTGTCCGATATTTTCCGAAAAGAAAAATTGCAGAAGAAACTGCAAAAAATTTGTTGAAGGAAATTTCCTTTACTTTCAAGAACCAAAGAAACAGTGGAAATTGTATGATGAACAAATATTTTATTACTCATGGAAAATAAAAATAATAAATGACAAAAAAAAAGTATATTTTAGTGTCAAAAATGATACTAAAAGATGTCTCGAGATTTAGTGCAACATTTCCGAAAAAAAGCAACGGATTCAAAAGTCATAGTCGATCGATGCGTAAAGGAAACTTCTCTATGGCAATTACGCACTCCAAGAGTTTGATTGGCTTTTGATATCATGATTGTTTCCGCTTGTAGAAACGTGAGTGTCGATAACGAGCGATCATTGTTTTAAAGTAGACTGATTGTGAGACTATTTTTTTTAATGTTTTTTTTTTGTGTTTTTTTTTTTTTTTTTTTTTTGAGTGACTCACAGGGCATAACAGAGTCAACGTGACAATACACACGAGAAAATCAATGCCTTCTGAAATTGCCTTGTTCAACATGGTATTCACTCGTGCCGAATTTCATTAAACAGATTCTCCTCTGAATCATCACAGAGAAAAAGAAATAAAATTTAAAAAAAAAAAACAAAGTGGCGAGCGGACAAGGAAAAAAGGAATAAACTAAAAGAAACACTTCGCCTAATCGAAATTGAATCGCGATAATCGACGGCACAAAAATCCAGGATTTTCTGCGGATTTTTATCGATGACAAGACCAACACGCTTTTTCAAATGGACGAGAGATCGAAAGCAATTTTATGTATACCTCTCCCCCTTCTTCATTCTAGATCTTAGATTTCTTGTTTTGGTTCTTTTCTATAAACGAAAGGCGACGGTTCCGAGCACTCGTTACAAATTGATTAATAATTTCCTATCGTTTTGAAAAATCTTTTCAATTTCTTTTCACACGTGTTTCCATTTTCTTCCGGCATTATCCTCAATTTTTTTTTCTGAAGACTTGTTAGAAAGAAATAGTTTTTTTCCTTTTAATCAAAAAATTTACAAACTAAAAATTTTTCCGAACAATTTTTGCCTAAATGAAAGAACCCATTGCAATTGAAAATTGCAAAAAATGGAAGAGTGGATAATAAATTAGGTGCCTCTACCTAACTTTGGGTATAATTTAAAAAAAAAATTTTTTTTTAAATATCGAAAGTCGGTAAAGTAGATTCTTCGGTGCTTTGAACCGTTTTTTTCGAACACTTGGATGAAACGAGACCAAGAAAATATAGATAAATTATTTGTTTCTTTAGGTGCGTCCAAGAGACTGAAAGTGTGAATGTAGTGGACACTGCACCCTATTTTGTCTCCTTTGTTTCACTCCCTCCCTGGATGTCATATCACGATTGAATAGTCATCAAATTAATTACTCTTTAATTAAAAAAACAATTGTTAGAATCTTCCCCTCAGAGTACTTTTTTATTTAGAATTTATTTTTTCTAAAAAATTCATTTCATCAAAGAAATTTTAATTTAATTTTTAATTTCAAGTCTCGATATTTTCATTATATTATATAATTTTTTCGTATTTATTTATTTTTTTTAATTTTATTTATTTACAATTATTACAATTATTACATAAAAATATTTCAATGTTCGTATGAAATCCAGAAAAAATGTGAAACAAATCTAATCGGGAAAAAAAATTCTCTCTACGAATTTTCATTTTTTTTTAAATTGACGCGACAAATGTGATAAAAAAGCAAAATCGAAGTTCTTGAAACTGTTTCGATTTTTTTTTTATTTCCATCCCTAGACTGTTAATAGAATCCAAAAATTCGGCCTAAAAAAAAAGTAGAATTATGCAGGCAGCTAAAACAAAAACAGTTTCAGGTACTTATCGATTTTGAAAAATTTGTGTAAATGTGTGCTTTAAGAGCTATGAAGATAATTAATGTTATTAATTAAGTACAGTAGATTATAAAACAGACACGATTATGCGTAATTGAATAATAACTCGAGAGAATTGTTAAGACATTTTCGAATTTAAAATATTGTTTATTGCGTCAAAATAAGTTTCAACATGTTTTAAAATGTTTTCCTTTTATTCTACAACTGTATCCAAAATATGGACTCTATCTTACGCAGTGCGTACGATATAGAGAGTCAGTAATGAATCTCGAATTAACGCCGCAACTTTTATTTATTTTTTAAAAATAAAAAATAAAATATACACAAATTTACAAACTTTATGGTTTCTAAAATTAAAAAAGAAAAAAAAAACGAAAAAAATGTGTTGAAATTTATATCATTTTTTGTGTGAATCATTATTTAATTTCGAGGATAATTGAAACACCTCGAAATGTCGCAAGTATTAATTTCACAATTACGCGTCATCACATACACACGCTCTTGTAAATAACATTGTATTACGTTAAATATATCCGTCGAATATTATATAGAAAATTTAAGACTCATTTCACCGGGTAAATGAAAACGATTATTATTAATATTACATTAATTATTAAAATTATAAATAAGTATACTCATAAACAGGACAAAAAGAGAATGTACATTCGTTTCAATGTAGTATTTGCGAAAAGTCTCGATTCTGGAATATTTCAATTGTAATTTCCAACAAAACTTAATCGAGATTTACTCATTGTCAGTAGATCTGTACCGTGATTTATACGATATGTATTTATATGATCTATAAAAAAAAAATAATCAAGCGAGGAGAAAAAAACAAAAAACTCGTCAACGACAAAGACGAAAAACCACTTTTAGAAAGTAGAAAAAGTAATTAAGACACGCCTTATATTATAATCTTAATTTATTTTAATAGTTTGTTGTGTTTTTTTTTTATTACAAGTACACCATTGAAAATGGTAGCTTGCCAGTAATGATGTATAGGTAACTGTTAGAAATTAATAATAAGCAGAATGTCAAAAAAAAACGTGCATCACGTTGAGTTTTTTACGTTCAAATTTTTTTCCAAAAACTTATAAATTAAATTGCTTAAAATTCATTAAAAAAAACAGACTACATTTATAAAAACTAATTTAAAAAAATTTTATTTTTATTGAAAATATTTAATTTTAATTTTTACAATTTTTTAAATACGTTTGCAGTGTGATATTTTTTAGAACTTTTTTTTCAAAGGGTTAAAAAAAAGAGAAATACTTCATTATACAAAATAAAATATTTTAATATTTTTGGGGGGGTCATTTTTCTAGTCTTGTCAAAAGTTCGACTTGAAGCACACGTCATTCTGTAAAGAATAAGGAGGCTATAATTCAAATAAATAATAAAGTTATAACGGAACAAAAAAAAGTACACGAACAAAGAAACACTAGTATTGAAAATGTTACGAAAGTAACGAATAACATTTATAAATTTAATGTGTAGACCGGCCAACTGTATAGAAATATTGTAAACACCATCTGATAAACAAAAAAAATTCTGTCTACTGTCGCAAATCGTACACCATTCCTACGATGTATTATTACAGTATTTCTAACGCACTAATTAAATAGAGACATGTTAGTACGAAATTGGACTTTAATTATTTTTTCCCATTTCCTATAATTTTAGGTATATTTATTCTTTTGCAATTATAATGATTTTTTTCTTATCTTGAAACTTTGAATGAAAAAAAAGTTTACTTTACTTAATTAAATTAATTAATAAAAAATTAAATAAGTAGTAAATTCATATATTCATTACATAAAAATTTTGCTTTCTTTTTGAGATTATTAATAAGATTTTCTTTCTCGTGAAGAAAGCAATAATATGCGCTTTAATATTTATAAATAAATATTTGCTGACCAATCGATTCGTTTTGATGCAAACAATAAGATTATCGCTCTTTCAGAATCTGCACTCAAAATTTAAAAAAAACCAAAAAGTTACGGCCATTTTTTTTAAATACCGCCACAATGGATCTGCCATTTTGAAATTTAAAAAACGGACTTCAGATTTGTAATCAGTGACCCTAAAAACCCCCGAGTATGGAATATTAATCGAATCCGATAAATTTTTTAAAAATTCGTCAGCCATATTGGATCCGCCATTTTGAATTTTGAAAAAATAAATTTAGATTCGTAATTAGCAACCCCATAAACTCTCAAGCAAATAATTTCAACTGAATTTGATTAACACTTGATCCACTTGCGGTACTACCGTCAGGCCTTAAACTTCGCAAGTGGTGGTCCGTTTGTTCTGCTTCTTAACTTGCCATTAATCCGCTCATACAATGTCCACATTTTGAACCATGGTAGACACCATGTTATCGACGTTTATTTCAAAGCCAATTGCCGCAAACATGGACATTTTATCATGGTTCTCTCTATTTTCGTTGCGTCCTGGACAAAGTCTTCTGTGCTTCCTCTAAGGTAGTTCTAAAGATCTTGCAGCTTCCTGACCCTGCGACGTGGTTAGTTTTCTTCTTCCCGTCAAACTTCTTTTCGCAAAAGAAGCAGCATGGGCTCTTCTAACAGTCTGCTGTCTTGTGGTCGGCTTCTCCGCACTTGATTGAAGCACGCAGCTAACCTATCTACCGATTTACCATCTTTGCCTATATGGCCATAGCCAAGGTACCTATGACACCTTGTGACCATAATTCTTCTCCTCACTGGACGAGACAAAAAGCGAACCCTTATGTGGCCGAGATGTTCCAGCTTTTCTGCATCTTGCTGTGTGATTACTACAATAGCGAGCTTAACAGCTCGCTTATTAGGTTCAAGGACCGTTACTTTTCTGCTTCCTACAGGCATTGCCGAAACTCTATAAAGGGGCTCCTGGATATCTGTTGGCTCTGTAAGACAATCCAGATCGCGGATCTCCAAAGTGGTTGGCCGGTCCACAATCTGCACCTTATCCAGGTCACCAATCACCCTAATCACCACATTGGTGAATGTCTGCTTATCAGAAGAATTTCTAAGTTTGATAAAGAGGTCTCCGTTCTTGGTGGGTACAGCTCCCACACAAATCGTATTGCTTTTTTATGGATTCACCTTTTCACGGATCTTTCCCAGAATTGCTGTGAACGTCGAACCTTCAGCCACCTTAACGATCATTCATGACTCCTTTTTTGTTTGGTCCTTCGCCTTTTTTGGAGAACCTTCATTCTTCTCCTTTTTTGAGTTTTCAGTCGAGCCAGGACTGCTCCTCTTCCGCTTCTGATCTTCCAAGACGACATTTCTTAACGTTATAGCGTTAAAGCGGTCGCGTCTGAATCTTCGATCTTGTCTTGATTCCCCTGACCACGCCAATTGTTGATAGAACCTCTCGTCTACTTTTTTGCAGCTGGGTGCTTCTCCTTGATCTCCTATATGAGTGTTGTTATGCTTTTCAGTCCGTTTTTGATCTTCATTTTGACGTTTTTCTGGACATCACAGGACTTCAGCATCTTGCTGACCTCTTCCTCCATTCTTTGAATTCAAGCTGGCCCCTTTTCCCGCAGCCTTATAGCTTGGTCTCGATCTTTATTGCAGCCAGCAATGTCATTAGCCGAAGCATTACTGAAGATAGAAATGCAGCCTGCTTGACTTGTAACCCTGCTCGTACTTCCTCGTGTATCTACTCTGTCCAAGACAATCCTTGGTACCACTAAAGTGTTGTTGCCCTCCTGCATCCTTGGGCCACTGGTCACCGTCCTCACGTCAGGCGCTTGACGATCGGAACCAGTGAGGGATTTAGCCGAAGCATTACCCCGTAGGTACTCTTCCATGTTTTTACAATCGCTCATACTTGATGTTTGCCTCGTATCGAGGGACGCTTGTAACTAACTTCAATTTTCATATCCTGAAATACTCTGTGGTAAGTCCAATTCATGTCTATTCCATTTTAATTTATCGGAGTCTATTAATTCCTTTAAATTTTGCAACACTCTGAGGAAGTGATTCTTTTAATATTTATAGTATACAGTTTATATAGCTGCGCGGAATTGCTGGTTGTCATTTGTTAATGAAAATTGGGGGATTCAAAACTTCAGACTGATAGATTTTTTTTCGCGTAAAATAGTAAAATGGTATTGCAAAGATTTAAACTGAGCTTCTTTTCGATTTCTCCAAATAAAAGCAAAATGATTATTAGCAAAATGATCAATCCTGTCGGTGAAATTCTAATTCTAACTTATTTACATGATAGTCAGGTTGCTGTCTAATAGGCGCTAACTCTCCAGTATTTTTTATGAGACCACATCTAATTTTTTTGTATCAGCATTCAACTAGCTTAAACAAAAAAGCAAATGCCGAACTTATTCTTATTTTATTGGATAAATTTACATCGCTACAATTTTACTAAGATTACAAAAATAAAAGTATCTAAAATGTCAAGTATTACAGTCGTGATGAAGGCTCTTCTGAATTAATCTCATGAAGTACAAGAAGTTTTGATTTAAAGTAAAGTCTGTGAATCTGTAAGTATTAGAGATTGGGAAGAACAATTGTAAAACTGTTCTAAGAGCCACCTTGGGTGCTTGCAGAGCCTAATTTAGTTATTCGAGTAGACTGCTAATAACATTTACTCTGTGCACGCTTCACTGGACCATTCGGAACTGAACAGTTGCAAACTTGATGGACCCTTCCTAATTCAATTGAGTAAGTTTCCGGTTCCTAAAGTCACGATATATATTATGCCAAGAGGAAATTCTGCTTTACTTTTCAGCAACTTGCATATATATATCTTTCTTTAAAATCAAATTTAAATTCTAAAACTTCGTGGGGGCTACTTTAATAAAATGATAGAATTGATTTTGTGAATAGCTCAACTGGACTGACTTACTGGAACAGAAGTAAAAAAATATATCAGAACAAATATTATATTTTTGAATTAAAATATTGAATTTAAATTAAATTTTTTATCATAAGTATTACTTTCATTTCATTGATAATTTTATAATCGAAATTAACAGAATTACCACGAAGGGAGTGAATATAAAAAGTATGAAATACTATTTTTAGTGCATCAATTAAAAGGTTTATTCAGCTGAATCAATAATATTTGATGTTTCTTTTATAATGTTTGTTGCAAAAATAATGTGCATTTGTAGTTAAAGTCATTTTAACGAGAAACGCTTTGGTAGTTACTTTCGCACAACCTTCTTCCAATACGAGTTACTCTATTTGTACAGAGGAGCGGAGAGAGCTTTTCGTTAAACGAAGCGAAAAGGAATAAATCAAGGAGAGCTCAAAGGCCAGACATCAGAGAGTGTAAATGAAAACGTTCTTAAATTTCGTATCTTTGAAATGTTTCGGTAGCTGCAAACATTTCATGTAGTATGGCGCAATTAAGATATTACTTTCAAAAAAATTAAATACGCAACTTATTTCAGTAATCAATGAAACTAATATAATATCCTAATAATAGTAAAGTATTTCTGAAAGTAAAAATTATAACCAACCAACAACTTATTTTTATTTATTATTCTTATTTCTGCAACTACATTGCGATGTAAAAATCTAATATTTCCTTACTTTGTCATTCCATAACACTGACATAAGAACATCTCTCTTTAAATTTAACCATGTGCTTCTTCCTCATTCCAAAATAAATAAAATAAGAATATCTTCCTTTACCTAATTTACATATCTACTCGTTTCTTAATAAGGATTTGCACCGCTCATCCTATGCAACGAAAAGGAATTTTCTCAAAAATTTCCGTATGAAAAACTCATGAAATATGTGTACAGTGCCGCTCAATAACTTTTGCCCACCCTACAGCGATTGAAGGCTTTACAAAAAGTTTTGTATTTTGTTTATTATTAAAGATAAAAAGCTCAAAAAGGTCTCTTTTCAAAGCTCTTTTCCTGAACTTTAACACTGTATAAAACCAAAATTAAAAAAATTAATTTGTTAATGTTTAAAAAATGTTATTGCAACATAAAATTTTTCGTTTTTTTAAAGTGATACAGTTTCATAGGAAATGGTCGCATTTTTATCCAACACATATTTTCTGAAAGCTAGTTTCATCACCTTTAAAATTCATTTTTTAAAATTTTTATACGATAATTTTTAAGAAAAATATGATTTTTTGTTTAAAAAATTAGCCATTTTTTTCAATTGTTGATAACTCAAAAACGGTTACTTTAGGAAAAAAATTTTAAGAACATAAATTGTTCCTTTTTGTGTGCAGAATTAGAAAAAGAATATTAAAAATTTTTATTTGAAACAAATTTTTTTGACTTTTTTTGAAAAAAAAATTTTTATCATTTTTTATATTTTTATGTTTTAATTGTAGAAACTCGCTTTTTACACTCACTATAACAAGCAAGAAAATTTTTCATCGTATTTATTTAATTTTTTTCAATAATTTTAACTCACCAATCATTTAAATAACTTTTGATATAATACTTATTTATTATATTGATTTTGTAAACGGATTAAAGGTTCTTAATTACTTTGACGATTGTCATTTTCTTAAAAATAATCGTATAAAAATTTTAAAAAATGCATTTCAAACGTGATAAAACTAGCTTTCAGAAAATATGTGTTGGATTAAAATGCGACCATTTCCTATGAAACTGTATCACTTTAAAAAAAACGAAAAAAAACGAAAAATTTTATGTTGCAATAACATTTTTTAAACATTAACAAATTAATTTTTTTAATTTTGGTTTTATACAGTGTTAAAGCTCAGGAAAAAAGCTTTGAAAAGAGACCTTTTTAAGCTTTTTATCTTTAATAATAAACAAAATACAAAACTTTTTGTAAAGCCTTCAATCGCTGTAGGGTGGGCAAAAGTTATTGAGCGGCACTGTATAATATGAAAATTTTTCACTTTGTTAGAAAGTATTCAACTCAAACTTTAAGCAAATATTGAACCCGAAATTTCGTGCAATGTGCAATATTGTATTTATAATATTAAGGCTTATTAGCCAGCAATTTCCAACTGCTACGACACTTATAGTAATTTATGTTTGAATACAAATACCAACATAAAAAAATTGTTTTCAATAATTTAGGGATTTGTAAAGGCAGTAAATTCAGTTCCATTTTTGCAAACATATGCAAAGCACTTATCTTAGGTATAATCTTCTTTACGACTATCAGATAAGATATTAACTACTCCTGAATCAATTCATTCGAAACGAATAAGTATCGGAGTGCTTTCGAATAGACCTTTAACATGAACAATTTGTAGTCAATATTATTTATTTGAGAAAACAAAAGCGTGAATAAAAACGTTAAAATATAAAATACAGTGATATTTAGTGCATCATGTAAAAACTTTAACTATTTAAAAGTTACATTAATAAAATAAATTTGTTTTAATTGTAAGCAAGTAAAATTTTAATGCTAGATATAAATTTAATTTCAAAATGTAAGTATTATTCTGGTTTCTAATTGCAAAAAGAATATTTTTGACTACTTGAAAATCAAGAAAATATAATTTGTAAAGAAACGCTTTTAAACATTAAATCTTTTTTTAAAGAAATTAAAAAATCATAAATTAAAAAATTGCAAATATTATTAATAAATAATGTATTAATTCACTGTTTTATAAAACGCAAATATTTATATTTAAGGAAAAAGTCTGTTTGGAAAGTTCCTCGTGAGAGTCAAATATGTGTAAAAGACCATCCAAAAAATAGAAATCAATGTGTACAGTGGACTCTATTCATTAGTGGTAACTATAAATTAATTAAAACATATTTTAAGTTTTATTTTATAAATCTTTTAAAAATATGTAAGGAAGCTTCCCTCTTATTAAAATAACTTTTATACTAACAGAGTGTGTTATATTTGGATTGTTTTTCATCCCCAAAAATGAGAAGTGGATTTTTAGTGTATTCTTAAAGATATCAATCTGGGAAATCACGGGGTATTCTCTATTATTTTGTTCAGTGCCTTCGGAAAAGTGGTAGCAATTAGAAAGACATTGATAATTTTACATGATATCAATTTTTTGGAAAGGTGCATGAATATTCCCAATTTTCATTTAACTGAACTCCCACTTGTCAAACTGACGTTAATTAGAATTGTTTACTTAGCATAACTACCAGTTGTCTTAACTGTCATTTTACCAAACTGATAATTTCCTCATTTTTATTGTAGCTCAAAATGAGAAAAGGTTAAACCCTACGAGAAAAAGTTCCTGGTAATGTTACCGAGAAATTCCAGGGAATCACTCCTGGGAAATTCCTAAAAAAAAGTCCCCAGGAGGGACTCTCGGGAATTTTTAGGTTGTCATTTACGAACCAATGGTTTGAGTGGTTTACTTCTCCGTAAGGCCAGAGGTGTAATCAGGTGTGAGTACTGTTTTTAGTATATCTCCCATCAGTGCTGTCGATATTGGAACGGAACCCAGTCTCTAGTTGTTTAGATTCCCTCAATAGAAAGCCATGGGTAGTGTCGCAATCGATCGGGGAGGATAAAGATACTGTCGTACTTCCACCACTGGGTTTCGACCCTTTTATCCACCTACGGAACTACCTAGTGGCTTCAGACTTCGTAGATGAATGGTCCCATGTAGTCGCTGGCGCGACTCTCCCGTGCCGCTCTTGTTCTGGCCTTATTTCCTTCTTGTTCTTGGCAAAGTCTTCTTTGCTTCTTCAAAGGCAGTTCTGAAGACTTTGCATCCTCCTAATCCGCGACATGGTGGATATTCTCCTTCTCGCCGAACTTTGCCTGGCATAAGAAGCAGCATGGGCTCTTCTTATAATCTGCTGCCTTATGGCCGGCTTCTCCGCACTTGAAGCACGCAGCCGACCTATCTACTGCTTGGCAATCTCTACCTATATGGCCATAGTCAAGGCACCTATGACACCTTGTGACCATAGTTCTTCTTCGTATCTTGCAGGAGACGAACCCAATCTTTATGAGCCCGATTTTCTCCAGCTTATCAGCGTCTTCCTGACTGGTGACCACGACAGCGAGCTTTGCTCCTCGCTTGTTTGGTCCGAGAACCGTCACCTTCCTACTTCCTGTTGGTACCGTAGAAATTTTCTCCAGGGCACCCAGTACGTCTTCCTTTTCTGTAAGGGCATCCATATCGCGGATTTCCAACGTTGTTCGCCGGTCCGCCATCTGCACCTTACCTAGGGCTCCAATGACTCTCGTCACCTCCTTGGTGAACGACGCCTTACTTGAAGTCCCTCCAATTTTGATAAGAAGGTCTCCTTTTTTAGTGGGCACAGCTCCCACAACCCTTGTCTTACTGGCCTCCAAGTCAGCCTCTTCACGAACCTTCTTCAGCACGTTAGCGAATGATGTTCCTTCAGACACTTTGACGATCATTGTTGTTCGTTGTTGTAGCTGTCTTCTTCCCTTGACTGATTTTGACTTTAATGCCGACTTGGTACCCTTGCCTTCAGTCCTTTTAGGAGGTCCATCCTCCTTCTTCCTCTTTGTGTCCTTCACAAACTCTGGACCACTTCTCTTCCGCTTCTGACTCTCCAAGACAACGTTTCTTAGCATTGCTGCGTTGAAACGGTCACGTCTCATCCTTCGGTCTTTGTGTGCTTCTTCTGACCAGGTTAATCCCTGGTAGAACTTTTCATCTTTTCTGGCCGCTGCTGCGTGCTTCTCCTTCACATCCCGTATGAGCAATGTTATGCTTCTCAGTCCATCCTTGATTGCCATATTGACATTCTCTGGACCTCACAGGATTTCAGCATCTTGCTGACTTCATCCTCCATTTTTAAAATGCTCGCTGCCTCTTCCTCCCGCAGCTTAATGCATTTCTCTCGATCTTCATTGCAGCTAGCAATGTCAATCGCAGAAGCATTACTTAAAACAGAAATGCAGCTGGCTTGACTCGTCACGCTGCTCCCTCTATTCTACCTACTGCAGAATGTAGAGCTGTTTCTACGGAGAAACCAGCTTTATAAGCATGTTGTCCTGAATGTAAAGGACAATCCTTTAAACACTCCTGTGTAATAAAATTATCCACCCAAATTAATCAAACCCAAATTAATTATCCATCTAAAGCCTTTATTATAAAGGAAATTAAACTGATTGGTCTGAAATCCTTGGCGGCAGTATAATCGAACCTACCAGCCTTCCAAATAAACACAACCCTCGTCTTTTTCCAAGACTCTGGTATATATCCAAAAGCTAAACACTATCTCATAATTAAACACAGTGGCAGCCTAATTTAGTCAGTAAGAGAATCTTCATCGCTCACAGCATCCCACACAGACCTGGAACAAATCGCAACGTCCAACACATCCTTTCTGTTAACAGAAATGAAAGTTGGTTCATTACCCTAATTTAAAATTTTTAAATTCGTAAAAATCTTGACTTTATCGTTAATGTCAATGCTACTTCATACAACAAGGTTCGCATTGACATTAAAACCCATCATCAAAAAAGGATCTTGACGTTGACAGCAATCTAGAGCTTCTAGACTTTTTTTTATCAAAACGGATTTAAATATTCTAAATCAGAGTAATAAACCAATATACATTTGTGTTAACAGAAAGGAATTGTTGGATATTATAATCTATTCCAAGACTGTGTGGGATAGTTTGTAGGACTGAAGGGTGTTAGATAAAGACACAATAATTTGGTTTCTTCTAATTTTTACTACTTTTCTAAAGCATAGAGAAAAATGAAGGTGGTTCCCCAAATCGAAATCTACAAAAAAAGGAAAACATTAAAAAGCGCAGAAATCAATTCTTCTTTGACATCAGCTTTTAACATATTTTTATTTTTCAGTTTTTCTAATGAGCCTTGGACTTGCATCATTAGAAATGTGGATGACTCCAGCTCTAGCATTTTTAATAAGCGACGACTTTAAATTTCGAATTTCAGAAGATGAAATTTCAGTGCTAGCTTCCATCTTCAATGTAGGCGAGATTCTTGGTTTTCTCACGTATCCGTTGTTAATCGATCGTTTCGGCCGAAAGTACACCCTAATTATCTTCGCATTCCCTCAAATACTGTCGTGTACCTTAATTTTCATTGCTAAAAACATAATAACACTCTACTCAGCTCGAATTATTGGCGGATTTAGCCTAGGTGCAATGCTTGTAACGCAAATAATATTTATGAACGAAGTAGCAGATGAAGATAATCGTGGCCTAATAATGTCCATTGCATGGTTCTCGTCATCATTGGGAAGCATCAGTTCAATGCTTCTTGGTGCTTTTCTTTCATACGACACAATGAATTTAATAATTCTATTAATTCAACCAGCATTTATTATCCCCTTTCTTCAAGTTCCAGAGTCGCCGTATTTTTATTTGAAAGTCAATCGCGAGGATGAGGCAATTGAAAGTTTATCGAAATACAGAAAAAATAACGATCCTCAATCAATAATCTTGCAAGTGAAAAGAATTCAAGAAAGTATTCAAGAGGAGAAGGGTGTAAAACTCACTATACGAAACATTATCCAAAACAAATGTTATCGAAAAGGATTTATTATAATAACAAGCATAAAATTGGGTACGCTTTTCTCCGGTAATGGGGTCATTCTAGTTTACTTACAGGAGATATTCATGTATACTGGATTTTCTTTGGCACCGGAATATTCAACGTTAATTGTGACAACGTCGTCAATTGTGTTTGTCGTGCCAATTCTCTATTTGGCTGACATATTTGGCAGACGATATGTCATTATATATGCCAGTATCATAAGTTTCATAAGTTTATTTTATTTAGGTTTATTTTTCTTCATGAAAAATTATTTACAAATTGAGAATTTTTCATCCATCGCTTGGACACCACTGTTGGCAATTATTATTTTTATTATAACAACTGATATATTAGTTAGTACGTCAATGATACTTTCTGGTGAAATATTTTCCATTCAAGTTAAAGGTCCTGCCCTGTCTTTTATATACATAAAAACAAAAATTGTTGAAGTTTTGTTGAAACTCAGTTTTTCGAGTTCTATTCGAACTTTTGATATGTACGGTACATTTTGGACATATGCGGTTGTTTCATTTTTATTTTTCATGACCACTTTAAAATTTTTACCGGAAACCAAAGGGAAAAGTTTAGAAGAAATACAATTATTACTGAATTGAAACGACATTTAATAAAACGTTTAACAATTTTTAATAAGTTATGAAAAAATGTATTAAACGAAATTTTCTGTTTAAATTAATTGCTAGTTTTCTTAGTTTTTTAAAAAAAAATAGTATGACAAAAATTAGATTAATTTATGATTTTTGAAATGAATTTGTTTCTATACAAAAGTTTATAAATGATATATATTTATTAAGTCCTGACGTTAAAAGTTTTTTTAAAATTTTGTAAAATGTTTTTTGTCTGATTTTTACGTAATTCAGAATGATAATTTTAATATGACAAGTCATTCCGCGTGCATTCTCTGTACCTGTCATTTACGATTCACATTGAATAATTGTAAAAATTGCGATACAAAAAAACTACAGATAAGATTCAAGAATACGTGGTAGAAAAATAAATAGACGGTTAGAGATATGAGTATATCTAAAGTCAGCAAATTACCACGGTCATAATAAAGTCTCTTTCAAAGTTAAGTACATAATACTCGATTTTTTTGTACTAAAACAAATTTATAAACAATAATAATAATAAGAATTATGAAAATAAATTTTATACGTTCGTTATTCAAGAGAAATCATGTGTGGAAAGTTCCTAGTGAAAAAAATGAAACCAGTGAAATTCTTGAGAAGAATGGAAGTAATTGGATGCAATTTGTCGCAGTCATTAGTGGTAAATAAATTATCAACCCAAATTATATTGTTATACTAAATAGTTTTGAATATCTGAATAAATATAAAAATTTCCTTAAAAGTTTTCGAATTCATTGAATACAAATTTTGAAGAACATAATTTTTAAATGATTATTAAAGGCCTGATTGATATTTATAGGAAAAATTAATTTTAGAATTGACACTAATTACATTTATTTTAAAAACATTGTGGCTATTTTAAGAAAAAATCTGATGAAACTTGTAGTAATGATTGTCGTTATTCGTACACGATAATAAACAAAATTTTCTGGTTTTTTATCGTTCATCCAGAAATTCATTATAATAAAATTTATATATCAAAAAGCAGCTAGTATAGTTTCAAGTCCGCAACGTTTTCAGAATCCAAAACGAACACAAAATACAATATGATGAATTACTTTGGCCTTTTTAAATTATTCGAGGGTAACTATCACAATTTAAAAAATTGTGTAAACAAAAATTCTATTAAATTAAATAATTCTTTTTTAATTTTTAAAACGTTGCAGACTTTAGCCTTATAAGAATACAAGAAAATCAATTTTTGGAGCACACCCACCAATTTTTACCCCTTTTCTACAAATGATAATTGCTTTTCGTTATAGTAATATAATACAATTTATAATAATATATTAATAATAATATTATCAGATTTTGAAAATTTTAAATAATGGATTAAGGTAGAATTCTACTTCTAGAGCCCTAAAAATAGCGAATTTGATAAAATTTATTTAAGAAGGAAAAAAAACTTATTTATAATAAATATTATAAATAAAATTTATAATAATAAACTTTATTTGAAATGTTCGTAAAAGTTTTTTTGATAAGAAATATAAAAATACACTTGAGTTAAAATAAATTACACTGATAGACACGCAAAATAATGCAAAGATCGCGATCGGACAAGGATATTCTTATAAGATATTCATCGCTGAACACGAATCTGATCTCCAAAAGTGCCCATAACATCGAGATTTTGAGAAAAATGGACTTGAAAGTCTCAAAAAACCCTGGTCTTGCCCTTTTTCGATCACGTGTAGAGAATAATGCCGAAGTGCTAATAGTCTCTAATTAGACTTAAATTAATGCTAACTGTCAAGTAATGAATCAAATAAAAGCTTAAGCTTTGAATCAATCAAAAATTTTCATTTAATACATAACTTCGGTTTTCACTTTAATCGCGACCATAGATAAATAAAATTAATAAGTGGACCATTGTATAATACTTTTGTCTTCAAGCCACGCTTGTTAGGCCCTAGGACCGTCATTCTTCTACCAGCTGATGGTGTTCCTAAAATTTTCACCAAGGCTTCTTGGACTTCGGCATTGTCAGTAAGGCAATTCAAGTCACGGATCTCCAGTGTATCCTTTCGATTCGCCATCTGCACCTTACCAAGCTCTCCTACAATCCTTGTCACCTCCTCGATGAACTTCTCCTTACCTTGTGATCCTTTTATTTTTATAAGAAGGTCATCTTTCTTCGTAGGTCTTGCTCCTACTACTCTTGTCTGGCTGGCATCAGGTTCAGACTCTATTTTAATCTTTCCCAAGGCATCAGCATAACTAATTCCTTTAGCTACCTTGACAATTATTGTTGATTCTCGCGGTAGAGTTGGTACCTCTCTGCCTTGGTTTGCATTCGACGCTTTGTCGATCTTACCCACAGACGGTTTGGGAGGATTCACATTCTCCTTCTTTTTATTTTGTCCAATCGCAGTTTCAGGACTGCTTAATCTCATTTTCTGTGACGCTATAGCAACGTTTCTCAATGCAATTGCATTGAATCTATCTCTTCTGCGTTTTCGTACCTGTCGCACCTCCTCTGACCAGACTAAATCTTGATAGAGACGCTCATCCTTCCTTTTCGCTTCATCGTGCTTTACTCTGATGTTCTGAATGAGCGATTTTAGCCTTTATCCCTCTTTAATAGTCATATCGACATTTATCTGCACCTTGCAGGTCTTCAGCGTCTTCTTAACCTCCTCTGCAATGATATCAATACATGCTGCCTGTCCTTCTCGTAGCTTAATGCATTTGTCTCAATCCTCATTGCAGCCTGCGATGTCAAGTTCAAATAAGATGCTAAAAACAGAAACGCAACTGACTTGACTCGCCACACTGCTTTCACTTCCTATTCTTATTGCTTGGTTCACAATACTGTGTGGAACCACCAAAGCATTGTTATCGAACACTATGTACGGTCCTTTCGCTACTGACACTGATCACACTCAGAAGACTCGACGCGCTTCCTCTTCTCAATCTTTCTCCTTTCACGATGTTCTGTGGATCCAATCTCTTCAGTACTTCTTAAAGTACCCGCTTTGACTAGTTCATCCGCTTTATCATTGTCAATGAATCCACTGTGACCATTGTGCACCCATAAGGCCCCTTAGTGCTATCTCCTTTACAAGCGCCAATTTAGTTTTTGATGTCTTTAATTGAGGGCCTGGATACTATAACAACCGCTGCTCTTGGTTGTAGGGGATAATACCAGCCAGGCAACAGTGAGCGCCTCTGGGCCGTTCACTGCTTCCTGACTGGTACTATCCCCTACAACCAAGCACAGCGGTTGTTATAGTATCCAGGCCCTTAATTAGACTCCATTCCACCAAACCACACGAGCCTGGAGAGCTTGTGAGCTTCATAAATTCATAACAGTGTGTTCGGTTGAAGACCCCAACTGACGCTTGTATTCCTTCTTGCTTTGCCAAAGAGCAGCTTGAAGTTTCTTGCACTTCTCCCCAGTGAGAAATGAAAGATCTAATCGACGTCTAACAGATCTAAAAAGACCCATTTAGATGTCAAAAAGACGTCGTTAGACCTTTTATTTATTACTGGGTCCTCTAAGTTATTTTTCCACAGCAGCTTACTATCCCGGATTACCCTTAGATTTTGCCTATTTTCCCTGCTCTGTAAACTAAAGCTCTTGCACGGAGTTTTCCAATTTTACCGTCTGGTATAGATAACAACTTCTGTTTTTACAGGATTTACAGATAGATCCACTTTTTTACACCTTCTATCAACCCGGTTTAATGCCTTTTGTGAGTATTGCATCTAGATGGGGACCACGAACGATTAATAAATCCATCCACTATCAAGGACCACAGCAAAGACGAAAGAAGTCCTCTCTAGGGAGATCCACAGTTAAGTATTCCTTCCAGGACTGATTCCCTTTCGTTGATAAGAGTTGTCCCTGTTCTTCAACATATGACAAGTCCAATCAACAATTACTGCAGGTATATTAAAAGCTATCATAGCTCCTTTTATAGACTCTGGAGAGGCCTGAATAGAAGCCTCTTCTATGTCCATATAAACATCTACAGCAAAACCCTGGTTTTGTAGTTGTTCATCAAAGAGGTCAACTACTTTGGCCAAGGCTGTCTCCGTAGAGCATTTCGCTCTATTGGCGAAATTTCTATGTAGCAGACACCGCTTCAGGATCTCACAGAGGATATATCTATTCACTAGTCTTTCAACTAATTTTAGAATAAAAGATGTGAGGCTAATAGGATAGAAATCCTTTGTTTAGGTTTATCCGCTTTTTCCCGCTTTGGGTATGTACACAACTTTCATACCCCTCCACACTTATTGGACATATCGCCGAGTCAGACTATTCATATATTAATTTTAAAGAGGAATATATCAGCTACAATTTAAAACCAGAAATTTATTAGTTGAAAATTACAAGAAGCTTGTAATATCGTCAGCTAATAATAATTGTCACAAATACGTCCATAAAAATTAAGTATACGCTGCGCCAAAGCATGAAGTTATTGAAATAGCCCTTAAATACCAAGAGGGTGCTCCAAAAAGTGATCTATTTTTTGTACAATCCTACAATTTTTAATTATTAAAATTAATAACTTAAATTTCAGAATAAACTTATGGTTAACGTCTATTTAAATTACAGTCAGTACTATGAGCATCGCATCAGGTGCATTTGAAATGTGGTTATCACCAGCATTACCACATTTAATAAGTGACGATTTCAAATTCAAAGTGACATCAGACGAAATTTCCTGGGTGGTTTCTTTATTCAATGTTGGTGAAATATTTGGTTTTCTTATACATCCATTTCTAATAAATCGAATTGGACGAAAGTACACACTTCTTGCATCCGCTTTACCACAATTCATAGCATCTTTAATACTCTTTATGGCAGATGATGTCAGCATGTTATATGGAGCACGAATTGTTGGTGGAATTGGTTTTGGAGCTGGTGGAGTTGCACAAAATTTCTACATCAGTGAAATAGCTGATAAAAATATTCGTGGACGACTAGGCGCTATTCCAGCCTTAGGATTTTTAATTGGTACAATTAGTATTTTAGTTACAGGAGCATTTACCACCTACAATGGAATGAATTTAACGATTATGTGTTTCCCATTGATTTTCATGGCGACTTTTAGTTTTATGCCGGAATCACCTTATTTTTATTTGCAACGGAATCAAGACGAGGAGGCATTGAAAGTTTTATCAAAATTCAAAGGTGTCAACGACACACAGACATTGAAATTAGAAATAAGTAAAATAAAAGAAGTCATCATTGAAGATAGGAGAAATAAAAAATTTGTTCTGCGAAGTTTAATTGAGAATAAACGTCACCGGAAGTCATTAATAATTGTAGCAATTTTAAAAATAGCAGTCGTGTTTTCTGGAGCGAGAGTTATTGCAACGTATTTTCAAGTTATTTTCAGTTACACCGGATTTACCTTGGGACCTCAATATATCATGTTAATCATGGCACCAACAGTCGCCATTCTCATTGTCCCAACGATTTTACTGGTTGACATTATTGGTAGACGATTGGTAATTTTATATTCAAGTATTGCCTGTTCATTGAGTCTGTTAATTGTCGGTTGTTTCTTTTTCTGGAAAGGTCATATTGATTCAAATGATATGAATATATTTTCATGGATTCCACTGATCGCTTTGGTTGTTTTAGATATCGGATGTATCGCTCTTGCTGCAACTGCTGGTGTATTGGGAGTCGAGCTTTTCTCGATTCAAATCAAAAGCACTGCTCTTACGGTATTATTTTTGGAAGGTCAACTTCTTGAATTCTTGACAAAATTCACCTTTGAAAATATCACCAACAATATCGGGATTCATGGTACTTTTTGGATATACTGTGTATTGTGCTTCGTATTTTCACTGGCAGGTTTCTTTGTCACGCCGGAAACTAAGGGCAAAACTTTAGAAGAAATTCAATTACTGTTGGATTGAATGTAAATGAACAAAAAATAAATAAAGATATTAAAGAACATGACACAAGAGTAGGAAATGAGAAAATTTGAAAATTTGGTGCGAAATTTCTAATAGAAGTTAAATTAAAAAACAATTTAACAATCCGAAAAGACATGAGATTTTTTTATAACTTTATATTTGTACTAGTTATAAATTACTTTCGAGATTAATAATATAATGGAACTTGTACCCGTAATTTTGTATCTAATATTCGAAGCAGAATAAATCATAAGTTAATTTATTTTTAAATGGTGTCGCACGTTAATAAAAAGAATGTCTTTACATATGAAGCAACTTTTTTTTCCACATGTCGAAAACATTTTTTTTCTTCGTAAATAATAAATCTTTATGAAGAAAATTTATGAACGTTGTGTATTTACAAAAACCTCATTTATATCTAAAGTTCGGAAGAGTTTCTTTCAGTCGTTTCTCAGAAAATTGAACTGGTTCAATGAAACTACTTCATTATTTTCACTCCCAGAATCATGAAAATTGACTTTTACAAATTGTCGAGAAAGTGAGGAAAAAATATTTTTAAAAACTAGTAAAAAATTTAAATTAAGACATTATTTATTTACAAATAATACAAATGCTGTACAGGCAAATTAAAACAACTATGAAACATGTTCAAGTCGTTTTAGAAAATTTATCAGCTTCCAAATTGCATAAGGTGTTACGCCGGAAATTTTGTTCGCTGCTGCTATCTATAAATAAACAACAAATCTGAAGGAAAATAGTTGTGAATGCAACCAGCAATTTATAAATAGTTTACTTACAGTTTGTGGACTTGCTGCAATAAGTTTTTCTCTATCTTCCATCGAAAGATTTAAAGACTCTCTATAAAAATTAATTTCAAAAGTTCAACGCAAACTATTATAGTAAAATTAATATTTTCAAACTTTTTTCACTTTTTGTAATAGAATTTAATACTATAATTAATCAGTTAATTTACTTACAATGTGTAGTCTAAATTCTTTGGGATTCGCATTTGTTCATTGATTTTAAGTTCTTTAATTTCGTTTTCTTGATAGGCAACATAAGGCTCATAAATTGCTTCAATCTACAAAGTAATAATTTAAAATTCATTTTTATTCATGTTATCCATATATTTATGTAATTCGATTTTAAAAATTTAATTAGTACCTTTAGTCTGTTTGCTAAAATTAAATCTCCTTCAAATTGTCCAAAAGTTTCGGGCATTTTTTCAATTAAAGTTTGAAAATCAATGTCATAGTTTGTAATACCTAAAATATTGAAAGCAGTTTTTAATTCTGTTGTTGTACTCTTTATTGAAAGAAGTTTTGCCCATGAATTCGAACTTTTTTTAACGGATTTTAACAATTCGATGCAATTCGACATTTTTTCGTGCAAATTACGAGTCTTTTCCAATCGCTCTTTTAATACGATTCCCGTTTCAAATCCCTTGTACGTGAGCCTTCGATCTGCATTATCGGGTCTTAGGGACAAACGAAATTCAGCTCTGCTTGTAAACATTCTGTAAGGTTCAGTTGTTCCTTGTGTTATTAAATCATCAATCATAACTCCGATGTAACCTTCACTTCTACTTATTAACAAAGGTGGTTTTTTCAAGACCTAAAAGAGAATATTTAAATGTTAGAAATCATATTTTGTAAAAAATATTATTTTATATCATAAAAAAAGTTTTTTTTTAAACAAATATTCAACAATTTTTACTGCTAAACAAGAATTAATTTTTCAGCAATTTTTTAATACTTTTGCAGCAGCATTTGCTCCAGCGACGATTCCTTGTGCAGCAGCTTCTTCGTAACCTGTTGTTCCATTTATTTGACCAGCGAGGAATAAATTAGAGATTCTTTTTGTCTCAAGCTCTTGAGTTAGTTCTCGAGGATCTATGTAGTCGTAAGTGACACCATATCCTGGTCTAACTGTAAAAAAAACAGTATAGCAATGTTTACATCAATATTATATAAAATTAAAAATTTTGTTAAAAATTGTACTTTTATTAAATTTTAAGGAAAAGTTCTAGAAATAAAAATCAGCTATAGAACAAACCTATTTCGACTTTTTCAAAACCAGGAATACACCTAAAAAGTTCTTGTTGTTTATCAACTGGCAAAGTGCAAGACATTCCCTGAGGATAAATTAGAGGTGAATCAAGTCCTTCTGGTTCGAGCCAAATTTGATGACGATCTTTTTTAAATCTTAATACTTTACTTTCAAAACTGGGACAATATCGTGGTCCAGTAATTTCCTCCGTTACGTGTAAATTACAATGTAAGTTGTCTTTAACAACTTTAGCTGCCGCTTCATTTGTGAACGTTAGGAAGCAATTCAATTGTTTCTCTGGTTCCAACCATACTTTCTCGTTCATAAATGAAAACGGTGTCGGTAATTTGTCAGGTGGATTAATTATACATTGGGAAAAATCTATTGTCGATTTTGCTAGTCTTGGTGGAGTGCCTAGAATAAAAGTAAAATATTAATCAATTATCCTCAAATTTTGATAAAAACAAGAAAATTTTTAAAACGAAATTCATTCTATTAATTTAATATGAACTTAATTTATGTTTTTAAAAAATAGTCAGACATTCGGCAAATAAACTGTATCATTAAATGTTTGTAGCATAAGTAGTACTTAAGGGTTGAAATGGATAAAATAGCGTCATTTCTAGAGAAAGGTAGATTCTGCGATTGCATAATTGCATAATTTTTTAAAATCAAGTAGAAACATTATAATATTATGTTAATTCATGTTTTAAACCTTTTACAACATGTTTCTAGAGCGCATAATATTGCATAATTTTTTACTCACTGCATAATTGTACTCTTTTTGCATAATGATCGCAGAATAGACTCAAAATTTTCAAAATAGTGCTTTTTTAACTAAAAACCATAAAAAATTTTTTTAGTTTCTTTATTTTTAAAATATTTTTTTAAATTAAATAATAAAATAAATAAGTTTTTAAACTATTAACTAACTTGTTAAATGTTATTGAAAAATTAAATAAATCTTAAATTTTAAAAAGCAGTAAGTACTATATATGATGAGTAACATCGTTTCCGGTCATTTTCCCGAAAGGCCGTGTCCGAATGTCTAATTTATTAAATATCTAAAATCCCGAATACTTTTATACAAAATTTTGTATAAAGATGTTTCCGTTGTTAAAATTTTTTTCGGAATCTTAAAGAAACCACAGCAAAGATTTGTTTAGTGTTTGCCTCATTCAATTTCGTTTGGTCGTTCAAGAGTTATTTAATTATTATTTAATACCTGTTTTGTTTATAAAAATTTGTATAAACATAATATAAACAATTTTTTCGTTTTTTTTTTGCTGAATTAAGTGTGGTGGAAACATTTCTTTTTATGTGTAGATTAAAATTCCTGAATTTTATTGCAATTGGTTTACTTACTCCAAAAAAACTAAATTCTTACTTGGAGTCGCACATATATCCATTTTTAATAAAAAACAAAAAAAAATTTTGGGTACATAAATCTTTGGGAAATTAGATTCGGGAAAAAGGTATTTGGGATTTTAGACATTCGGGATAGGGCCTTTCGGGAAATTGGTTTCGAAAAATAACCAGTAACTGTTCCAAATCAAAAATTTTTTTTAAATGCAACATAATTTTGTAAAATAAACATTTTTTAGCGCATAATTGAAGCAGAATTCTTTTTAATTGCATAATTCTGCATAATCATGCTCATTTTATCGCATAATTAACGCAGAATTCATCTTTTTAGTCGCATAATTCCGCATAATTGTACACAATTTAAGCGCATAATTCCGCATAATTGTGCACAATTTAAGCGCATAATTAGAGGGACTCAAAATGCATAATCTACCTTTCTCTAATTATTTACTTGGTACTGAGTTGGTTTCCAGGGTTACCCAGGTTCGCGATCTCGGAGTACTCTTGGACCCTGCCTTAGATTATAGAAATCATATTCAGAACGTTATTAATAGGGCAAATAAGGTCTTGGGTCTTATCACTAGGAGCGTCTCTCGCTTTTAAAATATTTTGGCACCAAAAACTTTATTTTTCTCATTGGTAAGGCCAATTATTGAGTTTGCAGCATCAATCTGGTCCCCTTATCAGGAATGTTACATCACTGTGTTAGAGCGTGTTCAAAATAGATTTATGCGTTTTGTTGCGAGACAATTAAGATTACCTTTCGATTTCCTTAGTCACGACTACTCTGAGCTCAGAAGGGTTTTGAACATCCCCTTAATTAAACAGATTTTTATATGCTGATTTAATTTTTATATTTAAGATCATAAAAGGGATTATTAATTGCCCGTCGATTTTGTCATTACTGCAGTTTTTTGTTCCTTTCAGGCCAGTAAGAAACCCTTCTGTGTTCAAACAGTATTGTTATCGGACTGACTCTTGTGCCAATTCGATACTGTTAAGACTGTGTAGAGAGGCAAGTCAATACCATGATATTATTGATTTTTATGGTATCTCATTAAATAAATTTATTATTGATTTACGTGGTTCTTGCAAATACTAATTAGATTGTCATCACTGCGCATTATATTATATTACGATCCATTTAATTTTTAATTCTTAGTACTCTATCTACGAAAGAGCACTGGCCGTTTATATGTGTAAATAAATTTAAAGTGTTTTTGAAATTTGTGTTAAATATATACAAATATTGATATTTACCAGTTTTAAGTCTTCCCATACGAAATCCTATTCTTTCTAAAGTATCCGCTAAAGCGATACTTGGCTCGTCACCAATTCGTCCAGCTGGTCTCTTCTCTAAACCAATATTAATTACTCCTTTAAGAAAAGTTCCTGTTGTTATTATAACTGTACTGCTGAATATTTTCGTACCATTCTCTAAAAAATATGTTATTCATCAATTATCATAGGAATTTTTCAGTCAATATAGGGTATTTAAAAAATTAGTGAATTTCTATGAAGAAATGGGCATTTTATTAGTGCCCCTGGGACATAAATGTTCCACCTACAGAAAGCTCAATATCTATAAACAAAATTAATATTTTTTTTCGGGACGCATAAATCTCCTACAAATTCTATTTGACATAATGACAATTAACCGAAGTTCACTTCGCCGAATCACCAGTTGCCATAAGCTATATTTACAAGAACTACTATTTAATCTAATTTTCGTTTTTCCGAAGATTCATTAACTCTAATTTTTATTTTGCAGATGTATTGTTTAATAGAGATTTTCATTTGTCCAATTGATTATTTGAACTAATTTTCGTTTTACCGATATTTCATCTGTTACAATTCCTATTTTTCTAAATTATTATTTAACAGAATTTTTTTCTGTTCGAAATGATCTTTAACTGAATTTTCAGTTGTTCGAAATGTAATGAATCATAAATTTCATTTCATTGAAGTCTCAGTCGTTATAAATACCACTGTAAAAAAACAATTATTAATTAAATAAATAGAAATGTAACGCACTTAATATTATTCCACAGCATTGAGATTCATTCTGAAGTATTAAATCTTCTACAGCGGATTCATAAATTTCCAAGTTCTGTGTGTTAAAAACTTCGGACTGCAAATTTTCTTTGTACAATTTACGATCAATTTGAGCCCTCAAACCCCATACAGCCGGACCTTTACTGCGGTTAAGAATTTTATAATAAATTCCAGATTTATCGCAAATTCGTCCACAAACACCATCCAGGGCGTCGACTTCCTTCATAAGATGACCTTTCCCAATTCCTCCAAATGATGGATTACACGACATCTCACCTAAAAATTTCAATTTTCTATTTTAAAGAAATCTTAAAAATTGCATTACAAGTTGTGATAAAATAGAAAACTATAATTAGTAATAAATAAAAATCGTTTACCAACTGTGCTTTTTTTATGCGTGACAAGTAGTGTTTTTGCTCCCATTCTAGCTGCAGCCGTACAAGCTTCTGTTCCAGCATGTCCTCCTCCAATGACAATAACGTCGAATTTATTTTCATCATTACTTTTAAATGTTTGCAAAGAGCGCAAGGAAATGTAGCCGTACTTTCTTCCAAGAATCGAAAATTTTAAAGTAGAAAATGACAAATTTCTCAAACCCATTTAAAATCCGACAATGTAAAACATTATTTACAATTTGTCAAAAAAATTTTCAATAATCTAAAAAATCATTTATCTTTAATTAAAATATTAACAAAAAAATATTTTTCTAAAAATTAATCGTGTATGAAGTAATTATCATTCATTAATTTTCTGTACAATGAAATATATCTAATAGCTTCTTGAAGTTTCGGTAAAATGAAAGTTTCACACATTTCTTCTTTATTCATAAACTGAATGTCTTCAAATTTCAAAATTTCCAGAAATTCAATAATAAAATTAAAACAATTCATTGAAATTTCATGATAATTTTTTATATTCCATTTTGTATTATTGACGATAATTTCAAGTGTTTCGTCCCAATGTGATTCCCACGATTCGGGAATTAATTTCAATGCAACACAATTGGTCCACTTTGTAAAATCATTTTTTATTAAACCACGTTTATCGAATTCAAAAATTTGACAATTCGAATCTACAATTCCGATATGTAAATCCTGATTTATATTGAAATCGTGAAGAAAATCCCCGTACGATGGTCTTAAAACAATACTTGTCGGATTTTGATTTGCGTTAATAAATGGATACGGAATTTGAAAAGGTTCCAAGGTAAAAGTGACAATTAACTTTTTACAAAGTGGACATAAAAGTGGCACTTGATTGCAAAAAATCGATTTTTCCGAACAGTGTTTGAAACATATTATCGTTGGTCGTGAAGTCATTAGAAAAAATAAATCAAATAATTTTTTTCTATCGTGTTTAAATAAAAAAAACTATTATCGCGGTAATAAACTTTATTTTTGAGGTTATGTCACGAAATTGATAAAAAAAATTATATTTAGAAAGCCTTTGGTTGATAATTGTAAATAATAACTCAGTTCGAATAGTTTAACACACAAAAACTGAAAAAAAAGTTGTAAAACTTTGTTACTAATTATTTTCTTTTGTAAAACCTGATTAGTTTCTGAAATTTAACTTTTGAAGACTAACTTATCACAGTGCACAAAACTTCATACACAAAATAAATAGATCAATTTTTAACTATAATTATATGTCATTACAAATTGTAAATTCTAAAAACACTTAAACTTTTAAAAACGAGAAAGAAAATTTTTTCAAAACAATTGTTTGCACCATAAACTATGGGATTGTAGCTACCTCGTGCTACAGTTAGTGTTCTTAAATTCTCGAAAATTTAAGTTGGGGTAATATAACCAAGGAAATTAGGTACGGCAGTTTAATTTTTTTCAAGATAATATAAGAGAGTATTGAGGACTTAAGTTTATTTATTTAAATAATGTATATTTATTTTTATTAATAAAAAAACACATATATTTAAGCAAAATTACGATAACTACTTTTATCTAAAAGAATTCTTTATATATGTAAATAAAAAAAGTAAAATCACATATTTTTTATCTTATAAATTTAAATTTAATTTCATTTATATTCATAAAATAATATGCGGAACTTAGTACGAATAAAAGTTTAGGTACTTTAGAATATAGAAATAATAAAGATATATATATATATATATATATATATATAATTTTTTTATAAATAATAAAGAATAATATTTTTACATTATACAATGCATTTTTAAAATAAATATATTTTAAAATTATATGTGAATAAAAATAGTTAAATTGGGGATAAAATTGCAAAATTTACAGAAGAATTTAATTGTTTTTTTGTTATTGTCTTCAATGCTTTTAAAATATTTCCAGACCACACTCTTTGGTTTTGTCATTTTTTAAATCTTTAAATATACATAGTCACTATAATAAACAAAATAACAACTACTAAATCTACTAAATAAAAACACAACCCCGGACACACGCATTTACCAAAGTTTAATTATGTCAAAAGTGAGGTTATGTTACATTCTCTTAAATTCCCTGAGAATTTAATCAACGGTTATATTCTCGTTCATAACAGCGATAATGTCGGGAAACGTATAAACTATTTTCTTAATTCAAAAGATTCAAAAATTCTTCGTTACTGTTTGAGGAATTTAAATTTCTTACTTACCTACAGAAGATATATACACAAGTGAAGAGATAAATAGTGAGTAAAACTAATTGCAAATTACATAAAGAACAAATACAGTTTATTTAGGCAATTGGTGTCAACAAAGTTGGGAAAAAAGGAAGAAGAAAAAAAACAGAAAAAGGTGTTAACAACCAGTGGTAACTTCACAAGATTCATTCAATCAATTGACTATCGTTGTCAATTCGTGGTTGTCGAGTAGTAGTTCAAGGAATTTCCATCGAAATTCGTGGCGCGTGTGACGGTAGCAGCTGATCCATGGAAATGTGTTGAGGTATACAAACACACCTGTACATTATTTTCAAGCCGCATATCTGCGCGGGTGGTGGTGTACGGATTCTCGGTAACGTCGCGACGCTGCAGTGCGTTTCGTGTTCTGAAACAGTGTGTTTCTCATGTTCAGTGTGACAATCCCCCCGGTGAACGAAGAGTTAGCAACGATTGCGAAAGGAGTGAAAGGATTGGAAGATCTTTTACCAACAGCATAAGAGTCTCATCGGTTTCACGACAGGTGAGTTTTTAAGGTTATTTTTCATGGTGTGTCGCGTTTCGTTTCTTATAATGCTATGAGAATGATAATGCCTTTTCGTTTCGGATCGAAGATTTCTTTCTCGAGTTCAAACTTAAACAGTGGCACGTGGTACTGAACGCTGAAAGCGTGTATACAATTTTTTCATCCGCATGTATAAAATATACTGAAAGGTGACTGACACCTGATGCGTCAGTGAACATGTTACAAGATTTTGCCACAGATTTTCCATAATTTTAATTATGGAATTTTAATTTTAAATTCGGAGTGTTATTTTCATTTTTTTTAGAGTGAGTGCTAAATAAAAAAAAAGAAAGTGGAAAAAGAATTTCAAGAGCAACAGTGTGTTTCTGATTATATTTGACAGTCTCTTGTGTGATGTTTGCTTAAAGTGTTACAATTTGAGAGGAATGACCTAAGTATACGAATGTAGTCGGTAAATAGAAATTATTACGTCATTTAGAAGATTATATCAGAGAGCAGAAAACTGGAGGTATGTTATAATGTTTATAAATCGGGAGCATTTAAATTTTCAGGAAGTATTTGCTTTGTTTTGTTTCAATTAACGTGTGGTGGAGGTGAATGTTTACATTATGTTAAACTTCCTCTCGAAGGGTAATGACACAAGGAAATGTAAACATTTTTTTCATAATATTCCTCACAAGTGTCAATTTGTGTGAGCATTTGTTTTTTTATTTTGATTTTTTTTCACGTTTTAATAGTCATTTTTTATTTCATTATTTAAAACATACATATAAATATTGAGACGTGGATCTTTTTAAAAAAGTAAATGAAGAATTGAAAGAGGACACAAGAATTTGATATATCAAATTTGCATTTTAAAATAAAAATTTTTAATTTTGCAAGTCTGATAAATTAACCACTACTAAAAATACTTACCTTAAATTATAATATATCTTATTAGTTTTTTTATTTTCAGGGAATTATTATTAAAAGTTGTAACTTTATAGAGGCTCTATATCGTAATGAATTTTAAATGCACCTGAATTATTTAAATTTTAGATTTAAGGAACGGTAGAAGGAAAAAGGCCCAATGGGGAAAATACAATTGAAAAATAATTTTAAAAAGATTATTTTATTATGAAAAATAAGAATAATAACTATAACCTATTTAACCTTTGGGCTAAAAAAAATTACATAAGCGGGCAAGCAGGGTCCATTGGACCTCGGCTTTAAAAACGCTTAACCCTAAAAGGAGTACGTGAATTTACTCACCCTCTAAGGAGTAACTGGGGTGTCTAGACACCCCATTGAAGCTTAAGCTTCAATCTTGTTTTAAAAAGTTCCTATTTGACATAAAGTCAATTGCAAATAGTGAATTTTATTGGTTTTTTAGTCAGGAAAGCAATGGTTTTATTCATTTTTTTGGTAAATTTAAAAAAATTTTTAAATAATGGCTAAGGTTTGAAAACGTAAAAATCATTTTTTAAATTAGAGGCGTATTTTGAATATTTTGTATGGTGTCCAGACACCCCAGTTACTCCTTCTAGGGTTAAAAATTGTAAATATTTGTATATTTTGTTTTCTTTTTATTATATTATGAATATTAATGCATTAAAATATACAAATGATGATTAAGATTTTTAATTTAAGAAACAGCTAGATTTGCGAAATACTTTTTATTTTAAAATAATTTACGATAAGATTTTAAAATTTTTAAAGTAAAATTTCATTTTTAACAAGGTATGTATCGATCAATTTTTTTCAAAATTTTTTGTAAGAAACTAGCACTAAATTAACAATTTTTAAGCCTTGTCCGATCGTGGGAAAACGATGGGATCTATTTATTTTGAAATTTTTAATTTTTATATACGCAGTGCAAAACGGTAGGCGGTAGGCCTAACTTGCCATTTGACCAAATCAAAATTTTACACAGAATAAGAAGGTTAAGTTTGGAGAGATTCAGTCTGAAAACATATTTGCTGTGAAAAATGTATGTGATTTTGTCAAATGGCAAGTTAGGCATTTGGCCACCACTGCGTATATAAAAATTAAAAATTTCAAAATAAATAGATCCCATCGTTTGCCCACAATTGGACAAGGCTTAAAAATTGTTAATTTAGTGCTAATTTCTTACAAAAAATTTTAAAAAAAAATTACGTAAAAAACGTCATTTTTCAAAAATCTGTATCTCCTGAACCGCCCTATGAAAAAATTCGAAAAAATCAAGGTAGCTCATTTCAAAGAGTACTAAAAGAAAAAAAATGTTTAAAAAAAATTTGAGATGCAAAAGCAAAATGATTTCCGACTTGGCGTGGAATGCCCCAAATATAAATTACGGACTTCAGCTTCATTATGGGTCCTAAACCAAAAGCATAATATACTTGAAGTTATATTTATTTAAAATTTTAAAAGTGGCATATATAGTAGGCAGCATCGCAACTTGAATTATTTCTATTTTCTATATTTAGTCATTGACGCCTTTTATATTCATTTTTAAGTCGAAGAACTTGTTTCTTCTCGCTTAGAAAGTAAATGTATACTTTTATAATTGCTGTATCTGTAATGTTGCCAAGGTTACTTTTTTCGTCACAATATTTTCAATATTACCAGAATGTTAAATGAAAGTTTTCTTAATCTTCAACTGCTCCGCAAGTAGTCTTCATTTTTGCATATTCCTCCAACTTTAATGCATATTTTCTTCTTATGGTACTAAAGTAAAATTCTTTATGTAAAAGAATTTTCCTCGTGTATGTATTAATTCATATTATTTGACTATTATTGTTATGGTTGATGTTTTTACATAGACATAGACAGAGATGAAATATATTAAATATAACTTTGCAGGACATGTAAATTTTTGTTAAAATATACATTTCGCTTCCAAAACAATTAGAAAATTGATAATTTCTTAAATTGTCACTGAATAAACGGTAGCAATTAAAAAATATAATAGACTTTCTGTATAATATTGGGATCATGAATAAAAAGTTTATTTTATTTGAACGATTTTAAATCTCTTTGCTATGGGTAAACTGTTTTATTGTCAGAGTCTTATTTTTCACACTAAAGCAAAAGTTCCACATTCGCATCTAAAATTTATAGCCGCTATGTCATTGAAAGGATAGCAAGTGAACTTTTTCTTTGCGCAGTTCTTTCTGGTAGAAAAGGATTGAGCTAAAAGCTTGGGTCAAACTTTCAGAAGCTCGTGACGTTCCGCTTGAAGTGAATCTTATATTGCGGAATTCAGATCATTTGCGGAATGTTGAGAACAAAAAAAGAAGTAATATTTCTATGAAAAAATGGATTGTTTAATATATTATCAAGAGGAAGTGGGATTGATATGAGAAAATATATCCGTGTATATTAAGTTTTGGGCATCTAAATTGCGCCTATATGAAATAAAGTTGTCAAGCGTAAAGCAATAAACTGAAGATTAAACTGCTTTTGATCTAGCAAACAATTTAATATGAGATTTCCTATCAGAACATGTCACAAAAGCATTCTAACCGAAGCATATTTTACTCTATTTAATTGTACCTTTTTTATGAAAAATTCCCCCTTGGCTATAATAAACATTAGACGTACAATAAAAACAAGTAAATGTGAATTTTTTCAAAAACAAAAAATTATATTTGATTGTCATGATATTTTCAAAGTTAATCGATAAAAAAGCTGCACTACAAAGTCAAAAGCATGTTATAACATTATTTATTCTTAAATATTATAACAAAAAAAAAACCCTCCAGTGATGAAAAATTCTTTTACATGAATGTTGAAATGAATATCAAAGAAAAATTTTAAATTAACAGTCAGAATGAATTTTTAAATGTATATTGCTACATTTGTGTGCGTGTATATATTCCAAAAATTTTTAAAGGCCTCTCAAACTCGCGTGAATATTACTACTTTTTTAAAATTTTTTTACATTCTACAAATATTTAGCTACTATATTAAAAAAAGGTTATTATAATGAAACATATTTCGTAAAAAAAAGGCAGTGGTACTGCCCGCGTAAAAAAGTTAAAAATTAAAAATATATTGATATACAAGAATCTCATAAAAAAAAGAAATTTTATTAACTAACCACAGATTTTTAAAAATTTTATTATTTTAATTTGTTTTTAAAAATCGCTTTTTTGTTAAAGAATTTCGTTAAAAACTTGTTAACAAATCGAATTTTCAAAGTATTTTAATTTAATAATTGATAAATAATTGAATTTTTTAAAGAGTCACATTCTAATGTATTCATGTTTCTTAGTGCGAAGATTAATAATTAAAAACTTTATTAGTTAATTTAAAAAAGATACACACTTGACATTTTTTAATAAAATTGAATTTTCGCAAAGTTTTTTTTTAAATTCCGAGAACTAAGATTTTAAAAATTTTTTAATTTTATTGTTTCAAGATAATTGAATTTTTATAAACAAATATTTGAACATTTTTGAAATAATTGAAAGTTTTTTACATTCTATTAAAAGTAATTAAATTCTTTTAAAAAATTTTATTTAAATTTTTCAAGTTAGTCAGCGTAAGTGTAATTTTATTTTTAAAATGTAAAGTCCCTCTTAAACTTTTAAATAAATGTTTTACTTCTAAAAATTATATTATAATATTATTATTCAATAAATAATTATAATTATTGAACTTCTCTTAAATTTTTATAATTTTAAATTTAATTATATTAAACGTCTATTCCGTTTAAAAATTTGTTGTTTAATACAGAATTTAAAACAAATTTGTGTTTAAACAAATACAAATAAATTTTTTCTAATACCGAATAATATTTTTATAATTAAATTTAAGTTTGAACGGGAGGGAATTTAATTTCGTTCGTTTATTGAAAATCTGAAATTATAGGAAAATCGTATTTCTAAAGTTGAATGAAGAATGAATGAAAATTAATGAAAGTTAAGAATTATATAATTATATGTAAAATATGAACATTGACTTATAATTTAACAGTATAATAAGAAACTTGTTGATCGAGTATTTTATATTTTTCTGAAAGAATATTACTTTGATGTGAACGGAATTTAAAAACAGGTAAATTCTTTGCAGGCGAAACAAGAGTAAAAAGCTGCCGAACGAAATTCAAAGCTCATTTCCGGTAAATTCCCTTGGGCTGAGTATGTTATGTAATATGAACAGAACATGAGAATATCTATATTCTATAAGGAAAAGGGGCTATACGCTCTCAATGTGCGATTTATGGGGTAATATCGTAATGCCTAAAGCAAATGATCATCAAATATTGAAAAACATAAAAAAAAGTAACTTTAACAATTTCACTACAGTGATTTTATTCAGTATCTATGGATTTTCAACACTGGCCCACATTTTATTGCTAATTGCATTTAAACAATGAAGATGTTTTTTAAATTTATTATTTGATAATATGAACTTAGGAAAAATTAGGTTTAAAATGAGACCTTAACCAACTTTCTGTCTTTACTAGAATTTAAAATAAATAATACCAAAAATGAAATGATTAGTTTTTAATCTAAAAAGATATAAAATAATTTAATCTTGTTCATTTCATTTTTGGCATTAAATTTTTTTTAATTGTACCTGGGAAAAAAATATTTTTAACGTGGAAAAGTCCTGGAATTTTATTTGACAACAGTACTAGACACCCTACTGGGTATTGTAAAATATACAACTGAAAAAATAAACCTATATTGTTTTCAAAATTTTTAGGCTCAGACAATGACATGAAGAATTTCAACAACTCTAAATTAACCTCCCTTTTAACTCGGTCCTTTCGACTGTCAAGATCCGAGGGAAAAGAAATTTTTTTTTTCCCATCAAAAATGGAAAATAATTATTTTCCAAAAATGGTATATTTTTAACCTATTTTAATAGAAAATTTTTTAAAGCGGACAAATATTTTTTTATACAAAAATAAAATATTAATAAGAAGAGTGATATTTAAAAATGATTTAAAAATTGAAAAAATTTCCCCTTCCATACAAAATAAGTATAAAAGCGTAAATAATAAATAATAATTTAGTGTAATATACTGGCTATCCATTTTCACAGATGATAAATTGAAACTAAAACTGGAAGTATTAAAATCCAGGAAACCATTACTGGTACCCGGAATTCTAATATAGAATGAGCTTTTTTCATGTGCCTTCGCTTGTCCTCCTTTCCTCCGGACTTGTTTCAACTAAAATCTATGTAAAAGCTTTTGTTTCACCGCCTTTGTAAAAAGAAAACACTACGTTGACGAGTCTTTTGCAGGCACAGTTTTTTTCTTTAAATATATAGAACAGTTTTCAATACCTATATTATGATGTTAAAATAATACATTCGTTCAATAAAAATAGTAAAATGTTAATTATTTTATTCAAATTTTTTTTGGTAAATTTTTAATTCAAATTGCATTGAGTTTTTGAATTTCTAAATGTGATTTTATATTTTGGTTTATTTATTGATTTATTTAAAGAGCCTCTGGGGCTTCAAACAAGTAATAGTAGCGAACTGTCCAGACGCCGATTTTTTTAAAACTTTGCAACAAGATTGAAACGATTTTTTTTCGATTTTTAAAAAATAAGTCCGCCATATTGGTTCCGCCGTTTTGAATTTTTAAAAACTGAATTCATATTCGTCATCAGTAACCTCAAAAAACCCCGGGTAACAAGTTTCAAAAGAATTTCATCAATTTTATAAAATAAATCCGCCATATTGAATCCACCATTTTGAATTTTTAAGAACTGATCCCAGATTCATAATCAGTGACCCCAAACACTGTTTTAACATGATCCTCAAAGTATTTTATATTGTTGGTTACACACAATTACATTTATTGTAAAAAGTACGCTTTTTTAAAGTTTTTTTATTTATAATATTTATTTTATCAACAAAAAATTCTTTTTTTGTTATAGTAAGGGAGGGTTTCTACAAGTCATGGAAAACCTGTAAAACATGGAATTGTCATAAGATTTCATATTGATTGATTAAATCATGAAAATCTCATAGAATTTCTAATCGAATCATGGAATTTTTTTAGTTTTTGTTGTAAACCCGTGTGATTCAAACTCGCCCTCCTTTATTACTCAGGGTGGTCACAAGTTTCAATTGATCAATTTCCCTGACAATTTACTTACTTGCACCGGGCAGATTTGGTACAAATCAAGAAATTAAATACTTGCGCCGATCAGATTTAGTCAAAATCAACAAATTAAATACTTGCGCCGGGCAGATTTGGTCAAAATCAATAAATTAAATACTTGCGCCGGGCAGATTTTGTCAAAATCAATAAATATCATACTTGCGCCGGACAGATTTTGTCATAATCAAGAAATTAAATACTTGCGCCGGGCAGATTTGGTAAAAATCAATAAATTAAATACTTGCGCTGGGCAGATTTGGTCAAAATCAAAAAATTAAATAATCGCGCCAGGCAGATTTGGTAAAAATCAATAAATTAAATACTTGCGCCGGTCAGATTTGGTAAAAATCAATAAATAAAATACTTGCGCCGGGCAGATTTGGTCAAAATCAACAAATTCAATACTTGCGCCGGGCAGATTTGGTAAAAATCAATAAATTAAATACTTGCGCCGGGCAGATTTGGTAAAAATCAATAAATATCATACTTGCGCCGGGCAGATTTGGTCAAAACCAAGAAATTAAATACTTGCGTCGGGCAGATTTGGTAAAAATCAATAAATTAAATACTTGCGCCGGGCAGATTTTGTCAAAATCAATAAATTAAATATTTGCGCCAGGCAGATTTGGTCAAAATTAATAAATAAAATATTTGCGCCGGGCAGATTTGGTAAAAATCAACAAATTAAATACTTGCGCCGGGCAGATTTTGTCAAAATTAATAAATTAAATATTTGCGCCAGGCAGATTTGGTCAAAATTAATAAATAAAATATTTGCGCCGGGCAGATTTGGTAAAAATCAACAATTTAAATACTTGCGCCGGGCAGATTTGGTCAAAATCAAGAAATTAAATGCTTGCGCCGGGCAGGTTTTGTCAAAATCAATAAATATAATATTTGCGCCAGGCAGATTTGGTCAAAATTAATAAATAAATATTTGCGCCGGGCAGATTTGGTCAAAATCAATAAATATCATACTTGCGCCGGGCAGATTTAGTAAAAATCAATAAATAAAATACTTGCACCGGGCAGATTTGGTCAAAATCAAGAAATTAAATGCTTGCGCCGGGCAGTTTTTGTCAAAATCAATAAATATAATATTTGCGCCAGGCAGATTTGGTCAAAATCAATAAATATCATACTTGCGCCGGGCAGATTTAGTAAAAATCAATAAATAAAATACTTGCGCCCGGCAGATTTGGTAAAAATCAATAAATAAAATACTTGCGCCGGGCAGATTTGGTCAAAATCAAGAATTTAAATACTTGCGCCGGGCAGATTTGGTCAAAATCAATAAATTAAATACTTGCGCCGGGCAGATTTGGTCAAAATCAATAAATATCATACTTGCGCCGGGCAGATTTAGTAAAAATCAATAAATAAAATACTTGCGCCGGGCAGATTTGGTAAAAATCAATAAATAAAATACTTGCGCCGGGCAGATTTGGTCAAAATCAAGAAATTAAATACTTGCGCCGGGCAGATTTGGTCAAAATCAATAACTTAAATACTTGCGCCGGGCAGATTTGGTCAAAATCAATAAATATCATACTTGCACCGGGCAGATTTAGTAAAAATCAATAAATAAAATACTTGCGCCGGTCAGATTTGGTAAAAATCAATAAATAAAATACTTGCGCAGGGCAGATTTGGTCAAAATCAAGAAATTTAATACTTGCGCCGGGCAGATTTGGTTAAAATCAAGAATTTAAATACTTGCGCCGGGCAGGTTTTGTCAACATCAATAAATATAATATTTGCGCCAGGCGGATTTGGTCAAAATTAATAAATAAAATATTTGCGCCGGGCAGATTTGGTCAAAATTAATAAATTAAATACTTGCGCCGGGCAGATTTGGTCAAAATTAATAAATTAAATACTTGCGCCGGGCAGATTTAGTAAAAATTAATAAATAAAATACTTGCGCCGGGCAGATTTGGTAAAAATCAATAAATAAAATACTTGCGCCGGGCAGATTTGGTCAAAATCAAGAAATTAAATAGTTGCGCCGGGCAGATTTGGTCAAAATTAATAAATTAAATACTTGCGCTAGGCAGATTTGGTCAAAATCAATAAAGCCACCATTTAAGTATTACGTAATCATTTAAGGGGTGAGGGGGTCTAGCTATTGCTTATTTTCATTTGAAAAAATGGCGCTAATGCATATAAAAAATCTTTCGATGTGGGGGGGTTTAAAAACCTGAAAAATATGCTTACGTAATACTTGAATGGCCCCAAAATATCAAGTAAGAATGCATGCGTAAAACCTAAAAATATAGCATTCACAAAAACAAACCTTCAATATGGCGAGATGTATATTTCAAAATTTCAAAATGTCGGTTACAAAATGGCGTTGGAAGACATTTTTTTTTAATGAACATCAAAGTCTACTGTACGAATTTAAAAAAACAATTTACATAATCATGTTCCTTTGTATTTAGGGATTTTTGAGGTCGCTGATTACGAATCTGATTTTAGTTTTTCAAACTTCAAAATGGCGGATCCAATATGGCGATCGAAGATTTAAAAAATTATTGGATTTTGTTGAACTTTGTTACTCGGGGGTTTTTGCGGTTGCTGATTACGAATATGACATCAATTTTTAAAAATATAAAATGGATCTATGTTTGTCATTAACCAACAGTGCAACAAAAATTTTTTAGAAAACTTGATTTTTTTTTTAAATTTTCTCCTTTTTTCGAGATTTTTTAGCTTTGAAGTCTCATAATTGAAGATTAATTACCATGTTTAAACTAAATGTTTTTTTTTAGAAATGTGTTGAGGAGGGAACCGTCGAAAGGTATAGAAACTGATTTTATTTTGCAATGAGGAAAACAAAAGTTATTTTAAAAAATACTGAAATCAGAGAGGGAGTCTCTCCCTAGGTGTGTGACAGAGGGTTAAATTACTGTTCTGACGAATAGTAAAACAATTTGATTTATTGATTATTATCTATTCTAATCAAGAATTAATACAATTGACGTTTTCACATCACAGTAATGTTATAAATTAACTGAGCGGCTACTATTTTCAGTAAATCAAATCTGATATTTTACTGCTCCTTTGATGGAAATTATGATTTAAATTATTTATTGAAAATTCAAACTAATGAGTTTTAGGTAAAATATACGAGTATATTCAGAAGCCGTTTAATACAAAAGATTCATAAAATTCCATCATTTTAGAGAGAATGTAAAAATTATCAATTGTTTTAAAATTGAACAGCCATATATTGGATCCGTCGTTTTAATTTTTAAAAAATGATCACATACTTGTAATCAGCGACTCCTTTTTCCTCTACACTCGGTTTTAGAATAATCAAACTCACCCCAAAAGTTTTTTAAGATTAGTTTCTATTCCTAAAACCGATTTTAGGCCGATTTAAAAAACAAGATATAAAATATTTTCCTATGAAATATAAAAAGATTTCAAATAATCGGTGTCGTTACTTGTGTAAGCCGACTAATAATGGTAATATTTTTTTAATATTTCTTATATATTAAAAATATTAATAATTTAATTTAAATAGGACAAGTGTACCAATTACTGCGCTTTTTTGAAAAATATTCTTATTTATTATTTCAGAGTATATTTTAGTTTGGAAATTTTTGAAAAAATTATTTTAAAGCTTAATAGGCATTTGTCTATGAAGATGCTCATTAAAACTATTATTAATTTAAATTATTTAAGGTCGAATATTTCTTCACGCAATAATTGATACATTTTTATCAAATACATTTTACTGTCAGTAAAATAACCTCTAAATACGCATTATTTTTATTAAATGCATTTTACTGACAGTAAAATAACCTTTAAATATGCTGTTACTTTCGTGACAGTAATTGAAAGCACAAAACTTGACACCAGCACTCAGTAATAGAATATTTGATATCATTTTTCATTACTTCAATTAATTAAAATAATTTATTTTTATAGGCTTTTAAATTTTGCTTAAATAATTAAATAACACGAACTACTATAGTAGTTTCATAAATAATCTAGACTTATTTCTTTTAACATAAATAAAATGTCAAAATTTGTAATCAAATATATGGTAATCGTGCAGTAATTGGTACATTTAACCTAGAAAACATTTTACTTTATTTGAAGAAATTTTTTTCTTGTATAAAGTTAAATAATTTTTTATGGAAATAAAAATTAATTAAATGCAATAATTTGTTTGGTATATATTCAAATAAAAATATTCATTGGAAAAATTTTGCCGAATCGAACCAGCAATGTATTTATTTGCTTGTTTCAAATTATTTTTCTATCATAATTAAAAAGAATATATTTTTAAATAATTTTTTTAGTTACTAAAAAATAATTTTTTATTATAATATAAAACTATGGAATAAAGAAAATTGTTTTTTTTAATGTTTTTATGCGTATAATATAAAATGATTTTGAGAGTAAAATTACTTATATTTGTATCGTTAGAAAAAAATACGTATATATGTATATATTTGGTAAAAATATGTGACCTCGTTTATAAGGAGTTCCTTCTTTTTGAGTTCTGAATAAACGGCTACAAGTCTCTTCTAGAGTTTAACGCATTTTTTTGCAACAAGACCTGGTTCTCGAGTGTACTAAACTTTTATACGATTTTCACGTCGCGACGCCCGTCTTGCATCGATTTTCTCATTTTCGAGTCCTTTGGAAACTCTATTTAGCCGTTTCCCAATGGGAAATGCCAGTGTAGTGCCGATGTTCACCACTGGCTTAGTACTCAGACGATTGTTCGGCGTAGTCTAGCCGAGCCTCGACAATTAGTGCTGGCGCAGTACAGAATTTTTGTTTCGCCAAAGCTTGGACAAGCCACGGCGGCAAGTGCTGGCTGAGTATAGAAAAATTGTTCACAACGCTCTTTGCCAACACTGCTTTTTTGACATAAACTTGAAAAAAATTATAAAAAAAGTTTATGAATGTTTATAAATATAAATTTATTGAAAAAAATTAATATTTTACTTTTCAGTTGTTCATTTTTTATTCTTGTCAAATTTAATAATAACAATTTAACACAATTGTCTAATTTTGTAAATAATAAATTATTTAAACAAATTAAAATTATAAACAAAATTTAAACTTTAATCTCAATAATAATTTGGTTCCTATTAAAATACTATTATACTTCTTACTATGAATAAAAATTATTAAAAAATTACCACGTAATTTAGGAATTACGTAAAATGTTAAATGCAATAAGTAAAGTAATTTAATTATTAAAAATTTAGTTCAATTTATTTTATTTCAATTTATTATTTCTAACGTATCCCTATTTTTTTCTCATCTTTGACTCAATAATTGTATGTCTGAATGATACTGAGATATTAATACTTTTCTGTACACATGTGTCGTTAGCATAGTGGTTAGAGCGTTAGTCTGTTAGTCCGTAGGTCGTAGGTTCGATTCCCCTCGTCAGCAATTTTGTTTATTTTCATAGGTTTGCGATATTTCTAGATTCCAATCGTTAGGTACTAAAATATAAAAATCTAATGCACACTTACTGTAATTGTTTATTATTTAATTTTTAAATGTTATAAACAATTTTTTTCTACTTCATTTACTATATCCATTGTTAGTCTCCATCTTTAATACAATTTCTTTAAGAAGAGAAATATTTTATGAATAATAACTATTTATTAATATTATTTACCATTTTGTTGTTAAATTATTTATAATTATTAATTTACGACTAATTAATAACAATACAGCATTTATTGCGGCAATATTCTCAGCCAGCACTGGTCCAGTGCTGCGCCAGCGCTGTCTGGCAGCACTGACAGACAGTACTTCGGCAGCGCCAGACGGCGTTATCATCCCAGTGCCATGCCAGTGCTGGCTCTCAGCCTTGCCGCCAGTGCTGCCAGTGCTGGCGCAGTACTACGCCAGTTGTAAATTTCCCATTGGGTTTCGTCTGTACTGTATTCTTTTTTTTCATGTTCCTTGTCTGTCTCTTCATTTCCTCTTCTAACACCGTAAAACGCACATTTGCGTTTATATTACCTTCATGTATTTCAAAAGCGATTATTTTCAAACTGTTTTCAACATTTTCGATTTGTCTCGTTATTTTTTTTTATCTCTTTTATCACTTTACTATTCTTTAAACTCGACAAGTATGTAGAACATGAAAGAAACAAAATATTCAATTGGTGAAGTTTTGTTTTCAATGTTTTTTTTTTTGTAGAAAGAATTTTACAGATCTTTATAATTTAATTGTTAATTATGTCATTCCTTTAAGGTGCATGTAAAAGAATTGTTAGTGTAACTGAAAAGTTAGTATTTTAATTTTTAGTGAAAGGTTGAAAATTTTGTTTTTGTAGAAAGAGTTAAAGAAGTTTGTTGACTTACTTTACTATATTGAAATTTAAGTGAATATTGCATTTGTAAAATTTAATTTGTATGTAATGGAAAAGTTTTTACTATTTGGAAGTTGTTTATACAGTTCGTGAAATGTGAATCGAAGTTTTCTGTCGGGGTTATGATTTATGGATACCTACCTTGCCACAACACGCAAATTCACTTCCGTATTGCTCTTGTTTCGCTTCTTACTTCCGTTTTACAATTTTCTTTTCCTAATCCCTTAGCAACCATTGCACCTCTATATGTAATACTTTTGCGTCGTCTGAGAAAAATATTGCGCGAGCGTCTTGGACAGGAGAAAAACGCTTCGTTTTTTCTTCTTTTTATCGAACACCATTAATCTCCCCTATCGAAAAGCCTAGTGAAAATCCGTTCTGAGGAGTACTTAGATTTTCACATTTAACCTCTTCCTAAAGCCTCCTATTCACCCATTTTATACCACCAACAATAATTTTTACCCTCTTTGAGTAATATCTCATGTGATAAAGTATAAGCATATATAGTTGAATTATCCTAATTTACGTATAACTTCAAGATTATACGAAATGGCAGCTTTACTGAAAGAAATCAGTGTTTAAATAAGATTTTAGATTAAATATACACGGCGGATTAATTTTCAGTGATAAATAAATAGATCATAAGAGTAGAACAATTGTTTTAGTCTTATTATAGAGAAACGTTAGAAAGAAATTCCCCTGAAAAATACGAAAGGGAGAAAATTCTTCTAAATGACAAAGGAATATTTTTCTTTTGAGCTAAAAGTTTTATCAATGAGAATTTTTCCTCGAGAGAAAGAACGCTGGCTGTTAATGTCCAAATTTGTTTTATTACATTTTGTTTTTTATAATGTGTTGCTAGGAATTGAAATATATTTTGAAAAAATTAATCTATTCCTATTTAAACGTATTAAAATTGATTTTGACGTCAAATAATTTAACGTTTGACTTAAGGATTAAAAGTTACGATTGTTTAAACAAAAAAAAGCTAAAATTCAAAATGGCAAAATGTTTTTTTGTTTTATTCAAAAACTTAAAAAAACTCCCAAGTATAAATATTATTGGACAAATTCATCGACTTTTCAAAAGTTAGGTCGCCATATTGGATCCGCCATTTTGAAAAACGAACATCAAATTCAAATTCAGCGACCCCAAAAATCGTTGAGAAACGAAGAAAAAACGAAGAAACGAAAAGCAATGAAGAGAAAAATGAAAAAAAGAGATCCAACATTAGAGGGACTTTTGTTGTGTGAATAAAAAATCGATAATGGGCACTGGAATTTCGCAATCACAGTAATTTTGTTATCACATCTGGACAGATGGTAAAATGCAGAGTGGGCTTATATTCACAGTGTGAAATTTTCCGTATAAAAGCACTTGCATCTACTCATAAGCAGTATCCATAGTTATAGCAGTAAAGTAGGGTCCATATCCCCTTTGTAGAAACGGCTGTTTACTTAGCCCAGTGCACCTCGTTTTCTATCCTAATGTCTACTCGAATAACATCAGACACACGATATTCTCTCTCTCTCTCTCTCTCTCTCCCTCTCTTGTATTAGTGAGTGTGCGAGATAATCCGAAAATCCAGCTCTTATAACGCACGTGACATGCATCGCGTGAATTTCATACGTGAAATGTAAATTTTCGTAAAACTAGAGAGCTCATTCTTTCTCTCTGTTTCTCATACACATACCAAGCGGGTAGAAACCGCAACTTTGATTTATCTTTTCGTTGAAATCTTGAAATTTATTATCTGATTACAATTTTCTCTCGTCCCTTGACATTCTTTAATGGTAGTTTGTAATAAATTTTAACTAAAGTATATACATTGTGTTATGAGTGAAAAAAATGTAACAATGTCATTAAAAGATAAAGTATATAATGTTTAAAAATTAAATTATATTTATTTTTAAATTCACTTTTATAGTTTAGTTTTGAAATTTCAATTTTTCTTATTGGAATATATTGTGTCGCGTTAATACTTTTCATGGAGTCTCATATTTCTAAAAAAACTGCATACAAAGGTTTAAAACATATGGCTCCAGTTTACTGAGAAAAAAAGTTCTTTGTACACTTGGTTGTCGAGTCTATTCAACTGTCATTTTTGACTAGTTCTTTCTTAACTTTCGACTAAATGAGTTGGTTAGGGATGTAATATTGGAAATTTTAAATCTACAGGGCCCTGATTTCCTGGGATGAAAAAACTTGTTACTCGATAGTTTTTTGGGTTGATTATTTGGCTGATTATCAATCTAAAATCAGTTCTTAAAAATTCACAATGACGTATCTAATATGTCGGAAACTGAATTAAAAAAATTAATAGATTTGAATGAAACATGGTATTCATAGGTTTTCTGAGGTTGCTGATAACAAATATGAAGTCAGTTTTCAAAAATTCAAAATGGCGAATCCAATATGGCGGACATTAAATTTTTAAAATTATTAGATTTTAACGAAACCTGTTACTTGAGAGTTATGATGATTGATCTAAAATATCGATAGAATTTTTAATAAATAATTGAAATGAAAATAAAAAGGTATCATCCAGTCCAGTATGTTAAGATTTTGGAAGTACGTTATTCAAAATTTCATGTAGATTTTCCAGAAAATAAAATGTCAGTTAATTAACTCTTGGAAAACTTGATTTATAAAAATGTTTACGATCATTATTTGCGATTCTGAAAAAGATTAGATAAGAAATATGATACATTTGATTCAAAAATTCTTTTTATACATCAATTTTTTAAATTTAAAATAAAGTTTTTGATAACTGATTCTTTATTCATAAACAGATATACCCTAAAAACCTTTAAATACCGTATTTCATTAAAATCCATTCATTTTTTAACTTTACTGTCCGCCATATTAAATCCGCCATTTTGAATTTTCGAAAACTGACTTCAGATTCGTAATTATTTACTGCATTACTACTTATACAGTAATTGTCATTTTTAAATGAAGAATTTTAGTTAAAAACACTAAAGAAATTGAATTTTGGAGAAGTTACAAATTATTGCGGAAATTCAATTATTTTCAAAAGTATAATAGAATTTTTCGCAAAAATTCAATTATGTTTAAAAATTTTTTAAAACTCACTTCAAAATTCAATTAAACGATTTTCAATATCTACTATTTTAATAATAGGGGATATATATTTATATTTAATTAATAGGGGATATAATATTTTCCAAAAGAAATCAATTATTTTAAAAAAAAATTTAATAAAATTCTCCACAAACATTTCATTATTTTTACAAATAATAAAAATTTTACAGGAGTTCTATTATAATTACAAATTTTTTTATAAATTTCTCGGCAATAATTCAATTCTTCTCATAAATAATAAAATTCTTTTTAGGAATTCAATTATTTTCATAAATAATAAATCTCATCACAGAATTTCAATTATATTTAATACAATTTTAGTTGAATTCCTCGAAAAATGTACCTAAATATTCTTAAAAATTTTATTAAAATTCGTCGAAATAATTCAATTTTTTAAAAATTGTTGATAAAATTCTTTATAAGAATTCAATTTTAAGAAATATTCAGTTATTCAATAAATTATTTATTTTTGTATTTAAATAATTTAATTCTCGTAGAATTTTTTAATAAAAATTTATTTAAAAATGATTTTCAGTTAAAATATTAGATAAGGTATTTAGAAATAATTTAATTTTGAAAAGGTTTTAAATTAAAATCTTCGAAACTTTAAATTTTTCATAGTTTTAACTATAACAATTATGTAGAATTAATTTTTTGAAAAAGTGTTTTAATTTTGTTTTGAAATTACTTAAAGTTTTTATTTTCTAATTATATATTTGATTGGAGAATTTTCGAATAATCGAAATTACGTAAAATTGAATTGTAAACAAACGGATTTAAAAATTCTCAAAGAACTTTTTTTAAAAAAAAAGTAATTATTTGATTTTAATAAGAAGAATTTTAGTTAAAAATTCTAGAAAATAATAATTGAATTGAAATGATGTAAATAATGTTGAAGAAGTTACAGTAATAATATTTTTATAATATAAAATAATGATTTTATCACTCGGTCATCTTTAATTATTATTATTATTTATTATTATATAAAACATGAAGGAATATCTTCATGTTTTATAATAATATTCTCATAATTTGTTGAATTTGAAATTTTTGAACATCTGAATTCCTATGGAAAAATAATAATGATTAAATATTTATTTTAAATAAAACTATTGATGTTTTTGAATAATTTTACAATTAAAGAAATTCGAAAATAATTGTCATTTTCTAGCAAAGAATCTAAAACTGTAGTTTTAATACTTTTAATATGTAAATATTATTTCAGAATAAGCTTGTCTGTAGTACTACTGTATACAGCTTAAGAGTATAATTTAAACTCATTTTTATTTATTAAAATTAGTAATATTTATTTGTAGTATTTATTCGTTTTTAAATCAAAATTAATAATTTTATTCTAAAAATTTGTATGTATGCAGTTCTACTTCCACCCCCATTCTTTGAACTAGATTATTGCATATTAATTTGTTTAATTACATAATGTTTGAGCTGGTTAGATCAATAAATTCTAATTCTCTCTAAAATTGTAAATTTGAATTTGTAAATTAATAATTATAATTATTCAAAGTAAATTCATTACACAGGATTTTTTCCCATTTTAAAAGTCTGGACAAAGGGGTTAATTTTATTTGAAATAAAATTAGAATTTTTTGTGACAATTAATTTCTGTTTATATAGTTCTTTTTTTAATTATATGTAAAAAATAAATAATTAAAAAACAAGTTGTTAAAATAGAATCAATAATTTTGGTTTCTTTTGATAACAAATTTACCGCTCTAGTTGTAACAAAATTGGATGGGAATATATTGTACCAGTCTTCATTTATAGCAAACGCATTCTCAAAATACGAGTATAAATTAATGAAGAACGAGGATCGTGTTTCAAATACAAACTATCAAAATCGATGATTTTACAGGAGGGCAAATTAATTTAAAATTAATTAATATCAGTACCAACATGTATAGTCGATTCTGTATTACAAAAATTTTTTAAATTACCTCGTAAAAAATTGTTTTTAATTTTCCAACATGCATTTTACATAACTTTGAAGAGATTCACTTGAACGTTGTTAACTACAATATGCGGAGAATAAAAACTAGTAGAAAGTATACAATAGATAATTAAACTTTACTGTATTGAACTCTATTGTAAAATACGACAGTGACGCCCAAATAGAAGTTAAAATGTAATTACCTTCTTGTTACAGTTTCATAAACTCGCCTAGATACGAGAACAAACCTTTTATTCTAGATCGATGAGGTACGAGGTGCGATAAGTCGTTTCAATTTCAAGATTCCAACTAAATATACCTAAAGCGGCATTATCTCTCGTCTTTTGTGTTAAGAATAGGGGAGCACTTGAGTCGCTTGTGTGTTCATTATACCGCATTGACGATACTCTATGTATTGTTCATATTTATACTACAAACTTCTTGAGAGAAACTCTCTTAACAATTGTAAAAAGAAAAAAAAACCATTTCAGTCGTTGCATTCATTTGTTCTGTATTTTTATTTTAATTTTTTTTTTGTCTTCTACACTGTAAAAAATTTAGGGAGTTAACGGACTCGGGAGTTGGGAGTGAAATTTTTCGAGTTAAAAATCAACTCCAAAAGAGAGTTAATTTCTAACTCCCTTCATTCAACACCCGCGCGAGTTATTTTTTCCATGGGGAGTTAGCATTTAGGTATTAAATTTTAACTCTCTTTATTTAACTCCCCTGACATAAACTCCCCAATGGGTGCGACTTTTATAGACCCCCCGGGGGAGTTAAAATTTAACTCCCTTTTTTTACAGTGTATTGAACTTTGCGTGAGTACGTACATCATGGAAGTCAATACATTTTAACTTGAAAATCAGTCTATCGTTGTAATATAGGAAAAATTTTAAATAAAAATCCCCTTTTCTTCTTCTTTTATAAATAAGAATGAGAGATAAGTCACTCTCGAAATAATTCTTTACGAATTTTGACCTAATATTTGATTATTCGTTCGCTGTTAACATTTGACAAAAATGATAAAATCCACATCTTTTGGTTATGTTCAACTATTTGATTTAAGTTATAGCATTACGTTGAATTGTTATTGTATCAGGGAAGGATTTTTTATTAAAAGTACTGAAAAAAATTAAATTTTTAAAATTTATAAGAAAATTCTGAATTTTTGTGTCTCTTTTGTTTGCCTCATAAACTATAAAGTTACCACGAATTTTTAAAAAAAACTTAAATTTTTTCTATTTCTGACAATAATTTCTTTTTAAATAACTTAAATCTTGAACAACTATATCATAAAATAAAGACTTATAAAATATTTAATGAATAATTTTACTTAAATATTTCAAAATTAATTGAATTTTAAAAAGAGTTGCGTTTACAATTTTCATAAATAGATGAACTTACAAATGATTGCAAAAATTCAATTATGTTAACAAATTTTTTAAAATTATGGTCAAAATTTCAATTAACTTTATATAAATAATAAAATTCTTCTCCAAATATAAGTTATTTTAAGAAGTTTTCCTCAATTCAATAATTTTCAAAATCTACTATTTTAATAAAATTTTCCAAGAGAATTCAATTGTATTAAAATAGTATATTTCGTAACGAGTGCGAGCAGTTGGCAATTTTTGAATGAGCACTTTTTTTGGAACAAACTGTAGGCGAAGCGAAGCTTCGCCTACAGTTTGTTCCAAAAAAAGTGCTCGTTCAAAAATTGGCAACTGCTAGCACTAGTTACGAACGATATTTTTCATAACAAGGTGCAAAAAAGTGCCCTTTTTTGCACCGCGTTATGAAAAATAATTTTAATACCTACAATTCTAGGCAAAAATTTAATTATTATTATGAATAATAATTTTACAGAAATTCGATTATTCACAAATTTTTTATAAATTTCTTTGCAATAATGTCATTATTTTCATAAATAATAAAATTATTTTTAGTAAATTTAATTATTTTCATAAATAATAAAACTCATTGCAGAATTTCAACTACTTTTAATATACGAAAAGAAATATAAAGTAACTTTTACTACTTTTATAGTAACACATTTCTGGTAACTTTTACTATAAAAGTAGTAAAAGTTACTTTATATTTTTCTCCATGTACAATTATAATCGAATTCCTCGAAAAATGTAATTATTCTTAAACATTTTATTAAAACTCGTTGAAAGAATTCAATTATTTAAAAATTTGTTGATAAAATTCTTTATGGGAATACAATTTTAAGAAATAATAAATTATTAAAAATAATGGATTTATAGAAGAAATTTTAGTTAAAACACTAATAAAAATTGAATTTTGGAGAAGTGACAAAAGATTCAATTATGTTATTTAGAAATTCAATTATTTAAAAAAAATTTTGATGAAATTCTACACAAACACTTAATTATTTTCATAAATAATAAAAATTTCACAGGAATTCAATTATTTACAAATTTTTTATAAATTTCTTCGCAATATTCAATTATTTTCACAAATAATAAACAATTTTATAGAGATTCAATTATTTTCATAAATAATAAAATTCTTTTTAGAAATTAAATAATGTTCATAAATAATAAAACTCATCGCAGAATTTCTATTATATTTTTAATTCAATTTTAATCGAATTCTTCGAAAAATGTTTCTAATTATTATTCTTAAAACTCTTATTAAAATTCGTTGAAAGAATTCAATTATTTCAAAATTTGTTGATAAAATTTTTTATGCTAATTCTATTCTGAGAAATATTCAATTATTTAATTAATTTTTTTTTTTCTACTTAAATAATTGAGTTCTCGTGGAATTTCCTAATGATAATTGACTTAAAAATGAATTTCAGTTAAAATTTTAGATACCTAATAATTTAATATTTATAATATAAATTATATAATTTAATATTTATAATATAAATTATATAATTTATATTATAGTTATAATTAAAATAAATAAATATTAAATGCGTTGTAGCGTGAATTTTTAGAAACAAATTATTTTATTTTTGAAATGGTTTTAAATTAAAATCTTTGAAAATCTAAATTTTTCATACTTTTAACTAACGATTTTGTAGAATTAATTTTTTTGAAAAAGTATTTGAATTTTTTATTTTCAAATATATATTTAATTTAAGAATTTCTAAATAATCGAAATTTCAATTAAAATTGGATTGTATGCAATTAGATTTGAAAATTCTCAAAGAACTTTTTAAAAAATTATTAAAAATAATTGATTTAAAGAAGAATTTTAGTTAAAAATCCTAAAAAATAGTAATTGAATTGAAATGATGAGAATAATTTTGATGAAGTTTCAGTAACAATATTCATATATGATAAAATAATGATTTTATCACTCGGTCATCTTTAATTATTATAAAACATGAAGACATCGATGACTCCAAGTCGAAGACTCGATTTCTTCATGTTTTATAATAATATTCTTATAAGTTGTTAAATTTCAAAAAAGTTTAATTTGAAATTTTTGAAAATCTTAATTCCTATGGGAAAATAATAATTATTAAATATTTATTTTAAATAAAACTTTATTGATATTTTCGAATAATTTTTCAATTAAAGAAATTCGTAAATAAATGTAATAGATCATTTTTTTCAGTATCTAATCATTTTTAGAGGGAATCAGAGTACTTTTATGGTCAGGGAAAAAATAATATTAATTCTGTCTGGAAATCAGGGGAAAACAAATTAAAATTTTTGTTGCAACTCTGTGTATATATGTGCAGAAGTTTAGAGATTGTATTTGTCTCTTGACCTTTAAACTAAGTTTAGAGGTTTTGTTATCCTCTTGATCTATTAGTTTCAATCCTTAGATTATTATGTATTTCTCCAGACCTTTAACTTTATATTTAATTAAATTGGTATTTTGAATAATATAAAATACGTTTGAATTTTGAGGTAAAATTTGAGTTTTTTCTTTGCATTTAACTTGTGAATATGAACCTGAACTTTAAATGTGAATACTTTTAATAAAAGGAGAAAATTTTAGTCTTTGTTAATATATTGCGTTTGGAATTTTCCAGTCGCTTCATTTGTCGATGAAACTTTTAACAAGAGAAAACTTTCCAGCAGATGGAATCTTTATTAAAAATATAATAAAAGTTTTCTGGAGAGTTTCATTTCAATACTTAATTGCATTAACCATTATAGAAATATAATTGCTTATAACTATTTTCATCAGTAAGACGGGAAAGTTGAGCGCTTAGCTAAAAATAGTTGAGAATTTTGGCTTTATTTTAGAAAGCTCTCTGTGCCTTATACATTTGGTGATGAATATTATTTTCTATAGCAATATGGAAAGTGTCTGTTTCTCCTTGATAAAACTCATTAGTTTCAATAGTTATGAGTTAAATTGAAATCAATTGTGATCGTATGGCATTGATGATGACGACGACGCGACTACGGCGACGACGAACATTTCACTATGAACATTTTGCGCGCAACTTGAAAGGCCAATGTAGTCTCTATCTCTGTGCTATATATATATATACATACAATGTGCAATTGTACGCATCGCAAAAGGCCAAACCTCTCTTTCTCCCTTGAATTCCCCTGCAATCAAAACTCAGTGACAGAACTCATTAGAGTTCCACTATTGTTTCTCTCTCGTTTCGGGGGAAAAGTTGATTAATACCTAATTTCAGTTTACATGCAAATAAATATAACATGTGCATTTGCAACTGAATCCCGAATATCAATTTTCAACTTTGTAATTAAAATCCATCATTTTTTCTGCATGTGACGCTTCATGGTGAAAGGGACCTAACGCGACAATAACATTAGGCTCACTTTTTGTGATGATTATGAATCTGAGGTCAGATTTTGAAAATTCAAAATGGCGGATCCAATATGGCGGACGAATATTTTTAAAAATTGTCTGCTTTTAACAAAACTTGATATCTAAAGCCAATATCTTGATCCAATATGGCTGTTCGATTCAAACATTTTTAAATTTTTGATACATATTTTGATGAGTATTATTGTAAAATTCATATTATACGACCTAACTTAGTTAAATGCAAAATTAAAAAAATATTATACATATTTCTAGATGCTTTTTGTAAGAAGTTAGTAAAAAACAATTATTTGATTAAACAATTGAAAGATCGTTAAATTTATAAAATACTAGCAATAATTCGCGCGCGGCTGAGTTCTCACTCGTTTCTTAAAATAAAATTAGCAATTTTAAAAATAATAGAACGTGAAAATTTGTAATTCAAATTTTTTTTTATAAAAATTAACTATGAATTAGAATTTATGGTTTTAATATTATTATAATTATAATAATCATATATTCTGACATAGGGAATTTAGGGAAAAGTCAGGAATTTTTATTAAAAGTACTGAAAAAAATTAAATTTTTAGAATTCATAAAAAAATTCTGAATTTTTCTGTCTTTTTCGTATGACTCATAAACTATAAAATTACCTTGAATTCTAATATATAAAACATTCAATTTTTTCAATTTCTGACAAAAATTTCTTTTTAAATAAAAACTTAAATCTTGAACAACTATAATAAAATAAATAAATTATTTAATGAATAATTTTACTTAAATATCTCAAAATTAATTTAATTTTAAAAGAGTTGCGTTTACAATTTTCATAAATAAATTAACTTCAAACGATTTCAATCTGAAATGTTATAAAATTTCAATGTTAAATGAATTTAATTAGAAATTTTAATGAACTTAGATTTTTGAAAAATTTTAATAATTCAAAATCTTCTAAAATTATGTAGTTAAATTTGTCAATATATATTCAATTGATTATTAAAAATAACGGATTTACAAAAAAATTTTAGTTAAAAACACTAAAAAAAATTGAATTTTGAAGAAGTTACAAATGATTGCAGAAATTCAATTATTTTTAAAAGTAATAAAATTCTTATCACAAAATTTAATTATGTTCAAAATTTACAAAAAAATCTCGACAAAGTCCTAATTATTATCTTTATAAATAAAAAAATAATTCAAAATTCAATTATTTTCAGAAATTTTAATAAAATTCTTGTAATAATTTCAATTATCTTCAAAATTTTTCCTCATTTCAATGATTTTCAATATCTACTATTTTAATAAATTTACCCAAAAGAATTCAATTATTTAAAAACATTTTTAATAAAATTGTACGCAAACATTTCATTATTTTCATAAATAATAAAAATTTCACAGGGATTCAAATTTTTTATAAGTTTCTTGTCAATAATTCAATTATTTTTATAAATAATAAAATTTATCGCAGGTTTTCAATTATTTTTAATACAATTTTAATCGAATTCCTTGAAAAATGCAACTATTTTGAAAAATTTTATTAAAAGTCGTGAAAAGAATTCAATTATTTCAAAAAATTTTAATATAATTCTTTATAAAGAATTAAATTTTAAGAAACATTCAATTATTCAATAAATAATTTACTTTTGTATTTAAATAATTGAATTCTCGTAGAATTTTCTAATAAAAATTGATTTGAAAATGAATTTTAGTTTAAATTTTAGATAATAATAGAATATGAAAATAATTTTTAAGAAGTTACTGTAACAATATTCTCATTATATAAAATAATGATTTTAATACTCGGTCCTCTTTAATTATTATAAAACATGAAAAAATTTTAATTATATTTATAATTTATATTATTGTTATAAATAATAATTTCACAGGAATTCGATTATTCACAAATTTTTAAAAAAATTTCTTCGCAATAATTTCATTATTTTCATAAATAACAAAATTCTTTTAAAAAATTAAATAATTTATTTATTTACGTATCAACGGGCTTACAAAAATAAACTCGCCTTTTCGTACAAAGTACTAATAATAAAGAGGAAAAAAAACAGAATTGTAATCAAATAATTAATTAGTTACCCTGTGTTATTATTAAAATGAAATAATATAATACAATCTGAATCCAAATCCTCGAAAAATATATCTAATTATTATTCTTAAAACTCTTATTAAAATTCGTTGAAAGAATTCAATTATTAGAAATTTTTTTGATAAAATTCTTTATGGGAATTCTATTTTTAAAAACATTTAATTATTCAATTAATTATTTATTTTTGTACTTAAATAATTGAATTCTCGTAGAATTTTCTAATATAAAAATGATCTTAAAAATGAATCTCTGTTACAGTTGTAGATAGTAATTGAATATTAGAACCATTATAGGATGAATTTTTAGAAATAATTGAATTTTGAAAAGATTTCAAAATTAAAATCTTTGAAAATCTCAAGTTTTTTTAACTTTTGATTAACAATTTTTTCAAACTAATTGTATTAAGAAAATAATAATTGAATTGAAATAATGAAAATAATTTTGAAGAAGTTACAGTACCTAACAATATATTCTTATAAGTTATTGAATTTCAAAAGGTTTGAATTTGCAATTGTTGAAAATCTTAATTCCAATGAAAAAAATAATAATGATTAAATATTTATTTTCAATAAAATTATTGATGTTTTCGAATTATTTATTTACAATATTAATGAGATTCATAAATAAATGTATTCGAACATTTTTTTGAGTATCTGATCATTTTTTAGAGTGAATCGGAATTAAATATTCTTTAGGGTCAGGGAAAAAATTAAAATTTTGTCTGGAAATCAGAGAAAAGTGAGGGGAAAGACAAAATTAAATTTTTGTGGCAACCCTGAAGAAAAAATTATAAATTTAACAATAACTCAAAAACAAGGATCAGCAACGATTTTTTAAAGAAAAAAAAAGAAAATCCCTTTTTAGGAAAATGAAATGCTATATTATCCGTTTGTGATCTACTTAAAGCGAAATGTGAAACAATCGCATGCAAATTTTCAAACAATTTTGAGATATTATTGTTTGTTTGATTGCTAGATGGTATTTCTTGTTGTTGCATGAAAATTGATTGAAATGTGCAGTCGCGCATTCTTTTGATATTAACGTTTGAAACTTGAATAGGAAATTTAATTAGTAGAAATTTGTCACAGCGTGTGGTACTTAAAAGGAAGAGGAATGAGACCTCTAAACTCGTCAGTTGACGTAATTCTCATTCAGCAACTTCTCTTGTCCATTGATATAACCTGTTGGTGGAAAGTTAAAGAGAGATGGGAAGATTTAAGCCGTCTGTTAATTACATTTGCACCATTTTCCAACCAACGATGTAACACAGTTGGTTAAGTACCGTGACAGCCACGTGCGAATGTTGGCTTTGACTGAAGGGTACATCGGTACAGGGTTGTACGTATACACAGACGAGTCAATAAATTATTCAGTAGTGCGACAGACTGACGACAATATGCGGGCGTCGCGAACTAATTAACCTCGTTATCACGTCCACTTGTCCCCCGACAATTGACCATAATGCAATACTTGATGCGTGTTAGGGTACAAATTTTAGAAACAAGTATTTCATTATGTTTCAGCGAAAGATGAAATTCACTGCACTTCATATCGCTGAAAAAAATATTCACCTCTGCTTTAAGGCTCTAGAGAGAATAATTAGAAAGGTCCATACTACTAAAAAGTACACTGAGAAAAAAATGCTATCGAATCAATTAAATTTTTATTATTTATGAAAATAATAAAATGTTGGCATAGAATTTTATTAAATTTTTTTCAATAAATAAAAAAAAAAAAAAAAAAAAAAAAAAAAAAAATTTTGAATTGTTTTGGAAAATTTTATAAAAATTATTGCTTCAAAAAAATTGAATTCAATAGCATTGGCGCTAAGGGGCCGATAGTTTCTTTTCTTAGTGTATTTTTACCGTTAATGCAGCTGAAAATTAGAATCAAACAAAAGAATAGTAGAATACTTCGGAATTAACATAGGCCCAAACATAGACCTTAATAATATCAACTATTTTGAAAATGCAATAAAAACCAACTTCATTCTGTCAGAATCATTAATTTATTTATGTAAATGGACATATGCTGGACATTCATAGCACTCCAGTAATTTACTATTTTAAAAGAAATGCTTTGAAAAAATTATTTTTATATGTGAAAAACACTTATGTACACACGAGTACAAAGAACGAAGAATGGCAATTTCCACATCCGTTGCAAGTAAAAATAATGAATAACAAACACCGACAGAAAGTCAAGAATAGATCAATAGGATTCATAATCTTCAATAGAAATACACTTCACTGAGAAAACTGGAGAGTCAAATTCAGAGGTTCAAAAAGTGTATGTTTCCTTTGCTTATGAAGAGAGTTAAATAGTCCTTCTAAAATAAATTTTGAATTGATAATGGAAATCTACTTGTATATTCTCTCCCATTATATCTGAGGGTTAAAAGTTGCGCAGAAAATGTGTACGATCTGATGCGCGCGAAATTATTTTTCTGACATTTTATGTATTTAATTTAGGGGTTAGGTTGCCATATTTATGCATTTCGCGCCGGATAAGGAAGGGATTTCTCAAGATGGTTAATTTGTCCCTCTGTTATAAACTCATTTTCCCTCCAAGAGAAATGGCACGAATATCTGTCAATGGTGTATTTGAACATTTAGATTGTTATCCAATAGCTAACTCTCAAATATCAACGATTTGTCCCTCCAGATGTTTAGTCCAATACTCCAGTTTTCTCAGTGTTGTAAATTACGATGTGTGAAAAAATTCTAAGTACAAATAAAATTTTACGAATTTCTGTAATACAGGGTTGCTACAGGTCAGGGAAAAGTCAGGGAAAGTAGAATTGATCAGAAAAAAATTTAAAAAAATTTTTAAAAAAATTTAAAAAATTAAATTTTTAGAATTAAGGAGACCCGCACCCGAAATTTCAACTATAATAGAATATAATATAATTGGAAAAATTTTTTATATTTTTTTCCTGACACCATTTTGATTCAGAAATAAGGTGAAAAAGACAAAAAAATTTTTATGACTTTTTCGGAAATTTAAAAATTTAAAAAAATTTTTTTTTTGTAACTTTTGACAAAATTAAAATTTCACAAAATCCATCCCCTTAATTATAAAATGGAGTGTAAGAAACTCATTAAAACAAAAACCATGAAAAAATAATAAAATTTGTGAAAGAAGAAGCATTTTTTATAAGTTTATGGTATAACATTATAAACCATAAATTTACAAAAAAATGCTTCTTCTTTCACAAATTTAATTATTTTTTCATGGTTTTTGTTTTAATGAGTTTCTTACACTCCATTTTATAATTAAGGGCATGGATTTTTGGAAATTTTAATTTTGTCAAAAGTTACAAAAAAAAAAATTAAAAAAAAAATTTTTAAATTTCCAAAATTCAATTATTTTAAAAAATTTCCCTCAATTCAATGATATTCAATGACTACGATTTGAATAAAATTTTCCAAAAGAATTCAATTATTTAAAAAAAAAAATTTAATACAATTCTACGCAAACATTTAATTCTTTTCATAAATAATAAAAATTTTATTGATTTGATAGCATTTTTTTCTCAGTGTACTTTTTAGTCTTTGTGAGAATTCAATTTTAAGAAATGAATGATGAAATGAAAAATGAATTCAATGATTCAATGAATTATTTATTTTTGTATTATTGTACTTTTATAAAAATTATTGTATTTCAACTAAAAAATAATTTAATTCTCGTAGAATTTTTTAATAAAAATTAATTTAAAAATGAATTTCAATAAAAATTTTAGATTGTAATCGAATTTTAAAAGCATTATAGCATGAATTTTTAGAAATAATTGAATTTTGAAATGGTTTCAAATTAAAATCTATAAAAATCAAAATTTTTCAAACTTTTAACTAACGATTTTGTAGAATTAAATTTTTTTTATGAATTATTTATTCGACGTTTTTATTTTCTTATTTATAAATTTAATTGAATAATTTCCGAATACTTGGGATTTCGTAAGATTGAATTATAAGAGAATGAATTTGAAAATTCTCAAAGAACTTTTTCAAAAATTATTAAAAATAATTGATTTAAAAAAGAATTTTAGTTAAAAGCTCTTCAAAAGTTTCAATTATTTTTTATACAATTTTAATAGAATTTTTCGAAAAATGTAATTATTCTTGGGAATTTTAGAAAAATTCGTCGAAAGAATTCAATTGTTTAATAATTTGTTAATAAAATTCTTTATGAGAATTTAATTTTAAGAAACACTGAATTAATTAATAAATTATTTATTTGGTATTTAAATAATATTGAATTCTCATAGAATTTTCTAATAAAAATGTATTTAAAAATGAATTTCAGTTGAAATTTTAGATAATTGAATATTAAAAGCATTATGCGTGAATTTTCAAAAAAATTTAATTTTGAAATGGTTTCAAATTAAAATCTTTTAAAATCTGAATGTTTCATACTTTTAACTAACAATTTTGCGGAATTAATTTTTTTGAAAAAGTTTAATTGACCTTTCTTTGAAATTATTTGAAGTTTTTATTTTTTAATAGGTATATATTTAATTAAGAATTTCCGAATAATCAGAATTTCGTAAAATTGGATTATAAACAAATGAATTTGAAAATTTTCAAAGAACTTATTCAAAAATCAACATCGATCACTCCAAGTCGAAAACTCGATAATAGAATTTAAAAATTTTATAATTTTTTTTTTTAAACACTTAAAAAAATTCAATTTTGGAGAAATTTACAAATAATTGCAGAAATACAATTATTTAAAAAAAATTTTAATAAAATTTTATGCAAACATTTAATTATTTTTCATAAAAAATAATTTAAACTTCTAGAAAATAATAATTTAATTAAAATGATGAAAGTAATAGTTACAGTAACAATATTCATATAATATAAAATAATGATTTTATCTCTTGGTCATCTTTAATTGTTAGAAAACATGAAGAAAATCGATCACTCCGCGTCTTCGACTCGGAGCAATCGATATCTTCATGTTTTATAACAAATACTTTTATAAGTTGTTTAATTTAAAAAAGGTTTAAATTTGACATTTTTGAATGTCTTAATTTCTGTGGAAAATCCTGTTCCAAAAATAAGATTAAAAATAGGAATTGTGCAAATATTTTTCTTCTTTTTCTAAAACAAAATAATAATTTTGTTAAAAAAATGGTGATTCATAAACAAAAATAATGCAAAACAAATAATTTTTCTATTTCTCAATCACAGTTGTTTAACAATTTTCTAATTTTGCTTAGAAGTAAAGAGCAAAATTCTGCATAATTTCAATTTGACAAAATATAATAGAATATTCTTTAGGTTCAGGAAAAAAATCATTATTTTGTCTGGAAATCAGGGAAAAACAAAATTAAATTTTTGTGGCAACCCTGTTATAATATAACACGTGAAAGTAAATCTCAGCAAAACGTTTATTGAATTATAAAATATGAAAATAGTGAAGTATATGTAAAAGATTAATTTCAATTAATTCGCAGAATAGATCCTAAAGTGATTAATAGATATTTGGTCATGGTCACTGTGGTAACTGAATGGCAGGTTTGCTCATGTTCGGTCAGTGACTCCACACCTTTCAATTTCACGGTCTCCTGCATCACCAAAGCCAACCAAAGTCGCCAAGCTAAATGCACTATTCTATATCGCTGCAAAGATATCATATACCGCATCTCAGAAATTCTTTTCACGCTCGAAAATATAAGAGTGAAAAAGAGAGTCATTCAGCGACTAATCTGAAAATTTTTCACTTGATTTATCACAATGGTACGCTATTTCTCAGTTCAATACTTCCTCTATTTTTCTTTTTTTTCTATTCTCGCAATTAAAAGCAAAGAGCGAGGGAAAAACATTGTAAGCAAATTGGAATTGACTCTCACTTTTCTCGTCGGTATACTATTAATGTATATACATACTACCTATAATTTTTATACGGATCAATGCAAAAAGAGTCAAATGAACTTTTATTTCTGTTTAAAGCTGTCATTATGTTAGGTAATATTCTAAACTGCGCGAAAGTGGAATAACAAAAATTTCCCGGAATAGATTTGTGAGAAAATTTGTTTAAAATTACTTTTAAAGAATGAAGTTAATGAGATTGCGTTTTTTTGAATTCCTTCTTTTTTGTGCATTAAAACACCCTATAATGGAGAATAGTTGTGGTAATGGAGAAAATGAGGTATATATATCATGTTTACTGTAATATGAGAAGCGTATGTCAGGAGCAAGTTTCAACGAAAGTTGTTGAACCGAGAATGTTAGATACGAAATTCAATTTGAAGGTGTCTTCCATGACCTCAACAAAATCCGAGTTGTATAGTCATATCCAATTTGAAATGGTTGGTTTCTTACAATAGAATGTTTGTTCAAAAATTTAAACCTCCCTTTCGTTTGTTCCAAAAATTTCCTACATTTTTTCCAAGTTCTAAAAATAACTAACGATTATCGGACAAAGTTACATTCATAGTTCAGTTGTTTTGATGGTTCTGAAATAATTGAAACTCACAAGTTTTGACATGGAAATAATGTTGGCACTTCTTCTGTATACACTGTGTGCCAAAATTACCAAATACTAATACTAATAATACTAATTACTGTTAATCAAGGTTGTCACAAAAATTAAATTTTGTTTTTTCTGATTTCCAGACAAAATTTTGACTTTTTTTTGACCGTAAAGAATATTCTAATTCACTTTAAAAATGATTAGATACTCAAAAAACTGTTCTATTACATTTATTTAAGAATTTCTTTCGTTGGGAAATTATTCGAAAACATCAATAACTTCTTTTTTAAATAAATATTTATTCATTATAATTTTTCCATAAAAATTAAAATTTTCAAAAAATTTAAATTCAAATCTTTTTGAAATTCAACAATTTATAAGAATATTATTTTAAAACATGAAGAAATCGAACGCTCCGAGATTATTCGGAATTTCTTCAATTAAAAATGTATTAGAAAGTAAAAACTTCAAATAATTTTTTAAAAAAATTCAATTAAACTTTTTCAAAACAATTAATTTTACAAAATTGTTAGTTAAAAGTACGAAAAATTCAAATTTTCAAAGATTTTAATTTTAAATTTAAACCTTTTCAAAATCCAATTATTTCTAAAAATTCATGCTATAATGCTTTTAATATTCAATTTTAATCTGAAATTTTAACTGAAATTCATTTTTCAGTCAATTTTTAATTTTTATTCGAAAACTCTACGGGAATTAAATTATTTAAATACAAAAATAAATAATTTATTGAATAATTGAATGTTTCTTAAAGTTAAATTCTCATATAGAGAATTTTATCAACTAGTTTTTAAACAATTCAATTTTTTCGACGAATTTTTATAAAATTTTCAAGAATAATTACATTTTTCGAAAAATTCAATAATTATAATTCTATTAATAATAATTTTTGAAATTTTTGTAGAAATTTTAACTAAAATTGTTTTTAAATCAATTTTGTTTAATAATTTTTGAAAAAGTTCTTTGATAATTTTCAAATTCATTTGTTTATAATACAATTTTACGAAATTCCAATTAATCGGAAATTCTTCAATTAAATACTTATATGTTAAACAATAAAAACTTCAAATAATTTCAAAGAAAGTTCAATTAAACTTTTTCAAAAAAAAAAATTAATTCTACAGAATTGTAAGTTACAAGTATGAAAAATTCAAATTTTCCAAGATTTTAATTTGAAACCTTTTCAAAATTCAATTATTTCTAAAAATTCATGCTAAACGATTTTTGCTAAACGATTTCGTTTAAGCAAAAAAAAATTAAAATCAATTTTTTTCGGGTCAAAGGTGTCACTCCCCCTTCAAATTATATTAAAAGGTATTGAAATTCTGTGTGGAGTTTTACTGTTTTTGAAAATAATTTATTTCCTAAAACGAATTTTAATATTTTTGAAAATAATTGAATCCCTGTAAAAAATGTTATTATCAAATTAATTTGATTATTACGAAGAAATTTATAAAAAATTTGTACAGAATTAAATTTCTGTTAAATTTTTATTATTGTATAAAAATCATTAGAGCTTTGCGTAGAATTTTATTAAATTTTTTTAAACATAATAATTGAATTCTTTTGAAAAATTTTATTCAAATAGTAGACCTTGAAAATAATTGAATTGAGGGAAGTTTTTGAAAATAATTAAATTTTGGAGAAGAATTTTATTATTTATAAAGATAATTGAAATTTTTACAAGGATTTTTTAAAATATTTAATCATAATATTTGAATTTCTGCGAAGAATATTATTACTTTAGAAAATAATTAAATTTCTGCAATTTCTTAGTTCTCCAAAATTCAATTTTTTTTAGTTTTTTTAACGAAAATTCTTCTATAAATCCATTATTTTTAATAAAATAATTAAATAATTAAATATATATTAAAAAATGTAACTAATTTCAGAAGAGTTTTAATTATTAAAATTTTTTCAAAGTCTAAGTTCTTTGAAATTTGAAATAAAATCCTTTTGAAGTTCATCTGTTTATGAAAATTGTAAGCGCAACTCTTTTAAAATTCAATTAATTTTGAGAGATTTCAATTTTTGAAACATTTAAGTAAAATTGTTTATTAAATAATTTCTAAGTATAATAATTTTATGACAGTTCTTCAAGAATCAAGTTATTTAAAAAGAAATTATACAGAAAAAATGTAAGATATTATTTTAGAATTTGTGTTAATTTCATAGTTTATGTGACAAACAAAAAAGAAACAAAAATTCAAAATTTTTTTATAAATTCTAAAAATTTAATTTCTTCCAGTACTTTTGATAAAATCACCCGACTTTTCCCTGATTTTCCTAACTAATTCTACTTTCCCGAATTGTGGCAATTATGTCAAAAATTAAAAATGTCAACCCTATTTTGACTTAAAAAAGTGCAAATTTGACACGTTGCGAAAAGAAACATCTTAAAATACATTGTAGTCACTTTTAAGATATTTAAAACATTTTATTTTTCTATCTTCCATCTTAGAAACCAACGCATTTTAAGATGTTTTTGATTTTTTATAAAAAATGTGACGAAGGGGGGGGGGAGGGGGTAAAAATTAGTCCGAAAATGCGTGACGTAGTTTGTGAATGACCCCTAAGTTTAAATTCTAAATTTTTTTCCTTTTATATATTCAAAAATTTATAATGAAATCATAATTAGCCATTCTACTGATTTCTGAAAGTTAATTACAAATTTTAGAAGAGAGAAATGTTGTGACTGTAGGATGAGAATTTAAGATAGTAGATGTGAAGACTAGAGAACTGACTCGAGGCGCTTGGTAAAATAATAATTGTTATATACAATCTAAAGTTTTAAAGGAGCTCCTTAAAATAGTAAACTTCAAAAAGTCAAAGTCACTCAAGGTATTTTTTAAGCTTCTGAAGTATTCAAATTAAGTTTCAAAGGACTTCAAAGGAAATTTTTTTTTTTTTGCACAAATAACTTAGCTTCGTACATAATTAACGATTTTGAACGGAGGATCAAATTCGAGCATTAATTGTGATTATTGCGTCTTTCTAATAGCAGCAAACACCTAGAACGACAATCCAATTTTCATAAGTTTTTCGTTTACTTTTATTATTTTGTTAGTTAATTATTTTATGTTTTTTTTAGATACCCATTTATGGTCCAAAATTGGACTGCGGGAGTGTATATTGAATAAATAAATAAATAAAATAAATAAATAAGTCAGACTTTATGATATGAGGTGTCAAATTTTCCAATTTGGAAGTTCACTTGAGTACTAAAATTAGTATTGCAAAGTGCTCTCTTGGGTTATCTAACGTTCCACCCTTCTCTGTATGTATAATTTACTCTCTTTGCGATGAAAAACTAATGGAGACTCATTACTAACTGACTTGTACTAATTGCGTAATTCAGTTTATCCTCGAACGTTTTAAATTCGTGAGAGTGTACTTAGTCTTCATTGCTTAATTGCTAATGATTTTTTATGAAATTTTCATGCACCCATTTAATCTGCAAGAATTTTTTATGAATTTAACTTTCTCTTATTTGAGAAAGTCTTTGACACTAGGGAAGTGTCAACCGTCTTCTTAAAAATATGTATTCGTTTTATGGTTACACACAATTGTCAAACATTTTAATGAATTATAATTTGATGACAATTCCAATTGTAAATAAAAATCTGAGTTCGATTATAAAATTGGGTAAAGATGCAACAAAAAATGGTTTCTACTGTTTTGATGATCCACAAGTTTTGAACGTTCAAATGAACGAAACACTTTTTATTAGAAATGTTTTTATAATTTATTGTTTGCAATAAAAATTAAAAACTTAAATTTTACACTTAGAAACTTTACAATTAATTTATTTTATATCGACAAAAAATTATTGTAATAAATATTTAAATTAAAGAAGAAAATAAATAAATTTCGTTCATTTGAACGTTCAGAACTTTAGGATCATCAATTCTGATGCTTTCTTGAGTCTGTTAAAATAAAAATACAGAAACGTATGCTTTCAGTTAAAAAATTATTCTTTTTTTTCTGTCAAGTCTGAGTTAAAGGTATGTAGTTTTCTTTATAATTAAAAAAATTGGGGTGCATTTGAGTTGTAAGAGAAGTACATAAATTGATTGTTCTGTTTTGCAATATAATCTGTTTTTCATTTTTTTTTTTTTTACTTTAAACTTTGAATTTGTACATTTAAGGGTAGTTTTTTCGACTTAAAAAAAGCAGAGGGTGATGGAGTAATTCTGACTTGAGCCTTATTCTTGAGATGCAAAGAAAACAAAGATAAATGAAACTCTTTTGACCCTTGAATTTTATTAGAGAATTATTGTAAGATCATGAATGATTGTAAATTCCAAGTTGAAAATTGAGAGGGTTTCCGGCAGATTTAGCTTGGGCATATAACCTTGTTATCGCGTTTGTTCGTTCCGGGGGACAAATTCGAACGTAATCCGATCCTCGTTGCGTTTGGTCACGTGACCTAAGTGAGGGATTTCGACGAGGCTTTCATCGAATAATAATTGAACAGTCGCCATGCTCGCTGGTAATCCAATGGTAGGATTTCGACCAAACCTTTGTCACGGACTAATTGCAAGTGGCTGGACCGAAACTGTGCTTCACCGCAGGTGGAAATTCTCTTTCTAGTACTTGTTTCTCTGATGGAATAATAATCGGTTTGTAGCCGACTTGTTACTCCAGCGAAATGAAATCCTTCTATAATTCAGCGATAAATTAAAATTAATTTTTTTCAATTATAGTTGGCTGATTCTATTTCAATTCATGCAGGGCGAATAGGTTAAAAATTCTAAATCAAGTTAAAGGTAATTTTTCTTGTTCTTTAGGACAAATAAAGAGACACGTATTTTTTTATTTAGCGAAAGAAAATTTTTTAGCTGAGTTATGAGTGTTTGAAAATTTTAAGACGTATCGTGATTTTATAGCAAAACACAGCTAAACAGCTGACAAATTATTTTCAAATCTTTCTAGTTTTTGCAAAAATAAATATTTTTCAATTTTTTTTCTTGATTTTAGTGGTGTTTTTGATACTTTTTCTTTGCAAACTTGAAAATTTGAAAAATTTTGAAAATTAACAAAATGGCGGCCATTTTTCGATAAATCAAAAAAGTCAATTTTCTCAAAAACATCATTTTTTATTTTTCTTAAAATTTTTGTGTGATTACTAGATGAAAAAAGGAACTTTTTCCAAAAGGTTTCATGTCCGCTAAAACTGTTTGGAAGTCGCTATAATTTTTTTCAGAAAATAACAAATCTCATTATTTTCTCTCTAAATCTGAATCAGTGAAACTCCACTGAAAATCAGTGAAATTCGACTGAGAATCAGTGACTCTATTCACGCGATTTGAATCATCAGTGGAATTTCACTGAGAATCAGTTAAAAATAACTGACATTTCAGTTATTTTCCACTGATTCGCTAATTAAAAAGCTACTAAAAATTTCTGTCACACATATTGGAAATTTCAGTCACTGGTTCTCGGTCAAATTTCACTGATTCAGTTTTAGAGACTTGATACGAGTAATGTATCGGTATATAATATATATTTATTGCATGTTTATGTTTTTCGATGATTAGTAGTGTTTTTGGTACTTTTTATTTGCAAACTTGAAAATTTTGAAAATTAACAAAATAGCGACCGTTAAATTTTTTTGGTCGCCATTTTGAAATACAAAATTTTAACCAAATATTCTAACTCAGCGACCCCAAAAACCTCGAAATGAATATTTTTATTCAATTATTTTTAGTGTTTTTAGTTTTCGATTTTTTGAAAAATGGCCACCATTTTGTTAATTTTCAAAATTTTCAAGTTTGCAAATAAAAAGTAGGTACCAAAAACACTACTAATCATCGAAAAACATAAACATGCAAAATATATAAATGCCGATACATTACTCAAAATAATGAGATTTGTTATTTTCTGAAAAAAATTATAGCGACTTCCAAACAGTTTTAGCGGACATGAAACCTTTTAAAATTAGTTCCTTTTTTCATCTAGTAATCACACAAAAATTTTAAGAAAAATAAAAAATGATGTTTTTGAGAAAATTGACTTTTTTGATTTTTCGGAAAATGGCCGCCATTTTGTTAATTTTCAAAATTTTTCAAATTTTTAAGTTTGCAAAGAAAAAGTATCAAAAACACTACTAAAATCAAGAAACAAAATTGAAAAATATTTATTTTTGCAAAAATTAGAAAGATTTGAAAATAATTTGTCAGCTGTTTAGCTATAAAAACACGATATGTCCTAAAATTTTCAAACACTCATAACTCAGCTAAAAATTTTTTTTTTGGCTAAATAAAAAAATACGTGTATCTTTATTTGTCCTAAAGAACAAGAAAAATTACGTTTAACTTGATTTAGAATTTTTAACCTATTCGCCCTGCATGAATTGAGATAGGAATCAGCCAGTTGTATTATTAAAATTTTCTATCAGTAAATACGTTATGTACGTAATTTATTATCATTTATCATGAACCCAATTTGTATATTTTCTCCTTTTATTTATCAATTGGGTGAATTTGAATAATTTAATGGATTTATATTTACTGTTATTTTATTGTGTTATACATTATTGATACTCGTTAATTAAATTATTATTTCATTACACAACGGAACAAAGAAATAAACAGTTTGTTAACAATATACGTTATATCGTTATTTTTTTAAATAATTAATAAATTTCTGTTAAATGAATTTCAGATTAATTAATTGTATGTTTTAGAGTTATAATGGTGTAATGTATATTGGAGGTAATGTACTTTAACGACGCTAATTAATAATTTATTGATTTTCTGTTTCAGGTAAGCTTTGAAGTAGTGCTTCAAGATTCAAGGCATGTAAATTCCTACTTTATGCAGAATGTATTATTCTGAGAACCAGTGGGAATTTTTTTCCATTTTTCATGAGAGAAATTGAAGGTAAGATGGTGAAAATATTTTGCTGTAAACAATGAAAGTGTAGAAATATCACTCTTTTCCAATTTGGGTTGAAAATTTTGAACTCAAACTTAAAATTTTTTAAAAAATAATTTTTTTACCTTTTTAATACATATAACAAAGTTTCACACACTAATTGGTATTTATGTACTTTGAATGGATTTCAATCTGCGGAGTTTAATGATCTTTTCAATCGTTAATCTGTTCATTAGTTATGAGAACGTAAACATTTTGCGAGTGAATCAGAATTATATTCTTTAGAGTCAGGGAGAAAGTCAAAGTTTTTGTCTGGAATTTAAGAAAAACCGTTCTATAAGCATTAAGCCGTTAGCCTATGGAGGGAAAATAGTTTAAAATTGCATCGATAGATTTTTACCACTCGCTGATCATCGGCAGATATTTCGAGCTAGTGGATATCAAGTTTGTGCCGATAAATTCAATCAAGTTGAACCAGTGAAGCGACGAACGAGCTGCAACTTTATAGTATTGGTGGCATCTTCGTTTCTTTGAGATCTCCGTTACAAATCGAATTTTCCTGTCTTTCCGATGAGTGGGGACGAAGAAGAAGAAGAAGAAGCTCTGGAGAGAATTCATGATTTCCAATGTATAGCTCCTCTTTTGGATTTTTAATCAAGAGTCTCTTCACCTTCAGTACAGTGTGGGTGGGTAAATATCATTGGACTCGTGCTGTGAGTTTCTAAAGTTCAAAGGAAAAACCACCTTATCGCTGCCAACGACAGTGTCGAGGGTTTTTTCTAGGGAAAAATTGCTTTTTCATTGGCTAAAGTCTTGACACTTTTTTTCCATTTTTAATCCCTTGTTTTCTTTTTTTTTCAACGTAGAAGAATATTCTATGCTTCTCCTTTGACATGGATTTCATTCTTAGTGACAAAGTTTTTTATTTTTTTTTTTAAAGTGGAAAATTATAATCTTTTGAACTAGTTTATAAAAACTATTAAATAAAATCAGTTTCAAAAAACGTTATTAACTTTTAATTAAAGATGGAACATGAAAGTACCGACTGAAAGCCCTTTTGCTACTACTTTATAAATTGCTTATTAAATTCTTTGCTGCATCGAGAATAAAGTAAAACAATTTTTTTTCCATTTATTTTACAAGGCAGAAGAAGGCCTTGAGCTAAAAGAAAGGTCGGGGTTTTTTTTTTGAGAAAAAATTATCAACTTATCAACAGAATTTACTGATAATCATAATTAGGAGTTAATTTTCATTTTGCGGACAAGATATTGTTGAAGTTATTTTAGTTTGAACCGGGAGGCGCATGAAAAGTCTCCAATTTTTATTTTCCGAATCTTTATTTTATCGAAATTTTTTTTATCTAATAAGAATTAATTATAATTTCTTTTAATCGAAAGAATAATTATCAAAAACATTATCTTTTTGAATGACTAATTAACAGAATGTTTAATACTGCGAAAGAAAATTTTTTATAATCTTCAAATAACTGAATTATCATTTCTAAAAATTATTATTTTTTATATTTCTTATTTACACTAATATTTATATTTTCGAAATGTCAATTTTGATAAATATTATTTTTTAAATTTGTTAATAACTATAATAATTATATTCCCGAATTATTATTTAATATAATTCAAATATTACCGAATTACCAATTCTTAAAAAATTTTTGTTCCTAATAATATTTTTTTAAAATGTGTAAATGTTCTAAATTCTAAAGTCTCTAAATTTTGTTGTATCGAAATATCTTTTGTTATATAACTTTTTTCTTATATATGTTTTTGAAAATAATTTTAATTTTTACGAATTAACATTACTCATAATTTTCTTTAGTCCTAATCATTCTTCTTTATAATTACTATATTTTCTAACATGTATTTCTTCTAACTATAACTTTACCGAATTGTTACTTCTCATAATTATTATTATATCGAAATAGTATTTTTCAAAATTTTTGTAATATCTAATAATTTTTTATACAAATTTTTTTATTTTATAATAACCAGTTTTTATAATTTTATTTTATTCGAATAATTATTTCGTATAATTTCTTTCTTACCGAAATTATATTTTAAATAATTTTTTATTAATCAATTTTTTATTTTTCCTAATATTCATTTTTCCAAATAATTCTTTTTCATAATTTTTATATTTCCTAAATCGTATTTTACATAACATCCATTTTTTCTAGCATTTAAATTCTCTAATTTATTCTTTTCCTAACCTATAAATGTCATAATAAGAATTGCACAGAATAGTTATTTCACATACAAAATATACGGTTTCGACGTTTCCCATCTCTGAAGAATATGGCGCCAAATTTGAAAAAAGTTTATTATTTTATTTAAAAATTATTAATTATTACAAATATTGTTTAAAACAATTAAATATCATTTGGAAAATTGTTTTAAACAATATTTATAATAATTAATAATTTTTAAATAATAAAATAATAAACTTTTTTCAAATTTGGCGCCATATTCTTCAGAGATGGGAAACGTCGAAACCGTATATTTTGTATGTGAAATAACTATTCTGTGCAATTCTTATTATGACATTTATAGGTTAGGAAAAGAATAAATTAGAGAATTTAAATGCTAGAAAAAATGGATGTTATGTAAAATACGATTTAGGAAATATAAAAATTATGAAAAAGAATTATTTGGAAAAATGAATATTAGGAAAAATAAAAAATTGATTAATAAAAAATTATTTAAAATATAATTTCGGTAAGAAAGAAATTATACGAAATAATTATTCGAATAAAATAAAATTATAAAAACTGGTTATTATAAAATAAAAAAATTTGTATAAAAAATTATTAGATATTACAAAAATTTTGAAAAATACTATTTCGATATAATAATAATTATGAGAAGTGACAATTCGGTAAAGTTATAGTTAGAAGAAATACATGTTAGAAAATATAGTAATTATAAAGAAGAATGATTAGGACTAAAGAAAATTATGAGTAATGTTAATTCGTAAAAATTAAAATTATTTTCAAAAACATATATAAGAAAAAAGTTTTATAACAAAAGATATTTCGATAAAACAAAATTTAGAGACTTTAGAATTTAGAACATTTACACATTTTAAAAAAATATTATTAGGAACAAAAATTTTTTAAGAATTGGTAATTCGGTAATATTTGAATTATATTAAATAATAATTCGGGAATATAATTATTATAGTTATTAACAAATTTAAAAAATAATATTTATCAAAATTGACATTTCGAAAATATAAATATTAGTGTAAATAAGAAATATAAAAAATAATAATTTTTAGAAATGATAATTCAGTTATTTGAAGATTATAAAAAATTTTCTTTCGCAGTATTAAACATTCTGTTAATTAGTCATTCAAAAAGATAATGTTTTTGATAATTATTCTTTCGATTAAAAGAAATTATAATTAATTCTTATTAGATAAAAAAAATTTCGATAAAATAAAGATTCGGAAAATAAAAATTGGAGACTTTTCATGCGCCTCTGAACCGGATGTTGTACTTGTATGAAACTTGTGAACAAATTAGTTGAGCCAACGCCAATTAAAATGGTGTTAGTTGAGTCCACTTTATAAGATCGTGCAATATTGTGAGTTGAGTCCGCCCTAACAGGAAGTAACGATGAACGAGTTTATATCGGCTTAAAGTACGTATACGTAACTTGCAAGGAGTAGAGTTTTCATTTAGAGGGAGTGGAAGCCGCAAAGTTTAACTGCAAGGTAGTTGTTGGAAATTTTCTAGGAAATCACAAGAGTGGAAATTGGAAGTAAATAGTAAATAATATGGTTACTGGTTAAACACTCTGGTCAGATGAGATGCTTTATGAATTTAAAGTTATTATATATTCCTTGTGGATGGGTTCAAATATATGTCAAGGTAAGCATAATGAATGTACCTATTCTGGAGTTCATGATTGAAAAATTGAATCTTGAAACGTGTCTGGACGATTAAAAAATGGTTCTTATGTATAGTCAGGGTTGGACCCCCTTTAAAGTTTTTTTTTAAATGTTTATAACTTTTTTATTTTAGAATTCAGACCAATCAATTTACGACGTTTAACAAAAGTATTTCTCTTTTGTAGATCTTTCTTCTAATATAACTCAATTGTCTTTTATTTTGTTTTAAATTTATAAAAATAAAGTTCAAAAGGTGGTCCAACCCTGACTATTCTGCCCTACCTATCGACCAAAAAAATCGATTTTAAATTGTTGATGCTATTCGACAGAATTCTAATTGCTCTTTTACGTGTAAAAATCAGAAATTGAGGAACTCAAATAGTCATAAAAATTTTAAACCCAAAAGATAGGTATGTTCCCTCAAATACACGTGTTTTCGATTTCTGGTATCGCTTCAAACGCTCATCCTGTAAAATTTATAGCTGCAGCGATACCTTTTCTCGTGTAACGTCACATATAATAATCTACCATATATAGATATACAATATAAATGTAAACACAATAATTACATTTGTCATGAATTTATCGACCTGCGTTAAAACAGAACTTATTTTTGCACAGCTGACTTTTATTTATCGTTAAACTCACGCTTTATCTATTTGTCTTTGTTTAATAATTATACATTGACCCAATAAAAATGCGAAACGTCTTTTTTTCGGTAAATTTTTTCAACACATTTTCTTTATTGTTTCAAACAGAAAATTTTATTATATATATTAACTGAGGTGCAAAAGTACCCCTGAGAAAATGCTAACTATCGAATTTTTTGCAAATTTTGTGTTTTTTGTAACTTCTTCACTATATCGGTACAAGTCAGTTTTTCTTCTGTAGAAACCAGTTTTTTTTGAGAAAAATTCAAATATTTCAAAAAATATGAAATGTATTACGTTTTCATGAATTATTATTAATTTAATTAATTATAAATTATTATTAATTTAATTAAATCGGGAAAAGTAGGGAAATTAAAGTGTGTTTAGTTAGACGTAACCCACGGCTCAATACCATCCCACTAATTCTCCATAAAAAAGGGTTAAAGTGAGGTTGAAGTGTTACTAACATACGTCTTACTGCTGTCTACAGCAAATAAAAGTTTCTTCTTTCTTCATGAGACTATAAGGAGTAAATGAAATTTTTCTAAAAAATTAAATCAAACTCGACCTATACAGTTAAATCCCATGCCACCTATTTACCCCAAAAGTGGGGTTAATGTTTTTCTATCACATGACTTGAGCTAATTAAAATTCCTTCCTTGATTTTATGACTATAAATAAGGAATTGCAGAAAAATTCAATTATTTTCAAAAGTAATAAAATTCTTCGCAGAAATTTAATTGTGTTCAAAAATTTTTTTAAATTCTCGTCAAAATTTCGCAATTATTTTCATAAATATAATAAAAATTTTTACAGGAATTCAATTATTTACAAATTTTTTTATAAATTTCTTCGCAATAATTCAATTATTTTCATAAATTATCGAATTTTTACAGGGATTCAATTATTTTCGTAAATAATAAAATTCTTTTAAGAATTCAATTATTTTCATAAATAATAAAACTCATTGCAGAATTTGAATTATTTTTAATGCAATTTTAATATAATTCATCGAAAAATGCAATTATTCTTTAAAATTTTATTAAAATTCAATGAAAAAATTCAATTATTTAAAATTTGAATAAAATTCTCCATAAAAATTCAATTTTAAGAAATATGCAATATTATTGAATAAATTATTTATTTTTGTATTTAAATAATTGAATTCTCGTAGAATTTAACTAATAAAAATTGTTTTAAAAATTAATTTCAGTTAATAGATTATAATTAAATATTTAAAGCATTATAACGTGGATTTTTAGAAATTATTGAATTTTAAAAAGGTTTCAAATTAAAATCATTGAAATTCTTAATTTTTCATATTTTTAACAAACAATTCTGTATAAAATGAACTCTCTTGGAAAAGTTTAATTGAATTTTGTTTTTGAAATTATTTCAAGTTTTTATTTTCTAATATTATATCATTAATTGAAGAATTTCCGAATAATTGAAATTTTGTAAAATTGAATTGTAAGCAAATGAATTTTTAAAATTATCAAAGAACTTTTTCAAAAATTATTAAAAATAATGGATTTATAGAAGAATTTTAGTTAAAAACGCTAGAAAAAAAATTCATTTTGAAAAGGTTACAAAGTATTGCAGAAATTCAATTATTTTCAAGAGTAATAAAATCTTTCTTGATTCAATTATTTTTACTAACACTGTGAAAACGAATTATTTGGTTCAAACAAATTTAAAATTATCTTTGCTTTACAGTCAAACATATTTAAGTTTAATTCAAACATATTTTTTGGTTCATTTAAAGAAATAATATATTTAATTCAAACATAAGTTATGGTTGATTTTAAATTATTTATAATAAACTTTTAAGTTTGAATCAAACATAAAATTTTTAAACATAATTTTTTTTTTAAATCAAAACAGAAAATATGTTTGAATTAAACATAATTATTCAAACAAATAATATTTTTGAATCAAAGCAGTAAATATTTTCTATATATTGGGATTAAGCTTAAAAACTAATTTCAATTAAACAAAATCATTTAAAATTATTTTTCTATTTGAATTAAGTATAATGTTTTCTCAGTGTAATGATAAAACTCATTGCAGAATCTCTATTATTTTTCATACAATTTTAATAGAATTCCTTGAAAAGTGTAATTATTTTCATGTAAGTTTTAATAAAATTCGACAAAAGTATTCAATTATTTAAAAATTTGTTGATAAAATTCTTTATAAGAATTCAATTTTAAGAAACATTCAAATATTCAATAAATTATATTTTTGTACCTATTTAAATAATGGTATTCTCGTAGATTTTGCTAATAAAAATTGTTTTACAAATGAATCTCTGTTACAGTTGTAGATAATAATTGAATATTAGAACCATTATAGGATAACTTTTTAGAAATAATTGAATTTTGAAATTAATTTTTTTTAAAAAAATGTTTAATTGATTTATATATTTATAATAGTTTCGAAAATTATTAATAATAATTGATCTAAAGAATTATTTTAGTTAAAAAATTTTGAACAATATATTCTTATAATATAAAATAATGATTTTATCACTGGGCCATCTTTAATTATTATAAAACATGAAGAAATGAGTTATCGATATCTTCATGTTTTATAGTTATGAAAAAATTCAATTTATAGGTTTGCATAAAATTTTCTTTTATTTGACTCGGACTGGTTATATTTTTGTTATTAATTGGTCCGTAATTTTTTATTCTTGGTCCTTAAAGTCCGCATTTCTAAATACTTTCACTGGTTCGAGTCCTGGTAATTAGAACTGTTTTAAGGATACAATTAAATAAAACTTTTTATTATTATTTAATTAAATCAAACTTTTAATTTTTTAATTTTCTAAAGTTGTATTATTTACTTGATATACGTCAGAGAAGGAGAAAAGTCCAAAAAGATTTGGCTATTTAGGAGAAATCCTGTTTTCAGTTACGTGCGTCATGTCACAATTTAAGAATGACACATTAGTGACATTTTACCCAAAATTAAGGTTTGCATTTTTACCGCAAAATACAATATTCCCATTCTACAACTCACATCACATGCAACATGTAGAATAAAAAGCTGGTTGGCAAAATTAAATAGAAATTCAAAAGGAGGAAACTTCTCCAAGTGAATGTGTCGAAAAAGGAAGGTGATGAGGTTTACTGAAAGCGAAGGCAAGCAAGAGAGAAAGAAGAAGAAGAAATAAAATACCACCCCGAAAGAAAGAAAGAAAGAAAGAACAAAGTTGGAGCAAATAAAAGTATTCATTTTGTTGGGATGTAAACTGAAAAGAAAATGCTCGACAAGGAATAAATGCTAAAAATGTCCCTCTTACATTTTCCATTTTATTCATCCGCTTAAAAAATAAATTTCTGTACTATAAAAATAAAAGAAAAAGTAATGCAATGTGGGAATAAATGGAATTTTACTTGTTCATTGGAATAATCAGAATTGCAGGCACATTTCACATAGAAAATAAGAAAATAAGACAAGTTGTATCGGTTGGGAAAAATTGTCTTTGATGCGCATCCCAGGTTGATGGCCGGAACGTCCGTGCTCGTATTTTAAATGAAGGGCTACTTTTTATTATCGCAACGAATAGAAAGAATATAAGAAACGCAGTGCACGAAGAGAATTGTAGTTTCTAATGACCACTCTCCTGGGAATTACTTGGAATTTTCTTTTGGCCCGAGACTATATCGTTGGTACGATGGAAGAACAATGTATCTCGAGATCAAGGTTCAAACTGTCCCCTGAAATTCTGTGATCACCCTGAAGGGAATTTCTCGCAATTTTCTCACCAGCGTGCGGCGTGGCATGGCGTGGCGTTATATTAGCGAAGAGCAAGATAAAGTGTGTGCCGGTGACATGAAAAAACACTACGAGACTCCAGAGAAGGAAATATTGTTCTTTCTCGTTTATTTTTCATCTATATTTTCCCTAATGAAATGCGTCACGAATAGAATTTTAATTAACGCGCTTTTACGATATTTCTCTTTTTGTAAAATGACGGAAAATTTAATTTATTTCTCTGTTTTATAAAATCGGCAGTTTTCATTTATAATTATTTTGTTCGTATAAAATGTACATGTGTATTTATTCAACCGTATACATATATATAGATATCTGTTCTGATATTATTGATTACGGCTTAATATTCCTCGAAACAAAAAGTTAATTGAGAACGAACGCTTCTTTTTATGTTTTAATTTGTTTTATTTTTTTCATTAATTGGAAAAGAAAGTGAAGATAATAATGAGTTTGAGAGGAAATAATTGTTCTTTGGAATGAAAAAGTGTCAGTTGATTTGTGGAGAGGACTTTTTTCTATCTTGTACAAGTTTTTTTGTTCCCGCTGTTGAATTTTTAAAAATAATTTCTTGCTTCTTTTAACTTAAAATTGAAAGTCAGATTTTCCTTGTAAAGAAAATAGAAATTATTTTCTCTACCTAGAATTAATCTACTAAATCTTTCAATCATAATGAATTTCAAAAGGAAATTAAAATTTTTAACTATCCCTCGAGTTAGGAAACTAAAAATATGAAGTATTTTCATGTTTGGGTTTCGCCAGGCATCGGAATTTTTTATTTAGAAAAAAACTTTCTGTCCTCGAACTGAATTTAGAAATAAAAAATAGTACCAAAAGATTCATTAAGGGGTGGGTAAGGTTAATTCGGTGAAAAAAATCCATATTTTAAAGAATTTTTTTTGGCGATTGAGAGAGAAAGTTAATTTATTTTATCAACTTTCATAAAACGAGATGTTTCTTGAGGTAACCCTGGGAGGATTTAAATTTTTTTTTTATTATTCAATTCTTCATAGAACTTGGAAGTCAAAATTTAATTAGTAGGTAATATTAGTAATATTTATGCATATTTACAATTTGCATAAATAAATGAATGATATAAAATAAATAAATTTGAATAAAATCTTTAGCAAAATTCCAATTATTTTCAAAAATTTCCCTCAATTCAATGATTTTCAATATCTACTATTTTAATAAAATTTTCCAAAAGAGTTCAATTATTTAAACAAAATTCTAATAAAATTCTACGCAAAACATTTATTCTTAAAAATTTTATTAAAATTCGTCAAAAGAATTCAATTATTTAAAAAATTGTTAATAAAATTCTTTATAAAAATTAAATTTTAAGAAACATTGAATTATTCAATAAATAATTAATTTTTGTATTTAAATAATTGAATTCTTTTTAAATTTTCTAATTAAAATTTCTTTAAAAATGAATTTCAGTTAAAATTTTGTACAATAATTGAATATTAAAAGCATTATAGCGTGATTTTTTAGAAATAATTGAATTCTGAAAAGGTTTTGATATGAATTTTTCATACTTTTAACTAGTAATTCTGCAGAATTAACTTTTTTTGAAACAGTTGAATTGTATTTTTTTTTAAAATTATTTAAAGTCTTTATTTTCTAATATATATTTAATTAAAGATTAAAATGAAGAAAAATTATTTATTAAATTAATTTAGTTTTAACAATTATTTGGCTCAGTAATTTTTTTATTTGAAATTAAACTATCAATAATAATAGTAATTTATTTTTTTAACAAGGAGGAAGGATTAATAATTACAGATTATATCTTTTTAATTTTTTTTTTTTGATGAAATGTTTTCTTGGAAAACTTAAAAAAAAATAAAACTTAAATAAATAAATGTATAATAATTTAAATTCTTTTTAATTTTTGAATTAAATTAAATTAAATCTTAAATTATTCTACACATTTAACAATTTATTATTTTATTGTTATAACAATTCAATTATTTTCGTAAAAAATAAAATTCTTCGAAGCAATTCAATTATTAAAGAAACATTCATAAAATTCTTCTCAAGAATTCAATTCTTTTCAAAAATAAACATTTTCACAGGAATTCAATTATTTAAGAAAAAATTTTTTTAAATTCTTTTTCATATTTCAATTATTTTCAATTTTTTTTAATGAAATTTCTAGATAGAATTTAATTATTTTTAAAATGTTTTAAAAAATTCTGAAAATTTCAATTATTTAAAAAAATTTGAATAAAATTCTTCACGAGAAATTAATTATTTTCATAAATAATAATATTTTTCTCCGGAATTCAATTATTTGAAATTATTCAATTATTTCAAATAAAATTCTTCACAGGAATTCAATTCTTTAAAAAAATTTTTAATAAAATTCGTTGCAAGAATTCAATTATTTTCATAAATAACATTTATCGCAGAATTTAAATTATTTTTTATATTACAATTTCAAATAAAATGAAAGAAAATTGCATTTATTCTCACAATTTTTTTTAAATTCGCCGAAAGAATTCAATTATTATTTAAAATTTGAATAAAATTCTCCATAAAAATTCAATTTTAAGAAATATGCAATACTATTGAATAAATTATTTATTTTTGTATTTAAATAATTGAATTCTCGGGAAAATTTTCTAATAAAAATTGATTAAAAAATGAATTTCACTTAAAATTTTAAATTATAATTGAATATTAAAAGCATTACAGTGTGAATTTTTAGAAATAATTGAATTTTTAAATTGGGTTCAAATTAAAATCTTTGAAAATTTGAATTTATAGTTACAATATTCTTATGATATAAAATAATAATGATTTTATCACCCTGTCATAATAAATTTATTATAAAACATGAGGAAATCGAACACTTCGAGTCGAAAACTCGGAGTGGTCAATTTCTTCATGTTTTATAATATTTATTTATTTTATTTATTTATTAATATTCTCATAAGTTATTGAATTTGAAAATCTTAATTTCTATAGTAAAATTATAATGATTGAATATTTATTTTAAAAAGAAGTTATTGATGTTCTTCAGGGTCAGGGAAAAAGTAAAAATTTTGTCTGGAAATCAGGGAAAAACAAATTTAAAATTTTGTAGCAACCCTGTTCTAACTCAATTTTTCATTCAAGATTCTACTCACAAATACTTTTCCAAAATGGAAAATAAATTTTTGCCCGTAAAATATTGGTTTCCTTAATTTAGAAATCATGTACTTAATAAGTAGGGTATTACAGATAAAAAGTAGATGAAGTGTGGGGAGCATGAAAAGAAATGAATGGAGTATGATTGGGGAATTAATGGCATAAAAATGGTTATAAAAGGGGATTTAGTTGTGAGGACGGGAAATGAGAATGATATTTGATAGAATATATAGAATATATAGGTGTGAGGTGGAAGAAAGATGTAGTAAAGAAAAAGTAGTTTAGTTAAAGATAAAAGAAAGATTGGCGTTGATGGTGTCAAACTTTGAAACATGCAGATAGAAGTTTGGATATTTTTAAAGTCTTACAAAGCATATATTTTGGGTTACATTTAAGTAAAGAGCAATTCCACGTGAAATGATCAAGTAAAAATTATAATTTTCTGGGAATGGTTTAAAACTCTGGTAAAAAAAATAAATCTAATTTTTTTGACTGGATCAGTTCATGTGGAATTGCTCTCTAAAAATAAAAATTTAAGAGTTTATGCGAATGCTCGTATACGGAAATTTTTTTTTGAAATCTATTGTAATTGCTGAGGGCTTTTCCCCTCTAAATTTGAAGACTTTTGGAAAATTTAAAAGCATCTTGGTTTTATGTGTCAGCATTTTACAGATGTACATATTTCTAACTACCCATTTCACCCTACTTTCAAAATTTCGCAGCCAATGATATTCAAATTGCATTGCTAAAGACAAAGCGATTTTTCTTCTCCTTAATATTACCAAGAATTCTCGAGAACAATGTTAAATGTATACTAAATGTGGTTATCAATATTTCCTTGAAAATTTGGTATAAAAAAATTCAAGAAATATAAAAAAAAGAACATTGATAATTTTTACAGACGAATAAATTTAGAATCATCCACACATTTCAAAGATACTCTTAAGCTAGCCTAAAATCTTTCCAAATCCAGAATATCTCTAAAGGTCCCCTAATATTTTCTAGACTTTATATGCGTCTAGGAAAATCTCTTTAGAATTTAGCTACTCTCATATACATTCCTCTTATCCGTCTTCAAGAAGCTTTAGAGAACTTTAGTTTCAAAAGAAATCGATTTTTAGAATATTTCTTTTTAAAAGTAAAATTTTAAATTATATTATCATAATTAATGTTTCTTGTAATTAGAGATTTTAAAAAACTTTTAATTATAATAATAATTGTAGACCTCGTTTTAACTACTAATTAAAAATATTCTTTGCTGTGTTTTATAAAATACTAGCAACAATTAGCGCGTGGCTAACTCACTTTTTTTAGAATTCATAAGAAACATGAATTTTTCTGTCTTTTTTGTTTGACTCATAAACTATAAAATTACCTTGAATTCTAATACAAAACCTTCAATTTTTTCAATTTCTGACAAAAATTTATTTTTAAATAACTTAAATCTTGAACAACTATCATAAAATAAATAAATTATTTAATGGATAATTTTACTTAAATATTTCAGAATTAATTCTATTTTAAAAGAGTTGCGTTTACAATTTTCATAAATAAATGAACTTTAACGGTTTCAATCTGTTTATAAAATTTCAATGTTAAATGAATTTTATTAGAAATTTTAATGAACTTAAATTTTTAAAAAATTTTAATAATTCAATATCTTCTAAAATTAGTTAAATTTGTCAATATATATTTAATTAATTATTCAAAATAATGGATTTATAGAAGAATTTCAGATAAAAACACTTAAAAAAATTGAATTTTCACTGTAAAAAGAAAGGTACTAATTTAGTACCAATTTTGGTACTAAATCGTAATTTGGTTCTATTTTAATACCGAAATCAGCTACAATTTAGAACCTTTTTTTTTATAGTGATTGAAGAAGTTACAAATGACTGCAGAAATTCAATTATTTTCAAAAGTAATAAAATTCTTATCACAAAATTCAATTATTTTTTTTTAGAAAATTTAATAAAATTTTTGTCAATTTTTTGAAATTATTTTCAATAATTCAATTATTTTCATAAATAATAAAACTCATCGCAACATTTCAATTATTATTTTTAATACAATTTTAATCGAATTCCTACAAAAATAGAATATTATTCTTAAATGTTTTATTAAAATTCGTCGAAAGAATTCAATTATTTAAAAATTTGGTAATAAAATTCTTTATAAGAATTAAATTTGAAGAAACATTCAATTATATTTACTTTTGTATGTAAATAATTAAATTCTCATAGAATTTGTTAATAAAAATTGATTTAAAAATGAATTTTAGTTAAAATTTTTAGTTAATAATTGAATATGGAAATAATTTTGAAGAAGTTACAGTAACAATATTCTTATATAACATAAAATAATAATTATTTTATCTCTCTCTTTTTTTTGAGTAAAATTTTTTCCTTTATTTTCTAAAAATCCAAAAAATTTTAATATCATTTTCAATTAAAATTTGTAATTAAAAAATAGAATTTATAAACATTTTTTTCCTTTATTTTTAAAAAGCTTTGAATTTCATTGAAATAATTGTAATTAAGAAATAGAAATTATATAAATTATTTCCTTATGGGTGGGGGGGTCAATTTTCCCAAAATTTTTTTACAAAAAAAAATTATTCCCCAAAAAATGTTTCCCCAAAAAAAATTTTTCCCAAAAAAAAAATTTTCCTAAGCAAATCATTTTTCCCAATATTTTATTTCCCAAAAAAAAATAATCCAACATTGTCCACCAATCTATTCGAACTAGAATTTATTAAAAAAAATTTTCAAACTAGAATTTACTCAAACTATTATTTTTTCAAATTACAATTTATTGAAATTATTATTTTTTCAAACAAAAATTTATTGTAACTATTATTTTTTTGAAATAGAATTTACTCAAACTGTATTATTTTTTCAAACTAGAATTTATTGAAATTAGTCTTTTTTCAAAATTTTAAAATATTAATTTGTCGAACTAGAATTTATTCAAACTACAATTTTTTTAAACTATTATTTTTTCAATCTACAATTTATTAAAAGTATTGTTTTATCGAAATAAAATTTATTGGATCTATTATTAGTTCGAACTAGAATTTATTCAAATATTTTTTCAAACTAGAATTTACTCAAACTATTATTTTTTCAAATTTGTTACGTATTTACAATCACTTGGACATTACGTTCGAATGTGATTATTTACTACTAATTTGGCAATAAATATACATTTTGGAAAAAAATATAACATTGGGAAAATTTTTGGGGAAAATTTTTTGGGAAAATTATTTTTTGGAAAATCCAGCATTGGGAAAAAATATTTTGGGATAAACTGTTTTGGGAAAAGTTTTTTTTTGGGAAAATTGTCCACCAATCTTCCTTATGAGTTAATTAATAATTAATTTTCGTCTTTAAATAAAAAAATGGTTTTTATAATATTATCATAAATTTTTCCATCATAAAGTGCTTCATTGTGATGAATATTTTAGAATCGAGTTGTATATGCACTGAAAAATGCAAATTCATGAATTCATCTCCGTATTTTTAAATATAATAGAAGTTACATAATTTAGTAGTGTAGGACAAAAACTTGAAATTTCAAAATGTAGGATAGAATATTTTAATCTTTATTCTGCTTTCAGACAGTATAAGTACACTTGAAATATATGTGGAAAATATTTGCTGTTTTGAATTCAACCGAATTTTCAAGACCCTTGTATCCAACTGAAATATTGATCTAGATTCAAGAGCGAGATACAAAAGCCCTCAAGTAAACATTGTCAACAATATGAGGGCTCGTTAGCCTTCTTCTATTTTACCCAGAAGCGAGCTATTTCAATCAATTTTGTCCAAAAAAAAATAAAAAAAAAAGAAATAAAAAGACAATTGCGTTCTAGTAGATACTTTTTTTCCAGAGGACTAGACTCTTGAAATTGATTAGCCCGTTTACATTCGAGTAATTCATTCCATTTAGTCAACTGTTTGTTTGTGTTTGTGTTTCGGTCGAGTGGTTCCTCTAGAGATATTGGAGATTCTCCATTTCTGGAATCTATATACACTGGTGGACACACCTGACGGTCCATCGCACTTACTCCTACTTATCATTCCAGTCACAGAATCCTCTATTCGATCGATACCACTCTGAAAACTGCTCTTTCGTGACATTCAAGTTGCGGTTCCCAAATCCTGCCCTATCAGACTGTTTGGCGTCGTGGAAAAATATTTCACGAAAAACCTTTAAAGAAGATGGAATAATATCCCTTCCTCACCTTCAAATAACATTTGTTCATCAAATTTGATATTACAATCAGCTTTACTATTCATTCATATTTCTCAAAGACAAAGAAATGTTTACTTCAGTCAGCTTAAGTTTTTGTTTTCCTTCCATTACAAAAGAGTCCATTGTAGTTCAATTAATAAAATTGAATGAGAAACTTTCGCAAAAGTTTAGAGATTGTAAATTATTTAGAGAGCAACACATCAGTTGATTGGAAGACAAGAAAAAGTATTAAATGAGCTTAAAGTCAGAAGCCAAAAAAGTTAGTTGAAAGGACTAATGGCATCGCACGCAAGGATCTCCAATTACTCGTTGATCTTTAGAAGCGAGATTGAATTAAACTCTTCGAAAGGAAAGTTCTTAAGTGTCTGTTGAAGGAGCCTGAAGCTTAAACGAAAAGTCCAGTAATGTAAGAACACAGTACAGCAAACGATAGAATAATAAGGGTCCGATAAAAGGAGAAACAGCTCAACGGAAGAAAATGTCTAAAGGATCTGCATTTAAATCAAGCTCGCAAAATTAAGCATTTCTCAAGTCGCCCTAATCTAAAGGAAGCTTTAGAGTCTATTCCTCCGAGGGAAATCTTCTTTAGTATCGTGTAATTCATCTTTTCTTTGTTTATCCTTTTATCATTCACAAATCTCTAGTGAAGTGGAAATATTTTCGTCGACTATTGTTTTCTTTTTATTTAGAAAGAATTGCTATGGTGCTATATAAAAAAGATAGTGAATAATAATTTGTTTGATAATTCCTTAAATAATAATTTAATTTTAAATTTTTGTCGATAAATGTAAATAGTTATATAGGAGGACCCAGTGTAGAACCCGGTGGAACTCCAAATTCATAAAAAAAAAACTCAGATGAATATGATTTATTAACACGAATTAAGTATTAATACCCTTTAACATTCAAGAAAAGTCGCTAAGAATTGTATTAGGATGATAATTTTTAATATCGTTTTTATTACCATATCTTTATAAATTGAGAAATATATCCTTTTTCCATAAAATAGGAAATTAACATTGCGGCATTGATAAATTAAATAAAATGTATAAAAGTTTAACAGGGTTGCCAAAAAATTTTAATTTTGTTTTTTTTCTGACTTTTCCCTGATTTCCAGACAAAATTTGTACTTTTCCCTTGACCCTGAAGAACATTAATTACTTCTTTTTAAAATAAATATTTAATCATTATTATTTTTCTATAGGAATTAAGATTCTCAAATTCAATAACTTATGAGAATATTAATAAATTAATAAAATATGAATAAAATAAATAAATATTATAAAACTTTTCCGAGAATTTCAATTATTTAAATACAAAAATAAATAATTTATTCAATAATTGCATATTTCTTAAAATTGAATTTTTATGGAGAATTTTATTCAAATTTTAAATAATAATTGAATTCTTTTGGCGAATTTAAAAAAAAGATTGTAAGAATAAATGCAATTTTCTTTCATTTTATTTAAAATTGTAATATAAAAAATAACTTAAATTCTGCGATAAATGTTATTTCTGAAAATAATTGAATTCTTGCAACGAATTTTATTAAAAAAATTTTTAAATCATCTCGAATTAAATTCCTGTGAAGAATTTTATTTGTGAAAATAATTGAATTCCGGAGAATAATATTATTATTTATGAAAATAATTAATTTCTCGTGAAGAATTTTATTCAAATTTTTTTAAATAATTGAAATTTTCAGAACTTTTTAAAACATTTTAAAAATAATTAAATTCCATCTAGAAATTTCATTAAAAAATTTGAAAATAATTGAAATCTGAAAAAGAATCAAGGATTTTAATTTTAACCCTTTTCAAAATTCAATTATTTCTAAAAATTCACGCTACAATGCTTTTAATATTCAATTATAATTTAAAATTTTAAGTGAAATTCATATTTAATCAATTTTTATTAGAAAATTTCCCAAGAATTCAATTATTTAAATACAATTAAATAAATAATTTATTCAATAGTATTGCATATTTCTTAAAATTGAATTTTTATGAAGAATTTTATCAAAATTTTTAATAATAATTGAATTTTCTTGGCGAATTTAGAAAAAAATTGTAAAGTAAATGCAATTTTCCTTCATTTTTATTAAAATTGTATAAAAAATAATTGAAATTCTCCAATAAGTTTTATTATTTATGAAAGTAATTGAATTCTTGCAACGAATTTTATTAACAAAATTTTTAAAGAATAATTGAATTCCTGTGAAGAATTTTATTTGTGAAAATAATTTAATTCTGGAGAAAAATATTATTTATGAAAATAATTAATTTCTTGTGGAGAATTTTATTCAAATTTTTTTAAAATAATTCAATTTTTTAGAATTTTTTTTAAACTTTTTAAAAATAATTAAATTCCATCTATAAATTTTATTAAAAAATTGAAAATAATTGAAATCTGACAAAGAATTAAAAAAAAATTTTTTTAATAATTGAATTCCTGTGAAAATGTTTATTTTTGAAAAGAATTGAATTCTTGGGAAAAATTTTATTAAATTTTCTTAAATAATTGAATTGCTTCGAAGAATTTTATTTTTCACGAAAATAATTGAATTGTTTCGAAGATTTTTACAAACATTTTTGACAATAATTGTATTCCTAGGAAGAGTGTTGTATTTTACGAAAATAATTGTATTCTATGACCAATTTTATTATAAATTTTCAAATTTATATCAAGCATTTTTTAAAAATTTTTTTAAATAATTGAATTCTCAAAAGAAATATTTTATTATTTATGAAAATAATTTATTTCTAGCGAAGAATTTTATTTACATTTTTTTAAATAATTGAATTTCCTTAAAAAAAATGTATTATTTGTGAAAATAATTTAATTCTTAAGAAGAATTTTATTGAAAATAATTGAATTGCATAGGAAAATTTTATTAAAATTGCAATTTTATTAACTGAATCTTGTAAAGAATTTTGTCAAAATTTTCAAAAATTATAGAACTTTTAAAATAATTTTATTTAAATTTTTCGAAATTATTGAATTTCTCAGAACTTTTTTTTTTAATTCTCTGAATATATTTGAATACTTTGGAGAAACTTCATTAAAAAATTAAAAATAATTGAATTGGTCCGAAGAAATAAAATTTATAAAAAATTGGCAAGTAATTGAATTTTTTGTTAAATTTTTATTAAAATTTTGTTTGAGTAATAGAATTCGTTTGGAAAATTTTATTAAAATAGTAGATATTAAAAATAATTGAAATAAGGAAAACTTTTGAAAATAATTGAAATTTTGCCAAGAAATTTTATTAAATTTTTTGAAAAAAAAATTGAATTTGGAAGAAGAATTTTATTATTTATAAAGATAATTAAAATTTTGAAGAGAATTTAAAAAGATGTTTGAAAATAATTTAATTTATGCGAAGAAGTTCATCACTTAAATCAGCTCAATCTTAAAGTTCACATAAAAGGTAAAGAGAAGTACTTTTCATTTCATTCTACATATACTTACAATATAGTTAACATCCAGATGCCTCTGACCTTGCATTTGACCCTCTGATATCACTCTGAAATATTCGTTATATAAAGTACAAACAATTAACTTAATTGGGATGACAGCATCAGCATCATTCCAATGCAAGCACCAAAACGAAAATAAGCACTAAATGGTCGAACTGTAGAGAGCCTGAAATTGAAGGTGTTGTGTATGATAGAATTATTAATAGATATGAGAAAAAAAATATATTTCAGCAAGAAGATTGCTTGTTTAGCGAGAAGGACGCTTTTACGATATTTTGAAAATTTATCATTAACATTTGCTTCTATAAAAAAAGCAATTTCCTTTTGTATGACTTTTATTCACTACAACTATAATATTAGGTTACAAAACGGTGTAAAAAAAGTTTAAAAGTGAACTCTCTTACTCTTTCTTTTGTGTTCTTGAATACATTTTGGTATTATACCCTAAATATAGTCTCCCATCATGTATTGTCCTTGTTAACGGCGTTTAAGATCCATCAGATTCTGGTGAAAACGTTCTCCTTGGGAAATATACCCTGCAGCCCATGTTCTCAAAGTTTCTTAACGTGTTTATAACTACGGTAATTTTCTTTATTCTTTTTTATTCTCAAAAAATCTATAGATTACTGCTTTAGAATTATTCCAGGCTTTTCTTTGAACACTAGTCATCACAAATTAAGAAGCTGACGAGAATTTTAAACAGTTAAGTTTACTTGTATTACAAGCAATATCTACAGGTTACAGAAAAGCAATTTTATAAGTGCAATTAATTATTATAAATAATTTGTTTATATGAATAATGAATTGTATTGAAAATTTACTTTTTACTTAAAATCAAATTTTTTGTTTACATAAGTACATAAAATTATTAAATAGTAAAGAATTTATAAGGCACAATTGCTAATGCAGGACACTATAATGTTTAAAAATCCGCTTTACCATAACACTAACAATACCATTGCATGAAAATCTTCAATTAACGACTATTTATACTCTTGATATTTTAAAGCTTGAAAATTTTAACATTTTCATAACTCTTTTAGAGTTGTACAGAGTAAGCGACTGGAAGAGATAAAAAATTTATTTCCGTTGTGCAGTCGAGCAGCTTTTAGATTTATCGTAGAGTTGTCAATAAGTAAATGCCATTCACTCTCTAAATTTGAATTAGTAAAAATGTTTACTAATTTCAATTAGTAAAATTTACTAATAAATTAGTAAAAATTACTATTTATTAGTAAAATTTACTAATTCAAAAGCAAAAATTTAGTCACTAATTCAAATTAGTAAACATTTTTACTAATGAGTCAGGCTCCATGAACTGGCCCCCTGTTTCACCAACATTCATGAAAATTAAAACCAATTACATTTTCTTGTAGCTATTATTGTGTCCCAATTTTTTTACACAGACACTTCGTATCGTTATAGAAACAAAGTCCATTCTTCGTTGCAAAAAGTATTTCAAAAGTTTCAAGGTGGTTTCGTTGATAAGCTTTTTTGGCAAAATAATGCAATTTTTTCTATTCAAACGATAATTTTTACTTAACTTTTCGGCAAATTTAAATCTTCTATTAAGTCATTATAGTCTTTTGTGATAATATTATCGAGTTTTAATTATTTATTTTTTTAATTATTTCATAACTGTGAAATACAATTTTTAGTAGATTAGTAAAAATGATTCCTCTAAAAAAGCCCTCTGACAATTTTTTTCTTTTTTGTCTTAAAGTACCTAAAGTTAAAAAAATATATATTCAGAATCCGCAACAAAATTTAGAGTCACTGAACTTTTGAATAAAATTAAGCTCAGAATGAGTAAGAGGATTATGTCAGATTTTCAAAATTCAAAATGGCGGATCAAATATGGCTGACATTAAAATTAAAAAGTCAATCTAGTAATTTCCTTATAAAAATGAAATTAAAATGTGTGTTTTTGAAAAAATTGACAAAAAGTAAGTATAAAGTGAAGTTCTACGACACATTTAATGTTTACTTTTTTTTCTAAATGTGTAAAATTTAAAAAAAAATATAAAATTTTTATTTTTATGTGTAATTCTACAAAAATTTCCATAATAAAACAAAATGTACTAGAAACTAGATATAAAAAAATAAAAAAAAAATAACTATGAAATTCATTTAAAAGTGAATCTTTAGAAGCGAATAAAACTAAAAGAGTGATCGTCTTTTCTTGGTGGAACGGGTTGAAATAGAATGCCTCGTATAATTATGCAAAGTAGATAATCTCCTTTTTGCATTTCATGAAATGTTCAAAAATACTGGACTCATCATGAAATAAATTTTTTATTCTCAAAGTGGTTGCACTTCATGAAACGTCCAGGTAATTCATGAAATGCGGCTATTCACAAAACGACTACGACATAAATAATTTCAAGGACTCTGTATATATTCGAATTCTCTACAAAGATAACTTTTGTTTATCTACATTAAAAACAGTTATTGTGAATTATTTTTTATACAACGAACAATTTTTTTGTATTGATCCGACATTTTGAATTTTTTAAAACTAACATCAAATTCGTAATTAGCGAGCCAAAAAAGCCCCGAGTAACAACATTCAGATGAATTCAAAAACATTTTGGTATTTTGAAAAATAGTGACCAAAACTTTTAAATTTTACTTCATATTTGACGTCATATTTGGTCCGCCATCTTTAAATTTTAAATTCTAGTTTACGTTTCTTAAAAGTATACAATTTTTATGCACCTATGGTTGAGAATTGAATTTTATTCACAAACGTTTTATGGGTAACAAAAATTATTAAAGTTGAAAAAAATAAAAAAAATTTGTGTTTTTTTATATTAAAACCGCTATATTTAATTTTTGGGTTAAATGAAATTCCTTTTTCATATCGGACTCGCAAAGACCACACTCAAAGAATTTTATTATTTTGTGCGTTAATGGGTTAATTTTATCGAATTTTAAAAGCACCAAACATTAATTTGATCGAATTATTAAAAAAACGAAAGTTAATTTGATCGAATTTTAAAAACATCGAATGTTTATTTGATAGAATCTTTAAATTATCGAATTCGATGTTTTGAAGATTTAATTAAATAAGCATTCGATGTTTTAAGGATTCTGTTAAATAATCATTCGGTGTTTTTAAAATTCGGTCAAATTAATATTCGATGTTTTGAAATGTCGATAGACTTAATATTCGATTTAATAGAAATTCGATGAAATAAACATTCTATATTTTAAAAATTCGATTCGATTTGATAGAAATTCGGTTAGATATAAGCATTAAATAATTTAAAGATTCTGTCAAATAAACATATGGTTAAAAAAATTTTAAAATTCAATCAAATTAATATTCGATGTTTTGAAAAAATACATTCGATATTGTTTTTAAAATTCGTTCAAATTAACATTCGATGTTTTGAAATTTGGATAAAATAAGCATTCGACGTCCACTGTTGTAGATGTCCGACATGATGTTACCGATAATCGTAGCATTGATGAAAACTATGTAGCTGTCCGTCATGGTAACAGTGGTTTCAATTCCGTGAGGCAATTGTGGTTCTATCTTAAATGGGTTTTCGAATTCCCATTACTGTAAGCCTTTAATTGACTTCCCTAGGTGACATTAATTGCAGACCAACCACATCAGACTGATGCTTTACCTTACTCGATTTGTAATTCGAAGAGAAGTTTTACGATATTCGGAAGCGTGGAATCTTACGTATTTTATTACCGACATGCTCCAATTTCACATTTGTTAGCCAAACCAGAAATTCGTTCGGAAAATTATATATCTTTTGACCTTAATTTACAATTAATATTTAGAATGCTATAAAAATAAGAAATGTAGCTAAAATTATTGTATTGATGGCAAAGACAAAATTTATTTGTCCATAGAAAGTTATATTCAATTCAAAAAGAGAAATTTTGCAGGGTGTTCAATTATTTTCATAAATAATAAAAAACTTTATAGGTTTTCAATTGATTTCATAAATAATAAATCTCATCGAAGAATTTTGATTATTTTTACATAATACAATTTTAATGGAATTTCTCGAAAAAGGTAATTATTCTTAAAAATTTTATTAAAATTCATCAAAGAAATTCAATTATTTTAAAAAGACTTCTTATAATTTATTTATTAAAATTTAAGTATTATTGTCATTAAATTTTATAATAAAATTTCTTAGATGAATTAAATTATTATCAAAAATTTTAATGAAATTCTTTTTAACAATTGAATTTTTTTTCAAAATAATTTTAATAAAATTCTTCGTAGAAATCTAATTCATATCAATAATAATTTATCAATATTCAATTATTTTCAGGACCTGCTATTTCAATAAAATTTCACAAAAGAATTCAATTATTTAAAAAGAATTAAAATTCGTTTCAAGAATTCAATTATTTTCAAAAGTAATATAATTCTTCACAGAAATTCAATTATGATCAAATGTTTAAAAAAAATTCTCTTAATTAATTTCAATAATAATTTATCAAAATTCACTTATTTTCAATACCAACTATTTTAATAAAGTTTTACAAAATAATACAATTATATTTATTTTAAAAGAAATATTATTAAAATTCGTCTAAAGAATTCAATTATTTTCAAAAGTAATAAAATTCTTCGCAGAAATTCAATTCTGGTCAAAAGTTTAGAAAAATTCTCTTCAAAATTTTAATTAGTAAAAATGTTTTCTAATTTTAATTAGTCAATTATTTTAATAAAATTTCCTAAAAGAATTCAATTATTTAAAAACAATTTTGACAAAGTTCTATATAAATATTCAATTATTTTCTAAAGTAATGAAAATTTCACAGGAATTCAATTATTAAAAATAGAATTTGCTTAATTTTTTTCGAAAAAAATCATAATTAATAAAACTCGTTGCAGAATTTCAATTATTTTTAATAAAATTTCAATCGACTTCCTCTAAAAATGTAATGATTCTTAAAAATGTTATTAAAATTCGTCGAAAGAATTCAATTATTTAAAAATTTGTTGATAAAATTATGTGTAAGATTTTAATTTTAAGAAAAATTCAATTATACAATAAATTATCTATGTTTGTATTTAAATAATTGAATTCTCGTAGAATTTTCTAATAAAAATTGATTTAGAAATTAATTTCAGTTAAATTTCTATATAATAATTGAATTTTGGAGAAGTTACTAATAAATTCAATTTTTAGAAATAATTCAATTTTGTACAGGTTTCAAATTAAAATCATTGAAAATCTGAATTTTTCATACTTTTAATTAGAAATTCTATAGAATTATTTTTTTTCAAAAAGCTTAATCGAAAATTTTTAAAATTATTTCAAATTTTTATTTTCTAATTTATATTTAATTGGAGAATTTCAGAATAATCGAAATTTCACGTAAAATTGAATTAAAAACAAAAGGATTTGAAAATTTTTGAAGAAATTTTTCAATAATTATTAAAAATAATTAATTTAAAGAAGAATTTTAGTTAAAAATTCTGGAAAACAATAATTGAATTGAAGTGATGAAAGTAATTTTGAAAAAGTTACAGTAACAATATTCTTATGATATAAAATAATGATTTTATCAGACGGTCATTTTTTATTATTATAAAACATGAAGATATCGATTGCTCCAAGATAAATGAATTATTTCATATTATAAGAATATTGTTACTGAAACTACTTTAAAGTTATTTTCATTTTCAATTATTATCTAAAATTTTAACTAAAATCCATTTTTAAATCAATTTTTATTAGAAAATTCTATGAGAATTCAATTGTTTAAATACATAAGTAAATTATATAATTGAATGTTCGTTAAAATTTAATTCTTATAAAGTATTTTATTACCAAATTTTTGAAAATAATTGAATTTTGAAGAAGAATTTTATTATTTATAAGGATAATAATTGGGATTTTGTCTAGATTTTTTTGTAAATTTTAAAAATAATTGAATTTTGTGATAAGAATTTTATACTTTTTAAAATAATTGAATTTCTGCAATCATTTGTAACTTCTTCAAAATTCAATTTTTTTTAGTGTTTTTAACTAAAATTCTTCTATAAATCCATTATTTTTAATAATTAATTAATTATATATTGACAAATTTAACTAATTGTAGAAGATTTTGAATTATTAAAATTTTTCAAAAATTGAAGTTCATTAAAATTTCTAATTGAATTCATTGAACATTGAAATTTTATAAAATTTTAAATTGAAATCGTTTGAAGTCTTTCATTTATTTATGAAAATTGTAAACGCAACAATTTTTGTCAGAAATTGAAAAAATTGAATGTTTTGTATTAGAATTCAAGGTAATTTTATAGTTTATGAGTCAAACAAAAAAGACACAAAAATTCAGAATATTCTTAAGAATTCTAAAAATTTAATTTTTATCAATGCTTTTAATAAAAATCCCTGACTTCTTCCTGAATTCCCAGTGACAGAATTTATGATACTGTAGTTATAATAATATTACACTGTAAAAAATTTAGGGAGTTAACGGACTCGGGAGTTGGGAGTTAAATTTTTCGAGTTAAAAATCAACTCCAAAAGAGAGTTAATTTCTAACTCCCTCTATTTAACACCCGCGCGAGTTATTTTTTCCATGGGGAGTTAGCATTTGGGTGTTAAATTTTAACTCTCTTTATTTAACTCCCCTGGCATTAACTCTCCAATGGGTGCGACTTTTATAGAATCCCCTGGGGAGTTAAAATTTAACTCCCTTTTTTTACAGTGTAAAACTATATTCCGATTCATATTTCATTTTTATGAAAATATATTTGAATTAAAAATTTTTACGTTCTATTATTTTTAAAATTGCTAATTTTATTTAAAAAAAATCTTAATTCTTATAGAAAAATTACAATGATTAAATATTTATTTAAAAAAGATAAATATAACAATGCGGAATTACAGTCTGTATTATATGAAAGTTTAATGTGTTTGTAAAAATTTATTAGAATTATTTAATTTTGTAAAATTTTTAGTATATGAAAAACCTGGAAAAGTCAGGGAATTTGAAATGAGCAAAAGCGTAGCAATCCTGTTTTGTTAATAAAAAGAACAATAATTTTCGAAAAATGGCTGAAACAGTTTAAATGAAAGAGAGATATATACTGAGAAATGGAGATGAATTTTATAGATAACAATTTTCTGCTGAATGTCGATTTAGTTGGAACAAAGTAAATTGAATTGAAAGTGGAATTTCGCTATACGACTGACAATAATGATCGCTATTGTCAATAATCCGTTTATTCGTCGCGTTACATACATGCGATGCTTACCAGTCGGACAGTGTAAGTAGAGATATATGGGATTATCGTTCGTCGACGCTGGCTCCAGCTTCCGCTTCCGGTATTCGCGTTTGTCCAGCCGTAATATAATCCTTGGCACCTTGTTGAGATCCAACTAGACGTCATAATTTGTTTCCATCAAAAAAAACAATCGTGTTTACCACACACACATATCGTTTATTAAGTTACCTCTGCAGAGGTAATCCCAGGTGGAAAAGACCATTAAAATTTTTCCCACAATGATATACTAACCGTCAATAATAATTTTTCTTCCTGTTTGTATATATATGATCGATTGGGAATGAAATACAGTACGAATAATTTTCACCAAAAATTTTAAATTCACAACTCGCTGTAATTAAATTCCATGAATTTTTATTATCCGTGGAAAAAAAGTTTTCAAATAGCAGTTGAAAATTAATTTAAAATATAAGTTCGATAAATTGAATCGAAATTACATTAGAGAATTACAGGTAATAATCTTAAGATTACCTGCTTGAATAAAGATGAGGATGGAGATTACTTTTCTTAATTTGATTAATCCAAAGGGAAATATGGAAGTGAAGAAACGTAGCGTATGATCATTAAAATGAGAAACAAATTTTCGATGCCTTTATGCAAAAGAGAATATTTCAAGTTAAAGATGCTTGGTGAATTTCAAATTATGGATGCGTGAAGATTCCTTTGAGAATTCTCGAGTTACAGACGTGCAATACTGTTGAGAATTCAGATTAACTATAATTCTAACTTATAATTTAACTCCAAAGGCGATTTATCATACGAAATAAAACTTTAAATTACTAAAAGAAAAGAATTCTCTCAATATACAAAAGAAATTTTGAAAAAATTTTTAACTGTTTGGAAATTTTCTACTTCAGCATAATTTATGTATAATTCGCATAATCCTTTTACGTGTTCAATCGTATTAGTTTCTATTTTCATGCAAATAATTATTTACTGGATGCTAGTTATAATCAGATTACCCATCACGTCATTAAAATTGATTCATTTCATATACCACCGACAATAATTCATCTGAAACTAATTCAATTATTCAGTTCAATCACTAATTAGGTTTGATAATTATTTTAACATAAAAGAATGGAAATTTTTCCAAAAAGAAAATCTCACTTCTATCTCTGAAATATTAAAAAAAAAATGCGTGGTGTTAAAATTATTTAAAATTACAAGTATTCGATTTTTTTTTCTATTTGTTAATTTTACTGTACATCGATTGCTTAATAAAATATATTCTTGATGTAATAAAAATTTAGGAAGTCAGTAAAGATTAAAAATTTTAGTCTGAAACTCGCCCTCCATATCATCGTATCTGTCCAGTTAGTTTGAAATTTGCCACCGCATCATCATCTACTCTTGCCCAGTAGTCTCCGTCACCGTGTCAACTAACCTGTCGTCGTCGAGTTCTACGAGTTAGTTTGCCTAAATTGTCTTCTGAACTTTAGTTCGTGCTAACAGGTATCACAGTACCTTTTATCCTCAATAAAGGTGAAAAGGAGAATTTTTTTCCTGAAAAAAGGGGACAAAAAATATAGCAAACAACAAATTAAATATTAAAATGTGTTAAAAGTTATATTAACAATATATACCTAACACATGACCACAACATTTTTTTAAAGGAAGTATTGACCTGACCATGTTTTTTATGTTTTTTGGGTCGCTGAATTCGAATCCGAACTCAGTTTTCCGCCATCACGTCAAGTTTCTCCACGAATTAATAAAATTCGAAAAAAACTGACTGTAAACAAGATTTAAATAAAAATAAGCAGAAGATTCTATTAAAAAACAACTTTAAAACACTGAAAAAATATTATATAATGTTAAACAATCAAGGAAACTCGTATATATTCAAAATTTAAGATGGCGGATCCAATATGGCGTCGATTTTTTTTAAAATTCACCCAATTCGCCTGAAACATGTTACTCGGGGGTTTTTAGGGCTGATAAATAAGAAATTCACCTTAGTTTTCAAAAATTCAAAATCTGGTAAATTTTTAAATAATTCGATAATGGCCGTATTGGATCCGCCATTTTGGATCTAATAATTCTTTGAAAAATTCGACAGCCATATTGGATCCGCTATTTTGAAGAAACTTGACGTAATGGCGGAAAACTGAGTTCAGAAATTCAATTATTTTTTGTGAAATTTATAAATTCTTTATAAGAATTAAATTTTGAGAAACATTCAATTATTCAATATATTATTTATTTTTGTATTTTAATAGTTGAATTTCAGTTGAACTTTCTAATTAAAATTGATTTAAAAACGAATTTCAGTTGAAATTTTAGATCATAATTATGAATATGAAAAGCGTTCACGGAGAAAAATTCTTTCGTAATGATTACAATAGTCTATATTACTGCTCGGATATGTGACCACTTTTTGCAATGATTACGAAAACTATGTAATTTATTAAGAATTTAGTAGGAGCGATTACTATAGTTACTTTAATGAATCCAAACACTGTATTAATCGTGTTGAAATTTATTTTTTGGAACCAATAATGATTTAAAAGTACAGGTTAAGAAAGAAAATTGTAAGCATTTATACAGAGTCTTGTTATAATTACAATAGTCTGCAGTAAAACCAAGCTACCTTTGATACATGGAAATTCAAGTTTTCCTTAATACTCATTCCTGTTCACTTTGTTACGATTACTATAGTTATTCGTAAGAGCTCCTATATTTTCAAATACGGCGCGCCGATGGTAGTCGATGTATGACGAAGAAAACCGAATCCTGATATGACACGCTGATGATAGTCGATATATTGCGAAGAAAATCGAATCAAATACGACGCGCCGGCGCAAAAGCAGAGCTGTCAAGTATTGTCGCGATTGTCGCCAAACGCAAGTGCATTTTAATTGGTGGACATTTGCGTTCTTATTTAAAATTCCAAAACTTCCACCAATTAAAATTAGAGGCGCGAGGCATGCGTACTTGCATTTGGCGGAGGGACCTAGCAGAAGAGAAGTATTCGTAGTGTTTACACTTCGTGACTGCAACTAATGAAAAATGTAGTGTTGTTTGTTTTTTAGCATTGTTTTTAAAGTGATATAAATCAACAGGTTAGTATAAACAATTTAATTTATTTGTAAATGTAATGTTTTCAGATAAAAATTAGTATTTTGCAGTTTTTAATGAAGTAATAGTATAATGAATTAATTTATATCAATATAACCTCAAAATTTGAATGTTCAGTTTAAAATCTACTTTTTATCTGCGAAAAAATATAAAATTTACTATTTTTTTATAACAGTTTCCGAGGTTTTTAATATTAATTCAATCAACAATGGAATCTCAAGAGTATACACCTGATACACAAAATACTTTGACACAATTGTCAAATGTTCTTCATTATGATTCTCATTATAATTTTCAGGAGACGGTATTTGCAGTTTTTGCTAACAGAAATTTTTATGCGATTAAAAATATTCTAAGTTAATAATGTTATCTTTATAATAATCTTCAATTTTTTTTAATATAGTACCCACCATATCAGGATTATTGGCAGGACTCATCATATTGGGTACGTAAATAGAAAATTACAATTAAAAGAAAAATCTATATTTTTGTTTACAAAAAGAGTAGTTAATTTATTTGTTAAATGGAAAAAAGGGGAAAAAATGAATTGATATATTTATAGTTAAGCTTATATTATATTCTAAATTAATTTTACTTAAAGTAAAAACCATGATTAAAAATTGTTCCAATTACTTTTTCATAGAACTGATATACATAATTTATAATAAAATATTCAAATTTAATAGCTTCCTGAAAGAGATCAGATACTACCTCAAACGTCTTACCATCAAGTAATTATTTTTATTTTTTATCGAATTATAATTCGATTTTAGAAATATTTTGATAGTTTAAGCATAAATAATAAATAAAAATTTATTTTCAGCCACCTTCTGTGAGTCAGTCAACGGTGCTCCACAGGGTAACTGATCAAGCGTCCGTGCAAGTGCAGAAATCAGAAGTGTCCGCCTTAACAGTAAATATGTTTTTAATATTTTGATTTATTAAAAAGAATTTTAAATTATTGTTTTAATGAATGAAATTCATTTCTTTGTGAATTTAAAAATTTTTTAGTTATTTAACTAAAAAATATTTAGTGATTTCTTGAATATTAATTTTGTATATAATAAATTATTAAAAATGTATAATAAAAAATAGATCTAATAAACATAAATTATAAATAAATTATAACATAAACAATAAATAAAAATTTATTTTCAGCAACCTTTTACGAGTCAGTCAACGGTGCTCCACAGGGAAACTGATCAAGCGTCCGTGCAAGTGCAGAGATTAGAAGTATTCGCATTGACAGTAAATATGTTTTTAATATTTTGATTTATTAAAAAAAATTTTAAATCATTGTTTTAATGAATGAAATTCATTTCTTTGTGAATTTAAAAATTTTTTAGTTATTTAATTAAAAAGTATTTAGTGATTTCTTGAATATTAATTTTGTATATAATAAATTATTAAAAATGTATAATAACAAATAGAACTAATAAACATAAATTATAACATAAATAATAAATAATAATTTATTTTCAGCCACCTTCTACGAGTCAGTCAACGGTGCTCCACAAGGAAACTGATCAAGCGTCCGTGCAAGTGCAGAGATCAGAATTATTCGCATTGAAAGTAAATACGTTTTTAATATTTTGATTTATTAAAAAGAATTTTAAATTATTGTTAATGAATGAAATTCATTTCTGTGTGAATTTGAAAAGATCTTAGTTATTGCATTAAAAAATATTTAGTGATTTCATGAATATTGATTTTGTATATAATAAATAATTAAAAATGTATAATAACAAATGTTTCAGACACCAATTGTGAGTGAACCGGCTACTTGTAGCACATATTCCAACAACACGAATAAAGATTCTTCTGAACCTTCGAATAATTCTCTCAACTCGGGAAATAAATCCAAAGATGTAAGAAATCCAATTGCAATTAAAAATTTTTATATTTAACAATGAAAATAATTGTTTTATTTATATTTATTTACAGGATTTACTTTCAATTTTAAAAAGAAATGTTGATGGGAAAGAAATTTTAAATTTTTATGATAAAAATAAATGTTTAAATTCGGCTATACGAACGAAATTGGTGCGCGTTCTACTTTCAACAGAAAAAGACAAAGTATTTAAGAATGTGCCATCGGGAAAAATATTAGATTCTTGGTCGTATGTATAGTCAACATGATTAAATGCTCTTAAATAACATTAACATTTTACTATAGGTAATAATTACTTCTTTTATTACTTTCAGTGTTCCTTCTTCTACCTTCAAAAATTGGGCTGTTGAAATTGAAAAAAATTTTTCTGGAGAAAAGAGTGCAGTGTATTATACTCCATACATTTCTGAAAATGGTCTGAGTGTCGCCCCCAGCGGAAAATTATATGATCATTTTAACTATATTAAACGCAATTTAATTCAAAATGGTTTAATTCAATCAAAATTAAGAAGAGACAAAAAATCACATGCAATTGAAGAACATGTTAATGGTAAGATTATATTAATAATTTTAATAAATTGAAACTATCGAATTATATTATTTTAAATTTTAATTGCGAGAAATTGTCTCTTGTAGAAAACCAAGATATCGATATTGACTGGCTTGAGACACATGATACTCCCACTGATGAAGTGCATAAAAAGTGGGAAAACACTTTTCACAGCAGACAAAATTTATTAACAGTAAAAGGTCTACTGGTCTCAGAATATACTAAAAAGTTCTTGGCTCTTCGTCTAAACAGTGGACAAAACTTGGTAAAGTTAACAGTTTATAAATATTTATTATCTTATTATTTATATTTCTTTTTCATTTTTTAATCATGTCTTTAGATAAACTTGGATTTTAATTTGTTATATCCTGGAAAATCTAATTTGTTTTTCGAGAGGTGGAAATTAATTAGAGACGAGATTGTTTTGTACATTCTATCAATCAACAAGACAAATATAGTAAAAGAAGATTTAGAGTATTTCTACTTATTAACAAATGTTGATACTGGTAATTTTTTAATATAATTTATTGCTTATTTTTATAAAATATTTTTTTATCAGGTAAATTTTATTTCACATTGGCCTCAAACATAATTTTTTAATTCTTATTTTTAGATACCCAGGACATTTTGATTTTCCATCTTTTACTATACGTCCTTAAAGGCGAGAGACAAAGAAAACGAAAAAGGGATAGTAATAATGAGAGCATTGTCGAGGAACAAATCAAAAAATCGAATAAAGAAAAGCGAAATAGTTACATGATTCATGTACCTGTAAGATTTAAATATTAATTTTTATTTATAAAGTTTGACTTACAATTAAATCATAATATTTTATATATATATATATATATTTTTTTAGGATTGCAGCAACTTCGATAAAGAACTATCGTTGATAAGAACTACCTGCAGAGAACAGAAATTAACATTGCAGCCAGTAATCGTCGTCGTTGGACAATTGCAGAAAATTGAAAGGACATATGTCGTCATAGACGAAATTGAATACTCAACAACATCGTTCCTACATGCAGTTGATGTAGTATTTAAATCTTTTTTTGTTTTAAACTGCAAATATCCACAGTATTCATCAAGCATTTGGCAATTCATACAAAGGAGTATTTTTGATATTACTGTGAGTGGACAAAAAGTGTATGCCAGTGTTAACATTTTGCTCGGCAAAGTACAAAAGTGTTTAGAAGACGCATCACCTCCACAGTCTACACAAAATTGAATACTTCCTACAGTTAATCAAGCAACACAAGCTTGAGTGATAATATTTTGATATTTTTTGTTGAGATTAAATAGTTTTATTTTATTTACTTAAAAATGCCTCAGTGTTTTGAGTGCTCTTTACAATTTGTAAACAATTTGACAATGTTACAACACATAAAATGTGTACATGAAAATATCACTCAATATACGTGTTTGGAAAAAGATTGTAATAGAATATATTCAATTTTTGATTCATATTATCGTCATCGGAGAGCTAAACATGAAATTAATGAAGAATATTCGAACCACGACGAAATTTATGATGCTACTCGAAGTTTTCCTGAAATAAGTGACAAAAATAATCTGATTGAAGATTCTCAAGCGTCGTTTGAATTTAGAACTGAGCATATTGACACTGATTCCGACTCCGATGATGAATTAGAAGAAGATGAAGAAAGTGACGTAATTTATTCGAATTCCAATGTGCCTTTTACTTCTCAAGAAGATCGAGCAATTAAGTTTGTCAGTAAATTGTATAATATTAAAGATATACCGAGAAAACGTGTCAATGATATAGTAATCGAATCTTCCAAGTTATTAGAAGACAGTTTTGCTTCAACTATTATCGAATTAAAAAAAGTAACAAATAATGATATGCTTTCGATTAAAGACGTTGAAAAGATTATTAAAAATTTTTCAAATCCATTTGAAAATCTAAAAACGGAGGCTCAGCGATTTCGTCGCTTTAAAGATAACAAAACGCTTATACTTCCCGAAAGTTATACATTAGGTCAGGTATCGGTTTCTAAGTTAAAGCAGGGTGTACAACAAAGAGAAAATATACCATTGGTTGCACAATTCATCCCCATCAGACATGTTTTTAAACAACTATTTGAATTGCCTAATGTTCTTGAAGAAACCTTAGATTACATGAGAAGTCTAAAAAAACAAACAAAAATAATATCAAATATTATTCAAGGACCAATGTGGAAACAAAAAATTGCTGACCTAAATTACGAAGAAAAAACTGTATTTCCCATAATAATGAACTTCGACGATTACGAACCAAATAATCCATTAGGCAGTCATAAGGGTGTTTCAAAATGTGGGGCAATTTATTTATCAATACCAGTTTTACCACCAGCTTTTCAATCTAAGCTTGAAAACATTTTTCTCTTTGTTTTATTTAACACGTTAGATCGTCAAGCTTTCGGGAATAAAATTATTTTATCAAAAGTTGTCGAGGAGTTAGAATTTCTTCAAAAGGAGGGAATTCTGGTTCAACATGGTGCAAAAGTTATGCGTATATATTTTGTATTAGCTTTGGTATCTGGAGACAATTTAGGGCTTAATTCCATTTTAGGATTTACCGAATGTTTTAATTCAAATCTTTTTTGTAGATTTTGTCTCGTCGAAAGAAAAAAAATCTATGAAATTTTTCACGAAGACGATTGCGAGTTGCGAAACATCGATAATTATAATTCACTTCAAAAAAAAGATTTGAAATCATCTGGAATAAAAGAAGAGTCTATCTTGAATAAATTGAAGGGTTTCCACGTAATTGAAAATTTTGCTGTTGATTGCATGCATGATATTAATGAGGGAATTGCTAGGTATGATGTCGCACTAATTTTGGATGATTTTATTCACAGAAAATCTAATCCGGTTTGTTTAGAAGATTTGAATAAAAACATTCAGAATTTTAATAATGTAGGAAACGAGAACAAACCTCCAGAAATAAAGGCTTCTCAAGTGTCAAAAAGTAAATGTTTAATTATGTCATCATCGGAAATGTTGTCGCTTATTAGGATTCTATTCTTAATTCTCGGAAATGAAATACCTCGGGAAGATAAATATTGGGAATTATTGTTATTGCTACGAAAAATAATGGAAATTGTTTGGAGTACAGAGATCACCGAAGAAACTCCAGATCTTCTCGAAAGTACAATTGCTGAGTATCTATCTCTCCATTCTCAATTGTTTCCAAATAAAATGAGACCTAAACACCACCTTCTTCTTCATCATCCGAGAATAATGAGAAAAGTTGGTCCATTGTCGAAAATTTCTGTCATACGTTTTGAAGGAAAACATCAGGAGGGTAAAATAGTATCACGAGTTTCGATTAGTAGAGTGAACGTGTGCAGGACAATAGCTGTTAAAAATCAGTTATTCCTGAATTATAGGTTTTTGGCAAAAGAGTCTTATCCCGATTTTTCAACTGGACCATTAAAACCATGTAACATTCAGAGAATAATCAGTCTTCCTTCTTTTATCGATTTATTGCCAAATAGAAACATTAATGAATGGAAAGTTACGAAGTGGATTAATTTTAATGGGAAAAAAATAAAACCAAATAGTGTTATAACTATTTTTACTGAAGACATTCCTGAGTTTAACATTATTGAAACGATTTTAATTAACGATAAAAAATGTCTATTAATAGCAAAAAATATTAATGATTTCTATTACGATGAACATTTTTATGCTTATAAAGTCGTAAATGATATGTCTTTTCACTGGAATACTCTAACCTTAGAAAATGTATCTTGCGGTAAAGTCACCACAATTAATCGGTTGATTGATGGATTTAATTATATTAATAAAACATGGTTTTAACTGTGACAAGTAGTAACACAAAATGTTTATAATTTCAGTTACGTATTGTTTACTTATAAAGCAGTATATTATGTACATCTTCATCGCGTTACGACGACATTAAAAAAATTTAACTTTGATATTAAAGCACCAAAATTAATTGTTTAATTGTTGCATTTAGTCATAGAAGTAAAATGTAAATTTTATGTTACTTACAAACTTAAAAAATAAATGTTGATTTTGTTTAAAAATATTTCAAAATGTTTGACTATATTTTATCCTTAAATATATTCAATTATTATTATTATTATTATTATTTATTTATTTATTTATTTCTTTCTTTCTTTATTTATTTCTTTATTTCTTTCTTTATTTATTTATTTATTTATTATTATTATTTACACTCTCGATGCCAATTTTTACTTAATTTGATTAAATCTTTTAAATATTTCTACAATAGAAATGCTATAAAAATAGACCTTACAATATGAGAGGTTAAAAATGAATAATAATATTATTTTAATATTTGAGAAAAAGATAATTTTTAAAAATTTGCAATTAAAAGTCTTTCTCGCAAGTGGTGAACTTTTGTAGCAGTTAGTATATAAGAAGATTAAAGGCATATATAAATATGTGTTAACAGCGATCGTTAGTGTGTTATGCGTTTTAGTATTATAATTAGGTATAAGCGAAAATATGTACATATGTTAGGGTTTAATAAAATTATCTAATTTAAGGATACAATTAACCTACAAATTGTGAGTCTTTGGAAGGTGAAATTAATGCGGAATATGTAATTAAAAATCAATAACTAAAAAACGTTTTTATTTTAGTTAAAATTTTTTTTGAACTTTACAACAGTTTTTTTTAGGCAGTATTATATAGCAATATTAACCTTTACAAAGTAAAGGGAATTAGCGCTGCAGAAAATCGTAGTCATTACAACAGGACTATTGTAAAATAAGGTGACCGGCTGGTGCCTTGCCTTCTTATTTTACAATAGTCCTGTTGTAATGACTACGACTGTATGTATCACTGAATCCCTTAGACTGCTGCTAATGTGAATAGAATCCAAGACTTCCTTTTAATGTAGACTATTGTAATCAGTCACATAGACTTTGTGCTTATTCATATTTAGTTTGTTTTTGTTTCAAATAAAATTTTAATGACTACATTCGACTTACAGAATAGTTAATAACGAAGCTACTTTAGCCATTACGAAAAGTGGTCACATATCCGAGCAGTACTGTTCAACTATTGTAATCATTACGAGAAAATTTTTCTCCGTGTTATTTAGTACGATTTTTTGTTCGAAATAATTAAATTTAAAAAAATTATTAAATTGAAATGGTTGAAAAGTTTAATTGTTGTAAAGTAATAACACTTAATTTTTTACTTTGAATAATTATTAATTTATTTTTTTAAGGGGCACACCTAGTGTGTGCGCCTAAAAAACGGTGATTTTTAGGAATTTTTTTTGAAGAATGTATTGCGTCAAATGTTTTGAATTTTTTTTACCTTTATTTGTCTATAAATCAGTTATTAATTTTTTATTTTTGTAAAGAAAAATACATATTTTTTTAAAAGTTATGTCCCATCTCGCAAGTGTAAAAAAAAAGTTGTCCCACTGCTGCAGAGATTGCGGCCTTCTGAGTGACTGAAATCAAAAAAAACCAAAAAGATTATTAAACTAGAAGACATTTGCCGTACTATGACCCTCGGATGGAAAAAAATATTAAATTTCATAAAAATGGCGGAGTTTTGAAAAAAAATTATAAATTTCGACTAAAAAATTCGATAGTTTTTGGCATCCCAAAATTTTATTTTTCATCCAAAAAAAAAACTGGAGCCTCATAGTACGGCAAATATCTTCTAGTTTAATAATCTTTTTGGTTTTTTTGATTTCAGTCACTCAGAAGGCCGCAATAACTGCAGCAGTGGAGAAACTGGTTTTTTTATATAGCGAATAACTCTTTAAAAAAAAGATATTTTTCTTTGCAAAAATTACAAAATGTTCACTATTTATACAAATATACATGTACAAAACTTTTAAAAAAATTAGATGCAATAATTTCCTTGAAAAAAATTCCTAAAAATCGACGTTTTTTTCAGTCACTCACACTAGGTGTGCCCCTTAATTCCTGTGAACAATTTAAATTAAATTTTATTAAACAATTTTATACGTTTACTTTTAAATAAAATTGTATTTTTTAGGATAAAAATTTAGAAGATAATTAAATTTTTGAGAAATTTTGAATTAAAGTTTTTTAATTTTTGCAGAAAATAATAATAATTTATCATTATTTTATATAGAAAATGATGATTTATAATTATTTTCTTCAAAAATTTTCAAAGTCCCACTTTGATTTTTACATGGCTCAAAGGAAAAAAGATAAGCTTTCGATTGGGATAGGTTAGAAAAAAAAACCGATTTTGAGATATATTGAAATTAAGAATTAGACCTTGAATTTTAAGGTCAAATTGAAAGAAAACAACTTTTTTTCATCACCAGCTTGTGCCTCGTGAATAACCCTTTAAAAATCACTATTCATATTTTGAATTTGATTAATTTTAGTTATCAATATATTAAATCGAAAAAAAGATATTTTCAAAAAAGTCAAAATTTTGAGTTGAGGAATTTTGCCCCATATGTAAAATAAAATATTTTTATTGCAATTTAATGAATAGAATCACGTAATGAAGTAAATTATGTACTTAATTGTCACTTTTACGGAAGATATACTATTTCAGTAATTCTATTTCAATCTTCTCTAGAAATAGAATATTCTTTTTAAAAAAATCAATACCGACCTTGAAGAAGTTTTAAAATTATATAAAATTAATTATTAAATTTGAGATAAAAAATGGCAGTGGAAATAGTTTTAGAAATACACTTACATTTACTTTAGATCATGATTGAACATGAATGGAAACTTTAGAGCATATTTGACTTCTTGGAGTTTGGATAGTGTACTTATCAAAGCTGAATAGATTCGCTTTTATGGAGAAAGAGAGTGATTTCTTCCGCTTGAATCGTAATGAGTATTTGTTAGTCAAATTGGAATCTAAAACGATAGAAACGTCTGAAATTCAACTTATTTTATATACTATAAGTGGCGTGTAATAATTATACGTTTGTAAAGTTTACAATTTTTCACTACTGTAAAAGTAATTTTGAGTTAAATAATCCAATAAAAGACAATAATGCGTTACGGTTCGTTGAACTTGAGTTAACATTAATGACAGTCCTCTCTTTGAGAATCGTCTTGCTTGAAAGTAACAATCACTTCACCGCAAATTATTATTTACTAACACGTGACTTTAAGAAGACTCCCGAGGTTTCTTAGATGCAACCCATAAAACTGCAAGTATCTTACTGCAATCCAGCCACCTTGACAGTCATCTCCCGTAAACAAAAAAGTGTTTTAATACCTTTTTCCGTTTCTACCCGTGTCTCAACGTTGCTTGTTAACGACCGGAAACATTTTCAAAATGTTAAAACATCACAAAGTCTTGCTTCTTTACTCCACAAGGAAGGATACACATCTTTCTTTTTGCATTTTCTTTCATGTTGTTCTTTTTGCTTTAGAATCTTGCATTTCTTTTGAAAATTCAGATTCTTTTCAATTAACATGTTTCTTATTACTTAAAAAAAATGTTAAACCCTTTTCTCAAAATTCTTACCACGCTCAAGAGTTTGTTAGAAGAATAACAGGATTTACACAGAAATTTAATTTTGTTTTTCTCTGATTTCCAGACAATTTTGACATTTTCCCTGACCCTAAAGAATATTCTGATTCACGCTAAAAATTATTTGATACTCAAAAAAATGTTCTACTACATTTAATTACGAATTTTTTTAACTATAAAATTATTTCAAAACACCAATAACTTCATTTTTCAATAAATATTTAATCATTATTATTATTCCGTGGGAACTAGGATTTTCAAACGGACCCCCCGGAAATTTCATGGAATTTCCATTGAAATTCTGCAAGTTTTTATTTTTTTTTAAATATTTTAACACTTCCAGTTTTGTCATAGGTCAGGAAAATTAGGGAAAAGTCATGGATTTTTTTATTAAAGTACTGAAAAAAATTGAATATATAAGAAGTTACAAATGATTGCAGAAATTCAATTGCTATTTTCAAAAGTAATAAAATTCTTCTCCGAAATTCAATTATTTTCAAAAATTTTAATAAAATTCTTTGCAAAACTTCAATTATTTTCAAAAATTTCCCTTAATTCAATCATTTTCAATATCTACTATTTTATAAAAAAATTTTTCCAAAGATTTTAATTATTTAAAAAAAATGTTGATAAAATTTAAAGCAAACATTACATTATTTTCAAAAATAATAAAATTTTTTACCGAGATTCAATTATTTTTTTCATTGAATTATTTAAAAATTTGTTGATAAAATTCTTTATGAGAATTCAATTTTGAAAAAAATTTATTTATTCAATAAATTATTTATTTTTGTATTTAAATAATTGAATTCTCGTAGAATTTTCTAATAAAAATTGATTTAAAAATGAATTTCAGTTAAAATTTTACATAATAATTAAATATTAAAAGAATTGTAGCATGAATTTTCAAAAATAATTGAATTTTGAATATTTTTGAAAATAATTACATTTTTCGAAGAATTTACTTAAAATTATAGTAAAAATAATTGAAATCCTACTGTGAAGAAGTTTATTGTTTAGAAAAATAATTCAATTCTTTTAAAGAATTGTATTATTTATAAAAATAATTCAATTCATGTGAAAAATTTTATTACTTGTAAAAATAATTTAATTTTTTTTTTGAAAAATTTTATGGAAATTTAAATTATTATAATTTGTTGAATTTCATAAAGGTTTAAATTTTTTGAAAATCTTAATTCCTATGGAATAATAATAATTAAATATTTATTTAAAAAAGAATTTTTTGGTGTTTTGGAAAAATGTTTGAATTCAAAAATTCGTAATTAAATGTAATAGAACAGATTTTTGAGTATCTAATATTTTTTAGAGTGAATCAGAATATTATTTAGGGTCAGGGAAAAATTCAAAATTTTGTCCGGAAATCAGTGAAAAGTCATGGAAATTCTGTAAGTTTTTTATTTTAATAATATTTCAACATTTGTATTATCATTGGAATCTAATAATAAGCTTTGTTGCAATTTTTTTGTAAAATGCGTATTTCATTCAAGTTTTGCAAAAAAATTGCAACAAAGCTTATTATTAGACTCTAATCATAATAGAAATCACTTTTAAATTTAAATTATTTTCTAGAATTTTTAACTACAATTCTTCTTTAAATCAATTATTTTTTAATAATTTTTTATAAAGTTCTTTGGCGAATTTTCAAATCCATTTGTTTTCAATTCAATTTGACGTCAAATTTCGATTATTCTGAAATTCTTCAATTAAATATAAATTAGAAAATAAAAACTTGAAATAATTTTCAAAAATTTCGATTAAGCTTTTTGAATAAATAATTTCAAAAATTTCTTTAGAATTTTTAATTAAAAATATGAAAAATTCAGATTTTCAAAAATTTTAATTTGAAACCTTTACAAATTCAATTATTTCTAAAAATTGCAATTATTTAGTAACTTCTCAAAAATCCAATTATTATCTAAAACTTTAACTATGATATTAATTTTTAATTCAATTTTTATTAGATAATTCTACGAGAATTGAATTATTTAAGTACAAACATAGATAATTTATTGAATAATTGAATGTTTCTTAAAATTGAATTCTCAAAAAGAAGTTTATCAACAAATTTTTAAATTATTAAATTCTTTCGACGAATTTTAATAACATTTTTAAGAATCATTACATTTTTCGAGGAAGTTGATTGAAATTGTATTAAAAATAATGGAAATTCTGCAACGAATTTTATTATTTATGAAAATAACTAAATTGTTGCGAAGAATTTTATAAAAACAATGTTTGAAACAATTGATTTTTTTCGAAAAAATTTATGCAAATTCTATTTTTAATATTTGAATTTCTGTGAAATTTATTTATTATTTTAGAAAATAATTTAATATTCGTGTAGAACTTTGTCAAAATTGTTTTTTAATAATTGAATTCTTTTAGGAAATTTTATTAAAATAATAGACATATATCTAACTAGCTGTCGTACCCGTCTTCGACGGGTTTTAGTTTCTACCAATACATTTAAGTTTCTACCAATCTGGAAAATCAGGAAATAGCTAGGGAATTTAATTTGACCGGAAAAAAAATAATAATTAGTTACCATTATAGCTATTTTAGTAGGAAAATATTACTATTTGAATCAGTGATTGACTTTTTGTTATCAAATTAGTTATTTTAACCAATTCAAATGCAGAGAACAATATTTATCAATTTGTAGTACTCTAATTAATGTATTAAAAAAATTAAATTTTCCATACAGTTTTTGGAGTTATAGTAGAGTCTAATTGGAACTAATTGTATCGCAAGTAGACCCTACGTTACGACTGCTAAAACCTAACATAAGACCTAAATTTTAGGCTGAAAGTAGGGCTTAAATTTTGACTCGGGTCTGTTTTCATAAATATTATACATCAATAAAAATTAAAGTAAAAAGCAATTTTTTAAAAGCGAATTAATATAATGAAACTTTTTCTTAATTTGATAGAAAAATTCCCAGTTCGGCATATTCCCAGCTTTTTACAGTTTTTCCCGTTTGGTAGATACCCAGTTAAATGTATTAGTATAAACAGAAAACTGTACGACAGCAAGTAATACAATCTATATTTATATGAACTTAAGAAACAGTATTTTCATAAAATAAGTAAATTTTTATAGCCATTTGTAGATTTATTTATGGATAAAATCAAGTAAATTTAAATTTGACAAAAAAGAGATAAACCGTGAAAAGTTTGGACAAAGCAGGGAATTTTGTTAAACAAAAATAGACACCGTGTTAACTTTTGTCTTTACATTGCTCAAAACATCTCTTAAAGTTAAATCTAGAGTTAAAATGAAAAAACGTTTTAAAATGTAAGTTTTTGCCTAGTGGCATAATATGCTTGTATTGTATCACAGGTGACTTACAATTCTTGACATCCTGCGAAATCATTTTAATCATAAAAAATTTCCATTTTCAATATTTCTGAACTTCTTGAAAATATTAGATTGATTTGATAAATAATTTTGAATTGCACTATTTTGACATCAAAATATTAATCAGAGACTCCAAAAATACTACTGAATTATACTTCATATAGTAATTAGTATCGATTTTTTGATATATTGAAAATTTTTTTATATTTCTTGTAGGATAGTATTTTTTGCAAAATTATGATAAAATCTGACTAAATAACATATAATATTCATTTTTAGAAAGTTTAAAAGCTATTTATTAAAAATTGTGAAATTTGGAAATTTTCCATTTTTCAAGTTTTTGAAAATATTTTTATATTTACATCTTAGTTGTAGAATAGTATTTTTTGAAAAATTATGCTAAAATGTGACCAAATAACATGTAATACTCAAATATAGAAAGTTTAAAAGCAATCCATAAAAAAATGTAAAATTTTGAAATTTTCGATTTTTTGAAAACATTTTTATACTTACATATTAGTTATAGGACTTTATTTTTTGCAAAGTTATGCTATAATGTGACTAAATAACATATAATACTCAAGTATATAAACTTCAAAAGCAATCCATGAAAAATAAAAAATTTTGAAATTTTCGATTTTTTGAATTTTTTGAAAAAATTGAATATCTCCCGTTCTAATTAATATTTTTTAAATCTGTAAATTTATAAACCTTCCTTGGGTCAATACCTAATAACCTACCAAGTTGGACTTAAATCGATTCACATGTTTTTGTGTGATTGGGGTACAAAGTTTTCGTGACAGACAAACATACATACATACATACATACATACATACATACATACATACATTAAATTTTTTAAGAAACATTTTTGGAATCTCTGATGTCCATAATAACTAATCATGTTAACATTTTGAAGTTTTAAGCAATGTACAGACAGACATCTGATTTTATTAATAAGGATACGTAAATAAAGTGGATATTATTTGAAAAATTTGAAAAAAATAGGTAGTAGTGTCTCATTTCTAGATGAATGAAGGAGAGTCATTGAGAAGTATATAATTTCCTTCTCAAAGACAGTTTTATTTGAATAAAATTAATTTGCTGTTTGTGGTTTTTGTGGTGAAACGCAGTCCTTATTGACAAGTAGCAGATGACTTCTAACGATGATGTTTAACAGCATGTGATTATTAGGTTCTCAATGGTAATTTTTTCGGCCACTTTTCTCTTTAAATATTTAATAAATTGAGTTGAAATTTTGTAAGAAAGTCTAAAATACAATAAAGGAAGGCAGTGATGTGCAAAAGTTTTAATATTTAAAAAATTAATTATTATAAATTACTTTAAAATTATCAGTTGTCACGATCACTTCTAATCAATTTCTCGTCTTTATCAATTTCAAAGTGTTTTATTTATTATAATTTATTTTTGAATTATTAAAACTTTTACACATCACTGCCCTTCTTTATTATATTTTAGACTTTCTTACAAAATTTCAGCTCAATTTATTAAATATTTAATAAGAAAAAAAATGGTCGACAAAATTACCATTGAATTTCTAAGTCACATGCTGTTAGCAGATGATTGAAACAATATGAATGGGAAGATAAATTCAAAATCAAATGTTTTCTAGTAGCGAGCAATTCAAGTGTATAATCACACAAAACTGAAAGCAAATCATCCAAAATAATTGGTATGATTTCGTTTTATATACACTAATTCAAATGTGGTTTCCAGTTCTCTATATATGCGGCAACATCTCTTTAATCAACCGGAAACTATTCATCAGGTTAAACCCTCCTTTCCTGCCTCTTGTAGAATGTCTTGTTAAACTTGTACTTTCTATTTACTGATTGAAATTTCCAAAGTTCCTCTCTCTCTCTCTCTCTATTCTTGGATGCAACTGTATGCAATACTGACGTGTTTGTTTCAAAGTGGAATGAGAGACACTAAGGGCGACTGCATTTAAACATGGACCACTTTTGAACTTCTGCAAGTTTCACACTGCGGGGTCAATATAGTAACGTGGCAAGAAATTAGCTAGATTTACGATCAACAACTATACAATTTTCTTTTACGAATCCAAGAGAAAAAAAACTTTTTTATTTTCTTATTTTTTTCTTAATGTTTGCCTTTTAGATTTTATAAACTTTTGTTTCTATTCGTACTTTTAAAAAAAATAAAATGAACAGTGTTACAAATTTTGATTTTGTTTTATGAAGCTGAAGCTGGCACTCAGTTATCAGCACCCACTTATTTTTTTAAAATTTTGTTGGCAATGGAACAAAAGAAAACCATAGCTGAGAAAATAAAATGGCTCTAACAGAATGTATATTCTTCAAAGGTTATACATTAAAAACAATTGAATACAAATCAATGAAAATAATAAAATTTAATTCTAAAAGGATTTTAATTTGTGCCGCAGGGACAAATAATAAAATAAATAAAGAAAAAGCATAATAATCAAATATAATTTAAAAACAAATAATAAAATTATTTATTAAAACTTATATGATTTTTATTTTAATTGTATTCAATAAAAATGTCATTACAATAAGTTAATAAAAATAATAATAGTAATAAATAGCAATATATTATTGCATGTATTTAAAAAATACATAGTTTAAATATTAATTGCAAAATTATGGCTCGGTTAAACTAGCGACCCACCGGCCGCCACCCATCAGAAGAATCCATACACGGAGAAACTTTTAATACCAATAATTCTTAAAACTGGTGAGACATTTTAGTATGTTAGGTTAGATTCAAGGGAAAAACGACATAGGTTATAGAAATTGCTATTAAGACTATCAAAAACACTCATTCAGTATATATTTTACAGTTCTTCATAAGGAAACTAACGAAAATTAGTATGTTGTTTTAGAAAGAAAATAATAATTTTTGCAAAGTTGGGAAAGCCATGAAAATTAAAAAGAAACACAACAAATTAATTGTCTATAGATACTCATAGAGACGATAGTGATACTTGGATCTGATGGTAGATGGCATTAGTGTATGTCACTGTAACTGTAGGTAAATATATTTAACACGACGTAAGAACCTAACCTATATTATTAACGCACACACGCACACGCAAGTAAAGACACGACGATTGGTCACGGAAACCGAAAGATCGCACGATTCGTTAGAAGTACACAGCTGAATCGTCCTTATATATTAAACGAGTGGAAAAATATGTGCCTTCGAGAGAGAGCATTTTTTAAAATAACTTACTAATCAAATTATGTAAATAAGTAAAAGTCGTGAAAAAAATTATGTTATATTGAGGAACAGTTCTTGAATTTAATTTGGCATGAGGAGACATTCACGTTTATTAATAAAAGGTTTTTTTCTTTCATACACGTGTGAATTTCAACTTCGAAAACATTAGGGTTAGTTCGCGACGTCAGGTGATGGTCTCGGTGATGCTCGGGCGAAATCGGTTAAGTCCGCCCGCAGTCCTTCCAAAATTGGTATGCTACGTTAGAATGTCTGTTATATATTCTATCTATATGTGGAAAAAAGGTTAGAATTACCGTATTATTTCACAAACAAAAACTAGCATTTTATTCTTTTCTAAAGAAAAATAAGACTATTTCTAATGCAGATAGTAATTTTTGTACACCGAAGGTTGCTTAATATATAACGAACTTATCATATTTTCGTATTAATGTTGAAATTATTAGCACAACGCACGAAAAATCCTCACATTCTAACGTACTTTTAGAATAAACATAACCAAATATATTTAATATTATAAGAAAAAGTTTCTCCGTGTAGGCGCCGACACACATAGTAGCGCGGTGGCCCTATAAGGTTCAATCAACGCAAAAACAACGTACGCTAGCTATTACAGTTTATAGAAAAAATTGCAATAGTCACATTTTAAACAGCAATAATCCCCCTTTAATATCTGACCAAGAAATAAACATTTGGTCTAAAATTGTTCGAATTTTTAATAGCCAGCGTTTCCACCCGCCCGTATCAGAAAAACGAAAATTGGGAAAAAAATTGGAAAAAAATTCATAACTCGAATAATTTTTGACCAATTCTTTGTTTCTTGGCAGCAAATTAAAGAGGGATTAATAGTTCTCAAGATGTGACAATTGAAAATATTTTTAATAAACTTTTGATAGCCAGCGTCCCCACCCGCCCGTATTAGAAAAACGAAAATTGGAAAAAAATCGGAAAAAAATTCATAACTCGAACAATCAAAAAGTTTATTAAAAATATTTTCAATTGTCACATCTTGAGAACCATTAATCCCTCTTTAATTTGCGACCAAGAAACAAAGAATTGGTCAAAAATTATTCGAGTTATGAATTTTTTTTCGATTTTTTCCCAATTTTCGTTTTTCTAATACGGGCGGGTGGGGACGCTGGCTATCAAAAGTTTATTAAAAATATTTTCAATTGCCACAACTTGAGAACCATTAATCCCTCTTTAATTTGCGGCCAAGAAACAAAGAATTGGTCAAAAATTATTCGAGTTATGAATTTTTTTCCGATTTTTTTCCCAATTTTCGTTTTTCTGATACGGGCGGGTGGGGACGCTGGCTATCAAAAGTTTATTAAAAATATTTTCAATTGCCACAACTTGAGAACCATTAATCCTTCTTCAATTTGCGACCAAGAAACAAAGAATTGGTCAAAAATTATTCGAGTTATGAATTTTTTTTCGATTTTTTCCCAATTTTCGTTTTTCTAATACGGGCGGGTGGGGACGCTGGCTATCAAAAGTTTATTAAAAACATTTTCAATTGTCACATCTTGAGAACTATTAATCCCTCTTTAATTTGCTGCCAAGAAACAAAGAATTGGTCAAAAATTATTCGAGTTATGAATTTTTTTCCGATTTTTTTCCCAATTTTCGTTTTTCTGATACGGGCGGGTGGGGACGCTGGCTATCAAAAGTTTATTAAAAACATTTTCAATTGTCACATCTTGAGAACTATTAATCCCTCTTTAATTTGCTGCCAAGAAATAAGCATTTGGTCAAAAATTATTCGAGTTATGAATTTTTTTTCCGATTTTTTTCCCAATTTTCGTTTTTCTGATACGGGCGGGTGGGGACGCTGGCTATCAAAAGCTTATTAAAAATATTTTCAATTGTCACATTTTGAAGAGCAATAATCCCCTGTTAATTTCAAACCAAGAAATAAGCATTTGGTCAAAAATTAATCGAGTTATGAATTTTTTTCCGATTTTTTTCCCAATTTTCGTTTTTCTGATACGGGAGGCTGGGGACGCTGGCTATCAAAAGTTTATTAAAAATATTTTTAATTGTCACATTTTGAAGAGCAATAATCCCTCTTTAATTTTTGACCAAGAAATAAGCATTTGGTCAAAAATTATTCGAGTTATGAATTTTTTTCCAATTTTTTTCCCAATTTTCGTTTTTCTGATACGGGCGGGTGGGGACGCTGGCTATCAAAAATTTTTTAAAAACATTCTTATTGGTCACAATTTAGGGACCATTAATCTCTCTTTAATTTTTGACCAAGAAACAAAGAATTGGTCAAAAATTATTCGAGTTATGAATTTTTTTCCGATTTTTTTTTCCAATTTTCGTTTTTTTGATACGGGCGGGTGGGAACGCTGGCTATTAAAAATTCGAACAATTTTAGACCAAATTTTTATTTTTTTGTCACAAATTTAAGGGCGATTATTGCTCTTTAAAATGTGACTATTGCTTTTTTTCTATAAACTGTAATAGCTAGCGTACGTTGTTTTTGCGTTGATTGAACCGTATAGGGCCACCGCGATACTATGTGTGTCGGCGCCTATGGATTTTTCTGATGGCTGGCGGCCGGCGGGTCGCTAGTTTCACCGAGCTAAAAATTATTTATAAAAAATGAAGCAAACCAAAAATTGATAGTTAAAAATAGTCAAGGAAGAAAATGGGAATTTTTTCAGAATTAAAACTTTGTTTTTTTCAGAAAAAATTATTTTTTAAGGCCCAATGATTAAGTCCCGCAGTGTGATGTGGTTTTTTATGTTTATACTAATCTAACAAAAGTATTTTACCAAAAATCTATAGTTAAAAATAGTCAAGGAAGAAAATGGGAATTTTTTCAGAATTAAAACTTGGTTTTTTTCAGAAAAAATCATTTTTTAAGGCCCAATGTTCGAGTTCCCTAGTGTGATGTGGTTTTTTTATGTTTGTACTAATCTGACAAAAGTATTTTACCAAAAATCAATAGTTAAAAATAGTCAAGGAAGAAAATGGGAATTTTTTAGAATTAAAACTTGGTTTTCTTCAGAAAAAATCATTTTTTAAGGCCCAATGTTCGAGTCCCGCAGTGTGATGTTGTTTTTTTATATTTGTACTAATCTGACAAAAGTATTTCACCAAAAATCGATAGTTAAAAATAGTCAAGGAAGAAAATGTGAATTTTTTAAGAATTAAAACTAGGTTTTTTTCAGAAAAAATCATTTTTTAAGGCCCAATGATTAAGTGCCGCAGTGTGATGTGGTTTTTCATGTTTGTACTAATCTGACAAAAGTATTTCACCAAAAATCGATAGTTAAAAATAGTCAAGGAAGAAAATAAGAACTTTTTTAGAATTAAAACTTGGTTTTTTTAGAAAAAATCATTTTTTAAGGCCCAATGATCAAGTCCCGCTGTCTTATAAGGTTATTTTTAGGTTTGTACTAATCTGACAAAAGAGTCCCTCCAAAAATCGATTTTTGAAAAAAAATTTTTTTAGAGAATTTTTTTGTAAGTCTGCGGACTCGATTATGTACAATATACTCAATATTTATAGAATTTTTTTCTTAACTATATTTAAATCACATTCGTTAACTTTAAAATTTTTTTGCTCACTATTTTGAATTCTGAATTTTCGACCACGGATTTGGATTAAACGACCTCGAAAACCCCAGAGTAGGCATTTTCATACAGATTCGTTAACTTTAAAATTTTTTTGGTCGATATTTTAAATTTTGAATTTTTGACAACTGATTTGGAATTGTTTGGGTTTTCCAGTTTGAAGTTTGGGTAATGCAGTTGAGGCCAGTATTTAGCCCAATCAACTTTTCCACTCAGGATAATACAAATATAAAAACTTATTAAAAAATATATAAAAGATGTTACAAAACATGTAACTTTGATATATTAGTACGTGTGTTTGAACTTAAACAATTATTTTTGCAGAAACTCGTAACCTTGTTAAATTTTTTCGGTGCTGACAACCTAAAACAAAAAAAATGATACAAATATCATCTGAAGTGGCATGTTTTACAGAAATCTCAGTTCATATGTCACGATTCTCAACCCTTCTTTGAAATGGCACGTTTTTCACCAAGTCTGAACTCTGAAGTAGCTCGCTTCTGCTCCCAACCAACAATTTTACGAGAAAAGTGTCCGATAAATTAAGATCACTCTGATCACGTGACCTGACAGTCACATGCTGTTAAAATAAGAAGTTAGTTAAGTAGAAATTTTATTAAATAATTCTACTAAAAATTATTTCCATTTAACGAAATTAGTAAATAAATATTCCATCTAACCAAATATTATGGGATATTCATGTGTGCGAATAAAATAAAATTATATTCGAATACAAATCTCGCTTACGAAAGTTGATAAAAATTTCACTATCAAATAAACTTTTTATTCTATTTATCAATGCAGTGTTCTATTTATCAAAAATAGTAATACTAGGGAAAAGTTTTTGTGTAAATATTTTTAAATAAATTGCTCGATTGTATCAAAGAACTTTTTGCAAATAATAATGGCTTATAGAGAAAAACGCAGTTAATGGTGCACAAAGGACAATGACACCCACGATGTTTTCTTTAAACAAATCTATATTTTCGAATCATTTTCTCTGTTAATTTATTCAGTCGTTAGCGGAACACTAATCTTCCGTGATATTGCTTGTTATTTTTATTATTGGATAATTTAAATTCGATATCAAGTTTTTACCAGTTGAATAACATTTTCCGCATGTTGAACATTAACCGCAAATGCGGGTGATATACACACACTTTTTGTAACCGTTATTTATTTTTTTAAATTATCCATTCAATTTTGTTTTAAAAGTTAATAGTACCTATTATAGCTAAATATTAATATTATTATTTGATATTAACATTTATTACGTTCTATTATTTTTAAAATTGCTAATTTTATTTAAAAAGTGAGTGAGAGAAGTCAGCCGCCCGAGAAATATTGTTGCTACTATTGTTTTTAATCTCCTTTATTCTAAAAACTGACAGAAAACTTTATCATTTCTTTCACAAAAAAGTATTTAAAAATTACAATTCTAAAAAATTTTTGCAATATTTTTGGTGATATTAATCTGCTTGGTGAAAATTTGAAACTTATTATTATAATAACTGGTGAGTATATTGACAAAGGAACTGTATCTAAAATTATTACAAGAGAAACATTTCTATTGTAATAATATATTTTGTTACAATAACAGTATATTGTTGCAATATAGTAATAATAGTTCCAATAATAATGTGATCTTGTTTGCATTTGGAGAACAACAGAGTGTATATATATATATATATATATATATATATATATATATATATATATATATATATATATATATATATGGCGACAGTAGTTTCACAAAGTGTCGTATAATATCTAATGGCGAGCGTTTATGAAGAGAATATTTCTGCGGGGAAAACTTTTGAAACCCTAAGTCCAGTAGAAAGCAGTTTAACTCGTCTGGAATTAATCTGTACAAATTGTGTTTAAACAACCACAAACGTACCACAATATTTTAGCTCTTAATATTTTACTTCTCTTCTTATTACAGTGTTATTTTCTGTTCGCTATTAATAACAGAGAAAAATGAAAAGCAAAAAAAGAACTAAAACATATTTTTATTTAAAAAAACGATTAAATTTATTTAAAAAATGATATTTGTATTTTTTTCCATTTCTGTTCATAAAATTAAATTTTTTTCTAGTCAGGAAAAATCAAGGAATTCTGTGAGATGTTTTTAAAATGTATTTCTTGATTTAAAACTTGAAAATTTTTAATTGACAAATGTTATTATTTTTGATACCTCCTTTTTTTAATGACAGAATTTGGTTTAAAATAAAACGCTGGGATCACAGACCTTTTTTTAAATTAATTTTCTTTATTTTTCCTCTTTTTCTCTTTTATTATCCCCTTTTAAATTAAGAAAATCCCCCAATTTTTTAAGACAACCTTACAAAAATTGGCATTTTTTTGTAAGTTGAAAAAAGTTTTAATTCAATTTAAGAAAACAAGAAATAAACTTTTTACTAACTTTTGAAAAATTTGAGTTTATCAAAACTTAAAAACTTTTTTTTTTATTATTTTTTCCGAGTTTTTAAAATACGAAATTTTTGTATACGAGATAACAAATATAAAATAACTTCTATTGTTTATTAAGTAGAACCAAACTATTTGGAATTAATATCAACTTTTATTATTTCCAATATAGATTTGATTAAATTGAAAGTTTATTTTACTAATAATCTAATTATTATTATAGATTATTAAAATTAGTAAAATCGTTCTATTTCGATAATAATCTGTTTGCAGTTTAAAGTTAGTTGTTGCTTGTAACAGCTTGACACCTTAATTTAAGATTTAATTTTTTTTTAATATACACGTTTGTTTATTGCAACAAACTTATTTAATTTTTTTTTTAAATTTTCTTTAGACAATTTTAAATTAAATTCTTTTGAGAAATTTTCTTGAAATTGTATTGAAAATAATTGAATATTGGCAAAGAATTTTTAAACAAATTTTCGAAAATAATAATGTCGATATATCAATAATTGACATAATTTTCGTTTCTCTGAAAAAAAAACATTTGGCAGAAAAATTTCTTCGCTAATCTTAAAATCGAGCAATCAGAAATTATCAAAAAAATAGTTTGTTCATCAAAAAATTTCCTCAATTGATATTTCGACATTTAAAGAATTTTATCGAATGACAATTCGTGCAAATAAAAATTCGGACGAATGAAGAATCGTTGAAATTCGAATCAAATAAATTCCGTTAAGCCTTTTTCGAAATTCAGGATTCAATCAGAAAATGATTATTTGTTTAAACTAATTATTAAAATTAAATTAAATTTTTTTTTAATGCGCATTAGGTTAGAAATTTATTAAAATAATTTTACAGTTAGTCATGGAATTTTAAAAATAATAATTTGAAAAAGGCAAGATACTTTAAAATCTTAAAACCGGAGCAATCCTGATAATTGATTTATAATTAAGTGAAAATTTTTTGTAGTTTACTAATTTGGAAATTTACTCTATTGTAAACTTTTTAGTCTTTTTTTAAATATTTTATTTATTCAAGTTTCTGTTGTACAACAATATTTCTCGTTGAAAGGCACACGTTGTCGACAAAATCCATTGCAACAAATTTTGTTTCGATCCGGAGAGCAAATATGACCCTTCTTAATGCAGTCATTTCCTTTAATAGTCGGGATCATCATCATCAAAACTGCAATTACTGCTCCAATCAATATTAAAACTATTCCGTGAAGATCCATTTGAATTCGTGGCACTGTAATAAGCAATCGTCTTTTGAATATTTAACATTATTTAAATACTTAATAATTTTTAAATATTGAAAATTATTCAATAACTAAGTTAAATAAAATTAAAGGCATTTTTATTTCATTTTTATTGTCATATATATTTGTTTCTATATTGATTATTTAAAAAAAGCTCTCCAGCTTTATTGTTTGTTTATCTGTTTACAATTCGTGAAATCCAATAGTTGAAACATAAATGTATAACTAAATTATTGTTTTTTTTTATGTACAGTAATATTATTTGATCTAAAATGAACAAAAAATTGTCAAATAAAATTATTTGATAATATAAAAGAGAAGAGGTTTTTATAGAAGTATTTTTTTTTTTTGAGGTCGACACTATATTAATCATTGTTTTGTTAAAATTTAAATGCACACTGAAGTATACAATATGGTTTAGTAGCGACAGTCAATATAGAGTCAGACAACTTTCAAATGCCAGAATAAATGCCGGCTATTCACTGAAATGAAAGGTCGTCAATGTTTTATTTTTTTACATTAGGAAAAAAAGTTTTAACACTAAAAGTAAAAATTTATTTAAACAGCATTTATTTAATAAAATTAAATTTTGGACAATTTTCCCTATAATATGCAGTAGAGAAAGTGATAAATTAAATTATTTAAATTGCAATATGAATGTAAAATGTATGCAATTTTAATAAATTTCAATACTTTTTGCAACCTTCACTGTCATTTTATTACAGTTTTTATGGAAAAAAAATTTCATGTTTTTTCTAAATTACAGGCTTCACAGTCTGTCCCCTATTTCCCTGAAAGTCCCCTTTTTTAATTTTGGCCCCTAAACGTACCCTATTTTGAAAATTTCCCCTATTTTTTTCGTTGCAGGAAATCAATTATTTTCAAGAATTTTTAAATAATTCTGCAAAAAAATTAAATTATCTTGATAACCAACAAAATTCTCCCCATAAAATCAATTATTTTAAGGATTTTTAATGAAATTCTTTTCCAAAATTCAATTATTTTGATAAATATCAAATTTTTTCTCAAAAATCCAATTATTGTCAAAAATTTTAATTAAATTCTTGGCAAAATTTCAATTATTTAAACAAAATTTAATAAAATATTTTGCACAAATTCAATTATTTTTATAAAATTTTAATGTATTTCTCGTCAAGAATTCAATTATTTTCAAAAATTTAAATAAAATTTTTTGCAACATTTCAATTATTTTTAAAAGTTTTTCGCAACTCAATGTTTTTAAATATTTACTATTTTCATAAAATTTATCAACAGATTTAATTATAGAAAAAACTTGTTGATACAATTCTACGAAAAGATTCAATTATTTTCATAAATAATAAAATTTCATTTACGAATTCAATTATTTTTAATTGAATCATCGCAGAATTTCAAATAATTTTAATACAATTTTAAATAAATTCCTTGAAAAATGCAATTATTATGAAAAATTTTATTAAAACTTGACTAAATAATTCAATTTTAAGAAACATTCAATTATTCAATAAAACAATAAAATTCGTTTCAATAATTCAAATATTTTTATAAATAACATTTAATTCGTAGCAAAAAATCAATTATTTTCAAAATTTTTTAATTTTGCAGAAGAATTCAATTAGCTTGATAAATAAAAAAATCGAATAAATTCTTCCCATAAAATCAATTATTTTAAGGAATTTTAATAAAATTCTTTTCCAAAATTCAATTCTTTTGAAAAGTAATAAAATACTTTGCAGAAATTAGATTATTTTCAAAATTTTTTAAAACTTCTCGTCAAGAATTAAATTATCTTTATAAATAGATAGGGAAATTCTTCTCAAGAATTAAATTATTGTCAAAATTTTTTTTTAAATTCTTCTGAAGTCAATTATTTTAAAAAAATTTTTTCAAATTCTTCTCATGAATTAAATTGTTTTCAAAAATTATTATTTAAATTCTTCTCAGGAATTCAATTATTTTTAAAAAATTTAATAAAATTCTTCAAAAAGTTTTCAATTATTTTCAAAAATTGTTATAAAATTCATAATTATAATAAATTTTATTAAAATTTTAATTAAATAAAATACTTTTTAGGGTCACTGTGAAGCCTGAAATTATTACACATTATTAGGAAAATAGTTTTAGCAGCTATAAAATTTACTTAAATTCTTAAAATATTTTAACGTTTTTAATATAATAGGTCAGGAAAATTAGAAGTTTGTGAAAATATTATGTATTAAGAGAAAGAGGCGATTATTTAAAAAAATTATTTTTTTAAATAGAAAGTATGTTTGTTAGTATATTTGAAAGCGGTAATTTTATTTTAAAGTTCAAGTTGTGATAAAAATGGACTTTTCTAAAAAGCTATCTCTGTCACTGTAGCATTAATAATGAAAACGGTAATTGAACGCTTGCATCACACTTTCTATCCCGCATGCTTAAGTTGCATCGAGATTCACTATAATTATATAATTAATCTTTCTATTATAACATTCACTTTAAAAACTTTTCAAACCATTTTCACTCTATCTTTCAATTAATTATACATAAATGAATGTTTGAAAAAGCATTTAATTGTATTTAAATATTTAAAACTTTCATTTTTAAGAAGATTAAAATTCAACACTTAAATAGATGTTTCATATTTAATTTAATTTTTAACAAAACTATTTTTTATTCTATTTATTTTCATTTGCAACATTACAATCAAAATTGTAGTTACATAATTATAATTTTCCTGAAAATGGAACAAAAAAAAAAATATTTAATTTGATAGAAAAATAATAAAACTTTTTTTAAAAAAATTCTGTACTTACTAAAAATGATGAATATCGATGTGAAAACGACAAAAAAATGAATGAAAACTATTTAAAGTAACTTCTTTTTATATACTGCTTAGTTTTTCCTCTTCTCTTATCTATTTTACCGTATATGATGAGCAAACTTATATCTCGTACTAATTAAGGAAAATTTTTGTACTTAAAAATTTGAAATTGTCTACATTTCTAGTATTTCATTTTCATGTAATAGGTATTAATTTATATAAGTAATAAATAATAATAATTATAGGTAATATACAAATAACATATGAAACATATAAAATCTGTTAAATTATGCCGGAAAATAATTAAATTTTTAAAATACAATTTCATATAGGTACTAGTTTGTGAAAATAAAATTAATAAAGTTATTTTTTTCCCCCAAGAAAGGAAACAAATACCTTTATGTATGAAAATAGAAATAACGTGTCAACTTTGTAAAATTTTGAACACATTCTGCGTTGGTTTTATTAAAGTACCTGTCAAATCAGAAAAAAGTATAATAAATGTAGATGCACAAAAATAAAAAGCTTCCTTTACTTTAAAACGAAAAAAAAACAAAAAATAAAATGCTGGGAAAGCAAGTGGAAAACTATAATTCTTTCTTTGTGAGAGAGCAAATGTTTGCTAATTATTCATAATAAGAATACATATTCAGTTGTCCGTATAATGAGCACTTTAAACGAAAAACAAAGAGCTACTAACGAGAATGTAATTTCATAATTTAAATTTCCAAGATTTTCTATATGTATTTCCTAACTGTAACGTGGAAGTATAAATTTTGCAGCAGAATAAACAAGTAACAATTGTATCTATTAAAAGATTTTCTCACTTTATTATTTGTTTCGTTTAATTTTTGTTTATTATTTTTTTTTTACTTTGAAAAATTTAATTTAAAAATAGAACAATTACATTAAAATATGCATTTATTTACTGAAATAACTTTTTATATAAACATTTACATATATATATTTTGCAACTTTTCAGGCCGAATGTAACCAATTACTAATAAAAAAACTAAGAATAATAATTTTATCAATTGTTTAAAGAAATTACTATTGTTTAACTTCAACTTTTTATTTTACCTCACAACAAAATGTATAATTGAGAAAAAATCGCAACTCTGCAGCTCAATTAGACAAGAATTTGTAAATAAACAATAATAATTTGTTTAAACAAATTAGTAATTACATGTAATAATGTTGCAACGCAACCTGGAAACCTGCAAAACCTGGAAATGTCAGGGAATTTTATAAACCTTCAAAAAAACCTGGAAAAGTCAGGGAATTTTGATTGGAATCCTGGAAAATTATTGTTTTCTAAAGTTATTGTGCTTATTCTTGAAATCTAATTTTTCATTAATTCAATTTTCTTAATTCAATTTTAAATGAGTTGCCTTAACAATTTTTCTTCGCAATAATTCAATTATTTTCATAAATAATCAAATGTTTTTTACAGAGATTCAATTATTTTCATAAATAATAAAAAAAACTTATAGATTTACAATTATTTTCATAAATATATAATATAACTTATCGCAGAATTTCAATTATTTTTCATACAATTTTAATGGTATTTCTCGAAAAATGTAATTATTCATAAAAATTTTATTAAAATTCATCAAAGAAATTCAATTAAAAAAATTTTTTTTTTTTTAAAAAGCCTTCCTATAATTTATTTATTAGAATTTAAGTATTACTGTCAATACATTATTAATTAAATTTCTTGAGAGAATTAAATTATTTTCAAAAATTTTAATGAAATTCTTTGTAACAATTCAATTTTTTTTAAAAATAATTTTAATAAAATTCAATTTTTTTAAAAATAATTTTAATAAAATTCTTCGTAGAAATTTCATTAATTTCTATAATTTAAAAGAATTCAATTATTTTCAAAATCTACTATTTCAATAAAATTTCACAAAAGAATTCAATTAGGTATTTAAAAAGAAATATTATTAAAAAATTCGTCTGAAGAATTCAATTATTTTTAAAAGGTAATAAAATTCTTCGAAAAAATTTAATTATGGTCAAAAGTTTGGAAAAATTATCGTCAAAATTTCAATTATTTTTATAAATATTAAATTTTTTTCGAAAATTCAATTATTTTAAAAAATTTTAATGAAATTCTTTTTAACAAATTCAATTTTTTTTCAAAAATTCTCCTCCATTCAATGATTTTCAATATCTACTATTTTAATAAAATTTTCTAAAAGAAGTGAATTATTTTAAAAATTTTTTGATAAAATTCTAAGCAAACCTTTTATTATTTTTATAAATAACAAACATTTCACAGCAATTCAATTATTTACAAATTTTTTATAAATTTCTTTGCAGTAATTTTATTATTTTCAAAAATATTCAATTTATTTTCACAGAAATTCAATTATTTTTATAAATATTAGAGAACTTTTTCAAAAATTATTAAAAATAATGAATTTATGGAAGATGTTTAGTTAAAAACACGAAAAAAAATTTAATTTTGTAAAAGTTACAAATTATTGTACAAATTCAATTATTTTTAAGAATAATAATATTCTTCGCAAAAATTAAATATTGTTCAAAAGTAGTAAAATTCTTCTTAGAGATTCAATTATTTTCACAAATAATAAAACTCATTGCTGAATTTCAATTATTTTTAATACAATTTTAATCAAATCCCTTGAAAAATGTAACTATTCTTAAAAATTTTATTAAAATTCGTCAAAAATTTCAATTATTTGAAAATTTGTTGATAAAATTCTTTAAATGAGTGCTCAATTTTAAGAAACATTCAATTATTCAATAAATTACTTATTTTTGTATTTAAATAATTGAATTGTCGTAGAATTTTCTAATTATAATTGATTTAAATATGAATTTCAGTTAAAATTGTAGATAATTGAATTTTGATCTTTGAATGTTTGAATTTTTCATACTTTTAATTGAAAGTTGTGTAGATTTAATTTTTTTTGAAAAAGTTCAATTAAATTTTTTTTAAGTTATTTGAAGTTTTTATTTTCTAATATTTGATTGTAGAGTTTCCGAAAAATCAATAAAATTTCGTAAAATTGAATTGTAAACAAAAAGATTTGAAAATGTTGAAAGAAATGTTTTAAAAATTATTAACAATAATTAATAATAATTAATTTAAAGAAGAATTTTAGTTAAAAATTTTGGAAAACAATAATTAAATTAAAATGATGAAAGTAATTTTGAATAAGTTACAGTAACAATATTGTTATAATATAAAATAATGATTTTATCAGTCGGTCATTTTTAATTATTATAAAACATGATGATAATTATCATCAAATCTAAAAATAAAAAAATACACAATATTTTTTATACATAATCGAAAAAGAATTATTTAAATCAAATTTTTTAATGAAAATATTGTGGAGAATGCTCCATATTAACTTGTCATCAATCATAAAATTTTTATTCTCTACGATATGTAAAATTATGCACACTGTTAAAAATAATTTTTTTTAATTTCACTCCTCCCTTTTTTAAAACACTAGAAATCCGTTGTTCTCAACATGGAATTACATTTCTGAAAAAGTTCTGATAACGATATTCTTATTTTCCATCACTATTATTGATCCTATTTCGTTGAAATGTGATTAATAAATTACAGGGCAAATAATTCTAGCGTGCTTTCTACGAGTTATGCTGTCATACTAGAATCGCGTGCAGATCACTGTATTTTACAATAAAAAAAACATATACTTTCCCCTTTAAATCAGATCTCAACGGTCTAATTTTGTAATGTAGATTTTCCCTGGTAAACAGCAGCTCAATCGCAGCTGTTTTAATGAAAGATTTATACGTTAAAAGCATACAATGACAATTCGTTGTTTATTTAGTTATCTACTTTACTGTTGTACATGTAAAAGCAGTTAATTTTGAACATTCAATTAGTAGGCGCAAAGGAAATCAATACTGAAAGTATTGATAAGGCTAACTTGCTTTAAAAATTTACTTTATTGCAAACAGCACTCTGTTTCTGAAAATATACTCATTTTTTAATTTTACAAAAAAGCCAGAATTGGAATTTTTTTTCTTTTTTAATCTTCTAATACTGAATATTTTAAATGCAATAGGAAAGTTGAAATTCGAATTTTGTTTTTCGGTTGTTTATTTGCTTCACAGGGAGAGAGGATATGTTAACATAATTGGTTAAAAAATGAAGATGTAAAAATTGGTACTGTGGGACTCGGGGGTGTGCTTTAAGGCAGATCTATGACCCAAGGAAAATCATTCTTATTCCTTATTTATATTGAGTTTTGCAGACTTTGATTCGCCTATACGGAAGTACCGTCAGGCTTTAGGCAGCGTAGATGTGGTTCCCTTTTTGTTGTTTATGCGACTCTTTCCATGACCTTATTTTCTCTGGATTCTTGCAAAAGTCTCCTTGGCTTCCTTCAGGGCAGTTCTGAAGACTTTGAAACTTCCTGATCCAGCGACGTGGTTGGAATTCCTGCTTTCAACGTAATTTACTTTACATAGCTGCTTGGGTTAGTTTTGCAATGTGCGCAAAGTTAGTGATCAGTTGGCTACTCTGCATTGTCTTTCTGTGTAGCCATAACTCAGATATTAAGAGGTTGTAACGGCTTTTTTTATTAAACGAATTACACTTTAAAATAAATTGGTTTGAATTTTAAAAATTAAATCACATACAATAAAATTAAATTTAGGAATTAAACAAATATAGGTAACATATTCTTCCAACAATTATTAGTCTTCTTATTTCTGGGTAAAGAAATCTAAGTTTCTAATTACGAGTGTTACTTTTCTACACACCGACTATTACTTTTCTACGATTCCTACCGCTTTGATCATTTCCGCGACCAAGTTTCCTCGTTGTAGTCATTCGTCTGTATTGATCTGGAAACTAGAATAGTCCATCCGTAATCTACCGCGCATCTTGACAGAAGAACCTCATCTTGCTAAGTACAGCGTATCACAAAGACGAAGAGTTGAGATAATTCGATCAAGTGAGCAGCAACGAAATGTACTGGCAAACCAAATAATTACACCCACACTCATGCGTACCGTTATAATCTAATAATAAATTTTTATGGGTATAAAAAATTAAACATTCAATGTGAGTGTCTTGATTTTAAAGGCGATTAATAAAAATGGAATACAAAAAATAACTTTAGCGACATGTTGACACAATTCAATTGAACTTATAATCATTAATGAAACAATACAGACCAAATATGAAGATGTAAGGTGATTGTATTCGCTTGTCGAGATGAAAAAGACGCTGTGAGAAGATCCTGATTTTGGTAGTCAATTATAAATTTTGATGAGACAATTTGATCCGCATTAATGAATTCCTTACATTGATGTACAATTGCGCAAATATGAGTAGGAACATGATGACGGAACTGGAACTCAACACATTGAATCAGTACAATTAAATAAGTAAGCCGCACAGGAATCTTTGTTGATTAAAAGTTTAACCGCACTGATAAATAATACACAAATAATCTATTTTCGAACTTATATAACAATAAACATAAACGGTTTTATAGAACAATGCCTATAGACGAGATTTTGATTGCATCCTACTACCACAAAGGAACGTTACAAATTGACGACAACGTAATAGAATGAACTTGGTTTAGTAATGTAATTAGACCAAGTTCACCGACTTATGATTAATACAGTTAATATTTAATAATACAGAACCGGCACTAAAGATTAAAGATCTCCTATGTTCAGATACATACGTATTCGAACTGACTTGTCTGAGAAAGATGAAGAGTTACGTCTCCAAACGGTCATCAGAAGATTGGATTAGTATTATAGCGATCGGAATTCCACGGGCTTTAGATTGTCTTGATCTTGGTCTATGGGTTTTCCTGGGTGAGTTATAGTATTAGCTCGGGAGGTGACCTGCCTTAGTCACAAGGGATTAGTAAGGTTCCGCCACAAGCCGAGGAAATACCTATAATTGTGGAAAGCGGTTAAGATGTCCAGTAAGCCTAATATTGATAGTTTTGAATGCACACGCCTGCTTTGATGTTTGCCTTGAGTTAAATATGTTCATCATGATTGCAAGGAGGTGTTGTTTGGTCAAACACTGTTTGAGAATAATTACAGACATAAATTGAAAACTCCTTGTGGTCCCCGTTTGCAGTATACGAGATATGTCGCCTATCACCCGTTGAGGATTTATCTAGCCCAGACAGAGACTTGGGTTTGTAAGGCCTTTGTAGTATCAGGTCCATGATAATTAAATCTGATAACAAACTGACCCTGAGAACGGGACGCATGATTATTCCCCAAATGTCATTTTTCCGAAATGTCATTTTACCGAACTGCACTTTTGCGAATAGTCATTTTTGCGAAAAGCCAATTTTGCGAAATGTCACTTTTGTGAATTGTCATTTTTGCGAAAAGCTATTTTTGCGAATTGTCATTTTTGCGAATGGCCATTTTTACAAATTGTCAATTTTCCGAAAAGTCATTTTTGCGAATCGCCATTTTTGCGAAAAGTATTTTTTACGAATTGCCATTTTTGCGAATTGTCATTTTTAAGAAATGTCATTTTTGCGAATTGTCACTTTTGCGAATCGCTATTTTTACGAATCGCCATTTTTACGAATTGTCATTTTTGCGAATAGTCATTTTTGCGAAAAGTTATTTTTACGAATCGACATTTTTGCGAATTGTCAATTTTCCGAAAAGTCATTTTTGCGAATTGTCATTTTTGCGAATCGACATTTTTACGAATTGTCAATTTTCCGAAAAGTCATTTTTGCGAATCGCCATTTTTACGAATTGTCAAATTTCCGAAAAGTCATTTTTGCGAATTGTCATTTTTGCGAATTGTCATTTTTGCGAAAAATACAATAGAAAACTTGTAGGTCTATAAATTCACTATTGTATTTTTCGCAAAAATGACAATTCGCTAAAATGACTTTTCGAAAAATTGACAATTCGTAAAAATGGCGATTCGCAAAAATGACTTTTCGGAAAATTGACAATTCGTAAAAATGTCGATTCGCAAAAATGACAATTCGTAAAAATGACAATTCGTAAAAATGGCGATTCGTAAAAATAGCGATTCGCAAAAGTGACAATTCGCAAAAATGACATTTCTTAAAAATGACAATTCGCAAAACTGGCAATTCGTAAAAATGACTTTTCGAGGTATTGCTTGCTGGTTCTACGACTCGAAGAATAATTTTAATAGGTAAATAACTAATACTTTAAATTTTGTCCCGATGTCAGACAATTTAAATATATAATTTAGGGTATGTTTAGTTTCCTTCTGAGACATGACAATACCGAAAACAACTATTCACAAAACGAAGTTTTGTTAAACAAAATAGTCAAGATTTCAGGGTCAAATTTTTCCACAAAATATGGTGCCAAATCCACAAAAATTAAAATAAAAAAAATTCTACGTACTCGACTGCTACATGTAGCCCAGATTAAGAAAATATTTCGATTTTGGTTCTAGCTCAAACGAATTATACGAAGTGTAATTAATATTATATCAAAAACAAATTTTACAAGCTATAAAAGTACAATAAATTAATTCCTTTAAACCAATTCCTGTTTACTTTATTCCTTCTATGTGAAAAAGTTCATGAAAAACAGTTAGAAATTGTGCTGCAAAGGTGTCACTCCCCCTTAAAGTAATAGATATTATAAACGTTTTACATGAATGACTTTACATTGTGTCCGACGCGTTTCACACTCCTGAGTGAACTAATTCCTTCACTTTCCCACTCCGCACATTAACTTAGCACGACATCCACATAAAACTTTAAAAACGAAAATTATAAAAGGATGGAATAAATTAAAATTAAAATATTTCAATCATTAACCTGTCATTTTAAAAGAAAATTCATTCCTTTAGAGTTTTGAGGTTATAACTACATATGCAAAGACAAAGTAAAATAAACAACAGTGTTAATTAATTATTTATTAAATATTCACTTCTTACCAGGGCAAACTCAGTCAGTATCTGCTTACACATAAATTAAACTTTATGACTCTTTTTGTTTGTTTGTTTGCTTTCTGCTTCTTCCTAGACAAATCAATACAATCACGTTTGATAAAGAAAAGTGTTCTTTTATATTTCAACTATAAAGTTTATCCTCATTTGAATGAAATGGAGCTTTATCTAAAAAGAAAATTGCTTTTTTTGCAATTTCATTTTCTTCAAATGTTTTTCTACTTAAGCTACAAATTCGTGGAAAAATCAATTTTTTGAAAATACAACATTCATTCACGCATTTATTTGGTTTTAATCAAAAAAATGTTACCAACGAAAAATTTAGTTTTTGAAAAAAAAATCATTGCTTTCAAGCTGAAAATGTTTTTAAAAAATACCATTTTTATTCAATTTTTTAATATGAAAACTTATTTGTCTATTTTTCTAATTACTAAATCATAATTTTATCATTATTTTCAAATATATTTTATTGTTTAGGATATATCAAAATTATTATCTGAAATTAGTTAGAAAAATATGATTTGAAATTAAACAAAGCGGCTGTCTTATGAGTGTTGCATGTTAATAAATTATAAGTCTCAAAGTGGGAAGTGGTGCTCCGTACAAGTCAGTCTGAATTTTTCATCTTTAAGAAGTGGTTTTCTATACATCAGTCTAATATTTTCGTGCTTATCTTCACGTGAGTGTAAAATACAAATTATCTTCAAACCAAATATTGTTGAATTTTTTTCGGAAGTACTGCTCAAGTTATGTTAATAAATAATTGTTATTCATCAAAGGAAATACTACGGAATATATTTGTGTTAGTTCGATGTAACTGTTATGTCTCAGAAATGAAACTAAACATAATCATAATTTATATATTCAATTTGTCCGGCATCGGTGATTCATACCTGATTTATTCACAGAGTCGAACACTCTGATTTCAAGGGACAGGTTTTAAGAAAGAGTAACTGCTTAATTTAAGTTAAATTACTAAAGTTTTTATTTGAATCCTTTACAATTAGAATGAGAGAGAAAGAGTAGATCCAAATGTCATGTCTTCAGGGATACTGAAACAAATACGGACTTTGTAGAATCAATCGAGAATTTAGATAGGGACTAATTTTAAAAGTATTAGTTACTTACCCATAAAAATTATTATTAGAGACGTAGACCCAACAGGCGATACCTCGTACAGTGTGAAGTCGAAGAAGTGACGTTGTTTAACGTAGACAAAGAAGGCAATAGATTTTCCTTGAAATGTTTTCGGGCCAGCCAAAGTGAAAGGTCCAGAGTCCAGGTGTCGAATTATTGATTAGACGCAAAAGTCGAAATAATGCAGTCCTCGCAAAAATAGAAATGTGTCTCGCAGTAGAAATTATCTCGTGGAATGAACTTGACTTAGACGAGACTTGAAGAATACACTTGGTACTTGAAGAGATTTTTGGAACTGGAGACGAAGAATACGCTTGGTACTTTAGTTAAGTTGAAGGCTCTTCCTGGACTGACGAAGATCGCGGGTTTTCTGATTTGAGGGTGACTTCTGGACTTGGTGGCGATTCCTGGACTGACGAACTCGGCAAGGGTGCCTCCTTTTATACTATTTCTTTTTAAAGGGAATTGACGTCACACAAGGGTAGTAAAATTTTTACGACCGTATACGCTCATTATGATAATCGCATACGCTAACTTTTGATGTGGGCGCGCATTTGGATCAATATGGTCTTAGATTTCAAAGGAACAAACACAGAAAAAAGTGAGTGTTATTTTAACACTGAATTCGGTGTTAAAAGTGTCTGCATCAAACTTTAGCTCGGAAGTGTTATTTTAACACCGAAAATAAGGTAAATTTTCTATTATAGAAAATTTATCCTCACTAAAATTACCCTACCAAAATTTACCCGCATCAAAAACAACACTCGCTTTTCTGTGTGAAGGATTCAGTTATTTTTAACTTTTACAAAATGTTTTTAATATAATATAAATGCGTCGCGATGACGTGACATAATACTGTTGATAATTGAGTTAATAACCCGAATTTTATTTGTGAAGCAACCAATTTTTCAGAAACTTTAGCAAAATTTGTAATAATCGATATAGGGCGGTAATTACAAACATTGTCAACATTCCCTGGCATATAAACTTATAAATTTTGCAATTTGAACAGCAAACTTGCTGCAAAATGTAGTGCTAAGTGGGTATAAATTTCGGTCCAACTTTTTGATTAACTATTTATTTTATTTCTTTCTTTATTATTTATTATCGATTGGTGTATGTATATATTTAATGTCGATGACATAATTAATATTCTAATTAGTCCTGAATCATACTCGTGATTTTGTCCAATTTCTGGAGCAAGTAGAGAACTATAATACACGTCAATATTATGTGCACATATTGACACGAGCATGTGCCTATAATTCACTAAGTAAATCACAGAATCCACGTGTGCCTGTCCGAAACAGAGGCAAACACTTCATACGCGTACATAACTCTCCGATTCAGTCCTCTGTTGCCCCATGGAATTAATGTACAAATATTTTAAGTCCTTATGGTGACACTAATGTCACTTCACTCGTGCGTGATATATAACGTTACTAAAAACTATCTAGCGATTGATTGTCCTTCCATTACTGTAATTGAAAATTCAGCCGGTTAAATTTAGATGCTTGCAATAAAGTTGATTGAAACTTTTTTTTCACTTCTCTCTCTTTTATTTTCTTTCTTTTTTTTTTTTGCAAAAAAAAGGGGTAATCGAATTTTTCATGAATGAAATCCAATGAAATTAATTCTCGGTAAAGGGCCTTTCAATCTTTTTCTCAGTGAAAGATATCCATCCAAAACCTCCCTAATTCGCTTCAATCTCAGTCTCCATGGTAACCCATCCGGAATTCAACTGTTGCTTCATTCCTGTAGAAATTCCTTGGAGAGTTTACCTTGACAGAGGATATTGTGTTCTTGATACGAACATTGTATGTTTACAAACAACAAAAAAAAGTGCTTTCAAGTTTTTAATCGTTCTTGGAAAAATATTGTTTTTTTTTCTTCCAATATTCATTTTGGTACAAATTCCTGAAAGCATCCACTAAAAAAAATATAATTTTCAAAGACTTGGAAAAACTGTGAAATTAGTTCAGAAACTGTTTTATGAAAATGAAACTTTGTTTTTAAATAGAATTATCATTAAAACTTAATGTATTATAATTGTAATGCTCCAAATATGCGACAGGAATTTTAATAAATTGCATTCTTCTGGAGATATATTATTGCTCCTAAAATTGAAAATTAAATTTACTTAACCATTTTAAAAGTTTCTGTATGAGTCCACACATATGAGAAATTGTTGGAATTTTGACAAACGTAATTAGAGTTTAAAATGCTTTTGCGCTGATTTTATAACAGAGTATCACTTTCGAAAAATAAATTAATCTCCTCTGCGTACAATTCGGTAAATAACAGTTTTGTCAGACAGAAAGTAATTTTATTTCCTTTATATATATATATAGAATGTTTGAACTAATATATGTATATAGTTTCGGGAAACTATATATTTTGAATTGCCACATATAAATTGTATGGTTACACTTACAAATGCATCATCTTTTTTTTTGACGAATTTCTTATGCTTTTTCGCGTTAGATTTTTATCGATTCATTATGCAAACATTTGATACTGGTTCTATCGATGAATATTTCATGACTGAGGGAATTGTTTTCTTTTTTCAGCACATACGAGACACGTTGAAATCTCAGCTTCCGCTTGATGCAGTCGCGTTTGATAATGTGAGTACGACCTCTTTGCATAACTTTAACATTGGAAAAGTCAACGAATCAATGCGGCAAAAATGTCGATTTTTCAGAACGCTTCACTCACTTTCAGAAATAGATCCTTTTGATGGCATACACGTAAAGTTAATCTCTAGACAGAGTAAAATATCAATCACTTTTTTTTTATTGTTAATAAAGTAGGTATATTTTATTGAACTTGCAAAAAAAAAAGTTAAACTCTTTACAGAAAAAGATTTGACTATAGTCATGAAACTCGTTATTCGGCGGTTTTTAGGGTCACTGATTACGAATCTTGTGTCAGTTTTTAAAAATTCAAAATGGCGGATCCAATATGGCGGACGAAATTTTTAAAAGTTGAGCTAAGCTTTTGAAAATGACTACTTGGGGTTTTTTTGGGTTTCTGATTACGAATCCAATGTCAATTTCTCTAATTTTTTAAAATTTTAAATGGCGAATCCAGGGCTCGAACCAGTAAAAGTATTTAAAAATACGGACTTTTAATATTTAATTATAATCCAAAATTTTAACTCAAATCTATTTTTAAATCAATTTTTATTAGAAAATTCTGCTTGAATTCAATTATTTTAATAAAAAAAAACAATTTATTGAATAATTGCATGTTTCTTAAAATTGAATTCTCATAATGAATTTCATCAATAAATTTTTAAACAATTAATTCTTTTCGCGAATTTTAATAAAATTTTTAAGAGTAAGTAATTACATTTTTTGAGAAACTCGATTAAAATTGTATTAAAAATAATAAAAATTCTGCAATGGGTTTTATTATTTTTCAAAATAATTGAATTCCTAAAAAGAATTTGATTATTTACGAAAATAATTGAATCCCTGTAAAAATATTATTTATGAAAATAATTTAATGATTGCGAAGAAATTTGTAAAAAATTTGTAAATAGTTGAATTCCTGTGAAAGTTTTATTATTTTATGAAAATAATTAAAATTGCGTAGAATTTTTTAATTTTTTTTTAAATAATTGAATTCTTTTAGAAAATTTTATTAAAAATATATTAAAAATCATTGAATTGAGGAAATTTTTTAAAAATAATTTAATTTCAGAGAAGAATTTAATTATTTCTAAAAATAATTGAAATTTCGGAGAAGAATTTTTTATAATTGTTGAAAAACCTTCTAGTAACGAGTTTCATGCAAATCTAAACAATTTATATAATAAAAGTCATCCGCCATTTTGAATTTTGAAAATTTTGCAGAACTGAAATCGAATAAGTAATCAGCGACCACAAAAACCATTCACTACAGTGGTTGATGAAATTTTTGTTACTTTGTCTGGCTGGGTTAATACAAAAAAATGATATTTTGTTGTAATCTGCAGAAGAAAAGTGGAAAGAATCGCATTTTATAAAAATAATTCAAAAAAAGTCTAATTTTTTTAAAGTAGTCAAAATTGTCGTACTATTCAAGGCCTGTAAGTTACTAAAAATCATATTTTTTATAAAAAATATTTCCTATTTTAGAGAAAAAAAAACAATGTTTTTTTATGTATTTAATGAGAACTCAATCGAATGGAAGTTAGTATAACCACAGAATAATATTAAAAATTTGTAAATTGTTTTAAATTGAAAAAGTTAAAGAAGAAAATTTTAAGCAACTTTTGTGACACATTGCATGCAATTTATATCTATTATAATATATAATTCTTAAAAATGATGTATTCTCTGTGTATTCAAATGCATATTATGCATTATATGCACTTTTTAAAATGGAGTTCTTATAATACAAAAAACTTGGGTACAGGGAAGATTAAATTTCCTAGAATATACCTTCTATGAGACCAACCCTAGGGAAATTTACTCAAAAGGATGGTTTTAACTGGACTGAACTATGTTCTCTAACCTCTTTAAGTTAAAAATTTTTCCCTGTGATATTAATATTCAAAATGTTAATAATAATAAAAATAATAATAAAAATAAAAATAATAATAAAAATAATAATAAAAATAATAATAATAATAATAATAATAATAATAATAATAATAATAATAATAATAATAATAATAATAATAATAATAATAATAATAATAATAATAATAATAATAATAATAATAATAATAATAGGTAGTAATAATAACTAAAATAATGAAATAATAATTATACTAGAATTAAAAAAGTTTGAAATAAAAAAATATTTAGAAATAGCAGAAATAATTGTCTGTTTTTTCTCATTAAAGCACAAGGAACAAACAGGGAACTCGAAAGTGATTTCGAAGCATTCGGGTCAACGAGAAACAATAATAGTAAGAGATGAGGAACGTGAAAATGAAGCATTACGATCGAAAATAATTGAACCTGCATTGTTATCGTTATTATTATTATTATTTCTATTCACAACAAATGACAAATTTTATCCGTGTTTTAAAACTCAAGTATATAATCCGTATAAGAAATTATACAAAATGCATAAAGTAAAAAATACCATTTTTTTAAAATAAGAAAATCAATATCTGATTAACAATTACATTCGAAAAATCGATATAATGACGATTTACACAGTGGTTTGAAATGTAACTGATGTATATTTTACAATGGAAAAAGAAGTGGATTTCAAACATTTATATATTATATAAATGTTTGAGGTAATTTGAAAAATGCAAACAGTAGAAAGGGTGTATTTCGTTTCATGTTTCCAATGTTGAAACGAATGAAACAAATATTTAACTCTTTTTTTTTCTTTATTTTGATTTTGTTTAAAATATTCTTTAGTGAACTGTACATATATGGAAGCGTTTGTTAATATAAAAATACATTGTTTAATTTTTCTGTTTGATTAAATATAGGATCTGTATTATCGGTTTTTGAACTTGAAACAATAAAATTTCTTTATTCTGAAAACTGGGGATGCGTTTGCAAAAAAAACAAGAAAATTCTTTGATCAATAAAAATAAAACCTATGCTTTTTATAAATAAAACGGATTATATTTTATAGGACCAAAAGTATGTTTCTTATAAGTTTTGGGTGTACTCTTTTTGATTCCGGAGTGAAAAAAGAATTTCGTTCAACTCAAAATTAAATATGTCAGTTTTAATTTCAAAAGACAAAAAAATTGTATACTTTTAAAAAAAGTAAAATAGAATTTAAAATTTTAAGATGGCGGACTAATTATGGCGTCAAATATAAAGTAAACTTTAAAAGCTTCGGTCACTATATTTCAAAATTCTGAAATGTTATTGAATTCGCCTAAATTTTGTTACTCGGAGGTTTTTTGGGGTCAATGATTAAGAATTCGATGTTGGTTTTTAAAAATTCAAAATGCCGGATCCAATATGGCGGATAAAAGTTTTAAAATTTATTCAATTGACCTTAATTTTGTCATTCGGGGGTTTTTGGGGTCTCTGATTACGAATTCAATGTAAGTTTTTAAAAATTCAAAATGGCGGACAAGAAAATTTAAATTTCTTTCATTGACCTAAATCTCTTCATTTGGAGTTTTCCAGGGTCGCTGATTATGAATTCGATGTTAATTTTCAATAATTCAAAATGGCTGATGCAACAATATTTTTTGTAGCTATTTAAAAAGTCAGTTTGCAAATTAGTAATGTACAAAAAATACACAACAAGCTACATCGCATCCGTGTTATTAAATTGCAAAAAAGAAATTTAATTTTTAATAAAGTGAAAGGAAGAATTTTTTTAATTAAAGCAAACTTTTATAATCAATACAAATGTGATTTAAAAATTTATTATTCATTAAATTTGAAATAATTGAATTAGTTTTTAATCCGGGTCAAAATGATCGAGTGTGTCAACGGAAAGTTAATAATCTTATATAATATGGACAGAAACTGATACAACGACACTTGTTTAAATTGATTTTATTTCAATATTCTAAAAAATAGTTTTGAAATAACTTTTATTTGTGTTTGTCGAATTCTTTCTTAAATATAAAAGAATTTAAATTTCAATCTTAAAAATTCAGGGTTTGAAAAATAGAACAAGGCAAATTATTGAAGGTTTCTTTTTAAGGCATGAGTAAATTGACGTCATTTCCCTTGTTTTCAAGGTTCGTTGACCACCCTCAAATATATAATGTATTAAAAAATAAATATCTTTGTATAATCGGAAATGAACAAAAATAGATTTTTAGTAATTGGAAAAAATTCTATGTAATTCAATTCTATAGGAAGATATGAAAAATCTGTACTTTTTGCTATTGAATTAAAAAGATAGCAATTAATTTTATCCTTAGCCTGCTGGAATCTTTCCACCTTATTCTCATATATATACTGCATTCAGTTTATGTCTGACCCTTTTCATCGCTGCTAGAAATTGGATAAAAATACGGATTACTTTCTACTCGATTTCATGACCCTTCTTTTACTCATGCGTTGCTTTCAACGAAAACTACCAATTTCATTGAAAGTATATATAGAGTTTTAAAGTTTAGAGTTTACTGTTTGACATACTGTACGCCTCTGTTTGCTTTTTCTATATTTAATGAAAATTTTATTTTCAAACTCTACTTTATATGAATTCTAAATAGAATAATTCAAATTTTATTATGGCAATCGAATTTTTAACGATTGAAAAGAAAAATATTTCAAAATTAAAAAATCATCTTGTTTATCTTTTCTTCATTTCTTCCTAAATATTCCGCTTTTAAGATTTCTTATTTCTATAAAAAAATATGCAAAAAAGAACACAGTAAATCGTGAGGTATTAAAAAGTGTTGCAGATTAAATTAACACCAAAAAAGATTAAAATAATTAATTTTGGTGTTATTTTTTACAATGAATGAAATTTTAGTTCATTAAATTTTTTTATAACTATAAAACATGAAGATATCGATAACTCCGAGTCTTCGACTCGGAGTCATCGATTTCTTTATATTTTATAATAATTAAAGATGATCAAGTAATAAAATCATTATTTTATATTATAAGAATATTATACTTCTTCAAAATTATTTTCATTATTGCAATTCAATTATTATTTTCAAAAATTTTTAACTACAATTTTACTTTATATCAATTATTTTTTAATAATTTTCGAAAAAGTTCTTTGGCAATTTTCAAATCCATTTGTTTACAATATTCAATTTAACGAAATTTCAAGTATTCCTAAGTTCTTGAATTAAATTCATATTAGAAAATAAAAACTTCAAATAATATAAAAGAAAATTCAATTAAACTTTTTCAAAAAAATTAATTTCAAAATTCAATTATTTCTAAAAATTCACGTTATATTGCTTTTAATATTCAATTATAATCTAAAATTTTAACTGAAATTCATTTTTATGAAATGAATGTCAGTTTCTATTAGAAAATTCTACAAGAATTTAATTATTTAAATGCAAAAGTAAATAATTTATTCAATAATTCAATATTTCACGAAATTCAATTCTCATAAAGAATTTTATTAACAAACTCTTAAATAATTGAATTCTTTTGTCGAATTTTATTAAAACTTTTATTAAAACTTTGTTATTTTATTATTACCTAGTAAAAATAATTGAATTCTTAAGAAGAATTTTATTACTCTTGAAAATAATTGAATTTCTGCAATAATTTGTAACTTTTCTAAAATTAAATTTTTTTCTAGTGTTTTTAACTAAAATTCTTCAGTAAATCAATTATTTTTAATAATTTTTAAAAAAGTTCTTTGGCAATTTTCAAATCCATTTGTTTACAATATTCAATTTAACGAAATTTCAAGTATTAAAAAATTCTGCAATTAAATATTTATTGAAAAATAAAAACTTGAAATAATTTCAATAAAAATCGTATTAAACTTTTAAACAGAATTAATTGTACAGAATTGTTTGTCAGAAATATAAAAAATTAAGAATTTCAATGATTTTAATTTGAAACTTTTTCAAAATTTTATTATTTCTAAAAATCCAGGTTATAATGCTTTTAGTATTTAATTATAATCTAAAATTTTAACTGTAATTCATTTTTAAAATAATTTTTATTAGTAATTCCCACGAGAATTCAATTATTTAAATACAAAAATAAATAATTTATTAATTTCATGTTTTTTGAAATTGAATTCTCATTAAAAAATGTTATCAACAAATTTTTTAAATCATTAAATTCTTTGGACGAATTTTAATAAAATTTTTAGGAATAATTATGTTTTTCGAGGAATTTGATTAAAATTGCATAAAAAATAATTGAAATTCTACAATGAGTTTTATTATTTATGAAAATAATTGAATAGTTGCTAAGAATTTTATTAAAATTTTCAAATATAATTGAATTTCTGAGAAGAATTTTATTATTTAGGAAAATTATTGAATTCTTGCGAAAAATTTTATTAAAATGTTTAAAAAGAATTGAATTTCTGTGATGAATATTGTTATTTACAAAAACAATTGAATTTTGCAAAGAATTTTATTCAAATGCCTCAAAATAATTGAATTTTCAGGAATAATTTTGTTATTTATCGACATAATTGAATTCTTTCAAAGAATTAGTTATGTAAATAATTGAATTCTTGGGAAGAATTTTATTAAAATCTATAAAAGAATAATTGAATTAATTCAAAAAAATTTTAATTAAAATTCTATTTAAAATAATTGATTTCTTTTCAACTATTTTATTAAAATATTTAAAAATAATTTAATTCCTGCGAAAAATTCTAATATTTTTGTAAACAAATTGAATTCTTCCAAAGAATTTTAAGAAAACATTTTTTAAATAATTGATTTTTTCGAGGAATTGAAATAAATTTTCAAGAGTAATTACATTTCTCATGCAATTCCTGTAAATTGTATCAAAAATAATTAAAATCCTGCCATGATTTTTGTTATTTATAAAAATAATTGAATAATAGCTAAGAATTTTATTAAAATTTTCAAATATAATTGAATTTCTGAGAAGAATTTTATTATTTAGGAAAATAATTGAATTCTTGCGAAAAAATTTTATTAAAATGTTTAAAAAAATTGAATTTCTGTGAAAAATTTTGTTATTTTTGAAGATAATTAAATTTGTTGACTAATTAATTTAAAATAGTATTAAAAATAATTGAAATTCTTCGATAAGTTTTTTTCTAAAAATAATTGAATTCTTGCTTAGAATTTTATCAAAAATTTTTTGAAAAAATTGAAAATAATTTAAATTCTACAATGAGTTTTATTATTTATGAAAATAATTGAATTTCTAAAAGAATTTTATTATTTCTAAAAATAATTGAATTATTGCGAAGAATTTTATTATTTCTAAAAATAATTGAATTATTGCGAAGAAATTTATAAAAAAAATTTGTAAATAATTGAATTCCTGTAAAATTTTTATTATTTTTGAAAATAATGGAATGTTTGCCTAGAATTTTATTCAAATTTTTGTTAATAATGGAATTCTTTTGGAAAATTTTATTGAAATAGTAGATATTGAAAATCATTGAATTTTAGAAAACTTTTGAAAATAATTGAAATTTTGACAAGAATTTGATTAAAATTTTGTAAAATAATTAATTAATTAATTCTTCTCTTTTTCAGAGAAGAATTTTATTATTTATAAAGAGAATTGAAATTTTGACGAGAATTTAAAAAAATTTTTAAACACAATTGAATTTAGTAACTATGTTACTTTACGTTTTACTGTGAAATCATCTTGTTTGTCTTTTCTTCATTTCTTCCTAAATATTCCGCTTTTAAGATTTCTAATTTAATAAATATGCAAAAAAGAAGTTTAAGAATTATGCAGAGGTAGCATTTCATTGAAGAAAAGTGAAAAATGTCTAAATTTCACTTCTTCTATTTATAACCGGCTTTCAATTGTCAAAAATTAGCTTTGCGGTTTTCCTTTTCTGGAATAAAATGAGAAAGGACAGTGTTTAATTGAAAATGAGTTGAGTAACTGGAGCAGGACACATTAAAGTTATCGAAGCATGAATTTAATACTTCCTTTTTCGCGATCCTCCTCTCTTACCACACGATTAGTCGTAACTTTCTATTTCGACGTCCTTTCGACTGCAGCGTAATAATGCCGCATATATACCTATGGAGATACTTTCAACGATGGGGAGTAAAGCAAAGTCTAATCATCTCGTGCAGTTTCTTTGTAACTTTCTCGGAATACCAGCAACTGGCCATTTGCACGATAATACTTTTGTATAATGAGAATGTTGACTACCAGAAATGCAGTGCACCTCCCATGTGTACGGTATACCACGTGTTTCGCTTCGTGTAATCCCTGTCCTTGTTAACAGCCAAGTTCACAGACACTATTCAGCGATTGATCACATCGTTTATGGTTCAGGGATTCACGTGTTAGGCCTTCCTAATTGCAAACGGAAATCGCATGTAAGGATTTCCAAATTAGTGGTTACAGGCATAACATTTCCAATATTTCTTATCGAAATTATACCTAAATTCAGGCTTCGCACTCATTTACTATAAAACCTACTATTTACTACTTTTTGCTACTATTTGGGTATTTTTTTTTTAGATTTTAGCCACTAAAAGCTACTATTTCTGCTGTTTTTAAAATTTTCACTACTTCAAATTCGCTAATACTAGAAATCAAAAAAGTATTCTCAAAAATTATAATCAAATTCTTTAAAATGATTCAATTATTTTCAAAAAATATTCGAATTCAATTATTTTCAGGGTGGCCGCAAGTCAGTGAAAAACTGGAAATCAGGGAAAAGTCAGGGAATTTTGTTAGTCAGGGAAAAATCAGGGAAAAGTCAGGGAATTTTTAAAAATTCTTTAAAAGTCAGGGAATTTTGATCGAAAGAAAACACAAATTAAAAAACTTTGATCCTTAAATGTCAATTCAGTTTTTTATTTAGCCGTTTTTACAATATAGCTCATTATAATGGTGCCGTCACATTTTTTTATAAGTTTGGACCTTCTTACGGATATTTTAATGTAGTATATTAAATAATTCAAAAATTTTTTAGTCAGGGAAAATCAAAAATTAGTCAGGGAAAAGTCAGGGAATTTTGAAAATAAAATTTTGCGGCCACCCTGATTTTCAATACATATCTAGTATTTTCATGAAATTCTTTAAAACGATTCAATTATTTTCAAAAAATAGTCGAATTTCAATTATTTTCAATATCTACTATTTCCATGAAATTTCGCAATAGAATTCAATTATTTAAATAAAATTGATAAGATTCATCCAAAATTCAATTATTTTTATATATAAATACATAATAAAATTTCCACAGGAATTCAATTAATTTAGAATAGCATTTTCAAAAAAATTTCGAAAAAATCAATTATTCAACAAAATTTTCATACAATTCTTCACAATAATTCAATTACTTTCACTAATAATAACATTTTTCATGGAATTTCAATTTTTTAAACAAATTTTTGATAAAATTCTAAGCAAGAATTCAATTGTTTTCATAAATAATAAAACTTATCGAAGAATTTCAATTATTTTTAATACTATTTTAAATTAATTAGTTGAAAAATTCAATTATCTTCAAAAATAACCAAATTTTTCACAGAAATTCAATTCTTTTTAAACATTTTAATAAAATTTTTTCGCAAGAATTCAATTATTTTCCTAAATAAAAAAAATTCTTCTCAGAAATTCAATTATATTTGAAAATTTTAATAAAATTCTTAACAACTATGTATTCAATTATTTTTATAAATAACAAAATTCATGGCAGGATTTTAATTATTTTTAATACAATTTTACAGGAATTGCTTGAGAAATGTAATTATATTCTTGAAAATTTAATTTCAATTCTTAGAAAAAATCAATTATTTAAAAAAATGTTTTCTTAAAATTCTTTGGAAGAATTCAATTATTTACAAAAATATTAGAATTTTTCACAGGAATTCAATTATTTTCAAATATTTTAATAAAATTGTTGGAAAGAAATCAACAAATTTTTGATAAAATTCTAAGCAAGAATTCAATTTATTATTTTCATAAATAATAAAACTTATCGAAGAATTTCAATTATTTTTAACACTATTTTAAATTAATTAGTCGAAAAATTCAATTATCTTCAAAAATAACAAAATTTTTCACAGAAATTCAATTCTTTTTAAACATTTTAATAAAATTTTTTCGCAAGAATTCAATTATTTTCCTAAATAATAAAATTCTTCTCAGAAATTCAATTATATTTGAAAATTTTAATAAAATTCTTATCAACTATGTATTCAATTATTTTTATAAATATTTATAACAAATTTCATGGCAGGATTTTAATTTTTTTTAATACAATTTTACAGGAATTGCTTGAGAAATGTAATTATTTTTGAAAATTTAATTTCAATTCCTCGAAAAAATCAATTATTTAAAAAAATGTTTTCTTAAAATTCTTTGGAAGAATTCAATTATTTACAAAAATATTAGAATTTTTCACAGGATTTTAATTATTTTCAAATATTTTAATAAAATTGTTGGAAAGAAATCAATTATTTTAAATAGAATTTTAATTAAAATTTTTTTGAATTAATTCAACTATTCTTTTATAGATTTTAATAAAATTCTTCCCAAAAATTCAATTATTTACATAAATAATTCTTTGAAAGAATTCAATTATGTCGATAAATAACAAAATTATTTCTGAAAATTCAATTATTTTGAGGCATTTAAATAAAATTCTTTGCAAAATTTAATTGTTTTTATAATTATAACAATATTCATCACAAGAATTCAATTATTTTTAAAAGTAATAAATTTCTTCTTGGAAATTCAATTATTTTAAAAAATTCTAATAAAATCTTTCGCAAGGATTCAATTGTTTGCATATATAATAAAATGTTTTTTAGGAATTCATTTATTTAAAAAAAAAATTTAATAAAATAACACACAGACATTCAATTATTGTCATAAATTTGCATAGAATTCTATGTAAAATTTAATTGTTTTTAAAAACTTTTCGAAATTCAAAGATTTTCAATATTCTATAAAATTTCCAAACAGAATTCAATTATTTAAAAAAAAATTTGTTACAATCTTTAGAATAACTTAATTCTTTTTATGAATAATAAAAATTTCTCAGGAATTCAATTATTTAAATTAGAATTTGCATACAATTAGTCGAAAGAAGTCAAATATTTAAAAAAATTTTATAAAATTCTTCGCAAGAATTACATTATTTTTGTAAATATATTTAAATTCTTTCATGAATAATAAAATTCGTTGCATGAATTCTATTTATTAGCAGGATAAGAAAGAAGTAAATATTTTTGATAAAAATTAGGAAGAAGTCAGGAAAATAAAAATTTGGTTTAGAATTTTTGTCAGTTTTGTGATGTGTCAAAAACAAGTTTTTTTGGTCGTCAAGTTTAATTTTTTCATAGCTACTTTTCTACTACTTTTTTTAGTTTGAAAACTACTTTTTGCTACTTTTTTAAAATTATTTATCCAGTACAAAGTCTGTAAATTTCATCTGAATTTCTATACTGCTCATAATTCTGCGAAAATTTTATAGGGGAACATAGTCAAGGTCGGCTCACTTTTTGACGTATATTTATAACTTTTTTTAAAAAATGAATTTGGTCGATTGAAGTATATTGTTGGAAAGTCCTGTGTAATAGGAACACTTTTGCTGAACAGAGTAAATTGATTAATCTTAAAATGAAAAAGTTATAAAGATTTAAAAAAAATGTATTCAAGGTTGGCCCTTATAGTCAAGGTCGGACCATGTTTGGAATTCAAAGAACATTACCGTTAAAAAATAAAATAACAGTTTTAGTGTTACGAAAAATGTATCCTTTATTGTTTACAACTTGTAAAGGGTTACAAATACAAAAAATTAATACGTTACTGTTACAAAAAAGTAACGCGTAACAGTTCAAACTAACTTAATGAAATAATAAACAAAATTTATAGGATTTAATATTATTTTTCTAATATCTTTGTCAAAATGTGTGTGTGCTAATGTTTATTTGTATATTTTTTTTTAAAATGTATCTGTCAAATTCTTATTAAATGGTGGGCTAACCTTGACAAAAAGAACACTACTTTCGATTCTCCAAAAATGGAATAGAACAAGAAGTTATAGGTGTCACTTAGACAAGCTTCGTCAAACATGCTCATAGGTGGCGCTAGTGATTTTTGTCTAAAAAATTGCGATGGGCCTACGTTGACAATGGACCAACCTTGACTATGTTCCCCCTACAATTTTACTAAATTTCTAGAAATTAAAAAAAAATGGTGTGAGTACTATTTGTTTATTCTCTTTGCCCTGAGAAGATTTCTAGGATAAAAGCACACTTAAAAACTAAGTACATAAAAGTCCTTATACTTTTCCTAAAAACACTTAACTTAATAGCTTGTACATTAACCTAATAAAAATTTTCCAATGCCAGAACCTTCGTCTTCAGCTCCTTTTACCCATACTAACTTTGTCCCTATTGCCACCCCCCTTTTAAAATATTTTCTGTAACTTTTTTGTCATCTTTTTTAAGGGGAAAAAAGAAGATAAATCGATTTTTCCAAAAAAAATTGATATTTAAATATAAATTTAATATTTTAAGGACCTCACAAACGACCTGTCACTGTTGATGAAAAAAAAAAGATTATTAAAAATGAATTTTCAATTTAATAACTTTTTGACACTAACAAGATGACATAATTTTCATGTTTTTTAATAGAAAAATGACCAAAGTTACTTAATTATGATAAATTTTAATTAAAAACTGAAAATTTTCAATATACTATATAAAACCATTGTTATAGAGCTAATTATTTCAAATTTTTTATTTTAAAATAATTTAAATTTTTAATTATTATTATTAATTAATAATAATAATAAAGGAACCATGGGTGAAATCATAAGAACTATATACAAAAACTAATTAACAATGGTTCAAATCACAAGAACTTTTCAACACGACGTTCAAAAATTAAATACTGCTTCCATATTTCGTAAAACTGTTACTCTATAAATAGGTAATGAGGGAATCCTATACAGAATAATGAGAACAATATTTAGCTGAACTATGGGCAAAAAAATGAGAACAGTGGGAAAAAGAAAAATCTTAAAATAAATTTTTAAATGTCCACAGTTTTTCAAAATTCAAAATGGCACCTCAAAAATGGCGGCCAAAATATCTAAAATTTTGAATAGTCTAAAAAACAAATTACAGACACATTTTCTCATCACAAATAACTAAAATTAGTATAAAACTATGACATCTATGATAAAATATTAAATCTATTTAAATTATTATTCTAATTTAACAATATTTTAAACAATTTTGATAAACAAATTATTTTTTGAAAGACACAAATATTGACAAAAAATGTTGTGTTTCCATATCGCTCTTATTTCTACAGATGCAATGAATGTTGAGGATAAAAATTTTAAAAAAAACCATTAAATAGTTAATATTTCTTTAACATGAAACTCGACATTTTCGAAAAATTTAATTTTGAATTTTTCTCGTAATTTTCATTATTTCTCACTGTCGTATTTTTATACCCGTTTTTTATAATTCTGAATAATCAATCGTATGAATGTTGAAAAATTTTAATTTTTTCAAATAAAAGAATTTCGAATATTGTCAAAAATAAACTTTTTCTAAATATTGAAGGGATGAAATTTGACTGATCGCTTTACTTTGTAAATTTTTTTAAAGGGAGAACCCCTTAAAAATTTAGAAAAATTATTTTTTAAATCTACGAGTAAAATTGAATTTTACTTGGATTTTCGAAAAATTTCCATCGTGGGGATGAAATAGCCTTGAATTTTACAAGCAAATTTCAGTTTCCATCCGGTATTTGATTGATATATATGTACAGCTTTATACATTTTTATTTTGAGACTGCTGATAAGTGTGTATTTTTTTCATAAATAAAATGGTTTTCAACAAGAATAAAAAATAAAATATAAAAATTTATAGCGTGAACAATATGAGAAAAAGGAAGCCACGTTTTCAGAATCGTGGGTGTATAGTAGGTATATAGAATCTGGTCGTGTGAACTACGGAACCGGAAGGTTTGATTTTCAGTTCAGATGATAACTCATTCTTATTGTTATATAGAATAAATAAAATATTTCACAATGTTACTATAGGAATTCATTTCAGCTTCGTGAGACAATACTTCTCGTGACTTCGTGAATTATATTGTCCCACAGATCACTCGATTGTATACATGTATAAAATTGATTGTATGTGTACCGATTATATTCTTTTATTTTCACTCTCATCCAATCTTATGCATTTCTTGTGAAAACAAAATAAAAGTGAAATTAAATTAAAATACATAAACTGAAAGTGAAATACAAAAAACAAATGAAATTTAAATAAAATTAAAATATATTTATAAACATAAAGTGAAGTACAGAAGCAAATGAAATGTAAATTTAAACAAAAGAAATTTATTAGTTATAATTGTTTCATGTGAAATATACTTTTTACATGAGTTTTGTTTGCTATTAAAATACTGAAAGAACTACGACTTGAAGGTAAACACATCGTCAAGATGAGGAATTGTAAGGAGATGAGAAAGGGAAAGAAAAGTGCTGAATTTCTCTCTCAGTTTCATCGCAGAATTTCAGATCAATATGGTATTTCAGTTCAATTTTCTTATATATTTTGAAATTTTTATTTGTATTTTGATTCTATTATTGGAAATTTAAATGAATTTCAAATTTAATCATTTCTTATTTTTGGCTTGCAATAAAACGTTATCGTTAAATTTTAAACACTATTTAATATGTTTGTAATTTTATTTATAAATAAATATTATTATAACATAACATTATTTATTAAATAAATATTAATGATTTTAAATTAATAAACTTAACCATAATTTATAATTTGACAAAGTTTCACTGAATTTGTATTCGTGAGAAGTTCACTTATAATAAAGGTGTGTAACGGTACTTATGGTCGTGTATAGAGGCAGTGGGTCGTGAACTTTAAGAATCTAACCGCAAGTCACTTGCTTTATTGAATTCACCCGTTAAAAGTGGATATATAACTTTTAGAAACACTTTCTTTTAGTATATATAAACACTTTTCAAAAGTGTACCGTATTCAATTTCATTTACTAATAATAGAAGCCAAATTTTTTTTTTTTTTAAGTAATTCAAAATTTTTTTTTATTAAAATTTACGAAATTAATATGGCTGATACAATATGTCGGACTTTCTTAAAATTAACCTTTGGTTACTTGGGAATCATTGAAGAAAATGAAAATATTAGATCTTATAATGGATCTATTATCTTATATTATATATTTAATTAATTCTCTCCATGTAAATATTAATTCAATAATTATTATAAATTATAAATTAACTAGACATACAAAAATTTAACAATTATCCTACAATTTTATAAACGAAGATTATCTTTACAATTGTTACTTTTAAGTTTTTCCAGTTGCTAAATCCTATCTTTATTTTACAATTTATTATGAAATAGAAGATATTTTCTTTATTTATCAAATGTTTGTTATTAAAATTATATTCAAAACTAGCTGAATGAAGAATTTCAAGCGAATCTGATGAATTTTAAATTTTGTCCGCCATATTGGATCAGTCATTTTGAATTTTGAAAATCTGACATCGGATTCGTAATCAGCGACCCCAAAAATCCCAGAATAATGAATTTCAAGTAAAATTAATGTAAAAGTTCTGAGAAAATGTTAATTAATTTTTTTTTAATTTTATAGAATTCTGGAAAAGAATTAATTGAAAATTCTTTGAACAATTGAAAACTTCCGTCATATTTTATAACTTTCTAAAAATTTTATTAACATTTCTTTAAAATAATCGTGTTTTTGAAAAAAATATGAAAAAAATTATTTGAAAATAATTGAATTTTACACAAAATTAGAATTCAAATTATTGTAATAAGGGAAAAAGTTTTGGAAGTTGCGATGTTTTTCTGGCATTTAAGATCTAAATTTATTCTATTTTATTATTTAAAAAAAAATTATTTCCTAATCATTTTCAGTTTTATTTTTAGAAAAAATTGAAATTTTTAAAAATCTACAGGTTTGATTGTTCAGAATCATGAAATAAATATGTACAAAGAAATTTTCAATGGAAAACAATTAAACAGTTAAAAACCAAACCAACTATTTGTCAAAGAAAGTCAAAGCGATTCTTAGTCTTAGTCAAAATGAAAGTCACAGTCTAAGTCTTAGTCAAAGTCATAGTCACAGTCTAAGTCTTAGTCTAAGTCTTGGTCGAAGCCCATGTTTTAGTCTGAGTCTTGATGAAAGTCCAAGTCATAGTCTAAGTCTTGGTGGAAGTCTAAGTCTTAGTCAAAGTCTTGATGAATGTCTTAGTCTAATACTAAGTCTTATATTTAGACTTTGTCAAAGTCTTAGGTCAAAGTCTTAAGTCAAAGACTTAGGTCTTTGACTTATATTAAGACTTTGTCAAAGTCCTAAGTCTTTGACTTAGATTAAGACTTTGACTAAGTCCTAAGTCTTATAGTCTTAGACTTTTTCTTTGACTATGACTTAGACTTAGGCTCACTTAACCATAGATTTACTTTGTTTTTCTTTGACAAATCTTTGACTTAGTTTTGATTTGAAATATAATTTCATTCATAGTAAAAAATAACACCAAAATGAATTTTTAATCTTTTCTGGTGTTAATTTACTCCTAGAGGGATCAAACTGTTGCATATTATTTGGTGTTATTTTAACACCTTAAGATTTACTGTGGGTCCAATAAGAAGGAAAATTTAAAAATAATTCTATTTCGTTTAAAATGACATATTGAATCCGCCATTTTGTATTTTTAGAATCTGACATTAAATTATGATTCAATTTTTTATAAACTTTTTTTTCACCATTTTTGGCTCAATAACAATTATTTCACAAGGCTGCGAAGGAAAATAAATAGTTTCAACAGTAACATTTAAAAATTTTTAAGAGGTTCTAATTTTGGTGCTCAGAGTGTCAGCAAAGGGTTCATAAGTTTCTTGCTGGTCACGAGAAAGTTCAGGTCGCGAAGAAACGATTAACCGTGATAACGAGTAATGAATGTGAAGCATTAATTAAAATACTAAGCCACACTGGAAGCTAATGGGACGTTACGCGAAGACCTCGTAACTAACAGTGCCGAAACTTCCGGCTGAATTACATTGTCCAACGCGTGTTCATCTCACAACATCTGGAAATTAGATTCCACCTAAAGAGAGTGAGAGAGAGAGAAAGCCGTTATTTGCCGTCGTTTTGATAATGTGCACCTTGATATCTTTACATGTTTCCTTTAATAAAAAAAATAGAAGAAAGAAAAATTTAATAACTTCTCCATTAAGGAACTAAACTAAAGAAGTAGTTTGTAATAATTTATAGTACCAGAAAGTTCTTTTAACTTTTCTCATTAAAAAATTTATGTTTTAATTATTTCGAAGACCGTTACTTATTTTCCTGACAGTAAATTGAGAAAATATTACTGAATACATTTATCAAAATCGCTAATGTTTCATAAATAGTTGATTATTGTTCAGTTTACTTAGTCAGAAAGTTGGTTTACAGTTACATTGTTTTTATTCGTGCGCAGTATTATGTAATTTATGAGATTCAATTTTAATGTTATTATCGCAGAAAATGATTTATTTCTGTTGGTCTACTAGAAATTATAGAGAAAATTATTGATCAGTAGAAAAATTTAACAGAAAATCTTAGATCAAAAGTCCACAAGTCAAGAACAATAATAACCTCAAAATTTTTGTCATAAGGAAATGAGACTATAATTTCAAGATATTGGTCTAAAATTATAGGCTTTGTAGTTAAATACATCTCCTTAAAGTGGAGTTTAAAAATTACACGACTGAACTTGAACATAACCTAAAAATTAAGGTCAAATTCATTCGGCAAGAGGTAAATGTAATTTTAAAGTTTAGATCAATTCGGGCAAAATTTTCAAAATAACCTAAAAATATAGGTCATAGTATTAGAACATAGTCTCAAAATTACTGTCACATTCATTCGGCAAGTGGTAAAAATAACTTTGAAGTTTTAGGTTGAAGGAAAAAAGCGAATTTTAGACCCCCAAAAATTCTAGTTGAATATAGATTATATGAATAATTTTGAACGGATTTTGTAAAAGTTTAATACAATATCACACTAAATCGTGAAGTGTTAAAATAACACCAGAATGGATTAAAATAATCTGCAACAGTTTAATCCTTCTAGGATTAAATTAACACCAGAAAGGTTTAAAATAATCCATTTTGGTGTTATTTTTTACTATGAATGAAATTTTACTTCAAATCAAAACAAAATCAACGATCTGTCAGAGAAAATCAAAGGGAATTTAAATCTAAGATTAACTACGGTAAAAGTGAGTCTAAGTCTAAGTCATAGTTAAAGTCTTAGACAAAGTCAAAGACTAAGACTTAGGACTTAGTCAAAGTCTTAATCTTAGTCAAAGACTAAAACTCAGGGCTTATTGTTAGTCAAAGTCTTTTTCTAAGACTTAGACTTTGACATTGCCCAATCTTTGATTAAGACTAAGACTTAGACTTTCACCAAAACTTAGACTAAGACTTGGGCTTTCACTAAGACTTAGACTAAGACTTTGACCACGAGTTAGACTTAGAGTTAGACTTTACTAAAAATTAGACTTAGACTTTTACTCGAAATTGAGAGACCACCCATTTTCAGGACTACGAGTTAGACTTAGAGTTAGACTTTACTAAAACTTAGACTTAGACTTAGACTTATACTCAAAATTGAGAGACCACCCATTTTCAGGTGAATGAAAAACATTTTAAATCATAAAATTTATGGAAACTAAAATTTTTTTCTTTTTATTTTTTGATAGATGATAGAATTTTGAAAAGAACAAAAAAAATTTAGTTTCCATATATTTTATGATTTAAAATGTTTTTCATTCACCTGAAAATGGGTGGTCTCTCAATTTCGACCGGTAGTATAAGTCTAAGTCTAAGTTTTAGCCAAAGTCATACTCAAAGTATTAGACTTAGTATTAGCGTTAAACTAAGACTTAGACTGTGACTTATTATAAGACTTTGAATAAGACTTGGACTTTGACTAAGACTTTAACTAAGACTTGGACTTTGACTAAGACTAAGACTAAGACTAAGACTAAGACTAAGACTAAGACTAAGACTAAGACTAAGACTAAGACTAAGACTAAGATTAAGACTAAGACTAAGACTAAGACTTAGACTAAGACTAAGACTAAAACTAAAACTAAGACTAAGACTAAGACTAAGACTAAGACTAAGACTAAGATTTAGACAAGACTAAGACTAAGACTAAAACTAAGACTAAGACTAAGACTAAGACTAAGACTAAGACTAAGACTAAGACTAAGACTAAGACTAAGACTAAGACTAAGACTAAGACTAAGACTAAGACTAAGACTAAGACTAAGACTAAGACTAAGACTATGACTAAGACTAAGATTTAGACTAAGACTAAGATTTAGACAAGACTAAGACTAAGACTAAGACTAAGACTAAGACTAAGACTAAGACTAAGACTAAGACTAAAACTAAGACTAAGACTAAGACTAAGACTAAGACTAAGATTTAGACTAAGACTAAGATTTAGACAAGACTAAGACTAAGACTAAAACTAAGACTAAGACTAAGACTAAGACTAAGACTAAGATTTAGACTAAGACTAAGATTTAGACAAGACTAAGACTAAGACTAAGACTAAGACTAAGACTAAGACTAAGACTAAGACTAAGACTAAGACTAAGACTAAGACTAAGATTTAGACTAAGACTAAGATTTAGACAAGACTAAGACTAAGACTAAGACTAAGACTAAGACTAAGACTAAGACTAAGACTAAGACTAAGACTAAGACTAAGACTAAGACTAAGACTAAGACTAAGACTAAGACTAAGACTAAGACTAAGACTAAGACTAAGACTAAGATTTAGACTAAGACTAAGATTTAGACAAGACTAAGACTAAGACTAAAACTAAGACTAAGACTAAGACTAAGACTAAGACTAAGACTAAGATTTAGACTAAGACTAAGATTTAGACAAGACTAAGACTAAGACTAAGACTAAGACTAAGACTAAGACTTTCTTTGAAGAATCGTTGGCTTGATTTTAGTTTGAAGTCAAATTTCATTCATAGTAAAGAATAACACCAAAATGGATTATTTTAATCTTTTTTTTGGTGTTAATTTCTACAACGCTTTTTAATACCTCACAATTTACTGTTGTGTAATTGAAGAAAAAAAATTTATTGTATTTCCTTTGACAAAAGAAAACATTTTTTTTTTTTCTCTACGAAAGAAGGTAAAATTGAAGAAATAAATTCGATTTGAAAGACTTTGTACTTAGAAGTGATCTAGTCTCGAACACTTTTTATCTAATGATTCACAGGTTGCGCGCACGTGAGAGACAAAGTAGAATCCTTTGGCCCTGACAAGGCATTGCCATTATTCAATGCCCTCATTTTTTTCTCGGTAATCATTTTTATTCCCTCCCAAGACTTAGTGGTAGTTCTAAAATCCATCCCTCCAACTTCCATTCACAATCGATTATTCTTGTCTTTCTTCGAAAAGTGAGTAATATGACTTCTTCAAACTCTCGTGAAAGAGAAATTGAAAGTACCGCCGCCTAAAGGAGATAAAAATTATCTATACACGTCGAAGTGAACCTTCTATATGGAATTTTATTATACTTTCTTTTAATATTCATTCTAAAATACACTTTAAGAATCAATTCATTCAGTATTAATAATATTTGAAGTCATTTTTCTTTTTTAAATAATTCATTTTTCATTTAGAAAATTGTGTTTACTCATTCGTTGGAAAATATTTGAAATTATTTTGAAATTTTGAAATATAATTTTTAAAATCGAGTATAATGTTTAAATTCGCATTCTTTTGAAATTAAATACTCAATGATGGTAAAGTTGAACGTTCGTTATCGATCCGTGGAGATGTAATTAATAACTGCTAATTGACCATAATAAGTGATTTGTAAGTGCTCATAAAATACAACATCATAAAATTATTCCCCATAATGAAAACATTGAAAATAAAATTTTACATGCAGCTGTAGTAAAAATTGAATTTGAACGTTGTTTTCCCAGTAAATGATTTTAAATTCGGAATTTTTCAAATAGTATGATAAACATTGAAAAATATTCATATTTCTTAATTTATAATTTGATATAAATAAAATACAACTTTTATAACGTAAAAAAAATGAAAAAAGTATGAAAGTTCTACTTACATAATATTTTCGCGGTCAAGAACCTCTCTGACCTTGACTCCTAAGAAAGAGAAAAGTGAATGGAACGAACCAGGAGTGTGCCAAACTATTATATAAAATAAGTTACGAAATGCTTCACATCATTCTCATTTTTGTCGGTTCACATCAAGAATTACATTTCTCGTTATAAATAATTAATGTATTCAACTGGTATAATGAAATTTAATAATGCATATATGTACTCTAGCGGATGATAATTAGAGCATCTTTTTCATTTCAAACTTCCATTGGTTTTTACAAGGAAACAGTTGTATTTTTTTCTTATTTTTGATGTTTTATTTCTTCCTTTTGTTTATCACTTTATCTTTTCGGTCTGAAACTGATAATAAACAGTTAAAAAAATTAAAAAATATAAGATATTCATTATTCAATAGATGCACAAATTACTGCGGATTAAAATCCAAGATCAATATTGAAGATACATGAAATTTGTATGTATGTATAAATTAAATAATTATGTGAATCTGATTTATAAAGAGATATGGTAACTAAAAAATACAAATCAGAATTCAAACTGCAAAAAAATATTTTTATCTTAGTAGATTCTAATTTATGAAAAAGGATGTATGCCGGTAGAGGAGCATGAATACCCACTAGGAAAGAATCTATAGAAAAGTACTCCCTGGCGATTCTGCAAAACTTCCAATGATAATTTCCTTCGGATTTCCGGTAAAATAAAAATAAATGTGAAGAATTATAATTTAAATTTTAAAAAAATGTTAAAAATCTAAAAACCCACGGGAAATATGAGTTGTAACGTTCCAAAAAGATGCGGTAAATAACAATACTTGTTTTAATTTAATTAAATATTAGATTTAATTAAATAAATTTGTTTTAAGTCTACATTTTTACATCCAATAGCTTAGAAACACTTTCTTTTTATTTCTTTATTTAATTGAATAAATGAAGGGTTTGTAAATTGGAATAAATTTGCTAAATTCTCTTATGACGGACGTAGAACACCTTTCCGGAATTGGGAAAATTACTGTTAAGGTAAATGTGCGACTTTGTCGACTTTTTTCGACTTTTTTGTGAAAAAATGCGACTAATTGACTTTTTCGAGATTTTTTTTAGTAAAATGCGAATGAAATTAAAAAAATTTTTTTAACTTTAAAGGAAAAAGTTTGAGTCAAAAAAATGTTATGTTACATGTATTTACAAATTTCTTTCAAATTTTTCAAAAACATCAATAACTTCTTTTTCAAATAAACATTTAATTATTATATTTCCATGGAAATTAAAATTCTTCAAAAGATTCAAATTCAAACCTTTTTGAAATTAAACAACTTATAATAATTAAAGATGACCGAGTGATAAAATCATTATTTTATATAATAAGACTTTGAAAAAAAAAATTTTTTTTTTAATTATTTTTTATGCAAATAATTGAATTATTGACAAAACATTTTGAAAATAATTGAATTTCTGTGAAGAATTTTCTTACTTTGGAAGATAATTGAATTTTGCAAAGAATTTTAGTAAAACTTTTGAAAATAATTAAATTTCCAGGATAAATTTTATTAGTTATGAAGAAAATAAAAATTTTAAAGAAAAATTTTTAAAAAATTTTTAAAATAATTGAATTTCTAGGATGAATTTTATTCTTTTTAAAGATAATTGAATTTCTAGGATGAATTTTATTCTTTTTAAAGATAATTGAAATTTTGACAAGAATTTTATTAAAATTCTTTGCAAATAATTGAATTTTAGAGAAGAATTTTATTATTCACAAAGATAATTGAAATTTTTTTTAAAAATATGTTTAAATTTAATTGAATTTTGCAGAAGAATTTTGATATTGATAAACATAATTGAAATTTTGAGAAGAATTTAAAAAAAAATTTGAAAATAATTTAATTTCTTCCAAGAATTTTCTTACTTTTTAAGATAATTGAATTTCAGAGAAGAATTTTATTATTTATATCGATAATTGAAATTTTGACAAGAATTTTATTAAAATTAAAAAAAAAATTTTTTTTAAATAATTGAATTTCGGAGAAGAATTTTATTATTTATAAAAATAATTGACATTTTAAAGAGAATTTAAAAAAAATGTTAAAAATACCTAATTAAAACTTTGCTATGAATTTTATTAAATTTTTAAAAATTTTATTCCGGATTGTTTGATATGAATGTATTTGTTGCCGAGAAATGTGATTTTTTTTACAATTTTGACAATTTCGTTTTTTCCTTTTTGTCGTTTTTCTTTCTAAAATTTCATGCGACTGTTTTCCGACTTTTTTGGAAATTTTATGCGACTTTTCGTGACTTTTGTTGTAAATTTATGCGACTAAAGCGACTTTTTTTGAGTCTTAAAGACGATCCGAGCCCTGGAAAGAAAATAACACAGCTAATTAAATCTTACTTACTTTTTATAAAAATTGTTTACAGAAGATGGTTTGAAGTTGAAAACAATGTTGAAGTTGGAACGAAGTTGATGTTGAGATTGGAATTAACTTTGAAATTTTAAACTTTGAAAACTTGAGAATTCGAAAGATTTAAAGTAAACTTTTGAGAACTACCAGAGGACTTGAGACTTGAAGATTGATTTTTGAACTTGAAGAATTGAAGAAGAGAACTCGGAAGACAATTTGAGAATTGAAGATACTGAGAATTTTGAATGATGACTTGAAGATTGATTTTTGAACTGAAGTTTCCTTCAGGAACACGTATATTTATGTAACTGTTCCCACTACCAATTTTCTTAAGGGAGGAAAATTTGGGGATGGAAATGTCATAGAAAGGGAAAAACAGGTTGGTTATTTTAGGATTGGTTTAAGATAAAGAAAATGGAATTTGTGTCTGTCCCATTTTCATGAGTTTTACAAGTATCTTTGAAAAAGGGGCTGAAATTTCTTCTTCCTCAGCAAATAATCAAAATTGTTGTTTAATAATTTCGGTTTTAGAGCCAGTTTCACCAACTTCCGATTAAAAGTTAATCAATGATTAAAGACAGTTTAAAAGCTTCTGATTGGTTAATTGAGGATTTAATCATTGATTAACTTTTAATCGGTGTTGGTGAAATCGGCCCTTAATGTTTTATTCACATAAAGAATTGGAATAATTAAGCGTGCGCTAAGTTGGTGGTAAAAAATTTTGAAAATGTCCAATAATAGACTCCCGAAAATATGCTATAACAGATTATATGAGTTGGACCAATAAACAAAATAAAACTAATTCTAGTTATCTTCGACTCGGAGTTATCGATATCTTCATGTTTTATAGTTATGAAAAAATTTAATTTATAGTTTTAAGTAAAATGTTGTTCTCTTATTTAACTCGGACTGATTATATTTTTGTCAATAATTGGTGAATTGAATTTCTACAATAATTATTTTTACGAAAATGTTTGAATTTCTATAATAAAGTTAGTATAGTTTACATGCTTTAGTTTTCTTTCCTGATTTATAAAAGTTTCAATTAGATTTCTGAATTACCAACAGTTACATATTAATTACATATTTTGTCACTAACAATGTTATTGGTAAGTAAGTTTTCTACTGAAGTGAAGCACACTTATTACCCACTTTTTTTATTTTATTAGAAATGTGATGTGTGTTTGCAGAAGAATTTTGAATATCAATGGAAATTGCTTATTCACTTCTATTGTAAGGGAACAGCCGTTTAAAACTTCTATTCATTGTAAATTGCTCTGCCATTTCGATATCTCATTCACCATCTTGGATAAGTGTCCAAAAATTTCAAAAATATTTATTTTAAGGATAAATATAAATATTAAAAAATATAATTAATATGTTACATGTCTCAACTCGTAAACTACTCAAGTTCTTTTAATTATGTTTAGTGGAAGTTTGAAGTGTCTACACTGAGAAAATCTGTATTCAAAATTACTAACCTTCCATCAGTGGGTCACCAAATGAACTCTAAACTCGTAGTTCTAATTGGTAGCGTAGTTCTCACCTGACTATTCTTGCTCCACTCTTCCTAACATTCTTCTTACCCAAATATTTTGGTATATTTACAAAGATGTGAGAAAAGGAATAATAATTCTTGCAAAATAATTGCTTTAAAATAATTTTTGATCTATAAATCAGTTTTCATAACGAATCCTCGACAATTAAGCTAAACTGTGTGTTTACATTGTTATCTATTTTATCGGTTATCGACTCAATAAATAGCACAATTTAATGTACATAAGGGGTAGTCAAAACTGCGTTAGAGGCATGTAATGCCTACAGATTACATCTCACACGATGTGCGTCGGTTAATAATATATGCGAGTGTTGTACATGTATCGCTTATTCGAGTCACGGAAATTCATCCACAAGGTCCAGAATTCAATTTCCTTATCGTGCATCTAGCCGCATCCCGCTTTCAACAGTGCTACATCCATTTCAACACTACAAACTATATATATATACAGATATAAAATATATATAATATATTGCTGCGCACGAAAAGCTTTTATGCTATGAGAATTTCGAATGTCAGAAAAATTGACATCTCTTTGTTTAACGAAACACATTTCAAGTCCAGTCACACAATAGTTTCGAAAATTAAATTGAAACACTTTCAAAGTGAGTTCGATCAAAATTAAAAGTACTTGACTATTTTCGAAATTTTGTACAGAATTATACATTACATTTAACAGTGATAATTACTGTGTACATTCTTTTTTACGAGGAAAGAGGAAAATTTACTAACGGATATTAAGGATATTATCTATACACAGAAAAAAACTGAACTCAATATGAGTCGGAAAAGTGACTCATTATGAGCTGCAACAAAAATGAGTAGGGCAGATGGCGCCACGTTCTATGTCATTTAACATGGACTCATTTTGAGTTGCAACAAAAATGAGTCCAAGTTTTTTCTGTGTAAGGATATTATCTATACATTTACAATGTTTACAGAATCGATTTGTCAATTTTTGCATTTTCTTGAAGACTGACGTCTTAAAAGTAAAGTTATTCGAAAACATCAATAGTTTTATTTAAAATAAATATTTAATCATTTCTTTTTTATTGAAATTAAGATGTTCAAAAATTTTAAATTCAAACCTTTTCAAATTGAACAATTCATAAGAATTTTATTATAAAACATAAAGAAATGGATTACTCCGATTCTTCTACTTTAAATCAATAATATTAATTACTATTCAATTAAATATTTTCAAAAAAATTAATTCTACAGAATTGTTAGTTAAAAGTACGAAAAATAATAAATTAATTCTACGAGAAATCAATTATTTAAATACAAAAATAAATAATATTGAATGTTTCTTAAAATTTAATTTTCACGAAGAATTCTATTAACAACTTTTGGAAATATTTAATTTCTTTTAAGGAATTTAATTTAAATTTTAATGAAATTTATTATATTAAAGAATTTTATAATAATTTTTGAAAACAATTGAATTCATGAGAAGAATTTTATTAATATTTTTGAAAATAATTGACTTCTTGAGAAGTATTTTTAAAAAAATTTTGTCAATAATTTAATTCTTGAGAAGAATTTTCCTGTCTATTTATAAAGATAATTTAATTCTTGACGAGAATTTAAAAAAAAATTTGAAAATAATTTAATTTCTGCAAAGTATTTAATTACTTTTCAAAAGAATTGAATTCTTCTGATGAATTTTGATATTTATCAAAATAATTGAATTTTGAAAAAGAATTTTATTAAAATTCCTTAAAATAATTGATTTTATAGGAAGAATTATGAAAATAATTGAATTTTCACATAGAATTTTATTAAAATGTTTAAAACTGATTGAATTTCTCAAATTTTTATAATTTGTAAAAATAATTGAATTCTTAAGAATATTTTGATACAAACTTTTAAATAATTGAATTCCTTATTAAAACTTTTATTATTTATGAAAATAATTGAATTCTTGCATCAAATTTTATCTAAATTTTTCAACATAATTGAATTTCTGTAAAAGTTTAATTATTTATAAAAGTAATTGAATTCTTGCATCAAATTTTATCAAAATTTTTAAAAAAATTGAATTTCTGCGACGAATTTAATGTTATTTATGAAAATATTTGAATTATTGCAACGAATTTAATTGTTTTATTTGAATAATTGAATGTTTCTTAAAATTGAATTCTTTCCTCAAGTTTTAATAAAAATTTTAATAATAATTGCATTTTTCAAGAAATTTATTAAAAATTGTATTAAACGTATTTGAAATTCTGCGATGAAAATAATTGAATTTTTTTTTGTATAGAATTGTATAAACAAATTTTTTCTATAATTAAATCTTTTGATAAATTTTATGAAAATAGTAAATATTGAAAATTATTGAATTTGCAAAAAATTTTTGAAAGTAATTGAACTTTTGCAAAGATTTTTATAAATTTTTGAAAATAATTGAATTTTTGGCGAATAATTTTGCTATTTGTAAAGATAATTGAATTCTTGAGGAGATATTCGTGAAAATTTTATAAAAATAATTGAATTTATTCGAAGAATTTCATTACTTTTGAAAATAATTGAATTCTTGGGATGAATATTGTGACTTATGAAAATAATTGAATTTTGTAATGAATTTTATTAAAATTCCTAAAAATTATTGAATTTCTGTGAAGAATTTTGTTATTTATCAAGATAATTGCATTAAAACTTTTTTAATAATTAAATAATACTAAAAAAATTCATTCTTGTCAAAAATAGAAAAATTTTTTGAATGTTTTGTATTATAGAATTTGTGTCAATTTCATAGTTTACGAAGCTAAATTTGGTGTGAATTCATCATTAAAAGATAAAAGAAAAAAATAGGGGGAATTCATGGGAAATTTTGAAAATAGGGTACGTTTAGGGGCCAAAATTAAAAAAAGGGAACTTTTAGAGAAATAGGGGACAGACTATGAAGCCTGAGAATAGAATCAAAATATTTTTGACCGATTTTCAAAGGTGGTCTATATATTCGTGAATAAAGAGTAAATAATTTTTTAAAAATTCAATAAATATTTTAACATTGTTTTTAATTGATTTTCGTTCTATTTTGCAATTATGTACGCAACTGTAAACAAATTACTACTCGGTCACAAAATTGGGACATTTACGCAAGAGTGTTTTATTGACAATTACATATTTATTTTTGAAATATGTGACCTAAACAGTTAAAAGGGACCTTATATATTCGAAAAAATAGCTTTTCAGTTTTTCGTTATAATTTTGATAGAAAAAGTCGTGATGCTTTTCCAATAAACCGCGCGCATATCTATTATTTTTTTCATAAATTCGCTTCTTTAAAGAAGGACATTTCTCGTTAAAGAATAGCTGATTACGAATCTGGCATCAGATTTTTAAAATCCAAAATGGCGGATCCAATATGGTGGATGAAAAAATTTTAAATTAATCAGATTGGATTGAAATTCGTTACTCGGGAGTTTTTTGGGATAGCTTATTACGAATATGATATCGGATTTCGAAAGTTAAAAATAGCAGATTCAATATGGCGGACAAAAATTTTAAACTGTTCGGAATTACTTGAAGCGTGTTACTCGAAGGTTTACGGGGTCGGTAATTACGAATTTGTAAGCTCAGATGTTTCATTCAAAAAATAAAGATTGTGATGTACAACTACATTATTTTGTTAACTCAACAAAAAAAATTACATTGAATCATGAATAAATCCGTATTTATTGAATACTAAAAATTTTATGCTAGATTCTCATAATCAGCAATCCCAAGAACCCCCCAAGTAACAAGTTTCATGCAAATCAGAATAATTTTTAATTTTCGTCCGCCATATTGGATCCACCATTTTTAATTTTGAAAATCTAATGTCAGATTCGTCTTGTTAACTTTGAAAATCGTTTTTCTCGAAAATTTGATTTCGGACTGCCCAGGTTAGATATAAATTAAAAAAATGAAACCTGAAATAAAATCTAAAACAATAACAATAAAATCTTTGAATAATTCTTTTTTTCAATTGTCCATCGCTGTTAAATTTGTCCCATGTTATTTTGGTATAATACTGTTACATTTTTATTTTCACTTGAGTGAGAAAGGAAAATCGTGTTTTCGACTCTCTTTGGAAGTGTCGAGTATCCCACAGATGTGGATAATAAAGCTTCCTTAACTAAACAAGACAGTGCGCTTACAAGAGCATGTCTTTTTCTCACAGATCGTATTAATGGTGTCTCTCTATGGTGTTCATTTCTTCTATTGTACCGCAAAGTACCATTTGCTCTTTCTTCTCTCAACATTTGATTTTTTTTCTGTCCTTTCTCTTTGTTGTCCCTTGGGCCTAATAACAAGAGCACAAACCTTAAACTGCTCTCTTTTTTCAGATTTTATTACTGTATCTTGGAAAGTTTCAAGACTAGTTTCGTTTGCTTCGTAATTTTTTACCTATGTACAGAGTTTATAAAATTTTTTACTTTAAAAATAAAAAAATTATTGTTTATTATTAATTATTAATTATTATTATTAATTATTATTAATTATTTGTTTATTATTTATTTATTTCGGAAAACTAAGGTTCGATTCATAATCAACATTTCCATAAACTTTTGAGAGACACGTTTTATTAAGTAAGTTTTGTTGATTAAATTAAATACTTAATTATATTTAAAATAAAATTTTCTTAAGTTTAAAAATTTTTAATTTTCTAAAATTCTGTATTTTTAATTTTTAAAATTTTTATGCCAAATTCATAGGTATACCGTTTTTCTGAAGAATGAAATATTTTTTCTTGTCATCAGGGTTACCGCTTTCTTCATAGAAAAAAATTCCCGGTCATTTCCAGGCCAATAAATTATATTTCCTGGTCATAAAGGAAAACTCTCAAAAATTTTGTTAATTAGTCGATTTTTGGAAGACAGGTGAATAAAACACATTCACTTTTTTAACGACGACATTTCGGAGGCACGGTTAGCCACCATCATCAGGTCACTTTATTAAAATCTGAACAAATTCAAAACAAATACGAAATAAAAAAAAAAAAACTACAGAGAATTTTTAAAAAAATTAACAAATTATAAAAAAAAATTGAATTTTAATATTTTTATTTAATAATACGAAAATTGTCACCGCGACATTCAGTTTGACTAATCACTTACAATAACCATGTTCGTGATTTTTAATTTTAATTTTAAACATTTAAAATATAGATTCAAAATTATTTATTTAATTTTGTGCCTTTGACGTAATGTTTAGTGCAACCACTTTTAATTAGGTAGATATTAAAATTTAATTTTTTTTATAATTTGTTAATTTTTTTAAAAATTCTCTGTAGTTTTTTTTTGTTTTGTTTATTTCGTATTTGTTTTGAATTTGTTCAGATTTTAATAAGGTGACCTGATGATGGTCGTCGTTAAAAAAGTGAATGTGTTTTATTCACCTGTCTTCCAAAAATCGACTAATTAACAAATGATACAAATATATATGGAAGAAAAAAATACTCTTTAATTACTCTCAAAAATTATTTACGAGATTTGAATTCAATTGTTTTCTAGAAATTTTTACTAAAATTCTTCTCTAATTCAATAAATTTTTTATATTTCTTAAGAAAGTTCCTTAAAAATTCATTTATTTCAAAAAAAATTTCACCTAAACTAAAATTTTTCTAAAATCCACTTGTTTCCAAGACAATTTTATGAAATTTAGAATAATTTGAAAGTTTTTCAATTAAATAGTTAAAAATATATAACTAATTTAAAAAAAGTGAATAAAAATATATCAAAAAAAATTAACTTATTCAAAATTTTTAATAAATTAAAAAAAAATTATTTTCTAAGAAAAACAGAATTTTATATATTTTAATGTCTCGTTCTATTTTAGAATTATAAAAAATTAATTTTTAGAAATTTCATATTTGGTACTTTTGTTCTAATTAGTTAAAATTTTTATTAATTAAATTTTAGGGAATAAGTTTTGTGAAAATATTGTTGCAAAAAAATTTATAAATTAAATTATTTTTTACTATTTTATATGTGAAATTTTTTCTTTTTTAAAATATAACATTTTTAATAATAGTTTATGTTAATTTTTATAATACTTTTTGAAATTTTTGTAACTTTTTATAATTTTAAATCTGAAATAATTTAATTTTGCTTTGGTATAGAATTTTGTAAAAATTTGTGAAAATAATTGAATTCTTTTTAAGAATTTTACGGAAATTTTGTGAAAATAATTGAATTGTTTTGAAGAATTTTATGGAAATTTTGTGAAAATAATTGAATTATTTTGAAGAATTTTATGGAAATTTTGTGAAAATAATTGAATTCTTTTGAGGAATTTAATTAGATTTGTATTGAAATTGAAAATAATTAAATTCTTATAATTGAATTCTATCGAGAAATTTGATTAAAATTATATTGTAAATAATTGAATTCTTGAAAATTTTTCAGATGAATTTAATTTAAATTGTATTATGAAAATAATTGAATCTTGTGCGAAGAATTTTATTAAATTTTTTTGAAAATAATTGAATTATTTTCAAGAATTTTATTAAATTTTTTTTGAAAATAATTGAATTATTTTAAAGAATTTTATTAAAGTTGAATTTTTAAAAATTTTTACAAATTTTTAAAAATATCCCGTTTTTCTAGTTATTCAATTATTATTTTTAAAAATTTAAAGTGCAACTTTTATAAAAGTCAATTATCTTTTGAATTTTTAAGTGAAAGTATTAGCAAAATTATTTGAAATGAATTTAATTTTTAAATCTGTAAAGTTCAATTATTATTGTTAGATATAGAAAGAATTTAAAATTAAATTGAATGTTTTTTTCTAAGTTGTTGCGTTGAATAACAAAATTCAGAATTTTCTTATGAATTAAAAAATTAAACATTTTTCCAGTAGTTTTGATAAAATTTCCTGAATCTTTTTTAATAAAATATATTTAATAAGTTTTGAAATGAATATTTTTTTTCACAAAATAAGCAGTGTTTTTATTGGAAAAAAATACTTTTTAATAAAAAAAATTCAAATTCCTGTTCCAATTATTTTATTTTTATACATTATTAATAAATTTCTTTCATTTATTTAATATTGAAAAAAATTAAAACACTTAATAATGAGATTTTTTTTTCTATTTAAAAAGCATAAAATGTTTTTCGTGAAAATAAATTTTGTTGTCCCAAACTTGTAACAATAGTTTATTTCGCCGTTTCTCATGTAGCAGACAACTAAATAAGAGTGATTGATGAACAAGAAATCCAATATTGATTTATATGTGCAAACTTGTACAGTTTTAGGAAGAAACATCAATCTTGCATGCAATACCCGATTAACGAGTATTTCCCTCAGTTTGGTGACAGCTTTTGATTCTATAAATTGATAATACAGAAATTCATTGTTTCATTATCACATATAATGTTTCCATTTCAAATAAACAAAAACATAAATTCTCTTTTATAATATCACTTTTTTTTATTTGATATTTTTTTGCTTCTTGTTTAATTGCAACAATAATAATAATAATAATTCCTCGAATATTAAAGAAATATTTCAAATTCCAAATGATCAAGCTGAATTGAATCTTTTCTTAATAGAAATTTTCTAGTGGATCTTAAAAAAGAAGTTTCGTTTTCATCTTTCCCCTTTTATGAAACTTCACAATTATATTACTCGTTTCGTAGTTTTCCTAAAGCTTCATAAAGAAAAGTTTCTTGGGGCAAATTCCATTCCTCAGAAAGGTTTTTTCGGTTTAGTATACGACTTTATTCAGTACTTGGTTCTTTCCTAATAGTGGGTTATATCTGTTGAGAACGAGTGGTACACCAAAAAAAAAAAAAGAAAACGAAGGAAAAAAGAAAAACAGGTAGAGAGAATGTTGTAAGAACGATGCAATGAATTTCAGTGATAGTAAAAGCATCTTGGTATTTTCATCTGCGCGTATATTTCACAAACTGAATCCTTTTTAATCTTGTACATCTTTTCCAGTTCTACGTAAAAACTTTTGCAAACTGTAATTGAAAAATGCTTTTAAAACAGTAATTCATATAATAATTTTTTTTTTCGCGCAACTTTACTATTTTTTCTGATTAAATATTTTGCAAATACATTACGCAGATGTGAATAATGATTTTTGATTCGAATGTTATAATTGAATATAGTTTCAAATAAAAATGAAATATATTTGCGAATCATTGTACAGTAAAATGAAAAAATTCCAGAAGGAAATCCCGCGTTGGTGTATCGAGAAAATGGAATAGAATACTCTATTTTATTTATTTAAAAGAAACAGAGCTCCTTCTTAAAATTCTTGTCTTGAAATACCACAAACTCTCGTCGATAACATATCCCATAAGAATTGAATTTCAAATTAGGTTCGAGCGTATCGCTTTTGCGGATGGAAGTAACCTAACAGTGTAGCTTCCGTGAGAATGCACGTCACGAAAACGTAATTGGGAAACATTGAACGACATTGCATATAATTGTGGTAGGTGACCCTAATTCTTGACAAATAGTCTAACATAATGGGATCGATCGAAGGATCTAATAATTTATAGTACGTCTTACATTCGTAAGCTCCTTCTTAGGATTTTCTTAATAAAACGAAATCGGTTTATTGTCTTCTTTATCGTAATTAATAAAATTTTTGTATTTTACACAATTATTGGTTATGATTTAATATTCTAGACTAAACTTCGATCGTTCGAAATACTTATAAAGATTTGGGTAAGAAGGCGTGGCTAAAGGGAAGGGAGACGTGCGCTGTGAATGGAGGGCCGACTTTCTGTCTAAGCGCTGAGCGTTTATACACTCTCGTATTCTAATATTTTTAAAAATTAAGATACTAGGTAAACATTAATTAATTAATTGATTAATTAACTATATTAATCTTCGTATTCTTTCATTCATTCTGTCCGCAGTTTAAAGTTAGCTTCTGTGTATGCTTTTGTTTTTTTCCTAAAAAATATTGTTTGACAAATCGAAAATGTATGCATCAGGTATTTTTTCATGATTTTTAATAAAATAATGTTACAAATTAGAAAATTAAAAAAAAATTATAATTAACAAATAAAAAGTGTACCCATTTTGTTTATTGTATCCTTTTTTGTAAACCAAATTCTAAATTTTGAAAATATTTTGTAAGAAAATTCTCAATTGTCATAAGGAAATAATTTGCATCAATTCTATTTTTTAATGACAATTGTTTTAATAAAATTCAAACTTTTTTAAAAATAAAGGAAAAAATTTTATTGAAAAAAATATTCTGCTAAATTTATTTACAAATATCTTTAATTGTAAAATTATTCGAAAACAATAATTTCTTTTTTAAATATTTAATTATTATTATTTTTCCATAGGAATTAAGATTTTCAAAAATTTCAAATTCAAACCTTTTTGAAATTAATCGACTTTAAAAATATTGTTATAAAAAATAAAGAGGATCGAAAGTTAAAATCATTATTTTATATTATAAGAATATTGTTACTGTAACTTCTTAAAAATTATTTTCATATTCTATTATTATCTAAAATTTAAACTAAAATTCATTTTCAAATAAATTTTAATTTGAAAATTCTACGAGAATTCAATTATTTAAGTACAAAAGTAAATTATTTATTGAATAATTGAATGTTTCTTAAAATTTAATTTGTATAAAGAATTTTATTAACAAATGAATTCTTTTGACGAATTTTAATAAAAAATTTTTAAATAGTTACATTTTTTAAGGCATTTGATTAAAATTGTATTAAAAATAATTGAAATTCTGCGATGAGTTTTATTATTTCTGAAAATAATTGAATTATTGATAAGAAAATTATAAAAAATTTGTAAATATTTGAATTCCTGTGAAATTTTTATTATTTATGAAAATAATGAAATGTTTGCGTACAATTTTATTAAAATTGTTTTTAAATAATTGAATTATTTTTGGTAATTTTATTAAAATGGTAGATATTGAAAATCATTGAAATAATGAAAATTTTTTAAAATAATTGGAATGTTTAGAAGAATTTTATTAAAATTTTTGATTTTTTTTATCGATTAAAAAAAATCGACTAAATTTGATCAATTTGAGACAAAGATATAAGGTTTCAAAATATTGCAGGGTATACAAATCGCCCATATGTGCATCGAACGTAAACTTTGGAATTGTGTACTTTAAGGGTTAATTAATATTTGTAAGGTTTTCAATTTAATTTTCAAACTATTTCTCCCGCTTCTCTTAAATTAATTTAAAAAGTATATATTAGAAAATAAAATTATAAATGAAGGAGAATAAACTAAACCATTCGGACAATTAATTTTTTATAAATTGGTAACAGAATATAAAACTATACAATATGGAAAAAATAAAAATTTTAAGTACCTAAATTAATCTAACATTCATCAATCATTATAATAATGCATAATATATAAAAAAATTAATAATGTTAAAATTTAATTTCCAAAATTAAGTGGGTACCAATTTCATCTTCATTACTATTTATTTAGATTAATATTTATTTATTCACAAATAAAATCTGTTCTGTAATATTTCCTCTTTCCTTCAAACAATAAATCAATGTATTGCAAGTTTGCTTTAAGCTTTAATGTATAAATAATGTAAATATATTTTATATGTAACAGAATTTCCTGCTGCTTTCCTACTGCTTATATATTTACCCACTAATTGTTCATTAGGACACAGTGAGTTTATTAATGTATTAAATAAATAAATAAACAAAACATTGTAGTTAAACACTAAACATTCTGAAAATGTATTTACTTTATTTCTAAAAAAACGTTATAATTTTTCTAAAGCTTTGTGTTTACATGAAATAAATAAATGTTTTTTTGGTTATTTAAAAAAGCAAATTGGATATTTTCAAAAAATTATGAAACGGAAATAAAAATTTATCAATGTTTTTGCTCTCATTTCCATGAAAAATGTGAAAAATAAAAAAAAATTTTCTAAAAATCCACAGAGAAATTTTCAACATAATTATAATTTTTTTTTAAGATGAAAAAACATTGTATTTTATTGAAATGAAAATTTTTCTGATCATTGATTTATTAATTACAATAATAATTGTCAGGTGAATAAAAACGAATTCATTCGGACTAAATATTATTGTATATTTTTTCTCCAACGTTTCGAACTACTTATAAATTGAAATTAAAAAAATAAAAATAAAAGGAAAATTTTAAATTCGTTAAATTAATTATTAATAAAAATTAAATAATAAAAAATAAAAATTATAGAATAATAAAAATTAAATAATAAAAAATTATAAAAATAAAAGACAAATATTACGAACCAACAACGTAAATATAATCCATTCACAAAAATCACACAAAGGAAATTCCATGAATAGACAAAACATTGTTATCACACAAAAGATTATATTTACGTTGTTGTTTCGTAATATTTATCTTTTATTTTTTTAATTTTTATAATTTTTTATGATTTAATTTTTATTATTTAATTAATTCAACGAATTAAAAATTTTATTTTTATTTTATTAATTTTTATTAAATACTTAAAATTTTTAAATAATTATATTTGCTTTAAAGTCTGCATTCATTTGAATAAACTTCCTTAATAAAGAAAAACATTTTGTTTAATGTTTAAATTTACAGTAACCATTTTGTAAAAAAAGTTTTTTTTTCAAATAAAAGAAAAAACTTGTTGAATGTTTATTATTAATAACTATCTTTTAAATAAAGGATATAATTTTGTTGAATATTTTCTTTTTAATCATAACCCAAGTCGGAGTTGTGCTCCTCTTTTTCGATAATCAAATTCGTGAAAAAGAAGAAAATTTTTTGAATTTTGTTTTATTTCTTTAAAAGTATAAAGTATTTTCGGTTATTTTACTTTTGTAACAATTTTAAACTAACTCAAAATATAGAAAACAGATGTTAATTGTCTTTTGTTTTCTCTAACTGTAGATTCTTGCTATTAAAAAAAATAACATTATATTTTGATTCTCTTTTCTTGATTAAATTTCCTTTTTTACACTTTAGAGGATCGAAAGGGAATCAACAGCTTACCACAAGAGAACTAAAAGACGACTCAGAATTTTTTAAAAAAAAGTTCTAATTTTTTTATTACAACAAAGGAAAAAAATTGTACACGGAAAAAAAAAGTTGAAGAATCTCTCGTCAACTAGTATATCACTTTTGGATGGGACACAAAATTCTTGAAAATCAACAAACACAGTTCGTCAAAATTTCATCAACTCCTTCACTAGATACATAGTACTGTTTCCGAACTTTTCGCCAAAGTTAACGAAAAATTCGTGAACTTTTAAAAAATGCTAAAAACAAGAAAAAATAATTTCCAGACACTACTTTTTTATAGTATTTCACTTAATTTGATAACTTGACGCCTATACGCACCCAACTACACAGAATACACAATTTTATCGCTATTAAAATTCGTAATTCGCTTCACGGGATTCGAACCTAGTACCTATACCCTATAACATAATATTCCTAACAACTAACCGCCACGGCTAAATCTAGATACACTGTCCTTCGACAAACGAAACGATTAGCTTTGTCTGCTGGAAAACTCAGGGCCGTGGAAAGTAGAAAAAGTCCCTGATCGTAACTTTTAATTCATTTTATGAATTATTTGTTTCACAAAGGAAATTAGCAAACAAAAATATTCACTAAGTAATAAAAAACACTGATTCTAAATAATAACTTTCATCAAAGAATTTACCCGAATGTAAACACCGATGACACCGACTGAATGATGAATGCTTGATCAGCCATATTTGATGCGCATTACGAACTGCGCATACTACTGACACTCGCGAGTTCACGATTTTTTCGTCAACTTGTACCTCTACTTTTGACGAACTACTCATCCTTAACACAGTTCATCAAAAATTCATTAACTTTTGTTTCAGTTTTTCGTTGACGTTCGCCATTTCTAATCAAAAGTGAATGAAAATTTTGAAATTTTGTGTCCCATCCAAAAGTGATATACTAGTTGACGAGAGATTCTTCAACTTTTTTTTTCCGTGTATGATTTGTTTCTTGAACGTTTACATTTATACTTCATTTTTAAAAGTTTTTTAAAAAATATTTAACGTTAAAATTGAATTTTCAAAATTAAGTGGGTGCTGATAACTTGGGTTTAGTTAAAAAGAGAGTAACAAATATATTTTGGATTTTTTACATTCAGCAATCAGCACAAAATTCGAAATCAATGGTTCCAAAAATCAAACACGAAATTTAGTATTAAACAATATGAAATTCGGATGGTTTTAATAAAGACAAATGTAGGTGAAGTAAAAAATACAAAACGTGTACGTCCGGTACTAAATGAATATCAATTATTCCGCAGCAGGACGAGATTATTGAAAATTTTGTACAATTGAACAATGGTATAAACACAATTGTCAATATTGGTTACACGGTTCGAACGATAAGCTATATAATTACTGGCAGCTTTACTCAGTGTAAGTAGTATGAACACTAATGCGGATTTGTGTAGTGATGCTTTGTGTGAATGAAACCCTCGCATTGTAGACAAGCTCACCATTGCGTGAGAATTCGTATGACGTCTGGTACATAGATATATGAATAAGAGGAAGCTGTATTCTACATGTACGCGGATATAGTAAATATATGTACACTACCCACTTCGTAGAGTCCGTAATAGTTAACTTAGGTAATGAGTTTGAGTTACGTGCACAAGGATAAACTGAGCTCTATTCAGATGCTACGCTGGCAAACACATATATTCCTAACTTGTATCGACTTAAGCTCTTCATTATTCCTCGTCTATTCCTCCTTAACTCCATCTTCACTCAGGGTATTAAGGTGTTAATGAAGATCCTTTCAAAAATTACAGTATTATATTTGGGATAAAAGGGAAAGTATAAAAGAAATGCGCTACACTTTTTCTACTTTTCAGTTCCGTCAGTCTCTTCCATTAGCCATACACTGAGAAAATTTAAATTTAAATAAAATTAAAATAAAATCGATTTTATTTTAATTTCATTTTCGTAATGTACCTACATGTATATTCAAATAAACACTCTGGAAATTTCAAGTCAATCCGACGTTTAATTTTTCAGAGTTGCTACGCAACCTGGAAACCAGGAAAACCTACTGGAAATGTCAGGGAATTTTATAAACCTTGAAAAAACCTGGAAATGTCAGGGAATTTTAGTCGGAATCCTGGGAAATTGTTATTTTCTAAAGTTATTGTGTTTATTCTTGACATCTAATTTCACTTAAATATTTCAAAATTAATTCAATTTTAAAAGAATTGCGTTTAAAATTTTTATAAGTAGATGAACTTCAAAAGCCACAGTAAATCGTGAGGTATTAAAAAGTGTTGCAGATTAAATTAACACCGAAAAAGATTAAAATAACCAATTTTGGTGTTATTTTTTACAATGAATGAAAATTTAGTTCATTAAATTTTTTATAACTATAAAACATGAAGATATCGATAATTCCGAGTGTTCGACTCTGAGTCATCGATTTCTTCATATTTTATAATAATTATTAAATATAAAGATGACCAAGTAGGGTCATTTGGGGTAAATGTAAACAGTAGATGTTTCAGCTAAATTTACAAATTAAAAAATAAGTACGACGTCAATATTTTTACCTCAGCTCACCTATACAAGATGTTCTGAGTATTGCCAATATTTTATTTTGACAATTGGCAATGCCATAGTGTAAGTTATTTTTTAATGCAAAAAAGATTGAAAATTAAAATTTTACTGTTTCAGTATTTTGTCTCGCATTTGCATAAAAATAAATTTAAAAATCAGACAAAAATATGTAATTCTTCCTTATTAATGCCCTAACAAAAATTAACTTTGATTTTTGATTTTCGTCAATTTAGTTAATAAATAATTAAGTGTTTACATTTACCCCGAGAATTCGAAAACTCGGGGTAAATGTAAACAGAACTTGAACTACATTTTAAAAGAAAATAATTGAATAAATTTGCTTCTATTTCACAATTTCATTAATTTGGCAATGTGAAATAACATAGAAAAGAAAATTAGGTCCTCTTTGAAAAAAAAAAAAATTTGATAAAAAAAAATTTTTTTTTGCAAATTTGATCAATTTTTAAAAATATTATTTTTACCCCGAATTTTAGGAAAATTATTTTCATTATTTCAATTCAATTATTATTTTCAAAAATTATTAACTACAATTTTACTTTATATCAATTATTATTTTGAATAATTTTCGAAAAAGTTCTTTGGTAATTTTCAAATCCATTTGTTTACAATACTCAATTTCACGAAATTTGTATTAAACTTTTTCAAAAAAATTAATTTCAAAATTCAATGATTTCTAAAAGTTCAATTTATATTGCTTTTAATATTCAATTATAATTATAATCTAAAATTTTAACTGAAATTAATTTTTATTATTAGTGAAAATAATTGAATCCTTAAGAAGAATTTTATTACTCTTGAAAATAATTGAATTTCTGCAATAATTTGTAAATTCTCTAAAATTAAATTATTTTCTAGTGTTTTTGACTAAAATTTTTCAGTAAATCAATTATTTTTAATAATTTTTAAAAAAATTCTTTGAGAATTTTCAAATTCATTCGTTAACAATTCAATTTTACAAAATTTCAATTATTCGCAAATTCTGCAATTAAATATATATTGAAAAATAAAAACTTGAAATAATTTCAAGAAAAATCCTATTAAACTTTTAAAAAGAATTAATTGTACAGAATTGTTTGTCGAAAATATGAAAAATTAAGAATTTTAATGATTTTAATTTGAAACTTTTTCAAAATTTAATTATTTGTAAAAATCCACGTTATAATGCTTTTAATATTTAATTATAATGTAAAATTTTAACTGAAATTTATTTTTAAAATCATTTTTATTAGTAATTTCTGGGAGAATTCAATTATTTAAATACAAAAATAAATAATTTATTAATTTCGTATTTCTTGAAATTAAATTCTCATTAAAAATGTTATCAACAAATTTTTTAACTCATTAAATTCTTTGGACGAATTTTAATTAAATTTTTAAGAATAATTACATTTTTCGAGGAATTCGATTAAAATTGCATTAAAAATAATTGAAGTTATGCAATAAGTTTTATTATTTATGAAAATAATTGAATGTTTGCGTAGAATTTTATTCAAATTTTTTTTTAATAATGGAATTCTTTTGGAAAATTTTATTGAAATAGTAGATATTGAAAATCATTGAATTTTATTTATTTATTTATTTATTTACAACTTTAACGGGTTATACCCTTGATTATATTTACAAAAAAGAAAAATTATAATAGTATAAGAAACATATATAAGCAGTATTTTAGAAAACTTTTGAAAATAATATTGAAATTTTGACAAGAATTTGATTAAAATTTTGTAAAATAATTAAATATCAGAGAATAATTTTATTATTTATAAAGAGAATTGAAATTTTAACGAGAATTTTTAAAAAATTTTTTAACACAATTGAATTTAGTAACTATGTTACTAAGTTAGTAAGTTAGTATCTAAGTTAGTAACTAACTTACTATTCTTCCTGGAGAAGCTAAATTTCGTTGATTTTTTTACAAATCGTTGACTTTGGTGTTTTATTTAAAGTAAAATTTCATTTATAGTTAAAAATAACACCCAAATAGATTATTTTAATCCTTTGTGGTGTTAATTTAATTCTAGAGGGATTAAACTGTTGCAGATTATTTTAATCCATTCTGGCGTTATTTTAACACCTTACGTTTTACTGTGAGATTTTGATTTAAAATGTTGAAAAATTTCAATTATAATGAATTTACTTATAAATATAAAAAAACTAAGATTTAAAAAAAAATTTTTTAATGGTATTTGAACCATTATGACGTCATAATTTTAGAACACATGCTTTGCACAAATTGTGACGTCATAATGGTTCAAATGCCTTTAAACTAAAATTTTTCTGAAATTAGTTACATTTTTTAATACATATTTAATTGATTATTAAAAATAATGGATTTATAGAAGAATTTTAGTTAAAAACGCTAAAACAAATTGAATTTTGAAACAATTACAAATGATTGCAGCAATTCAATTAATTTTCAAAAGTAGTAAAATTCTTCTCAGAAATTCAATTATTTTTAAAAATTGTAATAAAATTTTTGTCAAAGTTTTAATTATTTACAAAAACTTTCCTCAATTCAATTATTTTTAATATGCATTAATTTAATAAAAATTCCTAAAATAATTCAATTAGTTAAAAAAAATTTTGATAAAATTCTACGCAAACATTTAATTATTTTCATAAATAATAAAAATTTCACAGAAATTCAATTATTTTCAAAAATTTTAATGAAACTCTTTGAGTAACAATTCAATGCTTTCCAAAATAATTTTAATAAAATTCTTCACAGATATCCAGTTATGTTTAAAAATTTACAAAAAGTCTCGTCAAAATTTCAATTATCTTTATAAATAATAAAATTTTTCTCCGAAATAAAATTATTTTCAAAATTTTTAATAAAATTCTTGGATGAATTTCAATTATTTTTAATTCAATTTTCATCAAATTTTTCGAAAAATGCAATTATTCTTAAAAATTTTATTAAAATTTGTCAAGAGAATTTGTCAATAGTTAAATAATTGAATTCTCGTACAATCTTTTTTAATAAATA